>CP106725.1:2325794-4725794 GCA_025506655.1 Gossypium rotundifolium | reverse complement strand
TAGAAATTGTGGCACTGAATTTGCTGGCCAACCATGAGTTAGTAAGTGCCCCTTTTACCTTTAGCAATCTGTAGCTTCAGTATAGATATAAATCTTAATTACCATACTTGCAAAAATTACAAAAATTCTTTCTTCCTTTTATTTATTCCCAGTATTCGTTTTCAGAGTCTTGGTGGGGTGTGTTTGCTGTTCATAACTTTTTTTGGAATATTTTCTTTCCATTGACCACAATGTACCAAATAGTATTATTAATTAGTAGTACTTTTGTTTTACTCATAGGGATAATTCCTTTTAGGGAGGACTAGGTAAGGTTTTTTAAAATTTCATGAGCGGATTGAAAGTGTGACAATTGTCGCATTTATTTATATAATTATTTTTTATTTTTTATTACATTCTATAATACACTTCAGAATTTTAATCTAAACTTTGCTGGCAATGTATCAAAATTCTTTCCATGTTAAGTTGGTTAAATGTAGATTGGTTTGATTATGAATTCAATAACTGATGACTAATTTACTTAATCATTTTAACTTGAGCTTTAATTGAATTAAACAATAAAGTTGACTTAACTGACATTGACTTAACAAAATAAGTTAAAAGGAAAATTATTTGATACACTATGGTGTTTTTAGACTCTATAAGTTAAGAATTTACCAAGTGTATTATAGAACGTAGTAAAAGAATAAAATGTGACACTTGTCATATCCTTAAGTTGCTTTTAAAATCTAAAAATCTCCGTTCATGGTGCAACACAATTGGCCTCCAACTAGAATGAATAAAAAGAAGTAAATATTTCTTTTGGTACATTAAGCAAGGTAAAAACACCTCAAGCCCCTCTCAATTTTGATAAAGTAAAATAGTCTCTCTCAAAAATATCAAAGTAATTTAATTTTTTTATTTCAAAAGAAAACAATTAGATACAATTAATCACGTTATTAATGTTTTCTATCAATTGTATAATTTTAATTAGTATAATAACAAATTAAGCCATTGATGTATACATATTTTGTCAATTTGGTCTTGATTCTAAAAGATTAACTAAAAAAATTCAAAATATCTAAAAATTCAAAAGAATCAATAAAAAAGACTTTATCTTCAAAAACTATATATAAAAATAGATGGAATGTGTAAACTTTGAAGTCTAAATATATTATTATACCAATTGTAACACCCCTACCCGTATTCGTTGTTAGAATAAGGTACGAGGCATTACCGAGTTCACAATTTTTTTAAACCGAGACCATTCCAATTCAACATATTTTCAAAATAAAATTCATGCATATTTATAAGATAACTTCAACACATAAGCCATATCAATGGCTAACCTTATATTCATTTCATATTAACATTTATTTTATTAGCTTATACATGCCATTCATTTTCAAAATAAAGTTTCTTTAAATACCGAAGTCTTGGGGTTGATAGTGTGATATGTCTCCGACTGAATCCGATCTCCGAGCTCTTAACACTACAAAACAGGGAAAAAGAAAATAGGGTAAACACTTTGTGCTTAGTAAGCCCATGTAACAAGAATTATACTTGCCTAATATTTTCAATACAATGTAATAAACATTCATATATCCATTCAATGCATTATTACCCTAACATACACAAGCTCAACATTCAAGTTAGTTCAATAATTTCCATGTATCAATAATATATATACTATGATTGATGAGCTCATCAATATCGTGATTTTCCATTTCCTTGTTATTTTTCCATATTTATCCCGTTGAATTACTCAGAATTTCGATGGATTTTCAGAGGTACACTTTAGTGTACAAATCCGGGTCCGTCAATTCATATTCATGTGCGCACATTTTCATTTCAGAGAGCACACTCCCGCGAACCTCATCCTTACAGCGGGATTACCAGTCCAGGCTAAATCCCCTGTAATATAAACTCATAGAGTATTGTCGGGATTACCAGTCCAGGCTAAATCCCCTGCAACGATAATTACTCTAATGAGCTTGGATCTGAATTACCAGTCCAGGCTAAATTCAGACCCTAATTCGGATTACCCGTCCGGGCTAAATCCATTTTCCACATATTCTTCGGGAGGGCTATATCAGGATAGGATCACCCGTCCGGGCTAGATCCTTTTTACCGTCAATTCCTTTTCAGAGATCCATCGAATTTTCCTTTCATTCAACCGGATTTCTTTCTTTTTATCAAATATATCAATGTTTCATCAATCTTCATACAATGAACGTTCAAATTATATTCACATCAATAACATACATTTCAAGCATTTAAAAATATAATTCGAGTTACATGAACTTACCTCAATACTTGTTCGTACACAAAAATCTACTAATCCGGGACTTTTTCCTTTCCTCTATCTAGCTTCGTATTTGTGTTTTCCGGATCTAAATAAATAAATTCAATCATCAATTCAACACATTTCATGTTCACATGTAGCATTCACTATAATTCTATTATTGTTCATAATTCATTCAAAGCTGTCTACTTGAGTCACAGCCACTAAATTATTTATTTCTCGAGCTACAGAACTCCAATTGAAGAACTGTTAATTTTCTCTGAAACTAGACTCACATGTATTTATACCATAAAATTTCCAGAATTTTTGGCTCAGCCAATTAGTACAGTCTATTCATTAAAATTTCCCTTGTTTTACTATTTGAAAGTTCAGACCACTTTTCACTACTGAATCAATTTTCTCCTTGTAAAGAATTCAAATGATGTTTTAGTTTGTTCTTCTAAAAATAGAATCATTAAGGAGTCTAACCATATAAATTTAAGCCCCTAATTATTTTTATTCAATTTTTTTATGATTTTTCAAAGTCAGAATAGGGGATCTCAAAATCACTCTGAACCAGTCTTACAAAAATATAAATATCTCAAAATACAGAATTACTTTGCTTTCTCTGTTTCTTTCATATGAAAATAGACTCAATAAGATTTAATTTCATATCTCACTCAACTTCTAATTCAACTTCTACGATTTTTAATGATTTTTCAAAGTTACTCTACTGGTAATGTCCCAAAACTGTTTTCTTATAGCTTACTTCTCGATTAAATCCATCTTTCAATTCTAACTTGAAATTCATTCAATTAAGTCCTTAATTCATGTTTTTGTTTCATCATAAACTATACGTGAGAGCTCACAAACTTTCAATATGACAACTTAGCTTCATCAAAACCTTGTTCCAAGGCTTCTAAAACATCAAAATTAAGTAAAAAGGGCTAAATTGACTTACCTATCAACTTCCAAGCTTCAAACTTTAAATTTTCCCTTTCTTCTTTCTTTTCTTTCCTTTCTTCTTTCCTTCTCTGTTTCGTTTGCCTATTCTGTTTCTGTTTCTATTTCTCTTTTTTTTTTTTTTTTTTCTTTAGCTTATACACACACATATATAAATATAATAATAACAATATAATATATTATATTATAATTAAAACATAAAATATCTTTATTATATAATAATATAAGTTTAGTATCTTTTGTGCACATACGAATTAACACATGCAAATGTACATGTATTCTAACTTCCAAACAATCTATTTCTTTGCCGCGCTTTGTTGTTACCTTTTACAGTTTGCATCTGGGAGTTTGGATGGTCCGATCAGATATTAGAGCACATATGAAGGTTGTGGAAGATTAAATATGGTCACTAACGTTCTGCTGCTGTTGAAGTTGTTAGTATGGCACACCCAAATTTTGGCTTCCTTTGAGCTGTTATGCAAAGTTGTTGACATCAGAGTAGAAATTGTGGCACTGAATTTGCTGGCCAACCATGAGTTAGTAAGTGCCTCTTTTACCTTTTACCTTTAGCAATCTGTAGCTTCAGTATAGATATAAATCTTAATTACCATACTTGCAAAAATTACAAAAATTCTTTCTTCCTTTTATTTATTCCCAATATTCCTTTTCAGAGTCTTGGTGGGGAGTGTTTGCTGTTCATAACTTTTTTTGGAATATTTTCTTTCCATTGACCACAATGTACCAAATAGTATTATTAATTAGTAGTACTTTTGTTTTACTCATAGGGATAATTCCTTTTAGGGAGAACTAGGTAAGATTTTTAAAATTTCATGAGCGGATTGAAAGTGTGATAATTGTCACATTTATTTATATAATTATTTTTTATTTTTTATTACATTCTATAATACACTTCAAAATTTTAATCTAAACTTTCTGGCAATGTGTCAAAATTCTTTCCATGTTAAGTTGGTTAAATGTAGATTGGTTTGATTATGAATTCAATAACTGATGACTAATTTACTTAATCATTTTAACTTGAGCTTTAATTGAATTAAACAATAAAGTTCACTTAACTGACATTGACTTAACAAAATAAGTTAAAAGGAAAATTATTTGATACACTATAGTGTTTTTAGACTCTATAAGTTAAAGAATTTGCCAAGTGTATTATAGAACGTAGTAAAAGAATAAAATGTGACACTTGTCATATCCTTAAGTCGCTTTTAAAATCTAAAAATCTCCGTTCATGGTGCAACACAATTGGCCTCCAACTAGAATGAATAAAAAGAAGTAAATATCTCTTTTGGTACATTAAGCAAGGTAAAACACCTCAAGCCCCTCTCAATTTTGATAAAGTAAAATAGTCTCTCTCAAAAATATCAAAGTAATTTAATTTTTTTATTTCAAAAGAAAACAATTAGATACAATTAATCACGTTATTAATGTTTTCTATCAATTGTATAATTTTAATTAGTATAATAACAAATTAAGCCATTGATGTATACATATTTTGTCAATTTGGTCTTGATTCTAAAAAGATTAACTAAAAAAATTCAAAATATCTAAAAATTCAAAAAGAATCAATAAAAAAGACTTTATCTTCAAAACTATATATAAAAATAGATGGAATGTGTAAAGTTTGAAGTCTAAATATATTATTATACCAATTGTAACACCCCTACCCGTATTCGTTGTTAGAATAAGGTATGAGGCATTACCGGAGTTTACAATTTTTTTTTTAAACCGAGACCATTCCAATTCAACATATTTTCAAAATAAAATTCATACATATTTATAAGATAACTTCAACACATAAGCCATATCAATGGCTAACCTTATATTCATTTCATATTAATATTTATTTTATTAGCTTATACATGCCATTCATTTTCAAAATAAAGTTTCTTTAAATACCAAGTCTTGGGTTTGATAGTGTGATATGTCTCCGACTGAATCCGATCTCCGAGCTCTTAACACTACAAAACAGGGAAAAGAAAATAGGGTAAACACTTTGTGCTTAGTAAGCCCATGTAACAAGAATTATACTTACCTAATATTTTCAATACAATGTAATAAACATTCATATATCCATTCAATGCATTATTACCCTAACATACATAAGCTCAACATTCAAGTTAGTTCAATAATTTCCATGTATCAATAATATATATATTATGATTGATGAGCTCATCAATATCATGATTTTCCATTTCCTTGTTATTTTTCCATATTTATCCCGTTGAATTACTCGAATTTCAATGGATTTTCGAGGTACACTTTAGTGTACAAATCGGTCCGTCATTTCATATTCATGTGCGCACATTTTCATTTCGAGAGCACACTCCCTGAACCTCATCCTTACAAAGGGATTACCATCAGGCTAAATCCTCGTAATATAAACTCATAGAGTATTGTCGGGATTACCAGTCCGGCTAAATCCCAAACGACAATTACTCTAATGAGCTTGGATCCAATTACCATCCAAAGCTAAATTCAGACCCTAATTCGGATTACCCGTCCGGCTAAATCCATTTTCCACATATTCTTCAGAGGGCTATATCAGATAGGATCACCCGTCCGGCTAGATCCTTTTACGATCAATTCCTTTTAGAGATCCATCGAATTTTCCTTTCATTCAACCGGATTTCTTTCTTTTATCAAATATATCAATGTTTCATCAATCTTCATACAATGAACATTCAAATTATATTCACATCAATAACATACATTTCAAGCATTTAAGAATATAATTGAGTTACATGAACTTACCTCGATACTTGTTCGTACACAAAAATCTACTAATCCGGGACTTTTTCCTTTCCTCTATCTAGCTTCATATTTGTGTTTTCCGGATCTAAATAAATAAATTCAATCATCAATTCAACACATTTCATGTTCACATGTAGCATTCACTATAATTCTATTATTGTTCATAATTCACTCAAAGCTATCTACTTGAGTCACAGTCACTAAATTATTTATTTCTCGAGCTACAGAACTCTAATTGAAGAACTGTTAATTTTTCTTGAAACTAGACTCATATATATTTATACCATAAAATTTCCAGAATTTTTGGTTTAGCCAATTAGTACAGTTTATTCATTAAAATTTCCTTGTTTTACTATTTGACATTCGGACCACTTTTCACTACTGAATCAATTTTCCTTTCCTCTATCTAGCTTCATATTTGTGTTTTCGGATCTAAATAAATAAATTCAATCATCAATTCAACACATTTCATGTTCACATGTAGCATTCACTATAATTCTATTATTGTTCATAATTCACTCAAAGCTATCTACTTGAGTCACAGTCACTAAATTATTTATTTCTCGAGCTACAGAACTCCAATTGAAGAACTGTTAATTTTTCTTGAAACTAGACTCATATATATTTATACATAAAATTTCCAGAATTTTTAGTTTAGCCAATTAGTACAGTTTATTCATTAAAATTTCCCTTGTTTTACTATTTGACAGTTCAGACCACTTTTCACTACTGAATCAATTTTCTCCTTGTAAAGAATTCAAATGATGTTTTAGTTTGTTTCCTATAAAATAGACTCATTAAGGAGTCTAACCATATAAATTTAAGCCCTAATTATTTTTATTCAATTTTTTATGATTTTTCAAAGTCAGAATAGGGATATTGAAATCACTCTAAACCAGTCTTACAAAAATATAAAATCTCAAAACACAGAATTACTTTGCTTTCTCTGTTTCTTTAATATGAAAATAGGCTCAATAAGCTTTAATTTCATATGTCATTCAACTTCTAATTCCACTTTTACGATTTTTAGTGATTTTTCAAAGTTACTCTACTGCTGATGTCCCAAAACTATTTTCTTATAGCTTACTTCTCAATTAAATCCATCTTTCAATTCTAGCTTGAAATTCATTCAATTAAGTCCTTAATTCATGTTTTTGTTTCATCATAAACTATACTTGAGAGCTCACAAACTTTCAATATGACAACTTAGCTTCATCAAAACCTTGTTCCAAGGCTTCTAAAACATCAAAATTAAGTAAAAATGGCTAAATTGACTTACCTATCAACTTTCAAGCTTCAAACTTTGAATTTTCCCTTTTTCTTTCTTTTCTTTCCTTCCTTCTTTCCTTCTCTGTTTCGTTTGCCTATTCTGTTTCTGTTTCTGTTTCTATTTCTCTTTTTTTTTTTTTTCTTTAGCTCATACACACATATATATATAAATATAATAATAACAATATAATATATTATATTATAATTAAAACATAAAATATCTTTATTATATAATAATATAATAATATATATTAAACATAAAAATCTTAGATTTTCTTCACAATAAACCGCCTCAACTAGACAAAATGGTTTAATTGCCATTTTAGTCCTTTATAATTTCTTTTAATCTATAATTCAACTTTTATTTCTATTTCAATTTAGTCTTTTCATTTAATTACCTACCCAAACGTTAAAATTTTCTAACGAAATTTTAATACCACAATACTAACATTTTATAAATATTTATAAAATATTTCCTATCATATAAATATTTATGCAAATGTATTGAAATAAATTTCTCTTTAAATCGGATTTATGGTTACAAAACCATTGTTCCGATAATCTTGAATTTAGGCCATTACACCAATCAAAATTATATATATGAAAAACATTAACATTGGACCCTTACTTGCTCATTTTTTAAGTTGGCAGGGATTAAATTGCTCTTGTTTTTAGAGATAAATTTGTTAAAATTGAAATTTAGAAGGATTGAAGAGGTTGTAACACCTCATACTTGACCCACTCATCAGGTCCAAGCATCGAAATGCTACATTCGTTGCCGAAGCAACTTCAGGGAGATTCAGTTCAATTACCCTTCCTAATCAAGTTAGTAGAACAACTTATATCTCATATAAAATTTTCGTTTTCATTCCAAGTTTTTAATAGAGCTTTTATTAGCTCTTTCAACGATTTATAGGTCATTTAGGGCCTATTTGTAATTTAATTACTATGTCATATTATTCATATACATCTATTTCCAATTTCGATATCATATGATTTCTCAAACAAAATTATAAAATTAGACAACTACTAAAGTATTACAAATAAGTCCATTAATACACCGGATAACAAGTATTCACTTAATGTTTCAACATATACTACTCTTATGTATAGCAAATCTATCACTTATTACAATTTATTAGCATCACACTTCTCTACTATTTTTCCTCCTCTTCTCTATTCTACATCCTTCTTGTACGTGTATATATATGTATATATGTACATTTGATTTAGAGTATCGTATGCTTATGTATATAACATCAATTAAGATTTCTCTAAATGCATATGTCATAGGTCGTGGATCAAAGCTCGTGACCAATGCGCACGGAACGTCCCTAGAGGTCAACAGATGAAATGGGGCTCATACGATCCACTAAAACTGGCCCAATTCATGGAATGGAAGCAGAAGCCCATTTACTTGAATCTTGGTTAAGTTGAAACCCTCCAGCAAATTGTATTTTACCAGGATAAGTACTGTAAAATCTTAAAGGATAAATATGTATAGAATTTAAATCCCTTAGGACACCCTTATTGTAGATGGGAACTAATTGGCCTCCATCTTCATTTGTAATCACTTCATTCAGTAGTTGAATATATTTGAGAGCATTTACTCAAACACTTAGTGTGCAATATTTTCCCTAGGCTTTTCTAGCCCAATGACATATTAAGGTTGTCCATTTGAGTGACAATAACTAAATTATAAATTCTATTGATTTATAAGATTCTGAATTAAGATCCGCTTGTTGTCTCTAAAATTAGACTCAATGAAATTTTTACCATAAAATTTTCAGAATTTTCACATAACTCAATTAATAAAGTAATTCTTTAAATTTCCCATGTTTTGCTTCTAGGCAGCTTTGAGCCTTCTCCATTAAAAATTAATTATCTTTCAGTACAAGGTTCATATTATAATGTTGTTTGTTTCTCGTGAAAATGGATTGATCAATCTTTAAAAATATAAATTTCATCTCTTAAATGTTTTTGTACCATTTATAATAAATTTTCAAAGTCAAAATAGGGAACCCAAAATCACTTTGACCTTATCTCACAAAAGTTCATATATCTCATAATCTACAATTCCATTGCTTACACCATTTCTTTTATGCAAAACTAGATTCATTAAGCTTCAATCCCATATTTAATTCAACCTTTAAATTAATCTCTACAGTTTTTGGTAAATTTTCAAAGTTAAATCACTGTTGCTGTCTAAAACTATTTTGATGAATATATTTGCCCGAAGCATCAATACCTTGTAAAGTATTTGTATATGGCTTAAAGTATCGATACCTTTTACCTAGTATCGATACCATTTAACGATTTTATGTTTAGAAAATTGAAGAAAAATTCAATTTGGGTTATTTCTTCATAAACCCATTTCATTTCAGTAAATTTTATAAGATTAATAAAAGTATTCAGATTCTACAATTAACTTCACTTATGTTTAGAATTAAACTTTTGTATTTACTTCAATTTAGTCCTTAATGTTATGAAATTTATTTTTCAATACATAAGCACTTTAATCAAATAATTCATTATATTATATCTTTGTTTCACACATAAATTTTATGTATTTCACTTTTATTATTTTATCCACATTTTCTCAAATTTGACAATTTAGTCCTTGTTATCATAAAAAATTCCATAGTTTTTCACGATTTCACTTTTATTATACTTTAAGCATATTTCATTATCTCATAAGACATCTATTAAACTTTCATCATATTATCCTTATTCACATATTAAATTGTTTCATTTATAAATATTCAAGAGTTTACGATTTAATCCTATCATCACGAAAGTTCATAATTTATTATAATTTTACCTTAACATCAATTCACTAACACTTAGCACTCCATTTTAAGCCTTTATTCTCATACTTTTAAATCACAAACTTTTAACTCTTTACAATTTAGTCCCATTATCATAAATTCAATGTAACTTGGAAATTTCATCACACATTCACTTTTTATGTAATCACTATATCATCACACTTTATTTATATTATCTTTTCAACATTCCATTCCACATATCTTATTTTGTTTACTTTATAATTTAGTCCTTTCTTTACTACTTCAATGCACTAATTTAATACATAATATTTGTACATTCATAATTAATTAAAATATTTAACATTCTCTACACTTAGATTAAAATTAAATAAAGTAAACTACTTGAAGTACTTACCTTGTCTCCCTAATCTATTCACTTTTTTCACAACTTTCTCCACTTCCACATCTAATTTCTTTCTTACAAGATGATATTCTAACTCTTTGTATCTCTACTTCACTTCTCCTTTTAGGTGGCTATGAAAATTATCAAAGAATTTGAGAGAAAAAGTAAGATTTTCTGGCAAGGGACCAAATTGTAAAGAAATGAAAATCTCCTTTGCATACATATAGCCAACTTGAGAAGCATGAAGAAAATGGAAGAAATTTCTACATATTTCTTCAAAATATCTCATTATTTTTAATTAATTAAAATATTAAAATATCTTATAAAAATATTAATTAAAATAATCAACCAATTATTTTCCAACAATTTTCATCCATCATCCTTATACCAAACAATTATCTATTTTGTAAAATGATTATTTTACCCTTGAACCTTCTTTAGTTTTTTTACTTTCAGGCCATACCTCACTTTTTGGAAGAATTGCAATTTAGTCCCTCACATTTCCTTCTCTTATTCAATTTGGTCCGTACTTTTTAGTTTCCTATAATAAGAAATCGATTTAATTTCACTTTTGGTCCTTCAAATTTTCTTGTATTTACACCCCAACCTCTTTGAATCTTGAATAATTGTGCTTGTGTATCAAAACTTTGACATTTTTATAATCTAATCCCTACCTTACATACTTCCCTTTTTATTTCCTTCGTCCCTTTATTTTACTTTATTGAAAAATCAATTGTTCATACTCTCAATTTATTACCACTTTTATAGTACAATGATTTTAGGGGTGTTATAGAGGTATTTTTACCCGTTAAGCAATTATGTTGATGCAAAGTTTGGTCGACGGCAGAGTTAGTTGGTTCACCCTATTTAAGATGGGACAAAAAGTTAATGATAAGGGCAGCTGAAGTTTGGAGAAAAATGGATTTCCTGTGAAGAAAGAGATGGAGAAAGATAAAGAGAAAACAGCCCTAAAAGAACTAAGAAGTGAAAATGTAGGGTTCTTGATAGTACCCGGTTAATGATGCTTATTATGGCCTAAGGTAACTATAGGGTGAACTACTATCATAGGGTAGATACTACGTGGTAAACTAAATTAGTAGTCAATAGTTACCCAATTATTTTTTTTTTCACCCAATATGAGAATTTATAAAATCGTCACTTAATTATTTATATTTTTTTTTGTCACCTAACAATAAAAAATTACAAAATAATTACCCAATTATTCAATTTTTTTTTTGTCACTAGATGGTTAACGTAGAAAAAGAAACACCAATTGGGTGACAAAAGTAGCAGCTTGAAACCATAACATTAGGATAACATATTCAACATCCACTTCTAACAATTCAATGACAAATGTTATGTTGAAATTTGAAACCAGGAATTGTAAACTTTTCACAAGTGACCAGAACCACAAAGACATGCTTTAAAATTAAACCCTTTGGCTTCTCTTCCTAGCAAAACTGTTGCAGTAGAACAAGGTCATGAATGACATAACAATCTAATCATTCAAAACCAACTCATCCAATCTTAATAGCTGGATGCTATCATATACAGAACTGGTAGATTCAATATTTGGATCTTCTAACGTGTAGAGGCAATGAAATGGAAAAATGTATAGAAGCAACCATTCACTGCATTAAACTTTTGTCTGAAGGATGTAACTCCTAGCTTGAGCCGAACAGAAGAGACCCACAACACCTAAATAGAAACTAACAAAGGCACTTACACAGAACACCCAAACCAATATTGGTCCCTCAACTTCTTCAAATGTCTTCCCAGGCTCTGTAGGGGGGCTTCCTCTTTCACATCCCTCACCAGATGACTCCACACATAAGTCCGGGTTACCAGCAAATGCTCCCGGGAATCTTCGATATCCCTGGTTAACAGGAACAGATCCAGAGAAACTGTTATATGACAAATTCAAGAGTATCAGATCTTTCAGGGTTGAGATATTTCCAGGAATCTGGCCAGATAAGGAATTATGTGACAAATCCAAGGCCCTTAAGTTCCACATTTTCTCCAAACTCGGAAGCTGTCCGTCGAGATAGTTATAAGATAAATTTAGATATTCCAATCCCTCTACTTCAAAGAGAACATTTGGAATCTCACCCCGTAACAAGTTATCCGATAAGTCAATTCCAACCATCGAGGTCACCTTGAAATTGAAGCTTAATTCACTAGTATCAATGACCATGGCAGAAACTTTTATCTCAACACTTTTAACTGAAATAAATGGCACTTTAGGGTCTCTAACACTGTTACCATTGTTACTGCAGAAGCTAATATTGAAGTTACCATCTGGTATGAAGCCCGAGAATTTGTTCCCAGAGAAATCGATCACCTGAATTGCTTCAAATGTGAATAACCAGCTGGGTAGATTCCCACTAAATTTGTTATGAGCTAGGGAAAGATACTTGAGGTTCAACCATTTGGTTATCGCGTCATTCAACGTTCCAGACAGGTTGTTGGAGCTCAAATCTACAACCTCCAGTGATTTTAACCCTGCCAAGGTTAGTGGGATTTCACCAGATATCTTGTTGTGGCTTACATCCAATATCTTCAAGCTATCCAATGCATCGAGCTCAGGTTGAATTTCACCGGAAAGATTGTTGTTGTTGAGTATCAATGCAAGTAACTGAAAACACCCAACAATATCTAATGGAATTGAACCTGATAAGGAGTTGTGCGACAGATCGACCACTTGGAGATAAGTCAAATTTCCAATCCTTGCTGGGATTTCCCCTGTAAGAAGATTATGAGAAAGAAACAATGCTTGCAAGCTTTTCAGCTCGGTGATCTTCAATGGGATTTTACCAGAAAACCGGTTGTGAGAGAGGTCGAGAAGAACAAGGCCTGATTTTTCTGTTGCCTCTGCAATTTTCCCCGGAAGAGGGCCTGATAAATCATTGAAACTCAAATCCAATACAAGCAGCTTTTCTGTAAACACAAGTCTCGGAGATATGCCATAACTCAGGTGATTAAATGATAGGTTAAGATGTGCCAATGCTTCCAATGACGCAATACAAGTAGGTATTCCTCCAACAAGAGAATTGTTGGCCAATGTCAGAACAGTTAGACTCTTTGTAGAAGCAGAAAAACAAGGTAAAGTACCGAACAACTTATTTGAAGCAAGACCGAGAAACTCCAATGACTGATAAAACTCATGAACATTCCCTGATATATAATTGTCTCCGAGATCCAAATGCCTCAAAGACTTCAAATGAAATAAGCTGTCAGGCATCTCCCCATTGAATGAATTTGAACTCAAATCAAGTTTTTCCAAATTACTTGAGAAGTTACCGATCCACCACGGCAAATCACCACCAAGTTGGCGGTTTCCATTCAAGACAAGTTCTCTCAATTGCCCAAGTCTAGTGATATTATCAGGTAGAACCCCACTAAAGCTATTGTGACTAAGATCAATGGTTTTAAGACTAGCCAATGAACCAAAACATGTTGGAATTGTGCCATTGAAATTATTCCCAGATAAATTCAAGTATTCAAGAAATGATAGGTTACATAAACAAGGGAGCACTTTACCGGACAAGTTCGTATTAGCCAGGTTCACAGAGACAACACGACCGGCTCGGTTTTCACAAGAAATACCAGTCCAATTCGTGCAATTCGACCCCACCCAGGTTGCTAAGCTCCGGTTAGGGTCTTGAACTGATGAATTAAAGCATAACAGTGAGGATTTGTCGTCAGGGTCAAGATCAAGACACTTAGTTGGGATAAAGAGACACAGAGATAGTACTAGCATTAGCAAGAGTGGCAGCGAAGGCAATTTTGAGGGTATCCAGGGGCGAAAAACGGGAACATCCCATTTGAGTTCCATGAGTGAAACCAACTCAAAACTAAACTAAACTAAACTAAACCGTGAAGAATCTACAGAGAGAAGCTAAAATACAAAACCCATTTGTGTAGATGCTCTGAAGAAGCTAAATGTTTGAAGCCAAGAATCACAAAAAAGAATAATAATAAAAAACTCAAAAAAGAGTAAAGAAGAGCAAAGCAGAGTGGCAGAAGAAGTAAATAGGGAGGAAACCTGGAAGGCTTGAAGAGGCAGAAGCATGAATAAGGTGATGTAAGAGAGAGAGGGAGACTTACCAGAGAAAGTGGAGAAGTTTGGCAGAGAGATAAGCGGAGGAATGTTGAAGTGAGGGAGTAGACAGATGAGGAATAATTAGTAATTATGCAAACATTCTCTTGCTTTATTATTTATTCTGCTCTTTTAAAATGGACGTCTATGGTGAAGTCCACATCATTAGTAATTACATGATGTAATGATTTTATTTTATTTTTTGAATAATCTTATCATATTTATTTTTTTATATAAAATCTAAAATTATTTATGGTCTATCTCAACTCATAAATAAATTAGAAGATAATAGAACTCAAAGACATTTAAGCTTATTTCCTCCTACGTACGAACAATAATATTCATATCAATTAAATTAAAATCCAATCGACTAACATATTAATAATTTTAATCGTATTTTTTTATTATTGTGAACCACTAAAAGCCCAAAAGATAGAAACCAGTTTGGACTTTGGGCCGCAAATGTGGGCTCGCTCTCAAGTTTAATTGGGCCTAAGTATATAAGGAAATGAATTATTTAACCAAAAACATTTAAACAAAATGACTTTTGGAAAGTTGTTTTCAGTTAATATAAATTATATTTTGTTGTAAAATATTATAAAAGTTTTTTTATAATCGAAATTTATTTTATAATAATTTAATATTTTAAAATAATTATATTTTATATAGACTTAATAATAATCAACATTTAATAAAAATAATTTAAACTCACATATATTATATATATTTATAAGAGTGAATAGCTGCACATTAGAGTTGAAAAGATAAATAAAACTAAACAAGATTTATACAAATGCTCTTATTTATATTATTAAAATATTTATATTTTATACTATTAAAAAATATTATAGTAAGATACAAATTGTAATAAATATTATAATGTTAAATTTTTATTAAAATAAAATTATAATATCAAATAATTTATTATGTTATAAAATATAGTTATTCATGATTAATATTATTGATAATATTTGACATCAATATTTAAATTTATTTACTAAATCAAATTATTATGTTTTTTATACCAATAAACATTTACCAAATTAGTATTTGTGTCTTGAGTTAAGCGAATTAGTCGGGTTTTTTTCCTACTTTCTACTAACATGATCTTTTCCATTATTCTAAAACACTGGGTTTGCTTAGAGAATGAATTCTAAATTCACGAACTGAATTCACATAATGAAAACTTATTTATTTTTCGATGGGAAAAATTAATTCTCTCTATGGGCTAGAAACCTAGATTGAGCTCTCTCGGAATATAGAATTTATTTGTAGAATTAAATCTCACTATAAAACAACATAGTAACAACGTTTACTCTGGTATATTTCGACCTAACACATGGTATCTATTTATAGGGAACAAACACAAGAGTTCTAGTTGAACAAGAGATAACAAAATAATAATAGTTTAATAGAAAATACACAAATTATGGACGACACCACCCTCTTCTAGGAAATAGGGTAGTCGTCTATCACATGCTAGATGCGCCTATTGGGTTTGTCTCTTGTAGGTACAATTATATGTAATTACTTCACTCAATTAAATTTATCCAACCCGGTAGTTAATTTTCTATTATTAAAATATTACTTATTTTAAATAAATTTAATTAATTTACTCAATTAAATTTATTTTCTCAATTCAATTGTAATGTCGTTAAAATCTTGATGGCTTTACAGTGTTAGAATCTATGAGGAAATAGATTTAATTGTCTTGTTCAATAAAACTACAATGACTAATTAATTTAATTTTCACTTCGAACTTCAATTATTTAATTAAAATCAATTAAACAATAATTCGAATCAAAGAAATTAATTTAATCTCTAAGTCATCTGGGAACACATTCAATACGAATAATGATATATGCAATTTATTTCTTTAATTCGTCATTTTCATTCATTCACTGTATCGATTCAAATGTAATCCATAAATGGTTGTGTCGAGCTAGCTAAGGGACCGACTGAACATATATAATTAGGGCTCAAATAATTTGTAATTAAGTTTTGACTCTTCATCTATTAATTGCAACATTATTTAGTCATGGAGTCAATCTATTAAAAGTACCACGACTAAACTCTCCCTATTATATACCAACTTATTTATGCTCGTCCAATGACCTTATTATATGTGTGTTAGCCTCATAAGATATCCTAAACCTCTTTGTTTAAATCTGTTCACCTAATATAATCCTATTTTATCTCATAGTAATCATTATATCTTTCTTAATGGAAAAGTCAGTTACTAACATATAGTAATTAAATCATTCATACTAGACAAATGACTCATGGCTACGCTACTTTTTCATCAACCATGTAATGCCTAAGACTGGGGATACCGTTTACCTTTTATTGGATTATGAATTTCACTATTTTAAATGAAGTCATACCATGCAGAAGTTGTATACTTAACATACCAACTTTCAACGATATTACTAATTGAATTCAATATTTTAATACATCAAAGTATATGAGTCACACACACATAGTCAGTCACTTACTCAGGGTTGAGGTAAGTCATACTTTGAATGTCAGAAGAGATAAAATCCATAAACGGATCTAGGATAAATTCAACATGGGTCATATCCGATGTATTGTCAATCCAGACATTCACACCTATGTATATATCTTTTGAAAGTTATCCACTTTAATACTAAAGATAAGAAATCTCCCCAATTGAACTTGATATGTAACACCCTCACCCATCTCAACAAATGGAAAGAATGGGAGGTGTCACTAGAGCATGTGCTTATCAAAAAGCTTAGGTTATTTAAAATTTCAAATATTAAAACATTTTATAAAACTATACAATTTAGTTTATAATAATTTGAGGGCTTTAAAAGCAATTTAAAATCATTTAGAATAGATTTGTGGGTGATTGGAAGTGTTAAAGTCAAATCTGAGCTTTAGTGGGCTAGAAAAACTCGAAATCGTGCAGTGACACAAATTCAAGGGCTATGTATTAGCACAAAACATCTAGATGCAGATACATGGGGCAAGTACTGATACATAGGGCCTATGTATCTAAAATCTGTAACTTTTCAACTATTTCCTTGTCATGTTCCGATACTTATATAACTAGAACCTTGATCCTTGAAGCTGAAAATCAATTCAAGAACACTTTAAAAACATATCCACACACTTTTATACCATTTTAACTAGTCTCAAAACATATAAAACACATTCTAAACCCATTTCAGCTCAAATACACATTACAAACATATTCAAATGACAAAATGATTCAAAGCTTAATTGATAATGCTAAAAGGAGTTGAAGTATAAATTAAAATTTATATTTTACAAATACATATATAGGTATTTATGTGCATGCTATAAATAAATATGAGAATGAAACATTGTTAATTGTCTCTCTGTATGTGGATGATTTGTTGGTAACTGGTAGCAGCAACGATTTGCTTGCTGAGTTTAAGAAAAAGATGCGAGACATATCTTGTAACGCCTCAAATTTTTGGGACTAGAAGAATTGGGCTTTGGGCTTTGGGTTTCAGAAAATTTTTAAGTGAGCGAGAAAGTGACAATTGGCATGTGGGCCTTGAGGGTTAATGAACTTGGAGTGTCTAGAGGTGTTGGAGAAGTGTTGGGTTCGAACTTTGAGGAGAAAGAATTTTTAATTAATTATTAAAAGAACCAGGGTGGTGAGTAGTTGGGCTTTTAAATAAAAATAGGGAAAAATGGCATCAAAGAGCCTTGTGGTGGAGTGGCTAAGTGACGCCACTTAGGGTATAGGAAGGTGGCGTTATGGGCTAGCAAGGAGATCCTAGGTTCGGATCGTAGCTTAGTATTTTTAGGAGTTTAACTTTGGCATTCTAGAAGGTTGGAAGTGGTGTAATGATGGACTCTAAGGAGAGTGATCAGAGAGAAAATTTAGGAAAAGATTGGGAAGTTATCGTGGAGAAAAATTAGGAGATGAGATATGTGGAAGAGGTTGAGCCGAATTGGGAATTTGGGGATAGGAAATTCAGCTATAGGCTATAAATAGGTGTCAATTTTGGGGTTCTAGGCTAATGCCAAAATTATTTTTCCCTTTAGTGAATTCCTCATTTTTGAGTTGCCAAAATACTTTTTCTCTCTAAGTGCTTAGAAGTCGAATTCCTTCTTTGCTTGCTGATCTTCCATACTTTTTCTTCTCAAATTCTCTTTTGATACACCCTTGATTTTAGCCGTTTCCTTCTTCTCTCCTTCTTCCTATTTGTGCCGAATAACCCCTTTCACTATACTAATCTCAAAAGTCAATACCTCTTGGGCCGATTGCTTCTTAGGTAAGTATTCTCTATTTTGGTTTGGGTGTTGGCCGAATGGTCATAGATAGGGAAAGGGGGACTTGTGTTAAGAATGATGCAGATTTAGGAGATACGCGTGATTAATGATCAAAGAAGGGTTAATAAGGCTTGGTGTTTTAGGATCGTGGCTGAGGAGATCGCAACGCGTTTGTTATCAGGTGTGTACATACACTACACACACATTAGATCGACAAATCCCGAAATGCTAAAAAGCCAAAAATTTTGGCTACGGTAGTCTTGCGAGTGCGCGAACACTCGTAATGGAAAATCGATACATTATCAGAGGCCCCATGAGCGATCTCATGGACTTGGGCCGTGTTTTGGACAATATGGCCAGAATGGGCAAAATGGGCCTGATGGGCCGTAGGCTCAAAATAGGTGAATTTGATGGTTTGGTAATAAGTAATGAACTAGTCATGCTAGTTACATGGCTTGGAATTGATTTGGGCCAGATGGGCCCTATGATTTTGATTTGGGCCTAGTGGGCCATACGAATGATATTGGGCTTAGTGGGCCATATGAACGTATGTGAATTTATTTGGGCTTTGTAAGGGGTCTTGGGCTAGTATTTGGTAAATTGCTTAACCTCACATAAAAATTTAATAATTTATTAAGTGCGACTGTGAACAAGTCATAAGGTTTAGGTGTGGCAACGGGCATATGCATGTCTAGGATTGGATCTAGGGAGAGCTTGGTACTTAAGCGGTCTTAATGACCCACCTCCTCTTCTCTGAAATCCTACCTGGTGCGTAGTGTCTGTTCACTTTAGCCGCGAGGATTTGTTGACGGGCCAAGGTTCGTAATTAAGACCCATAATGTTAAGAATTACTGAAATACCCCTATAGGGTAGAATTATCGAAATACCCTTGATGTGTGAAATGACTAAAATACCCCTATGTGTTGAAGGTAAGATACATGTACATTTGCTGCATTCATATGATATTCTGTTTAGGTTGCATATGGGTGGGAATTATGGAACGGAGGAAGTATATGAGGATCGCATGGTTGCTTGACAACTGTGGATCTACCGATGGCTTTTTAAACCCATTATATGATTAGCAGCTTTGCTGCAAAGTTTAGTTGTACTGCAACCGTGCTACCCTTGATGTGTATCGGATGGGTGGGTCGATTTAAAAATGCCCACAGATGTGTTTTGGCGGAATGGATATGATGTGTACCGGATGGATTATTTAGGGAGAGTTTGCACAGCATTGCATGTATGATATTGTTATGTTAATAATATGATGTGTATGCTATTTGTTTGACGAGGGTCGTACACACTTAGTTTTCAAAACTCACTCCCTCTTTTATTTTTCTCAAGTGATCCTTAAAAGGCGGTTCGACGGATGGAGGGACTCAGAGGTGGCCAACTAGCAAGAAGATTAGACCTATTTTTCGTAATATCTAAATTCTAGATTTTAAGTTATTTATTTTAAGTTATGTTATTTCGGATTGTAATAAGGCTTCCCTCTAGTTATTATTCCGTTACTTTCACTATGCATTGTAGTTTTGAAATGGAACCTGAATTTATTCCTTTTAAGCAAATTTCAAGGTTTTTTGAAAATAATTGTGTTTTAAGAATGAGCTTCCGCTGTCAAAGGAAACTTTTACATAGTAACAAGGAAATGGTTCTTGGCTACACGTCGTTTTGAAAGCAAAATAGATTTTACTTAACTTTTCTCTAGAAGAGTTTTCAATGAAAACAAGGTTTTCGTTAAAACACTTCAATGTGACACGTCGGATTCGGGCCTAACTTCTAGGCTGGGTTTAAGGTGTTACATGTCTAAGATGTCTGACTTAGGTGAGATGACTTACTTCCTTGGCATAGAAGTTTCATAGACTCAATAGACCATCTTCATAAACCAAAAGGCTTTTTCCTTGAAGATTTTGAGCAATTTTTTAATGGAAAACTGTAAGCCAACAAGCACTCCTGTTGCTCAAGGAGAAAAGCTCACCAACAAATGTGACTTTGAGAAGGTAAATGAAAAAGGCTATAGAAGCCTTGTTGGATGTTTGCTTTATTTAACAACAACGAGGCATGGCATTATCTTTGTTGTTAGTCTTTTATCCAAGTTCATGTATTGCTGCAAGGTGATCCATTTTAAGGTAGCAAAAAGAGGCCTAAGATATGTCAAAGGAACTCTAAGCTTTGGAGTTAAATTCATGAAGGCTGACAACTTGAAGCTAGTTGGATACACATGCACTAACTGAGCTAGATCAACAGATGACATGAAGAGCACATTTAGCTACTTCTTCACACTTGGTTCAACAGTGTTCTATTGGAGTTCAAAGAAACAAGATACAATAGCATAGTCAACAGTTGAAGCAAAGTACGTTGCAGCTGCAACAACTGTCAACCAAACCATTTGGCTAAGGAAGCTATTGAATGCTTTGAACTTGAACCAAGAGGAAGCAACAAATTTTTATTGTGATAACCAATCTGTTGTTGCAATTGCAATGAACCCTGTCTTCCATGGCAAGACAAAACATTTCAAGATTAAGAATCACTTTGTAAGGGAAGTTGAACAATCAAAATAAAGTAAAGCTAGTTTATTGCAGTTCTGAAGATCAACTTGCTAACATTTTAACAAAGCGCCTTGGGACTACCATGTTCGAGAGATTGAGAAATAATATTGGTGTCTCTGCATAGAGGCCAAAGAGGAGTGTTGCACCATGGTCAGCAATGCAATAGAGTGCATGCACATTGTGCCTAGTTTGCATGCTAGTCTTTTGTTTAGTTCTTTATAGTTTCATTTAATTAAGAATGGACTTAATTTGTTTATGTTTTGATGTGTTTAGGTGCTGATTGACATGATCAACTTACATGCAAGCAAAGTTTTACTAGTTACAAGATAATTACTGGGAGCAGTTAAGGGTTTGGTTGTATTTGGTAATGCTGTGACTTCATATGATGTATTTTTTCTTTGCAAAAATATAGTTGAGATCAGTTTTCTCAGCATTACTGCACGTTTTGCTTCATTCTTCTCTGCTTCCCTTTCTCAAAAACACCAACATTGTCTAAGTCAACCAACTGAAAGTTCCCCGTCAGTTTCCAGAGAAATTGTATTCTCCCAGCCAAGGCTCAAAAACCGCTACTCCTGCCTAATAATCTAATAACCAAGTGTTTTTTTTTTTTTCAAACTTTTATGTATTAGTTGTTGCACTCGATCCCAAAAACAAATCTCTGGATATTGTCCTTCTCTAGAAACTGTCACCTCTTCATCACTCAACAAAACTTGGCCGTTATCTCCGCTTGCGGCTATGTTCTCCACAAGCTTCTCCAAAAGGATCATTATTTTTAACCTTCTTAGTCGATCGCTTTCTCCAGCTGCGATGAAATAGGAGAGCTAGGTCTCTCCTTGCTCGGTGTTAGGGTGATACTCACCGTCTCCATTAATTTTGATTCATCAGACTCTTTGCTTGGGTCTATTTTTAACTAAAACATTTTATTTTTCTAAGGCTAAAATAGTTTTTCAAACTTAGATTTTCTCAAATTATGGGAAATATAAAAACAAACCCTATGATAAATATGGTTCCTATATCTTGAGTAATATTCACAGGAAACGTTTCCATCATCCATTCTGTGTGCATCTTGCACTACTTCTCGTGGCCTTAGAGAAAACTTTTTATGATCATCTTGCTGCGTTGCAACACTTGTACATCACAACATAAAGATTCCCAGGAAAACCAACTATTGGATTGTATATTGTCTTCACTGTCTTTAATCTTTTAAGTCATGCATGCACGAGGCCAAAACTTTCCAGCAATAGACAGAGATGTGTTACACAATAATGTCCTACTTGGAGAGCACCTGGGCTGTGTGCGAGAGAAGTTAGTAGAGCTTGGAGCAATTGCTAGAGACCATTAGAATATTCAGATTGGCCAAATTGAAGAAATAATGAGATCAGGCACCCAACAATTCATGTATTGGTGGATCTTTCACTTGTTCTTGTTTGGAAGCACTATTGTTTCGCTAAGGACAGAAGAATTCGGCTCTTGAAACGTGTCAGTTTAGCAACCACCCATTGTGGAATTTGTTCTTTAACTACAAACGTAATCTATTGAAAAGGTAATTAGTCTCAAAACTTAGGTCACTGTAATATAAAAAGTGAGAATAAAATAAAGTTTGATGTAAAAGTTGTCTTTATAATATAAAATTTTCAACCCACCATAATATAATATAATAATATTTAATTTAAAAATATTAATTAATTTGTGGTAATTATATATTTAAAATAATTTATAATATAATTTACGATTATTACTTACAAAAGTTTAGTTAAAATAATTATAATTGAAGTAAAAGTCGACGTAATTGATATTATTTTTGTGCTACGTATTAATTAATTATTATTTATAAATCATCATAGCCAATTAATTGAGTATTAATAAAAATAAAAACTGAATAGTAAAAAGTGAAAACTATGTTTGAGAATAGTATAAATGTTTTAATTATAATTATAATTTTTAATATTATTAAAAGATTATCTAAAAATATTAATTTTTAATATGGTATTTGAAATTTTATTTTATTATTTTGATTTGTTAAATAAGTTAATATATTTTAATTATTTTAACAATATCAATAAAAATTAAAATTAATTACAATAATTTTAAAGAATGTATTTAAAACTAATTAAAATATTAAACGCGTAAAATTACATGTAATGCATGTGCCATTAGAAGTTAATTTATATAAAAGTATGAGTTTAGAAAATTAAATTTGTCATTTTAAATATTTTTATTATTTATAAAATTTATCATATTTGTAGATAATTTTTAATTTTTTAAAATATTGGTTTAAATAAATATACATGATAAAAGATTTGCCATACTTATAAACAAGAACTTTGATTTTTTCAAAGAGTTCTATTAAACACATTTATGTAATAAATAAAAGAATCTAAATTTTATATTAAATTAATTTATATTTAAATTATCATGTTTTCATTAACAAAAAAAATATTCCTTTAGTTTAAAATAGGGTTAATATACTATTTGTCCCTTTGCATCTAATTATAACTTTGGTACCTAAATTTTTTTTATATTAGTTTGTTAATTAATGAAAATTTCAATCCGTTATTAATGTAGAGCCCAAATTGCCCGAGCCCAATCAAAAATAATAAAAAATTATTACAAGCCCAATTACAAACTTACAACCCAAAAGAAAAGTAAAAAAAAACAACAGAACCCAAAACGGGCCCAAATGGCCCAAACCCAAACACTCTCACCAAAAGCAGAAAAAACAAAGAACCCTAGCCGCACTCCTTTCGACCCTCGACTTGACCCTCACCTACCCTCTGCTCAAACCACGCTCCGTCAGACCGACTTCTCACCAGTAGCACTGACAGAAAAACAAATGAGCAACAAAGACAAAAAGCGAGAAACAATTTGTTTTTTTGTTATTCAGTTTTGGCTATAAAGCCGCAAGAAACGTTGTAAAGAGGGAGGGCTTTTGCTTTTGAAAAAAACAGAGAGAAAAACGTTTATAAAGGGGGTTAAGGCTTTTCGAAAAGCAGAGAAGAAGTAGAGCAAAAAAGGAGCCTTTTTTTGTTTCAAAAAAGAAAAAAAAACAGAAACTAAGAATACAAAGAAATCATCAGAAACCGAGAGCAAAAAGCAATAAAGGTTGATTTTTTACTTTTGTTTTTTTATTCCGAAAGCAAACTTCTTCCTTTCTTTTAATCTGCTCATTGTTTTTATATTATTTTTATTTTTTTATTTTTATTTTACGAATAATAAAAGAGAGGGGGACCTACCTGAATCCCGCGGCACGTCGTCGGAGCCTC
Organism: Gossypium rotundifolium; assembly: GCA_025506655.1. Taxonomy (NCBI): domain Eukaryota; kingdom Viridiplantae; phylum Streptophyta; class Magnoliopsida; order Malvales; family Malvaceae; genus Gossypium; species Gossypium rotundifolium. Next base: position 4,701,179 of record CP106725.1, on the reverse strand, counting down.
CTCTCCGTCGTCGGAGCCGAGATCGGGAGCAAATGGGAGGGGGTCTTCTTCTGGGTTTTTCAAAAACAAAAAATAGGTTAGTAAATAAAAAAGGAAAACAAAACAAATATACTTTTGAAAAAAAAAAGCGTACCATTTGATTTTCCTACCACAGCAGTATGCGGTGGCCGCAACAACGCCGATGGCCGGATTCCGACCGGAATCCTCCGGAGACCCTCCTCTCGGATCTGCAGAGGAGAAAGGAGAGCCCTCCCTTTTTTTTTTCTTTGTGAAAATGAAAAAAAGCAAAATTTATATTTATAAACATTTCAAAGCGCGTCGTTTAGGGCGTCTGATGGCCTAAAGCGGCGTCGTTCATCGTGACCAGAGTCCGACCCGACCCGCTCCAGAGGATCCGCGTGTTTTGCCGAAAAGGAAAATTCTGTGGCAGTCCTTCCGCATTTTTATTTTTACAATCAAGTTTTTAAATTTTGCTATTTGGCCCGAAGCTTGACGATTACAATTTAGTCCCTTTTAGAACAGCTGCGTTTAGGCGCCTTGGGTAAATTTAGCTCCAGGTCCCCATATTTTCGCAGCATCACAATGCGGTCCTTTTCCTTTCTTTTATTATAAATCCGCCCCATAATTTTATTTTAATTCAATTTGGCCTCCCCCTTTAATCATCATTATTATTTAATGTTTTTCTTTATTGATTATTTATAACTACTATTATTTTATTATTATTATTACTATAATATCATATACTATCACTATATTATTATTATTAATATTATTGTTATTATTACTATTATTATTATTATTATTATTATTATTATTATTATTATTATTATTATTATGACTATTATTATCATTTCATTTTTACTTTTGTTTATTTACTTACTATTATATTTATTATTGTTATTTTTTTATTATTTGATTATCACTATATTATTATTGATATTATTATTATTATTATTATTATTACAATTATTTAATTTGAATTGATTTCTATTTTTTCTTAATTCTCACCATTTATAAAACTTTTTTATTTACGTTATTCATTTCTTATTATTTTATTTATTATCGTTTCATTTACTTATTGTTATTAGCTTCGTTGCTCTTTACTCTTTTAATACTTTAAAGTAATTTATTCATTTACGTATCATATTCTTTATTTTCTTATTATTGTTGTTATTATCATTCTATTTGTTCCTAAAGTCCCATTATCGTCAACCTCGTGTCATAATTTAGTTGCTCATTCATTTATTTATGAGAGCTAGATTTATTCATATATTCACTTTATTTGTTGTATCATTACTTTGTCTAATATTAATCAATGAAATTTTCAAAATAAAGATGATGTTCGGTATTTGAAAATTCGGAAGATCGAGCCCTAACTTCTTGGGTTCGGTTTTACTCGTTTATGTCAAACAACGGGATATCTCTTTCGAAGTTGCAATTTTAAAACAAAATCTCAGAAATTGAAATGTCGTGCCTAACTTCTGGACTCGACACTCGAGATACTTGGGATAAGCTTTTTCTAAAATAGAGCGGTCTTAGTATTTGAAATCTCGGAAATCGAGCCCTAACTTCTGGGTTCGATTTCTCATTTGACGAATAGCGAAAGATCCTCTCCAAATAAAAATCAAGTTTCAAAAGCGAGCTTAGTTTGGAGGTTAAAGCATTGTGCCCTAACTTCTTTGAATAGCGATGCTTTACCTCTTCGAAAATAAGAAAGCCTTAGCGTCCTTCCAATTTTAAAAATAAAAGCATCGTATTTTGAACCCTTTAAAGTTTTCAACAAATAGGACATCAATCAATCGGTTTGGTACCAATTTTGGGCGTGTCGAGGTGCTAATCCTTCCTCGCACGTAATCGACCTCCGAATCCGTTTTCTCAAAGTTCGTGGACCAAAAACACTGCTTTTAGTAAATTAAATGTTTTATTAAAACAAAGGTGATCCGATCACACCAAATAAAGATCGGTGGCGACTCCTTTCCTTTTCTTTTTTCAAAAATCGAGTAGACCGCGTCGTTTCACCGTTTCCCCAAAAAAAATGGTTACGACAGCTTGGCGACTCCACTGGGGACTCGAGGGTCGGGCCAAAAATTGATTGATTTTTGTCCTTTTAATTAAAATGGTTTTGAAAAAATCATACTTCCTTTGACGCATCTTCAATATTAGCCTTGTAAATACTTTGGCATTGCATTGCATGACCGTTGTGGTCACACCCTTAAGTGGGAGCGAGAAGCTATGCCTTCGTGAGGTTTTCACCTCCGCATGGGCTAGTGGACTACTTTCGGAATACATCCGTACCTATGTCTCTGTGAAGTTTTCACTTCCGCATGGCCATAGGGAAATGTATTCCCACGAACCAACTTCGTCCGTATGAGCCTATAATGGGTGAGGATCGAGGAATCTGCTGGTTCGGGTACCTCGTACTTTAGAACTAAGCCGCATATAGCGAACCCTAAGGGCCCACCTTAGGTAGAGCCATCGCAAACCTTAGTGGTCACCTAGATAGGCATTTGCTTATTTTACTTGCTTTACATTCCATGGTACTAACTTTTTGTGTTTCTTTCTTTTTGTGTATATCATTTCATATTTTAAAGAGACATCGATTCACGGTCCGTTTCTGAGTTGGGAAGCTGGTTATGGAAAGCGAATTCCTTGATAAAGTAGAAGACAATGCGGCCGTCCGCATATGGTCAGAGCAATGCCAAGTAGAAAAAGGAGATAGCTTAGTCGAAGGGTATGTGTCGGAGCTACGGAACTTCACCAATATTAGTGTCACGCAGAACGAGCTCCAGGAATTGAAAGAAATTTGGACTCAGTGGGATGATGAAGCGAAGCAGCTGTTCTATGGTACTTACGGCGACCTGCCTTACCTGCTTGAGGTCAAAATAGACAAGCACCTGTTCCGAGCAATGACCCAGTTCTGGAATGCCGCTTATAAGCTGTTTCTCCTTGGAAAAGTGGATCTGGTTCCCACGATGAAGAGTACACGACCTTCTTCTGTTGCTGAGAATTCAAGTTGACAAAGCTTATTCCAAGGCGGTTAATGGCCCAACCTTCGAAAAAATTGATGAATATCACCGGCATGAGTGAGCAGTGGGTCTCACTAGGATCTGAGAAGAAGGCGAGGTAAATGCATACCACAGACATGTTTGAGAGACTGATTACGGCGCATCCGATCTGAAGAAAAAGATAGACATCTTGGCCTTGTGTATTTACTGACCGGTAATCTTCCCCAAAGCTTTGAGGCACATCGATGAAGCGTTATTGATCTATTCAAATGGTTGGACAAAGGGTCACACCGTTCACGCCATCTTAGCCAAACATTCGGATCCTTGACCGCATGCGGAGAAGAGGTGAAGGCGGAGTTTATTGGGTGTCTTGCAATTGTTATTAGCTTGGTTCCATAGCCACTTTTAGAAAATAGAAAGTATCTTGCCGATTCATGTCGAGAAGTACTCCCCACTAGAGGAGATAGCGACTACGCTTAGAAGAGGATGTGTCAAGAAAAGCGGATCGCGATCTTTCAAAACCTTCAAGAGGCGACATTGAGTGGAAGGCTCCTGGATGATTCCGGCGGGATCCTTTATCGTTCTGGAAGTTTTGACTGGGTTCCCTATTGGGAATTTGGGGTGCCACCGCTCGCGCCTTTTTGGTCCTAAGGCGGTATGGTTCAAGGCGATTCGTACCAACGACATACTGGCTAGCTCGGTCGAGTTTTCATATGAAGGGAAGCTATAAGAAAAGGGTTAAAGAGATTTCTAGTGCCTAGAATCGATTCACGAGAATGAGAAGATTGTCTACGGCCCGAGAACGACCACGAATATATTGAATGGAGGCTAGGAGGTCAATGATAACATTCTGAGCCAAATCCGAAGCGCCCGATCAAGAGAAGAATGCATCTGAGTGGTCCCATCGAATTAGAGGTTGTAAAGCAAGATTTTGAGCGGATGAGCTCGAAACTCGGAAAAGGATAGAAAGGTTAGAGGAAGAAAAGATGCTCCTCCAGTTAGAAGTGGACGGTCAAAATCGAGGCTAAAAACTCGAAAGGAAAAGCGAAAAATAGAGGAAGACCGAGACGACTTGAAGGCGAATTACAAGAAGATCGCTTAACAATGAAAAACGCAGGATTAGGGAAAACTTGAGCAAAGGCAACAAGAGGTCGAGAGAGAAAGGGCCAAAGTTAGCAGTTGGGAGAAAAAGTTTCATGAAATCTGAGCCTTGAAGGAAGACCTAGAGAAGGGCAGGACAGAAGACCAAAAAGAGAAAAAAGGATTAGAAGCTAGAATAGCTGAGCTTGAGCGATCTCTACACCGCTATCGAAGTCGAGACTCGGAAAGCCAACTAAAGTCAAGCCTAAACAGAATAGAGGAACTGAAAGATAAGGTTGAAGAGTTAGAATCGACATTGCATAGTAGCGAGCTCCGGATTGAGCTTCTGGAAACAAGAGAAAGACGTTGGGAGGAAGAGCTTCACCATTCTTGCGAGCAAGTTCGAAGCCGGGACCACCTCATGGGAGAAGCAATAATCCAGATTCGAGAAGTAGCTGATCACCTACAGACTTTGGCTGAGGAGGCTGACATAGTGGGCATGAGATATGGGTTACCACCGGGTCGTGATGAAGAGCTAATCTCGCTGCTTGGAAAAATCAAAACCTTAGGTCTTAGGGCTAGAACGTATTTGTAATCTACTCTATGTAAAGGGTTTTGCTTTCTAATAAAGTTTTCTAAAATGAAGTTGATTAGAATCGATGTCTTCTTCCTGCATTCATGCATTTGCATTACATCATATTACATGCATTAAAGTTTATAAAAAGAAGCCTAATTGGTTAAGATTAACGAGAGAAACAAAAGAGAAACAAGAGAGAAAAAAGAAATCGGAAACCGGACATCACTACGGAACTCGTGCTAAGAAAATGGATCAAAGATTGAACAATTTCGAAGGAGATGCAAGAAAAGATGCAGGAGCAAATAAAAAACTCCAAAAAGATATGATAGAACGGATGCAAGAGTCCCAAAACAACATGATGAGCGGTGGCGCAACTATTAGCCAATGAGCGAGGAAAAGGCGTCGCTACTAGTTCGGGAATAATGACGACCACTTACCCTCCGGATTTACCCGCCAAACACTCAAGCACCACGAAATAGGTCCCCAAAGGACACCTTTTGTTATCGAGCCACAGTGCGAGTTGAGGCCGTAATGCCGTAGCACTTTCCGATTGGTTCAGCGGTAATCCCGAGAAGGTCCGACTAACCCTATAGTCCCCGACTTTGTGAAATGGTGAAATGGATAAGGCGAAACGAACCTTCCCAAGCAACTCGAGGATCATTGCAAATGGTTAGAAGAAAATTTAAGGAAATAGAGGCTGACCATCGCTATGGAGTGGATGCTAAAGACTTGAGTTTAGTCCCAGACCTCATACTTCTGCCAAAGTTCAAGACCCCGGATTTTGAAAAATACAATGGGACTAGTTGCCTGAAGCGCAATCACGATGTTCATCGACGGATGGCGGGATATGTTAACAACGATCAACTGCTTATCCATTGTTTCCGGATACGGTTTAGCGGGGCCGCATGACCAAGTGGTACAATCACCTCGATCGTACCAGATCAAGTCATGGAAGGATCTAGCACAGCCTTCCGAAACAATCTGAACACGTAGCGATATAGCTCGATCGAATCACTCTCCAAAATATGGAGAAAAAGCCAAATGAAAGTTTGAGCGATATGCCCGGTGGTGGAGGAAGTAGCCACGCAAGTTCGACCACCGCTCCTAGAAAAAGAGACAACCATCTTGTTTGTCAATCTGTTGAAAGCTCCTTCATTAATCACATGCTTGGAAGTGCCACAAAAGTTTTTTCGATATTGTCTTTGTCGGGAAATGATCGAGAATGCAATCGAAGCGGTAAAATAGAGGTGGAGAAAGTACTAGAAAGCGGTCCAAGAAGAGGAGAGTGATATAAACAACATAGGTAAAGGTTATTCAAAACCTATTCTTGTGAGCCGACCAAGGACTACGACCCCGATCATCGAGCTCCTTTAGGCAGAGTCTAGCACAAGGCAAAATACTGAGAAGATCTAATTTACGCCTATCCGGTCCCATACAAGGAAATGTACGAAATTATTTGACTTTGCGTTGTCTCCCCATTACTTAAAACCCTTGCAACCCCTACCTAAGTGGTATGATCACGAATGCAGTCTGAATACCATGCAGAATCGTGGGGCATTCTATAAACAACATCTCGCTTTCAAGAAACTAGTGGAAAGACTGATCCAGATGGGAGTAATAGAAGTTGATGACACCTCTGGCAAGGGGCACCCGCTACCTAATCACGGGGTCAACATGATAGGCGAAGATGTGAGGAGAAGAGTAAAAAGGGATATTTCTGAGGTGAGAACCCCAATGAAACAAGTCTGGAAGGAAATGCTAAAAAGAGGGCTGGTTGTGGCACGTCCAAGGGGAGAACATGAAGAAACACGAAAGGGCTGTGAATTTCATGACTCGGAAGGGCACGAAATCCAAAGTTGTACTGAGTTCAGAATGCTGGTACAGACTCGATGGACAATAAAGAGCTAGAATTCTTTGAGAGCAATGAAGGCCGGAAAGAGGGTAACATCTGTGCGTTGGAGAATGAGTCAAAAGCCGCGAATGCGAGTAATCCTTTAGTCACCATCTCACGATCAAAGGGCGATAGAGTGAAAATAAATCCGAAAATCGTGATTCGAAAGCCTACTACTGTTTCATCCGAAGACAACCAGAAGACTCTCGGGGATTATAACTGCAACGTGACGATTCCTGAAAAGGGAGGTCCGTCAACAAAAGGGAGCCAGGAGTATCCTAGGATCGTGATCTGAAAACCTGTAACCTTTTCATATAAAGATGACAAGAAGGTCCCCTGGAACTATAACTGCAATGTGACGATTCCGGAGAGGGGAGATTCGCCCAACACTACAAAAGGAAACTAAGAGGAAGGCTCCTACACGCGCAGTGGAAAGCGCTACGACTTGTCAAACACAAAGGCGGAGCACTCAAGAGGAAAAACTTGATGGGCGAATGAAGAAAGAAAAAGGACCAAGCAAGAGACACATGTAAGCGAGCCGGTGAAGGAGGAAGAAGCTAGGAATTCTTAAAGTTTACGAAGCATAGTGAATACGATTAATCGTGAAAGCAGACTACATAAACAATACTCGTATATCGGTGCTAGATTTACTATTGAGCTCTGAAGCATACCGTGCGCTACCGATGAAGGTATTGAACGAAACTTATGTTGCGAATGATATAACAGTTAATAAGCTGGATCGCCTGGTTAGCAACATAAGTGCCGATAACTTCATTTTCTTTAACGATGATGAGATTCTTCCGAGAGGTACAGGTTCCATCAAGGCTCTCCACATTACCACACGATGCAAAGGATACACATTGCCAGGGGTACTAGTCGACAATGGATCAGCGCTCAATGTCCTACCACTATCGACACTGAATCGATTACCCGTTGATAGTTCTCATATGAAGACCTGCCACAACATAGTAAGGGCATTTGATGGAACCGAGAGGAAAGTCATGGGAAGGATCGAAGTACCTCTTCTAATCGGACCAGGCACATATGAGGTGGATTTTGTTGTGATGGATATCCGGCCGTCTTATAACTGTTTGCTGAGGAGACCTTGGATACACTCGGCAGGAGCAGTGCCCTCATCGTTGCACCAAAAGTTGAAATTAATCTCGGAGGGCGTTTAGTGACCATAAATCTTTGAGGAGGACATCATCATAATCGTAACAAACAATGCACCCTATTTAGAAGCCAACGATGAAGCAGCTGAGTGTTTCTTTCGTTCTTTGGAATTTGTCAACGCAACATTCGTCGCCGAGGGGAATAAGGTCCCAGTACCGCAATTGTCCAAAACCACGAAAATGGGGCTACAACTGATGGTCGGGAATGGAGCTGTGCCAGATAAAGGACTTGGAAGATACCTCCAAGGAGAAATCGAGGTCCCAAGACTAAAAGAAAAGCGAGACTTCTTCGGTCTAGGATTCAAGCCAAACGCCAAGCAAAAAAGAGAAGAGTCAGAGAAGAAACAAGAAAGAAGAAAGGCACGTCTGAGGGGAGATGAGATGAAATGGCAACCGATGATAATCCCTCATATCCGTGAGACCTTTGTATCAGGAGGGGTTATCCATCCGGGACGAGAAATACAAAATAAGGAGATCGTGCATGTCAACGCTATATCTGAGGGCAAAATTGAGGAAGAAAATCGAATAGGATCCGTCCTATGAGGGTAGCGTTCTAGATAATTGAATGCGGAGGAGATTCCTATAGCCTTTAGAACTTATTCGAGTAATACTGGAACACACTTATTGCTTTAAGTCTAGAAGCAATAAGAACCCCTTTTGTGAAACATGAATTTGTATAAGCCATCTTTATTTTCAATGAAATACATCTCCGCTATCTTTTGAGCAAATTTTCTTTTATGTTCATTTCATTCATTCATTATTCTTTCTTTAAATATTCTTCTAAGCATTCCTATTCTTCATTTATCATACCAATAAACATGCCAAGATTCTATGATTCTATGAGCCTTTATTCATTTCCATAACAGGTCTCCAGATATCAATGATTTGAGTAACGCTACCGATGACTCAGAATGTCTTTTTGAGCAAGATATAGGTGCGAAAGATTTTCAGAATTTTGGAGATGACCAAGGTTGTGATTTAGCTCCCGAACTGTTAAGGATGGTAGAACAAGAGGAGAAACAAATCATACCTCACAAAGAATCAGTGGAAATAGTGAATCTAGGGAACGAACAAGAAAAGAAAGAAGTGAAGATTGGAGCCGGTATCACCGCAGAGACAAAGCAAGACCTCATTGAGTTACTCCAAGAATTCAAGGATGTCTTCGCATGGTCATATCAAGACATGCCCGGCTAAGCAATCGATATCGTGGTACACCGTTTGCCCATAAAAGAAGAATACAAGCGGTCCAACGAAACTTTGGAGGATGAGGCGGATGTTTCTTGAAAATAAAAGAGGAGGTAAAGCGGTTTGATGCGGGGTTCTTGCAGTGGTTAAGTACTCGAATGGGTAGCCAATATCGTTCCGTCCCTAAGAAAGATGGGAAAGTACGAATGTGTGTGGACTACTGAGATCTAAACAAGGCTAGCAGAAGGACAACTTTCCGTTACCCCATATCGACACCTTGGTGGACAATACGGCGAGTTATTCCTTGTTCTCGTTCATGGATGGGTTCTCGAGGATACAACCGATAAAGATGCTTCTGAAGACATGAATAAAACCACATTCATAACCATGTGGGAACCTTTTGCTACAAGGTAATGCCATTTGGGTTGAAAAATGCGGAGCAACATATCGAGAGAGCCATGGTGACCCTATTCCATGACATGATGCACAAGGAAATTGAGGTTTACGTCGGCGATATGATTGCCAAGTCTCGGATCGAAAAGGAGCATATCAAGTCTTAAGGAAATTATTTTTGAGGTTGAGGAAAGTCCAACTGAAGCTTAACCCGTAAAGTGTACCTTTGGAGCCAGGTCAGGGAAACTGCTAGGATTTATAGTCAGTGAAAAGGGGATTGAGGTTGACCCGGACAAAGTCAAGGCTATACAAGAATTGCCTCCGCCTCGTACGCAAAAAGAAGTTCGAGGTTTCTTAGGAAGATTAAATTACATTGCTCGGTTCATTTCTGGCCCGACCGAGAAATGTGATCCCATATTCGTCTTCTTAAAAACACAACCCAGTGTGTGGGATGAGGAATGTCGAAGACCTTCGACAAAGTAAGCGATACTGTCCAATCCTCCAGTATTGACACCGCCTAATCCAGAGAAGCCTTTAATCCTCTATTTGACGGTACTTGATAATTCAATGGGATGTGTGCTCGGCCGACATGATGAGTCGGGAAAGAAGGAAAAAGTAATATACTACCTTAGTAAAAGTTCACCGAGTGTGAAACAAGGTACTCACCGATTGAGAAAATATGTTGTGCCTTGGTGCGGACAACTCGGAGATCGAGGCGAGACATGTTGTATCATCGACATGGCTCATCTCAAGCTAGACCCATGAAATATCTAATGGAGTCAACTACTCTTAATGGACGGATGGCCCGATGGCAAATTTTACTTTTCGAGTTTGACATAGTTTATGTAAACCAAAAGCGACAAAAGGAGTGCAATAGCGGATTTTCCGCTAGTAGAGCTCTGGCGATTATGAGCCTCGGACTTTGACTTCCTAATGAAGACCTAATGTACGTAGCAACCATTTGAAGAAGATACCGCGAAAGTCATCCTTGAAACCGAACTTGACGAGCATCGAACGCTATGGGCAATGGAATTGGGGCGATTTGGTGTCCCCAAACGGAGATCATTACCGTTTACTGCAAATTGGATTTTGATTGTACAAACAATATGGCGAGTATGAAGCTTGTATTATGGGCATCCGTCTTGCTATTGAGCATAAAATCAAGGTCTTTGGAAGTATACGGAGACTCGCATTGGTAATTTATCAACTTAAAGGAGAATGGGAGACGAGAGATCCCAAATTGGTCAAATACAAAAGATTGGTCCAAGAACTAATCAAGGAGTTCGATGACATCACTTTCGATTATTTACCAAGGATGAAAATCGAGATGGTGATGCTCTAGCCACATTGGCTTCTATGGTACAAGCAAACAACAAGGAGGATATGAGACCTATACAAATGAGCATTTATGAGGCCCCACCCATTGCTACAATGTCGAGGAAGAAGAAAATTGACCCACCATGGTACCACGATATATTGCGGTATGTGAAGAATCGTGAGTACCTGATCAAGCCACGAGAATGAAAAAAAGGCGTTGAGGAGATTAGCATGCGATTCGTCTTGGATGGAGAAGTCTTATACAAGAAAAGGAAAGATCAAGTCTTTGCTAAGGTGTGTGGGCGCCACCGGCTAAGTTAATCTTAGAAGAAGTCCACGAAGGTGTCTGTGGAACTCACGCTAATGGTTTCACAATGGCGGACAAATAATGAGGTTCGGATATTATTGGTCCACCATGGAGGAGATCAGATCAACTATGCCAAAAATGTCATAAATGCGGATCTATGGAGACAAGATTCATGTACCCTCGTCACCTTTGCATGTTATGACTTCTCCATGGCCATTTTCCATGTGGGGATGGGCGTCATTGGGCCAATATCTCTGAAGGCATCGAGCGGGCATCGGTTCATTTTGTGGTCATCGACTACTTCACGAAATGGGTAGAGGTCGCCTCATATGCCAACGTCACTAAATCGGTGGTTAGTCGATTTTGAAGAAGGAAATCATTTGTCGATATGGAATGCCCGAGAGGATCATATCGAACAACGCCTAAATTTAAACAATAGCACGATAGCGGGGTTTGTAGCCAACTCAACATCAAACACCACAATTCCTCACCGTATCGCCCAAAAATGAATGGGGCGAGGAAGCGACCAACAAAAACATCAAAAGATAGTGGGAAGATGACGGAGACTTACAAGGATTGGCATGAAAATTACCATTCGCTTATGCTTATCGAGCGTCCGTCCAACCTCTCTTGGGGCAACACCTTTTCATTGGTCTATGGGATGGAGGCGGTTCTACCTATCGAAGTGGAAATACCTTCTCTTGAGTATTGTCGAAGTGAAGTGGATGAAGTGAATGGATCCGAGCTCGATATGATCGGTTGAACTTAATTGAAGAAAAGAGATTGAGGCTATCCGTCACGGCGGATGTACCAAAAGCGAATGATGCGAGCTTACAACAAAAAAGTTCGCCAGGAATTCCACGAAGGGATCTCGTCTTTGAAAAAGATCCTTCCCATACAAAAGGATTTGAGAGGAAATGGATGCGAATTGGGAAGGACCATATGTGGTGAAAAGGCTTTCTCGGAGGGCACTAATCTTGGCTGAGATGGATGGGAAAAATCTACCCAATCCCATAAATTGATTCGTTAAGAAGTATTACGCTTGAAGAAGAAAAGGCTAAAGTGAAAACCCATAAAGGCGCTTCTGCAAAAAAAAACGGAGAGGCCAAAGTGAAAACCCGTAAGGGCGCTTTGAGGCCAAAGGGCTTTAGTCGAAAACCCAATAAGGGCGGCTTGAATTTGCACGAAAAAGGAGGTATATGACAATCTTTTCCCCGAATTGGCAAAAGGAGGAATGTTACACCTCGGAACATCTACAGAAAGACTGCAGTCTCCCAACGCCTTTTCATTTCGGATGATCTTGAAAGGATTCGATTGGTGAAGCCAGTGCGATATCTGGGGCACCTACTTTTTTCTTTTACCCACTTTTGTACTCCAATAATGTTTACTTTTGTTGAATTAATCCAATTCCATTCTTTATAAATTCCATTGTTATCTTAAATCTTTGAGTTGTTTGCAATCGAAATAACGACGATTGACCCATAATACTTCCATGAAACGAATCCCGCCTATTACTCGAAGCTTCTAAGCAGCGTAGGAACCTAAAACAAGATCATTGTTTAGGAACCACCGCTTAGGGTTTGGAAACTTTCAAGAAGAGAGTCCAAAATTATGACCATTTCTTGATTCGCAGCATAGACATCAAACAAGATGTTGCCTCGTCCCATGACCTCGACGAATGAGCGAGCAATTACTGACCCTAAGATTTTAAGGAAAAATAAATCGTTCTCATGACATCCTGCATTCATGCAAATGTCCTCCGTAATATCATTTAGTTAGGAGCATCCGATTTATTACAATCATTGCATCTTAACGGAAGATCATCGTTTTCACGACATTCTGCATTCATGCAAGTGTCATCCATTAGTTAGGAGCATTCGAGTCATTCTGACCATAGCATCCTCTCCATTTGGAATAAACACAAACATATAGAATCAAGTCTACGGGATAGGTCCCTAGAGGGCGGTGTAGCAACATAATTGAAGATTATCCTATTACCATCAACGGTGATGGAATAGGTTGAAGATTGTCCTATTACCATCAACGGTGATGGAATAGGTTGAAGATTGTCCTATTACCATCAACCGGTGATGGAATAGGTTGAAGATTGTCCTATTACCATCAACCAAAGGATGGAATAGGTTGAATATTGTCCTATTACCATCAACCAGCGATGGAATAGGTTGAAGATTGTCCTATTACCATCAACCAATGGTGGAATAGGTTGAAGATTGTCCTATTGCCACTGACCAGCAGTGGAATAGGCTAAAAATTGTAGATCTTGTCACCATAACCAGTAGTGGGGCAAGATCGAAGGCAAATCATGGCTCCCTAACCAGTAGGGAACATGATTTAGGCCACCCTCCTATTGCTACTGACCAGCAGTGGAATAGGTCAAAATTGTAGATCTTGTCGCCCTAACCGGTAGTGGGGCAATATCGAAGGCGAATCTTGGCTCCCTAACCAGTAGGGAACACGATTTAAGCCGCCATCCTATTTCCATTGACCAGCAGTGGAATGGATCAAAAGAAAGTTGTAGATCTTGTCGCCCTAACCAGTAGCGGAGCAAGATCGAAGGCGAATCCTGGCTCTCTAACGATGAGAACATGATGTTGGCCACCCTCCTATTGCCACCGACCAGCAGTGGAATAGGTCAAAAATTTGTAATTCCTGTCCCTAACCAGTAGGGAGCATGGTTAAGCTTTAGTCCTGTTGCCTTAACTAGAGGTGGGATAGGCTAAAGACCAAAGACCTCATCTCTCTGAAGATGCATCAGATCAAAAATAAACAAGTCACATCCTATTGAAATCGCAGCAAGAGCAGATTGAAGCCACGTATCGGTGAAGTGGATCAGAGCGACAAGGTGTGAAGGATCGGGATGAGGCTATTGAAGAAAGTACCGAGAGGCCAAGACTCAGCGAGGCCGGGCAATATTGGGCTTCTTTGAGTCTTTGCTCTATTATCGTTACACGACAATGAGCAAAGAGGGGCAGCTGTAGAGCCCAAATTGCCCGAGCCCAATCAAAAATAATAAAAATTATTACAAGCCCAATTACAAACTTACAACCCAAAACAAAAGTAAAAAAAAAACAGAACCCAAAAGCGGGCCCAAATGGCCCAAAGCTAAAACTCTCGAAAAAATAGAAAAAACAAAGAACCTAGCCGTACTCCTTCGACCCTCGACTTGACCCTCACCTACCCTCTGCTCAACACGCTCCATCGACCAGCTCCTCCTGCAGTAGCACGCATTAAAAAACAAATGAGCAACAAAGACAAAGCGCAAGAAACAATTTGTTTTTTGTTATTGATTTATTATAAAGCCGCAAGAAAGCGTTAGTAAGAGGGAGGCTTTGCTTTGAAAAAAGCAGAGAAAAGCGTTTATAAAGGGGTTAAGGCTTTTTGAAAGCAGAGAAGAAGTAGAGCAAAAAAGGAGCCTTTTTGTTTCAAAAAGAAAAAAAAGCGAAACTAAGAATACAAAGAAATCATCGAAACCAAGAGCAAAAAGCAATAAAGGTTGATTTTTACTTTTGTTTTTTATTAAAAGCAAACTTCTTCCTTTCTTTTAATCGCTCATTGTTTTATATTATTTTTATTTTTTATTTTTATTTTACTGAATAATAAAAGAGAGGGGACCTACACAATCCATGACGCGTCGTCGTGAGCCTCCTCTCCGTCGTCGGAGCCGAGATCGAGAGCAAATGGGAGGGTCTTCTTACAGGTTTTCAAAAACAAAAAATAGGTTAGTAAATAAAAGGAAAACAAAACAAATATACTTTTGAAAAAAAAGCGTACCATTTGATTTTCCGGCCACAGTCATGCGGTGGCGGTGACAACGCCATGTGACCGGATTCGATCGGAATCCCTCCGGAGACCCTCCTCTCGGATCTGCAGAGGAGAAAGGAGAGCCCTCCCTTTTTTTTTCTTTGTGAAAATGAAAAAAAGCAAAAATTATATTTATAAACATTTCAAAAGCAGCGTCGTTTAGGGCGTCTGATGGCCCTAAACGAGCGTCGTTCATCGTGACCCGAGTCCGACCGACCCACTCCAGGAGGATCCGCGTGTTTTGCGAAAAAAGGAAAATTCTGTGCGCTGTCCTTCCGCATTTTTATTTTTACAATCAAGTTTTTAAATTTTGCTATTTGGCCCGAAGCTTGACGATTACAATTTAGTCCCTTTTAGAACGCTGCGTTTAGGCGCCTTGGGTAAATTTAGCTCCGGTCCCCATATTTTCGCGCATCACAATGCGGTCCTTTTCCTTTCTTTTATTATAAATCCACCCCATAATTTTATTTTTAATTCAATTTGGCCTCCCCTTTAATCATCATTATTATTTAATGTTTTCTTTATTGATTATTTATAACTACTATTATTTTATTATTATTATTACTATAATATCAAATACTATCACTATATTATTATTATTAATATTATTGTTATTATTACTATTATTATTATTATTATTATTATTATGACTATTATTATCATTTCATTTTTTACTTTTGTTTATTTACTTACTATTATATTTATTATTGTTATTTTTTTATTATTTGATTATCACTATATTATTATTGATATTATTATTATTATTATTATTATTATTATTATTATTACAATTATTTAATTTGAATTGATTTCTATTTTTTCTTAATTCTCACCATTTATAAAACTTTTTTTATTTACGTTATTCATTTCTTATTATTTTATTTATTATCGTTTCATTTACTTATTGTTATTAGATTCGTTGCTCTTTACTCTTTTAATACTTTAAAGCAATTTATTCATTTACGTATCATATTCTTTATTTTCTTATTATTGTTGTTATTATCATTCTATTTGTTCCTAAAGTCCCATTATCGTCAACCTCGTGTCATAATTTAGTTGCTCATTCATTTATTTATGAGAGCTAGATTTATTCATATATTCACTTTATTTGTTGTATCATTACTTTGTCTAATATTAATCAATGAAATTTTCAAAATAAAGATGATGTTCGGTATTTGAAAATTCGGAAGATCGAGCCTAACTTCTCGGGTTCGGTTTTATCGTTTATGTCAAACAACGGGATATCTCTTTCGAAGTTGCAATTTTAAAACAAAATCTCATAAATTGAAATGTCGTGCCCTAACTTCTGGACTCGACACTCGGATACTTGGGATAAGCTTTTTCTAAAATAGAGGCGGTCTTAGTATTTGAAATCTCGAAATCGAGCCCTAACTTCTTGGGTTCCGATTTCTCATTTGACGAATAGCGAAAGATCCTCTCAAATAAAAATCAAGTTTCAAAAGCGAGCTTAGTTTCGGAGGTTAAAGCATTGCGCCTAACTTCTTGGACGCGATGCTTTACCTCTTCGAAAGTAAGAAAGCCTTAGCGTCCTTCCAATTTTAAAAATAAAAGCATCGTATTTTGAACCCTTTAAAGTTTTCAACAAATAGGACATCAATCAATCGGTTTGGTACCAATTTTGGGCGTGTCGAGGTGCTAATCCTTCCTCGCACGTAATCGACCTCGAATCCGTTTTCTCAAAGTTCGTGGACCAAAAAACACTTTTTTTAGTAAATTAAATGTTTTATTAAAACAAAGGTGATCCGATCACACCAAATAAAGATCGGTGGCGACTCCTTTCCTTTTCTTTTTTCAAAAATCGAGTCGACCGCGTCGTTTCACCGTTTCCCCAAAAAAAATGGTTACGACAATTAATTTTTCCCAACCGTTAATGGCGTTAAAAAAGGGTGACATGGCACATTGAGAACGCTCCACATCATTCAAAATTAAGTATTATAGAACATCTTCAAACTATTAATTGGAATATATTTAGAGTCAAACTAAAATAACTCTTGGAAGAACCCGCACTTAATGAAATTTAAATAAGAATAAATTTGAAAATAACAGGCAAGAACCAAACATAAAATATTAAGGCTTAATGCATATTTTAGTCTACGAAATATACCGCTTTTGTCATGTTAGTCCTTAAAGTTGTTTCGGCCCACTTTAGTCTCTTACGTTATTAGACGTTTCCAATTTAATTCTTTAGACATTAAAAATTAACAGTTGAGATATTCAGTTAATCCCACGTGTCAAATGATAACATCATCGTCTGAAAAACTTTTAAAATGAAAAATATTTAAAAATAAAAAATTTTAAAAATTGAAAAAATATAAATTATTAATTATTTTTAAAAATTAGAAATTTTAATATTTTTGAATTTTAAGGTGATAAATTTTGAATAATTTATTTTTCAAATTATTTAAATAATGAAAATAATTTTATTTATTATTTAAATGATCACTTAATTGAAATAACACTAGTTTTCATTATTCAAATAATTTGAAAAAATAAATTTTATTTTAATAACTTTAATATATTTTTATTTTTAAGTATTTTGTAACTTTTAAAAAATTTAATTTTATCACAATTTTTAAAGAATTTTAAAGGATTTTGCTGAGATGACGACTTACAGTGACGTCATTGTATGACATGTGATAGCATATGATTGGCTGACCAATTTTTTTAACATCCAAATGAATGAAACGAAAATGCCTGATAACATTAGGGACTAAATTAGGAACATCTAATAATGTTAGGTATTGAAATAGGCAAAAAAAAAACTTTAATGACCAAGTGAGAAAAGTGATATAGATATGTATTAAGCCAAACATTAATGCTACGTTTAGTTACTAGTGTAATAACATGAATAAAAAACTTATTTAACACAAAAGTTATAAAATAATTAGACATAAAATAAAGAATAATTAAAAAATTAAACATATAATTAAAATAATGAATAAAACTCTCGTAAAATTTATACCTCTGAAAATTTCCGCAATTTTATTTTTTAAATATGAGTGGAATTGTAAAAGAAAATTTTGTAACATTGATCAAGGTTATAGATGAAAGGGTGTGGTGAATAGATGATGGAAGTCTTTGTACTGTGTTTGATGTGTAAGAGCCATTGCTACCGACTACCAAGCAAATGTAGATTATTTAATTGGGCAAAAAGCTCTTCTTTAAACTGCATACAACACCTTTATGTGTAGGATTTGACTTTTGTCTAGCACATAGTTCTGTCTTTTTTTAAACAAACATGCCTACCCAATCACATGATTAAGATACCACCATTAACATTTAATATTTTAAGAAAATTTCAACACCAATTATGTCCAAACAAATCATCATCATCATCGTCATTATTATTATTATGGGCTATGGTTAAATTTTTAAAATTGGGATTTAAATAAGTGTCAAACATTTCAAAATGATTCAATTAACATAAAATCTTTTGAAAATATTTAAATAAAGGTTTTTCAATTGTAGTATATCATGATTTAAACTATGTTTTTATTTTTATTTTAATATTTGACTTAGTTGGTTTGACCTTTATGTAGGTAATGCGTAGAAGATTTAGCTTTAACTTGAGCATTTAGTCATTTTTACGTGGAGTTTAGTGTTACACCTCATGGCGCAGTGAAAAAAATTAAATCTGGCGATCACATCTAGGGATCCATGTGCGAGGAACGAATTGGGGTAAGAAGGGTATGAACGATTACCTTTAATCGTCTAGAAAACCAAAGATAACTGTTGTGAAACTGATTACGCAATTGTATGTCGATTCCAAGCCGCTACAAAAAGTTTTGGCCTCTACGTAATCCACCCAGTGTGACAACGAACTGCAAGAACTCTCTTAAACTTTTTCAGAGAGAATTCACTATGTAACTGCTGCTAGACCTCACTCTTTTTATTTTAGGTATATTAAGTTTTCTTAAAAATCCTATATTTCCTAATTCGAGAATAGTTGATAATTTAATATGAATCAAAATTCATTATAATAATTATAATTACCATAATTATAATAATGTTTGACCGAAAAAATTACAATTATAATAATATTCGATCGTAAATTATAATTACAACAATTATAACAAGGATTTGTAAATTATGTTTAGTTAATTTTTTATGAATCAAATTCATATATATTAATTTAACCATGTTCTCATTATGTGTACAACATACTTGTACAAATAATTGCTCGATATTTAACTACCAAATTAAATTATTTCTATAATCAATTTAATTCATGTGACAGCTAAAAACAATACCAACTATGTTTGAATTTTGTTCATTTCAACCATAGGGTGTGACCTTGTAGGTTCTTGTAACATTAGTAATAATACTAGAACGATTCTAATATTACAAACAATGAGTGACATCTAACAATGCATCATTGCTACCTAAGTTACAAGAAGTCATGATTCAACATAATCTCTATGTGATTAACCCTTCATATATTAAATCATTTTGTCCTTTATATCTAGAGTGGACACAAGTCATGGAATAGTCACACTTGCATAGTTCATCTAATGTTTCTTGATATCCTGAGTAGACTATGATAAACAAATAAGTATGATATCTCATATCAACTTATTCTAGCATAGCCATGCATTTCTAGTCTCACTCAATCAAGTGCCTTAAGATATTGTTCCCATTATGTAGGAGGGACAAATCCTATAGTGATCAATCATATCCCACTTTATAGATTATGGTATATCCATCATCAACCTTTATAGAACAACCAATTATGATGGATGTTTGACTGTATCAAAATATACGACTCATGATGTTGGGATAATGATGATCTCAAGTTTAAGGATCATATACATAGTAACCACTATGAGTAATATTGTGACTATTACATAATAATTCAAGAAACATACTCATAACAGCTAGTCCAATGTATTGTTCTCTAAAATACATACTCATGTATTGATTTTGACATCCCATGTCAATGACAACACTTTGTCATCAATAAACTACACTGATAAACCGTAAAAATAACATATTTTAATCCCACATTTTGTATGCTTTTGGATGAATTTATCCTCGATTTATGTAAAAAGGTGCTCTTAATCCTTTCTTTTCATGTCTTATACTCAGGAGAACACCAAAGGATAAAAAGAACGTAAAACGGGCTTAATACGGACCAAATTGGGCCAACCCAAGAAGTCGACACGGCCTGGGCTTTATTCCACACGGTCGTGCCTTGCTATCCATATAGAACACGGCCTGTCACCAATTTACACGGCCGTGTCTCGTCGACAAAAAGCCCAACACGGCCTATCCTCGATCTCGCATGGTCATGCCCCAATTGATGCAGACGAAGCACGCTCCGACCTCGACTTGCACGGCATGCCACTACTGTGCCTAAATCAATGAATAGAGACACGATGAGCCTCAATTTACACGGCGTGCCTTAGCCGTGCCCATGCATGAGAAAGAGCAATTTTACTCGAATAGGATGCTTGGAGCCCAAGAAACGCAATCCTAAGTCTACTCAAACACCTAGGACGAATTATACCTGAATTATGAGTACTTAGGAGACAAGTAAAGCATCCCATAGTCTATAAAAGCACCCCAAGGCTGCTATTCAAGAGGGGTCGATCATTGAGCAGAGTTTTCTGCCAAGCCTTCCTCGTTTAGGGATTGTCTCGAAGATAGTCAATTGATCCATCTCGAAGAGTCGGAGTTCTACTCAAGACGGAAGATCTCCTATTCAATTCCTTTAGGGGGTTTTAGGGATTTCTTATGTTTTGTTTTATCTTTTCTCTTGAGATGTTTTCTTATTTAGTTATGAACTAAACCCCTCAGATACCTGAAGGGGATGAAACCTATGATGAATTTTTTTATTTAATTCTTTCGGTTTATATGATAAATACTTAGTTTGTTCTTAATTATGTTGCTTAAATTTATCTGATGTGCTTAGGTGGAGGAGGAATAGACCCTTCCTAAGAGTAGATCTAGCATAATTAAGCAGAGTTGATCGGGCGCCTAGAGATAGGGTTATGAGATTTTGCCGGATTAGGGTGAAACCTAGTATGGGAGTCCATTGATCGATTTACTGCTTCCTTAGGGGGTTATTATAAGAGAACGAGAGTTCCACTAATTAACCTAAGGTTAGACATTATTCGCTTCGAGAGAAGGTTTAATATAGGTTAGGGAGTCTCACGGATCAAGCTAAGTAAAGAAATCATATGAATTGAAAAGGTAGATAATAAATGAAGTCATAGGTGGATTCTTTCGAAGGTATCGTCTTTATCAATTGAGTTTTCTTCAAAGTCTTTTCCCAAAGTTTCGTTTCTTTTGTCTTTGCATTTAAGTTTAAAGTATTTCATTTGTTTTAGATTAATAAACCAATCACTCCATATTTTAGGCTAAATAATAGAAAGAAAGTGAGTAGTAGTACTTTTAGGTTCCTTGGGTTCGATAAGATATTCTTGCCTGAGCTATACTACTGTTCGATAGGTGCGCTTGCCTTTATCGTTGTCGCATTCAATCTACAGGTTCGATCACTCTTTTATAAATATTAAAACTAGACTATTTTGCAGCGATCATAGACGTTAGTCTTAATGATTATTGTTGTCTAAATGATTATTGTTGTCCAAGCCCACAATAATACTCGGCTAATGACCTTTTAAGAATGATCATATTATTTTCAGGACATTATTATAAAATAGTTTATTTATATACATAGAAAAGAAACTGAAATGATAATGGCAATGCCTTATATTAATAAACGAGGTAAAACAAGTATGTTATTACAATCATCTCACAATTGGTCTTTAGGCATACTCTAACAATATATGCATGTATAAGTAGTTTAAAATGTTACATATTTTTTTAATACATTTATTAAACTACACATAAACTCCCCAAACCTTTAAATCGGAGGATAATATATGCTTAAGTGTGCTTGAGCTCATGCTTTCCTAGTTTTTACAACAACAACGATGCGAATTGAGTTAAGACTCAATCTACAAAACTATGACATATTTTACCCGTAATTGTTACATACTTTTTTTTAATAAAATGCCTTGTCATTAATCAACGGAAGCATAAAGCATCATAAAGAACAATATTATGAAGCACAATGAGATAGTTCTAATCAAGCTTAAACATCTTAGAGTGTATGCTAATCTATAGCACATATGCACTACATACTTAAAAAATGAAGAAAAACATAAAACAAGTGTTCGAGCTTCATTCTAAAAATATCCCAATAAAGTTAAATCAATAAAGTTGCTCTGAAGTTTAGAAATGACTAAGTATGAATCATGTTTTGTAATTATGTATTGTTTGCCTTCATCTTGCAAAAATTTGAGGCTTATAACAGTGGCTTAAGCCTTCGCCCATGTGGTAATATGCATAATTACTGTATGCCAAGCAAGGCCAACCCTTACTAGGCTATCCACATCTCACACAATCACCTCTAAACTTGGGTGTTGTCCCAATCCATCAAAGGCCTCGTCGCTGTTAATTTCAATCATAGAGGTTATGGCTTTTGAACTCAATCTAAGGGCCTTTGACATAATGTAAGGCAATATGTGGTGGAGTTTTCATTCTAAGATAATTTCATTATTGTGCACATTCCAAAAGTTCCAAAAGTAGACTATCAAGCTCATGAAAAAAAATCTTTTTCTAGGAACTTATTGCAAACTCTAACCAATATACACAACTAACTGCATAAAAGTTCAACTGTCATTAATGCCACCTAAAATAAAAGTGTTATGAGATACCTGACAATCTTAAAGAGCATATATATCTTTGATTGTGCACCATGTCTTCTACATTTAAATTCATTAGAAATTGATGTTGAAGCTATTCAAGTTGTCGTTGGAACCAATTCATGTCCAAGTTGTCATGCAAATAACTTGATTTTTGGTAGTATTCTAAGCTTCCAAATTTATCTAAAAAATATTATGCAGTCCATACACGTTCCTCAGCCTAAGTGGCACAACAGGAACTGAGAGAGTCATTAACCTCTTTATCATTAAACAAATTACACAAAAGAGCCTCATTCCATCCTCCCTCATTCATTCGTAACAATACCCTTACCTTTGCAACTCTCAACAATATCCTATTAAAAGTTAAGTGTTCCCTATACAAACCATTCTTACCCCACCAATCCTTCTATATTTCCACATTCATACCATCCCTTACCTACCAATAGTAGCCTAATAACAAATTTTTAGTAAAAGTAAACAAACTTTACCATACAAAAGAAGGATTAAGAATTTGACATAAAACACTTAGAAAGAAAGAGTGTCAGTATTATGAATTAACCTCCAAACGTTCCCATTAAGCAAATCAATGTTAAAAAGCCAAATGTCTTTAAAATAAAGGCAATATAGCTTTAGGCATCCTCAAATTCTCCCAAGCAAGCATAATCCAACCTCGATCTTTCATGCTTGCCAAAACCTGCGTATGGTACTTATAATAATATCAATAATAGTGTTGCGTAAAAGAAACACACCCATGGCATACATAAACAATGTTTGAAGGACTAATTTGATAAATACCTTTTAACCTCGTAAAAAACAAACATTTGGACCAACTTTGTATCTTCCTATGAAGCCTATCAACCACCTTCCTAAAAGCATTAAACTTATTTCTACTAATAACAAATGATAACCCCAAATAAATTTTTAACTTGTTAACAATCGTCACTTTCAAAATCTTATAGATTGCAACTCTATGTTCATTTTGTGTATTCGGGCTAAAATACACTAATGATTTATCAAAGTTTACCTATTGTTTAAAAGAGCTCTCACAAAGGTAAACAAATCTTTCAGTATTCTAACCTTAAATGTCTTATTTCTAACAAACAAAATGTTATCATCTACAAAAAGGAAATAGCTTACCTCAAACTATTTTAGTTAGCTCTAATTCCCTTAATTAATCCTTTGCTCTATGCCTTAGTAAGCAATGTTGATAGACTTTCCAAAAATAGTAGAAAAAGATCAGGTGATAAAGGGTCCCCTTGCCACTAGCCATATTGTGGCTTAAAAAAGTCTTTCAATACGCAATTAAACAAAAAAAATATCATTGAAACATATTGAATTATGTTTACTATCCATATTTCATTAAAACCCAATGATAATTCACAAATCCTAATTCAAGTAATAGATTTTGAGCTTAACAATCTGAATTGACAGCTCCATGATTGGGTTATTTTGACGCCCGAATCAAGGCCTATGTAATTACACTAACATTAGTTGCAAAACTCAAAATTGTATTGTTATTTCAATTATCTTTTTGGGTTTGGAATATTAGATGGTTTCCCTTTAATTTTTTTTAGTTTCGGACCCTTCAAACTCTCTCTCATCGATAATTTCCTCAATGGTTGTTATCTTCTTAGGCTATCTTTCCATGTTCTTGTCTTTAAGAGGTTTTGTTGAATCTAGTGCCCTATGTGTAGTATATTCATTTGTACACTTGTAATTTTTTCGAACAGATTAGTTAATAAAATTATTCATGAATTACATTAATACCCTTTGTATATTTTCCCCACGTGGTTTTTGCATGTAAAGAAATAGAAGCAAATATTAGCTCACTAGTTGTCTAATGTTTAACTAATACTAAGTGATATTACAAGGTTAGATCGTAATACGAAAAGAAAACTTATATTAGTAGACGAACCTAAACATGTCCTTAATCTAATTGGAAAGAAGCAAGCTAATTGAAAGACTAATATATTGTTTATCAAGTCCAATTGGGAAAATGCTTTATATTGGCATCAGAGCGAATGACTCCTAGAAGATAGAGATATTGATGTGATTGATGGATTGATAGTACATCTAACAAGACCCAAGAAAAATAGATCATGAATACGTTGTGGATTTATTCAGTTGTGAAATTCATAGTGTAACATACCTTAATCTTGAGTGGATGATGGACTATGTATGCGTGACTCGTATACTTTGATGTAAGTTGTAATAGGCCCAATTTGCCCGGCCCACAAACCATACAAATAAATAAATACAAAAACCAGAAATAACAATTAATAAAAGTCCAATTCCATATTACAAAATAGGCCCAATTACACCTAGACCCAAATCATTAAATAACCTAGACAATTAAACCTTTTAACCCTAACCCAATTAATAAGCCCGATAGGCCCATTTCTTTTCAACATTTTCAGCTTCTGGAAAACCCTAAGAAGGGCCTCGCGCCGCCACCTCCATACCAGCTGTCGAAACCATTTTTTTTATTTTGAAAAAACAGGGATCGTCTTTAAAAATGAAAATAGAGTTGCCACCAATCTTTTTTCGAGGTGTGATCGGGTCACCTTGAAATTGATCATTTTAATAAAAAATATTTTGATTTATTAAAATAATGATTTTGGTCTACGAAATTCGAGAAAACAGGTTCGGGAGTCGGTTATGCACGAGGAAGGATTAGCACCCTCGTAACGCCTAAAATTGGTACCTAATTGATTAATTAATGTCTTAATGTCGAAAATTTGAGAAGATTTTAAAATATGACCCTTTTGATTTTTCAAAACTTATAACCTTTAAAAAGACATTCAATTATTTGGATAAAAGAAAAGTCGAATCTCAGTAAGTTAGAGCACGACCTTTCGAATTTCTCAAACGCCAAATATCCTTTGTTTTGTTTTGTTTTTTTTTGAAATCCCTATCTCAAAATATCAAAATGTTACATCCAATAAGTTAGGACGCAACATCTTAAATTCACAAAAATAGGTTTTTTTATTTGAAAATCATATATTTTAATTTCAAAAAGGGTATTTGATCATTTAGACTTAATGAGAAAAATCGAAGCCCAATAAGTTAGGGCACGATTCCCTCAAAACTCCAAATATCAAATATTGCCTTATTTTAAGAAATAAAGTTTTGGATAAAAGTGACAATTAAATGAGTTATATTTTAAAATAATGATTTGAGTAAAATGTATCATTAATACATTACAAAACACAAATACCAAAGCAATATACTACAATTACATGATATAATAACATTTAATACTAATATAGGCAATTAAGAGAAAGAATAACATAAAATAGCAAATGGTACAAGTAATAAAATGACCATGCTAAAGCAAACATAAGAATAATAAACAAATAAAAGAACGTGAATAACAAATAAAAGATATAAAGTAAGCAATAATAATTCAAAAGATCTATGCGAAATAAAAAAAAAACTAAGAAATGAATACGAAACTTTACATATGAGATCAAATATAAAAGTAAAATAACAATATAAGATAAATATGATAAATGCAAAACAATAAAGGATATTATAACAATTTTTTAAAAAAATAGAATAATAATAAAAAAACGATATGGCAAAATCAAATAGTTAAAATATACATAATAAAATAAATATATATTTTAAATAAATAATATAAAACTTTGAATAAAAATGTATAAGGGATAACTTATAATAAGTATATAATATACCATTTAAAAATAGATAATATACATATTTTAAATAAACAATATATGGAAAATTTTGCCTTAATAATAAAACAATTTAGATGATGTAAAACATACAAATTTTCAAATAATAAATAATTTGATTAAAGTTAAATAATATATAATATATATAATATATAACAAATAAAAATAAAATATATATGATAAAACAATTTAACATAAATAGGGAAAAGAAAAATAGAAAAACAAGTTTAAAATAATTAAAATAAATGAATGAATAATGATTAAGCAATTAAATAGATAAATAAAAAAGGTTAAAAAAATGCATAAGTCAACCTAACTCCCGCAATATGAGGATTTAATAAAATTCCTCCACCAAAATCTAACTCAAACGGAAGCAACTAAAAAAGAAACGAAGATGAGCGAAGAACAAAATAAGAACAAGCCACATAAAATAAGAACGCAAAAGAGAGAGAAATTTGAGTGAATGCTCTCAAGAATTTTTATTACTCAAAACTCAAGTCCCCTTACAATGAAGGGAGAGGCCTCTATTTATAGTTGAGCCTCCCCAAATCCAACGGTATAGATCAATTACATCAACGGCTAAGATTAAAAGGTATCTACAAATTAAATCTCTAAGATTACAAGATCATATCTTCTAAGATTGCATACCATATGTTCTAAGATTGCATATCATATCTAAGATTTGCATATCATATCTAAGATTGCATATCATAAATTCTAAGATTGCATACCATATCTTCTAGGATTGCATATCATATCTAAGATTGCATATCATATCTTCTAGGATTGTATATCATATCTAAGATTTGCATATCCTTGAGGATTGTGTTCCCATATACGTCAAGCTTGTAGATGGACCTTCAATCTTTTCAAGTAATGGGCCATTCTGATCGGGCCAAATAATATATTTTGGACTGGACTTGGACTTTGTTTTATTATTTTGGGTTTATTATTTTTTGTACGGGCCTGGGCTAAATTGGCCTATTACACCAGCCTTCACCGCCGGACATCACGCCGCCATCAGTGCGTGAATCCCCCCTATCGACTTCGTTCATACTTGCAAAAGACGATAATATAGCAAAAAATAGATTTATTTCTTTATTATTATTATTTTGTTCCAGTTATAAAAACCGAATGTAACTAGTGTAGGGGAGAGGATTTGTTTTGGACAATACAATATCAATAAAAAAATAAAAAAGAATCAGCAAAAAGAGGTTTCATTTTATCTTTGTTTTTTTTTTTTTTTTTATGAATCTGTTTTTCTATTTAATTTTTTTTTCTAATATATAACAGTCCTAAAATATAGTATAAGAAAAAGGAGGAAAAATTACCTTTTGGGTTTGCAGTGTGCATGGCATGCAAGCGGTGATGGATGGCGGTGATCGGTCGGATCCCTCGCCAGAAATCACCTTGGTAGAGGGTTGGAGAGAGGCATTCTTTTTTTTTTTAAAGAAGAGGAAGGAATGAATTTTTTTTTAAAAAAAAATGGCTTATATAAGCATCATAAAACAACGCCGTTTTGGGGCGGGCCTCAATAGCCCAAAACGATGTCGTTTTACTCCTTTTGGCCCGCGCATTGACCCGACACGGGGAGGATCCGCTTGTTTCTGTAAAAGGGGTTATTTATGCAATTGGTCCTTCTGCTTTTGAGGCGTGTCTCAATTAAGTCCTTTTTTTAATTTTTAATTTGGCCTCAGATTTATACTTCATCGTTTCATTTTAATTCCATGACACACATGCAGCTTTAGGAGGGCGGGAATATTTCCCATTTGGTCCTCTTTTTACGCGTGTTGCTAGGGGGCCCTAATTCACTTATTTCTTTTAAAATTCGCCCCAAAGTTTCGTTCTTAAGTTTAATTTGGCCCCTTCTTTATTTTCTTTAATTATTTTTGTTATTTTGTTATGGTTTTAACATTATTTTTGTTTATTATTTCTATATACATATTATTATTATTATTATTATTATTATTATTATTATTATTATTATTATTATATTCATTATTATTATTATTTTCATTTACTATTAATATTATTATTACCATTATTGTTACTAATTTAGTATTATTATTATTTTACTATTATAATTATTATTTTAATATTACTACTACTATTATTTTTATTATTATTTTATTTATAATTAACTTTATTATTATTATATTTATTATTATTATCAACATTATTACTTTATTATTTTCATTATTATTATTTTTCTTATTATTACTAATATTATTTTTATTTTTTACTATTATTCATTTATTAATATATTTTATTATTACCGTTGCATTTTCATTACTATTATTATTCTATGGTTTTTATTATTTTTGTTACTATTCTCTTTTATTTTATTTCATTTGTTTATCTTGCTTTTGCTTTATTGTATTTTATTTCTACCTTTATTATTGTTATTATATTTTATTATCATCATGTTGTTATACAAACTATTATTGTAAATCATTTTACATTTTATTTTAAATTCATTTTCCATTTTATTACGATCGCATTACATTTTATCCGATTTTCAAAATAAGCAAACATTTCGCGTTCTAAGGTTCGAAAGAAATCGTATCCTAACTTACTGGGTTTCGATTTTTCTCTTCGAGTCTAAAGAACTTATTACTTTCTTTTTAGAAGGTTAAATAAAAACTTATTCTCGAGAATTCAAGATGTTGTGTCCTAACTTATTGGATATAACGTTTTGTTATCTCAAGGTAAGGATTTTCTACAAATAAATGCAAGCTTAGTTTCGAAGTCTTGAAATGTTGCATCCTAACTCATTGGGTGTGACATTTTATTCCTTTGAGATAAATGGGTCTTGGCGTACAATTTGATTTATTCAAGTTTTCTTTCAAATAAAAAGGATCGTATTTTAAATTTTTAAATTTTCAACATTAGGACATTAGTTAATCAATTAGGTACCAATTTTGGGTGTTACGAGGGTGCTAATCCTTTCTTGTGCGTAACCGACTCCCGAACTCGTTTTCTCAAATTTCGTAGACCAAAATCATTGTTTTAATAAATCAAAATATTTTTTAAAATGATTAATTTCAATGTGACCCGATCACACCTCTAAAAAAGATTGGTGGCGACTCTCGTTTTCGTCTTTTTAAAGTCATCCCCATTTTTTCAAAAATAAAAAAAATGGTTTCACATAAGTAAAAGTCTAAGTTCCAATAGATAAGGAACCGAAAGCTGGTGTGTTGGATATACGATTTCTATAGTATGTAGCAGCATTTACAATAGTGGAATTCATAGCCCAAGACATGGGTAAATGATATCCTCATATTGACATTACATGATAGATGAAAAGTAAATATGGCCATGGGTCGTTTTTTTTTTTTTGTGATGAATGACTTAATTACTATATGATAATAGTTAACTTTTTATGAAGGAAGATATAATGGTTACCATGAGATAAAATAGGATCATATTGGGAGAACGGACTTATGCCAAAGAGATTAAGGATATCCTATGAGGGTAACACACTTATGACAAGATCATTGGATGGGCACTAATTGAGCAGCTTTTGTAATGATATGTAATTGAGGAGAACTCAGTTACGATATTATAGTAAAATGACTTCGTGATGAAATGAGTTTATAATTAATAGGTGAAAAACTAGAACTTAATTATAAATCATTGAAGCCCTAATCACATATGTCCAATCGGTTCCTCCGCTAGCTCATTAAAACCATAAATGAATTGTATGTTGAATTAAATGAACATAAATTGTCACATCCAAAAAATGGAGTTAGAAGGATTGAGTTTGTGATTGATTGATTGATTGGATTTAAGCATGAAGATGTATGATTGTTAAAGTGTGTTAATGTATGTTTTAGTGTAACTAAGCATGGTTTGTATGATCTATGTATGATATATGATATGTCAGAATAGGAAATTTGGCATGAAAACATAAAATAGTATGTATAGGTGTCAATGTGTCATATGTAGGTTTGACATGTTTTGTTATCTTTGCAATTGAATCTTGATTCTTATGCTATGCAATTGGAGTCCCTAAATGCTATGAAATGACTAGAAAATTTGCAATCAACAATTTGAACGTATGATAAGCATGTCTTTTGCTAGGGTATTGATTTGTTATCAGCATATTAATTGCCATTTTGTTGATCCTATATAAGCATATTATTTGCTACCGTATGGAACTGTTATGAGCATATCAATTGTTACCATATTGATATGTTATAAGCATGTCATATTGCATTGCATTGGGTGGGGCAATATGTACGAAGGAAGATTGGCAATTTATCTGCAAATATTTGTTGTGCAAACCACAACCATCGACAGAATATCTGCAAACTTGTAGTGCACCCACAACTATTGGCAGTTTTTATCCTATTAACTGCAAATATGTTCTGCATCTACAACTCATTCACAACTATTACCTCCAAACATGTTGTGCATTTACAGCTAGTGGTAGATTTTATATGCATTTTTCTTTTTGTGTATCACAACCAATGGTGATGATGTTGTTAGAGTTCAGGGAGAACTCCTATTGTGATGTGTAGCGGAGTTGGGTAGGACCTTTTTTATATATATATTGAAATTGCATTGACATATACAAACACATGCATACATAAACTGTGAACTCTAAATTGATAATTAATAGTGCTCTTTCTATGACTTGTTATCTAGTATGTTTTATCAAATGTTTGCATTAATTTTCTTGTGATAGAACTCACACTAAGCTTCAAAGCTCACTCCTCTTTTATTTCAATCCTTACAGATAACCCACCAACTTAGGACACGGACACGACATCTGGAGGGATTCGATGGAATTGTTTGTTTTATAAAATATCTTAAATTTCTAATTTGATATTCTTATTCGTAGACTGCATTATTTTAATTTTGAACTGTGACATGGGATTTAGGATTTGGTTTCTTTTTATATAGAATACATGACATCTTATTTGGTTTTAGATTATTGAATTTTGGATGTTATTTAATTACACATGAACTTTAGTTTTTTATTAAAACTAAGTTAGATATCACTTTTTCCGCTACTAAAAATATAATTAAAATTTTGAGTGATAAACAAATGAGAAATTAACTAAGTTTTCTAAAAAGGTAATCACTGTCACATAGGAAAGTTGAGCTAATTCCATTTTTGATAGCTCATGGGTTTAGGAAAGTTGAGCTAATTCCGTTTTTGATAGCTCATTGGTTTTTCTAAAAATAGACCAAGTCTCTTTTAAAGATAAACAAATGTTTTAATTTGACTATTTTAAAAACTCCAATGTACTAGGTCACCTCGGTGGTCGATGTAATCTCCCGGATTCGGGTCTAACGTCTAGACCTAGCTGGAGAGGTTACAGAAATAAATAGAAATGATAAAGTTAGAGAAATAGGTAACATATAGAAGTGAATGTGGTTTTCTCACTAAGTATGGAAATGACATGAGAATTAATTTACGATTTTTCGAATTATTAATTAATTAATTGAATTTCGAAAATAGAATTAAATTAATTAATCATTGTGAATCAATTAAATGTAGAAAAATTAAATATATTTTCTTCTAGATACTTTTACGGTAAAGTAAAAAATTTAAATATATTTTCTCATAGATACTTTTACGTAAAGTTGTCATGATTTTAACGAATTAGATTTGGATTGAGAAAATTAGTTAAAGGAAAATTAATTTATAATATTTATTTTGGGAAATAAAAAAATATGTATTGGGTTGAATTGAATTATAAAGTGTTGGGTTAAAAGTACATTAAGCACATATAATTGGACTAAATACAAGAGAGACTCGAATTCCCATCATAATACATATGAGGGAAGACACACTCTATCAGCCTCTCTCTCTCTCCTAGTTCAAATAGGGGATTGTTTTTCTATTAAATAGACATTAAGTGCTTCTACTAATTCAACTAGGGTTCTACTTCCTTTCCTTATAAATATATGATACCGATAGTGTTAAATACACAATAAAGTATAAACAACTTTGTGATATTGGTATTTTCCCCGAAAATAGTGAGAATTTATTTCTACATATAAACTTGATTTTTCGGGAATAATAATTTTATCGGTTCTATTTGAGAGAAAGTTTTACTTTCCCACTAAAAGTAAAATAAATAATTTTGGTTCTATGTTTGATCGGAAAGTGTTCGAGCCCACACTTGAAGCTAGGGGCGAAGCCAGAAGAATTTTTTAGGGGGGTCGGATAAAATTTTAATTTTTTATAGTTTATATTTTTATAATTTGTAAAGGATTAAATTGAATTTTTATAATTGGCCAAAGTGCAATTTTAACTTTACTAATTTAAAATTTTTAAAAAATTTTAAGGGCTAAAATTGTAATTTTACATTTTAGGGGGACTGGGGCCCATGCCAGCCCCCTAGCTACGCCCCTGCTTGAAGCAGTTTGTGATACGATAATAGCAGAGAAGACCGTTTGATTGAAAGCCAATAACAATAAGAATCTATTTAGCCAAAAACATAGATGCGATTTCGGGAAAAAAATTATTATTATAAATATCACATATAGATTTAGTTTTCAATTTTTTTTTTTTTTGTTATGCAAAAAAAAAAAAATTTTCTAACTAGATTTTATCCATAACATTTACCTCTGGAATAACTTATTCACTAGTGAGTAACTAGATTTCTGATTAGAGAATTTAAAAGTTCATCATCTAACATAATTTCACTAGTGATATCCACTAAGCTTCGGAAGAATGCAATCTCTTAAAGTTGTTTGGCTTGATGGGAACTTACTCGACGGAAAGATTACTTTGTTTCTAGGTTATCTTACCAAGTAAACTCACTTTAAACTTGGGTACAATCCTTTTAAAGCGACTCTGTTGTTGAATGAGATGGAACACTTGTCAAAGCTCAAGGTTTTATGGTTGACCAACTCAAATCTTGTGGGCAAACGTCAATTTTCGATTGGGAATCTCATTTCACTAAAGAACCTCGACTTATTATCATGTAATTTTCCTGGCGGTAAAATCCAAAAAGCTTATCAATGTTAAATAATATGATGGAAGTTGAGCTTTATCAAGACTAGTTGATCGGTGAGTTACTTGAGAGTTTGGCTGAAGTTGACAACTTTGCTTCGACTCAATGTTTAACAGAACAATCTCACCAGAGAATTACCAAAGAAAATCACTACAAAGCCGTCTTTGATCTCAATCACAACTATTTCACCGGAGAAATCCCTGAAGTTTTTGCTTCGAATCAGTATCTCGTGCGGATAAATCTCTTTAACAACAATTTTACCATAAAGTTAACATCCAATCTCGGTAAGTTTGAGTATGCTAAAATACATTATTGTTAGGGATTGACCCGATTAAGCAACAAGTAAAACAAATAGCGGAAGAAATTGAGAAATTGAACACACAAATTTAACGTGGAAAAACTCCTCCAAAGAGGATAAAAAACCACGGCAAAGATAATTTTACTATAATGGCAATAGAATGAAGAGTACAAAAAGATGGAGATAAAAACTAAACCCGAAAACCGAAAATAAAGAACCCTCAAACGTAAACACAAAATTCTCTAAATGTGTTATGAGTTCTAATCTCTAATGGGTGTTTTTTTTTCTAAGGTTCTGAAAGAGCCTATTTATAGGCTAAATAGTCAAGTCAAACAAATTATTCTAATAAATGCTAAATACATCATACTAATAAATACTAAATCTTCTAGAAAGAAAATATATTTTGTTTAACTTGACTTGCAAGTAAACTCTTAGAATTTGGGTCACACAACTCTAACAATTATTATCCTATTTATGGTTGGGGAGTGAGACTATGAATAATTTTAGACATTATGTAAAAAAAAAAAGAATAAATATGATCAAAACTAGGAATGAGATTGTTCAAAGAAAAAAAATTGGTTCTCACCCAACATACTAAAATCCTACCATGAATGTTAGTCATTGAATTATGTATATATATACACCGCAAAGGAAAAATACAAAAAAGTTGGTCAACATTCAGTTAATGCATTTATTAACATTAGATTTATGGTAAATGGGAAAAATTCAAATAAAAAAAAGGAACTCAACACCGCAAGTGTTATGCTCCATCGAATGTATATATTAGGAATGAAGAACACAAATGCAGATACATTACATACAACTTAACACCTATATATGTTAAATAATCAGCAATCATAGTTAAATACAAATATATTAATCTTTTATAATATAAATACATGGTTCTGATTTATTAGCAGCTCGATATTCCTTGGAAAACCTAAAAAATAACTTTGGAAGGTATATATATTTTGAGAACAAATATATTTTTTTGGCAGATATTATTCTCTCCCGTAAAATATAGGGAAAATCTCTATAATTCCATGACCGTCAGTACAAAATTACCACCCAAATACGTAATGGTGATTCTTGTTTCTCCAACCATTAGAATAATTGATGGACAAGAATGGAGTAGTGAATAAATGGGAAAATATTAATTATATATTTTCTGTCACCTTTAGGCTATAATTCCCAAGCACATTTGAATTCAACAAAACAAAATATGTGGTAACCATTCAATATGGTTATGTTATTCAAAATGAGTATAAGAAAATATATGCAATAAAGGCTGAGACCAAGCTTTTTTTTGTCATTTATGCTCCAACCATTTTTTTTTTTTTTTGGGGGTAAGAAAAGAGAAGGCTCAGCCTTATACAACCAAGTTGCTAGCAGAACAAAGACTCACTTTAGTAATCCCTGGCTTGTCCCCTAAGAAAACATCGTCATTCAATCCTTAACTGTTTTAATTTAATGTTAAGGATAAAGAATTATAATTAATTAAATTGGTTTTGAGAATTTGGATTTGGGTTTAAATTTCGAAGCTTTTAACTTTAGCTTCACTCCTTTTTAGCGTTATTAGTGTTTTATATTATAGAAATATATTGGTAAAAGTATTTTGATATGCTGATTGAGCAAGGCGAAGGTGATGGATAGGTAGTTTACCTCGTTTGGTAGATGGCAGGGAGTCGCCACTCAAGGTGGTTGGAGTGAGGAATAAGGAGGAGGATCAAGAAATGTGACAATGAAAGAGAAGGAGAATCTGTTGGATGTTCGAGCCTTATATACCCTTAGCTCAAGTCTCGAGGTGCTACATGTCAGACCTACATAGGGAGGTCATAGGCAAGTGGCCAAGTGTTTGTTATTATATGTCTAGGTAGGGTGGGATTATGACGTGCCCTCGGTCCTATCAAATGGGAGGTGGTGGTTACAGTGTGACCTGCCATTTAATAAGTGGGGCCCTTCTATCAGCCAACTTCGAGGTGTTTTCTAAGGGTTACTTTCAAAGGGTATGTTGTAGGGTGTCTACAAAGGTGTGCTGGTATTATTTGCGAGGTTATTGCTCGGTCCAAGCAGTTAGGGCGTACCAGTTACCCCTAGTTAAGGGGGAGCTATATAGTTGCCTCCCTCAAGACGTTGCTAAGTGGTCAATGCTCTGAGGTTTCATGTAGTAATTAATATGAAACAATTAAAATTTTAAACGACAGGGCCTCCGCGTGGGATATACGTGCAGTGTATGCTGCTTTAGGGCACGCCTGTACATGTATGCACATTAATGGTTTTTCATTATAATGCATTATCAGAATTATTACTTGTCATTTGAACGTCTGAAATTTCCAAAAGTAGCATTCTCATTAATGGTTAATAATTGTGCTTGTCTTCTTCTAAAAGCTTCTTGTACATTGAAGTGCATATAAATCCCTGAACTTCAAGCAATACTTCTTTTTATAGGTGTTAGATAAATTTTCAAAAAAATTCCCCTTTGATCGAGTTGTCCTTCTTGTAGTTTGTGATCAACATTAGTGTGTGTATAGCCCGATTTAGGGGCTAGTCGAAACAGTGGTCTCGGGATCACTAATCCGGTCAGAGAAATTATTCTAATGTTATTTTATGAGTTATAGCATGATTATATAGGTGCATGAAAATTTTGGTGCTTTAATTTCAGCGATTGTATGCTCAATTGCGAAAAAGGACTAAATCGCATAAAGTGTGAAAGTTCTATTTTATAAGCTAAAGGTTCCTAATAGCCATAGAATATTAATTGGAGGTCTTTAATGTGCAAATAGACCCTTAGACATAAGGTGGCCGGCCATAGGGGACAAGAAAGTCAAAATTAATCAAAGTTGGTAAGGATTTGGTGACTAAATTGATTGTTTTATATTAAAATAAAGAAAAGATGATATCCTTCTCTTCACTCATCTTCTTTCACCGAAAAATACAAGCAAAATAGGGATTTGAAAGCGAAAATTTTTTGCAAACTCTCTCCCTACAAGTAAGTGATTTTAATGGTTTTTCTTGATGATATTTGTACTTTTGGAACCCCCAAAGCTTAAGCTAGCTAAAGAGGGGACTATTTTGCAAAATGGTGGGAAGCTTATAGTTTTACCATGTGAGCATGTATGTTGTTTGCTGCATTTTTAGGGAAGAAAATGAGTCATAGATGTTTAATAAACAACTTTTGTGAAGAGTGTTACCATGAAAACACCTAAAAGGACCTTTTTGTAAAGGTTGTGAAATAAGAGGTAAGCGTGTGAAATTATGGGTTTTGATGGTTTCCATAAGAGTAATAAATGTTCACCTAGGCTCGTTAAAGAAAGAAATTTGATTAGAATTAATTTTCGAGCCTAGGGGTAAAATGGTCATTTTATGAAAGCCTAAGGGCAAAATAGTAATTTTGCCAAAGCATGATTATTGAAATGCATTAGTTAATATGATAATTAAAATTAGCTAATTTGCTATTATAGATCAAGAAGAACAAAGAATTAACCTCGACCGGGGAAGGAACAAAGTATCGGACTAGATCAACAATCTAGCCTGTTTTGAAAATCGAGGTAAGTTTGTATGCAATAAATTCAACATCATGTTATTAAGTTTCTAAATGATTGATACTAGTACTGTGTACAATATTTCTATGAATTTGAGTTATGACGTTGGATGAGAAAAACGATGAAAATTGTGTTATTGAAGTCCCGGTTGGACTATAGTGAATGTGAGAACATTATTAACGAGATAGGAGGTGGGTAAGGTCCCATGTAAGACCATGTCTGAGACATGCCTCAGGACCGAGTTGAGTTCTAGTATAATACCATATCTGGGATATGGCATCGGCATTGAATAAGAAAAATCATATAAGACCATATCCAAGATGTGGCATGATAATTGATATGAGATCCCGTATAAGACCATATCTGGGATATGGCATCGACACTCAGGGGTGACCCAATGTAAGACCACATTTGGGATGTGGCATTGGCTTCGTATTATGTGAATGACGATGAACAGGTATCATCACATATCCCAAGTGATCTAGTGGGATAAATAGTTAACCCTGGAATAGAAATGAGATTAGTTCTAAATTCGTGTGATGAAGTGACCATATCTAGTGGAACGTCGGAGATCAGAAATCACACTATCGACTACTCTTTGGTATAACATAGTTAAATTCATTTTGAGTTTAGCATGTATAGGACTTAGCCTCTTTTGTTATGTCATATTTGTTAGCTAAAGTGTTGGCTATAAAGGTTGCTAAATTCATATTGTAAGTGGTCATTGAAATTGGGTTAATACTTGAAAAGTTATATATATTCGATGATGATGAAATTCATTAAGGAGACACTTGTGTGGATATCTTGATTTTGAATCTTTAGAAGTGCTTTATAGTCCTGATATATTTGTTGGATTGAATTGGTGTAAGTATGGTTTGCTGTTTAGGGTGGCATTTGGCTTGGTAGATAGCCTTTTAAATGTCCACACGTGTAACACCCCTAACCCGTATCTGTCACCGAATTAGGGTTATGAGGCATTACTAGATAAATCCCCAATTCAGCATATACATAAAAATCATTATAACATAGCAATATATCTTTCAATTTGGTCATAATCGAATGCACCATTTATAAAGCTATACTATCATTGAATACTAAAACATTTACATATATATATACATATCACGATTCTATAATACCAAATACACATAAAAGTAGTACTATACAAATAGTATAAATTACTATTCATTTGGTAAGTAATTCACCACGACCGAATATGCACATTACTTGTATTCATTTTACCAACAAAGTACCAAACACTTGAAGCTAACAAACTTATACTAAAATTTATGCCAAACCGAATCAAACATATAATATCCAATCTCATTCAAGGTCATATATGCATTATGAACGAATATATATAACTCGGAAAACATGTCTTATAATGTCATTTATCCCTAAATATAATGATACTTACTAAAATACACGTATATAACAAGACAAATTGTTTCAATGCTAATTTAATCCAAATCCTTTATAAACTCATATTCAAACATTTCATGGATACCATGACCGAATCTATAAATGAATATACCACAATTTGGTCATTATTATATCACATCCAAAAGTCACATATGTAAAATATAATATAGTTATCTCATAACTTAACATAACATGTAAGTATATATGTATATTTATGTTCATATAAAATCATACACCATTCAAACATACTACATGACTTATCAAACCATGTCCATGCATTTATAGATGACATATATGTAATATTATGATATAAACTCCCAAAATAAACTTACCACAAACCGAACATACACAAACATTATCATCACGCTCAATAATTTAAAGCCAACCCAACCTTAAATATAGAAGTAAAGCCATTTTCGCATGGCATTAATACATTCATATAACATCATTCAAGCCAATTCAAAATCGGTTTATCCTATACATGCCATAGACTTTAAGTTTTTTATACAAAAGAGGTACCAAAACTTTGATGATAGTGTGATGAGCTTTAACTGTGATCCCCGAGCATGAGATGAGCACCCCAAAAGAAATCTACAATACACAAACAACTATAACCGAAATAAGCTTTCACAGCTTAGTAAGATTTAAAAAATTCATATGCAAATAAGTTTATTCAAGATTTCATAACTAATCTCTATCATCCTTGTCGAATAACCATATATTCAAGAATAGAATTCATAGCAACTTATGTTTATATAACTATACATATATATATACTTTACCTATTTCCATATATCACCATCATGTATTAATAATTAGCATACTCATTTCCTACTTATCGAATCCTATACCTCCATTTCGAAGTTACCATGAATTTCAAGAGAATATACATAACACATACCTTTAATTTACTTACCTTTCACAACTTAACCGTTCATACGTAACATAGGGTACTATATTCGATTATCCTCACAAACACAACAGCATTAACAAATAAAATCATTTAACGAACCTCTTACCTGCTAGCTAGGAAATAAGATTTAGTAACGTGTTGCACACTTAGTGCCGTTACTTTACATTTCCGCACACTTAATGCCATGTGACCGGTTTTGCACACATAGTGCCCGGTTATAAGCTCGTACACTTAGTATTTTTCGTAAACCTGTAAGTCGTTTAAATGAATATATATATAAATAACCAAAATCCAATCCACCACCATGCGCATAAGCGTATACATATAAACATAACTTCAATATTTCATACCCCAAATAGAATATCATATTCGGCCAAATCAATAGCATGCAACTAAATTACCATTTGATATATTCATGTCATAATTTAATGTCTCTCAATCCGTTTACAACATTGACATTTAATTATTCATCTCATGAAATCATATTGAAATTCCAAGAAATATCATATCAAGCTATTTTACCAAAATTCACTTTCACATTCGACTATGTGCCATTCGTTATACTTAACCTCATTAACATGGATATATGTATAAAAGACATTCGGTTTAACTTAATTGTTTAGAATTTTACCTCGAAAGTTAACGAATTAAGCTTCCCGGCTATTCGTTTAATTTTTCTTTTCCCCGATCTAATCCCTTTTCCTTTTGTTCTTGATCTAAATAATTCCAAATTAAACTCATTCAAATATATTTTCATTCAATTTAATCCAAAATACATAATTATACAAATTACTGCTTACTCCTAACATTTACAACTTTTACAATTTAGTCCCTAATGCACAAAACACAAAATACACATAATTTGAGTTCACTCCTTAAGGGCCAATGTTCATCATGCTTGTATAAGTCCATACAAGCCATTTATTTAACATTTTAGTCCTTAAACTATTTAATTTTTGTAATTTAATCCTTAATACTCAATTTAATCTAAATCTCCAATTCAGAACATATTGATTTAAAACATAATCATAATATTCTACCATCAACATTCAAAGCATGAACATTCATCAATGGCCGAATCATCAACATGGCTCAAACTCAAAAATTTCAGCATGGGTTGGATAGTATTCGAAGCAACGAACTCAAAAACATAAAAATTTTCAAAAACCGAGCTCAATTACTAACCTTAATATAGCATGCAATGGCCCAATGGTTTGAAGCTAAAGTTTCTTCTTCTCTCTTTTAGTTTCGTGAAGATGATAATGAAAAATGGGGAAAATAAAACATGTTTCTATTTTAATAATATTAATATATTTCATATCATGCCACTATATTATAATATATAT
The DNA here is from genome assembly GCA_025506655.1 of Gossypium rotundifolium. Classification (NCBI taxonomy): domain Eukaryota; kingdom Viridiplantae; phylum Streptophyta; class Magnoliopsida; order Malvales; family Malvaceae; genus Gossypium; species Gossypium rotundifolium. The sequence continues at coordinate 4,660,510 of CP106725.1, read as the reverse complement.
ATATAATATACTTTAATATAAAATTAAGGTCAATGCCGTCCACCACTACTTGTTTAAAGGTCAAATTGCAACTTCAATCCCATGCAAAAAGATGACCATTCAATTTGGCCACTTAATTCCATAATGGCTATTTTTTCCACTTACTTGGTTTAGTCCTTTCACTTAAATTAAACACCAAAACAAACAAATTAATCTACAATATTTTAGCACATGCTCAAACACATAACATAGATATCAAATAAATAATTAAAATATTTTTCTAACCTAAATTCGTGGTCCCGAAACCACCGTTCCGATTAGGGCCGTATCGAGCTGTTACAACTCTCCCCTCTTAAGGGATTTTCGTCCCCGAAAATCTTACCATTGAATAATTGAGGGTAGCGTTCTTTCATAGATTCTTCAGTTTCCCAGGTCGCTTCCTCAACCTCGTGCTTTTGCCACATGACTTTAACCAGCGAAATTTTCTTATTTCTCAACTCTTTCACTTCACGAGGTAAGATACGAATCGATTTCTACTCGTAAGTCAGACCGGGTTGAATTTTGATCTCTGATAGACCGATCACATGCGAAGGGTCGGATCGGTATCATCTAAGCATCGATACATGGAAGACATTATGAATTTTGTTTAGTTCAGGTGGCAACATAAGTCTATACCCAACCAACCCAATATGCTCAATAACTTCATACGGCCCAATGAATCGCGGACTCAACTTTCCTTTACGACCAAATCTAAGTATCTTTTTTCACGGCGATAATTTCAAGAACACTCGATCACCCACTTGAAACTCTATATCCTTTTGCTTCAAATCCGCGTACGACTTCTGACGATCTGATGCGACTTTCAATCTTTCTCGAATTACTTTAACTTTCTACTCCGTCTCTCTGATTAAATCAACCCCGTGTATCTTGCCTTCACTTAGCTCGGTCCAATATAAATGTGTATGACATTTTCGACCGTACAATGCTTCATAGGGTGCCATTTTAATACTTGATTGAAAGCTGTTGTTGTATGCAAATTCAATCAAAGGTAGGTATCGTTCCCACGTACCTTCAAACTCAAGAACACAACATCTCAACATATCCTCGAGTATTTGAATAACACGCTCGGATTGACCATCCGACTGAGGGTGAAAAGTTGTACTGAAATGTAACTTGGTACCTAGAGCATCCTGCAGTTTCTTCCAAAATCGCGATGTGAACCTCGGATCTCTATCCGAAACAATAGAAACAGTACTCCGTGTAATCGTACGATCTGTGATATGTACGACTCAGCTAACTTATCAAGTGAGAAATCCATACGTACCGGAATAAAATGGGCCGATTTTGTCAATCTATCAACAATAACCCAGATTGAATCTTTCTTACTTGGTGTCAAAGGCAAACCCAATACAAAGTACATCGTAACACGATCCCACTTCCACTCTCGTATCATAATCGGCTGAAGTAGTCCCGATGGCACTTGATGCTCAGCTTTCACTTGTTGGCATACTAAACACTTTGACACGTAGTCGGAGATGTCTTGTTTCATAACATGCCACCAAAAATGCTGTTTTAGGTCGTTATAAATTTTCGTGCTACCCGGATGAATCGACAATCTACTATTATGTGCTTCTGAAACACCCCAAACCCAGCCCACAAGCCCTGACTGGATCTGGCATGCTTCTAAGAAAACCATTCGAAACTTATTTGTTACTTTGCTAAAAAAATTTTTCGTGTTTTTGAAAATAGTTGATTTGGGTTGGGCTCGAATTTTAAGACCCGTGTCGATTAGGTGTTAAAAACCATTTGTTATTTATATTTAAGGAAAATTAACTTTAATTTGATAAGTATCGTGCCATAATAGAATAATTTAAATGCATGCATAAACAGTTCATACTATAACCTTATTACATAAAAAATAAAACCCTAAAATAATATTTAAAGTACTTGAATAAAATAAAATGTCGAACTATTAAAATTTGTGCTGAGCATGGTCACCACTAAGCTCCCCGCCAATCTTGGTCCATCACCGATCATCACCGAAAAATATTCCCACAAGGGTGAGTCAAACAGACTCAATGTATACAACCAACATAAGTCTCAATTAATTCTGCATATCAATTCATACATAATAGCACATATAATTAATGATGCAACCCTGAACCCAAGCCTAAATAACCATCCACTACACATCACCCGTACCAACCAACACACCGTGGGGACTACTAAGTCAACCCTCCATCCGCTACACACCATCGAAGGCAATTGCTGCAGTCGACGTGCTCATCGCCCTTATAAAATTCGTGGCATAGCCACCAGATAATTAATTTGTGACATAAGTCACCACATTCATATATTGTGACATAAGTCGCCACATTCGGATATTGTGACATAAGTCACCACATTCAGATATTGGGGTATTAAACCACCAATTCACTTCCCCTTTATATATCACCCATATGCCCCATGTCAAACATATCATGCAATAACATGCTTTATTTCACATTCTTGTCACAATTAACATATGTTCCATAATAGATCATAACCTACTCATAGTAGGAGTGGGTAAACATACCTGAGTATTTCGTTCGTACCATTGCATGGTACTTTTAGCCACTTCACACATATTTTTATTAACACATATATTAACGCATAACCATAAATTAATCGAAGCTTAGTGTGGGGGTACACATCTGATTTACTTAGCGCTTTATTGAAATCCCGAAACCCGATCTAATACTTTTAGACCCTTAATCCCTTATTGCCGATTTCACTACTAACAAATCCTAAAACTTGTAGTCTTTCCTTCCTTGCAATCGGCTAACACTAAGTCACTTGATTCAGTTGGTTTCGGCTTTTAATTAAGAAATAGATCTAATCACCAAATATGGCCTTGGCCGATTGTATATAAGTGCTTACCTTGCGATCTGAAATCCCGGAATCCTTGTATACCACTGTCGACTGCCCCTAAATAACCATAGTCAGATCGGTTAACATAATATTCAATATGGCCGAATATTTACACCTCTTTACCTTGCGATTCCAAATCCTAAAACTTGTCACTTGGCTTATGAAGATGCCGAAATACCTTAGATCTGAAATCCCGGATGATCTCTCTAGAAATCTGCTATAATGGAAAATGCCGAAATTCACTTTACAAGTTTCGGCCAACAAGATTAGGAGAGATTAGATTTCGATTTCAACATTCGGGAGAAGAAATAAAGGAAGTAAATCGACATAAGTGATATTCCTTACCAATTTAATCAAATGTCCTTCCTTGAAGTAGAGAAATTCTACTCCTGAGGATAGGGGAGCATTCGCCATGGCCACCAACATGTGAGATTTGGCTTTAACAAGGAAAAGAAAAGAGAAGAAAGGTGTATGAGACTTAGAGAGAATCGGCAATGGTGGACTTTGAGTGAGGAGTATTCAGTTTTTGGCAAAATAAAAGAGAAGAGAGAAATTTTGCTAGGAAATTTTGGCAGAAGAACAAAAGAAAAAGAAAGGATGAAGGTTGGCCTCTCTTTTCCCCTTTCTGCCAAAATTTCTACCCCAAGAATCCCCTATTCGGCCAACACTATCAAATCTCTTGCTTTTCTCTTTATCTCTTCATTTAAAATTAATAAGAATAAACCATCATTTATCTCTTCTCCTAATTAATTTATCACCATTTATCTCTTAAAATAAAAGGATTAAACTCCTAAAATATGGTCTTAAACTGCCCATTGCTGCTTATCTCTGCTGCAAAATAAAACTTTTATTTTGCTTCCCTTGTGGCTTGAACCTGATCCCTTCCTCATAGCCCATGGCGTCACCTACCAAGGCCCTAAGTGGCGCTTCCAAGCCACTGTACCAAGCCCATTTTTGTGTTATATTTCATATACAATTTCTCTTAAGGCCTCCTCTTCCTAGCTTCCTCTTTTAAACTTAAAATCTGATAATTTCTAAAGCACTCTCCTGTTTCCTAAAGTTCACAAAATTCATACAACACATTCTTAACACACAAAGGCATGCTATTTCATATAATTAAGCGAAATGCATAAGCCATAATCCAGGATATTACAATTCTACCCCCTTAAAATAATTTCGTCCTCAAAATTACCTGGCTGAAATAAGTGAGGGTATTGCTGACGCATTGCCTCCTCTGGCTCCTATGAAGCTTCCTCCGATCCATGATTTTGCCACAACACCTTGACCAAAGGGACCGATTTCCTTCGTAGCACTTTCACATCTCATTCCAGAACCTAAATCGGCTCTTCCTCATAAGATAGATCTGGTCTCAGCTCCACCTCTTCAATCGGAACTACATGAGATAGATTCAATTGATATCGACGTAGCATGGAGACATGAAATACGTCGTGCATCTGCTTCAATTCTGGAGGTAACTCCAACTGGTATGCCACCGGTCCAATTCGCTTCAATACCCGATAGGGTCCTATAAACCTTGGACTTAGCTTCCCTTTTCGACCAAATCTCATGACCTTCTTCCAAGGCGAAACTTTAAGGAACACTTGATCTCCCACATCAAATTCTATTTCCTTTCGCTTGAGATCCGTATACGACTTTTGCCTATCAAATGCTTCCTTCAATCGAGCTCGAATTATCTTAACCTTCTCCTCGGATTCAACCACAATTTCTGGGCCTAAAATCTGACGTTCCCTAATTCCGCCCAACACGTGGAGTGCGACACTTCCGACCATACAAAGGTTTTCATACGGTGCCATCCAGATACTTGCTCGATAGTCATTATTGTATGCAAATTTCGCTAGAGGCAAATATTCTTCCGAACTTCCTCTCAAGTCTATCACACGACCCTCAAGATGTCCTCCAACACTTGTATTACTCGCCAGACCGCCATCCGACTGTGGATGAAAAGTCGTACTGAAATCTAATCTAGTGCCTAAAGCCTGATGTAGAGCCTTCCAAAATTGAGACGTGAACCTCGGATCCCTATCCGAGATAATTGATATCGGTACTCCGTGCAACCTCACAATCTCTGCACATACAACCTTGCTAACTTCTGTAGGGAGTAGTCAACCCACACTGGAATAAAATACACGGACTTTGTCAGCCGATCCACTATCACCCATACCGAGTCCTTCTTAGTAGGCGTAAGGGGAAGCCCACTAACGAAGTCCATGGTGATTCTCTCCCACTTCCACTACGAAATTTGTATTGGCTGAAGCAACCCAGACAGAACTTGGTGTTCAGCCTTGACTTGCTGACACGTCAAGCATTTGCCAATAAATTCAGTACCTTTTCGCTTAAGACCAGGCCACCAAAACTGTTCTCTTAAATCTCTGTACATTTTACTACCTCCGGATGCATAGCATAAGGGCTACTATGCGATTCTCGAAGAATTCTCTGCCTAAGTTCTTCATCATTTGGCATACAGACCTTACCCTTGAAGCACAATACTCCCTCGTTATTAACACCATAACCCTCTAACTCTCTATTCTGCACTCGTCGCAACTTAACACTTAGATTCTTATCCACCAACCGTCCTCTTTCACTTCATTCAACCACGCTGGCTTAACTTACTGACTCGCCAAACAGACTTCCATCATCATCTGTGCTCGATGAGTGAACATTGCCCTCAGATCCGTTACTACCTTCCGACTTAAGGCATCCGCCATTACATTTGCCTTGCCTAGGTGATATTCTATGGAACAATCGTAGTCCTTCAATAGTTCCACCCACCTTCGCTGTCTCAGATTTAGCTCTTTCTGAGTCAGCAGATAGTTAAGGCTCTTGTGGTCTGTGTAGATTACCGACTTTTCTCCATAAAGATAATGCCTCCTCACCTTAAGGGCAAAGACCACTGCCGCCAATTCCAAGTCGTGCGTCGGGTAGTTAACCTCGTGTGGCCTTAGTTGTCGAGACGCATAAGCGACTACTTTCCCATCTTGCATAAGAACAGCTCTCAATCCGGTATGGGAAGCATCACAATACACCACGTAATCCTTCCCTGCCTCAGGCTGAATCAGTACTAGAGCTTTGGTCAAGACCTTCTTAAGCTTCTCAAAGCTTTCCTATTGCTTATCAGTCCATATGAAAGGCACTTCCTTCCTTAATAACTTTGTCAGGGGCGCGGCTATCGACGAGAACCCTTCTACAAACCTTCTATAATAGCCTGTCAATCCTAAAAAACTCTGAACTTCCGCCACTGACTTAGGGGGTTTCCAATCCAAAACTGCCTCGATCTTCCGAGGATCCACCCTTATTCCTTCAGTAGATACCACATGTCCTAAGAATGTAACCTCCTTAAGCCAAAATTCACACTTGCTGAATTTGGCATAGAGTTTCTTCTCCATCAACACTTGCAACACTATCCGGAGATGCTCATCATGCTCCTCTTTACACTTGGAATACACCAGAATATCGCCTATGAACACAACAACAAACCGGTCCAGATAGGGTTGGAAAATCTGGTTCATCATGTCCATAAATGCGGTACGGGCATTCACAACCCAAACGGCATTACTACTTAACTCAAAATGCCCATACCTTGTCCAGAAAGTCGCCTTATGGATATCCACTTCCTTCACCTTAAGTCGATGATATCCGCACCTCGTGTCTATCTTTGAGAAAATCGCGCCCCTTAAGTCGATCGAACAAGTCGTCAATCCTTGGCAAAGGGTACTTGTTCTTGATGGTCACTTTGTTCAATCGACGATAATCTATGCACATGCGCATAGTTTCATCCTTCTTCTTCACAAACAAGACCGATGTTCCCCATAGAGGCACACTAGGTCGAATAAACCCACGGTCTAGCAATTCTTAGATTTGAGCCTTGAGCTCAACCAACTCCTTTGGTGCCATTCTATATGGGGCAATTGACACAAGAGTCGCAATTCATAAAGAAGTCAATTCCAAACTCCACCTCCCCGTCCGGGTATTCGTAATTCCTCCTAAAGACATCCACAAACTCTCTTACGCTTCTAACTCTACTAACTCCCCTTCGCTTGTATCCAAAGCACAAATGAAGGCCAAGAATGCCTTACACCCTTCCAACTATCTTATCCGCTTTTAATGCCAAACTACATTAGACAAGTAGTTTCTCCTTTCACCATCATAACCATCACCTCATCCTCCGGGGTCCTTAACTCCATTCGCTTATCGCACAATCCAATACACCGATGCTCCACTAGCCAATCCATACCAAGTATAAGATCGAATTTCAAGGGTAATTCCATTAAGTCAAGAAGAAATACCACCCTTGAAGTTCCAAAGTAATCTCCGAAACATCTTATTCACCACTACAGTTTGGCCTAATGGGCTTACTATAGTCATCTCCCTATCGATAGTTCAGAGGCTATCCCTAGAGTTTCAACTATACTACATGCAACATAGGAATGGGTCGAGCCCACATCAATCAAAGTAAAGTAGGGCTTGCCAAATATAAGGAACATACTGGTTATGACGTCCGGCGCGTCTCCATCCTCCCTCCGGTGAACCGCGATAAACCAAACCCTACTGCCTAGCCTCAAGATACTAACACCTCTCGCCTAAAGGTTCCACGCCCCTTCAAAGACCATTACCTCGGCCATTCGGACCACGACTCGCCGAGGTCAGCCGTCCGCCTCTACCAGCCTGATTAACACCCTGAGTTGCTGGTCGATTTCCATCCTGTCTTATAAGACAGTCCTTAATCATATGGTCCTTAGACCCACATTTGAAACATCCTCCTGCCTTCTTCCAACATTCTCCTAGATGCTTCTTTCCACATTGATCGCAAGTACGGCATCGTCCTCCCCTCACGGTCACGACCTTGCGCCCATCAACTCTAGGCCTCTTTTGCACATTCTCCGACGATCCGATGACCTAAAACCTCTCTTCTGTTTATTCCGATCGTTGTTCGCCTTACGTAATCCTTGATACCCTCGGCTACCTTAGCCTTCTCCACCAACACAGTAAACTCCCACTCTTGTTGTGGAGCTATCAGCAACCTTAAGTCATCCCTTAGTCTGTCTTTAAATCGGACAAACCGTTCATGCTCAGTAGCCACTATCCCTCGAGCATAATGGCTTAGCCTTAGGAATTCAACAGACTTCGCCACGGACTTGTTCCTTGAACCAAATTTCTTAAAAGCCTTTCTCGCATCAATATAATGCGTCTTGACATACTTCTTCCGATATGCCGCCTTAACATATTTCCAAGTAAGATCCTCACCAAGCACCATCCCGAACCGTGAGCCACCATTGATATGACTCATCGCGAGGAGCGACACTAACCCTTTCAATTTTTCCTCGCCGCTTAAATCGAGCTCATCCATAATCCGCTCACGCCTCCCACCAATACTCGCAGTACTAGGTGCCACACCGATATACCACGGAACACCTCAGCTCTGTTGGCTCGGAGTCGTTCAGGTACCGACTTTCGAGCTCTCATGCCTCCACCTACTCCACCACCCTTTCTAAAACCCAAAGATCGCATGCGACATCACGTCATCCCCCGTCGATCCTCGATATTCCACATCACGCACGGGGTGGTGGTGGCATTTTATTTTCAGATCCTTGACTCGATCTACGGGTTCAGACACAGTCATTCGGCCTCTTCCACGGCCACACACGTTACGACCACGTCCCCTTAAATTTATTTTTCAGAGTCACGTTTATCTGATTAAAGAGTTTTATGAATTAGTTTTGTTCCACTGATTTAACACGAACAGTTTTATGTTTAATAGTTCTAGAAAGTAGTTCTTTGGATTCATACACATATAGTCTCACATCATTCATTTAGTCACACATATGAACTTGCGTCCATTACAGAGAAATATTGTAATTGTCGTTGTTTGTTGTTTTCCACTACCCAGGGGAATTTTCGTAGTTTTCTCCTATAGGGATATTTTGGTAATTTTTCAAATTAAGGTATTTGAAAATGTTGCAAAATAGAGATTGTTGATATTTTACAAAATTAAATTACTTGCTGGAGAAATCTCAAAGGTGAAATGATAATTTTATACACTAGGGGTATTTTTGTAATTTTATAAGCCAGGGTCATTTCGATAATTTTTTCGCAAAATATGGTTCCTGGTGACTTTTCAAAATGAGGGTATTTTTAAAGATTTCTAAATTAAGGGTACTTTGGTAGTTTTCCTTTCTGAGGGTATTTTGGTTATTTGCATATGTTAGGGGTAATTTGGTAATTTTGCAAATCAGGGGTAAATTTCATAAATTTTCCAAATCAGGGTGTCTTGGTATTTTGTAAAGTTTTTGGATATTTTTGCAAAATCAGAAATTGTTATTGAAATCGGGGTAGTTTGGTAATTTTGGAAAATCAAGGGCATTTTAGTAATTTCACCACTAGGGGTATTTAGGTAATTTTGTAAATCGAAAATATTTTGGAAATTTTTTTTTTCAAAATAGTTTTCCTACACCTTAAAGGGGTAATTTGGTGGTTTTAAAGCTAGGGTTTTATAAAATACTACTAGTCCCTTTCGGGTTTTAGTTATTGAGTTTAGCTCGTGGTCGAGTCCTCTTAGTTAAGGTGAACTGCTACTACGCACTGTAGGATTCGAGCGGTGAGGAGGTGAGTCACTAGGACTACTTAAATACCAAGCTCCCACTGAATCCAATCCTAGACATGCGACAACGGTTGCCACACCTTAACTCGGTGACTTAGACACAGGTTTGTTTAATTGGGCATTAAAGTTTTATGTAATTGTTGGGGTAAACTAGTCCTGTAGTTCAAGTACTTATCATACTAATCTACGTTCTATTTCTACCCTTCTACAAATCATACAACAATTCACACAATAGATAGGGGTACTTACCTGGTGGACTTCGGGCCGGAGACTCAGGTGCCATGCTAGAAAGCCTGCTTATTTTTTTAGAAAAACCCACTTTCAAAAGACAGAAAATGTTTTGGGCCCTGAAAGCCCTCAAGGCCGAGTTTTGAACTGGGCTCTGATACCAACCTGAAACACCCCAAACCCAGCCCATAAGCCCTGACCGGATCTGGCATGCTTCTAAGAAAACCATTCGAAACTTATTTGTTACTTTGCTAAAAAATTTTTTCGTGTTTTTGAAAATAGTTGATTTGGGTTGGGCTCGAATTTTAAAACCCGTGTCGATTAGGTGTTAAAAACCATTTGTTATTTATATTTAAGGAAAATTAACTTTAATTTGATAAGTATCGTGCCATAATAGAATAATTTAAATGCATGCATAAACAGTTCATACTATAACCTTCTTACATCAAAAATAAAACCCCAAAATAATATTTAAAGTACTTGAATAAAATAAAATGTCCAACTATTAAAATTCGTGCTGAGCATGGTCACCACTAAGCTCCTGCCGACCCGGTCCATCACTGATCATCACCTGAAAAATATTCCCACAAGGGGTGAGTCAAACAGACTCAATGTATACAACCAACATAAGTCTCAATTAATTCAGGCATATCAATTCATACATAATAGCACATATAATTAATGATGCAACCCCGAACCCAAGCCTAAATAACCATCCGCTACACATCACCCGTACCAACCAACACACCGTGGGGACTACTAAGTCAACCTCCATCCGCTACACACCATCGAAGGTAGTCGCTGCAGTCGACGTGCTCATCGCCCTTATAAAATTCGTGGCATAGCCACCAGATAATTAATTTGTGACATAAGTCACCACATTCATATATTGTGACATAAGTCACCACATTCGGATATTGTGACATAAGTCACCACATTCAGATATTGGGGTATTAAACCACCAATTCACTTCCCCTTTACATATCACCCATATGCCCCATGTCAAACATATCATGCAATGACATGCTTTATTTCACATTCTTGTCACAATTAACATATGTGCCATAATAGATCATAACCTACTCATAGTAGGAGTGGGTAAACATACCTGAGTATTTTGTTCGTACCATTGCATCGTACTTTTAGCCACTTCACACATATTTTTATTAACACATATATTAACGCATAACCATAAATTAATCGAAGCTTAGTGTGGGGGTACACACCTGATTTACTTAGCGCTTTATTGAAATCCCGAAACCCGATCTAATACTTTTAGACCCTTAATCCCTTATTGCCGATTTCACTACTAACAAATCTCGAAACTTGTAGTCTTTCCTTCCTTGCAATCGGCTAACATTGAGTCACTTGATTCGGTTAGTTTCGGCTTTTAATTAAAAAATAGATCTAATCACCAAATATGGCCTTGGCCGATTGTATATAAGTGCTTACCTTGCGATCCGAAATCCCTAATCCTTGTATACCACCGTCGATCGCCCTAAATAACCATAGTCAGATCGGTTAACATAATATTCAATATGGCCGAATATTTACTCCTCCTTACCTTGCGATTCCAAATCCCAAAACTTGTCACTTAGCTTATGAAGATGCCGAAATACCTTAGATCTGAAATCCCGGATGATCTCCCTAGAAATCGGCTATAATGGAAAATCCCAAAATTCACCTTCCAAGTTTCGGCCAACAAGATTATGAGAGATTAGATTTTGATTTCAACATTCGGGAGAAGAAATAAAAGAAGTAAATCGACATAAGTGATATTCCTTACCAATTTAATCAAATGTCCTTCCTTGAAGTAGAGAAATTCGGCTCTTAGAGGATAGGGGAGCATTCGGCTATGGCCACCAACATGTGAGATTTGGCTTTAACAAGGAAAAGAAAAGAGAAGAAAGGTGTATGGGACTTAGAGAGAATCGACAATGGTGGACTTTAAGTGAGGAGTATTCAGTTTTTGGCAAAATAAAAGAGAAGAGAGAAATTTTGCTAGGGAATTTTGGCAGAAGAACAAAAGAAAAAGGAAGGATGAAGGTTGGCCTCTCTTTTCCCCTTTCTGCCAAAATTTCTACCCCAAGAATCCCCTATTCGGCCGACACTATCAAATCCCTTACTTTTCTCTTTATCTCTTCATTTAAAATTAATAAGAATAAACCATCATTTATCCCTTCTCCTAATTAATTTATCACCATTTATCTCTTAAAATAAAAGGATTAAACTCCTAAAATATGGCATTAGTGCCGTCCATTGCTGCTTATCTCTACTGCAAAATCAAACTTTTACTTTGCTTCCCTTGTGGCTCGAACCTGATCCCTTCCTCATAGCCCATAGCGTCACCTACCAAGGCCCTAAGTGGCGCCTCCAAGCCACTGTACCAAGCCCATTTTTGTGTTATATTTCACATACAATTTCTCTTAAGGCCTCCTCTGCCTAGCTTCCTTTTTTAAACTTAAAATCTGATAATTTCTAAAGCACTCTCCTGTTTCCTAAAGTTCACAAAATTCATACAACACATTCTTAACACACAAAGGCATGCTATTTCATATAATTAAGCGAAATGCATAAGCCATAATCCAGGATATTTTAGCTTCATCACAAATCATTTGAATCAATTCAGGGTTCTTAGGCACACATATCCGATTCTTGAACCGTTGACATCATTTGCATCTATCTGAAAATTTGAATCCACACACGAGCCACAATGACTCCTTTTTGCTTTTCAATCATTATCAACCTCTTGAGCTTCTTGAATCAGTTGTACAAACAATGGTCTCGCTTTCAACTCAGCAATGATCACACCATCATCGGTCATAGCTATATCTGCATTTATTGCGCATAGAGCAAATAGTGACTTTCAGCTACGTGCATCAGTAACCAAATTAGCCTTCCCCGGGTGATAATCAATCACAAGCTTATAGTATTTCGATAGTTCTAACCATCGTCGTTGTCTCAAATTCAGATCTTTCTGAGTCATTAGATACTTTAAACTCTTATGATCCGAATAGACATGGCATTTCTCACCGAATAGATAAGGACGCCATAATTTCAAAGCAAAGACTATAACAGCTAACTCAAGATCGTGGGTCAGATAGTTCCTCTCGTGCTATTTCAACTATCTCAAAACGTAGGCTACAACTTTACCTTCCTGCATCAATAAACAACCCAGCCCATTTAAGGATGCATCGCTGAAAATAACGAACTCTTTACCCAACTCTGGCTAAACGAGCACTGAAGCTTCCGTTAGTAAGGTCTTCAGTTGATTAAAACTCTTCTGGCACCTTTCTGACCACTCGAATTTTACGTCTTTCTGTAAAAGCTTTGTTATCAAGGCTGCTATCATAGAATATCCTTTCACGAAGCGTCTATAATATCCGGTGAGTCCTAGAAAGCTACATACTTCAGAAATGTTCCGCAGAGATTTCCAATCCAGTATAGCCGAGATTTTACTCGGGTCAACTCAATGCCCGATGTCAAACAACATGCCCTGAAGCTAACTTCACTAAACCAAAACTCACATTTGTCAATTTCGCAGACAACCGCTTCTCACGTAAAATCGCAACACCAAATTTCAAATGCTCAAAGATGCTCAATTTCATTTCGTGAATAGATCAGTATGCCATCTATGAATACAACCACAAACCGATCTAGATATGGTCTAAATACCCGATTCATCATATCCATAAAAATAGCAGGGGCATTAGTGAGTCCAAACGGCATCACCAAGAACTCGTAATGACCATATCTCGTCCGAAAAGTAGTCTTTGGTATGTCTGATTCCCTAACTCACAACTGATAATATCCTGACCTCAGATCAATTTTCAAGAACACCGAGGCTCCCTTGAGCTGATCAAATAATCCGTCGATATGTGCCAACGGATATTTGTTCTTTACGGTCACCTTATTGAGCTGTCGATAATTGATGAACATTCTCAAAGTTTCGTCCTTCTTTTTCACAAATAGAATAGGCGCACCCCAGGAAGAGAAACTCGGTCGGGCAAAACCTCTATCTATCAATTCTTTCAACTGAGCCTTCAATTTTTTTAATTCAGTCGGTGCCATTCTGTACGGAGCTATCGAAATCGGAGTGGTCCCTAGCACTAGCTCAATACCAAACTCTACCTCACGAATGGGTGGCGATCCCTGTAATTCCTCCGGAAACACATCCGGATACTCATTAACAACCGATACAGATTCAATCTTCTTTTTAGTTACCTTGCTATCAATCACATACGCAAGATAAGCTTTGCAACCTTTTCTCAAATACTATCGAGCCAACATCGAAGATATCACAGCCGGTAGTCCATTCAAATCCGCAGACTCAATTTGAATTATCTCGTTATTCTGGCATCTCAAATCAATAATCTTTCATCTGCAATTTACTACCGCGTCGTGAACTGTTAACCAATCCATATCGAGGATAATTTCGACCTAGTCAAATGGTAATAGTATTAGATCAGCCAGAAAACATAAGTCTCGAACCATCAAAGGGCAATTCTTGCACACTTTATCAACTAGTATACATCGACCTAGGGGGTTCGAAACCCGAATCACAAACTCAGTAGACTCAACAGGTAGAGTCTTACTAGATACTAGTGTTTTACACACATATGAATGAGTTGAACCGGGATCAATCAAAGCAGTTACACTAGTATCAAAGAGAGTGAAATACCGGTAATGACATTTGGAGATGAGACCTCTTCTCTAGCACGGATGGCATAGGCTCTAGCTGGTGCATGGGCCTCTAATCGAATAGCCGCATCTGTAGTCCCTCTTTGAGCACCACTCCTACCTCCCACAATACGAGATGGTCTACCTCTAGCTCTAGTGCTGCTCGATCTCGTACTCTGAGTAGTACCCTTTTTAGCGATCTCCAGGCAATCTCGAATGAAATGATCCTGTAAACCACACTTATAACAAGTGTAATTAATAGATTTACCCCAGCACTCTCTCGAAATGCCTTCTACTGCACTGTTGACACTTTGGTTTGCTCGATCGAGCATCGCCAACACTAGCAACTGATGTAGCTCGAGAACTCACTGGTGGTCGTTCTCGTATAAAAATCTCGGTGTTAAGTTTGGACTGGCTACCATCATTCTTGTACTTCTTCCTTGCCATTTGAGAAAATTTACTCGCAGATCTCTTTCGAAAGTTTTAGTTTCAAACTCATCTTTCCACTTTTCTTTTCCCAACTTTTCAGCCTTGCAAGCTCGTTCAACCAATACTACAAACTCGTTTATTTCAAGGATGCCAACCAAAAGCTTTACATCTTCGTTTAGACCATCTTCGAATCTCCGGCGCATAGCATCCTCATATGAAACACATTCACGAGCGTAGCGACTAAGTCTCACAAACTTGCGCTCGTATTCAGATACGGTCATACAACCTTGCTTGAGCTCGAGAAATTCTTTACATTTAGATTCTATGAAACGCTGACTTATATATTTCTTACGAATTTCGTCTGAAAGAATTCCCATGTAACTCTCTCATTTGGAACAACTGATACAAGAGTATTCCACCAATAGTGGGCAAAATCCCGTAATAAAGATATGGCACACTTCAGGCACTCATCGGGCGTGTAAGACAACTCATCGAAAACTCAATAGTATTATCACGCCAATATTCAGCTCACTCTGCGTCATCATCATCTTCGGCTCTAAATTCTTGAGCCCCGTGTTTTCTAATACGATCAATCGGAGGCTTGCTTGCTTTCTTAGGATTTGCAATTAGGGGTACCACTGGTACTACAGGGGGTGTGTTAGGATTCAGAGGTGGTTGAACAGCTGGATTGGTCCGTAGACACTGACTGAACCAATCATTCATCATGCTATAGAAGGCTTGTCTAGCCCCCTCATCTGGATTACTCGTAGCTAGTCGAGATTCCTCTGGCGTGGTCCCTTACGCGGGAGTAGGTGCCACGCTCTCGACGTCATCAGCTATAGCTCACTCGGGATCGAGATCCATTACTATATGGAAGGAACAAACATATTTCACCGTTAGAGGTCATCACACTATCACGTTATAAATATGGCATGCATAGTTAAACTCACACGCGCTACATTAGTCTGAGAACCGACTAAACCGTAGCTCTGATACCAATCAAATGTAACACCCCTAACCCATATCCGTCACCGATTAGGGTTATGAGGCATTACTAGACAAATCCCCAATTCAGCATATACATAAAAATCATTATAACATAGCAATATATCTTTCAATTTGGTCATAATCAAATGCACCATTTATAAAGTTATACTATCATTGAATACTAAAACATTTACATATATATATACACATATCACGATTCTATAATACCAAATACACATAAAAGTAGTACTATACAAATAGTATAAATTACTATTCATTTGGTAAGTAATTCACCATGACCGAATATGCACATTACTTGTATTCATTTTACCAACAAAGTACCAAACACTTGAAGCTAACAAACTCATACTAAAATTCATGCCAAACCGAATCAAACATATAATATCCATTCTCATTCAAGGTCATATATGCATTATGAACGAATGCATACAACTCGAAAAACATGTCCCGTAATGTCATTTATCCCTAAATATAATGATACTTACTAAAATACACGTATATAACAAGACAAATTGTTTCAATGTTAATTTAATCCAAATCCTTTATAAACTCATATTTAAACATTTTATGGATACCGTGACCTAATTTATAAAATGAATATACCACAATTTGGTCATTACTATATCACATCCAAAAGTCACATATGTAAAATATAATATAGTTATCTCATAACTTAACATAACATGTAAGTATATATGTATATTTATATACAAATAAAATCATACACCATTCAAACATACTACATGACTTATTCAAACCATTTCCATGTATTTATAGATGACATATATGTAATATTATGATATAAACTCCCAAAATAAACTTACCACAAGCCGAACATACACAAACATTATCATCACGCTCAATATTTTAAAGCCAACCCAACCCCAAATATAGAAGTAAATCCATTTTCGCATAGAATTAATACATTCATATAACATCATTCAAGCCAATTCAAAATCGGTTTATCCTATACATACCATAGACTTTAAGTTTTTTATACAAAAGAGGTACCAAAACTTTGATTATAATGTGATGAGCTTCAACTGTGATCCCCGAGCACGAGATGAGCACCCCAAAAGAAATCTACAATACACAAACAACCATAATCGAAATAAGCTTTCACAGCTTAGTAAGATTTAAAAAATTCATATGCAAATAAGCTTATTCAAGATTTCATAACTAATCTCATGTATATCATCCTTGCCGAATAACCAGATATTCAAGAATAGAATTCATAGCAACTTATGTTTATATAACTATACATATATATACTTTACTTATTTCCATATATCACCATCATGTATTAATAATTAGCATGCTCATTTCTTACTTACCGAATCCTATACCTCCATTTCGAGTTACCATGAATTTCAAGAAAATATACATAACACATACCTTTAATTTACTTACCTTTCACAACTTAACCATTCATACATAACATAGGGTACTATATTCGATTATCCTCACAAACACAACAGCATTAACAAATAAGATCATTTAACGAACCTCTTACCTGCTAGCTAGGAAATAAGATTTAGTAACGTGTCGCACACTTAGTGTCGTTACTTAACATTTCCGGACACTTAGTGCCATTTCCAGTAACGTATCGCACACTTAGTGCCGTTACTTTACATTTCCGCACACTTAGCGCCATTTCCAGTAACGTATCGTACACTTAGTGCCGTTACTTTACATTTTCGCACACTTAGTGCCATGTGACCGGTTTCGCACACATAGTGCCCGGTTATAAGCTCGTACACTTAGTACTTTTCGTAAACCTGTAAGTCGTTTAAATGAATATATATATATATATATATATAAATAACCAAAATCCAATCCACCACCATGCGCATAAGCGTATACATATAAACATAACTTCAATATTTCATACCCCAAATAGAATATCATATTCGGCCAAATCAATAGCATGTAACTAAATTACCATTTGATATATTCATGTCATAATTTAATGTCTCTCAATCCGTTTACAACATTGACATTTAATTATTCATCTCATGAAATCATATTGAAATTCCAAGAAATATCATATCAAGCTATTTTACCAAAATTCACTTTCACATTCGGCTATGTGCCATTCTTTATACTTAACCTCATTAACATGGATATATGTATAAAAGACATTTGGTTTAACTTAATTGTTTAGAATCTTACCTCGAAAGTTGACGAATTAAGCTTCCCGGCTATTCGTTTAATTTTGCTTTTCCCCGATCTAATCTCTTTTTCTTTTGTTCTTGATCTAAATAATTCCAAATTAAACTCATTCAAATATATTTTCATTCAATTTAATCCAAAAATACATAATTATGCAAATTACCGTTTACTCCTAACATTTACAACTTTTACAATTTAGTCCCTAATGCACAAAACACAAAATACACATAATTTGAGTTCACTCCTTAAGGGCCAAATGTTCATCATGCTTTTATAAGTCCATACAAGCCATTTATTTAACATTTTAGTCCTTCAACTATTTAATTTTTGTAATTTAATCCTTAATACTCAATTTAATCTAAATCTCCAATTCAGAACATATTGATTTAAAACATAATCATAATATTCTACCATCAACATTCAAAGCATGAACATTCATCAATGGCTGAATCATCAACATGGCTCAAACTCAAAAATTTCAACATGGGTTGGATAGTATTCGAAGCAACGAACTCAAAAACGTAAAAATTTTCAAAAACCGAGCTCAATTACTAACCTTAATATAGCATGCAGTGGCCGAATGGTTTGAAGCTAAAGTTTCTTCTTCTCTCTTTTAGTTTCGTGAAGATGATAATGAAAAATGGGGAAAATAAAACATGTTTCTATTTTAATAATATTAATATATTTCATATCATGCCACTATCTTATAATAATATATATAATATACTTTAATATAAAATTAAGGTCAATGTCGTCCACTACTACTTGTTTAAAGGTCAAATTGTAACTTCAATCCCATGCAAAAAGATGACCATTCAATTTGGCCACTTAATTCCATAATGGCTATTTTTCCCACTTACTCGGTTTAGTCCTTTCACTTAAATTAAACACCCAAACAAACAAATTAATCTACAATATTTTAGCACATGCTCAAACACATAACATAGATATAAAATAAATAATTAAAATATTTTTCTAACCCGGATTCGTGGTCTCGAAACCACCGTTCCGATTAGGGCCGTAATTGGGCTGTTACAACACGGGTAGACACACGGGCGTGTGTCTAGGCCTTGTGTGGCACACGGTCAGCCCCATGGGCGTGTTGATTGGCTGCGTGTCCCCATGCATGCTAGGCTTACAAGTCAGTATGCTCAATAGTAAACACACGGGCAGAGACACGGCCGTGTGCCTCAGCCGTGTAGGAGGTACGACCATAGACATGGGCGTGTGCCCAGGCCGTATGAAGTCTGCACCTAAAATTAAGAATTTAATTCGACACACGGTCTAAGGACACGAGCGTGTGCCTTGGCCGTGTGACCATAGTGAGGTGATGACATCATAAATAGAATGCCATGGTTTTGGCACACGGGCGTGTCGAAGCCGTGTGAGGGACACGGGCCAGAGACACGGGCGTGTGTCCGGTTGTGTGAAAACCCTTGTAGGTTCAAAATGAAAAATAAATTCCACACGGGCTAGGAACATGGGCGTGTGTGACCACACGGCCTACCCACACGGCGTGTTCCATCACACACGGGCGTGTGGCCCCTATTTAGGGTAAAAAAAATTTAAGTGCGTAAAAGTTCCCGGTTTAATTCTGAAACCTTCTGTAAGTATGTTTAAGCCTCGTAGGCTCATAATAAGGATGTTATGAGAAGTTTTATGTTGAAATGAAATTTTATAGCCCAAAGTTGTTTGTTGATGCAAGATAAGTTCGGTAATGCCTCGTATCTGGTTCCGGCATTGAACACGGGTAATGGGTGTTATAGTGTGAGTTCTTAGTAAGTTTTGTTACTTTCTTTTGATTTTAGTGTTTCTTTTTATTTTCCTTTGAGTCAAAATGGTGAGGAGAAATTAAGATACGGAGGCCAACAGTAGCATATGTGTGTGTTGGGCAAAATCTAATTCAAAAATGGTTTTCTTGCATAGAGGAAAATTAAAAAATTGAAAACTAAGCCAGTTTGTGATATTTATAGCAATAAACCCTTTACCGCAATCGCACATGTGTTTTCGGCTAGACGGATACTTATGGTTCCTAGCTTCCAACCGAACAACATTTCCCACTATTCTTGTATCACGAACTGCTTGAGTGTGGGTTCAAATGAAAGACAAAACCAGAAATATTTCATTTACTTTTAGTGGGAAATCGACATTCTCTCTTTAATAGAAACTAGTAGAAAAACCGAGATGGTAAGTTATTCTAGTAAAAGTCACCATCACAGGAAAAGTGAGCGACCATCGTCACTGGAAATCAAACCAGGATGGCCAATTATTGTAGTGGGTTTTGGAGTGTCGAGCAACACTCGAGGGACGGGTGGGAACTTAAAACATATGTTGCATCATATATAATTGTTATTCATTGATTTATTGTATGTTTCATGAGGAATGCTTTAATTTCTACAGACTTTTATATGCATTATAGTTATCAATTATATGTAATGATTTAGAATTTAGCCTCACATTGAGTCGTTGTAAGCTCATTTCCCTTTTCCATTTTCTTTCCCTCTCAGGTAGCACAGAGAACTAAAACTCAGAAAGGCATTGGAGAAACTTCAGATTAGCAGCTTGTTTTTCGTTATTATTATTTTGAAGTTTTATTAAAGTTTTCTTTAATTATTTTCGATATTGTAGTTTTTAATTATTTCTCACTTTTATATCTAGGGTGAAGTTGTTTAGCTTATTGATCATTCTAAGGTATGGCACTTAAATAATACTTTAATATTGGGAAAGGATTGAATGAAATGATGGCGTCACGTCATCAGATCCTTTTCCAATAGATTTATGCCACATCAAGATTTTTATCCCGAATTTCAACATTTTTATCCCGAAAAAATCAAATCTAAATTAAAATCAAATTCAAGATAAAATGCTGAAATTCAGGATAAAAATACTGATGTGACATAAATCTATTGGAAAGGGATACAGATAACGTGGCGTCACTGTTTCATTCAATCCTTTCTCCTTTAATATTTGCATGTTTTGCTTTTCCATTTAGAACTTCATTATTTTAAATGTTTTTCGTTTGTTTATAAAATTCTTAAAAAGTTTTGTTAAGTCCTCTCTTAAAAACTTTACTGTGTTTTTAAAAATATTTACATTAATAATATTGTAATTGAATTGTCAAATAAAGTCGATTTAAATCAAATGAATGTTTTCCTAAAAACAAAAGAACATTTTTGCAAACAAATCATCGCAAGTAAAAGAGAAGCTTTACAGGATCATCTCGGTGATCGAATGTAGCGCCTTTGACTTAGCCAAAACGTTTAGGCCGGGTCGAGGGTAATACAATATTTTTTACTAGAGTATTTTGCATCTTTTTCAGTGTAAGTTTTTTTTTTTTAATATTTATATAATAATTAAGCTTTTCGTAACCAAATGAGGCATATTCATTTATGACAAAGGTTGGATTCTTAATGAAAGAAATAAACCCATCAACTAACTTGCACCATTGAAACCATTCCTTCCCATGAATTTTCTACAGTTTCTTTTCGCAGTTCCATCAACAACTATGAAGAAGAATATAATAAGTGGATTTTAGTTCACAGAATGGCAAGCTAGATAGTGCAGTGATGGATATATGTGGTTAACACAGGATCTGATATTATTGGGCAGCATATATGATATAATCAACAAAAAATGGAACTTATTCTATATTCTTATCCTTCTTAATTATAAGGATTTCCCATGATGCTTTCTTACCAGCCATCGAGTTCTTGAAATTCTCATGCAATGTGTCACTGTTCAAGAGCAATGCTATCAATCCTACCTCAATTGTATATTAGAACTAGTCTTAAGATATAAATGCTCATATCATCTTAAACTTGTCTCTTATAAGAAAAAAACTATGAGATTTAATGACCCCCAAGTACACAATATTTTACAAATCCATGTAGGCCAACAATAAGTGAGTCAAAACACCCTCCCCCACTATGAAAAAGGCTAGCACCTTTCAAAACCAGTGATACAAAAGAGTCATGCTGTTGTTTTACAGTCGACTATCTCAAACGTTGTAAAGCAATTAGGATGCTTAAAATTAGCACAAGGTTTGGCTTTATTGCTAAAGTTCAACCCAAATTTTGCTTCTACTTTGGAACTCCTAAACCAATTGTTTATTTATTCATTTTTCTAAGCAATGATGATGCCTTTTATTTGGCCTTTAATGTTTCAACTTTCATAAGTCAATAGTCATTATATTGAATTTGCCCCTATCACTGGATGGCCCACTTTGGCATATAATATTGATGATGAGAATAAATAAATGCAGGAGAATATTTGGTGCAGGCTTTTACATCATCGATAATAATATGATACATCATTATTTAAAAAATAATAATGAAGATTTTATAAATAAAATTAATAGTTTTATTTAAATATAATTAAATAATAATTATTTATAAATAAAATAATAAATCCTAAACAAAATCATTAAACTTAATATTCTAATTTAGAGAGTTATTTTTTTACTGCACATTAAATATTATTCGAATAAATAAATAATTACACAAGATCAGAAACTCTCTTGGCAATAGTGGATGGAATAATCGCTGGACCTCATTCCTTATTCTGCAAAGAAAAAATGCTGATCATGGCACAATAAACCCATTTGTAGACAGCAACATTACACTTTAATGCACTCAGTCACATGCCAAAGGAAATTAAAACATCAAGTCACATACAACTTAAAGAATCCACGGTATAGAATCATTCATATACACCACCAATGAACTCTACAATATTTATTGTTATTTTCTACTAAAATAATATACATGTTCTGTCTTTACATGCATGAAATCCATATAAATAAACACCCCATACAATACTTTGTCAAACATATTTCATTCTGTCAATTGCACTAGGAGACCCTTGTTTTTAGTACAACTTAGAAGCCAAATAAAAATGATAGGGTGGGAAGACGTTTACAAGGTGGTTGTAGCTATGGTGCCTCTTTATGTTGCACTGATGTTAGGGTACGGTTCAGTGAAGTGGTGGGGGATATTCACCCCGGAGCAGTGCGATGCCATAAACCGCCTCGTCTGCTACTTTACCCTCCCGCTTTTCGCGGTCGAATTCACTAGTCATATCGACCCTTTCGAAATGAATTATCGGTTTATCGGAGCTGACACCATATCCAAGCTTGTTATCGTGGGGGTTCTAGCCATATGGGCCAAGTGTAGTAGCAAAGGAAGTTATTGCTGGTCCATCACGAGCTTCTCTTTGTCGACTTTAACTAATGCTTTGGTTGTAGGGGTTCCTTTGATGAGAGCCATGTATGGGGAAACAGGGGTGGATCTTGTTGTCCAGTCATCTGTTATTCAAGCCATCATCTGGCTGACGTTTTTGCTGTTCGTGTTGGAGTTTCGGAGGTCGGGAGTCTCCATTGCTTCAGCAGCAGCTACAAAAGATGGCGGAGAACAGGAGAAAGATGTGGAAGCGAACACAAATGGTGATGGTGGGGTAAGCAGCAGGCCTTCTTTCTGGTATCTCTTGAAAGTTGTGGGGATGAAACTGGCTAGCAACCCTAACTCCTATGCTTGTGTTATCGGCCTTGCTTGGGCTTTTGTTGCAAACAGGTTACTTGATTCATTTATTTCCTTTTCCTTAATCTTTGGGATATTGTTGTTTTCATTTTGATTCATTGCTAAAGTATGCTAATTTTGTAGATGGCATTTTGAGATGCCAAGCATTATGGAGGGATCAATATTGATTATGTCCAAGGCTGGAACTGGCACTGCCATGTTTAGCATGGGTGAGATTATATAAATTAAAAAAAAAAAGAGAATAATATAAATTTTATATAAGTAAAACTTGTGGACAGAATTTTATATCCCAACTACACCTGACCATGTAAAATATTATTTTATGCCCCCACATATACAAATCCTCCAAATTTAATCCTTAAAAGGAATGTTATTGTTCTCTCTTAAAAGATATCCATCCTTTTACAAAGGACGCATTCCTCTTTAAAAAAAACCCATCATTTTCATCAAATTTGTTTTTAAATTTCTCTTAAATATATATAAAAAAACCCTTAAAAAATGGAGAAATAATGTAATCAATCCTAGGACAGATGTAAATGCAGGCGCATTGTTATGGTTAATAATGTAATGAGTTTGGTTGTATGGAACGCAGGAACATTCATGGCTCTGCAAGAGAAAATAATAGCATGCGGCACAAGTTTGACAATATTTGGGATGGTCTTGAGGTTCATAGCGGGACCAGCGGCAATGGCTATCGGCGCCATTGCTGTGGGTTTGCATGGTGATGTCTTACGTGTCGCCATCATTCAGGTTGCTTTTGCCTTTTATTTTCGATGTGCTAATCATTCATGCACCACTAATTTAATTAATTTATAGACTTAATGGAGATTTCGTAGTTCTCGCACTTGATGACTCATGATTTCAGTATTGCCACATTACTCACCCAAATGACATGTTTCAGCATGGGTTTTTCTTTTTGCTCATATATAAACAATGTTAAAAATGCAGGCAGCATTGCCACAATCGATTACCTCCTTCATCTTCGCCAAGGAATATGGAATGCACGCTGAAGTTCTTAGTACTGCGTAAGATCTCATTTCTTCCTACTTTCCAACTATCTTATGGTATATTTTACACAATCCCTTTTTCTCTGTTTTGCAGAGTGATCTTTGGCACCATTGTTTCCCTACCAGTGTTAGTTGCTTATTATGCAATTCTGGAGTTCATTCATTAATCTTCCCCCAGTCCCTCCATCAAGGATTCAAGGACTTCAGCTTTTCCATTTTCCCCTCTTTTTCCTTTATTTTTAGCATCTTGCTTTTTGATGATCAATTGTAACTCTAAATTATATTTAGTTTATAGAATTTAAATTAAGATGCAAATCGAATATTCAAAACATATCCTTCATGAACCAAAAAAAAAAAAAAATTGAGGATGTGTAACTAATCGAGCATAATTACTCATTTGCCATTCTTATCACTCTTTTCTGCTTTTTTTATGTTAAATAATAATAAAATGATATATTGTTATTGGTGTAAAATAAAAAATATTTAAGGGTTTAAAATTAAATATAAATATTTTATTTTAAGAAATAAATTTAAAATATAATTATTAAGAATAAATAAATGCAAAAACATCGAATTCAAAATTTAAAACTTATAACTAGAAAGAGAAACAAAATAATTTTAAATTAATATTTAATTACGTTTAAATAAATTTAATAGTATTTGATTTTTAAGTCATTCAATATTTTTATTGCATACCAAATACATATAAAATATTTTTACATTTTTAATTTTCTAAAATGAATTTTTAATTTTTTTCCAATTTCCATTTTGAATTTTAAAAAGTTGTTGTTTTCCATAACTTTTGGAAATATAAAAAGAATTTTTTTTTTTGTTTTATTGAAAACATGAAAAAATTGAATTTTAAATTTCTTAAACCAAAAGTAAAAAAAATTACCACCAAAATTTAATGCCAAAATTTTTATCAAATCACTTTAATTGGCAACTAAAATATACTTTTGGTTGGAAATAACTACCACGTATTAAACAAGGCAAATCACAACTGAATTTTTCAACCCTTTGAACCTTGAAGCATTTAGTGGCTTGGTGAACAAGTCAACCAATTGGTTCTTTATTTTCACATACTCTAGCTCAACTTTTCCTTCTTCAACAAGTTCTTTGATGAAGTGTTGACATATAGAGTGCTAAACAGGATTATTTTATATGTTAATTGCACTCGTGTTGTTACATAAAATAGAAGCCAAAGTTGCTACACCATATATAGTTAGCAAGCATTTGTTTCATCCAGATAATTAAGTTTTGCATAATAGATTTTAGTTGCTATATACTTTACCTCAACTATGGAAAGTGATATGGGAGTTTGCTTCTTCTTGACCGAGAAACTAAGTTCAAACCAAGATAAAAGCAACCACCAAAGGTGCTCTTTCGATCATCCACGTTTCCAGTCGACTTTGTATCGTTGTAGCCTACTAAAGACATAGCACTATCTTTAGATAACCAAATGACATAGTCTAGAGTGTCACTCACATACTTGATCACCTTTTTGACAGCTTTGACATGGGATTCCTTTGGATTGGACTGGAATTGAGCAGACACATTCATAGCAAAGCTAATGTCAGGCCTGCTTGCTGTCAAATACAATAAGCTTCCAATCGTGCTTTGAAATGTGCTTGGTTCTGTAGGCACTTCTTCAACATCCAAACTAAATTTCACACTATTCGACGTAGGTATCCTGATAGCCTTTGTAGATTCTAAATCATTAGACTTTTGGCTCAAGAATGCAACAAAGAAACCAAAGAAGCAAAGAAGCAGAAGTGAGCTAAACCTAGTGCAAGAGCTATATTTTGTTCTTTTGATTGATTTACTCCTATGAAGCTAAGCTTAATTCTTGTGCAATGTAATAGCTAAGCTTATAGGTCATCATGTTTGATGTAAACCGATGTAATAGCTTATGTATTAACTATTATTTTATGTACAACTTAAGCTTGTATTAGTCATAGTCTAGTGGGAGTGGATAGTACACTAGACCATAGTCTTTTGACTATTCAAATTTTGTATTTTATGTATATATTTGCATATCAATGTAATGGTTTCATGACTTTCAACCATTAACTTGAGTGTTCCAAGTTTTTGAGTTCAAGTTGTCGCTTTTCTCCTTTTCTTCTTTTGTTTTCACTTAAAATCACATTCACAAAGGATGCATGATGCATGTTGAGTTGCTGCCAATGTCCCAACAAATGGTAATCAGAGCCACTTATCTTTGAGGGCCTCCATTGTTGGTTATTGACCAGTGAAAGAGAGCTTAAGAAAGAAGAGAACGAGATCACGAACTTGTTTCATCAGGATGAGTTATACAACACCTCCACCACCTATTTTTACTGGCGAGAACTATCACATATGGTCAATGAAAATGAAAACGGATTTACAGGCACAAGACTTGTGGAGTGCAGTTGAGAGTGATGTTGAACCACCTCCATTGAGAGCTAATCCCACCATTGCACGATGAGACAAAGACAAAGGAGGAACGAGCCAAGAAGCATAAGGCCATGGCTTGCCTCGCAAAATGGAGTATCGATGTGATATTCACTAGAATCATGGCTTGTGATTCACCCAAGCGAGCATGGGAGAAGTTAAAGGAGGAGTTCATGGGTCCGAGAAGACAAGGCAACAAAGAGCTTGATTAACTTAAGGAGAGACTTTGAGAACTTGAAAATGAAAGAAGTTTGAGACTATTAAGTCGTATTCGAGATGTAATAATGGCCACAATCCAATAGTATAAGGTCACTTGGTGAAGAGTTCAAGTGAGAGTAGGATTGTTGAGAAGGTGATCACTACTCTTCCGAGAGATTCGAGTCAAAATCTCCTCATTGGAGGACTCGAGAGACCTCACAACTATTTCTCTATCTCGAGCTAGTGAATTCACTCTATGCACTCGAGAGAGAAGAGCCAATAGACAAGAAGACCATTCGAGGAGCCTTTCAAGCAAAGACTAAGGAAGACTCAAGTCAAAAAGAAAAGAAACCATGGCTCGATAAGAAAGTGAAATCAAGAAGAGAGTCAGCAAAAGAAGGCTACCACCATGCAAACACCGCCAAAAGACCTCACATTCGTAAAAATCTGCTGCATGCACTGCACATCCAATGCAGGAGTTGCAAACAGGTTTGGCCATGTGGAGAAGGTCCAGAAAATAAAGGCAAGGCACCTGCACAACAAAGAAGTCAAGGCTCAAGTCCGAGGACCTTCAAGCTCGGGAGGAGCATGTCTTCACAAAGAAAGTGCTTTGCAACAACCAAAGAAGGCTAAAGTAGAGTGGTTAGTGGACGGTGGTTGCACACACCATATGGCGACTAATGAAGGGTCATTTAAAGATCTTGATAGAAGCTTTGTCTCGAAAATCGTGATAGGCAATGGAGATCCGATTGAAGCTAAGGGCGAGGCAATGTGGTGATTAAGATCTGCTTGTAACAAAATAATCTCGATGTACTTTTTGTACCGAAATAGACCGTAATTTGTTAAGTGTTGGACAACCGTAGAAAAGGGTCACTCACTTACCTTTGAAAATGGTTCTGCATTGTTAGAGACCTTTATGGTCGTGAACCGATCACAGAGCAATGATGATAGAAGCTTCATGCTTGATGTGAATATGCTTGAGAAGAAGGCCTATACAAGTTTGGTGATAGCACTAATCTATGGCATAAAAGGCTAGGCTATGCTAGTTACAAATCATTAGATTTGATGAGTAGATTGAATATGGTTGATGATTTGTGCAAGGTTGAAGTCAAGAGTCTGTCGTGAAGTTTGTCGGTTTGGTAAACAAGTCGATCGCCTTTCCAGCTTGACAAAGCCTTTAGAGCTCGAGAAAAGCTTGAACCGGTTCACTCGATATCTGTGGACCAATGAGAACTCCTCCTTGAATGATAGCAGTATTTTGTGCTATTTATTGATGATCCGACTAGATTCGCTATGTTTATTTCTTGAAGCGTAAATCAAGTCTTTGAAGCCTTCAACAAATTTAAGGCTTTAATGAAAATCAAACAGTTGCAAAGTTAAAGCCCCGAACCGACAATGGCTCGTAGTATTTATCCGATGATTTCGAAGCTATGTGAGCAAAATGGGATCCATCACCAACTTACCACAATGTATACTCCTCAAAGAAATGGAGTATGTGAAAGAAGAAATGTAATGTTGATGAACATGGCCAGTGTCTATTATTTAAAAGCAAGTTACCAAGAAGTTTTAATGAGGCGGTCAATACCTCGTGTATTTGTTTAACAACCGCCAACACAAGTCGTCAAGGACATGACACCCTTTGAAGCATGGCATGGACTTAAGCCTAATGTTGCACATTTGAAGGTGTTTGGTTGTGTCTCATATGTTCTTATTCCAAAGCAGAAAAGAGAACAAAGTTGGAAAGAAGAGTTGCTCCAGGGGATATTTGTTGGTTACAAACAATACAAACAAGGGCTATAGGTGTTTGATCCAAGAACAAAGAAAGTCTTGGTGAGTAGAGATGTCGATTTAATGAAGAGAGGATTTGGAACCGAATGATCCAAGCACAAGTCGGTTTGAGGAAGATCATCAAGACAAGAGCCTTGAAATAGTCAAGTCGAGCCTAGCAATGAAGATGTTGATGATAATCCTACAAGAGGTACAAGGACTATTGTAGACATCTATCAAAGATGTGATGTTGCAATAGTTGAACCATCAGATTTTGAGGAAGTCGCCAAGAATAAGCAAAGGAAGAAGGCAATGGAAGTTTAATTGGAGATGATTCATAAGAATGATACATGGGAGTTAGTGGACGTACCAACTCATAAAAAGGTGATTGGTGTAAAATGGGTGTTTAGGGCCAAGTACAATGCAGATGGCTCCTTGAACAAGTATAAAGCAAGGCTAGTGGTCAAGGGTTACAACAAGAATATGGAGTAGACTTTCCGAAACATTTGCTCCTGTGGCGATTGATACCATTAAGTCATTATGTGCTATAGCTGCTCAAAACGATGGAAGCTTCATCGCTTAGATGTCAAATCAAGATTTCTTAATGGTTTCCTTAAAGAGGAAATTTTCATTGAACAACCAGATGGCTTCTTAATAGAAGGACATGAAGACAAGGTCTACAAGTTGAAGAAGGCTTTGTATGGCTCAAACAGCACCAAGAGCTCGGTATGACAGGATAGATACCTATCTGTCAAGGCTTGGGTTTGAGAAGAGTGTCGATGAAGCAACACTCTATGTAAAAAGATCGAAGGAGAAACCATGCCGATTGTATCCTCTATGTCTATGATTTGCTTGTAACAGCAAAGAAAGATGAGTTAATCTCGAATTTAAGTTGCAAATGCAACAGTTTTCAAAATGATCGATTTAGGGTCATGACATACTTCCTTGAATGGAAGTAAGTCAATCTGATCATGGTATCTTCATCACCAACATGCTTTTGCATCAAAGATCCTCAATGATTTTGTATGCAAAGCGTAAGATGCTTAGTACACCAGCTTGCACAAGCGTAAAAGCTAACCAAGAGTGGAGATCATGCAAGGGTAAATGAAAAGGAATATCGAAGTTTGGTGGTCATTTACTATATTTAATAAAGAACTCGACCGTACATCACTTATGGAGTTAGTCTCCTATCCGCATTTATGCACCGCTGTGTAACATTGTTCACTTCAAGGTCGGTAAAGAATACTCAGATATGTCAAAGGACTTTGACACATGGAGTTAGATTTGAAAGCAAAGATGAACTCAAACCGACAGGTATTCGATAGTGATTAAGCAGCTCTTTAGATGACATGAGGAGCACCTCCGTTACTTCTTCACACTTGGTTCGGTGTATTCTGTTGAGTTCAAGAAGCAACAGATCGTTGCTCAATCTACAAGCAGAGGTCGAGTACATCGCAAAGATCTGCAATGTTAATCAAGCCATTTGGCTTAGAAAACTCTTATGTGATTTGAATGAAGAATGCATAAAGCCAATGAAATCTTTGTGGACAACCAATCAGTAGTTGCTATAGCCAAGAATCCAAAGTTTCATGGCAAGACAAAGCATTTTAAGATCAAATTTCACTTTGTTAGAGAGGTGAATACCTAGAAAGTCTACCTTATTCATTGTAGTTCACAAGACCAATTGGCGGACATTCTAACCAAGCCTCTTGGTACATTACGATTTGAATTTTGAGGATCTTATTGGTGTTTGTTGCATACCCCCAAGGAGGAGTGTTAGACTTTTGGCTACAATGCAACAAAGAAACCAAAGAAGCAAAGCAGCAGAGAGCTAAACCTAGTCGTGCAGCTATATTTTGTTCTTTTGATTGATTTACTCCTATGAAGCTAAGCTTATAGGTCATCATGTTTGATGTAAACTGATGTAATAGCTTATGTATTAACTATTATTTTATGTACAACTTAAGCTTGTATTAGTCATAGTCTAGTGGGAGTGGATAGTACACTAGACCATAGTCTTTTTGACTATTCAAATTTTGTATTTTATGTATATATTTGCATATCAATGTAATGGTTTCATGACTTTCAACCATTAACTTGAGTGTTCCAAGTTTTTGAGTTCAAGTTGCTGTTTTCTCCTTTTCTTCTTTTGTTTTTCACTTAAAATCACATTCACAAAGGATGCATGATGCATGTTGAGTTGCTGCCAATGTCCCAACATAAACCAAACCTTTTGAAAAGGTTCTTGGCATATTTTATTGAGACAAGAACATATCATATTCGAGCTGTTTAATCTAAAACCAAGAAAGTATGATAGTTCCCCAACAAGACTTATCTTAAACTCATTCTGCATCATTTTAACAAAATCATCATTTGCATTGATTGAAGTTGATCCAAAGATTATGTCATCGACATAAATCTGTGCAATGACAATGTGGCCTCGATGTTTCTTGATGAAAAATCTTTTATCCACTGATCCTCTTTGATAACCTTGTCCTAGAAAAAAATGTGTTAACCTCCCTAGGAGCTTGTTTTAGGCCATAAAGATCCCATTTCAATCTATAGACATAATCTACGTGTGATGAGTCTTCAAAGCCCTTTGGTTGAGCCACGTAGACTTCTTCTTTTAAGTAGCCATTCAAAGCAGCCCTCTTCATGTCCATTTGATACAAGTTAATGCTAAATATATGGCCACAGCTAGAAGTAACCCTATAACCTCCAATCAAACAACAGGGGCAAAGGTTTCATTGAAATCTACCTTTAACTTATGTATACCCTTGAGCTACCAGCCTTGCCTTGTTCCTTATGTTGCAACCATTCTCATCAATTTTATTCTTAAAAATCCATTTAGCACCAATCATATTGCAGTAGGTTGGTTTAGGAACCAACTCCCAAACTTGGTTCCTCTCGAACTGTTGAAGCTCTTCTTGTATTGCATGGATCCAATCAAAATCCTTTAAAGCTTATTCAACCTTCTTAAGCTCAATCTGAGATGTATACCAATCCAATCTAATCATATCTTTATAGTTAGGCCTTGACTTCCCTCTAGTTCGAACACCATTTTGAAGGTCACCTATAACATCATCCATAGAATGGTTTTTTCTGAATCTTGCTGAGGGTTGAATAGGTTCATTTGAATCACTAGAATCACTAATTTCATCAACATTCACAACTTTATGGATATTTGGATCAGGTTGCTCAATCACCTTTTTCATGCTAGAAACAACGGGCACAATTTCAGGCACTGTTTATGTCACACATTCCTCTTCATCTTCAGCAACCTTTTAAGTTGTTCCATCTTACACCACGATTCCATGATCTTCTTGAGATGTTTATTGTAGACCCTATAAGTTTGGCTTCTCTCTAAGTACATAAGAAAGATTCCTTCATCACCCTTTAAATTAAACTTTTCTTGGTATTTCCCATCTTTGAGAATATAGCACACATTGCCAAATATATGAAAAATTTTAACCTTAGGTTTCTTACCACGCCATGTTTCATATAGAGTTTTGCAAGTCTTTGGTCCTAAGTGAACCCTCTTGATGACATAAGCAGCAGTATGAATTGCTTCAACCCAAAACACTGTGAGTTATTTCCTTAATGTTCAACATTACTTGAGCCATCTCCTGAATGGTTCTATTTTTCCTTTCTACCACTCCATTTTGCTGAAGAAGCTTGGTAGCAAATTGGCTGTCGCAAAACGTGTAACACTCCCTACCCGTATTTGACTCCGGAATAGGGTATGAGGCGTTACCTTACTTAAACACATACTAACATACATTTTTGGGTCATAAAAGCTCGCTCAAATTTAAAACTTTTCAAACTTTGTCTTAAAATACCTAAAATCACTACACCAAAACAGACTTTTACCGGCGTTTTTAGTGGCGTTTTAAAAAAACGCAAACATTATACATTAGCGGCGTTTGAAGGAAAACGCCAAAAAATGAGCAATAGCGCTTTCTTTCCAAAACGCCGCTAAAACTATATATATAGCGGCGCTTTTGGATAAAACGCTAAAAAGTTCGAAGCATTAGCGGCGCTTTTGGAAAAACGCCGCTAAAGGTTCGAAGATTAGCGGCGCTTTGGAAAACGCCGCTAAAATTCGAGCATTAGCGCGCTTTTGGAAAACGCCGCTAAAGGTTCAAGCATTAGCGGCGCTTCTAGAAAAAGCGCTAAAGGTTCGACCATTAGCGCGCTTTTGTAAAAATGTCATTAAAGTCGATCTTTAGCGGCGCTTTTAAAAAACGCCGCTAAAGACTATAATCAAGAAAATTATTTAGTAAATTAAAAATGTTATTTAAATTTCTGAAATATTGAAAATATATATATTATTCAAAATTTATCTAAATAATTAAGGGTTTAGTGGTTTGGATAGGCGCATAGGGTTTCAAGTTCAAGATTTCAAGATTTAATAGACTTTATCGGTTTATGATTTACGCTAGTATTAGGATTAGGGTTATGGCTAGAGTTTATGAGTTTATGGGTTTATGGGTGTATGGTTTAAGGTTCACGGGTTTAGGTTTTAGGGTTTATCTAATCGTAAAAGAGATATATGAATTTTAAAATACTAAATTGATTATCATTATATATAGTTTAGAGTTTATGGTTTAGCATATATAATTTAGGGTGTAAGGTTTAGGAGTTACTATTTTAATGCTTAGGAATTATGATTTATGGTTTATGTTTAAGGTTTAAGGGGATGTGTTAGGGTTTCATGGGTTAAGAGTTAGGGTTAATGGGTAAGGGTTAGGGTTAATAGGTTAAGGGTTAGTGGTTAATAGGTTAAGGGTTAAGGGTTAGGGATTTATGTTCTATGATTTAGGGTTTATGGGATAGATGATAGGGGTTTAAGGTTTAGATTAATTAGTGTCTTTTAATTTATATATTAAATAATTTCTTATATGATTGTAAAAGAGATAATTTTAATTTTAATATATTAAAATTATGATTATAATTTAAATTATTCAAGAAATAATAGATAAACTTTATATATATTAAATGGTTTAGGATTTAATGTTTGCTTGAGGTTTGTTAAATGATGAAATTTTCTACAATGGATTAAATACTTTTATATTTAAAAATATTTAATCTAAACCATTTGATATATTTAAATATTAGATTGAAAAAAATTGATAAAAAAAAAGTACAACAAAATGATATGGGTAGATAATTATCTATTTTGGATATAGAACCAAATTATAACAAATAAAAATAAAATACAAAAACTAAAATTATTTCACATCGAACATCTAGCAAAATAGTTATATTTTAGTTAGGAAGAAATATCTCTAATAAAATAGAGATTATATCGTAAAAGAATAATATAAGTTAAAAATAAAAAAATTAAAAATATATAATAGTGGCGTTTTTTGAAAAACGCCACAAAAATAGAACTATAGTAGCGCTTTTATTAGGAAACGCAGAAAATATGTTAAAAACATGTTTAAAATTTCCCAAAATTTTTCCCACCCTAAAATTTCCCCCCAATTCCTAAATTTTTCCAGAATTTAGGATGTGGTTCTCTTTCAATTATCTCCATCTCCCTCAAAACCCTAAAAACAGTTCTCTTTCAATCCCCCATAGTTATGGCACTCCTTCTCGCCAGATCAGACGCAGATCCTCGCCAACCCTTCAAAAATTACTTTAATTTTATGATTTTGTTGCTCATGGTTCTTTATATTTTTCAGTCGGGCTCTCTCAGTTGAAAAAATAAACAACCCAAGAAAAGAAGTCTGAGATTTGCCCAGATTCAAAAGCTATTTAATTGATCTTTTTTTTTCATCATTTTCTTAAAAAAGTTTCAGTTTTTGTTCATTTTGGTTTTTGTTTCATTGATGAGTTGCTAGATTTTGTTTTCATTATAATCCAAACCCAAATCCTCAAAACTCTTAAAGTTTCAATTTTTATTTGTTTTTTTTTCTTTATTGGGATGGCATCTTCATCATCACCGGTAAGTCCACTATGTAATCACCACAGCTCCACTTTGCTCCATTGGGTTGGTGATAGAAGGAAAGCTTTTATTTCTCCTCCATGCAACGGCAAATTAGCCACCAAAGAAAGATGGTAGTGCTTTTGAGCCATGTAATGAGTATTATTCCTCCAAAATGGCAGCTTTTCTTCTTTCTTTGGGTCCAAAATGTTTCCTTCAATATTAATCACAAGCACCCAAGGCTCAATCGAGGTGTTGCCCGATCTGGTACAATTTTTTGCGACTTTTCCAACTGGTTTTTTTTTTTTTTTGGTTCTTTTTAATGCTTTTATTTGTTTAATATCCACATGTTTAATTTTCTTTATACATACATACATAGCTGATTAGTTTTACGATGATATGAATATGTTATGTAGCCATCATGTTATTTGGAAGGTGATGTTCTAAGTCATTGTTTCAAGTGTACCTATATACATACATACATGCACACACACACACACACACACACACACGCACACACACATGTATATATATAGCTAATTAGTTTTATGATGATATGAATATGTATCCACCCATGTTCAATATGTTGGTAAAAATATCATGGAGGTACTTGTTTGAGTCAATTCCATTTTGCCTCCCTTTACTAAAAAATGTGTAATAAATTAAATCTATAGGTTAGATTAAAGAAAAAATTAATCCTTTCTTGCTATTGTGGTAGCCTAGAATGATTATTAAGAATGATTATAACCAACAAATGGCGGTGTGTTACATTTCTAAAGCGACAACCAAATGCCAATCTTACTTTTCGAGTAAATTTTGGTCATCGCCATTTCTACAACTACTGAAACATGATAAACCAATAATACCCAAGTTGCATTCCTTTTCCTTCTATTTTTAGAGACCGAGAGGTCAACAGTTCCCACCCATATTCTCCTAGTTGACACATATATATATGTATATATATATATATATTATAACGTAATTACAATGTCTTTGGCAAATTCAAATTATCAGATGTTTTCAAAAGTATTATATTATTATGTTAATCATTATTATAATTTAAACTCTAAACAAGAAGCTGCCTGTTTGGTGGGTGGGATACAGAGAGTAAATTGAAGTAGTTGTGATTAATGTACTGGGTTTCTTTATTGGTCTTGGACTTGTGATTAAGTTTTGTTTAGATGGAACATTTTGTAGGCATTGCTACTCTAATTTTCTATATATTATAAAATTCGAAAATCTACTTTAGTATAGTTTCTTTTATGGTCATGTTGTCAAGACATCTGGCTTTTGGTTGTTGTGGTTGTATTGTTTCTGATTTTGCTACTTATGGGTTTCTAGGTGGCTACTATGATACGTAATCGGTCTGTGGAAATGGTTGAAGCTCTTTACACTATGAACAAGGTAAGCATTATTTTAGTATCATAATACATATGATAACTTTTTTCTTTATTTGGTGGAACTTCTATGCTTTATGCCCTGCATCTTTTCAACAATATGAATTTCTTTCTTTCCTTTTTAGCTCTCAAGTATGAGAAATTTGAGTTGCATAAGTTTTTCCATGTTGCCTTCTAGCCATCATCAATAAGCTTTCTCATGTGACATAAATCTTGTAGTTATATATCATATTTGACACCTTTTTTCTTAAATATATCTTAATCATATTATTATCATTTGCTAATGAAGGGATAGTATTTTTACCATAATCATGTGTGATGACAATATCAAGAAGGTTCTTGGATGTTTTAAGTTAAACTCAAGAATAGAGAATGTTACCATGTTAGAGGTTATTTAAGTTTACATCTCATAAAAATGTTCTACATATCAAATTTCATATTATCTCCATTAATTTTATTTTATTGGATGTTCTACAATGGAAATAAGCTTTGATGACTCTGATTTAATTTTATTGGATTCCCCTGTGTCCTTCTGCAGATTATGTTCTTTGTGGGCAAAATAAACTTGGTGTGGTTCTGTTTATTTTAATCGTCGCTGCAGGGATCTTCTAATGCAGTTCTTGGCAGTAATTTATCATCATCCTCTGCTACACGATGCTTCTCTGAGGTATTAAGCTAATTTGTAGCTTGTATTCTTTGTGTGCATAGTATCACATGCTATTATTAGAATCTGTTGTAACATGCATTGCATGTGAATATCTGCTATTTTATTTATTTTTGAATAAGTTGAGCATTCTGCAAATAAATAAACAAAGTGTAAATTTGCCTTAGCATATGGACTAATCATGTGACTAATTGCTAGCCTCGTGCTTGGAGGTTGGGGAAAGAAAAATATGATTAAAAGGAGCTTGTATACTATGATTTGTGGTTTGTCTGCCTTACAAATTTGATAAGCACGTTTTTAGAGTAAATGTTCATTCAGTCTGTTGTCCTTATTATTTTGTGCTCATTGTTCTTATTGCTATTTCCATCTTGCATTTTATGTATAGGAAGTCATCATTTTCTTTCGACCACCAACACCGTCCACAAATGCCTCTGTAATTAATGGTATTTCAAAGTGGTCTATGTCCCGTGATAAGGCTAGCTTGAATTGTCGGTTTGTCACAAATAACAACTAACTAGATAAGCCTTTATTTTTATTATTGTTATTATTTCTTTTGTAATTTTTTATGTTTGTATTAGCATGTCTTAAATAATATCTGAGAATGCTCTTATTTTATTGCATACTTTTGATGCTACTGTTAGCCCTCACTTCTTGCAATTGTCACATTTATATCTTAGCAAAGAACTATTTCGCTTTCTGCCTTTCGCTTTCCCTCAATCTCGCTTAAATGTCCCTAGAGAAATGGAGTGATTTATCTTAAACTTCCTTGTCCCATGAAAATGCTTAGTCTTTTACGGTTGTGAATTTAGGATTCTATAGTTTGTCTTTGCTTTTCATTGGTTATTTAGATAATTTGGGGCTAAATTTTTATTATATGGTATTAGCTTTTGGATTTCTTTCATATTTTAGGTTTCCATTTCAAAGATAGCTATCTAACTCGTTGAGTTCGATCATTATAAACCCGGTTTGTACTGCTTCGGTTCTTATGTAATACAAACTTATGTTGCTTTTTGTTTGAAAGTACTTTGTAATAAATTGGTGACAAGATGGTTTAACATCTTGTAGGTCATACTTGGTTTGAAGATGTAAATAGGGATAATTTCTAGCATATTTGCGATCTTTTGAAAATTATTATTTACGGATCCATTGTTGGTCTAGATGTTATGGGAGGTTTTACCATGTTAATGTTTTGTTTAAAATTAATGTTAGTATCTTATACACTTGACACTAAGCAGCTTTAGTTATGTGCAGGATGTTTGAGGTAATATGGCAGAAGATGCATCTTGGAACTAAACCATGGGTCTAAGACATGCACGATGTTGCTCTCCATTGTCACTCTATTATATTACAAGTTATTAAGAAAGACCTCATCATTGTTTTAACTCATAGTGGCAAGATATATATATATGAACCCCATTGTTCATTTGCTAATGATTCACTAGAAATTGTCTGCTCATTGTCTACTATATTTGCTTGAATTATCTTTACGCACCCATCTAGGTTGATGAACAGCGCTTCTCAAGCATTTTGATTAACTTTGAAGGAAAGGTGATGCATTTTGATTGGCATTTTATAATATTTTAATTTTTTTATTTTTCATGACATTTAGCGCGTTTAGGACAAACGCTAAAAGTATAATATTTTATTTTTTATTTTTATGATATTTAGCTGCGTTTTTACTAAAAGCGTCGCTAAAAGTCATGCTTTTAGCGGCGTTTGTGGAAAAACGCTTAAAGCCGCCACTTTTGGCGGCGTTTGTCTTAGGAACGCCGCTAAAGTCATGTTTTTATGGCGTTTAAAAAAAGCGCCGCTAAAAGTCATGTTTTAGCGACGTTTGTAAAAAAGTATTAAAAGTCATGTTTTAAGCGGCGTTGTAAAAAGCGCCGCTAAAAGTCATGTTTTAGCGGCGTTTGCAAAAAAATGCTAAAAAGTCATGTTTTTAGCGGCGTTTAAAAAAACGCCGCTTAAAGGTCACCACCTTTAGCGGCGTTTGTGTGAAGAGCGCCATTAAAAGTCATGTTTTTAGCGGCGTTTGTCAGCGCCGCTAAAAGTTATGGTTTGTAGCGCGTTTTTCACAAAACACCGCTAAATTTTATATACCTCATTTAGCGGCGTTTTTGTGTGGCGTTTTTCAAGCGTAGTAAGCTCTATTAGCGGCTTAAAAACGCCGCTAAAACTTAAAATGCCGCTAAAAGTCATTTTGTCAGTAGTGAATAAGCCTACGAGACCTAAAACACACTTTAAAAACGGTTCGGGACCAAACCGAGTTCTTTAGAAAAAAAACTTTGGAAAATGTCACTAAAAATAGGGGCACACGTTTGTGTGGAAGGGCAACACGCCCGTGTGACCTAATGACATGGCCATGTTGAAGGACCGTGAAACTTACACGGCTTAAGCATATAGGGACACGCTTGGGTCCCTTGCCCGTGTGGATTTATTTCTCAATTCAAACCTACAGGGGTTTTCACATAGCCTGGTACACGCCAGTGTCCCTCACACGGCATTGACACGCCCATGTCTCAGCCCGTGTGTTAAAATCTTGACATTCTATTTCTGACGTCAGCAACATTTTAAGGTTACACGGCCAAGGCACACGCACGTGTGCTAGGCCGTGTGGCGAATTTAATTTTGCATTTAAGGTGCAGACTTCACACGGCCTGGGCACATGCCCATGTATTATGGTCGTGTCATCCACACGGTTGAGACACACTGCTATGCCTCAGCCTGTGTGGTTACTACTGGGCATTCTGTTTTACCAAATTAAGGTGCAGGGGATACACGACCGGACTACATGCCCATGGGGCAGACCGTGTCACACACTACCCTGAACACATGCAGGTGTCTACCAGATGGACAAAAACAAGGCTATTTACCAAGCCCTTTTGCCACCCTTACTTGTACCAACATAAGCCATATCAAGTAACACCAATCCACACATAACCATCTGATCAAATCAGCCACGACCAAGACATA
The DNA here is from genome assembly GCA_025506655.1 of Gossypium rotundifolium. Classification (NCBI taxonomy): domain Eukaryota; kingdom Viridiplantae; phylum Streptophyta; class Magnoliopsida; order Malvales; family Malvaceae; genus Gossypium; species Gossypium rotundifolium. The sequence continues at coordinate 4,620,589 of CP106725.1, read as the reverse complement.
CACACATCAAGGCCATTACACTCCATTCACATGCAAAACTTATTACTTATTTATCAATCCAATCATACGACTTACTTATTCATGCATTAACACACAATATATTTCACCATGCAAATTGCACATTCATGAAAAACATCATCATTTACATATATTAATAACAAGTATTAGCCATCATCCATGGGCTTATACAAAATGAATAAATCTTCAAGACAACCCAACACATTTGGCCAAACAATTTGACACTTGACAAAAGACCAAGTCCCTATACATGACATACTCAAAATGATAAATCTAATTATACCAAATGTGCGATTGATAGTGTGATTGAGCCTCCGACCTCTTTTGATCCCCGAGCTAGCTTGGCGATACTATAAGAAAATGGAAAAGAGAGGGAGTAAGCATAAAGCTTAGTAAGTTGCATGTAAATAAGTAACAACATCAACCATGCATTTTTAAACACATAGCATATTATAAAGCAGCACAACATTCTTGATTTAACAATGGTAGATTTACTACGTATTTACACATCACAAGTATAAGCCAAAGATTACAAGATCGTCCCTAAATTATTCTCATAGATAGAACTTACTATCTTTACCATTAAGGCATCATAACTAAGCTCATATCTCATGAGTTTCGAGTAAAAACATGTACCACTCACAACATGATTATATCATTTCATATCTTTATCATAAGCTTTAAATAACCCGTGGAACCATTTGGAATACTAAAAGATATCCGATAAGCCTCACATAAGTGGGTAAAATGCCGACGCCATGTCCCAGACATGGTCTAGCACTGGCTCACATGTCGAGCCGATGCCATGTCCCAGACATAGTCTTACACTAGCACACATATCAACGCTGATGCTATGTTGTAAGAGTATGCCCAAAGATCAATCATGAGATGGTTGTAATAACATACTTGATTTACCATGTTTATTAATATAAAGTGTTGTCATTATTATTTCAGTTTTTCTTTCTGTGTGTACAAATAAACTGTTTTATAATAATGTCCTAAGAATAATATGATTATTCTTAAAAGATCCTTAGTAAAGTATTATTGTTGACTAGGACAATAATAATGCATTAAGACTAACATGTAGTTGATTGATGATAAAGAATTGTCATTGATATGGAGTGTCAAAATCAATGCATGAATATGTCTGTTAGAGAACAACATATTAGATTGACCCGCTATGAGTATGTTTCTTGGATTATTATGTAATTGTCACAACATTACTCATATTAATTAATATGTATATGATCCTCAGACTTGATATCATCATTATCCTAACATCGTGAGTTGTATATTTTGATACAGTCAAACGTACACGGTAACAAGTTGTTCTATAAAGGCTGATGTTGGATATACCACAATTTATGTAGAGGGATATGGTTGATCAATATAGGATAAGTCCTTCCTACATAATAGGAGTAATATCTTAGGCCACTTGATTGAGTGAGACTAGAAATGCATGGCCATGCTCAAATAAGTTGATATGAGATGTCATACTAATTTGTGTATCATAGTCTACTCAAGATATCAAGAAACATGGGATGGACTATGCAAGTGTGACTATCCCGTGACTTGTATCCGTTCCAGAGATAAAGGACTTAAGGATTAATGCATGAAAGTTTAATCACAAAAAGTTATGTCGAATCATGACTTCTTGTATCTTAGGTAGCAATGATGCATTGCTAGATGTCACTCATTGTTTGTAACATTAGAATCGTTCTAGTATTACTGCTAACGTTGCAAGAACCTATAGGGTCACACCCTATGGTTGAAATGAACAGAATAAAACATAGTTGGTATTGTGTTTGGTTGTCACATGAAGAATTAATTTAATTGGGCAATCAAATATTGAACATATTATATGTACAAGGATGTTGTACACATAATGACAACATAGTTCTATTAATATATGAATTTGATTCGTATATAAATTTAAATAAATATAGTTTACCGAAATCCTTGTTATAATTAATGTAATTATAATTTTCGGATATAATTAATGTAATTATAATTTTCGGTTAAAAACTTTATTGTATTTATTTAATTTTATGGTACATTCAAGAGATGCCAATTATAAAAGGTATTAAAAGATACAATGCTTATAAGAAACCCTAAGAGATTGTTTTGTGAGGTCTAGCAGCCGTCAAGCAAATAAACCTCCAAAATAGTTTTGGAGATTTCTTCCTTTCATAGTCAAACCGGGTCGATTACGTAGAGGCCGACATCGGAATAAGGTTGCGGCTTGGTTCGACAGTAGATCAAAACTCTTGTTGCCGAGGCGTCGCTGTCTACTTAGATTGAAGTTTCGGTAATTTTGAAACTTTTATTTCACCCCGATTCGTTCCTCACACATGGATTCATGGTTTGGATCGTCAGAATTAATTTTATTTTGCTGCGCCATGGGGGTGCCGGCGTTCCAATATATGTCCCAAACATGATCTTACACTGGCTCTCATAATGTGGCTGATGTCATGTCCCAGACATTGTAACACCCCTAACTCAGAATCACCACCGATAAGGGTTAGGGCGTTACGAACGGTCGAAACCATTTACAAAAATTCATACTACATTTCATCAATCACAATCATAATGTCCCTTAAATGAGTCATCGAGACCCATAGCATGCTTATAAAATAAGTCGGGACTAAAACGAAACACATATAGAACTTTTCAGAAACTTAAAAACTTTTTCAAAATATAGGGGATACATGCCCGTGGAAGCAGACCGTGTGCCCACCACAGCAGCTAGACACACCCGTGTGTCCTCCCCGTGGTCGATCCTGCCAAAACTAACACGGCTACCAAGCACGCCCGTGTGCTAAGGCCGTGTCCTACTAGGCCATATACTGACTTTCTCACATGGCTTCTAGGCACGCCCGTATACCATGGCCGTGTGCTCTTAAGCTAGCTACTGACTTTACCCCACGGTCACTAGGCACGCTCGTGTGCCATGTCCGTGTGACATTATAGGTCATTTGCAAGACCAAAATGCCACCCATTTGGATCTCACCTACAAGCAACATTATCCAACACAAATCATGCATATATGGCTACCAAAAACATATCAAATTGACTATTCAATCTATACATATAATGCCAATCTCATTCATGCCAAATTACAAACTAAAACTCATATCATTACAACAAAGATCATCCATTTGCTTAGCCAAAACTTAACCATTTCATATGCATCAAACCATACCAAAACATGTTTCACATACCCCATTCATTCAAGCATTTTATCAACTCACAACTTGCCAAAACACATGGCTAAATTCACTTCATAAACATATACACCTATCTAGCCTATACATGCCATAATTAGCTATATACATTTTCCAAAGGGTACCAAAATAAGTTTAGTAGTGTGATGACAAATCCTTGACGGTCCCGAGCCTTCAATAACTTTGACGACCTATAAAACAGAGAAAACAGACACACAAAGTAAGCTTTCCAAAAGCTTAGTAAGTCAATATACAAACAAACTTGGCATATAAAGCATATAAGCAATTTGATACATTTGTACATCTCATTCACTTAACAAATTATCAAATAAATATTTTGATTCAAACTTATGGTCATGTTTGCCACATTCATCAATTCAAGAATCATTTGTACACATAGCTCTTTCAAAATCATTCTTACATCGTATTTAATGTTACTTCTCTTCAAAATAAAGTCGTATAGGTACTTACCTTTTTATACACACTTGTATATATACCAAATGTACCTGAATCAGACATTCGTTCACTTGAATGTTCAAAGCTCGGATTTACTATTTGTATCACAGACTTGCCCGTTGAACCTTTAGGAATCTAGTAGGATGCTCAGAAAGATCGAAATAATCGTACAATGCCAACGTCTCAGACGAGGTCTTACATGCACTCGGATATCGATGCTACTGTCCCAGACAGGGTCTTATGCGAATCAATACGATGCCAATTTCCTAGACATGGTCTTACACATAAAACTCATATCGATGCCAACGTCCCAGACGTGGTCTTACTCGTAAAGCACATATCGATGCTGACACCTCAGACGTGGTCTTACACGAAATCATAAATCAATGCCAACATACCGGACGTGGTCTTACATGATAAAACAGAACAAATTCCTATGTCATGACATAGCTAATCCTATCTATTCCTAAGTTCGTACGGGACTTCTCGGACTTTATCGCTATATCGAACATATCTCGAAATTCATGTACATAGCATCTCATACACATTCATTATCATTGATAATCATATGAATATATCCAATTCAACACAAATACGTTTATTTGCATAGTGACTTACCTAGGATTCGGTTTATCGGAATGGAAACGACCATTCGGTTACTTTCGCTTTCCCGCGATCTAAGTCCGTTTTCTTCGGTTCTTGATCTAAACATATTCAGAATTAACCCTTTTATTCACTAATTCATTCAATTCAATCAAAGGACACACATTTAGATCTATTTACAAATTAGCCCTCATACTTGCACAATTTATCAATTTAGTCCATTTTTCTCAAAACATCAAATTCACAAAATCAACACATACACAAGCTTAGCCGAATACTTATGAACTTCATACAAACCCATACTTTTCATCAAATTTTCAATTTAGTCCTTTAATTTACCATTTTCACAATTTAGCCCTATTTAGCTAAATTCATCAAAACTTCAAGAACATAACATGTTTATCTAGCTCAAATCTTTCATTTAACACCAAAGATCATCACAAAGCTCAACATATCAACAATGGCATCTCACACAAACATCATCAATTCACAAAATTAATACATGGGTTTTGTAGCTCTCAAAGCAACGATTACAAAAACGTAGAAATTATCAAAAACGGATCGAAAACTAACCTTGAATTTGTACCTCAAACTAGCCGATTGTAAAAAGCCATTCTTATTTCTTTTCTTTCATGCATTTAGTGGAAGAACATAAAATTTAAGCTTATTTTAAGCTTTTGATTACTAATTTTTATGATATAAACTAAGTTACCAATATAACATTTCATAATAATACATATATTATATATAGTTACAAGGTCATTTATGACTTTTGCCACCCACTTACTAAAATAATGGCTATTTTGCCACTTAAGGCCATTTCTCTAAAAAGCCACAACACATAGGTACTTTAATAAATATCAAGCAACTTTTGCATTCAAAGCAATTTCATCCTTTTTTGCCAAATTAAACACACAGACAAACAAATTAACCCACGAAAATTTACCATATGCTTAGTCAAAAATCAACAGCACAGAAAATAATATTAAAATATTATTCAGACTCAGATTCGTGGTCCCGAAACCACTGTTCCAACTAGGGTATAAACTGGACTACTACAAACATGGTCTTACACTAGTACACATATCAACGCCAATGCCATGTCCCAGACATGGTCTTACACTGGCTCTCATAATGTGGTCGATGCCATGTCCTAGACATGGTCTTACACTAGCACATATATCCATGTTCCAGACATGGTCTTACACTGGCACACATATCAACGCCGATGCCATGTCCCAAACATGGTCTTACACTGGCTCTCATAATGTGGCCATGTCTCAGACATGGCCTTACACTAGCACACATATCACCCAAATGTCATGGCATGGATATCCAATCTATTCCTAAGGTTCAACCGAGAGTTTTTACTACATCAATTCTCACAATGCATATTCACAACAATAATCAAACACTTTATTCCATATTAATTTTTCAATACATAATAACAATAAAGTTGTATTATTTACGTACAACTTACCTCGATATACAAAAAGTGGGCAACTAGATTAGATTAGTCTACTAGATTGGTACTCCCCCGGTCTGGGTCCGGACTCCGTTTTTCTTGATCTATAATGAAAAATTCACTTATTTAATCACTACATTAATCAAGACAATCTATAATTCATACCTGGGCAAAATTATCCTTTTGCCCCTAGATTTTCACATAATTATAATTTTTCCCTTAGGCTCGTAAAATGATTTTAATCAAATTTCCTCCTCTAACAAGCCTACCCGAACCTTTATTACTCTTATAGAAACTCAAAATTTTCAATTATTTTACACATTTACAACCTATTTTATAAACTTCAAAAAATGGTCCTTTTAGGAGTTTTCATGAAAACCCCTTTCATAAAAGTTGTTTATTTAACAACCAAGATCCATTTTCTTTCATAAAATTTCAGCAAAAAATATAAATACTATCATGGAAAGACCCTAAACTCTCAACCATTTTGCAAAATAGTCCCCTCATTAGCTAGATTAAGCTATAGGGGTTCTAAAAACACAAAAATTATCTAAAATGACCATTAAAATCACTTACTTGCAAGGGTGAAGAGTTGCTGAAATTTAAAGCTTCTAAAACCCTTATTTTGCTGATATTTTTGGTGGAGAGGAGGAAGATGAAAAGGTGATAGCTTTTTCTCTTTATTTTATTTTATTTCTAGTCAAATTTGTTACCAAAACCTCACCTATGAAAAATTTCATTTCCTTGTCTCTATGGCCGTCCATGACTTTCTTAAAGGCCTATTTGCACATTAAGGACCTCTAATTTAAGGTTCTCTAGCTATATGACACTTTTAATTAGTAGAACACAAATTTCACCTTTTATGCGATTAAGTCCCTTTTCAAATTTAAGCATAAAATCGCTAAAATTATTTCACCAAAATTTTCATACACTCATATAATCATGCTATAACACATAAAATAATATTAAAAATAATTTCTCTGGCCTCGGATTAATGGTTCCAAAATCACTATTCTGACTAGCCCCAAAATCAGGCTGTTACAATTCCCCCTTAGGGATTTTCGTCCCCGAAAATCTTACCAGTGAAAAGATTTGGGTGTTGATCTCTCATAGTCTCCTCGGGCTCCCATGTGGCCTCTTCAACTCCATGTCTATGCCATAGTACTTTCATTAGTGCTATACTTTTATTTCTCAATTGCTTGACCTCTCGGGCCAAAATCTTACCCGACTCTTCGCAATAAGTCATGTCTGATCGAATCTCAACCTCTATTGGTGATAGAACATGTGAAGGGTCAGAACTGTAACGGCGCAACATCGACACATGAAAAACATTGTGGATTTTCTCTAACTCGGATGGCAAGGCTAGTCGATAAGCTACAGGTCCAATGCTCTCAGTCACCTCGTAAGGTCCAATAAAACGTGGACTTAATTTTCCTTTCTTACTGAATCTGAGGACTTTCTTCCACGGGGATACTTTCAAAAACACCTTATTACCGACTTGAAACTCAATTTCTTTTCGTTTCAAATTCATGTAGGAATTCTGTCTATCCAAAGCGGCCTTCAAACATTCATAAATTACCTTTACTTTCTCTTCGGTCTTTTTGACTAAGTCAACCCCGTGAATCTAATTTTCTCTGAGTTCAGTCCAATATAAGGGCGTTCGGCACTTATGCCCATACAAAGCTTCATAAGGCGACATTTTCAAACTCGACTGATAGTTATTGTTGTAGGCAAACTCTACCAACGATAAATACTTTTCCCAACTACCTTGGAATTCAATGACACAACACCGCAAACATGTCTTCAAGAATCTGAATTACTCTCTCTGACTGACCGTCGGTTTGCGGATGGAAAGCCATGCTAAAATTCAACTTTGTCCTCAAAGTTTCTTGTAACTTTTTCCAAAACCGGGAGCTAAACCTCGGATCTCTATACGAAATAATCGACAAGGGCACTCCGTGGAGTCTCACAATTTCGGAAACATACAAATCAACCAATTTTTCAAGTGGATAATTCATACGCACCGGTATAAAATGAGCTGACTTTGTTAGCCTATCAAGCACAACTCATACGGCATCTTTCTTCCTTGGCATCCAAGGTAACCCAGACACGAAATCCATAGTAATACGGTCTCATTTCCATTCGAAAACCATCACAGGCTAAAGTAAACCCGAAGGTACTTGGTGTTCGGCTTTCACTTGCTAACAAAGTAGGCACTTAGAGACAAACTCTGAAATGTCTCTCTCTTCATTTCCTATCACCAATACATTTTCTTCAAGTCATTGTACATTTTCACACTACCCGAATGGATAGACATACAATTGCTATGTGCCTCATGCAAAATTTTTTTGAATAAGCTCATCGTCTTTGGGTACATAAATTCTGTCTCAAACATTAAACAGCCATCTGAACCAATTCGAAAGTCTAATTCTATACCCGTCTCGCACTAAGTTATCTTAGCTTGCAATTCTTTATCACCTTTCTGAGTTTAGCAAATCTCTTGCAAAAAAAATTGGTTTCGCTCTCAACTTAGTTAAAATCGAACCATCATCGGTTACTAACAACTAAGTGTTCATAGCCCTCAAGGCGAACAATGACTTCCTACTCAAAGTATCAGCGACCACGTTCGCCTTCCCCGTGATAGTCGATCACCAGTTCGTAATCTTTTATGAGCTCTAGCCATCTCCATTGGCAAAGGTTCATTTCCATTTTAGTCATTAAATACTTTAAACTTTTATGGTTGGTGAATACTCGGCATCTCTTGCCATACAAATAGTGTCTCCAAATCTTCAGTGCGAACACTATGGCGGCTAACTCTAAGTCGTGAATTAGATAGTTCTTCTCATGCGGCTTCAGTTGCCTCGAGGCATATGCTATTACCTTCCATTCTTGCATGAGTACTCATCCTAATCTATTCAAGGATACGTCGCTAAACACTACGAATTCTTTTCCCGGTTCTGGTTGCACTAAAATTGGAGCTTCAATCAACAACGCCTTTAGTTTCTCGAAACTCTGTTGGCATTTTTCCGTCCATTCGAACTTGACATCTTTCTGTAGCAACCTCATCATCGGAGTGGCAATCATGGAGAATCCATTAATGAATCGTCTATAGTAACCCGCTAAGCCTAGAAAGCTTCTAATCTCCAATACATTCCTCGGCGGTTTCCACTCAACAATAGCCAAGATCTTACTCGGGTCAACTCTAATTCCATCACCTGATACAATATGTCCTAAGAATCCGGCCTCTCACAGTTAAAACTCACTTTTACTAAACTTGGCATACAATTGCTTATCTCTTAATGTCTGCAAAACAGTTCTCAAATGCTCCGTGTGCTCACTCTCATCATGATAAAAAATTAATATATCATCGATAAAAACAACGAAGAACTTATCCAAGTACGGTCGAAAAATACGATTCATTAAATCCATAAACACGGCGGGAGAATTTGTTAAGCCAAAGGGCATGGCGAGAAACTCATAGTGCTCGTACCTCGTATGAAATGCGGTTTTGGATACATCTTGCTCCTTAACTCTTAGCTGGTAATAACCGGACCTTAAGTCTATCTTAGAAAACACCGTGGCTCATTTCAATTGGTCAAACATATCATCGATCCTTGGCAAAGGATACTTGTTCTTCACAGTCACCTTGTTAAGCCGTCTGTAGTCTATGCATAACCTCATCGACCCGTCTTTCTTTTTCACAAAAAGTACCGGAGCACCCCATGGAGAATAGCTCGGTTTTGTAAAACCTTTATCCGTTAACTCTTGTAGCTGAACCTTTAACGCTTTTAACTCCAATGGTGCCATCCTATACGGGGCAATCAAAACAGGTACTGTACCAGGGACCAACTCAATACCAAACTCAACTTCTCTAGTTGGAGGCAATTCGGGCAACTTTTTCGGAAACACATCAGGTATTCACATACCACTGGCACTGACTCAATCTTTACTTCTGACTCTTGGGTATTCAACACAAATGCAAGATAGAACTCATACCCTTTTCTCATGTATTTCTCAGCAGTAATAGAATAAATCAATACAGGTAAGCTATCCGGTTCACCTGATTTAACCCAAATAATATCCCTATTTTTAAATTTCAGTTCAATAAACTTACTACCACAGTTTACTAACACGTTATGAACAGTCAACCAATCCATGCCAAGAATTAGGTCAAATTCATCAAACAGTAGTAGCATGAGGTTAGCCGGAAAACAATAACCTCTAATCATCAAAAGACAGTTTCTACACACTTTGTCAACTATCACATGCTTGCCTAACGGGTTTGACACTTTTATCACAAATTCTGTAGACTCGACAGGCATATTCATACTAGACGCCAATTTCATACAAATATAGGAATGGGTAGATCCCGGATCAATCAAGGCAACAACAAAATATCATGTAGAGAAAAAGTACCCGTAATCACATCTGGGGATGAAGCCTCTTCGCGAGCGCGAATGGCATAAGTCCTTGCAGACGCTCTACCCTCGGACCTCATGGTGAAATTTTTAAGCACACCTCTGCTGCTAGCCCCACTTCCGAGGTTCTTTTGTGGTCTACTCCCGTAAGAGCGTTACCCAATCCCACACATTGATCTCTATCTTTCTCGACCATCTCGAGAAAACTACGAATAAAATAGTCTAGTGGTCCATATTTGAAACAGCCTCTTTCATTTCCTTGCCACTCACCGAAATGACGTATATCGCATTATGATCATTCTGGTCTGTTCAGTCGAGCACTACCAACACTTTTGATAAAAGTGGTTTGAGCTTTAGACACCGTGTACTGCTTATTCTTAATTCTGTTCGAGAATCCAAATGAAGCATTGGTCGAGTAGTACTCTCTCAATTTCTTAGATGAAGACTAAAACGATTTCCCCAATTGTCTTTTCTTTGAGTCACGAGACTCAATATCAGCTTTCCTTTTCTATTTGGCCAATTCCTCGGCCTTGCAAGCTCTCTCAACAAGCACCATAAACTCATTTAATTCCAGGATGCCAACTAATAGTCGGATGTATTCATTTAATCCATCCTCAAACCTCTTACACATGATGACTTGATGGATACGCACTCCTGAGCGTATTTACTGAGCTTTACAAAGTCACGCTCATACTCGGTTACCATTATTCGACCTTGTTTTAGCTCAAGGAACTCATTTCTTTTCTGATCGATAAACCTCTAGCTAATAAACTTTTTATGGAACTCTTCCTGAAGAATTCCCAAGTTATCCTCTCTCTCGGTACAACTGGCATAAGGTTGTTCCACCATTGGTAAGTCGAGTCCCATAGGAGTGACACTACACACTTCATGCACTCCTTTGGCATGCAAGACAACTCACCGAACACCCTAATGGTATTTTTTAGCCAGAATTCTGCTCTATCTGGGTCATCATCTATATTCGCTCGAAATTCCTCAGCCCATTGCTTTTGAATTCTGTCTACCGCAGGTTTTTCCCTTCTAATCATTTCCACTACTTGGGAGTTGTAGGGGCAGGCTGAGGGATTGGAGGAGGTGGAGCATTGGTGTTTGTATGAACAAACTCTGAATACCAAGCATTCATCATATGGAGGAAGGTTTATCTAGCCCCTCCGCCCTGACTCAGTGTCACGGGCCCACTTTTGACTGGTGCGGTCCCTTTTGCAAGAGCCGGTGCATTACTTTCGACATCATCCGCCACTGCTCTGTTGGGATCCATTTACTATATAAAAACACATTTTAAATTGTCAGGAGTCGTCACACTATCATAATTCATAAATGGCATGTATAGCTAGACTCATACAAACTCTAGGTTAGTCCGAGAATCGACTAAATCATAGTTCTGATACCACTAATTGTAACACCCCTTACCCATATTTGACGTCGGAACAGGGTACGAGGCGTTACCTTACTTAAACACATAGTAACATACATTTTTGGGTCATAAAATTTTGTTCAAATTTAAAAATTTTTGAACTTTGTCTTAAAATCCCTAAAATAAGCCTACGAGACCCAAAACACACTTTAAAAATAGTTCGAGACCAAACCGAAGTTCTTTAGAAAAAATTTAGAAAATATCACTAAAAACAGGGGCATGCCAGTGTGGAAGGACGATACGCCCGTGTGACCTAATAACATCGCCATGTTGAAGGACCGTAAAACTCACATGGCCTAAGCATATAGGGACACGCCCGTGTCCCTTGCCCGTGGATTTATTTCTCAATTCGAACCTACACTCCATTCACATGCAAAACTTATCACATACTTTATCAATCCAATTATGCGACTTAATCATTCATGCATTAACACACCATATATTTCACCATGCAAATTGCACATTCATGAAAAATATCATCATTTACATATATCAATAACAAGTATTAGTCATCATCTATGGCCTTATACAAAATGAATAAATCTTCAAGACAACCCAACACATTTGGCCAAACAATATGACACTTGACAAAAGACCAAGTCCCTATACATGTCATACTCAAAATGATAAATCTAACTATACCAAATGTTCAGATTGATAGTGTGATCGAGCCTCTGACGTCCTTTGATCCTCGAGCTAGCTTGGCGATACTATAAGAAAATGAAAAAGAAAGGGAGTAAGTATAAAGCTTAGTAAGTTGCATGTAAATAAGTAACAACATATACCATGCATCTTTAAACACATAGCATATTATAAACCAGCACAACATTCTTGATTTAACAATGGTAGATTTACTACGTATTTACACATCACAAGTATAAGCCAAAGATTACAATATCGTCCCAAAATCATTCTCATAAATAGAACTTACTCAATTTCATCCTTACCATTAAGGCATCATAACTAAGCTCATATCTCATGAGTTTCAAGTAAGAACCTGTACCACTCACAACATGATTATATCATTTCATATCTTTATCATAAGCTTTAAATAACCCGTGGAACTATTTGGAATGCTAAAGGATATCCGATAAGTCTCACACAAGAGGGTAAAATGCCGATGCCATGTCCCAGACATGGTCTTACACTGGCTCACATGTTGAGGCCGATGCCATGTCCCAGACATGGTCTTACACTAGCACACATATCAACGCCGATTCCATGTCCCAGACATGGTCTTACACTAGCACACATATCACCCAAATGTCATGACATGGATATCCAATCTATTCCAAAAGTTCAACCGGGAGTTTTTACTACATCAATTCTCATAATGCATATTCAAAACAATAATCAAACACTTTATGCCATATTAATTGTTCAATACATAATAACAACAAAGTTGTATTATTTACGTATAACTTACCTCGGTATACAAAAAGTGGGCGACTAGATTGGATTAGTCTACTAGCTTAGTCCTCCCCGGTCTGGGTCCACACTTTGTTTTTCTTGATCTATAATGAAAAATTCACTTATTTAATCACTACATTAATCAAGACAATCTATAATTCATACCTGGGCAAAATTACCATTTTGCCCCTAGACTTTCACATAATTATAATTTTGCCCCTAGGCTCATAAAACGATTTTAATCAAATTTACTCCTTTAACAAGCCTAGCTGAACCTTTATTACTCTTATAGCAACTCAAATTTTTCAATTATTTCACACATTTACAACCTATTTTATAAACTTCACAAAATGGTCCTTTTAGGAGTTTTCATGAAAACCCCTTTAACAAAAGTTGTTTATTTAACAACCAAGATTCATTTTTTTCATAAAATTTCAGCAAAAAATATAAATACTATCATGGAAGACCCTAAGCTCTCAACCATTTTGCAAAATAATCCCCTCATTAGCTAGATTAAGCTATAAGGGTTCCAAAAACACAAAAATTATAAAAAATGGCCATTGAAATCACTTACTTGCAAGGGTGAAGAGTTGTTGAAATTTCAAGCTTCCAAAACCCTTATTTTTGCTGATATTTTCGGTGGAAAGGAGGAAGATGAAAAGGTGATATCTTTTTCTCTTTATTTTATTTTATTTCTAGTCAAATTTGTCATCAAAACCTCACCTAACCTTTGACAAATTTCATTTCCTTGTCTCTATGGCCGGCCATGACTCTCTTAAACGCCTATTTGCACATTAAATACCTCTAATTTAAGTTTCTCTAGCTATATGACACTTCTAATTAGTAGAACACAAATTTTGCCTTTTCTGCGATTTAGTCCCTTTTCAAAATTAAGCATAAAATCGCTAAAATTATTTCACCAAAACTTTCATACACTTATATAATCATTCTATAACACATAAAATAATATTAAAAATAATTTCTCCTGCCTCGGATTAATGGTTCCGGAATCACTGTTCTGACTAGCCCCAAAATCGGGCTGTTACAAAACGTGCGAACATTTGACTAAAAAATACCACACCAAAAATATATTAAATTAAATCAATGGTGTCTGTAAGTATATGGGTCAAATTGTAATATAGATGTGTACAATGGAATACAGGGATTTCATATTGGAGAATCTTATTATTAAATTAATTATAGAAAATAATTACTAATCTAATTGATTTACAAGTTAGTAGTGTGAATCCAAATTAAAGTTGTGATTAAACTAATTAAATTACTAAACTTAAATTTGTAACTTCCTAACCCAGCCTTAACGTTATGGCCAGATTGTGAAGGCTACGTTAGCCACCAAAATAACTAAGCTAACTTACGATACTTTTGGAGACCATAACTCGACTTATTTTAGAGAAAAATCGCGGTTGTTCTTTGATTTAGTTTAAAAACATTCATTTATTAGGTCATATGTACTTAAGATTCATTTTATTGTTGACAGTGTGGTTTTAAAACTATTTGTTTGTCGCTCTGCTTTGGAAAAACTCAATGTTAACTAATGCAGCGAAAAAACCATTATTTATGTCATTGTGGAAATCTAGTTACCTTATTGATTTGTTTTTCAAAATGATTTCTTTGCAATGCAACAAAAATTTGAAAACTTGGTCATATATAGACAGATATCATGCATTTCCCGATTATTATGCTTAAGTAATCCATGCATGCCAAAAAATTGAAACTCTTCCTTATTTTCCAAGGCAATTCCAAGTAGCAGCGATATAATTAAGACTTCCTATAGTTGGGCTCCATCAACACAACAAAGGCTTTAGCCTTAGCATCAATAGAACATTATGCCACGTTGACAATTGATTTTGCCACAACTCAAGTAAGACATATTTGGAGTGATTGCAAGCACTTAATACGATAATGTAATCAACCCCGGATGGTCCAAAGCGGTGAGCAAAAATCGACAAAAGAATCGAGCATTCACCAAACTAGATAGGACGACAACAAAATCATCCCTAAAATCCCTTGTAAAACTAAAATTACATGCATAAGTAAGGCTAAAAAATGTGCTATAAGAGCTGTCGTAACCGTTTTTTTTTGGGAAAACGACAAAAAGGGGTTCGACTTTGGTTTTTTAAAAAGAAAAAGACACGGAGTCGCCACCGACCTTTATTTGGTGTGATCGGATCACCTTTATTTTAATAAAATGTTTTGTTTTACTAAAATAGTGTTTTTGGTCTGCGAAGTTTTGAAAATTGGGTTCGGGAGTCGGTTACGCACGAGGAAGGGCTAGCACCCTCGATACGCCCAAAATTGGTACCAAAATGATTAATTAGTGTCTTAATGTCAGAAGTTTTAAAAGGTTTTAAAATACGAATCCTTTAAAAAATGTTTGGATAATTAGGGCCAGGATTTTGAGATTTCTTTGCTCCGAGAGGATACAAACATCACATCCAGCACATTAGGACATGATATTCTAAACCTTCGTTATCAAAGCTATCTCATGGTTTTACGAAGTTTATCAAAAGGATGTTTAATTATTTAGTCAAACGGAAAATCGCAACCCAGCACGTTAGGGCACTATTTCCCGAATTCCTAAATACAAAACATTGCCTTTATTTTAAAAATCTTTGAATAGAGTGTAGCGACTTTTCAAAATGCATCGTGTCGGATTAATTCTAGGAAAGGCTTGAGTCAAAACTTGAGATTTCTTCGTCGAAAAGATATAAACATCACATCCATTTCGTTAGGACATGATGCTTTAATCTCTCGCAATCAAAGTCGCCTCGTGATTTGCAAAACTTGGTAGAAGGGATGTTAAGTAATTTAGTTAAACGGAAAATCGCAACCCAGCACGTTAGGGCGCTATTTTCCTAATTTCTCAATCTGAAACATTGCTTTTATTAAAAATCTTTTTAAATGAAATATGATGGTTCTTGTTTAACGATGTAGTATTAAACTAATAACAATGATATCGAACGATGATAATAATAATAATAATAGTATCGTTACGAAGACAATAGTGGAAATGATGATGATAATAAATATAATAAAAACAATGAAGACATCATTAAGCAAAACAATGGTAGAAAGCAAAACATAAATAAAACTAGTAAATAATTACGATAATGGTGTGAAATAAGGATAACAATACTAATAAATAATAATAAAAATGTAGATGTATAAAAATAATAAATAATAATGGCGATGACCAAAATAGTATTGCTATATAAGTGTAAGTAGACATACATAAAATACGATATAATGTGAATGAAAATAGAAATGCATACGAGATAATATAAGAATAAACAAATAAATGAAAAGTAACTAAATAATAATAGTATTAAAATGAGAAAATAAATATAAGTATAAATATAGTAATAATAATACTAATATCAACGATAATGGTAAAGAAATAATAGTGACAAAAACAATGTTGATTAATAATACTAAATAGATAGTAATAATAATAGATAATAGTAAAATAAATAATAATATAATAATAGTATTAATAATAAAATAATGATAATGGTAAATAATAATAATAATGATAATAATAATAATAATAATAATAGTAATAATAATAATAATAACAAAGAAACAATAGAAAAAGGACTAAATTAAATTAAAAAGGTAAAATTTTGGGGCAAATTTAAAATAAAAGAAAGACTAGGGACCTATTTACACGCGCGAAAAGAATGGAGGGACCAAAGAGGCAATAAACCCCTCCGGTCAAAACGCGCAGCAGCACCAGGGACCAAATTGCGAACCAAAATAAATTATAGGGTCAAATAGGAAAATAACAGAAACTAGATTGGAAGGGTTAAAAAATGCGGAAGGGTCAAATGCGCAAATAGACCATTTTTCCGACAAAACACGCGGATCCTCGGGTAGGCGGGTCGGATCGGGTCGGGCCAGGTAAAACGACATCGTTTTGGGGCTTTTGGACGCCGGCCAAAACGGCGTCGTTTTGATTTAGCTATATAAGCCTCCTTTGGTTTAAAAAATTTCATTTTTTCCTTTCCTTAAAAAAAAAAACTGATTTGGTTTTTGTTTTCTCTGCAGGTGGGGGCTCGGCGAGATCCAAGCCATCGGACGTCAGCCGCGCCGTCAGCCCGACCAATCGTAAATCAGTGGTAGGAAAGGTAAAAGTTTTCTTTTCTTTCCTTTTTTTATATTTTGATGCTATACGATATAGATAAACTATTTTTAAAGAAAGATAAAGGAAATCGATTTATACGGTTTGAAAAAAGAAAAAATAAAAAATAAAATACCTTCAAAATTTCCTTATTTGATTTCTGCGTTTTGATTTTCGTTAGATCTCTGCTATTATTTGTATATTGCTTTGAATCTCTATTTTCGTTTTGATTTCTAAAAGCTCCTCTTTTTTGCTTGAATCTCTCCGCTTCTTGTATTTTTATTTCCAAAAAAACCTCCTCCGTATAAATATTCCATGGCTTTTATAGCCGAATCAGAAAGTAAAATACAATAATATGGCTTCTGTCTCCACTTGTTTACTATTTCTTTCCTATTTGCAGTCATAGCGATGGCAGAGGCACGTGGGGCGGTGGCAGAGGCGGGTGTCATGGTGGGGGTGGAGCGAGGTGGCGTCGAGGCGGTGGGGTTGGTGGTTGCAGCAGAGGCAAAGGGCTAGGGTTTTTTTACTGTTTTGGGCTAGGGTTTGCTTGGGTTTGGTTTTAAAATTGGGTTTGGGTTATTTTTATTGGGATAAGGCTAATTTGGGCTTTGTGTTTTGTTGGGTTGTAATTTTATTTTTGTAATTGGGCCGGGCAAAATGGGTTATTACAACTGCCCCTCTTTGCTTATTGTCGTGAAACGAGAATAGAGCAAAGACAATAAAAGAACCAATTTTGCCCGGGCCTAGCTAAGCCTTGACTTCTTGATCCGCTCGTCTCCAAATAGCCTCGTTCTAGTGCATCTCCTCTCATGCTTTAATCTACTCCGTCGTCTCAGAGAGACACAGATTTGCACTTCGATTCGCTTCATTGCTCCAATTGTAACTTGTGGTATGAGATTTATTTTAACTTGCTCTCTGTGGCTTCAAGACAAGATTTGTATCTTGACTTGTCCTCTCGCTAGCCGAGAAGATAGGATGAGCATGTTCCACCACCGCTTAAGGCAACAGATCTACCATTTTTGACCTATTCCACTCACTGGTCAATGGAAATAGGATCGTCTTCAACTTACTCCACTGCTGGTCAATGGCAATAAGGTAATCTTCAACCCGTTCCACTACTGGTTAATGGCAACAGGATAATCTTCAGTCTATTCCACTGCTGGTCAGTGGAAATAAGATGGTGGCTTAAATCATGTTTCCTACTGTTTAGGAAGACAAGATTTGCCTTCGACCTTGCCCAACTGCTGGTTAGTACGACAAGATCTACAATCTTTGACCTATTCTGCTGCTGGTCAAATGGCAATAGGATAGTCTTCAACTTATTCCACCGCTGGTCGATGGCAATAAGGTAATCTTCAACCCGTTTCGTTACTGGTTAATGGAAACAGGATGATCTTCAGCCTATTCCACTACTGGTCAGTGGTAATAAGACGGTGGCTTAAATCGTGTTCCCTACTGGATAGGGAGCCAAGATTTGCCTTGATCTTGCCCACTCTTGGTCGTAGGCGACAATATCTACAATTTTTGACCTATTCCACTGCTGGTCAATGGCAATAGGACAATCTTCAACCTATTCCACCACTGGTTGATGGCAATAGGACAATCTTCAACCTATTCCACCACTGGTTGATGGCAATAGGACAATCTTCAACCTATTCCACCACTGGTTGATGGCAATAGGACAATTTTCAACCTATTCCACCACTGGTCGATGGCAATAGGATAATCTTCAACCTATTCCACCACTGGTTGATGGTAATAGGACAATCTTAAACCTACTCCACCACTGGTTGATGGCAATAAGACAATCTTCAACCTATTCCACCACTGGTTGATGGCAATAGGACGGTCTTCCACTTATTCCACTGCTGGTCAGTGGCAATAAGATAATCTTTAACCTATTCCACCATTTGGTTGATGGCAATAGGACAATCTTTAGCCTATTCCATTTGCTGGTCGGTGGGCAATAGCATGGTTTCAACCTATTCCATTGTTGGTCGTTGGCAATAGCATGGTTTCCAACCTATTCCACCGCTTGGTCGATGGCGATAGGATGATGGCTTCACCAATGTTGCTACACCGTCCTCTGGGGACATATCCTGTAGACTTGATTTTTTTTATGCCAAATGATGCGGATGCTATGGTCGGAATGACTCAAATGCTCCTAACTACGTGTGATATGAATGACATTTACATGAATGCAGAATGTCATGAAATCGAACGCTCCTAACTAAATGATATTATGGAGGACATTTGCATGAATGCGAGATGTCATGATAATGATTCTTTGTTAAAAATGTACAAGGATCACGATGCGATGATTGCACGCTCCTAATGATGATGAATGTAGAATGAAATGACCCCTTTTTATGCTTAGGTTGTCACTGCTCGTCGTCCACCAGAATCGTACAACCCTGATATCTCGCTATTGCAGGTACCTTTGCCAGAAACTCAGAGAAACAATCATATTTTGCTCAAACAATTTGCCCCAATGTGACTTCAAGGCGCACTCCACGGCACATACAGGACTTTAAGGCCTATACTATCTTCAGATCAACCCATTGTGTCTTAAGGGTATAGAAATTGTGCCATCTTCAATCCATCCCATTACGATTCAGGGGTGTAGAATCTATGTCATCTTCAGTCAATCCCACTACGACTCAGGGGGTATAGAATTTGTTGATTTGGTCTGTTGTACCTTTTCATTCCTGTAGATTGTGACCAGGTGTGCACACATGATAGTTGCGTGAATACAAAATCGTTCTTCACGCGAATGATCCCCCATTTATACATCGCCCTTTTTTATCGAGACGATACTATTTACGTAATACCTCGTCATTTGTTCAATCACCGTTTTCAACCCGAAGAGATAGCTTCAGTTCTGAATTTTTCTCCAACATTTTTCCTGTCCTCCAAACTCGAGGAGTTTTAAGCAATGGTCCTATTTCAGGTTCCGATACTACTTAAAAGTTTCCTAGAGTAATATGTGAAACTCTTTTTTTCTGAAAGTGTCGTTTAATGCAAAATGTCTGAAAGAGATCATAACTATGGATAAGAACGAAGTTAGTTAGGAGCATAGCTCAAACCAATGGGTTAAGCAAAAATAGCGAGTGTAATCGGAAAGAAATTTATTGGCGATGTATCTTGCAAGGTAAAAATAAAAATTAGGTGCCCCAGATATCGCAATTGAGCTTCTGCTTCAAACTTCTTGAGGACCAATTTAGGCTCAATATGTATTTAGGGATCCGAGTACTTTGTCGATGCTCCAAGACACAACATACTTCTTCATTGTTAACTCCAAAGATGGTAAGACTACGTCGCCTTACTTTCAATCAAAATTTAAGCTGCCCTTCTCAGGTTTTCAACTTAAATCCCCTTTGATCCCAAGACGCCCTTTGCAGGTTTTCGCCTCGGCCTTTATTTTCCTTTTTTCTTTTTTTTATTTTTTTTTTGTATTTGAACTCACCGGATTGGACAGGTCCTTGCCATCTATCTTGGTTAGGATTAATGTTTCCTTCTTTGCTGCATAACGCATTTACTTTTCCTTTCAGACTCCTCTTGAATAGGAAGAACCCTTCTTAATGCCGTGTCTTTCTCCGAAATTCTTTCGAGCAAACATTTTTGTCATAAGCCCATATCATACATTTTGGTATATTCGACCACAGTACTTTCAATCAAGCTTCTTGTCAGACATTCGCTTCACCCAACCGAATCAAAGCTTGTGAAAAGGAATCTTATCTTCCAACAATTGTTTCCTTTTAATAAACCAATGGGAAAGATGCCCGGTGAAAGTCCCGCCAACTTTTAAGAAACCTAGAAGGTAAATGGTAACTTCTCTATGCCAACCTTTACAAGTCTCACCATTTTTCAAAAATTTTGAATGGTTTTGGCTATTTTGTTTGACCGATGTGGTGTCGACCTTTGACAGACTATAAATTCGATACAACACGTTTCTTTCGGCATTCTTTATCGTCATTCTCTCTTTATTCTTCTTCTTCTTCTTTTTTTTTTTTCTTTTTCTTTTTTGTTTATTTTTTTGTTTGTTTTTTTATTTTTTGAATTTGAATTTGAATTTGAAGTCGATTTAATCACGACTTTGTAATTTTGACATGTGAAGTGATCTTTACCTTCTTGGTAAAGTAACCAAAAGCTATGAATATGAATCAATGTCAGCTCAAAGCTCTTGAGGAGACTGGTTTGATAACGTCCATGCCTCACATATAGGAATCCGCGTTTCAGGGGCCTCAATGTGTCTAACTATGATCATGCGATAATGTCTTGCCTTATTCTTGCGTTGAGCTAAGCTTCCATCTTCATCTCCCTCGTTGGCTTGTAGTGTCGGCTGACATTTTGTGAGGTAGGATCTATCATTTTTAATAAGTTAGGAAGTAAGTTACAATCTCTGTCATCTTCTAAGTCCTTAGATCCTTCTAGACACATATCTCACTAGAAAGGGAGTCCGTAACAGCGTCGCTCATGTCATTGATATCTGGGACCATCTCCGGTATGAAAGCAATTTTCAGAGAATGAATGATTATTTATGAATGAAGAATAAAAGAATGTTCAATAGAATGTTAGCATGGAGAAAAAAATATTGGTTCAAAAGATGTATTTTATTGAAGTAGTAATTCAGAACACGAGCCTATTTCACAAAAGAGATCTTATTGCTTCTAGGCTTAAAGCAATAAGTATACTTCGTACATTACTCTAGATAAGCTTCTAAATACTATAGGAGTTACTTCCACAGTCTCATCGCTTAAAATGCTTCCAGGTTCATGCTTCTGCTTTTGGTGCATTGCCTATCTCCACAACACCTATTTTGATGAATTTTTCCACCAACTTCTTGAAAGCTGTGCAATTTTCTATTGAATGTCCTGCAACCCCCGCATGATACTCACACTGGACATTTAGGTTATACCATGCTGGGTATGGAGGTTGCAGTGGTTTTGAGTAATGAGGAGACACCACATGCGCATCAAATAAATTTTGATAGAGCTTCTTGTATGTCATCGGGATGGGCGTGAACTGGAGCCTTCCGGTGTTAGGCTTTGAGTTAAAATCCTGCCTAGTGGGCTCTTGATGGCTGGTAGTCACCACCTTAGTCGGCTTCTCAGAATCGTCTCTGAATGGCCCTTTTCATACCTACTCGTACTACCTGCTTCATTTTCCTTCTTCTTTGGGGCCTTCAAAGTCCGCTCTCTCCTTCTCTTTATCTCTGCCTGAATAATTGGTTTGGCACGATCATCCTCAGGGTTGAAACATGAGCCCATCGGGAAGTTCAACAAGGCCGAAGTATTAGTTTGACATTGAGGTTCAATAATGGCATGTATCCTATGCGACTGCGCGTCTAGTTGAGTCGAAATATTTATCGGGGAGTAAACGATTTCTTCATCATCATCCACACCGTTGACCATTGAACCACCCTTATTTTCAAGCCTCCGCTTAGTATCTTGGTTAATCGCCTATCATATTCATTTGATCTCGCATATCTTGTTGAATTTTAGCCAATTGCTCTTGCATCTCAGATTTGCCTTTGCTCTATCGTCGCCAACCTTTGTTCCATGTTTTCGAGTTAATCAAACATTTTGCTTAATTAGGGTCCTTTGTAAAAGTCTAATGCAAATGAATGCAATGTAATGCGCATGCAATGTAATGCGAATGCATGAATGCAAAGAGGTATCGATTCTGATCAACTTCATTTTAGAAAACTTTATTAGAAAACAAATTCTTTTACATAAAATGGACAACTATATGCTTTCGTCCTAAGTCCTAAAGGTTTTGATTTCCAAAACAATGGAGCTAGCTCTTGACTATGATCAGACTGTAGCCCATATTTTATGCTTAACATATCCACCTGTAATGCCAAAACCTGTAGATGACCAACTACCATTCCCCTCATGACGTAATCTTGACTTTTTAACTTGATGATCATAAGAATGATGAAGTTCTTCTCTCTAATACTCCTCTCTTATTTCAAGAAGCTCGATCCGCAGTTCACAATTGTGTAATGCTGATTTTAACTCTTCAATTGTGTAATGCTGATTTTAACTCTTCGATCCTACACGTTACTCGATTGCAGAGTTACAGCTTCGAGGGTAGTGAAGAGACTGTCCCAGCTTAGCATCAATTTTCTAAAAAAAGTATCGATCATTTACTCTAACTAGCGTCAGTACTCGAGGATTCTTTCGCTTCCATGGCTCATGAAGATTAGAGTGTTTCTGAGCGAAAAAGGAATTGCGAGCTCAGGACCTTTTAGATTGTACCTAATAGCTTTTCTCATTCTAACCATTGGTGAAAGTCGTCATTC
Source organism: Gossypium rotundifolium (assembly GCA_025506655.1). Taxonomy (NCBI): domain Eukaryota; kingdom Viridiplantae; phylum Streptophyta; class Magnoliopsida; order Malvales; family Malvaceae; genus Gossypium; species Gossypium rotundifolium. The sequence goes on along the minus strand of CP106725.1, from coordinate 4,597,115 downwards.
GGTTAATCTCTTTGGATCTATCAAATGGGATCAATGCAAATTCCTTTCACTTCTTCACACGAACCCAATCCTTACAATGTTGTTTGGATCACAACGATGAGCCAAGAAGTTCACAACAACCTAACTTTCCATCCTACATGGTTCTACTAAATCCAACGCCCATTCTTCGAAAAGAAATTTCCATCATTTCCCTTGGTAATCGATGAATCGATCTTCAACTTGGGTAAAATTATTGCTGATAGAAACACCACAAGAACGCAGCATCAGCTTGGTACTATGGTTGCTCCCCTGTGAAGCATTGGATAAGGCTTTCATTTTTCCTGATACTTTAACCAAAGAAACTCTCTAGTTAGCACTTTGTCAATTGCAAATACATCCAGGAATGGAGCTCCAAAAGAATGTATGTAGGTTGTTTGGGCTCTCCGACATTGAAGCATGGTAAGTCTTGCAGAGAAGCGCGACTGCATGTTGTGGTGGTCGACAAAATGATTATAGACAGTAACCTCTAGATTCTCAGTTTCACCATTTACTTATTTCACACTTTTTCTTTTCGATAGAAACGACGGATCTTTGCACAACTGCTCACTCAATCCAGTGATCTTGTACTCGTGATTGGATGGGCTGACTTTTGTCCTCAAGTTCTTAAAGCTTTGCTTAGCCATGGTCCAGTCCAGGATCCATGGCATTCTGATTGGCAAAGGATCCACAATCGGGCTAGGACGAATATCAATATTCAGGGAAAGGCCTCTTTGAGTGGCCATGAAATTTGAATGGAAGCCCCTATTGCCAAGGGCACCTCTTCCAATATTTGTGGAGCTGTTCTGATTATCTTGAAAGATTGGCAAACCAGTAGGCATCCCTGTTTCGCAGCATACTATCTTAAAATGACATCTATCACCCTCAATGCTTCTTGAGAGTTTTTAGATTCCTGTCCGCGCCAAGCATTTTGAGTTGCTCGTATGGGTGTCTATGCAACAAAGCTGATTTGACCGATAAGGTCGTTTAATTCTCTTCCTGTCTTGCCCATTTGGGTCATCATGGACATCGGGCCTTGCATTACTGTTGTTTCTGTTAGACGTAACATCCTCAAATACAACTACAAACTCATGCTTGTTATTTGGAAGAACACCAATAGTAAATAAACTTTTCTCCCCGTTGCAAGCAAAGTCCTTTTCAACCAATTTATTGTCACAGGTCTCTTGTCCTCTACCAATCACTTTTCTTCCAACACCCTTGTCGTCTACAGGGTTGCCATCTTCACATGAAAGAGAAATACTGTAATGGTAGAAGTGTCTATCCGTACCCTACCCGCTTACTTTGAAGTGATTGGTGAGTATAATTACTTCCCACCATGCATTGTAATCTTTTTCACATCCGATTTAGTTTTGATCGGAACAACATTAGGAAGAGTAGCTGGCTGAGATTTTAGCACTGCCCCATTTGCTCAAATGGATCCATACCCTTCTAATCGCTTAGGTGCAGACGATCGCATTATCTTCCACTTTATCAAGGAACCTGTTCTCCATAACCACTTTCTGACTTAGAAACTGACCATGAATCGATACCTCTAAAGGAATGAGATGATATGCACGAAAATAAAATACAACGAGTTAGTATTCACAAAGTATAAAGCCAGTGAAAATGAACAAACACCTACCTTGGTGACCACTAAGGTTTGACGTTGTTCTACTTAAAGTGGGCTCCTAGGGTTCACTACATGTGGTTTGGTTCTATAGTTGAGGTACCTGAACCAACAGATTCCTCGATCCTTACCCATTATAGGCTCATACGGACCGAGTTCGATTCAGGGGAATACATTTCCCTATGGCTGCACGGAGGTGAAAACCTCACGAAGACATAGGTATGGATGTATTCCGAAAGTGATCTGCTATCCTGCACGGAGGTGAAAACCTCACGATGGAGTAGCTTCTCACTCCCACTTAAAGGTGTGACCACAACGGTCATGCAATGCAATGCCGAAACTAAAACAACATGCAATAAAGAGATCGTAATTTTCAAATTGAACTTTCAAACTTCCGACAAAAGACAGAAAATAATCAATTTATGGCTCGACTCTCTAAATCGTCCCCAGTGGAGTCGCTGGTTCGTCAGAACTGTTTTTTTGGAAAACGACAAAAGGGTTCGACTTTGGTTTTTAAAAAGAAAAGACAGGAGTCGCCACCGACCTTTATTTGGTGTGATCGGATCACCTTTATTTTAATAAAATGTTTTGTTTTACTAAAAATGCAGTGTTTTTGGTCTCAAGTTTTGAAAATTGGGTTCGGAGTCGATTACATGCGAGGAAGGGCTAGCACCTCGATACACCCAAAATTGGTACCAAAATGATTAATTAGTGTCTTAATGTCGGAAGTTTTAAAAGGTTTTAAAATACGAATCCTTTAAAAATGTTTGGATAATTAGGGCGAGATTTTGAGATTTCTTTGCTCAGGAGGATACAAACATCACATCCAGAACGTTAGGACATGATATTCTAAACCTTCGTTATCAAAGCTATCTCATGGTTTTACGAAGTTTATCAAAAGGATGTTTAATTATTTAGTCAAACGGAAAATCGCAACCCAGCACGTTAGGGCACTATTTCCCGAATTCCTAAATACAAAACATTGCCTTTATTTTAAAAATCTTTGAATAGAGTGTAGCGACTTTTCAAAATGCATCGTATCGGATTAATTCTAGGAAAAGGCTTGAGTCAAAACTTGAGATTTCTTCGTCCCGAAAAGATATAAACATCACATCCAGCTCGTTAGGACATGATGTTTTAATCTCTCGTAATCAAAGTCGTCTCGTGATTTGCAAAACTTGGTAGAAGGGATGTTAAGTAATTTAGTTAAACGGAAAATCGCAACCCAGCACGTTAGGGCACTATTTTCTGAATTTCTAAATACGAAACATTGCTTTTATTAAAAATCTTTTTAAATGAAATATGATGGTTCTTGTTTAACGATGTAGTATTAAACTAATAACAATGATATCGAACGATGATAATAATAATAATAGTATCGTTACGAAGACAATAGTGGAAATGATGATGATAATAAATATAATAAAAACAATGAAGACATCATTAAGCAAAACAATGGTAGAAAGCAAAACATAAATAAAACTAGTAAATAATTACGATAATGGTGTGAAATAAGGATAACAATACTAATAAATAATAATAAAAATGTAGATGTATAAAAATAATGAATAATAATGGCGATGACCAAAATAGTATTGCTATATAAGTGTAAGTAGACATACATAAAATACGATATAATGTGAATGAAAATAGAAATGCATACGAGATAATATAAGAATAAACAAATAAATGAAAAGTAACTAAATAATAATAGTATTAAAATGAGAAAATAAATATAAGTATAAATATAGTAATAATAATACTAATATCAACAATAATGGTAAAGAAATAATAGTGACAAAAACAATGTTGATTAATAATACTAAATAGATAGTAATAATAATAGATAATAGTAAAATAAATAATAATATAATAATAGTATTAATAATAAAATAATGATAATGGCAAATAATAATAATAATGATAATAATAATAATAATAATAATAATAATAATAATAGTAATAATAATAATAATAATAACAAAGAAACAATAGAAAAAGGACTAAATTAAATTAAAAAGGCAAAATTTCGGGGCAAATTTAAAATAAAAGATAGATTAGGGACCTATTTACACGCGCGAAAAGAATGGAGGGACCAAAGAGGCAATAAACCCCTCCGGTCAAAACGCGCAGCAGCACCAGGGACCAAATTGCGAACCGAAATAAATTATAGGGTCAAATAGGAAAATAACAGAAACTGGATTGGAAGGGTTAAAAAATGCGGAAGGGTCAAATGCGCAAATAGACCATTTTTTCGGCAAAACACGCGGATCCTCGGGTAGGCGGGTCGGATCGGGTCGGGCCAGGTAAAACGACGTCGTTTTGGGGCTTTTGACTACCAAAACAGGCGTCGTTTGATTTGGCTATATAAGCCTCCTTTGGTTTAAAAATTTCATTTTTCCTTTCCTTAAAAAAACCGATTTGGTTTTTGTTTTCTCTGCAGTGGGGGCTCGGCCGAATTGGCCGTCGGACGTCAGCCGTAGCCGTCTTCCCACCACCGTACACTGGCGGAAAATAAAGTTTTTTTTTCTTTCCTTTTTTTATATTTTGATGCTATACGATATAGATAAACTATTTTTTAAAGAAAGATAAAGGAAATCGGTTTATACGGTTTGAAAAAAGAAAAAAAAAAAAATAAAAATACCTTCGAAAATTTCCTTATTTGATTTCTGCGTTTTGATTTTCGTTGGATCTCTGCTATTATTTGTATATTGCTTTGAATCTCTATTTTTCGTTTTTGATTTCCTAAAAAGCTCCTCTTTTTTGGCTTGAATCTCTCCGTTTCTTGTATTTTTATTTCCAAAAAAAAACCTCCTCCTGTACAAATATTCCATGGCTTTTATAGCCGATCGGAAAGTAAAATATAATAATATGGCTTCAGTCTCCACTTGTTTACTGTTTCTTTCCTATTTGCAGGTCATAGCGATGGCAGAGGCACGTGGGCGGTGGCAGGCGGAGTTCGATGGTGGGCGGTGGAGCAGTGGCGTCGAGGCGGTGGGGTTGGTGGAGTGCATGCAGAGGCAAAGAGGCTAGGTTTTTTACTTTGTTTTGGGCTAGGGTTTGCTGGGTTTGGTTTTAAAATTGGGTTTGGGTTATTTTTATTGGGTTAAGGCTAATTTGGGCTTTGTGTTTTGTTGGGTTGTAATTTTATTTTTGTAATTGGGCCGGACAAAATGGGTTATTACAAGAGCAGACAAAAATTTCTAAAACTGGAGACTTATTAAACAATGAAAAAACAAACAAAAAAATATAAAACTTAAGACAACACGAGTCCAAATCAACACATGAAATTATTAATTGCTCTAAAATACTCTCAAACCATAAACAAATTAAGAAGTTAACGAACAACCTCCCACTTTCTAAGAAAAAAACTATTGGTAGCCGGTAGAGTTTTAGCGAATAGCAAGCACCGTTATCTGTCCATCACAACTTGTGAAGACAAAAAAGATACTCACAAAATAGATCTGCAAATTGAAAAGAGAAAAAGCGTGAGAAGAAAAAAGAAAAGATGGGTTGATGGGAGAAGAAAAAGGCGAGCGATAACTAGTCCGGAGGTTGATACCGCCGCTAAGCAAAACATTTTTAAAGTAATTTTCTTTGTTAATAACAAAGCTAAAGAAACTATAATTGATAAATAATTGTGATGGTAAATTTAAAGTTATATTGATTTTAATGATATGAGTTCAAATTTCAATATCTGCAAATTAATTTTTGTACTTCAACGAAAAAATCTAATTTATGTTTGTTTCATATAAAATATTTTACGGAAATTATTTTTCTCTATTTCGGTATTTAGTTGTGTAAAATATATTAAGTTAATATAAATTTTTTAGGTCAAGTTATCCAATACAAGTAACATTTAAAAGAAAAAAAAGTAGTCACTTAAAAATTAATTTATATTTGTTTGATGTAAAATATTTTACTCATTTTTCTGTGTTTGATTGTGTAAAATATACTAAATCAATGGAAAATGCCTTGCTTTCTATGTAAAATGTTTTAGGCGTTTTTTCCAAGACTTTGTCCACTCTATACTTCAACACTTTTCTCAATGTATTTCTTTTCTTTGTTGATTAATTAGAAAATAATTAATTTTTGTTTTGGAAAAAATTGACTCAAAATCAAGATTGAAATAATATTATCTCCAGATATTCCATGTCAAGTTTGACATAAATTAAAAATTTTAACTATTCGTTTTATGTAAAAAAAGTTGAATATATATTTATCTGAGACAATATTTTAAACGATATGATAGAGATATTAAATCGGTTAAAAATTTATATGCATGATAAGTACAAATATCTTGATAAATTTAACGGTTAAATTATTAAAATATTAATCGTATAAAAATTAATCATTTAAGGTTTACATGATGTAAGGAGTCCTTCCATTTATTTAAATATAGTTTAATTATACAATTAGATAATGTTATAATTGTCGTATGTAATTGTTTGATTTATGTATTTTGTTATTTTTATAGTTAATGCTACAAATTTTATACATATTACTTAAATTTAGTTTTTTTTAGATTACTATAGAAAAGAGCATTTCAAATTAATGTTGTTTATTGATCTAATTAATTAATAATTAAACATATTTTCTAGATTAATTATGAAAAAATTACATTTAGTATTGTGATTATTTAATTGAAATCACCTTTTGAAAAATGATTTCAAAAAATTATTAAACAACATAAATATTTTACTCATAATCATTCAAATATTAAAAAGTACTAATTTTTTAAAAAAATACTACATTTTCTAGAAAAATATTTTTTCCTAAAATATTTAGTAATTTAAAACTTGGGTATAAAAATATTAAACTTTGTTGATAAAAATTTATAAAAATCTCATTGATCGGACAGAAATTTGAAGGAGGAAGCTTAATTTATTATATTTATTTAATATTAATATAAAATTTAAATTTATTATCATATATTTTTATTTTTAGAATTAAGTTTAATTGAGATTATTTATAAATTTTGATGGTTATTTTTAAAAATTATGACTAAATTGATATAATATGTAAAATTGAGGACTAAATTTATTATTATACTAAATTTTTAAACTGCCATATTAACTTGTTATTTGTTATTTTAACAGGAATAACCAAAAATGAATGGATTATATAAAATAAGTGCTTAAATTGTAAACATCTTATTTTGGGACCATAAAATAAAAAGTTTTAACAGTTAAGTGGCTATTTATAGAGTTTACCCTATTTTAAAATGCTTCATCATATTTTATATTGTAATTTTTACACGGATACTCGTGTGATTGAATTTTTAAATATCATATTAAAATTACTATCTAAGAAAAACAAGGAATCAAATTAATGTGTAAAATGGGAAAAAAGACAAAGTGTATGAAATAGGAAAACCGTGTTTTAGGTCAGTCTAAATGAAAAACCCCAAACCTATTAATTATGTCGTTTTCACTCTCAAGCCAAACGTGGTAGTCACAAAAAATAAAAAATAAAAGGCTTTATTTACTATTTAACCCCTGAACTATATCTATTTTTCCACATTGATACTTAAATATCTGAATTATAGTTCTGGTATACTTTTTGGTCCTCCTTGACTGAACAAAAAAAAATTAAAATTATAAATTTTTATTAAAATTATCAAAAAAATAATAAAAAATTAAAAAATCGTAAAACATTATTTACAATTATATATATATTTAAATAATTTTTAATAAAGTTTTATAATTTTAATTTTTTTTCTTCGATCAAATTTAATCAACAATCATGTCATCGGTCAACAACTACATCAACGGTCAACAAAGAACACATGGCATATTTTGATTGGTTGCTATTTCTTTTTAATACCAAAAAGTATCAATGTGAAAAAATGAGTATAGTTCAGGGGCTAAATAGTGAATAAAGACAAAATAAAAATCTAAACTGAAAATCCTGGGCGCGTGCGATACGAAACGAATCTCCGCCTTGTCTTTCCACTTCACCGTGTTCTTCGGCTTTCTGCTTTTTTTATTAATAATTATTTTTTCTTTTTATAGGTTAATTAATATTTGTAATTTAATCAGTGGTTTTTATTAAAATTGATGGATTTGATATATTTATTTTTAACTGAAAATTTTAAATCAGAAAAATAACAAAATTATTTTTTTAAAAATTTTAATATAGAAATTCAAACTCTTTATTATTATTTTTAATCTCTCTCTCCAATCATTATTTATTTGTCTGTGAAAAAACACTCAAGTTTATGGGAAAACAAAAATAAATGCAGCAGCCTATTTATTTTTTTTTAGCTTAAAGCCAAGGAGTGGAAGTTCTTTCATGTTTCATTGATATGAAGTCGAGAGATTGTGTAAGTTCTTTTGTTTTTTAAATATCTAATCATAATCATAATCATGTTATGCACTGCAAAAGTTACTTTCCAGCTTTCCAGTTCTAAATCTTTTTGTTTTCTCACTTTACTAGAAATTTTAGCTTGTTTCTGCTTTCTGTAAAGCCATGTTTTGATTTATAGTTCTATGAGAACTCCTACTGTTCCTGGATTTCGTGAGTAGAGTAAAATTTTCATCTTTAAAAAAAATAAATTTGAATTTCTTTTGATATTAGCGTTTGTAGTGATTGGGGGTAAAAGATTAAATGCACAAAAAACATATATTCAGTGATGCATTTGTTGCCTGATGTTATGCTATGAAACTTATTAATGAGCTGCTTCACCCTCACACTTCAATGAAGCTTGTTGGGGCGGACCTGACCCAAATTGCCATATATAGCTGTGTCGGGGTTCAGATTTTGCGGGTCACTAATGTTTATAATGTTCTTTTATTGCGAGATTTGTGCCCTCTAATCTGCTTGTTGGCTTATGCCTCCATTTCTTTAGATAGTTAAATTATTGTGCCTTTATTTCCTTTTTCTTGACAGATACCTCTGGTTACTGAACGGAAAAGTTGTAGCTCATGTCTATGTAGCCTTATTCCAGCTACTGCTCTGCTTTGTATAATTTACTTCCTTGGGAGTTCATATGTCGCACCAGCAAATAAAGAGGTATATGTGCCATTTTTGTATATGACTGTAAATCCACGTATTTCACTTTCTATATGCGTGAATGAGCATCTTTTGTGTGTTTTTCATAACATATTACCTAGTTTAATTCATTATCATTCCGCAGGTTAATAATCTATGGATCCCATTCTTTTTACTCGTGTTATCAGTGTACAGTTTAAGTTACTATCAATTTATTTGGAAGTTGGTGTCAGAGATAAAATAGAAAGCAATATATTGATTGGAGAATAATAGTTGTTCCATTCATGCAGAAATTGTCTATGTGGGGAGTGACTGACTTTTTGCAAAGCTCAAACAAGTGCAAGGTCTGTTTATGAGTCTTTGAAGGTTTTACTTAATTGCATTCATTATTTCTGAAAATTTTTCTGTTCTAGCAATCAACACTCTGACTGTAGTTTCTTATGTTCGTATATATCCTTAGAGCCAATGCAAGCCCCTTGGAAGTGAGCCATTGCCTGAAGGCATCATCACAAATACATCTAACTTGCAAATGAGGCCTTTATGGGGCTTCCCAAAGGTAAAAGTTTATGAAATGACTGACGGAAGTTTCAATCAAAGTTATCATGTCTCCTCTATCAGACTTTAATATTTAACTGTGTTCTGATGACGTGCACACATTTTTTGTAAAGAAGGAGAAGGTCTCCACTAGCTTATTTGCAGTTGCTGTTGGAATAAAGCAAAAAGATATTGTCCATAAAATGGTCAAAAAGGTAAAATACAATTCCTTTGATCTGTACATATAATTTTTGCTTCTATATATATATATATTTGAATTTGATTGCTCTTTGTTTATAATTGTACAGTTTCTATCTAGTGGTTTTGTTGTAATGCTTTTCCACTATGATGGTATTGTTGATGAATGGAAGGATTTTGCATGGAGTGATCAAGTCATACATGTTTCTGCACGCAATCAAACTAAATGGTAAGACATCTTAGGCTTCCAAACCAATAGCAGCTTATATTGGAAGTAGCGTTATTCTAAATCTCATTCTGGATTTTGTTTCTTGGTGACTAGGTGGTTTGCAAAGCGTTTCTTACACCCTGATATTATTTGGGAATATAGCTACATTTTCCTTTGGGATGAGGACCTTGGAGTTGAAGATTTTCACCCTAAAAAGTAAGTTAAAATTTGAACTATAACATAAATTTGACAGAAGTTTGCTCATTCCTGTTGCTTTATGAAAAGAAATACCATTACTATCCAAGTATAAAAATATTGCAAATAAGCATCTGCTGCATGATAACAAATGAAAGTTGCAGGACGAGGAAGTTTATGATGGCTTTTATTCAAGAATTATTGTTCTAGATTGTAGTACTTATAGCTATAGGCTACTCTTAGTTATGCTCCGAAGAGTCGAGAATGACTGCAGAGCTGACAGAGAGCATTGGTTAAGCTGGTGATATGTTGATGAAATTGTGATAGTTACTTTAAAGCTTATGAAATTGTTTCCTATGTCTGCTAACTTTTGCTACCATCTTTATTAAAAAGAACTGAGAAAGTGTTTGGGCCACATCTTTTATATAATTTCTACTGATAATCTATTTAATAAGTACTTGAAACTGAAATAGAAGTTAATTTGGTATTGTCAGATATGTGTCAATTGTTGAGCGCGAAGGGTTAGAAATATCACAGCCTGCTCTTGATACTGCTAAATCAGAGGTACACCATCAAATTACTGCACGTGGAAGGAAATCAATAGTGCACAGGTTCTTCTATTCATTTATTTCTTGTATCTATTCTGAATGCTACTTCCGTTATGAATTCATTGTATTTTCCAAACCACACAGGCATTGTTTAAAATGCAGTCTATTTAAATTAGTTTCTTACATTGCATCAGTGTGTATGGTTTCTATTTGCAGGAGAACTTTTAAACATGGTGTTAATAGGACAAGTTGTGATGGCCATAGTAAGGCACCTCCATGCACAGGGTAAAGTTTTATGTTGTGAAATTACTAAGTATTTTTCTCTCTTATTTCTGTTGTTGTCAAGGGTATCTTTTCTATTGATACTTCCAAAAGAATTTATGCTTATCTTCAGCAATTACAGTGCAATTTGACAAAATTATTCAGTTTGAAAGTATTTCTCAAATGCTGGTTCTACTTATGAATTAAGAAGAGAATGTTACAGATGGATAGAAATGATGGCCCCTGTTTTCTCAAGAGCTGCCTGGCGTTGTGTATGGTACATGATTCAGGTTTGTCTTCCTTACTCTTTTTTCCTTATTTTTTCCCTTTTTCTGGGACGGGTAGGGAGGTCAATTGCTATATATATATTCGCTAGCATACTGTTTAGCGCAGAATACAAGATGATACATCTTTATTATGGAGCTAAATTAACTAAACATCTATGGTTTTGCAAGATGGTGAATGTCCCTTAATGCTGTTATTTAAATGTTTTTAAAATTGTCTCCTACATCCGTTATTTTTTAAAGTCACATCCTTGGTTTGTTATTTACCTTCCTTTATTTATTTGGTTTTCCAGAATGACTTGATTCATGCATGGGGCTTAGATATGCAACTTGGCTATTGTGCACAGGCAAGCTACATTTAAACGGGTTTCCCTTGTATTTGTTAAGCCGAAATGAATGTTGCATAACTTGTTTTCTTTAATAGGGTGATCGAACTAAAAATATTGGGGTTGTTGATGCTGAGTACATAGTCCACTACAATCGCCCTACACTAGGGGGCACAGTTGAAAAGAATCACTCTACTGTTGAAGGTGGAAACAAGGTTAGATATTTAACAGATTTATCAACGAGATATTAATGGTGCATTATTTTCTGTATTTAAGCAATATGATCCTTGGATATGGTTCTAAGCAACTTGGAGATTGTTGCATCTCAAGTCCTGGTTCATTCTAGTACTTTAATGATACTGTTGTGTCAATATAATCCCTCCCTCCCTCCCTTGTGTTCGTTAGAATTAACAAACATAATATGGAACACATTTGTTTAGGACATAATATCAATCATTGTAGAAAGTGTAGTTGAATAGAGAAATCTTTCTTGCTTAGACTCAATTACGAATGAAGTTAAGGATTTCTGTTCGGTATTGGACCAATGAACTTTTCCTTTATTTTCCTCATTAATAGGAATTATAGCACCCATTTACATCTTCAGGTGCCTGAGATCTGTATTATATGGGTACTTAAAAGGGAAGAAAGGACCTTGGCAACTTTTGGATCATAAAGGAACTTTTCAGGCCTGAACCCAGTATTTTTCTGGCTAATGTCTAGTGCCTTAGGATCAATATATGACACTGGCCCAGTTTTATATTAGTTATAATGTGAACTAATTCAGCAGTGCAGGTTAGCTTGCACTAGCTGATGTGCCCATCCATAAATATGAATATGAAACTATATTAAATGTATGTTCATTGTTATTCTATTCCAAATATATTATGGTACTTAGGTATTTTGTATTTGCTAACCATATTGATTGTTTCTTTATTGCAGACATATTCTCATCGACGTGGAAAAGATCCTAGAGTAGAAGTAAGTATCTGGGTATATTGCATTCTGTTGTCCCGCTCCCTTAACTAGTTGAACTTACCTTTTGTTCGATCTTTATCCATGTTTTTGAGACTCCTGCATTATGACTTATTCTTGTTAGATGCATATTATATTCATCATGCTGTTCTAAAATAAAAAACCATCTAGTATCACCACGATGCAAAATACGTATGCGTGATATATTTAGGTACTTCTGTCATAGTTTCAACCAAATGAAACGAAACTGCTAGTTTTGAATGTTCCATTATTACAAGATGACAAAAACAGATGGAACACCTTTTCTTTTTTCCTTTGGTTAGGCATCGACTCCCTTGTAGTCATATAAGTTTGTAGAACACCCTGTTTTCCTTATTGGAGTATGAATTTGATCTATATAGGTAAGGAGACAGTCATATATCGAGTTGGATATCTTCAGAAAACGATGGAAAAAAGCTGTCAAGAACGATAAATGCTGGGCCGATCCATATCAATAGCAAATAAATGAGTGCATCGCCGTGTGATTCATCGGCTACAGCTAAAGCCATGTAAAATATATACATCATTGTGCATTTAAAGATGTTGCAAAACAGAAGAGACTGAGCTGGTACTATGATCGGTTCTCTCCACTGGCCATGAGAACCTGATTTGATTGGATAGCATTTTTCCTCCTATGGTTGCCAAGTTCAGTTCATTTGTTTATATTCGATACAGGTCCAGAATTGAAGTCTCTCCATTTTTTAGTCGCAACAAAGAGATTATGTATATAGAAACTGTTCAGAAATAAGGTGCCTTTGTTTTGTTTACTGATTTCATGTTATACCGGTTACCAAGTATCAGTTTAAGATATGTTAGTGTATTTATAAAAATGTCTTTTCATAACTTATAGTCATCATTCATCCACTCTCCATAATTACATGAAATGCATTTTTTGTCTGTAGAGACCAACAAGTAGATTTTATTCACGACTGGATTGGTCAGCTCCATTCATTTAGTTGAAGAGATGCATCAACCCACCCACCTTGTGAAAGATATGAGCTTGGACAAAGCTTTCAGGAAGATTAACAGGTCAAACCTATGGAAAGGGCCTTGGCAACAATGTGGGCTCTAATGTTAGAGGTATATGTACAACAAGAGAATGACATTGGTCGATTCAAACTCAAGTAGGGAAAAATCTGTCTTTTTATTCAAAAGTTGAGTCATGCGGAGATGGCTAGTTGAAGGGCCAAGGGTTTTGCTACAATTATGACGAGCCCTATTCATTTGGATATCAATATAAGAAGTTCTTCTGGTTGGAAGTAGACTATCATGATGATATTGTGTTAGATCAAGGCTAAGGCTGTAAATAAATAGACTGTTGAACAAATTACTCATGAATTATTCATATTATAACATTTGTATATATTCGTTTATTAAGTTAAAATAAACGAGTATTAACGAATAACTTATATTCAGTTATTACATGAACGAGTTTAAATAAAGATGTGTTGGGTTCGTTTATGCTCGCGAACAAGCTCGTTTATAGACTCACTTATTTAAAGATAATGTTTTCCTATGAAAAATACTTAAATAATATTTTCCCTCTGTTTTTATATTTAAATTTAGCTAATTTGTTTGTTTGGTTGGTTTATTGTTTGTGAACATTTTCATTTAATATTTACGAACATGTTTATTTAACATTCGCAAACATATAAATGAACATGTTCATAAATGTTAAATGAATCAAGCCCAAATGTACCAAATACTTTATTCTTTTGAGCTTGATAACCATTGGTCTGCGTGCACCAAGAACAAACAATTTATAAAACAATTTAAAAGTGTGATTTCAACTATAAGCATATAATGTCAAATTGTAATATAGTTTTTAATTATAATGAAATATCCGAAGATTATATTTAAGGGGTTGTCAAATTAGTAAATGTGCTATTCAAATTAATTATTAATCTATTGGATTCATGAATTATTAATTCAACTAAAAAAAGAATTACTCTCTTGATCTCCTCTTAATTAAAAGTTATCACCTAAGCTCTTTTCTCGATCTCACTTAGACATATAGTTCTTTCCGGTCTCATTGTTCAACACGACCCTACCAAACTATTACACAACAAACTTTCCTTTGCCTAGATATTTTATTAGAGTCGTCAATTATAGTATTTCTGAATAATTTGATTAAAATCGAATAAAAACGAATCAATCAAATATAGGTAAAAATTCATCAAATAATTAAATAATTAATCAGCCATAATTCTTTCAAATTTTCATACAAATAATGTATTAAGCAATTGGATAAATGAAATATATAAAAACAAGAATGAAAAGAAACGCTCATGTAAATATCAATTCAAGTGCCAAATTTTTAGTTATCTTCGATGATAAGTTCTGACAAGTAATAGAAAAATGTCACCGCATTCAATTAAAATCCAAAATAAAATAAAAATGTCAGACATGCACATGCAATCCATGTCTCGAAATTTTACACATTTGAAACAAAGTTTGGCTACTGGCTTGCTTGTCTGAAGACTTAGAGCCATATGTCCGGAGACTTTACTCCCGAAGTGCCTTAAAAACCTTAGAATACTTTGGTATTGACTTAAACACATTTGGATAAATTAAACCACATTCAAAATATATTTTTGAGTACTTTGCAAGTCTTTGAAATGTTTTAAAAATGTTTGACCGCTAAATGACTTAGTTAATAAATTTTTATCTTAAATATTGTTATATAATAACTTGAGACGTCAAAGCTAACATAGGTGCGTGACTCTAATGCCAATTGAAAATTTGAAGTCTGGTAGTGAGGTGAACCAAGGCATATGGTTACACCGTTTAGTACAACAAGCAATACACCTATAAATCTAACCTACATCCATGGGGCCATGCCTGGAGAAGAATTCCACTATACTAAATATTAGGGTACAAGCACTGATTTAAGTCAAATCTATCCTAACTACTGATAATTGTAGCATTATCCAAATACATTTAGTATAAGCTCTCCCCCACCCAACTTTCATGCTAATGTACAAATAAAGCACTCAAAGGTTACTCACAAATTGAACTCAATTGTGCATTCTAAACTCTCTCAAAACTCATACACTTCTCACTTTAATGCCCTCTATTTATACATCATCTAAAAGCTTGTCACATAGTGGGACAATTTTTGATTTTGCAAGGATGAATCTTGATCTCTTTGAATTATCTAGCAATGCACAATTTATTTACAATAGTCATCAAATTTACCTGGAAAATTATCTCTGGAAATATTGTTTAAATATATTCTCATCAACGATCAAAAAATCTTGTATATTATTTTCATTTTGTTCAGCAAATATCGCTTGGATCGGTAAATGCACGAATGGAATGAAATTTATTAAATTCAATTCAATTTTCAAGTTTACAAATTCAGTTAACTTGCGATGTATTAATTTTTGGTAGAATCCAGGCATTTTTAGGTCAAGATGTTTTTGAATTGATGAAAGAGCTACCTCTTAATTTAAAAACGCAATTTGAATAACTTGCAAGTTAATGTTTATTTTAGTAAAGATTGCGTGAACAGAAATTAATTGAACGATATTATTGCGAGAATTATAAATTTTGGGCTTTGATTTTGCGTTCAAATCACATTAGATTCAATTTTAAGACTTAATTTTGATTATATATGAGGCTAATATTGTGTTTATTAAGTTTTCTAATTTTGTTATTTATTTATTCTGATTTTTAAGATATTTTTCGGGTTGTTTAGAAGTTTTATATTTCTTAATTGACAAGAAAACTTCGTTGATTTTGTTGGATGGTGAATGAGATTAGCAGATCACTCCTACAAAAGGCAACAAATACACACCTCTTATTAGGGGTGTGCAAAATTCGAGTAAAACCGAAAAAATTCGGTTAACCGACCGAATTCGGTTAATCGGTCGGTTAACCGAATTTTTTCGGTCGGGGGTCGGTTAATTATTTTGTTAATTTTCGGTTAACGGTTAATTCGGTTCGAAACAGGTCGGTTAACCGAATTTTTTCGGTTAACCGGAAAAAATAATAAATAAATTTATAATATATAAATAGCCTATAAATAATAAGCCCACTATTCTCTATTCACCAACCCAAACCCAATACAACCCAAACCCAATAATAAAAATTAAACCCAACTCAAAGTAATACTAAAACAAAAAATAAAATTACCCCTAAAAGGCTAGACAGACACACACAGAAACCTGATTATCTGATATCTTCTCCTTCCTCAACTTCAAATCCCTAATTTCTCAATCACCATACCAGCCACCACCCTGTGCCGCCCACCTTCCGTCAAAGACGCCAAGGTCTACCAACCAGTCATTGAGGTACTTTCACCATCTCAACTTTTGTTTTAAAACTTCTATTTTGTTCGGTGAAGAAAATACACCGACAAAGACATTCGCTTTACAAAATGGGTCTAGGTGAGAAACTTGGAGTTTGAAGAACAAATAGATATTATTTTAAGAAATAATTACTCACTTAGAAATCCTTTGTTACTTTTTTTTTAATTTATTTTTGAATATAATAAGTTTTGGAAAAAATTACAAAGTTTCATGGATAGATTGGGTATAATAAATTATTGTTACTAACAGTTTCATTGATATTGTCTTTGATTGTTTCAAAATTAATGAAGATATTTTCTTTCTCAATTTAAGACGGAAATGAATCCGTAAATTGTTCAAAATATACCTAAAACTCAGATCAAATACCCCAAAAAAGAGTTAAAAAGATAGGAGAAAAACCTTGACAGTAGCTCATCTCCTTCTCGACTTTGGCTCAGATTTCACGTAAAGCCCGGCTTCTTCCTCGATCTCCTTAAGTCTCTTTTCATATCTTCCAAGTCCTAAATGAATTAGATTGTTACTTTGAAGACAAAGCCGTGACAGACTTCCAAGAAACACTAGTTTTGTACAGTGAGAGAGATACAACAAAATTAATTAAATTGAAATAACGATGGAGATAAATTACGAAATAGGTAAAGGAAAATGAATACTGTGGACCATTTTTATGGTCTTAGATTGAAGTTTAGATTTTTTTATAATATTACAAGAATTATAAGGGAAAAAAAGAAGAGGTTGATTTGAATTAGCGAAAAGCTAAGGTAAAGTTAAGGAAAAGTAAAGGAAAAGAAAGAGGAGACCTTGGAATTGGAATCGGGATCTTGTTCAAGTTCGAAGTTCTTGGTCATTGCCTTCATAATCCTCAAAGAAGCACCGAAATGTCGATGTCGTCCATTTCTCCTTCCTCGTCTAGGATCTCCTCCAGACACTTCGTGCTCTTGCTCTTCGTGTTGCTCCATTCTGCTTTCTTTTTTGCTTTGGAATTTGTCAAATATTCAAATTAGGAGATTTTGGATTTAGGTTATTGTTTCTAATTGGGGATCACACAAGAAATAAAAAGAAAAATATCATTAAGTTAATGATGTAGGCCTAATTTAAGATCCAGTCCGCCTTGGATTTTATTTTGTCTTACCTCCCAAAGCCCACAATTTTGATTTTATTTGTTCTTATTTCAACAAAGATGAAAAGTTTAATTTTTGCAATTGAATATTCAAAACTCGAATAATAAAACAACATCCTTCCTAATTTCCCTAGTTTTCAAAGAAAACATCTTCGGATTCATTTCGAATCTTCATTAATATCATAAATTACTACTTTAAATAGGATAGTCAAAGTTTAAATTATGCTTTGTAATGGATGTTACCTTTGTTAAATATCTAAACTATGTAATTTTAAGTAGGATAGTCAAAGTTTAAATACAATGTAATTTTAACGGGTAAGGATATGTTTAATATCATAAATTACTACTTTAAATAGGATAGTCAAAGTTTAAATTATGTTTTGCAATGGATGTTACCTTTGTTAAATATCTAAACTATGTTTTTCTAAAACTCAACATCAAAGTATGTTTAATATCATAAATGTATTTTAATTTATTATATATGTTTTTCTTCTGAAATGTCAATCGAACCAACATCTATTGAGGCTAGTGTTACACCTCCTACTTCGATAGATTCTAAAAATTCGGGAGTTGGAGCTTCAAGCCAAGCAAAGGGGATTACCGGGAAAAGAAAAGCCACTCTTCCAAGGTCAGAAGTTTGGTCTCACTTCACTAAAATTATTAATAGTGAGGGTGCAAGTAAAGCTAAATGTAATTATTGTCAAAAGGAATTTTGTTGTGATATGAAAAAAAATGGTACGGGGTCATTAAAATATCACATTGGTTCATGTAAGAAAAATCCTAGTAATGTTGTTGAAAATAGTCAAGGACAACTAGTTTTACCTAGAAAGGAGTTGAAGGGGGAAGGAATCTTTCAACTTGGAGATTTGATCAAGAAGCATGTAGGAAAGGATTAGCACAAATGATTGTGATTGATGAATTACCTTTCAAGTTTGTTGAAAGTGAAGGTTTTAAGAAATTTATGTTTATGGCATGTCCTAGGTTTCATATTCCTTCACGAACTACTA
This sequence comes from Gossypium rotundifolium, assembly GCA_025506655.1. Lineage (NCBI taxonomy): Eukaryota > Viridiplantae > Streptophyta > Magnoliopsida > Malvales > Malvaceae > Gossypium > Gossypium rotundifolium. Next base: position 4,578,478 of record CP106725.1, on the reverse strand, counting down.
TGACTAGGGATGTTTATCAATTGTATTTAGATGAAAGGGCCAAGATAAAACAACTTTTGATAAGTTCTTGCTCTAGAGTTTGTTTAACTACCGATACATGGACTTCTTTGCAAAGAGTTAATTATTTGTGTATCACTGCTCACTTTATTGATAATGATTAGAAATTGAATAAAAAGATTTTAAACTTTTGTCCAATTTCTAGTCATAAGGGTGAGTCCATTGGGATGGTGATTGAGAAATGCTTGTTGAATTGGGGGATTGATAAGTTGTTTATCATTCTCGTTGATAATGCAAGTTCAAATGATGTTGCTATTGGTTATTTGAGAAAGAAATTTAACCCTCGAGGGGGTTTAGTTCAAAATGGCAAATATCTTCATATGAGATGCATGGCACACATTGTGAATTTGATTGTTGTTGAAGGCTTAAAGGAAATGAATAAATCTGTTGAACGTGTTAGGGGGCTGTTAGATATGTGAGACAATCTCCAGCTAGATTACAAAAGTTTAAGGAGTGTGTTGTGGTGGAAAAGATAGAGTGCAAGAAGATGTTGTGTCTTGATGTTTGTACTAGGTGGAACTCAACCTACTTAATGTTAGATCTTGCTTTAATTTTGAGAGAGCTTTTGAGAGATTTGAGGAGCAAGATACAAATTTTAGAAATTTGAACTTGAAAGGGGTGATGGTTGGCCTAGTGTGGATGATTGGGATAATGTTAGAAACTTGAGGATTTCTTAGGACATTTTTATGAAGTCACTTTATGTATATCGGCACTTCATATGTCACGTCCAATAATTTTTTGATGAGCTTTACGAAATTGATATTCTTTTACGAGATGCTCGTTAAATAGTAATGTTGATTTCAATGTTATGGCCATCAAGATGAAAGAGAAGTATGATAAGTATTGGGGTGATATTGATAAGATGAATATGCTTATGTTTGTTGCTTGTGTTTTAGATCCTAGACAAAAACTAAAGTATCTTGAATTTGCACTTAGTGAAATGTCTAGTTCGAAAAAGCTTGTGAAATGATGCAAAATTGAAGGAATCTTTGTATGAAATGTTTGATGAGTATAAGCCTCCACTTCATAGTACTTGTAGCCAATCGAGTGTGCCAACACATGCTTCTCTTGGTGAACCACAACAAAAATGAAAAGGCGAATGCAAGCTTTGTATAAAAGCGTGAGTTGGAAATTTGTGGTGAGGATAAAACATCCGAGTTGGATAAATATCTAATGAGGCTAATGAGGAATTTGTTGAAGATTTTGATATTTTATTGTGGTGGAAATTGAACGACCCTAGATTTCCCACTCTTTCAAAAATGGCCAGAGATGTGTTAGCTATACCGATTTCTACGGTTGCTTCAGAGTCTGCATTTAGCACCGGGGGACGTGTCCTTGATCAATATAGGAGTTCTTTAACTCCTAAAATTGTACAAGCTCTTGTGTGTGCTCAAGATTGGATTCAAAATCATCATCACAAGAAGACATCAAAAGATTGAAGAACAAATCCAAGAGCTTGACAAGATTGAAAATGGTATATTTATTGTCTTATTTTAATAGTTTTAAATTTTTTACCATATCACTCCTACTTATTTAATGGATTCAATGTTTAGATTTTTCTTGGAATGCATCGAGCCTACCCTTAATTCATGAGCTTTGTGAGTTGAAAGGTATACTTACTATCTTATTCTTATTAACTTATAATCTATTCGTTTGTTTATATTATTTGATTTTTTAAATGCGTATATTTCTATTATATGCTAAACTTTTGCACTTGTTTTTTCCTTTTTGTAGGTTTAATGCAAATGGAGATTTTTTGGAGAGAAGAAATAGATACAAATGAACAATATTAAATACTTACATTTCAATTATGTATTAATTTAAAGATTTATGTAATGTTTTAAACAAATTATATTCGGTTAATTCGGTTAAAACGGTTAAAACGGTTAAAACGGTTAAATCGGTTAAATCGGTTAAATCGGTTAAATCGGTTAAATCGGTTAAAACGGTTAAATCGGTTAATTTCGGTTAATTCGGTTAATTTTTAACCAAAAAATTAAAAAAAATAATTTTCAGTTAATTCGGTTAACCGACCGAATTAATCGAAATAAATTCGGTTCGGTTAATTTTTTTGAAAAAATTTCGGTTCGGTTAACGGTTAAAAATTTTGAAAGGTCGGTTAATTCGGTTAATAACATTTCGGGTCGGTTAATCGGTCGGTTAACCGAATGAACACCCCTACCTCTTATCCCTCAACAAGAGTTCCTTTTTCCTTGGTAAAAGAAGAGAGTCAACCTACAGTTAGAGGTGAGCATGGGCCGGGCCGGGTTCGTGTCGGGCCCAATTAAAAATTTTGGCCCGTTCATTGGGCTCGGGCGGGCAGACCCAAAAATGGGCCTAAAATTTTGCCCAAGCCCGCCCATATAAAAATACTAAAACCCAGGCCCGACCCGCCCACCAGATTAATTTTTATATTATTTTATATAATTTTAAATATATATAATACATCAAAACATTAAAAATTAAAATAAATATTTTCAACAAATTGAAAATAAATTTTAAAAATATGTAGACTTAAATAACACTAAAATAGATGCAACTTAACAAGCAAATGCCTCTAAAATAATAACAAAATTAACAAATGTCTTTAAAACATTAACAAAATTAACAATAAAATAAGTTTTATATAATATCTAAACAATAACAACAAAATAATAGAAATATAATAGTAAAATGGTAGCAAAATAAAGAGAAAATAATAAGAAAATAATATTTAAAAATATTTTTTTTCCTTTAATGATTTCGGGCCGGGCCGGTCCGGGCCCGGGCCAAGAAATTCTTACACGAGGCCCGGCCCATTTTTTAAACGGGTCTCATTTTCTGTCCAAGCCCATTTTTCGGGCCTATATTTTTACTCGAACCCTCCCATTTTTCGGGCGGGCCTTCGGGCCGGGCCGGGTGGCCCAGCCCATGCTCAGCTCTACCTACAGTGTCTTATGGGGATTTCATGCTTTACAAACAGACATTAATGAGTCTACAAAAATTAAAAAACACCACCTTACAACTCACAATTGTAGCTAAGGGCTTAATTGCCTCCACCCAATAACCAACTACCCTATAAGACTTGCACTGGCTGTACCCACATATCTATATGCATTAATAGTATCACCACAACTCTCTTATCCACCAAGCTCACCATTATTTAAATCCTCTGCTATTTAGGGCATTTCCACCTACAAAACCTCATCTTTTTAAATAATTTCATATGCCCCTGGGCCACCCGACTCAAAGCATCACCTGCCGGAATTTGGCTACACACCAGAGACACATAGGCAAGTGTTGAAAATGTATTTCGGGAACACTTGCAGCAGAAGGACTACAAGTGTTGATTGTGGATATGTTTGAAGTCATCTCATGTTATCATCAGCACTTTGAGTCAGCAGAACTACAAACTTATAACTCTGGAACAGGCCCTTCTGATTGAAAATGAATGTGTAAATATGTGAATATTTTAATGGCCATAAAAGTAAATACAAATTATACATTGAAAATGGTTTTTGTCAGCCCAAAAAAAGCACCTCTTTAAAGCTTTCACTTTTGGGTTCACTTTTCTCATCTAAAATACCTTTCACTGCTTCTGCCAATGAAAACACATTTTTGTACTGCCAAAAAGTAAGCCTTAATGACTTTTTTTTTTCACTTTTGGTGCTGAAAATTCATAAATTTAATCTTGGTTTGAAATAGACTGAGTTTTAACTCGAGGGATAATATTATTATTAATAAGTTATGAATAGTTTTAGAGATTATTTCAGGAAAATAAATATTATCTGCAAAACTCATATTTTAATGTTTTCTGCAGAAAAATTTTAATAACAGCCATAGAAAAATTGACAGATAAACGATTCACCCATCATTTGAATCTCTTTTCAACCACTTCTCCATTCGCTGAACCTTGTTTCTCTCATTCTTTCATGGAAAGAGGTCCCAAATATAGAGCACATTAAAATCTGACAAAACAAACGCAGAGAACAGCAACGAGAATGGTTTGGTTCACGAGCCGTTGAAGAGCAGTCTGCACTGTTGAGGAGCAGACGTAGATCCCCAAATACTCAAATGAGAATGAAATACGCAAATGACCTAGATCCCCAAAATCTAGGGTTTTCTCTTTGTTTGTTTCTGCTTTGATTTGAATGGAACTATGCACCTAAACCATTTCTATTTGAATTATATTGGCTTTTCATTTTATTTTTCTGGATTTTTATTGAGAGAGAGAGACGAATGAAGAAAGGATTCATCCTACCTTCTCTACAAATGTGATCTGCACATGAAAAATAAAATAAAATAAAATATATTTTTTAATTTAGTTTAATTAAGAAAAATATTAATTTCTAAAGGAGAAGAACATATATTTAATATTTTTAAAAAATTATAATTTTATACATTTATTTTTATTTTTTAAAAATTAATTAATTACTAACGTAATAGTTCACATAATGTTAAAATATCAAGCGAAATTAATGAAAAGTTAACTTTTCATTCAATTATAGATATTTAGAGTTAAAAAATGGAAAGAAATTTAAAGGGCTAAAATAAATTTCCTTTATATTTCGAGGTGGATTGGTAATTATGCCTAAATAATGTTAAGATCAATTTTATGTTATGTTTACCCCAAAACCCATTTCCTGTGTTATCATATAGGTACTTTATTTGTGTCTAAATAAACAATGATTTACTCTTATTAGAAGTATAGTCCCTACAATTGAAAATTTTTCTTTAAACCCTTCAACATTTATAAAATTTTAAAAAGTAAATGGTAAAATTATAGTTTAGTCTTTCAAAAATGATTAAATTTTGATTTAGTCTTTTTAAAAACTATAAAGATATAAGATAATATATTGTTGAATTTATATTTTAATTCTGTTATACCTCAACTTGGACAAGACATGTGACACTCTTAGAAAGTGTCATGTGGATGTTTGAAGATAGTTCTCCACCTCCCGTCCATCAGGCCGTCCTTAGCTACTCGATCTCCCAAATGTACCACCCGTTAATAGAGAATAACATCCCCATTCATTAGGCTACCTGCCCACCATGGTTTGGCTACTCGTTTTTCAATGTGAACACTTTCCTCAAGAATTATTGTGGTCCATCTGAACATAACAATCTTATACTCTCTCATAAAGCATAATAGAATAAGTCTCATTGCACACATCCCTCACATACTCCATGATGATAACTACCTTGCTACATCACCATACCCTCCAAATCGATGAGAAAAGGATATTCTTCCCCTGAAGCAATCCTCGAGTACCCATCGCAACTAGCCTCCATAGCCTTCACAACCTACTTCTTTCTCCTTTTATCTTTCTTCAGCTCTTTGTTGTTTTGGTGAACCGACCCCCTTTTGGACTACCACCTTCTCCGCCCTAGCTCATCCCTTGTTGAGGCTTGTATAGACAAATTCGTATAAAAATATACAACTTAGTTTTGGCCTCTCAAAAAAAAAAAAAGCTATGTCCCTAGCTAAGATATTGTTGAACATGAAGCTAAAGCATTTGAAATGTATATAGAGGATGAGGGTGAGCCGAAATGAATTGTGTGAAAATATTTCGAATTAACTGAAATCGAAACAAGATGAATCTATGTTGCATTGTTCACTATTTCACCCATTAATACACAAATGAAAAAGTAAAGAAAAGAAAAATAAAATAATGAATCGTTGTGATGAATACAAACAAACATTTCCACCCTACTGACCACTAACATTAATTTATATCATAAATAATATTCTTATTATTATAACATGCAATATTTTCTCACAAATCTTTGAAAAAAGAAATAATAAAACAGTGCTTAGCATATATCTTGGAAAAAAAATGAACAAATCCCACCGGAGATAGCTAACAGAAAGAATTTAGAGATGGCAACCAAAGCAATTACAGGTCTTGGGAGTGAAAGAGCAGAAACCAAAAGGTCTGTTTGGAATGTTGCAATTGATAGCATAACAGCAAGGCGATGGCAAACAAACACCTCTAGCTCCACCACAACAAGTACAAACCGCACATATCTGAAATCTCCTTAAATTCCTTTTGCTTTCATTAAACAACATCATCATCTTCACCATCTTTTCTTCCATAATTGGAACCATTTCAGATGACCCATTTACCTTCAAATCCATAAATAATGAAAACACTCAAATCTTTGACGTGAAAATCAAAGAGAAGCAAGGATTTTTGACTTACTTGACCCATAGTTGTAGCCTCATTGTAATTGAAGAAACAAGATGAAAAGAAGAGAAAGAGGAGAAAGAGAGGGACCCCATAAGCAGACTTCATGTTTGTTCAACTGGCTTTCTTTCTTTCTTTCTTTTTCTTATGTAAGGAAAGATGAGTAGGTTTTCATTTTTGGGGGGATGAAAAGTAGTAGTATTTATTTAGTTGAAGTAGTTTTTCTTTTTGGTGTAAATCATAAATGAAAAAGATTTGAACAGCTTTGGGTGGTGCTAAATGGAGTGCATCTTAAATGGATTTAGCTTAGAAGTGGAAAATTTTAGTTTCCTGTGGATTTGCTTGTTAGATTTTAGAATTAGTGTCCACCTCTATATCACTTTTTTATTCATTTTTCAAATAATTATTATTTTTTTTTAAATATCCGTTCACATGAAAAAATGTTACATTAGTAAGAGCTTCACGTAGCACGTTAAATGTCTTTACCTACTGAACAGTTGAAATAAATGGATTTGGACAAGCAATTTTCTTTTATCGTGAGGTGTGACCAAGGAAGAGTCATATGAATTTTTTTTTTGGTATTATTTATATCGGTTTTATGATTTATGTTTCGTATTTATGGTTATCTTTTTTAGTAATATTATTTTAAGGTTCAAATATGTGTTATCTTTTGAGAGTATAAAATATTTTACCATTGCACCCAACAATTGTTGGTGAAGATATGATAAATTTACTTTTTGTTTAGGCTTAGATATTAAAGAAATGTAACGCTCAATTTAGATCCTAGTCGAACAGTGGTTTCGGGACCACAATCCGAGATCAAAATAATTATTTTATTATTTTATTAATGTTTACAGTATGATAGAATGTTCGTGTGAAAATTTCGTAAAGAAATTTTACTATTTAATTGGTTAATTCGATAAAAGGACTAAATCACGTAAAGTGTAAAATTTATGTTCTATTAGCTGAAAATGTAAAATAGCTATACAACATTAAAGTAAAGGTCCTTATGTGATAATTAATCTATTAGTGGATGATATTTGATTTGGCATTTGTGTAAATTTGATTAATTTTAAAGGTTAATTTAATAAAATGGTAAATAATGATAATAAATAAAATAAAACCAAATTTCATATTTCAATTCATCATCTTCCACCGAAAATGAGAAAGATGAACAGCCATGGAAGCTTCAATATTCGGCCAAGTTTTTTCTTTATTGGTGAGTTGTTTTTGCTTGATTTTTAATAATTTATATGTTTTTGAGATCGTTGATTCGTAACCTAGCTAACCCGTACCTCCGATTTCAAAACTATTAAAGATTTTGATAGTTGTCATTGTTGAATACATGTGTTAATTATGTTTGATGATGAAATATGAAATTTTGAGGATAGTTTTACATGTTTGGTAAAGTGATTTTGAATAAAAATGTCAAATTTGAACTAAATTGAGAAAAATGATAAATCGTATGGTAAAAGCGTGAATAAATGAAAAATATGGGTTGTTATGGCAATAACAAAAATTCGGCTAGGGTTTGTGTTTAATTTCATGAAATTATGATTTTATGTGATAAGAACTAAATTGCAAAAATGTGAAAGTTTAGGGATAAAAGTATAAATTTTACTTAATGTGTAAATTGTGTTAAACTGAGTGAATTAGTGATTAAATAAGTAAATTTTGTTATTATATAGATTGAGAAAAACAAGATTTGGACATAAAAACGAGAGAAAAACTACGTATTGGATTAGTCAACCTAATTCGTCGTTTCAGCGAACGTGATAAGTTCACAAGTAAATAAATGTTCTCGAATTCAAATGTATATGTTTTATATCTTGCCGAATTGAATTGTATTTATATACATATTGCCGAATTGAATTGAGCATGTAATGACTTGTTTCGAGCTGGAATTGATTGAATTATGACGTCCGAAAGCCCCGTACGAACTATAGGAATAGTATAGGATACATATGTCATGACATAGGATTTCGAGATGTGTTATCGTGTAAGACCACGTATAGGACGCTGGCATCGATTTCAGATTTACGTGTAAGACCATGTCCGGGACATCGGCATCGTATATGATTTCGTGTAATACCTTGTCTGGGACAGTGGCATCAATATTTGATAACATGTAAAATCATATCTGGGACATGGCGTTGTATGAGCTTTCCGAGCTATCCGAGTATCCTTATTGATTCCGAACGGTTCAACGGGCAATATCGAGAAATGAATGACTATGTGAAAGTATATCCGATCCAGGTACGTACGAAGTGTATATGTTATTCAAAATTGAAAGGTGAGTATGTTTAAAATGATGATATGTGAAATATATGACAATGAATGAAATGAATGTATACAAATGAACGTTGTGTTACATATGCTCTTTATATGAAATTGTGGTCATATGTTTCGAACATGGGAATTATAAATTATGAAACATGAAACATGGTGTTGAGGTATGCTAATTTTGGTTTGAAATTCGGATTAGATAATTGATATCGAGATGGTGGTGTTATGATGCATGGTTAGCATATATGTGAAATGGCTAGTAAAGCATGACTTGTTCTGATTGGTTATGTAATTAATATGTGCAAATTTAATTTATATATTGAGCTAACGGTTGCTATTCGAATTTGAAAGCATGGTTTATATGTTCATTGATAAATAAGATAATTGAAGTTACTTAATGTGGTCATAAGAATTTACGAGTATGATGAATGTATATGTGGTTTAGATTTGCTAAATTCGACCTAGTTAAATTGAATTATATATATCATTGAGATGATTTATTTGCTTATGACTTACTAAGCTTTCAAAGTTTACTCTGTGTGCTTTTCCTATGTTTATAGGGTTTCGGAGACTTGCTCGGGTTGGAAGTCGTAGGAGACCTCATCACACTATTCGGTTATCGCTTCAGTAAATAAAAGCTTTGAGTTTTTGGTTATGTGGCATGTATAAGCTAGTTTTGATATGTTTGGTTTTGAAATTTGTATATATGTATATAGCCATACGAAAATGGCTTGATAATGATGTTATTTATAATGTGTAATCGGTCAAGTATTTAGCTCATTTTGGAAGTATACCATATAGTATATTATGTGTGATGGATGTTCCTATGATTCGATTTAAATGTTGACGTGGTTGATGAATGTGATTTTGATTGTGGCATGGCTTTATAAACTATGTGATGAAAATATCATTATTTGTGAGTTGGTCATATTGATACGGTTTGTAATGATAAGGGATGATTTGTCGGACACTTGGGCTGGTATAATGTGTATAATTATTAAGGTTAATTTGATATGAAATGGTATACTTAGTTGAGATTTCACTGCGTGTTGGTATGATCTTTTGTGGTTAATTTGATAGCCGAATAGGTGATAAGTGAATTGGTCGTTTATAAGTAATTTTGGTATAATGTTTAGACATATTATTTGACTTGTAAATTGGATATATATGCTATCAATTATCATTTGTGTCCGAAAATGATTAATGATATTATAGTGAAATGCGTATAAATTAGTAAAGTACAAGATTATATTGGGCCATTTGGTAATGTTTGCTAATGTCTTATAAATGAATGTTGTAATATATGTGCTTGGTTTATGAAGCGAAATATGCTTGTTTATAAACTAGGTACTCAAATATCATGCATGTGATGTTTGTATGTTTCGAACATTATGTTAATTAAGTATAAGTAATTTAACTTTGATGCATGTTAGTTGGTTCAAAAATTTAATTAAATAAATGATGTGTATATGTTTGAATTTTTAAGCACGGATTGTTTATGTATTAATAGTAATAAAGCATGATTGGTTTTTAGTTGGTTAAGTGATCTATATGTGCGAATTTGATTTATATGAATGAATAGATTGTTGCTATTCGATTGAAAATTTTTGTAAAGAAGTTGATATATCTGTGAACATGAAATGATTTATATGAGCGTGCTGAACTGTGTTTTGTCACGTAATGCCTCGTAACCCTAATCCGGCGACGGATACGGGTTAAGGGTGTTACAAGAAATATCTTTGAATTGAAATTAAAATTAAATAATTATTTTATTTTAATTAATTTGAATTCTTAAATAGTACTTTTATCTTATTTAAATTTGGTGTAATGATAAATTTAGTCTTCAACACATATATTTTTGTCAATTTGTTTTTTATTTTTTAATTAAATTTAGCTATTAAACTTTCAAAAAAAAGTTAAATCACTTTTTAAATGAAAATGCTAATTGAAGCATTAATTTTTAATGATTTTTACATGACAACAACAATCTTGTGTATTTCATGCTATATGACACTGTTTGTTTTATATGATACATAGATTGTCATGCAAGCTATCATGTTTAAAAATTTAATAATCAATACTATCGTTAAAAAAGCAACAATTCGATTTTTTTGAAAGATTAGTGGGTAAATTCAACTCTTTTTAAAATGTTAATGGTCAAATTTAACTAAAAAAAAAAAAGAATAAGAACCAAATTAACAAAAGATGTAAACATTAAGAGCTAATTTTATTATTATGTCTTTAAATTTTAAAGAATTATTTTTATTTAATTAAATTGGTATATACTCGATTGTAGGGGTGTGCACCTTTCGATTTTAACCGAACAAACCAAATTAGTTCAAGTAATTGGTTGGTCACCAAATCTAATTTAGTTAAAGGTTTTTTTAAAATTTTAGTTATCGGTTAATTTGAATTGTATTAATTGATTAATCAAAATTAATAATAATATATTGTAGACCCAATTATATTAGATAGATCCAATATGTTAAATAGCCCAAAATATAAAATTAATAGATTATATTCTTGTAATGGGCATAAAAAGCATCACGAAAATTAAAATTACTTGAAAATTAAAAATAAAAGAAAGAACATGTAAAAAATTGGTTAATTTCGATTGGCCTAAATTAACTAAATTTATTTCAATTAATTAACAAGTTTTGAAAAATTCAATTCAGTTAACGGTTTTAAAATTTCGATTTATTCAGTTAATGATAATACGATTTGAGTATTTTTAAAAAATTTAAATGTTAGTTAATTAAATTTTTCAATGATTTATTAAACAAAGCCTAAAACTTGGAAAAGATCGATTTTGAGAAAACAACATCTACCACTTTGCTATTATCATTTGTATATATTTTAAAGGTAAGTTTTAGTATACAAGTGATGGAAAGTTTTTATTTTATAAGCGAGTTGGGATTTTATCGTAGATTTTACTTAAGAAAGAAATTCATTTACATTATGTAAAACTAATTAATATCACATTGATTTTATTTATAAAATTAGGAAAATGAAAACATTGTATTTTAATCTCAGCCATAAATTTAATTTGATCTAATGACCAAAAAGTTATGTAAAATTAACGAGTTTTACATTACGGAAACCGACCCTTCTATTTTATTTATTTATTTTATTTTTAAATAAATTTAAAATATATAATAAAATTTTAATTTTACTTATAGAGTTAAAACTTTCCGTCATGAGTGTCCTAAATAATTATCCTATTTAATATATATCATACAACTTTTTCCATTTCTACAAACCATTTTGTCTTTAATATATGTATATTTTTTATTTACCAAAGGTTCCTATACTTTTTAAAATTTAAAATATAGTCCATATAAGTCCCTATGTTTTTTTTTTTTTCAAATCTTTATCCCTCCATCATCAATTTTGTTGTTAGAATGGTTAAGTTAGTTGTTATAATAAAAGGTAAATAACTCTTTTATCCTTCATTATTTATAATTTTGTCTCAATTTGGTCCTTACCCTCTTTTGTATATAAACAATTAAAAAATTGTTTCAAAAGTTAAAGTTTTTTGTAATTTCAATAAAAATATTAGAAAATATTTAAAACATTGTGAAAAATTAAAACTCTTTAAAAACTTTAAAAATAAAAATAATGTTATTTACTTAGACCTATTAATGGTTTGGTTCCGCCTACTCAAAAGTTCATTTTATTATTCAAAAAGTAATAAAATATTAAAATATGTTTTATATTAGTATTTTATAATTTAATTTAATTTAACAATATTTTTATGATATAATTGAACTTGGGTCAGGATGTGCAAGTTGCTCGACCCATGGACATGTCTTTTAATTTACTCAATGAATAGTAATAAGATCGTTCCAAACTTTGAGCTATTCATTTGGTTCATATTAAATCAAATTTGAATATTTTAAGTTTTTAATTAGATTAATTATATATCAAAACTATTTTATATAAATTTAATTATAAAACATGTAAAATATTAGTATAAAATATTTTTTAAATAATGATACAAACTTTGAATCGGCTCGATTTAGATTGAACTTGGACAAAGTTTTTTTTATGTCTTAGGGCGAGCTGACCTAAATTTAATTTAAATATTAAAAAATATGTTTAAAATTAAATTTTATTATAAAATTATAAAAAATTAATATAAAAATATTATTTTATCATTTTATTACTGAAATAGGCTTTTTGAGTGGGCTAAACCAAAAACGGGTTTGAATTTTAAATTTTTTTACCTGGGCAATAACCCAATTACTAGGCTTGGCCCATAGCTCTAAGTAAATAACACTTTTATTTTTAATTTTTTGAAAAATATATTTTCATATATTTTTAAATTATTTTATTTTAAATATATAGCATTATAAATATAATAGAATTGAAACTATAATTAATAACACATAAGTTGAGATTTTAATTTTACTCTAATTAGGGTCTAAATATAATTCATATTTACATATGAATACACTAATTGATGTGTTTAATTTATCTTGATTTAAATAGAATGGTGATTATAATTTTTTGTTAAGCATTCATTTAACAAGGATTCGAACCATATTACCTCATCCCTATCTAAGTATTATATATAAAAGAAAATCTACTTACGTAAAAACAAATATGGGCCATGCAACAATTCAGTGCACTCCTAAGCTTGCTGGGGCATTTCCTTGCGTGAGTTGCTTAATTACTGTTTGGGTGGACGTACCTACAAGTTGGCACATTTTAGTATTTTAGTATTTCAAGTTGTAAGAAGAAAAACAAGATATTTCTTGCTGTTTTCAGCTGATAGATAGATAATTACAACACAACTTAAACAAGTCCTGGACTCTTTCTTCACCATCCAGAGTTGGTGAATAAGTGGCTGAGCCTCAGATATTATTATTATTATTCCATGGCATATGCTTAGTAATAACATAGTAACATGGTAGAGCCTTAGGGGCAATACACTTATATCTATTTCCTCTTCTTTTTTTCAATGCTTAAACATGCATTGTGTATATATATATATATATATATATATATAGTGTGTGTGTGTGTGTATTATTTGTGAATTACTCAGGACAGCAGCGATAAGTGTAAAACACGTCCATCACTTTGGAACACTCAGGGCAGATCATTATCCCTGGAATCTGACCCATAGCCGGTAGGTGAAGGTTGATGCAGCTATGCACATCCCTGGTTATTAATTTCTTGTACTGTTTTATTCCTTCAAGGAAACGAACCCCGATCATGCCGCTTCTCTCCATCTGCTGGTAGTTTCCCATGATAGTTAGAGCTGTTTTTCCGCTGGTTGTGACCATGGCACCTTGTCCCATGGAGAACATGACCCATTCTTCCCCATTCCCGCCGTACCCAACCACTTTCAACGCCTCCTGCATTACCTCGTCCTTCTTGCCAAGTCGGATTTTGGCGTACAATATGCTCTCCAGTCGACTCCAAAACTGCCACTGTGATTCAGACTGAATAACCAGAATGTCTCGACCCAGCTGGTTCCTCGTTAGCCCTTTGCCTTTGTTCTTCCCCACTCCCAAGTACACAAGTTTTAAGATAACACCGGCATTGAGTGCAGCATTATTCACTTTCTGGATGAACTCCTGGTTCCATGATATATCCCCACCACCAAACAAGCATACAAGTGTCGCCTCGCTCTTTGTCTAATGAATCGGAGTAGCCATTAAGCACCCCAAAAACTGAACCAAAAATAAATACAGAAATTTAGAGATGAAAAAAACATACCCATGATTCTATGTCTATGCCACTGTCACCGGGAAGGATAAGTTGATCAAACAGCAAGTCGAGGCTCCAAGTCTTTTGCTCGTCCAATTCGTTCCACAGCGTTATTTTATCAGTGAAAGGGAAGGCCCGATTACCCCATGTCCACAACATAGGGAGAGCATTTAGGCATGTTATTTCCCTACTTCATTCACCGACACAGCAATCGCTTCCTTTATAAAGTGCCAATCCCTCTTGATGTACTGAATGACTTCTTTAGTCCTGGATGGCTCAACCGCAATCCATTTCATCAATTGTCTCAGCTCCAAAAACCTTGCCTCAGCTTTGTCATCGTATGCCAACGAGTCCAGTACGATTGGGAGCCACACGATTTCATACTTGCCCTCATTCTTTTCGTACAATCTCTCGAGAACCTTAATTTCTTCTATGGAGATGTTGAGATCCGATATCAGAAATAACACATGCTTGTTTCTCAGTTTTTCAGAATCCTCTTCCTGTACCCCCAAACAAATCAAACCTCAAAAACCCCAGATTTTGAAACAATGGATCCCACAATAATCTGCAGTGGAAGTGTGTGTAATTTGAACCAACCTCAATACATTTCTTGAGTTTTGCTATCAGTTCCGAGGTACTGATTTCCGACACGTCCTCATACTCAAGTGGAGAAATTTTCTTTGCGCCTGTGATCACACGTAAAATATAAATTACATTTACTCCATTACCAGACACCATGAGAAAATTTCTTCCATAAATTTATTAAAAATTGACGTTGAAATGGTAAACATGTCTTAAATTTAAATTTCATGATTGTATTTTTAAATTTATCAAAATATAAAAATATATGAATATGATCTAAATAATATTTGTTGCTTTGTAAAAGAAATGTCTTTTTAATAATTTCATAACTAAGTTGTGACCCGATTAATGTGTGACCTCAATTCAGTCAAGCATAACATTATAATAATTAGTAATTCGATGATATGCTTGTTCGTAAAAACACACATTTAAAAAATAGGCGTTAGTTTAAAACTAACATCGAAATATAAAATAATCAAAACAAAGCTTTGATTGAAATAATAAAATTGTAAATTACAAATATGATACATCATTATGGTCCGTGCATTATTGAAGTTTTAGTATATAATATGATTTTTAAATTATTTTTTAATATTAGATCGGTTCAAAATTTTACAAATATGACAATTATAATTATATCAATAAATTTAGTGATTGAATTGTTAAAATATAAATCGTAAAAAAAATGATTTATTGAATTGTATATTTATAATAATTGATTTTATTGTAATTATTAATATAATCGTAAGTTGTAACTTCGGTGAGGAAAAAAACTTACCAATATACTTCATGTTGTGTTGAAGATGAATACTTATATCCTTTAATTGTGTTGAAAACGATTTTAATTCAACATGAACATCCCTAAAATAGATGAAAAGTGGAAATAAATAAACATATAAATAATTAAGGTAGAAGGAGTTTTCAAATTTCTATCAATCTCGAGTAAATTAGTCTTTCTCGATAAAGAACTTTAATCTCTGTCAATTTTGGAAGTGAACAATAGAGATAATTAATCACAGTGTTAACGTCTTTCATTAATTGTATGTAATTTTGATTAATATATATATAATAATAATTCTAGCCCTTGAAGTTTACATATTTTTAAAATTTGATCTTTATTCTAAAAATTCAACAAATTTAGTCTCAACATTTGTAACTTATAAGAGTTAGATTTATTATTTTATGAATCAAATTCATGTAAAATTAACAAAAAAGATTAACACGGTGATTAATTGTCATTAGTTACTCACTTTCGAAATTGACAGGTATTAAATTACTCTTATTTTCTTAAAGGGACTAATTTACTAATATCAAAACTGAGAAGCACCAATAATTAATTAAGTTTGGAGTTGAGGATGGAAGGGGCTTACTCCCTTTTGCTTAAAACGGTTGAAATTTTTAAAACAATCTCGAAGATGTTTTTTGTAGCGTCGAGGTAAAGCTCCAGCATCGTCTCCTTCATGGATTCCTGTTTTAGGCGGTTGGAGAAGTCCAAATTGGTGCGTACCACTTCCAACATGCTCTCGATAAGCCCTGCTTCGGCAAGAGCTTTGAAATCGAGTTTGGGCGAGTGGCCTTTCAGGATATTAACTAAAAACTTAGCCATCGGGTCGTCATCACGATGCTTCACCAGCATCGACAACTCCCCGATACTGGAAGCAAAAGCTGCGATGGCTATCACCACTTTGGCGCTCCATGAATAACTGCGAAGCCTTTCCAGCACTGCTGTTCTGGTTTTCTCCAGATTCCCGCTTCCTGCTGCTAAAAGATTGCATGACATCTACAATGGTGCAAGTACAATGCGTTTGATTAGTACATTCATAGATTAATCAAAACATGCATGCAGTGGTTGGTGTAAGAATAAATTTTGAGACAACAACCTCACAGGAGATATCTCGGATATCATTCAATACTTGACGCATGCCTTGAAATGTCTCCAGGCTGCTGATCATCTTGTCTAACTCTGCAGATTGATCAATATCCTACAGCAAATAAAAAGCATTTAAGTTGAGTTACCAACAAAGACAACCCATTTTGACTTAATGAGCTTGACTAGATGTTGGATCAGGCTGAGTGCTCAACCAACCGAGCTAATTACTTGCTGAACAAACTTATTTTTGAAGTAGAGCAAAGTAAAATAAGGCAAATGAAATTTTATGAAGCAAGTAACCTTGGAAGCAACAACAATTTGGAAAATGCTTTGGATGAGGTCGAGTAGATGTTGGCCAACATCAGGTTCAAGAGTTTGAAGGGAATTAGTTTTATTAGTCATCTGAGTCTGTTGTGATAACTTGTCGAAGGAGTAGTAACGAGGAGAATGAGATCTAGTTTCAGCAGCCATTGGTAGCTAGGAAGGTGAAGGTGGTAGGTCAAGATTCAAGTGGCAGATGCATTCGAACTATTATATACCATATATGGACTGCATCATTGCATATTTGACCAATCATGTCAGATATCTGACATCATCATATCATCATATAAAGAAAAAGGTAGCTTTCATATTCTTTAGAAAACTGTATGGTTAAAACATGCTCCAACAACTATACTTTTCCTACATTTAATACTTAGTTTTTCGGTTTTTAGATTTTAAATTCAATTATGCAATTAATCCTTGTACTTTTCGAAAATTTCTATTCTCACCATATGATAACAGTTAAAATTTTTAAGTTATTCAATTTTCAAAATATGATGCAGCAAACATATTAACATATGTTAGTTTATTATTTTTACATATTACTCACTAAAAATTAAGTTAATGGATTAGTGACTTCTATTTGCATCAAGACTAAAATTTCAAAAGTATAGGAACTCAGAATGACCTAATTGGAGAATATGGATTAAATCTATAAACATAAGGTCTATTTTTATATTTTTAGGGCCTTAGGTGAAATAATAAATTGGGCTCTTTTAAATAAAAAAATATAAAATATAATATAATAAAAGCTGGAAAATTTTTGGGGCCCTAGTAAATAAAGTATTTATGATGAAAAACTAAAAGCCTCAAGCATTTAATTAATTTATTTTAGTCTGAAATTGTTTTCCCATATTAAAAACTAAAAAAATATTGTTTTGAGCCCTTCCAGCCTTGGGCCATGGACGATTACCTTCTCAAACAACCCTAAAATCAAACCTGATTGAATTTAATCAAATGGATTTAACAACTATTATTTTGATCAGAACTAAAATTTTTAAAATTCAAAAACAACAATTAAAAGTAATAAATTTGTGAAACAAATGGCATCTACCCATATTATATTTGATGACTAAAGATATTGGTTTATTTGAAGGAATATTTTTGGTCAAGTAAATTAAACTCATACGAAAAGCATATATATATATATATATATATATGACATAGCAACGATAAAAGTTGATTATTCTTTGAGTCGGATCCAGAACTTGTATCATTGATGAAATTAAAACTTGGAACTTGAGATATTGCTCTCTTTTTTTTTTTTTTTTCCTTTCTTTTGCTTTTGTGTTAATTATTTACTTTTAAAACTTTTGCATCATATTCTTGCTTCACCCTTTATATTCTACCAACTCCCCATCTTATTAAACAAAATTGCAAATAGGAGTTCGGTTTTGAATTTAGTAATTAGATTTAATTTTATATTTATATATATATTTGTTTATTTTAGTACTTGAATTTAATAATTATATTTATTTTGGTCTTTATATTTAGAAAATATAAACATTCGATGATATGACACTTTGAGATAGTGCCATGTCATCAAATTCGGATGAAATCCAAGTTCAGATGCCAAAATGGACTTAATTGCCAAGTTTAAGTATCAAACTGAACAAAAGAATACAGATACCAAAGTGAACTTAGTTAGATTTAGAGGACAAATTTAAGATTTTTAATTTAAAGATTTAATATTTGGTATACTAATAGTGGAATTTGTTAAGCTTACATATGGAGTTTAGAGTATATATTTAAATAGTCTTTTTTATTTAAATTATATAAAAATCTTTGATTAAGTTAATGTCAAAATAAAATAAAAAGAAGGTAAGAATAATTGTGCCAATTTTTTTTAATAAATTTTCTATTCTAAAACTACTTATTTAACCAATAAGTATTGGCCGAGGTGATAAAGAATGTTGCACTCTTAAAAAAAAATTCAGATTCAAACCCTATAAATGACATTCTTAATTTGCGGCAACCACGAATTCTGCAAAAATTAATTTTCATCGATTATAAAATAAATATAGAATATGTATTAATTATCCAAAAAAAAAAAAAACTACCCATTAGACTAATCACTTAAAAAAAAACTCTTCACTCTTGAGTACTTTGATTCAACTCCCATCATGTACGAATATCATATGTGGATTCTATCTCTGTTTATTATAAATTTCGATCTCACTGAATATGAGATTTGTCCGAATTTATTCTAATTTTCAATCCAATTATGCTTTATACTAAATTGATTTGAATTGTAATTGCGTGAACGTATATTATTTATAATTGTATATTATGCTAATATTATTTTTAATATATATTAAGAGATCAACATTTACAATTTCCTTTTTTTATTTTTTTATTCAGTAACAATTTAGTATCTCTTTCAAATTTTTGGACTAGAACTCAAATATCAATATCTATTTACTTATATATAAAAGGAATGACATTTTTCTTTAGTTGACATGTGGCACCTCACTATGCTTTCTTTTTTTTTTTTTTTTACATTTAGGAATATGGTTAAATTTTAGTTTTGGTCCTTCTAATATGTTGAAATTTGAGATTAAATTTCTATACTTTAATTTACAATATAATTTATAATGCTATTAACTAACCCAACTAGTTAATCTCGTTAACTTTTCAATTAAAACATTAGGTGATTATGTATAATTTGAATACCTAAAAGTCTTATAGATTAATAGGTAGGGATAAGAAAAACTTAATTCGATTCAAAAACTCTTTCTTTTTTTTTTTAATTTCAAATCAATTGAACTGAGTTATTTGATTTTTTTAATCAACCGAATAAGTAATTTGGATTTTCAAATATGAGTTGAGTTGAATTTTTCAACTTGAATAATTCAATCATTTGAATAAATCAAATAAACCCTTAGATCATTGATAGTTTTCAAAATGTGTATGTTGGTCATTCTCAAAAACTTTAAAATTCAAATAATCTTCTAAAATTTAAAATTTTATAAAATATATACAAACTCCATAAATTAATAAAATTAAATTTTTAAAAATATATAAAATGCTAAATTATATTTTTAAAATTTCAAAATAATAAATATGAGGATTTAACAAGTAAATTATGAAATGAGTATATATATATATATATATATATGATATTTAAGTTTTTAAAACTCAAAATTTAGTCATATTGTCAATAAGATTACAATATGGTCGGTTTAATTCTTTTAAATTTAACTCGAACAAATTTATTTGGTTCGACTAGAATTTCACTTCACTTGGCTCGATTAGAAAATTTTCAAGTAGAGTTAAGATGATAAAATAAGACTCATTAACTTGACTAACTCGAAACTTTTTCACTCGATTTGGCTCGATTCGATCAAACGCTCACCCCTACTGACAGATGGTTTCCCATTTCTTTTAGTTTTATGTCACTTTTTTTTTTTAACATTATAAGACAATGGTCAAATTTTAATTTTGACCCCTAGACAATGCTGAAACTTGAGATGTTATCTATATATATACTTTAATTTTGATATAATTTGATTCTACTTTTATCATGCCATTAGTTAATCTAAATAGTAATTTTTCTTAAGAAAACTATTCCAACAGGAAAAAAAATATTTTATCATGATAATTTTGAATAATTGTTTTAAGAAAAAAAAAACCTTAATCAAGTATTTTCAATGCTATTTTTATTGTTACATGACTATCAGGTGACTTTTTCTTTTAATTTCAAAATATCGCACCAAAAATTTCAATAGAAGAATTGTAACAATATTAACGGACTTGAATTTTGTTTTAAATAATATCATTTTAAGTTCTAATCATATTCGTTCTTTTTAGACAAAGTCGAACTGTCTAAAATTACCCATATTCTCTTCCCAACCCATAATTAATAGAAGCATAATGCACTTTAGGAGTTACTATTTTAAAGGTTTAGGGTTTATGGTTTGGGTTTAAGCGTCGGGGTTAGGTTATGGTTTAGGCAAGGTTTATAGTTTAAATTTTAGTTTTAGAATTATATATTGGGTTTAGGGTTTAGTGCTTAAATCATAATCGAACAATGAGTTATTAGAGAGTGTTAGTGTTTAGGATTTAAGTGTTCAAGAATTTGATAAAGAGGTGCAAATCAAATTCTTTTAGGGTTTAAGGTTTGCAATAAGCTTATTTCTTTAATTAACTTTGCACCTTGTAATATACGTGTCGCTAAGGTTTAGGGTTTAAGGTATATAAGTAAGAGTTTATAGTGTATAATTTAGGGTTTAGTGTATCATATGATACACATTTTTATTAGGTCTATATAATTTAGGGTTTTATGATTTAGGTATGAGAACTTAAATTATAAAACTATATAAATTAAATATAGTGCTAGAAAGAGAACAAAATAAATTTAAAGGAATTTAATAAATAAATAAAGTAAAAAATTATTGAGTATTAGCGCTTTTGATAAAAACGCTTAAAAGATATTAATAAAAGAAAACGACGCTTTCATGAGGCAAGCGTTTGCCACAAAACGCCACAATAGATTAGTATTAGCGGCGTTTTTGCTCATAAACGCCGGAAAAAATATTAATAAAAGAAAACGACGCTGCTTTCATGGGGCGATAGCGGCGTTATACAAAAACGCCACAATAGATTAGTATTAGCGGCGTTTTACCTAAAACGCAAAAAACTATGAATTTTAATTCAAACGGCGCTGTTTTCTTTAGAGTATTAGTGGCGTTTCTATGAACGCAAATAACCGATAGTTTAATTGATACGACGTCGTTTATTCGAGGGTTAGTGGAAGCAGTTAATTTAAAAGCTGTTGTTTTTGTAGGAATTTAGTGGCGTTTTAAAACGCCACAAATGGCAATTTCATTTAACAAAACGTATGCTTTGTTTTCTCGCTTTATACCCGATTCATCTCCTCCCCAAAACACTCATAACAGATAATCCTAATTTTCCCCAAATCCTAGCGATCTCACCGAAAACCCTCCATTGGGTGTTCTCTCTACTGTCAGCCATCGCCAGCCTCTCTGTCAGCAAATCGTAATAAGTATACTACTGCATCTCTGCATCGCAAATTTATAGGTTTCAAATATTTACTTTTAGTTTTTAGTTTTCAAATAATTTTAGTTTTGATTCAATATTCTGTTAATTCTTTTAGTAAGAAATTCATATATTTGGTTAGATGTTTTCTTTTACTTTAAAAAATCAAATTTTATATAAATAAAGAATTTTTTCCATCAACAACAGCATGTAATATGTTTTTAATACGATATGTACAAACATGTTTACAAATTGATATATATATACATATATATATATATATATTTTTTAATATTTTCACGATAAATCCAAGTTATACTTAAACTAACAAGGTTAACAAAAAATCGATTAATTCATTTTTCTTTCTCATTTTCGCCACCGATTGTATGCAAAAGACTAATTTGAACCCATGCTATACTGCTATTGACAACAATACCCATACCAATTAAACTAAGACTCAATCGACATTGAACTTTAATTTTAAATCTAAAAAAGTAGAATACAATATCATGAAAAAAGAAAAGAAAAACTAAATTCTAAATACATAAAATTGATAAAAAAATTACAACATATTTTAATGATCAAACATTATAAATAAACACAAATAACAGAAAACCTCATTCTTAAATGGTGACTTGTGTTATACTAAAGAAGTAAATTGTAAAAGAAGAGGCAAAACCACGAGATTCATGCTTGCATGCTAGCTGGAAAGAGCAAATAAAACACTGTTATTGTGGGAGGCAATAATGATTCTGGTCCTCTTCCCACTTTAACTACACTCCTTTCTTATTTTTCTAAAATATCCTTTAAAATTTTTTATTTTAAATTAACGTGAAGAGATGATGAAGAAAGGAAAATTTAAGAAAATCACCAAAACCCTAGATCATCTTCTTCTAACAGTGGAGAGACAGTGAGAGGAGGGAAAAATCACGTCAAATGAAAACAAAAAATTGAACAAAATTAAATATAAGGTGGAAATTGTTTTAATCCTTTTAATTTAAGTTAGAAAAGTTGTTGGCGTAACATTAAATAATTGGATAGAACGTTTATGAGGTGAGAGAAAGGGTTCATAGAATAATTTCTATGTATTAAACTAGATTAGGTGATATTCACCCTGTGAATTAAAAAAAAAAACTTGAGGTGATATATATACTTATTTTTTAAAATAATTTTTCAAATAATAACAATTTTAATTGAAGAAGTAATTTTTTTTTATATTGAAAGATAATTTTCTTATAATTTTCTAATCCTTAAAAATAAACTACCATGGGTAAAAATTACTCACCTTTTTTAGCACAATTATCTTTCAATTTATGTGGAATGAATGATGATTTATAAAACTATAATATATAAAAATTTAAAGGTTAAAATATGTTTTAAGTTTTTATATTTTTCTTAAATTTAGTTTATTTTTAAATTTCAAAATTTAAGTTCAACTGTAAAAATTATTTTGTTAAATTCAGATTTATTATAAACTCTCTTTTTAGTTACATTGCTATCATGTGCGTATTTTTTTTATTTTAAAATGTTACAAAAGTGTTAACAATTGGACCTAAATTTTGAAATCTGAAAATTAGTGGGACTAAATTCTTGAAAATAAAAGCAAAAGGATTAAATTTCAAATTTTTAAATAAGTGACTTATGACATATTTTAATCGAATTAAAATAATATTAAATTATGGCACACACCACGATGTAGGTGAAAATTTTCATGTGACAAATTTACAAAAAAGTTGGTATAAAATTTAAATATGGTTTTGGTTGAAACGGTGAAAAGATGATATCGTAAATTCAAATCTCACAATTCCTATTATGTGTAGTTATTTTTCTACACTTATCAAAATATAAAAAGACATAAATACCATCAAAATAATATTTGTTGCTTTATAAAAGAAAGGGACTTTTTGTAATTTCTTAATTGAGTTAGGACTTGATTGATAGGTGATACCAACACAATCAATCTCATAATATATAATAAATTTTGTCACACCCATGATATAGGTGAAAGGAAATATTTCGTGTAAACAAATATCCTCTTTTGAAATTTACTTAATAGTGATTATTGGTGCAACGGTAAAAAATTGTTTATTAATTTATTAAACACAAGTTTGATACTTGGATATGTTAAATTTAATTCTTTTTACTTAAAGATTATATGAAAATATGAAAAACAAAAACACCATCACAATAACATTCGTAATGTACAACCTAAACTCGACTTGAAAGTCGACCAGGTACACAATGCCACCTTGGTTATCTGGAGCAACCTCAACAAAATCAAACAATCGAATCCTCTAGCATGCTGCACCAAGTGTGGAAAATAAAGGGCACAATACTTTAACTACACTCCTTTCTTATTTTTCTAAAATATCCTTTAAAATTTTTATTTTAAATTAACAAAATTCTTTCATCATGCATTAAGTAGAAATTATTCCATTGATTCTTCCCATCTTATCCAATTATTTAATACCACGTCAACAACTTTTTCAACGCCGTATTTATTTTTGTTCAATTTTTCTTTTCTTTTCTTTTCTTTTCATTTGAAGTCGGGAGTGATCTCTTCTTGCATTTCTAAGTCTTTTCTCTGAAACTGCGTATGTATTGACAGAAATTTCAAAAGGGTTACTCCTCATATTTTTATTTCAATTTTTACTTTTTTTTGTTTTAATAAATAAAAATAAAAAATTATTATGAACTAAACTCAATAACTATTTCATAAACAGTGAAGAGATGATGAAGAAAGGAAAAAATTAAGAAAATCACCAAAACCCTAGATCATCTTCTTCTAACAGTGGAGAGACAGTGAGAGGGAGGGAAAAAATCACGTCAATAATTGGATAGAACGTATATGAGGTGAGAGAAAGGGTTCATAGAATAATTTCTATGTATTAAACTAGATTAGGTGATATTCAACCTGTGAATTAAAAAAAAAAACTTGAGGTGATATATATACTTATTTTTAAAAATAATTTTCAAATAATAACAATTTTAATTGAAGAAGTAATTTTTTTATATTGAAAGATAATTTTCTAATCCTTAAAAATAAACTACCATGGGTAAAAATTACTCACCTTTTTAGCACAATTATCTTTCAATTTATGTGGAATGAATGATGATTTATAAAACTATAATATATAAAATTTAAAGGTTAAAATATGTTTTAGGTTTTATATTTTGATAAATTTAGTTTATTTTCAAATTTCAAAATTTAAGTTCAACTGTAAAAATTATTTTGTTAAATTGATTTATTATAAACTCTCTTTTTTAGTTACATTGCTATCATGTGCGATTTTTTTTATTTTAAAATGTTACAAAAGTGTTAACAATTGGACCTAAATTTTGAAATTTAAAATTAGTGGGATTAAATTCTTAAAAATAAAAGTAAAATGATTAAATTCTAAATTTTAAATAAGTGACCTATGACATATTTTAATCAATTAAAATAATACTAAATTATGGCACACACCACGATGTAGGTGAAAATTTTCATGTGACAAATTTACAAAAAGTTGGTATAAAATTTAAATATGGTTTTGGTTGAAACGGTGAAAAGATGATATCTTGGATTCAAATCTCACAATTCCTATTATGTGTAGTTATTTTTCTACACTTATCAAAATATAAAAAGACATAAATACCATCAAAATAATATTTGTTGCTTTATAAAAGAAAGGGACTTTTGTAATTTCTTAATTGAGTTAGGGCTTGATTGATAGGTGATACCAACACAATCAATCTCATAATATATAATAAATTTTGTCACACCCATGATATAGGTGAAAGGAAATATTTCGTGTAAACAAATATCCTCTTTTGAAATTTACTTAATAGTGATTATTGGTGCAACGGTAAAAAATTGTTTATTAATTTATTAAACACAAGTTTGATACTTGGATATATTGAATTTAATTTTTTTATTTAAAAATTATATGAAAATATGAAAAAACAAAAAGCACCATCACAATAACATTCGTAATGTACAACCTAAACTCGACTTGAAAGTCGACCAGATACACAATGCCACCTTGGTTATCTGGAGCAACCTCGAACAAAATCGAAACAATCGAATCCTCTAGCATGCTGCACCAAGTGTGGAAAATAAAGGGCACAATATGAGGACCTAGAAGGGAAAGGTTGGATTGAACCAGGTTGTGACTTTGCTTTCAATTTTCATATTTTCCAAGGTTTTGTATACTAACTTCGCTTTCTATGTATAGATAGAAGTGCCGCATCTATCACAACAAGGGAAGCCAAGATTGCAAAAAGAAGTAGCAACCTGGATCCCTATTACAACTTCCAAGACAGTAGTAACCTTGAAGGCCTTTCCAAAGTTACCTATATGGAGGAAGCAAGCAAAAAGGCAGCAACAACCACTCCCAATCCATCAACAGCTAACATTATAGCCATTCGTTTTACTTTTAGATGAATGCCAAGTCAAGGAAATAGTGTTTCCAACGCTGCTTCAAAAGACACACATGGTATGAAAAGGCCAAAGACTGATTAAAGGATCTTGACTGTTGTTTACTTTTGTGTAGTTAGTCACTTCACCATATGTATTTGGCTATACAAGACACACGTGGTACGACAAACAACTTATCAATTTTTTGTGTATCTTCTTATTTTAGCAGCTTGTGATTAAGGGTTTTTTCTTGTGTGTATCAGCTTGATTTTGTCAGCTGGTTTTACAAAGGTTGCTTTAAGAAAAGCTTACAATATGAAACACTTATTTTATACCTTCTTATCATATTAGAAATTTGGCGATTACCCTCTTGTTATCACCTTTTTATTATAATATTAAACACTTGGTTTATATACACAAAAGACATTACTTTCTTCCATATTAAATCTTCTTATTTTAGGACTAGGAGTATTATTTTTTACACATATTTTAGTATATGAGTTAGCAATAAACTAATTCAATTGGGAATACTTAGCCACACTCATGACTTATTTTTAACGAAGCGAAGGAAAAATTATCTTATTGTGAAGAGGTCTTATTTTTTACAAGAGTTTTTAGTCATCTTTCTAATTTCAAGTTTAAATTTCTGCTGACTTTTCTTTATTTTATGTCTACCTATTGCAATACATATGTAATAAATAAACTTTTTCTCGTGTTATTACATTAGTAACCAAATGAGGCATTAGTCTGTAGTTTCTTGTTACACTCCCATTACCAGCATTAAACACTTAAAACGTAACTTTATTCGAATTTAATGTTCATATTTTGTAACTTCTTTTTCCTAATTTCATTTTACAATTCTATACTACATTTAAGTTTCAACTTTCATTGTTGATTGAATCTTAACTTGATTAGCATGAACTTTATGTCACAAAAAATAGATATGATCAAAATCTTTAATAGATATGATCAATATGGACTTAGAATTTGCCCAAACTCATAGATAATTTTTTATTTGTTATCCAATTGAAGAAATTAAAATTTGAAATCCAATTCTGTTTCAAAGATGCCATTAAAGTTTGAAATAAATGATAGCAGGTCTTCAATGTGGGTGGAGTTGGAAGATAATTAGACATGTATAAGATTTGTTTTAAGGGAAAAAGATGGGTTTGTAGGCAGCATGAAAGAAGACCAAACACTTATCCACTCAACAACCACAAGCATAGGAGTAATGAAAAAATAACAAAGAAAGCAAACATTACCAATGGCTGTTCCTCATGAGATCAAAAGCTTCTATTACAAATTTAGCACATGCATACAAACAAACTTAAGATATCAAAGTGGCAGTATTGATGAATCGTGAAACAGATAACAAGCCCCTACAACCTCATCATCATCAAATGCAAGGTCTCTACTCCCTAACCCTCATAAGTTCTTTATGCATTAAGCAATGCCATAGTTCAAGAACAAACCAGTCATATCTTTCCAGAGAGATCCAACTGCACACGTTATCGCATTGAATCATTTGTTTATGAATGCCAAAAGGCATAGGGATCATCTAAAACTGGAATTATTAACCACAAGAACTGGCAGCCCAAAACATATAGGTAGCAAGTAAAACCTTCTTACATCTTAAACTATCCAATATTTACACAACTTATTTCTTGCTAAATATATATAATAAAAAGAATGAAAGCACAACTTTCCGTATTTGAAATTATTGTACCTGATATCATCTTTGTCAATGATATTTAATAGAAACCTGAAGTATTTTATTGAGCAATATTCTGAAGATGCTCTATCATTCTCAAGAGCCTCCTGCAAGGACAAGAGTATGGTGCTTGGTCAGTACAAACTAATCCAACAAAACATCAGATTCTGTTAAGAGTGACTTACTAATTCATCTTTAGTCAATCATTTAACATGAAGAAAAATCTCCAGGAGTGAAGAGTTAGAAGAATTCATCTTACAATAATATATAGATAACATGTCCCACTTCTTTATGCAAGAGCATGAAATGTGTACTCATTTGTACTTCTGCTTGACAATTTCACTCATGTATAATTAGGAAGAATATATATATATATATATATATGCAAGAAACAACTTAAAAAATCACTCAAGATTGTTCAATATTGAGGAATATAGTAGCTGCTACCTCATGCAACAAGGCTGATACTTGAAGAAATGTCTGCAAATGTGAGGTCAAAGAAGAAAAGGAAACAAAAGGGAAAAAAAAGTGTGATATGGATGGTGAAGCGATGGTGTACAACCAAAGCAGGGTGGCAGAAAATTACTCAACCAGTATTAGGATTGAAAGCTTGGGTTCAGACTGGAAATCTTAAATCAGAGGCTTAAAAACTGCAAAAGAAATGCCTTGTATAACATACTGTGAAAAAAACATAACACAGCTTTGGGACAGATGAATTGTTCACACTGGGTTTACCAAATGTGACATCAGTTTCAGATTTATACAAATGCAGGAATATGAAATTCAGAAGATGCAACTGTCGACTGAATTGCATATATTTTAAAAGAACAGAATCAACTTGACATGAACTCTGTACATCCCCAACAATGGGAAATGAATTTACAGATGACTCTTCCTCATCCACCAAAAGATTGTCAACTATAATCAGCGCATCTTGTTTCAGTGTTTATCCCTCTGTATCAATACTGTCATCACTGGAAGACAATTGTCTGTTCTCTGACAGTGAGAGTCGTCTGGGCTTTGTAGAGCCTGCTTCAACAAGCCCTTCTGATGAAAGGTTTATCCCACCACTTCCTGACGAAGACCCCAACAAACGGTGAACTGGGGCTTCAAATGGAGTAGATGCAGAGTAATTGAATGTGAAAACTCCCATAGGATGGTTAAACTTGCAACTTGGACCAAACTTGCAAATTCCATATCTAGAATAGAAAATGCATAGAGGTTCTCCCTGTTAAAATGCAAAAATAGCAATCAATATCAGTAGCAAAAGAATAAAGCTAGCAACACCATAAAAGCACATCAGCATACAATAGGTAAACTCTCAATGCAAATTACCCACATGCACCATAGAATTAATGAGCATATTTCAAGGAAGGCAAACTGACAAGAGCTAAAGGCGACCTTAGACAAGAATGAATATGTGAAATAGATAATGGATAATCAAAGTGTTTTCTTGGTAAATAGAAATGAAAATAAGAAAGTCAAACCAGTAACAATCTACAAATGAACATATAATTTAAACAACATGAAAGCTTCAAAATGAGTGCGCAAGATAAAGTTCTCTACCATATAAATTCACTAAATGATAATTAAGAATGAAATGAGGAAGTCAACTTGAAAAATAACCTGGTAACTTATGTGACATGGACTCTTATGGGTATCTAGTTTGAATATGTCATCATGGGGGTATCTAGTTCACCCAAAATTTCAACAAGCAGAGTAAGCGAATTAGTTTAGTCTTCATCTGTAGGATAGAACACAAAATGTACGTCTCAAACTTCATTATAAAAGTGACACTTCACCACAAAAGTTGGCTCACGCTTTATGACTACAAAAATTGGAGGAGAAAAAAGTTTAGTCTACAATTTATGCATTTAGATTCATAAATTTACTCTCTTATCCACTTTCACTTTCCTCTTTTAATCTTTGTATCCATAATACCCAACTTCTCTAGTGCAACACCATCAATTCTCTAGATTGTTTAAACTGAAGTGTGGTAAATAGAAATCAGGATGTAAAGTTGCTTGAAATATTTCTGCCAAAAAGATTTCATTGAAACAAATGGTTTTATTTAAATATGAATACAAAGATATAAAAAATATCTTAGTAAAATTAATTAAATCAAGCAAAAAACATTTAAGCATGAATAATTGATATAAATTATATGGATATATATAAAAGTAAAGAGACATATATTTATATATGGTATTACATTTTTTGCATTTATATATATATTTATTCAAAATATTGTTATTAAGACATCAATATATGCATATCTAACTTCTGGATCCCTTTTAGCTGAGCTTGCGAGTCTAAAAACTTTAAGCAAAAGACGAGTCAGACACACGGACACATGCCAATATGAACACCTGAGTCCATCTTACCTAGTTGATATGAATTTCCCAAATTAAGAATATTAAGCATTAACCTAAAATTAATTGACATTTGACAATAATTAGAAGGGCCCGCCTTGAATATAAGACCACAAGAAATCGAAGATCTAATACATGGAGGATAACACAACTTAAAACTCCCTTAATATGTGGCTCAACAAGGGCCTATGTGAACAACCTCGCATGGGGTAACAGACAAGAACAAACGTACCTTGGATCAGATAACATGTTGAAAATTAAACCTAAAACCTATTAACAACAAGCAGAGAATCGCGACGTAAATATAGTGTCACAGAAAACCCAAAACTTAACGTGAGATGAACCACTTAAAAGGTACAACCATTAGCCCTCTTCAAGGTAAAAAAAGTAGTCCACATATTTGTAGTGGCATGTTAAGAATCTTATTGTCATCTTCAAGTTGACAGAATTGATGAGATGATAGGTTAATTACAAGGTTAGTTAAACTACCAAAAAAAAAAAAAAACTGACCAAAAAACGAGGTATAAGAGGGAAGCACTTTGGTCTCAGAAGATAAAGAGAGAGGATCAATGACAAGAAAAAAGGAAAAAAATAAGAATGATAACTAAACCAATTTGAAACCATCTTCATTGTAACCCTAGTTTATTTTTTATTTTTTGACATCTCACCCTTCTTTTAGCCTTTCTTCACTGATTTCAGACAAAATTAAAAGGGCAAATTCTTGATTTGTGCAAAACCTTTATGCCTTTGCTCATAGAAACAATTTTAAGGATGACTTAAAAGACAAGAAGAAGATTCTAGATAAGTCACAAGAGCATGTAGTTAGCTTTTGTGGCCCTTTAAACTAGCTTCTTCTTTTTTTCTTCAAAGTAATAAATTTAGTTTGCTTTGGTTGCTTCTGAAAATACAATTATTTAAAATAGTTAGATTAAACCACCGTTATATATATAATCATATTTGCTTTTATACATATAAACATAATACTATTGTTGGGACTTTAACTCTCTGGGATACCATTGTTTCATTTCTTGTTTGAACATCACTTGGGACAACAAGTTAGGACAACTTCTAGGATGCCATTGTTCCATTCCTTGTTCGACCAGCACTTGAGACAACAAGTTAGGACATCACGTGGGAAAGCAAGTTGGGACAATTAAAGTGTAGTAAGTTTGACTTGCTATCAACAAGTTATCTCTGGTTTATGGCTTGGGTTAATGTTAATTGTTGGCCTTGGGGGCTTCATTTTCAAATGGAAGAAGAAGAGAAGTTTAAAATGCTTGGAGAGGCTATGCTTATCCTTATCCTTATCTTTTAAGAGTATTTGAAGCTACTAAAAGGTTGATAAGGTCTTATAAAGTGAAGATAAGGTCTTATCAGATCAGCATGATGTTTACTTGAAAAGACCCTACAAAAAGGTTGATTGCCGCACATTGATAGCAGTTTTGAGTGTCTTATTGAGTCATTGTTTTGTTATTATAGCTGAGAATTTTCAACACTCTTTAGGTATTTGTTGGAGAGAGTTCTATTATTGTAAGTGATTGGTCTTGTGGATGATTGATTGTAACAGTTGGGAATTTCTATTGGGGTTGCAATTGTTTCTTGTTGTAAAGGTAGATTGGACTTTAGCCAATAGGTTTCTGAATCCATAGTTAAATAAAATCATTCACTAAAAGAAGCTTTATAGAGTAAGATTGGTGAATCCAACTGCGATAACAAATACAGTGTGTTGATTTCTGTCCTTGCTTTACTTTCTTTTTATAATCTACTTGTTAAATTGCCTTGTTTCAAATTCTGTTCCAACATCAATTAGGAAATTGAATTGGGATATCTAGCAAATTGAGAGTTTTTCTATTGGTACCAGAGCAAGCTTCAAACACATGTGAAGATAATTGTATTTTCAGTTTGTAACAATGGAATCCATTGATGAAATTAAGGAGCAATTGGAGAACTTCAGCAAAGCCATGAAAAAAATTCTCTAGAAGGGGAATGAATTCAAATAATGGAAAAAGCAACAACCACATGAAGAAGATTCATTTGATTGATGATAATTTTGAGCTAAAAAATAGTTAGTCCAATGCTATGAACGCAAAGGTTTTTGTCACATTCAATACGAATGTGTAGCACCATCAAGAAGAAGCAAAAGTCACATGCTAGTGATGAAGAGTTTAGTGATTTTATTGATTCAAATGAAGATTTTATCAACTGTTGTTTTTACTTCCTCTATTCCAATGCATGTTCCAACAGACTACCGAACAAATAAGGATTCAAATCATGATGTTGAGCCAAATTATTTAATTGAAGATGCGTATTACTGGATGATAAAAAAGATGGAAACATTATGTTAATTGAATGATTCCTTGAGGGAAGAAGCTGTCATCCTTAAAGGAAAAGAGGATAGGCTCGAAGTAATGGTTCAAGAAAAAGATGATGCTTTAAAAATCACCAAGAAGGAGCTAGCCGACTCGAAGGTTGTCTTGAAGAAGTTTTGAGGCCAACATGAGAAGCTTAATGAAATTTTGGCTTAAAAGATATTTGAACCAAGCCATAGAGGATTTGGTTATATCAATAAAGGTAAGGAACCTATCACTACTATAATTTTTGTCAAAACTAAAGATATTCTTTTACTCCTCAGAAAGGAAAAAAGAAGGATCAAACACCTATTTGTTATCACTGTGGAAAGATTGGAGATATTAAGTCTTATTGTTACAAGTTGATAAATTATCAAAGATGGGAAATTATAAGGTGTGTCCAATCTAATCTTACAACATTGAAAAGAACAGTACCTAGGCAACAACATATATGTAATAAAAAAGGTAAACCAATATGTTTTTATTGTAGGAAAGAAAGGCACATCAGACCCCTACTGTTTTAATATGATGTGAGATTGGAAGAAGTTCATGTCCATTGCAAAACTTGTTACAATAGCAAGTGCACAAGGTAGAATACGATGAAGGCAAATTTGAGTGAGAAAAAATCAACCACATTTGAGTTTTTGAAGATCACCAGTCGATTGATGCTCACTTGAAACATAAGATTGCAACTTATGTTGAAGACATCGAAGAATAGACATTCTAGCTTGCGTGGAAAAGGTATTTGCTATTATACAAGCTAAAACCCCTATTGTTGAATATTTAGCACCTTTCCCACTTGAATTAAATTTGAGGCAAACAAACAAAAGTAGCATAAAGTAAGGTGGAGTAAATTTGTTGATTTTGGTGTTACATATGGTATAGTTTATATTTATGCTAATTATGGTTTATTTGTGCACTTGAGATGATAAGATTTGACATGGTGATTGATTTAGTTTAACAAGCCTTCAAATTTGGTGATTGGAAGTACATTCTGAGGAAACTAAGGAAAACAGAGATGGTTAAAACCCTGTTATAAAAGAAGACAAAATAATCTCAACCTGCTGCAGCTGCACAAAAATAATTGGTTGTTTGGTGAATTGATTGTGGCTTGGAGAAGACAACCTTGTAAGGGGAGGAGAAGTAACAAACAAATGTTTGAATTTAAAATGAGATGGTGACTGATGGTTGTTACATTGTTGATTTGGTTTTGAAAGATTGCTTATGTTCTATTTGCTTTTGCACCATTTTTCTCTCATGTTGTTGGTTTAGTTAGTTGCTTTTACTCTTGGTAGTGCATTGTTTGAATTTGTTTCAAACTTGATATCTTGTTACTAATTGATCATGCTTTATAAATCCTTAAGATTAGAGATATGCTTGGTTGACTAATTAAAGTTAGAGCATGATATTTGGTGATGCATTCTCCTAGAGGAAGTCTTTTATTTTTGAAGTCAGTTTTCATAAGGAGCATCTTTGGCATTCTTTTCAAAAAGGGGGAGAACATTGGCAGAAAATGGCCGTGCTAAGTTATTGATGATGACTGATGACACTGTTTGAAATGCATGCTGAAAGGGAGAGTTCTAGTGTGATGCTATGTGATAGGGGAGGCTTGTTGAAAGTTGATAACAGGTGTATTAATAATTTGCTAATGTGTTTTGCCAAAACGCCAAAAGGAGATTGTTGGGATTTTAACCATCTGAGATGTCATTGTTTCATTCCTTGTTTGAACAACACTTGGGACAGTATATTAGGACAACACTTGGGATAGTAAGTTAGGACAACACATGGGACAGTAAGTTAGGACAGTTAAAGTGTAGTAATTTTGTTGACATTTTTTACTTGGGTAATCTTGGTTGACTTCCTATCAGCAAATGATATTTGGTTTTTGGCTTGGAATAATTATAATGTTGTCGGGAGCATTTTCGAATGGAAAAGATAGAGAAGTATAAGTGATTGTAATAGTAGGGGATTTCTATTAAGGCTGCAATTGCTTCTTGTTGTAAAGGTGATTGGGTTTTAGTCAATAGATGTTGACAGCTTATCTTAGCTAATCTCATTACTGATTTTTAGGGATTAGATCAGCTTAAAATTAGGATTATTGATTTAATGTATTGATTATGGTTCCTTAGTTAGTCCTACTCTTTTAGTATAAATAACCATTTAAATTTTTCTATTGTAATATATAAGAAAAAATGATTCCTATTATCAACATGGTATCAAGAGCTTGAGAATCCAGATTTAGGGAGCCTATTTTTTGAAATTCCTAAACCCTAGAAAATCCAATTTGGTACTCCCCATTTTTCAGCCTATTTTTTGCTCACTGCCCCCTTCAACAGAGTCGTAGTCTCATCTCCAAGGAAACCTCAAAATGCGGTGACCAAACTCCCTGTGTGTGGCTCTCACGCGCCATCCACAGCTTAGGCGTACTTGCTCACGCATCGGCGCGTGCTGCTCGCATCCGTCGAGTTTGATTCTCCGACCACCATCATTGGCTTTGTTGGTGTTTCTCCGGCCTTCCTTGCTGTTTTTGGCTCTTGTGGTGCATTTTTTGAGAGACAAAAATGGCGGAATTAAAAAAATTATTATTTATGATAACCCCTCGAATCCAACATCTATTTTTCTAAAGTTAGGTAATGCCTTTAATACTCATATTAATACTGTCTCATGGATTATTGATTCTGGAGTGAATAGACACATGACAGGTTCCTCTAAAAGTTTTTTAAACTAATTCCCAAGTCAAACAAAAGAAGTGTCAAGATAGCCGATGGGTCTTTTACTCCTATAACTGGATCAGGTTCTGTCAACTGTACACTCAATATTAAACTATCCCCTGTTCTACATGTTCCACGTTTTCCAGTTTACCTTTTATCTGTTAGTGCCATCACAAATATCTTAAACTGCAAAATTGAGTTTTCTCCTAATCATTGTGTATTCCAAGACCTTCAAACAGGGAAGAAGATTGGCAGTGATAGATTACATGATTGCTTATATATGTTGGAGAGCAGTAGTGAATCTGTTCAAGCCCTTTTTTGGAGGTAATAAGGTTATCATCCAAGAAATAATGCAGTGGCATAAGCGGTTAGGACGCTCATAATTTTTTGTTATGGAAAAGTTATATCCCGGGTTATTTTCAAAGACTCGGTTTGATTCATTGTTCTGTGAAGCTTGTGAGTTGGCTTGAGAAATAATAGAAGTAATACTCATTTTATAACTATTCATTTTGATGTTTGGGGACCAACTCAACATATGTCATTATCTAGTAATCGGTGGTTTGTTACTTTTATTGATTATTGCACTAGGATGACTTGAGTGTATTTGCTAAAATCAAAAAATGATGTGTTTACATGCTTCCAATCTTTTCATAAAATGGTTTGTACTCAATTTGATGCTAAGATATAGTTTATTAGAACTGACAATAGTACAGAGTACAATTTTGATACCTATTTGGAGTCTTATGGGATAATTTATCAAACAACTTGTCTCGTTACTAGTTCACAAAATTGGATTGCTGAAAGGAAAAATAGACATTTGCTAGAAGTCGCCAGATCTCTTATGTTTTCCATGAACCTTCCAAAATCATTCTAGGGGAACACAATTCTTATAGCCGTCTACCTTATTAATAGAATGTCACATAAAACTCTTAATTTCAAAAGTCCCTTGGAAACTTTACAAGGTAAAAATAATTATACTGTTCCTCCCAGGATATTTGGATGTGTTTGTTATGTCCATGATCGAAAAGCAGGCACATTAGATTTAGGAGCCCTTAAATGCGTGTTCATTAGGTATTCTCCAACATAGAAAGGTTACAAGTGTTATCATCCTCCTTTACGAAGAACTTTCGTTAGCATAGATATTACATTTAAAGAAACTAAGCCCTATTATGATACAACTCAATCACCACACTTCAGGGGGAGAACACTGAGAGAGAAGAAGTGATACCTGACTCAATAACTATTGAAAACCTTATTCTAGAAAACACCATTTTTTAAGGGAAAGTTATTGTTCAGGGGAAGATGGTTATTCTAGAAAACACCATTGTTCAAGAGGAAGCTACTGCTCAGGGGGAGACTACTGTTCAAAAGGAGATTGTTGGGTGTTTGGACAAACCAAATTTAAAGAAGTATTCAAAAAGGCTTAGAATAGAAGAAGCCATCATGCAACCTACTATGTGTTAAGAATCTTCCTCTTCTGATGAGTTACCCCCTAATGATTTAGATAAACCTATTGCCTAAAAAAACGGTGTTAGATCCTGTACTAGACACCCTATGTCTAATTTTATCTCTTATGATTGTCTTTGTCGTCTTTGTCCTCTGTGTCTATTCCATAGGATTGGCGTGAAGCATTTGAAGATCCCAAGTGGAAAGAAGACATGGTTGAAGAAATGAAGGCACTAGCAAAGAATTAGACTTGGGAGCTAGTAACTCCTTCAATAGACAAGAATTTGGTGGCATGCAAAAGGATGTTTACAGTGAAACACAAGTCTGATGGTTCGATTGAAACGTACAAAGCCAGATTGGTTGCTAAAGGCTTCACTCAAACTTATGGAGTAGACTATCAAGAGACGTTTGCCCCTGTTGCCAAAATGAACACCATCAAAATTTTTTCATCTTGTGTAACCAACCTTGATTGGAACCTACAACAATTTGATGTGATGAATGCATTCCTACATGGAGACTTAGAAGAGGAAGTATATATGGAGATTCCTCCTAGATTTGATAACACAAAAATGCAAGGGGAAGTATGCAGATTGAAAAAAGCCTTGTATGGATAGAAACAATCTCCTAAAACATGGTTTGATCGATTTTGTAAGCTATGATCACTTTTGGGTATCAACAAAGCAATGCTAATCATACCCTTTTTATGAAACATCACAAGGGTAAGATCACTCTTCTTATTGTATATGTTGATAACATAGTGATGATAGGAGACGATGAGGAAGAATTGACTCAAATGAAACAACGTTTGGCTCGAGAATTTGAAATAAAAGATCTAGGGAAGTTACAATATTTCCTGGGAATTGAAGTTGCCGGATCTAAGAAAGAAATCTTCATAACTCAAAGAAAATACATCCTAGATCTCTTGACTGAGACAGATATGAAAGGATGCAAACCCGCAGAATCACTTATAGAAAGCAACCATAAGTTGCAAGCTAGAATAGGAGAGTCAGTGGATATGAAAGACAGGTTGGTAGACTAATTTAACTCACACGCTAGACCTGACATAGCATATGTAGTAAATTTTGTAAGTCAGTATATGCATGATCCTTGGAAGTCTCATATATAGGCTATCTTTCGTATTCTACGCTACATAAAGTATGCCCTAGGAAAATGTCTCCTCTTTTCTAAACACGGTCATCTCCAGATAGAAGCTTTTACAGATGTAGATTAGGTTGGGTGTCTAGATGATAAGAGGTCTATATCACTTGTGGGAGGAAACTTTGTCACTTGGAGAAGCAAGAAGCAAAGTGTCGTTGCTCGATCAAGTGCTAAGGCAAAATACAAAGCCATGGCTTAAGGTGTTTGTGAGCTACTGTGGTTATTAAAAATTATGGAAGAATTAAAGTTGTCGAATAAAAGAAAATTATCCTTATGTTGTGACAACAAATAGCCCAAAACCCAATACAGCATGATTGAACAAAGCACATAGAAATTTATCGGCACTTCATCAAAGAAAAGTTGTTTGTCAGAATCTGGGGCTCAAGTTATGTAGCCTCTGACGAGCAATTAGCTGTGTTCACTAAAGGACTTAACAACAGAAGCTATCATAATTTGGTTTGCAAATTGGGCATGTGTGACATCTATGCACCAACTTGAGCGGAAGTGTTGACAGCTTATCTTAGCTAATCTCATTACTATTATCAATCCTAGAATTGATGGAAAAACACTTCAATGCAGCCAATACTCTCCTTTTTTGCATCACTTTTCAGTCAACACACAACCAAAGTCATTGACCTTTTGATCCAAAAGTAAAACCTCTAAAATCCTTGTTTGCTAAACCCAATAAACATGTTAGGAGATCATCATTTGTCCCAAAATACACGACAACTTATATTTAAGTTAATACCTTCTACTCTAATTTAAAATTTTCTGTAGAAACAACAAACTATCAATTCCCCGGCAAGAGTATCAAGGAAAATATCCATTTTTTAACATAAAAAGGATTATTAGCTTAAGCTACAAATAAAACTCAACAATTAAGAAGCCAAGGTTTTCGTGAAGAAAAGGTCATGAAAGTAAATGGTAGTAACTCACCGGACGTAAAGGAAGGCCTATAGGACTCAATATGCAATCAGGGGCAGGAAGAACTCTCTCTCTTGGATGATGAAATCTACAAACTGCACCAAATTTACAATCTCCAGTCTTCATGTAAAACTGGCACTCGGGCTCGCCAGGTCTCTCAGGAAATACATTCCCCCTTTGCAATGCATAAAAACCTACAGGGGCAGAGCCAGAACGAAATTGAGAAAATAAGGCTTGAGATCCTGCAGATTCTGATTCATTTGGACGAGAGGTTCCATAGATTTGGTTATTTCCATTTGTCTGCTGCAGGTTCTCTGAAGAAGATACTGAAGCCAATTGACCCTGAAGAAATGAAAAGTATCAGAAACATGGTACTCCTTTTATTAATTTTTTGGAGAATAAATGTTAGCACTTCCTAATGATCTCAAGTTAAGGTATCAACTAACACAATCAAATTCTGCAATTTGTATAATTAAATGCAAGCAGAAATAAATAAATAAATAAATAAATAAAAAGAGAGTAGATCTATGCTCTCGGGCATTTTTGTAAATGATCAAGTTAGAGATGCCATCAAACCATTTGGGCCAAACCACTAGCAAAGATTCCGTTCTAGTGACCCAGAGTTTGACATGCTTATTTGATTCTACATCTTAAAACCTACTAAAAAGCATGATCAGAAATAGATGAGTCATGTTTAAACGCCTATATACTTTCCTTCAGAATATCAACCAAATCTGCAGAAAATCATACTGCCCCAGCACACCATCAGCCAGCCACAAGTTCAACAACAACAAAAAGCAATACAACTCCACCACCATTGGTAACAGCACGAGTACTATTGACTTGTGATCTTAAAGGCCTTATCCAACCTCCACCATACTTAATTCTAGGCTCCCTTAAACAATCCTGTCTAATTTTTTTGATGACAAGTATCATGAAATTACCATTTCTATCGCTTGACAGCTCCATCAAATAAAGCACACAATTATTAGCTGCTTGTGACCATAATCAAGCTAAGAATACGCTACTTCTTTCAAGGGCAAAAAAAGGTCAAAGTTGCTTCACTAGTCACTTTTCACCTCTAATACTGTCCAATCACATGTAAATGCTAAATAGGCATGCTTAATGAATACAACATAAGTAATAAGCAAAGGAAAAGCTTACACCATAAGCATTCCAGCTTGGAACTGATACCATCCCTTGGGGTAAAATCAAAGGTGCATAACTTGAAGGACCTTGCCAACGAGGACTGGGAATGAAAGAGGCTCTTGACCAGTTTGTAAGCCCTCCTAGAAATGACTGCTGACCAGAAGTGGTTGGTGATGGGACAGTCGGATAAATAGGAGATCCTCGCAAGGAAACCATCATGTTAGTTGGCTGAGGATGGTGGAATTTACAAGTGCTCCCAAACTTGCATTGTCCAGTTCTTAGATAATATGCACACTCAGTTTCATTCTGTGAAGGAAAAAGTAGAAAGGAAATAAGTTACATTATTAAGCCTATGAAACACTAATAACCACAAACAAACCTGTTAGAAATTAATCATTGAAGAAATACAGCTTGCCTTAATGAGGTCCAAGTTTGCACAAGAATTCAACCTCAACCATGAGGCCATTAATGGTCCAAAATTCAACAGTATTTTTGTTCATGAAATCCATATTTAAAGTTAAAAAAACAAACTCATAACTCAAAGCTAATAAAAGATTCTCTTTGAGTTATAGCAAGCAATAAGATTTTACATTATGATCCTAATTCTCTATGCGTGTGTATTTTTCATATTGGATCTAAATGATATATCATTTAGTCAGTTTGACCATACAATTGAACAAAGATTAACTTGAATATTGCCTTAAATTTGCATGTTATAAATTGTGTTGTATACAGTAAAAGAGAAAAGAAATCCGTACCGGGCGAAGAGGATAACCCAAAAAATTTAAGGAAACTCTTGCTATCTCAGCTTTGTCTCTAGGATGATGAAACTTGCATGTTGCTCCAAATTTGCAAGTTCCTGTTTTCAGGTAGTACTGCAGAGCAGTTCAGAGCAAAATGTCAGTTGTCTCATCCAAACATACATGAAAAATGAGAAACATAAAGTCACATATTAGATATGAGGAAGTAAAACCAAAATAGTAGCTTCTGTCAAGATTTTAAATTAGCTTCTCATGCAATAAAAGCAAGAGTCAATGCTATCTTGCCTTCTAGAATAGGAAGAGCGAAAATAACATCCAAGAATAGAGCAAAAATTAGGAGAAGCCAATAAGCTAGTCAAGCTAAGAGTTCACTCAAAGTTTGATTGTTATTCAACACTAAAGCAAGAAGTAAACCTTTTTCCAGGCTAAATTATTAGCATATCTCCATTTTCTTAGTTTCTTTTTTTGTTTATTTTCTGATACTAGGAATCAAGACAAAACTGGAATGTCTTATAAATTGCTCAAGAGAAAAATATTTAGAGGAAAAAGCAGAGACAAGGGAGGAAGAGACCATTCACGAAGTAATAGAATCTTTAATCATCAATAATTTGCATCACTTACACAATTATTTTGAATAAATTTTATTTCAACCTGCAATCACATGAGTCACACTCTGTTCAACATTCAGTGGGATTTCATTCTACACCTGAAAGTAATCCTTGATTCATTATGGATAACTTCAAAATAAGAAGGAACACTCGTTTGATTCTAGTGCATCAACCATATAGATCCAAACAAATTCCGAGCAGCAAAAGAACTGATCTAACAGTCAAATCCATTAAATTTGTAAAGAAATATCTCTATCAATCTAGAATAATCGCATTCACTAAAGTATTAAAATGTTTAGCTCATCATTTTGATGAGTAAATTCCCCAATGTACAACAATAAAATAAATTTCCTCTTTTAGATGGATAAAAGTAATATACTTCATGGTAATCAGAATGTCATACGTTGCAAGTTGTAAAGCACAAGTAAAAGCAGAAACATTTTGTCATTTGAGAAACCAAGGAAGAATACATGCCTGACATTCTGGTTGTCCTACTCTTTCTGGAAACTCTCCTTTCATCCTTGCAGTAGTAATAGCCTGGAATTTGATATAATTGAAATAAACATTTGAAATGAAAGTTGATATTTAAAATCTCAAACTAGTAGTAGGACAAAGTTAAAATGAAATTATTATAGTAGATAAAGTATAGCCATGTGTAAAAGTTTCAAATGTCTACAACTTTAACTACCAATATTATGTCAATGATAAATAAAAGGTTTGAGAACTGCAAATAAATAAATTGAGAAGCTTTTTCGCATTGTACCAATAATATCTCACTCATAAAGCATTAAATCCAAAATAATAAGAATTTCCCAAGCAAGCCGTAGCTTTATACCAGCTTTCTGTTAGGAGGATGACTAAAACGACATGTCGCCCCAAATCTACAAAGGCCTGTCCTTATATAGTAAGAACAATCTGGTTCTCCAGGACGCTCTGGGTAGGGACCAGGTTCCATTGTTTCACTGGATCTCAAGTTTATTTGCCACATACCATCTGAAATAATATTAAACCAAAAGGTTCAGAAAATACATCACAAAATTGAGTCAAAGAATAACAAAAAGGTATTGGAATTTTCAATTAGTAAAAAAATTTCTTACAACATAACACACTCAAAATATTCCCCAATAAAAATATTTCATTGTATAGACAAAGTTTCTCTTTAATTAGACTTATCACTTTAACATATAAATAATACTAGTTAAAGAAGCATTATAAGTTTTCATTTCATTTCATTGTCACTATGGGAACCTACTGGTTCCTTTATATCCTTTTTCAAGAAATCCAAGCAAAAGGAACCTTACCCCTCTCTCCCCCTCTTCTCCTCACACTCCCACCACCCATTCTCCCTCCTTTCCTTACCTTTCCAAAAAGTGGGCCGAAATGTTAAAAGCAATGCATTGGAAAGATGAGTAGTTAGGTCTGAAGAACAAAGGTTCATATTTTTTCTCTTTTATGTCCATCACAAACCAAATGAACTCATTGGAGAATCATGATTCTATGTTATATGTCCCTCTTCCTGCATGATGAACATTGCTTCATATAAATAACACATAACATGTAAACAAGGAGAAATCTAAGTATATTTGATTATCAACCCCAACTTCTTACTTTCAAAAAGTAAAAATAAAGAAAGACCATATGTTTAATTAGAAAAAACAAGGTAGCTTTTTTTTCTAGCAACCATGTACCCTCCTAGATTTTATGACAAAACCTCAGGCGAAAGTACCAAACTTTTACAGTTTGACTCGTAAATTCCAGCAAAAGAGTGATTATTTAGTCTAAACCTAATGCCACTATAGTGTCTAATTGCATTTCCACTAACATTCAACGAAAAAATCAGGAACCAATCTTAAATATTAAATAACCCTCAGTCTAACAGTGATAAAAACAAAAAGATGTAAACAGAGACCAACTAGAACAATCATATCCACCTCAATTGCATTTGATGAACAGAACAGCTCATAATTTCATACATAGAAAATTAGTGCAGCTCAGGTTTAGTATGATCAAATAAAATTCGCAGAAAAGGTACTAAGACAAGATTGCTTGAACAACTTGTTTTTTTCTTGATAACAAAATTCATCATCATTATTTATATGCACATACATATACAAATTCATATATACACGTATAAGAATAAGAACTGCATCATTCGATCACGTCATCATGATGAAAGCTGCAATAATTCATGATCAGCATAAATTTTCTTCCCTTTCATTTTCTGAAACGCAATTAATATAAAAATTCAAATTTTACATAATTTTTTTTTAAACTTAACCGAAGAAAATTTTTTACAATGATCAAACCAGAGTTCACCACAAAAAAAAATGGCCAAAAGAAGAATTAAAGATAGGAAAAAGAACATGTAAACCGCATTTTCTTGCGTTTCACAAAATAAAAAACGAGAAATAATAATAAAATAATGCTGATAAAAATAAACTAGCTTAAAGAAATAAACAAAGGATAGAGAGAGGCCTTGGTTCAACGACGGTGAAAGCGACGTTCCTTCAGGCCCCGCCGCTGGTGTTCGGGACATCGGAATTCCGGCACCGAATGATAATTCCATTCAGCAGTCGTCTTCCTCCATCACCACGACTGTCAAGTTAGCACCACCTCTACGTCCCAATTCTCATTCCCAGTCGCAAAACCAAGCCCTCACCCTCTCGCTCTCCTCCTTCCTAACAGAAACCAAAAAAATAGAAATAAAAAACCGTTACCCTTTTTAGAGACCAAAAAAATTACTAAAAACGAGCTTTTCATCATGCAAATATTTTATTTTTATGTTTTTTTAATAAAAGCGAAAGAGCGTTCTTTTCTCTTCTCCACATAAAAAAAGAAATTGAAATTGAAAATGAAAAAAGAGGGAATTGAAATCAGCCATCAAAAATCCACCAGCTCTTCTTTTCCTTTTTTATTTTTCCTTTGTCTGCCTTTTTTCACCCG
Source organism: Gossypium rotundifolium (assembly GCA_025506655.1). Lineage (NCBI taxonomy): Eukaryota > Viridiplantae > Streptophyta > Magnoliopsida > Malvales > Malvaceae > Gossypium > Gossypium rotundifolium. The sequence goes on along the minus strand of CP106725.1, from coordinate 4,533,952 downwards.
CGTTTTACACAAACCGACACCGTATCGTTTTCCTTACTTGCGCTCCTTTCTAAAGTACTAAAAAATGCAACTCAAACTTAAATAGTTTAAACTATATTTAAAAAGTAATTTAATTGGAAATAGAAATTTATTGATGCGAAATTTGTAAAACTCCTTATGTTTTACTAGGATTTTAGTTTTTAGGTGTAAAGGGTAAAAAGCCCTCAATTAAGCCATTTGATTAATATATTTCATCTTTGACCGTTATGTTGCTAACATGAAGATTCACATTAGAAACAATTGGTGTAACACTTTTTACTCGTCTTGACGTATGGTACAGATGGAAGATACTACTAGAGCATTTACGTAACAAGAATCTTGGAATTATTTAAAATTTCAAACTTCAAAGTATTTATATAAAATCACTAAACCAAGTTTAGAATAATTTAGAGGTTTTAGAAACAACTAAAGATCATTTAAAAGTGGTACGTGGTGATCAAAAACGTCCGAGACCCAAAACAAGCCCTCAAAAGTCAAAACAGCCCAAAATAGAGTAATGGATCTGCCATAGTTGTATCGGTACCACTAGAGAGATGTATTAATACATCTCCCAAGTTTTGTACATTTTTGCTGCCTGACTTAGTTGTTCCGAAATTACTGAGCTAGGTACTGATATCTTGGACCTCTGGAGCCAAAATTGGGCTACTAACTTAGTTGTTTCAATACTTATGAGCAAGATACCGAAACCTTGAAGAAAAGGACGAAATATTCAAGTTAGAAACACCTACAATACACATCAAACACCTCCTAATAAAGCAACCATCAAACACACTCAATAATGGCATTGAAAACATGTAATTACAATCTCAAACACATTATAGCTTAGCTCATATCCATATATCATTGAAACATATACCATGAAGACATTAGAAAACCTCATTAAAACACCCAATCTAAGTTTAACAACCATTCATTTGCTAGCTCAAAACCAAAAGAATAAAGAGCATGCATGCTTAAACAAAAGATCATACATCACCAAAGTTAAATTCAATCAAATGAGTGTCCAACTCAACAATTCAATACTCAATGTCTCAAAATACTTAATGACAGAGGAAACTACCATATATATACATGTTTGAAACCTTAAGTACATGCCACAATGTAACATTGGTAAAATGGGACTCAGACACTTAAGAAATCCCACCCAAACACAATCAAATGTATATTACATTATGTGTGCGTTCCTAACCAAATACAACCAAAGATGTGGCACTATTAGTGCTCCAACCAAACACAACCAATGTTCTCCAAAGAAGAATGTTCCCTTTGGCCCCCATAAGAATGTCAAGATGAGGGTAGCATATCAAGGCTCCAAATTTCCATATAACCCAAACAAGTGCTAAGTTATCCCTATTGGCATGTCAACTATATCTTAACCCTTTTGCTAAGTTTACAAGGAAATTTCCATATAATCAAATACTTATAACATAATAATGACATGTACATATCATAGCAACTTGTATACTCATGTTTTCATGCCATGTTGTAAAAACGGAGCATAAATTTCTCATGTATCAATTCCATAAAACATATTTATAAGAGCGAAGCTCATTTTCATATTCAACATGTTAATTTAATGAGAACGTCCTTATTTCATTCATATGTGCATGTTCATACATACATAAGTACGTATCATATTCTTAGTCCAATTGTTCAATTCAATAACATTTTAAATACATTTTCCTTACCTTAAATAATACCATGTTACCAAACAAGTTTTACTCATTTTCATTTAGTTTATAATCATCATTTTAATGTAATAATTAACACACATATGGCAATCATGGTAAGTCCCATGAGAACTTACCCCCAAAATTAAGCAAAAAAGGTGGAAGGCCATTCCCTTTCCACATCACTCTATTACCATTTCCTTGCATTTGCTAGGAGTTGTTGGAAAATTTTAGTTGAGAAATCAATTTTGTTGCACAGTGGAAAATTATTATCATTATTTAAGACGAGTGATTATATTATTTATAGTAATAAACTCTAACCAAATCAAGGCATGTGCTTTGAGTTAGGTGGTTTATTCATTCCTTGACTTTCAATCAAAATGATCTTCTTCGCTATGCTTGAACTCTAGTCTGGTTGGAGTGTGACCTCTAATTTCACAAACCGATTGCACAGAATGAAAACTTTATTAATATTCAATGGGAATATTAATATATCTCAAAGTCTAGAAATTGAAAAGATAAACTCTCTTAAAATATAAAAGAAAATAAATCACAATAGATTTTAATAGAGTAACATGCTTAAGTGGTGTGTGTTTGACCTAACCAATGATCTCTATTTATAGAGAAAAACACAAAAGTCTTAATTGAACAATGGTTAAATAAATAAGATTATTTTAATAGAAAATTACAAATATTTCCCTTAGGGAATACCTACGGGTAGCAACACACCTAGTCTTTAGGACTAAGGTTGCCACTCAATTGTGGTCAGACGGGCCTCCAGGCCAGTCTCTTGTATTGGGTATTAATTATATGTGTTATATAGTCTTTAAATCAATTAATATAATTTTACAAACCCAATAATTAGTTTTCTATTCTAAAAACTATTATTTATTAATTAAAATATATTTATTTAATTTATTAATTAAATTATTTTCTCAACCCAAGTCTATATTTGTTAAAGTCATGGTGGCTTTGTCGTACTAGAATCTATGAGTAAATGAGTATAATTAATTTTCACGAAAACTGAGATGACTAATTAATTCAATTTTTACTTCGAACTTCAATTATTTAATTACAAACTATTAAATAAAAAGTTAAAGAAATTAATATACTCTCTAAGTCATCTCTTGTATATGGCGAGAAAAAGCATTCACTGTAGATAGTGATACATGCAATCTATTTCTCTAATTCGTCGTTTCCATTCATTCATCATATAAATTCAATTGCAAATTGTTTAGAGTTGTACTGAACTAGCGAATTGACCTATTTGACATATATATAATTAGGAATCAAATAATTTGTAATTAATTTTTGACTCTTCGTTTACTTAATTACAATTTTATTTTTTCATGGAGTGTAACAACCCAAAAGTTAGTGGTACCAGAAAATACGATTTCGAGATCTCGTTTCCATAAACTGAGTTTGTAAATATTTTTATATAATATTTATGGGAGTTATTATTTAAGTCAATTGAAGTTTGGATAGATAATTTTTCTGAATTAGTGATTAATTAAGGTTCAAGGACTACATTGTAAAGTCCAATCACTATAGGTTTTAATTAGTAAAAGGATTGAGGACTTAAATTGCAAATAACCCAATGTTTAAAATAACAAGTATTCCACCTTAGAAATATTAGTAGACACTAGTGAGTATTTTATAAATATATGTTATAAAATGTTAATTTAATTTAATTATTATAATTATAAAATAAATATATAAAATATAGTTCGAATGGAAAGAAAGAAAAGTTTTCTCCATCTTTCCACACCCGAACATTGAATAAAAAGAAGCATAAAATCGACATAAGGGGTTTTAAACTTTGGCTATATATTGGTTAGTTCAATTTAGTCATTTTATTGTAATTTTTATGTTTTTGAGGTCATAGGAGCTTGATTTAGCTAGCCCATGTACCAATTTGTAAAATTTTTAAAGTTTTAGGAAGTTATCATTGATGATTTCTTGAAGTTTTAGGTGTTAAATTGATAGGTTTTAAGCTTAGAAGTGAAAAAGGACTAAACTCTGAAATAAATTGATAGTTTCATACATTAGGGACCAAACTAAATAAATTATAAAATTGGTTATAGAAATAAGAAATAGGAGGTCCCTAATGGATAAGAGTGAAATCAGATTTCAATTTGGAGTTTCAAATTGAAAATTATGTTAATCACGGTTTTAGGGACTAAATTGAATAAAATGTAAAATTTGTATAAAATGACAATTGACTGTAATTTTGGTTGAATATTGACGGTATTTTATGTTTATGATAATCCGTAGCTAACGTTGACCTGGATTACTCAAGAGGAAAAGGAAAAGCTAAAGCCGTCGACGAATAACTTGAAGTTATTGGTTTGTATTTCTATAATTTGAATCACTTCAATTATTGTATACATATTTTGTTTTGCATTGTAAGATTATGAGGTGAGCTAAAATTGATAAATCGAGTTGAATTTATACGATTTTGATTGATTATTGAAATAGAGGACTAAATAGAAAATAGTATAATTCAAAGAAATTATAAAATTGACTTTGAATTGGGCTAAATAGGATATACTATCTAATAAATTAATTATTTGAACTATGAATTCAATTGATGAGATGTGAATTGAACACAATGATTATTTAAATGTATTGTTACCCTATTAACTGTTTGAGCATAATCAGATATAATTGGCATGCCATAAGATAGATCAAGTACGGTTTACTTTAACTACGAGTCGATGAGTGTTGGGCACGATGAATGTTGGGCACAACTTTTACTTAATTTATATCGATGAGTGCCAGACATAATTTATTTATTTCGGAATTGTTTGATGAGGCACTAGGTGCCAAATTGGTGTGTTGGTTGGATCCGTGTATTCATTTGAGTCTAAGTCAGGTTAATAGGGATCTAAAATGAAAAATTGAAAATGGCATATGAAATGAATTACTAATGTGAAAAGAATAATGTACACTAGGTTATAATTCTGGAAGTTTGGTATAAAATTGAGACAAATCAACTGATTCGATTTGGGACATGTTGTACTAATGTATGATACTCCTATACTAGTTATTGAACATGAATGAAATGATTTAAATGGTAAAATGGTACATTATAACATGTTTGGCATTTATATTGAATGACATTTGATTAAGTGTTTTTAATTGACTTAAGTTGTGTTATAATGTTTGATTATAGAATACCACTGAGTTTATTACTTAGTGTACGATTTTTGTTTTTTGTGTGTAGGTTAAGTTAAAGTAAGATCCCAAGCATTGATTTCAGCATCTAGATAGAATCTTGAACTCAACACTATTTGTGAATCTCTTTTGATAGTAAATGGCAAGTTCCAAGTTAAGTCATATTTTAGTTGTTTTGAAGTTATATATCTTTTGGATTTGGTAGCTTTTAGTGTACAATTTGGCCATATGGTTGAAATATGCTTGTGAATCTTTGGCTATTTGCTTTAAATGTTATAAAATTTGGTTGTAATTGGAAGAACTTGATGATCTTAGTATGAATGTACAAGTTAAAATGAATGGTACTAAATGGTATGCTTATTGATGATAATATAGTTAGTTTATAATTGATAAGGTATAAGTCAATTGCTAATTAAGGTTTTGGTATGCTTTAAATGGATGTTAGCTATTGTATTTGTGTTGATTTATTGTTGTAATATATGCATATATGTATATGAGAGTGTAGGTGTTTGTACTGGGAAGATTTGCAGGTTTTGGGAATGTACATTTTTGCCAAAAATCAGAGACCTAGTGGTTTGTCTTTGGTATCATGATACCAAGCCCTGGATATAGCGATACTCACTTTTGAAATCTTTGCAATTTAGTCTCCGAGATGGGAAATTTGAATACTGTCATCGATATCGCGATACCAAACCTTAGATATCGTGTTACCCATATGATGAAATTTGAAGTTTGGATACTGTCTCGGTGTCGCGATACCAAGCCCTAATATCGTGATACCCACTTTTGAAAATTTTACATTTTAGTCCTAGTTTGATCTCAGGATAGAATTGAGCTTTCGTAAGCTCGTGTAACACTCGATAATAATTGTATATCATATTGAATGCATGCTTTGGTTAAATTTAATCATTAACTTGATGAAACTGTTAAATTTTGTTATAGTTAACATTGATGAATTTAGATGCTTGTGATAAAAAATAGTAGATTTGAAAGCCAAGAGATGTTTAAAAACTATTTTGTTAAGTGATTTTTGTTAGTTTTGCATTTAGGGACTAAAATGAAAAATTGATCAAAGTAGCATGAAATTTTGGTAAATACAGATTTTAAAGGGTTGTAGAAGGGTATAATTAAAAACGGAATGAATAACAAGGTTCAATCGTGCAAGTGATAGTTGTTTCAGTTTAAGGGACTAAATTGATAAAAAGTAAATCTTTAGGGAAATCATTAAAATTAAATAAAAGGTTTTGTATATATGAAATGAGATGATTAAAAGTGTTTGGAACTAATAATTGGAAATAAATTATTGTATAGATCGAGAACCAATAGATAATCAATGAAAAGGAAAAATTACAGATTATGTAATACCCCTATACCCGGTTCAATCATGCGAGACCTAGATAAGACTATTACATTTGGTGCCAAAACAATTATGGCGAATCTTGTTTAATTAAAACATTTGTATATAATATTTTAACTTACCAACCATTTTTACTAACATATTTATTGTTTATTAATTCATTCCATATATACCAAAATACTTCAAGTAACGAAAATAGATAAAATTTCAAGAATCTACATTTTAGTCCCTATCACATGGGAACACCTTTGAACTACATATATACATGCCATTTTAATACAAAATATAGTACCTACTTTTGAAGCCCTTGAGGATCGATGAGATGAGAGATCTTCTAGTTGGACTTCTCTTCTAGTCTAATTGTACCTACGCGTTAAAATAAACGCTTAAGCCAGTGAAGGCTTAGTAAGCACTACAAGAATAATTAAATAAGTAATCATAACAAAATATTTTAAACTCAATCAATTATTGCATATCTACTCACATATAAGTCTCTTCAACTATGCATTGCTTTAAATAAATTTAATTTATCTTTTGTAAGGTATAAAATTACCTTAACACATCATGATTCACTTTTGTTTTCATTTCACTTTCTTAGCCCAAAGTAGACTTTATAAAACACACGGATATACTGGAACAAATACAGAGGTGCATTATTATGCACAAGTGAATGAGAGCACCAATGTGCTAATAATCGAGAGCACCGACGTGCTAAAATCGAGAGCACCAACGTGCTAATATCGAGAGAGCACGAACGTGCTAATATCGAGAGCACCAACATGCTAATATCGGAGAGCTAAAAAAGTTCCTTAATGGCATGCCACTAATATCTCAAGTAGTTCTAAATTTCGCTCTACTTGGACATTAAAGTTTGAATCTCATATATTTAAATAATTCACATAAATAATTCAAAAGGATAAATAACAATAATTTAAAATTCTTGTAGTACTTACTACAAAAGGTTGAGGGGATATAAATTCTTCTTCATTCACTCCTTAACCTTCTCTTTTCCTTTTCCTTCAATTCGGTCCTCTCCGTCCTTTTCTTTTTCTTCAATTTCATATAAACATATAACATTTATATGTTAAAAATAATCAAATAATTTCCTGTACTATTTAATAAAATAAACATGTATTTTATGATAAATTCATGCTTTCTTACTTTTGCTCACATTTCAATTTAATCCTTTACTCATAAACTTATTCAAAGCTGTCCTTTTGTGTCATAGTCACTAAATTATTTATTTTCAGAGCTACAGAACTCCAAATGAAGAACCATTAATTTTTCCTGAAACTAGACTCACATATATTCATACCATAAAATTTCCAGAATTTTTAGCTTAGCCAGTTAGTACAGTTTATTCATCAAAGTCACCCCTGTTCTGCTGTCTGGCAGTTCTGACCCTTCTTCACTAAAAATTAATTATCGCATCATACAAGATTCAGATGATGTTCCCATTTATTTTTATTGAAAATAGACTCATTCAGGATTCTAAACATATAAATTTAAACCCCTAATTATTTTTATCCAATTTTGATGATTTTATAAAATTAGAACAGGGATCCTGAAATCCTCTAAACCAGTCTTACAAAAATATAAATATCTAAAATTACAGAACTCCTTTGCTTTTCCTGTTTCTTTCATATGAAAATAGACTCAATAAGCTTTAATTTCATATCTCATTCAACTTCTAATTCCACTTCTACGATTTTGGTGATTTTCAAAGTTACTCTACTGCTGCTGTCCAAACTGTTTTAGTGCAACTGTTTATTACAACTTTTCCCTAAGCTTTCAATAAATGATAATTTCGTCCCTGCTCAATTAACTTCTCAGCTGAGCTTATTTTCTCAATAAACACTTTATTCTATTACTTTAAACTACTTTATAATCTTTGGGAATCAGAATTTTAGTAATAGACTTTAATTCCAAACATTTTCACAATTTAATTCTTAAAATCAATTTCTAACTAGATATTCCATTAATTAAACCCTAATTCATCAATTTGATCCACATAGCTCATGTTTAAAAATCTAAGAATTTCCAGAATTTCAACTTAATTCAACAAAGCTTTGTTCTAAAACTTATAAAGCATCAAAATTAAAAGAGAAGGGCTAAATTGACTTACCAATTAAACATCCAAGCTTTAAATCATAAATTTCTCCTTTTCTTTCTGTCCCTTTTTCTTCCCTTGCTTTCGTCTTGTTCTCTGTTTCTTTTCTGTTCTCCTTTCTTTTACTTTCTCTTATAATATATAATAACAATATTTCCTTTTAGTCCTTTATACTTTCTTTTAATCTATAATTAAACTTTTACATCTTTTCAATTTAATCCTTTTCTCAAATACTTCTAATTAAGTCAAATTCACCTAAATAAAACCTTATTAAACACACAACTAACTTCGTAAATATTTTAATAAATATTTTATGAGTCCGCTTACTAAAATGGAGACCCGATAACTCATTTTTCAATATCCAATCCCCCTAACACTCCTGCTTTTGCTGTTGGCCCTAGTAAGTTCATACAATATAAGTGATTTTAATTTTCTATTAATTATATTTGAATGTTTATTAATGCTTTATTGAAAGTTTGGATTGGTTAAACAACAATACTCAAATTGGAATTAGACTTAATCATAATGAAATAGTACGAAATTGGAAGTGTTCAGACTAAATCCTGATGAACTTAGTAAAAGTCTTGTATACGAGGTTATAGGTTGATGCCCGATGATTCTGAGCTCCAGCATTTGTTGCGGGCTTGAAGATACATGTGACACAGGTTTAACTCGAACGAGTAACTTGATGTCATTTTATAGGTTTAGCCCAGACGAGTAACCTTACATGTATATTAAGCCCTGGCTAGGCTATTTGTTGTGTAGGTTTAGCCTAGATGGGTAACCTAACACTATTGTTTATGATTAGCTTGGACGATCATTTGACGCTATTTCACCTGTGTACTAAGTTCTTTTACGATGTTTCATCGGGTAAAAATAAAATGTGGAAAAATGTGGAACTATGAAATTGATATTGGCAAAAGGTAAACATGATATGGATATGAGATGCAATTGACTAGTGCTTGATTTATGGTTATTTGAGATTATATGTATGATTATGATTCAAAGATCTTACCTATTTGATGATGTTGTATTATGCCTCGATAGGGGTAATTGTTTTGCATATTGAATTTATATGTGATAAGTAATTAAGGTAAGTAAATTGTTTGTATTGTTAGAGTTTACTAAGTATTTATAATACTTACCCGTGTTACTACTTTCTCTGTAGATTTTGGACGTCGGAACGTGTCGGTCGGATTATCGAGAAGCACACACCTATCGTTTCCTGATTCAATAGACTTTTAAATGTTCAAGCTTGGTTATTTGTGGTATGTACATAGGATGGTTAAACTTGTGCAAGTCGATGAATGTGTTTTGGCATAGTTGTCTTGTATATAAGTATATATTGTAACATGTTAAATGATGTATGAATGGTTGCAAAGTTTGGTATTTAATATGTTAATGTGAATGGCAAAGTTTAGATGATGGTATGAATATGATACAATATGTTGTATGAAATGGTTAAGGGTTAATGTATGATTGTAATGACTTGTGTTTAATATTTGTGTTGGTGCCAATGATGTCATATTGGTTGTATGCTTAGGGTAGAGTTTATGCTATGATATATCATGAATTGATCAAGTTTTGGACAGGTTTACTTTGGTTATTGAATGCATTATAGGTAATTTTGGAAAGGTTATGGTTTGTTTATGTTGTACACAATTTAACACACAACGGTGTGTGACACAAGGTCATGAGTCTTAAATTCCTTCTATCAAGAGCTGAATTTGAGACAATGTCACTGGATTGAGCTGTTGAAAGACTACGACTGTGTCATTGATTATCATCTTAGAAAAGCTAATGTTGTAGTTGACGCGTTGAGCAATAAGGTTGTGGTTGAATTGCGGGCAATGTTTTCCTAGCACAGTATTAGCAATGACGATAGCTTGATAGCTGAACTGAGAATCAAACCGATGTTGTTTGATCAGATAAAATAGGCACAGGTTGTTGATATCAAGTTGTCTGAGAAAAAGAAAATGGTTTAGCAAGGTATTGTTGAGAATTTTAGTATTGATAATAATGAATGCCTTAAATTTTGTAATCGAATCTATGTTCCCAATATTGATGATTTGAAAGAGTTAATCTTTCGCGAAGCTTACGATAGCCCTTTTGCTATGCATCCTAGTGGTGCGAAAATGTATCGTGACCTATGAATCACTCTCTCCTCAACCCTCACTTACATACAAGTTAAATCACTCTAAGAATACCTAGACAACAGAGTGCTATAATACAAAGCAAGTATAAGAAGAAATTAATGTGACAACTCAAAACAAAAGCATTCAATGAGCGTCGAACCAACCTATTTATAGGTAACAATTGGACAACATTTTAACCAAATACAACACATTTTAAAATTACACCTTTATCCATAATTTGAATTTTAAAAGTAGCCCTTCAATCCCATGTAATTCAAAATGAACTTAATCTCCAAGTAAGACCAAACAAAACATGATAGGGATAGAGTTTGCTTCCCATAAAACACTCATTTCCTTCTCCCATTCGAAAATAATTTCACCAATAAAGAAACAAATAATTTCAGCTCAAACAACGATCATTTTTTGATAACAAGTCAACCAAGATGATTCAAGTAAAAAAATGTCAACAAAACACACTCCACTTAAGTATTCAAGCTTGTTGTCTCAAGAATTATTCAAATAAGGAATGAAACGATTACATCATGGACAGTTAAAGTCCCAACAATATTATACATACCTAAAATATTATTTGACTTAAATCACTTCGAAAGTAAATTTTTTAAATGCGTTTTTTTTAATATTTGAATTTAAATCCCTTTGAAAATTAAAAATAATAAATTAATTTTATATATTTTTAGATTTGATTGGGGTGATGTTGGGTGAAGCAAATAAGAATGCAAGTTGTAGGAGCCAAATTTTGCCCTGGGCCCATTCCAAAATAATATAAATAAATAAACCAGTGTTTTTTTAAAACAGTCCATTTACAACTTTGAAGCCCAAAAGTTACCAGCACCCAAAACAGACCCAAATACTAACCCCTTTGCACCCGAGCTCAACACTCAAACCCGTAGCCCATTTACACCAAAACCCATACCCGAAATAGACCCAACAGACCTTGACCCAAACTAAACCTAAAGCTTAAAATGGCCCAATGCTAAACGAAATCAGAAACCCTAGGCACTACAATCGCCTCATCTTCGAGCCGAGGCCCCTAATCGCGTCGCAATCTGCTGAGCTACTCCTTCATCAGCACCGGACTCCGCTTCGACCTGCACATAGAAAAGGAAACACAATAGCCAAACAAACATGGCAACATTTTTGTTTCTTTTTTTTTTTTGTTTCGAAGGCTATAAAAGCCTTAATCTGTAATACAAAGAAAAAAAGAGAGAATACATACAGAGAAAAACAAAGAATACCAAAATACAGAAATAATATATAGATTTTTTTCATCAAGGTGATATTTTTCATTCGGTTTTTTTGATATATTCATGCATATACAAATGTTTTTAAAAATAAAATGGAGTGTTACCTTTCAAAGACGCCGAAATCGGAGGTTTTAGGCCTCCGGCCACCGTTCTACGGAGGCGCGTGTGGCGTGCCTATAACGTCCGACTACTCCTTCGGACAGAGGCGAGGAGAATACGAGAGCATTTGGGGGGGCTCTCTGATTTTTTTTTAAAAACGAATGTCAGAATAAATTTTTTTTTTAGAAACTGACTTATACCATTTTCGCTTAAGCTGATAAGCGCCAAAACGACGTCATTTTACAATCAGATCTGCGTGTTGACCTCGATAACCAGGGCAGGATCCGCGCGTTTTGTTAAAAGGGTCTAATTGCCACTTTGGCCCTTCCGCATTATTTCAATTTTACAATTAAGTCCTATTATGTTTTTATTTTTATAATTTAACCTTGAAATTTACTTGCTGTTTTAATTTAATCCTCCTTCCTTTATTTATTTTTATTTTTAATTATTCTAATGTCATATTTAAATTATTTTATTACATTAAAATTTTACATTATTTTTTATTTTGTTAATTTTGTTAAAATACATATATATAATTTTTTATTTCTTTAATTATTATTATATATTATTTTACTTGGTTTAATAATTTATATGTCATTTATTATATTATATTTTTAATTTATATTATATTATATATTATTAAAATTTTGTTTTGTATAAAGTCTATTATATAACTTATTTTATTTATATTATTTATTACATATAATTTTATGATTAATATATTATATATATTTTTATATAAAATTGTTATATACTATTTATTAATTATTTTATTATATATAGTTATTTATACATGTATTAAATTATTAAATTATATATTATTTATAAGTATTTTTTTACTTTTAATTTTGTTATTATATATATATATATAATATCATTTTAAAAAATCATCATATTCTTTTTATTCAATGTTTAAATATGTTATTCCTTTTTCATTTAATTTTGTTATTTCGTGAAAATTTCAATTATTGCTATTTATTTTATATTACATGTTTATTTATTTATATTTTTAGATCGTTTATTATTGCTTAGCATAGTTCATTATATATTTATGTTATATTATTTTTTTATTATTTATTGTTAGTATAATTTTGTAATTATGTAGAATTGCTATTAAATATGTAGAATGCATACTCAAACCATTGTTTTATAAATTTTTTTTGATGCATTTTTAATATTTTAAAAAATACGGTGATATATGATATTTGGAGACTTCGAGAAGAATTGTGCCTTAACTTACTGGGTTTCGATTTTTCTCATAGAACTTAAAGTATTAAATATCTCTTCTCTTTTAAAATCGAAACTTACAAATTTCAAATCAAAAAAACCTATTCTTGGGAATTCAAAACGTTATGTCCCAACTTACTGGATATAATGTTTTGTGTCTCAAGGTAGAATTTTCTAAAATAAAGGCGTACCTAGTTTCAAAGTCGTGAGATGCTATATTCTAACTTACTGGGTATAGTGTTTTATTTCTTTGAGATAGGTAAATCTAGGTTTTTCTTCAAATAAAAGGATCATTTTATAAATAAAAAAATTTAGTTTCAACACCGGGACATGATTTTATCGATTAGATACCAATTTTTGGGCGTTATGAGAGTGCTAACCCTTCCTCATACATAATCGACTCCCGAACCCATTTGTCTCGTTTTTCGTAGACCAAAATCAGTATTTTGAAATAAAATCTTTTTTAAAGTGATCTAATCACACCTAAGTACAAAGAGATTGGTGGCGACTCCTATTTTCGTTTTTAAAAGTCGATCCCATTTCTATAAAACTTTTAAAAAGGTTTAGACACACGTTATAAAGGTTTGTGTTTTTTAACTATGGTAATTGGTATTGTACTAGTATTGGTCATACCTGCCAATACTTATTGTTTCAGACCTCAACTAGTGCCAAGTAGTCTAGGTTCTGCTTTGTTAAGATATTGGTCATTGCGGTGTGTTCCGACTCATTTTGACCAATACCAACTTGTACCTGTTGGTACGTATAACATTTTCTAATTTTTAATTTTATTTTTTTATATGAAACAATTTTTTTATAATTTAGATTTAAATTTAAACTATAATTATTAAATAAAATTAATTAAGTGATTAATTCTCCACGTTCTGTAGGCCGATTAAGGGAGTAAATGCTGGCCATGAGTTAATTAAGTTATTGAATCCAAATGACAATTTTAAAAACTTATATTTGCATATTGATATATTTATATGCATGTAATTGAGATATATTTGCATATTACAGTTTATTAAGAAATTAAAAATAAGGCTATAAATATATATGTGAAAACATGAAATGATACATCGAAACATACCTGTAAAAGTACCAAGACAAAAAGGGTATGTTAAGTATATTTTGTTTTGAAGGTGGAGTGAATCAAGAGAAATTGCAGCAATCAAAAGACTTCTCCTCACAATTTACTTCAAGTTTTATCTTAGACTTGCTTTTCAGCAAATTATAACCCATTTTTGGGGTTTCAGGAAACCATTTTCTTTGGGGGCAAATTTTGCTTCTATGGTGTCCATGTGCTGTTGGTTGTGTACAAATATCTCCACTTGCTTTTGTTTTTCTAATCTTGCATAGTTACGTTGATTTTGCAAACTAATTTAAATGAAATAGCTCAAGTAGCACTCCCTATGTGAATAACTCTTAAATCGTTCTTTTATTAATAGAAGTTAAACAAAGTAGAAAACAAGACATAAAGAGAGTATAAAGATGCTCCACCATAAAATATAAACTCTGCTAAATTATTTGGGCTACAAAATATAAGATAAAAGACTCTTAATCGTGAAATCCTCAACAAATTTGATTAATATTTTATCTTTTTTTTCCTTCCAATCCTCAATCATTTTATTCTTCTTTAAAATCAAGGAAACACACCAATTGGGTACCCATCACCAAGAGCTTGGTGTTTCCAACACAAAAAGATCGCTTGTGATGTACTACTGGAAAGGATGAGTTCAATTTAAGTAAACAAATTATTTAAAAGAAAATAAATTTGAGGTAGAAATATTAACAATGGAAAACAAATACACATAAGAAGAAGAAAAAAAAGAAAAGAAATGGTAGCTTATTGTATAAGAGAGGCAAGTGAAGGCAGTCGGAGCCCACTTTGGATACTTAGCACAGTGAAAAAGTTTTCTAGGGAAAGTGACAGAAAGTTAGATGGAAGTGGGGCTTGTTGCATCATAAATATAGAAATTTAACCTACTTTTGGCACAGTCTATGTGAAGAAAGAAAAACATAGCTTGGGTTAGGCCTGTTTTCAAGGCTTGACAATTGTAATCCTGTTAAAATCAATTACTACACGTCCAAATATACCCATCAGATCAGTTGGTATAGTTTAATGCCTCTCTTTTTCTGTACCAAACTAAACTCAAATGTATGTTGACCTTGTTTCATACAGAAGAATAATTGTGACTTGATAACAAAGCCATATCCACCCAATATAACAAACCAATTACACATCCAATAGTTGCATTTCCTTCAACAACAACCGGCTGGTTTCTTTGGGGTTCTCACTTTTTCACTCGCTCAAGCCATTATTCTATTTTTCTCCCATCCATACCTCAGAAATGAGAGACAAAATGGAAAAGCTTGTTATTCTTCCCTTCTCGGTTGGTTGTGTCTCTGATTCAAGCGTGGCTGTTGCAGCGCAGCGGCACCACCACCACCAGCAGCCTAGGAGATCAAAGCCTCCTCCTGCTGCTGCTGACACCAATTCAAATGCAAAAAGTCTCTTTCTTTAATCCCTTTCCTTGTTATTTGGTTTCTCTTTTTTTCGGGTTTTGAATTTGATTGGTGGACTTTGTAGGATCACAAGTGGAAGACGAAGACAGTTTATCGAGTGAAAACATGAAGTACTCACTGAAGTTGCTGCCTCTTCCAAAGCCTGACATATCAACTGGGTTTAATAGGCTCGTCACCAAGAGTTTCAAGACATTATCTCAGTTATTTGGTAAGTTTATAGATAATAATTAATGTCTCAGTTGCTGTCGCCTTTCTTCTGACGTTAAAGACCAAACAAGGAGTGCTAATTTACTTATAATTTCCAGGCCAGCATCTAATGGATATTCCATGATGAAATCAAAAAAGTGTCACTATCAACAAATATATTTTATAACCTGACGAATACTGAAGTAGTAATTAGTTACCTTCAAAATTCTATACCATTATTGCTGATGTTTTAGCTAGCTGCTAGCCTTAGTAGTCCAAGGTTTAAACGTTAAAGCTTAGCTGGTTTTGTTCATGAAACTATCCTTAATTAAGGGGTGGGGTGAGTGACATCTAGTCTAGCTATCTCCATCAATTTATTATGACTCTCTTTGCACCAAAAAAAACAACATAATAATTACGAGTACTCATATTTATTGCTGTTATATGAGTTTTCAGCCTACAAAGACGAGATAGACGAGTCGGAAAATGAAATGGAAATCGGATTCCCGACAGATGTAAAGCACGTGACACACATAGGATTGGATGGATCGGCATCTACCAGCCCCAGCAATGGCAGCTGGGACAATCGTCTCTCTCTTCATGACTTGTTCGTTTTCCCCAGCAGTACTGCCCCTTCGGGACAGTGTGAACTCCCCATGGAAACACACCCAGGAGCAGCTTCACCCTTCGTTCAAGCTCATAATTAAGACTGGTGAAACAGGATTGCCTTCACCAGGGTGTTGCACTACTAGCTGATGATGATAAGTTGGTATATTTAAATGTCAAAAAATGGTAAAACTTGTAATGGAATTCTCTCTCTCTCCCCCCTTGTTTGTTTTGTAGTTTTTACGAAGTTCTGTGGTGGGTGTATAAATTTCACAAGTAGTAAAATGTTTCATGGTTTTGTAATTAATGATCTACAGTATTAGAAAATATACATCCATGGAAATTAGTATATTTTCTTTGAGTTAACATTCAATCTTTGAGAATTCTTAAATTATGTGGGAATTATCCATATATGAATGGTAATATACATAGTTTTATAACAATATTGCAAGTGTTGCACAACATGTGGGTGTTAAGGTGATCAATTTTGATTATTTTGTTACAAGAATTTAGAAACTAGATTAGTGGTAATAACTCATGTGAATGATTCCTCAATTAAGGATAACTATTGAGTTGGGTTATTGTAATATGGGAAATAATATTTGGGGCAACTTCTTCAGTTTAAGATACACATTTTTAGCATCATTTATATATATTTTTGATAAATAAAAGAAGGCATCGGAGTGACTTAAATCAGTTTATTCTTACATAAAGAACACTAAATTTATCTTTTAAAAATAATTTCCTAACATGGAATGTAGGAGCATCAAGAATATGTAGATTAACATGAGTAGATGGACATGTTCTGGCTATCCAATCAGCAACTATGTTTCCTTCCCTGTTCACAAACTAGAATTTAACATATTCAAAATGTCGAGGTACTTCCTTTATTCTCCTGACGAGAGTCATCGATGGCGTACTTCTCAAACAATCCTTAATCATTTCCACTACCAGCATACAAGTAGTTTCAATAATCTCCTTATTGTGTTCTCTAATCCAAGTTATTTCTAGGTATTATAATCTATTCACTAACGAATTGCTTTACCAATACATTTTAGAGTTTAAACTTATTGATATGTGAGGACTATTTGATATCTTCAGTAAGAAGGTCCTTAAAGGCAAGAGTTTATTCTTCACATAAAAGTGTACTTCAAATTGCAATAATCCCAAGATTGATTAGCTAGCTAATGGGCAAAACCTCTTGAATTATCAGCACAGCACACTTTACCAATGAGATTTTATGGATCCATGAGACACACGATGACACTAATATAGGCATGCTTTAAACATCAGAATATAGAACTGAAATGATGAATAGAACCTGGTAGATGTCAAACCAGTAAGAGCGCTTGACAGGATTCTTGGCTCTTAATCCGGATAATATAGGATTCGGAGAATTTGAGAATTTAGAGTGTGGTTTATTGGTCAGTTGTTCATATTTTTCAAAATTATTTGGTTTAAATCATCGTTGCACCAAAAAAATAAGAATTTGTTTGTTTGTTTAACAGGGTGATGATTTGAACAAATATTTAGTATACAATAATTTATTTATAATATTTTTTAATAGAAGGACTAAAATAAATTTTCAATACGTGGAATAAGATCTCTCGATAAAATTTAACCTAATTTTAATACAAATTATTCAATCTCATTTGTTTATTAAAATAAAATACTAACTATTACCCTTTTAATATTATATTACCATTAACATTAAAGTTGAAGTAAAATTTATTGATTATTTTTATTTTGAGTTTTTGTTAGTATATTATCAACTATTTTTAATTTAATATTTTAGAAATATAATATCATTAAAATAAATTGCTTTAACAAATCATTTATCTTCAAATGGGTGATTAAAAATATTGAAATATTACTCATTAAAAAATTATTCTTTGAGAAAGGATTGAATAAAACAGTGACGCCACATCATGTTTATCCCCTTTCAATAGATTTATGTCACATCAATATTTTTATCCTGAATTTCAACATTTTATCCTGAATTTAAGAATTTTAATTTGGATTTAATTTTTTTAGGATAAAAATACTAAAATTCAGGATAAAAATACTGATGTGGCATAAATCTATTGGAAAGGGATACAAATGACGTGTGTCATTCATTCAGATCCTTTTCCATTATTCTTTTCGTTGTAACTGTTAGTGATAACAAGTTTGAAGGATTAAAATCCACTTTAATAACGAGGATTTAACAGATACTATCTAATGAAGAAAAGTGACTCTTGAGATATGTTCTTAGAGAGATCAACAAGAATGGCAGATGTTTTAACAAAAATGGCTCTTTTGAATGGTGAAGTTTTGCATATGCTTGAGGATCTCCTACGGAGATTAAAGAGATCCTAAATGAAGAAAGCACTATTGGCAATTTATTCATGAACACTTCTCTCTGTAATCCTTTATTTATTTTACCAAAAAAATTCATTCTTTTAATCATTTAAATAAAGGATTATAATTGAAAATTAAATTATATAAATTATTACATAAATTAGCATGTATATTGGAAAGATTATATATGTATATAAAAAGGAAACATCATATTACAAAAAATCGTAATTGATATATTTGTGATTCTAAAAATATTTAGAAATAAAATTAAAAATATTATCGATTGAGTCTTAGTTTGATTGACATGAGTATTATTATCAATATAAAAAGAGTGCGTTTTAACTAATTTTGTATTTTATTGATTAATTGACAGCTAAAGATGACTCTTCTCCTTTGTCTTTATTTTTATTTGTATGGTTGTTAGTTTGAATTTTACTAAAAAAAAATTGGATTATGTTGAATTTTAATTATTTGAGAAAAATGTGACAAAATTACCAATTTGTAATAATTTCATGAGGTTTTGAAGTGTTCATTGGGGATTAATATTTGGTTTAGGTTTTCTTTAACAAAATTCACACAAATTTATGCTTGATAAGGAAAATATATAATTAAATAATTAAATTTTCATTTAACTTAAATTGAATAGATAAATTAATTTTTTAATTTTATATTTATCTAATTTAATTTTTAATATAAAATATTTTATCCATTGAATTTATTTAATTTTAATTTGAAAATATTAATTTATTTAAGTTAAATGATATAAATGTTTTATCCAATATTTGAATAAATTAGGTATAAAATTAACTTATAAAAATATTTGAAAAATCAATTTAAATTTGAAAATTAAGAATTTATTAATTTAAACTGGATGGATAAATTATTTTTTAATTTTATATTTATCTAATTAACTTTTTAATATAAAATATTTGATCCATTGAACTTATTTAATTTAAATTTGAAAATGTTAATAAAAACAAATTAACTTATATAATTTAACTTAATTTAATAATTATAAAAATATTTTATCTAATATTTAAAAAAGGAGAAGGGATTATATGAAACTCTGGTTTCACGTCATTCCTATCCCTTTTCGATAGAAGAATGACAAATCAGATTTTTCCTCCTAATTTTTAGCATTTTTAGTTGAATTTAAATTTTTTCAGAAGGTAAAAAGTAGAAAATCAAGAGTAAAATCTGATTTGTCATTCGCATATTGAAAAGGGATAGGGATGACGTGAAATCACAGTTTCATACAATCCTTTCTCTCAAAAAAGTTACCGTAAATAAATTAACTTATAAAATAATATGAAAATGTCAATATTGCCCACTTGTCGTAATATCATACATTTGTACCTTCTTATATTATATTATATCTAATTTAATGAGTTTATCATTTACAAATGTTTATTACCATATATATATATATAAGAAAACTTTGTAGTATAATACTATATTTTGTACACTGAGATGTGAGTGAAAAGAACATTTTATGTACAATTTTTTAAAATTTTATTTAATATAATGAATATGGGTGAAGCAAGA
The DNA here is from genome assembly GCA_025506655.1 of Gossypium rotundifolium. Taxonomy (NCBI): domain Eukaryota; kingdom Viridiplantae; phylum Streptophyta; class Magnoliopsida; order Malvales; family Malvaceae; genus Gossypium; species Gossypium rotundifolium. Next base: position 4,513,673 of record CP106725.1, on the reverse strand, counting down.
ATAAATTTGTATTTAAATATTATTGAATGTGTGTTCGATTATTGGATTTATAATTTATAATTGTTTTATTTAAAGATTATATAAAATATGAAAAGAAAAAGTGTCATTGTAATAATATTAATTATTATTTTAAAAGAAATATTTCGTAATTTCATAATTGAGTTGGTGACTCGATTAAGGATGATCTGAATTCAATAAAGTGTAAATAATATATATATATATATATATATGATATCTTAAATAAAAGTAATTATTTTTTTTGAAAAAATAATATTGGTGAGTTTAAACAAGTTTAAATTAATCATTTACAAATACAATAAACAAAAATGAAACCCACATTTCAAGTCGTGTTGAGTTTGAACAACCATGTATAAATTTAATATCGCGTATAAGTTGAGCTCAAACCCAATTCGGCCTAGAACAAAACACCTCTATATTTACAATTTTAAATATACTAATCTAGTCCACTCATGTTTCGCGTTGGGTTGATTATTTGTTTGTGCTAAATTATAGAGTAAAAATTTGGAGATTAAAAATATACTCTAAGCAAAGTTTTTAAAACTGGATCAGTGGTCAAATTAGTCAAGCCACTATCATTGAACAAATCATTAAAAATTTTAAAAATATTTTAGAAAATAAAATTTGGTTCAATCAATTTTTTGAGCTGGTTCAACCGGTCTATTTTGGCTCGCGAGTAAACCAGTCTAATGCCTTTTTTCCGAATCGATATCTCGATTTGTTCAGTTCAATTTAAATAACCATGACTCTAGATTTCTATACTTCGTACATTTGGAATTTAGTCCAACCACATTTATTTTCAAGAATTTAATGCCTCTACTTTTTGGACTAAAAATTCTGATTTCAAATTATATATATGACCATGTAATGTTTTAATTGAAAATTAACGATATTAACTATTTGGACTAATTAATAACATTATAAAAATATAGAGACTATTTCATGTTAAAAGTTAAAGTATAAAACAATACTAGAATTTCAATTTTGGTTCATTAGTTAAGGGTATTTACCTTATATCTATGTTGTGAGACCGAATCGTAAGAATTATCCATAATGATGTGTGTATGGTAGTGATTCATTTCTCTAGTATGAGTAAGTTGTACAAGAAAAAACAACACTAAGATTATATTTCACCTACATGTGAGTAAAATAAAAATTTTATATTAATAATGTATTTAAAAAACTATTTAATAATTAAATGATGGGTAAAGTGGTAAAGTGTTTGTGTAAAAATTTTATTAATCTCAAGTTCAATTCTTAGACATTTAATTTTTTAAAGTAGTGAATTTTACGGGTTTTTTTTTTTGGTACAATGTGAAGGAAAAACTCCTAACTAGGCTAGATGAATCCAAGTCATTTCAGAATAATCATCATGCAATAATTGAAGAATTTCATCTGACGGTTGCATATATATTAGCTTGCCGAATTAATATGGTCTTGAGAATGCCATTCACGTCAATACATCTCTACCTTGTTATCCTACCTAAACACATGTTTAATCTAGATCATCTAATCAAGTTGGAAGAGATCATTTATAACTCGTAGCATCAGAGAGTGATGTCGTTTAGTTGAATTTGTTTGAACCAACCGAATTGCTTCAATACTATCCATCTCAACCATCATTTTTTTAATCTCTAAATTCCATGCTAATTGAAGGCCATCCGGAGCACCCTATAGCTCTGCATTGATAATAAAGAAACAACCAATTTTTTTTGAAAACCCAGTAATCCAAAGTCCATATTGGTTATGAATTAATCCCTCTGTAGAAACAATTCCTAACACACTATTAACAACACCATCAGTATTTACCTTATGTCAGTCATCCTCAAATGGAATCCATCTGGCTGATGAATCTCAACTGATTCACCTTGACACAGTTGGATTGAAGATTGTTGTCCATTATTCGGTAACTCCTCTCCAAAACACTCTCACCTTCAATGAATTCATCATTAAAAACAAAGTTATTCCTCCTCCTCCAGAGCTGCAAGCAAATAACACCAAAGAGGGTCTACTAATCATTCGTATCGCTAGCTAGCAAAATAATTTGGATCTATCAGGTTAATCTCAATCCACTTCTCCAGTATGATAGTGAAGAATTTTTGTCTCTTATCCTGCTTGATTACCGCCAACCATGTACCCATAGCTGATGTGCATAATCACAGGATATGGCTAATGCTCTCTGTCAAATGTTTACAAACTTTACATCTAGCATCAGTAGTGAGATGCCTTCTTGCTCTACTCTCATAGTAAGGATCCTATTTTAAAAAGCCAGCCAAAGAAAAACTCGTACCTTTTGAGGACCTGGTAAATGCCAAATCCGATGCCATATTTTTCCACCCCTAATCGTCTCCACTCCACAAATGGAAGAATAAGCAAACCAAATTGAAAACCTATGATTTTTATCCTTGCCCCATCCAACAAAATCACCCACTTCACTAATAGAAGAAGGCTTATAAGAAACAATGCACGAAACCACAGGTGGCAGAAATATATCTTTTATCAGCTCCCAGTTCTAATCTCCACTCGATGAAACCATTTCCATAATAGAAACATGTTCAATGGGTATAATTTCAGGTTGTGTACAGACATTCATTAGAGGAACCTTTTCCTTCACCCAAGTATCTCTCCAAAAATCAACGTCTAAACCATTCCTAACATTCCATACAATATTTTTCGATACTTTGCCCTAGATCCTACAAATACCCTTCCAAAGTCGAGCCAAAGTCGAGAAACATTACCCATCTGCAAGATAATAGGCGCCTTGCTTTCCACTTATATTTCGAACAAAGAACCTGAACCATAACTGCTCAGGCTTTCTGATAAGATTATAACCAATCTTCATAAGGAACACATCATTTTGGCAATCAATTTTCTTGAACCTAAGACCACTATTTTTTTTGTCTTTGTAGAGATCCTCCCACTTGATAAGGTTTATCCCTTTCTCCCTCATCAGTGTGCCCCCACAAAATTTCGGATAATTTTTTTCCATCTCAGAGCATACTCCTTGGAATGACCATTGATTACATGATATTATATGAGTATAGCCGCTAAAATTGATTTCGCTAAAACAAGAAAACTTCTCTGAGAAGGCCAAATCCTTATTGTTGTGATAATCTCCAGATTTGTGTGCTCCAAGCGGACTGAAAAGTACCTAAAAAAATTCTACGACAAAAATTATAAATTATAATGTAAAGAAAATAAAAATAAATATAGTAAGATGAAGAAGTGTTGATAACGAATAATAGAACATCTAAATAAAAGAATTCGGATAAACTTGGCCTCTCAATGTCTAAATAACAGAACATCTAAATCCCATTTCTTTGAATTAATTATGTGGAAAATACAGATGGAGAAGAAAAGAAAAAAAAGGGAGGAACAAAAAAGAATGAAAAAAGAAAAAAAGAGGATTAATTATATACCACGTCAGTTTACTATTAACGACAATTAACAGTTCAGTGACTAAAATGTTACAAAAGTGACAAACATAACATGTCAAACATAATTAATTAAAATATGACTTGAGATAAACAAAAGTAACTATTTTGATAGTTTACCAAAAATACATTATAAATTCTTAACATTATCTATGGAATTAGAAAACTCAAAATATTAAATCCAAAGAAAAACTTCCATTTCCTAAAAAGTAAAACTACTCTTATCTTTAAAGTATACAACTGTTAAAGTATTTTCATTATAAAAAAATAAAATAAAAATAATGGTTAAAATATACTGTAAGGACCTTTACTTTTTACAAATTTATAATTTAATTTTTTACTTTTATTTTTAAGAATTTAATTTTTTTATTTTTATATTTCAAAATTCAAGTCCAACTCTTAAATTTATTGATATGATATTTTAAAATACAAAACTTCAATAGCAATATAATTAAAAAATTGACATTATAATTACTTTTAAAAGTTTTTGTCCTTATTTTTTAATCTTGCTTTTGCAAGTGATTTTAGGGTTGGTTTTGTAGTCATCCTCTCTAGTTTAGTGGATGCTTGGCTCTTTTATCGATTTATGCCTATCGCTTTGGACTACCCGGGATTGATTTACTTATTGTATTAAGTATTTGCAATCACTCTTGATATATTGTGCTTGAGTTGTGAAAGAGTCCATTGTCAACGTGTCGTAGTGTCCTATTGATTCTGAAGCTGAAACTTTTGTTGTATTGATAGAGTTTGTCCTTCAGCGACTTACAACGAGTATTTATTATTTTTTTCTCAAATTGTATAGTTTAATTCATTGAATGAATTAATAAATTTCTCATTAAAAAATTAAAATTATAATGAAAATAAATTTAATAAAATATTTTTTATAATATTAAAATTTAAATTTTAAAATTTAAATTTACGAACATATTTTAACAAAAATAAATTCATTTATCTTAAAAAATTATAAGTTCATAATCGTCCACTTGCAAATCTAATCACTTTCGTCATCTATAAGAAGCCATCATTTCCACTTTTACCCCTAATAGATACCTTTCGGTCGAATATATTAAATTAAAAAATTATGTAAGAAGGTTTTCATTTCCACTTTTAGCCCTAATCTTCACCTTTCGGTCAAAATATTAAATTAAAATAAAATTGGTCAAAAAGGGCGCCCGGCCCCAATAGAGCAAATTAAATGCTTCTGGAAAAAGGAAGTTTCGTTGAGGAAGAATCCGAATCCTAACCAACAAGCCAATACGGTGTCGTTCACAGCCTCTAAAAAAGAACCCTCCTATTTATAACCAACCTCTCCATCCATAACCATAACCTCATGTTCGTTTCGTTGTTGGTTTTTTTCGTCTCTGCACTTTTTTTGTTTATCCATCCTTTATATATATACTTCTGTTTCTTTTGATTTACTCAACAGAAGGAAAAAAAAAAAAGGGGGGGGAGAGAGAGGTGAGAGAAGAGATGGGGTTCATTGTCGAAGGAGATGAGAGTGGCGACGTCGTTCTGGAGCCGCCACCTAATTTTTCGATGGTGGAAGAAGGCATTTTCAGATCTAGTTTCCCTCGACCCTGCAATTTCGCCTTCTTACAAACCCTAAATCTTCGATCCATCATGTATGTTTTTTTCTTTTAAATAATTAAAAGAAGTTCTATTTCGTCCGGTTGCTTTAATGAATCGAATTTCTTATATGTCGCATTGATGATGTTTTCTTTTCCTACTATTATCACTTTTTGCATGTTCATGTTTACTGCTATATTTTGTTTTTAAAAGTAAAGTCTTCTGGTTATTTTTTAGCTTTTCTTTCTTCCTTTTTGCCTGCTTGGTTGCTATGAAAAGAAAAATTAGACAATAAAAGGGATAAAAAAAAGGCAGGTTGGAAGGATTAAAACGTATCATTTTTCCTGACGTAGCGCGTTATTTTTAGTGTTCTGAAATAAAATCAAAATTAAAATTTGAATGTATATGGCATTTTTATGAGCACAGATACTTGTGCCCAGAGCCCTATCCTGAGGAAAATTTGGAGTTCCTTCGATCGCATAATATCCGGCTTTTCCAGTTCGGGATCGAGGGGAAAACGGTATTTTTGCCTACGCTTACTTTCTCTGCTTTTACCGCAATTTAGGGAGCTTTTCATATGTTGATCAATGCTAGTATATAATTGTTGAATTTGAGTTGTTTGCTCTTTTAATAGATAAAATTGAATCCATTGCCAGTCTAATACTGCTTTGTTTCAAACAAATCTCGTGGACTAATATCAAAATTTCATGAGATTTTTGGGTCAGTGATTGGTGAAAGATTAAGTTCCGAGTTGCTCTACACTGCATATGGAAGTTTGGTCAAAGTTATCATTTGTTTAGTTCTTGAACTTATTAGGACCTTCTGGTCAAGATGAATTTTGTGCAATATGGATAAATCATAAATGAATCTAGAAAGTCAAATATAACTCATCTTAAAATTGAATATAATATCATCAAGTGTGTACATGTATTTCTATCCTTAGCTGTATCTTTTGACTGCTAAGAGCAGAATTGATTTTGGTTCTGTTTCGGCTTACATTATTGTTTATATTCCTTTCAGGAGCCTTCTCTTGCTTCACTCAAGGATGCCATTGGAGGGGCTCTCAAGATCTTAATTGGTACTGAATTCATAAACCTTGGAAGTTTTGTATTTTTATTTCTTTTACCAGCATGTTTTAACTTGATGGATATCTAACATGTTTTTATCATCTTGTTTGCAGATGTGAGAAATCATCCTGTTTTGATCCATTGCAAACGTGGAAAGGTAATAGTCCAAATTCAGCTATTAAATGTTAGCTTTGCTTGTGGAACTGCATTAATAAAGGTGTTGATTTTTGGCATTTGTGCGGGTTTACTTAGCTGATAAGATATTACTATATTTGATCAGTTCTGAATGAAATGGAAGCCATATGGAAAAATCTATATGGCTTTTTTGGTGGGTTTTGTTGAGAGAAAAGATTAGTTTTATTTGCATATTGGGAACTCATTTGGCACTTAGCTTTCAGGCCATAACTACTACTTCCTCGGATTTAATACTGAAATTCTTGGTTCTATTTCCTACGAAATGAGTTCTGACTTTTTCTTTTTCTAAATAATAAATAAATAAATGATGCAGCATCGCACGGGTTGCCTAGTTGGTTGCTTGAGGAAATTGCAGAATTGGTGCTTGTCATCAGTGTTTGAGGAGTACCAACATTTTGCAGGCATGAAATCCAGGAGTGCTGATTTGAGATTTATAGAAACATTTGACATCGTATGCCTCAGGCAGTGTCTTCAGAGCATCATATATCACTACCAAGGATATGGTTCGAAGAAGAGGCGGTTGCTTTACGGTGAAGAGTGTACAGAAACCCCAAATAACTTCGATATAAATGAAGAATCGGCACATAACATTAACGGAAGGAATTCACACTTCTCTTTAATGGTTTGAGAAAGTTTTTTTTTTTCTCTTAAAATCAAGTTTTGGAATTGCCTTACATATATATATATAAAAAAAAAACCCATTGTGAAAAGATACCTTAGTTTTCTTGGAGTACAACATTTTCCCTTTGGGATAGTAGCTTCTATGTTATTGTACATAGGAGGAGAAGCATTTCTGCAAATCTTGATTTAGGTTCTGTACAGCTATACTCTAGCATAAGATCAAGTTTGCATTAATTGAAATTATTCACCCAAAGAACCATCAATGAAGATATTGCTCTCTCTCTCTCAAATGTCAGTCTGACTATGGTGTATTTTGCGATATAATTACAACCAGTGACTGATTAAATTATGTTTCTACTTCTTCTTCTTCTTTTTTCTTTTTGAATTTAAGTGTCTCGAATATTAATTTTTAAAGTTCATACGCGAACTAATTAAAAAGCATACAACTAAACCGGTTAAGCTGTATAGTAACATATTTAGGTTCAGATTAATAATGCTTTTTAAAAATGTTTTGAGACAAGCATTTATAAACAAATTAGAAATTGAAAATTTTAACTTCTCTTAAAAATATTTTTTTTGCAAAAACACTTTTGAGAAGTATTCTTAAACTAGAATTGTTAACGCAGGTCCCACATAATGGTCACCATGTGAAAGCTTTTGTCATATTGCTGCCATGGATGTTTTTCTCATCGTTAGGAAAGCTCCCTAGTAATATTTTACAATTTGGTTACAGCTACAGCCTTATTTAGAAATAGCAAGGCATAAACTATTGGGCAAATATCCCAAAATACTAAAAAATCAAAATTACCGGAAAGGACAGGTTTCAAAATATTGACCGGAAGGGCAATTTCCCAAAATCGCGTCACGTCGGTAGCGTTTTGGGGAAAATAAGCGGCGTCCACAGGGGCGCTTTAAGCCTACCTCAAAGAAAAACGCTCCCGAGTAGGCTTTTCTTTGGTGGCTTAAAGCCTCCCAGTGGACGCTTTTAGGCCGCAGTCTAACGATCAAATTTTTTTGAACCAACGGTTAAAAAAAAAAACTATAAATACCCCCAACCCTTCATTTTTTCACACTTCAATCTTTCTCATTTTTCTCTAAATTTTCTCTCAATTTGCTCTCAATTTGCTCTCAATTTTCTCTCAAGTTTTTCTCAAAGTCCTTGAAATATACGCTTAAATTTCAAAATAGACTTCTACTATTTACTGAAAAAGCCCTTTATAATTTTTTAATATATTTATTTTTGGAAAATTTAAAAATTCTTTATCGAGTACAATGGTAGGAAATTACGTCGCTTAGACAAAGAATCACATTGCCGTCGAGCAATTGAAAATGGTAAGTTCGAATGTTAATTTTTCAATATTATTAAATTTTTAAATATGCAATTTTAATTAATTTTGAATTTTATAATTTTTAAACAAATTAGAGATCGGTGTTGCAATGTTATATTCGCAACATGCCCGGTCCCCATCGCCATTGATCGAGAATTACTGCGGAAGCGGGTTTTTGCACGTGGCCATGATAGGTGGGGTTCAAGTTGGACCCGCTTTGATCGGTAGCGTTGATAGAGAGGTGGAGACCCGAGACGCACACTTTCCATCGGCATGCGAGAGTGTACCATCACCTTAGAAGATGTGCGATTCTGATTGGGATTACCGGGTGGGCGAGTCGGTAGTCACCGAGTCCGTAACATCTCTCGATTGGATGGTCAGTATGCTATGAGCTCCGGTGCCATTCGGATAAATTGCAAGGAGGTCGGATCGAAATGGGTTGGTTACGAGACGCATTCCCGACCAAATGAAGGTTCGATGAAGAAGAAAGAATACGGTATCTGCGGGCATATATGCTTCAGATAATTGGAGGCTATCGATGCTGGACCTCTCTAGAAACCTCGTCCACGAGATGGCTCTCAAACTTGTTGATTTCAGAGCAGCGGTGAATTGAGTTGAGGTCTGCCGTGCTATCGAGGTTGAACCGGAGATGTGCTTGGGTGACGGTCTTAGAGTAAAGCAAAAATCGGAGGTTGCCTATCACTCTGCGAATCATGGGTATGGTTTCGATTTCCATTTTTACGTCCTCGACTCGACCAACCATATTTATTCCCACCGATAACGAGGTAAATTTAATATTATATTTTACAATTATGTCGTAGATTTATAGTATAATTGCATGCTAAAAGTTTATTTAATTAGGTGGAACCATCCGACGAGTCATGTTGGAATACCGACTCGACTTGAGGATATACTGACTCTATTGGAACAACGGTCGAATCACAAGTAAGTGTCAATTTCGTTATTATAATTTAGTATTTATGTATATAACTAATATTTTGGTAATGTTAATATAGTTTCAATGGACACCAGACGAGGATCCCGAAATTGGGCAAGAATTTGGAGGAGTTCCTCCAAAATCCGAGCAGCTTGTACGTTAAGGTCCCGCTAATCACCTACGCGACCGTGGAGATGCACCAGTCGAGATCGGGTTCTGCGGCAATTTGGATGCTGCAACCGATTCCGTGGCTCTTGAGGTGCTCGATGATGAGCACATGTGGACTTCTGGCGACAACACACGGATTGGCCAATATTTTGGTCGAACATATCGAGCGATGGGAGAACCGGTATGACTTTTTACCTAACCGGAACCGATCGTAGTTCCCGAGTTAAGCGTCGTGCGGGAGTACATGCCATGGTTTAGAATCCATGGCAAGTCAGATCTGTTGTCGGATGAAGAGAGGCGACGGTAAATTCATGGCGAAGGAACGTCGGGCCCTTTACATTCAAGGAGAAGGGTGATGAGACGGGCCCAACAACAGCGCTACTACGATCCACCGGGCCCATCAACAAGCGCCTACACAATCACCGGGCCCATCGGTTCACTTACAACACCGACAACACAGCGTCCACAGTTTATGCGGTCGTACCACCCTTATATGTATCCTCCTAACCCATATATGTTTCCTTTTCCTAGTCCCCCAGGTTGGAATGCATGGTCGGTTCGAGTCCGTTCGACAACTCTTTTTAGCCACCGATCGTGAGGCCGACGTCGGGTGTGGGATTAGAGGAGGTGCCGTCGGGAGCGCTTCTTTCTACTGTGCTCCTTCACCGTGACGGATGCGATCACCCCGCCGTGGTTTATGCAAACACCTCCGGTCATTATTTTATCAAGGTGGGTCATCATCGCAACACCTGTAACTGCACCCACCGGGAGAACCGATTCCCACCGAGGTTCCACGACCCAGCAGGAAGCTAGAAGGAGGAATCAATGCAGAATCAATAAATCGCCCCCATGTGGCATGGTTCCCACCCCAGCATCAACACTAAACCCTAATTTAGTTTTGTTATTTTATTTTTTGTAATTTAGTTTTAATATGAGTAGAAAAATTTGAGTTTAATTTTTTAATTTTGTAATGTAAATTTTTAATTTAATTTTAATATCTTTGATAAGATAGAAATGGTTTTTTTTTGTAATTTAATTTTTTATATGTAATAAAATTTGAGTTTAATTTTATTTCTTTTGTAATTTAATTTTTTATTGTAATTTTAATATCTTTGATAAGATAGAAATGGTTTTTTTGTAATTTAATTTTTTATATGTAATAAAATTTGAGTTTAATTTTATTTCTTTTGTAATTTAATTTTTTATTTTAATTTTAATATCTTTGATAAGATAGAAATGGTTTATTTTTTTTGTAATTTATTTTTTTATATGTAATAAAATTTGAGTTTAATTTTATTTCTTTTGTAATTTAATTTTTTATTTTAATTTTAATATATTTGATAAGATAGAAATGGATTAATTTTTTTGTAATTTAATTTTTTATATGTAATAAAATTTGAGTTTAATTTTATTTCTTTTGTAATTTAATTTTTTATTTTAATTTTAATATATTTGATAAGATAGAAATGGTTTAATTTTTTATGTAATTTAATTTTTTATATATAATAAAATTTGAGTTTAATTTTATTTCTTTTGTAATTTAATTTTTTATTTTAATTTTAATATCTTTGATAAGATAGAAATGGTTTAATTTTTTAATTTAATTTTTTATATAATAAAAATTGAGTTTAATTTTATTTCTTTTGTATTTTAATTTTTATTTTAATTTTAATATCTTTGATAAGATAGAAATGATTTAATTTTTTTAATTTAATTTTTTATATAATAAAAATTGAGTTTAATTTTATTTCTTTTGTATTTTAATTTTTTATTTTAATTTTAATATCTTTGATAAGATAGAAATGATTTAATTTTTTTAATTTAATTTTTTATATAATAAAAATTGAGTTTAATTTTATTTCTTTTGTATTTTAATTTTTTATTTTAATTTTAATATCTTTATAAGATAGAAATGATTTAATTTTTTAATTTAATTTTTTATATAATAAAAATTGAGTTTAATTTTATTTCTTTTGTATTTTAATTTTTTATTTTAATTTTAATATCTTTGATAAGATAGAAATGATTTAATTTTTTTAATTTAATTTTTTATATAATAAAATTGAGTTTAATTTTATTTCTTTTGTATTTTAATTTTTTATTTTAATTTTAATATCTTTGATAAGATAGAAATGATTTAATTTTTTAATTTAATTTTTAATTTAATTTTAATAACTTGAATAAAATAAAAGTTGGTTTATTTCGGCATCAACGTTGATTAGGATGGGCTGTTTTATTTTTAAATTGTAATAATTTTTTTATTTTTGAATAAAAAGTTATTTTTTATTTGTGTTTGTAATTTAATTTTAATTATCTTATATTTAATAAATTTGAGTTATTGTACAAAAGTTCACCGCTTTTCCTCCAAAAAAGCGAAATTACATAGCCAAAAGAAACAAACAAGCTAAGAACACGGTCAACTAGTCCGATTTGGACACGGCGAGATGTATGGCGGGTTCCTACACCACCCGCACCGGTCGACTTTGGTTGGTCGGTTCTCGGATATCCATATTGTTGCGTATTCTAGTCGAGGAAGGTCGACCTTTTGGTTTCGTCTCAATTCTCTATCCGCAATAGCTTATACTGTGCAAGCGATACCGATGGCAACTTACGCTCATCCGGGATGGTGGGAATCGTGTCTCCACACATTGTACATGTTTTCTAATTTGTAGACTTCATCGACATAGCTCATGGGGTCAAGACGAAGATTATGACAAGTCGCAAGTACATGAGCACATGGGTAACGGCGCATCAAATATCCACAATCGCATGTCCTATTTGTCAAGTGTACACTATAATGCCCGCCAACAATACCTTGGTTGGTCTGTCATCAAACTCCGTGACACGAAACCATAGGCTATCGCGGTCGTGACAAACCGTGTGCATGGTGTTCGCCGTGCCTTCCCACGGTTAATTTCTTGCAAGACCTTCGCTCCATACATGGCCTCCTTGCATCTCGCCTCGATAACTCGCCGCTCTCTTGAAAATAGTGCCGCTTAAATGAAAATATGTCTCCGCAAAATCGCTATAATCGGCGGATGACGGGTTCCTTTTAGCACGTAATTTATGCATTCGGCCAGGTTTGTGGTCATATGACCATATCGTAGGTCAGCCGCATATGCTTGTGTCCATTGTTCAAAAGGAATATTGCATGTGTACTGCGCCTTTCTGCGTTATCTGGTATAAAATCGCCAACATCTCGTGAAAACGGTCTTTATTGATTTCGTACCCTGCCAATATACGTTGATAGCGAATATTACATATCGCTATTCAATTGCAAATAAATTGAAAATTTCAAAAGAAATTATATTAATAGATATTTCACACCCATATCTCGCCACTTGTCGTTTCGTCTTTTAGATCGGTGTTGCCCATAGTAGTTGGATGAAACATGCCTCGTGCAATATCGATGGTGTGTGCGATGCCACATGCTTCCTCGTCGTTCTATTCTTGCAAGTATTCCAGGCCCCGATCCGATATAACGATATGTCGGGTTGAGGCGACATGCCTCCTTAACCTAGATAGGAAGAAGTCCCACCATCACCGACTCCGGTGTTATTGCGAACGCAATCGGAAGGATTCTCCCACGTAGCCTTGTGCCACAAATAGCAATAGCCGATCGTATATCTACCATACATGAAGGTACCGTTAATTTGTACCAATGGCTTGCGGTATGTAAAAGCATCTCAAAGATTGCTTAAATGTCCGAACAGCGCTGAACACTGCGCATCCATGGAGCGACGATCGTTGTAGTACCGGTTCCGCTTTCAATGTCTTGTCTTGCTCGGACATATCTCTCCAAAGACTGACACCACTGCCACACTTCATTATATGAAGCGTCCCACCGACCGTGCAACTTTTCCAACGCCTTCTGCTTGGCTATCCAAGCCTTTTTGTAAGAGGGCGTGTACCCTATTTGGCTACGAATATTGCCAATTAAGGCCGACACTGTAGTTTTGGGATCGGCCTTCACCGTCGAGATTATTAAATCAGCCAACATGTCTGAATCCATCCTCGGATGATCTTGTGTTACACCATCAACGAAATCGTTAAATAATACAACATTACATAATATTAGTGTTATTCAAATCATTGAACACATAGTGGTACTATACCTAGGTAAGACATGTATGCGGACCTTGTACTTCTTCACCTCCCACATCCCCGTCTTTTCCTCAACGACGCCATGATTTTCCATGCACATGTGCCGCCTTGCACAAAGACACTTCGCCTCATACCTATCGAGCTTTGATTTAACCATAGTGTAGTTAACCCTGCTCGATCTTGTATTGTTTCAATGCACCAAGAAAAGTGTTCTTGTTGGAAAACGGTTACCAACTTCTAATTGGTCCGAATCCAACGAAGAATTTGTACGGTCACGCGTCCGATGTGGTAGTTCAGAAACTCCAATGCATCATCTTGAGATAGATCAACATTATGCATGTCTACGGAGGCGAGTATGCCCCGAATAGCGGATCTTCTTCTTCTTCGTCTGAATCGCCTCAACATCTTCAGTACAATTGGAACGGCTCCGGTTCAAAAATAGTCCAACTTCGCACGTCGGTGCCCTGCTCCCGAGGTGGATCCACATCGGATTCATCGTCCGATCCTCCATAACTCGCAACAAACGAGGGCCCTCGCTTTGGTGGATGCCATCGGTAATACATCATCCTCCTTAAACATCTTTCGTAAAGATTCCAATCGTATGTGGATTGCCATCCACTAGAAGTTGATGACGTCCCCCAATACGTATTTCTGTCATCCGACGTCGATTGACGAATATGCATGTCCCATCCACCAATCGAGTGTCGTGCAGGGGTTATGTTTTCCATACTACCACCGCACACGGCACTTCTGTGTTTTGCCTCCCACTTACAGAGTGTCGACTTGGGGTCGTGTATTCCCTCGAACGATACTAGATGTTGAGGTCGTAGCGATCACTTAGAGATAAAAATTCTACATATACCTCGATATAGGTGAACCATCGGCAAGATGAGTCTCCACCATTGCCTCAAGGCTCGAGGACCTTTGATATCGAATGCGTCATATCTCATCGGATCAACCGGCGCAAAATCTATACTTAATAGACTGAACTCTCATTAGCGTTGTTCCGAATATTTTACGCCTAATTATTTTGTGAAGTTCTACCAAATCGACGTTTCGATTCAAACTCAATCGCGCTGTGTTCTCCGATAAGAAAATAACACCATCTTGGTGTCATGCATTTCACCATCGTAATAAATAACAAACATTAATCGTTCACTCATTTTTAATTTTTTTCCTTTTGCTTGAATTTGCTTTACGCTAACCGAGAATGCAATTTGGTGATTATAGCCTAATTTTGCGGACAACCAGAGCAAAAGCGTCCCACGTGGGGCGCTTTTCGGTTCTCGGTAATAGTGCACCTGTTGAGCGTTTTTGGCCTTTGTTTGTTGAAACGTCTCTCAAAATAATTTTGCCGGAGACCATCAGTAGCAAAAGCGGCCCACGTGAGAGCCTTTTCGGCCACGGTTTGTTCTAAAACGTCTCCTCAAAATTATTTTACCGGAGACTACTGCCCAAAAACTTATTTCATTTTTCACATTGCAAGTGGACGGGAAAGATTCCCCAAAAATCGCGTCCACATCAGCGCATTTTGGTGGAAAATGGCTCAAAGCGCGTCCTGGGGAGCGCTTTAGGCCACCTCAACAAGCGCGCCTCGTGGGAGCGTTTTTGCTAAGGTGGCCTAAAGCGCTCCTCCAAGGACGCTTTTAAATCGCTTCCCCAAAACGCTACGACGTGACGCGATTTTGGGAAAATTGCCCTTCCTAGGTCAATATTTTTGAAACTGTCCTTTCCGGTAATTTTGATTTTTTTGGTATTTTTGGGATATTTGCCCTAAACTATTTGCTTCGACTATTTATTTATTTTTAACCGTTGTTGAATTTGGTACTTGATTATGATTTGTTATAGGAATCACTCCAGCCAAGCCAAGCCAAGCCATGAACTTGCAATTTGTTTTCGAGTTGCTTTTATTTTGGGACTTGGTTCAACCCCAATTATTCCTTAGGGCCAATGAAATGGGGGGATGTTTAAAGCCAATATAGCAATTCAAGGAGTAATATTGGTGAAATTTTAGAAAATATCTTCTTTTTTTAACAAAAAAATCAATCAATTAAATACGAACAGTTTTCTTCTGTACTTCTATTAATGATTGGTTACTTATTAACTTGAATGATGAGACTGGTTTAACTGTTGGTAATGTGGAATGGGTAGCTTTATTTGGAATTGTAAGATGAAGAATCTGAAAAATAGAGAAACGTTATATTATTTAGGAAAGGTAAACTATTAAAATAGTCACTTTTATTTGTCTTAGGTTATATTTTAATCATTTATATTTGAAATGTTACGTTTTAGCAACTTACGTTATCGTGTTGTAATGTTTTATTTGATCAGTGTTAAGTCAATTGTGTGACGATGGGTATATTGTGACTTTTATTAAGGATGGTTGTGTAACGACTCGATTTTCAATGGTACCAAAAAATACAGCTTCAAAATCCCATTTCCATAAACCGAGTCTATGAATATTAAAGGAGACAATATAAAAACATATTAAAGATTGGTCCAATAATTTTTCTGAATTAATGATTAATTAAGGCTTAGGGACTAAATTATAAAAGTCCAATCGCAATAGGTTTTTAATTAACAAAAGGCTTGGGGATTAAAATAGAAATTAGCCCAAGGTCCAAAATGGTAATAAAACCAATTTTAAGTAAGAGTTAGTGGATGATGATGGTATAATCCATTATATGTGGTTAAATGATAAATTATGTTAATGAAAGTATGATTAAATTAATTAAGTGATTAAGGGTTAATTAAGGTATATAAGACAAACGATAGTGAAATCCATTTCTCCCAACCATACAAACCTAGAAAACCTAAGGAAGAAAACCATTTTGAAGCCTTTACATTTGGCCATTAATTGGTAAGTGATTTCAAGTTGTTTTCTTATAATTTTTATAGATTTAAGGTCATAAGAGCTTAATTTAGCTACCCCATGTACCAAGTTGTGGAACTGTTAAAGTTTTAAAAAGTGGTCATTATTTATTTCTTGAAGAGTTAGCTTGAATTTGATAGATTTTAAGCTTAGATTAAGAAAAAAAAGGACTAGATTGTAAAGTTATTTTAGCTTATTGTTAACTTTGTTACATTAGGGACCAAATTGAATAAATGTAAAACTTGTAATGAAATTATGTTTGAAATAGAAGGTATAAGATCCCTAATGACAATATATGAAATCGGATTTTAATTTGAGGCTAAGATATCTTGAGTTTAGAGGCTAAATTGAATAAAATGTAAAATATGATGGAAACCAAAAATAAATTCATATAGGATCATGCATATCATAGTATAGTATGAAAATTTTTGTATTGATTAATGATATAAAATAATTGTATAGATCAAGATTTGGATCAAAGTGGAGTTAATCAAGGAAAAACTAAAATTTCTTATTAGTCCCTGAAGAATCAATCTGTTTTGACGTTTCAAATAGCTAAGTTCATATGGAACTTACTATCTCATTTTATACTAGGTGTGATTTGTGTTTGATTATATATATAGACATAATCAGATAACTAGTGATATTGGCATGTAATGGACTAGATAATAATACTATATGATCATTGGTTATTATGTAATAGTACAAGGTATAAATGTGAAAGTTGATTGATTACGGTGCAAGAAAATGAAGTATGTGATAGCGTACATGGTACAATTTGAATTATGGATAATTACAAGGATTGGTAATGATATATATATATATATATATATATACTGAAAATAATGTCAGTGTGAACTTAGTAAAATGTTAGGATACATTTGGCATGTCAATAGGGTTATACACGAGCTTGATTATGGATTTTACATGTTGTAAAAGAGGTCTAGCATTTTTTTGCAAATTTTCAGGTTATATATAATTTAGGTTTAGCCCGGACGGGTAACCTAATATAAGTCAGCTTGTGTGAGCAACCTTGATATAATTTCAGCTTGTGTGAGCAACCTTGATATAATGCCAGCTTGTGTCAGCAATTTAGTCACCTATGTATCCTAGTCCATTTTACTATAGTTCCATCGGGTGATATTCATTTAAATGGAAAAGCTTGAAATTGTATTGAATAAGAATGGTATATGTTTATAACTTGATATGCAACATTACATTGCCTTGAGTATTAAGTGATGTATTTCATGATATGCAAGTATGACTAACCTATTTGAGTGTTAATGTTGGTAAGTGTCTAGTTAAGGCATTATGTGTCTAATTGAATGTTAATGTTGGTAAGTATTGTATTTCCATTTGAACTTACTAAACATTCTTAATGCTTACTCTAGTTGTTTCCTTTCTTTGTAGATTGTCACCTTGTGGAACTTGCCGAGCCAAATTAGCGGGGGAGCACACACTATCAAAAGATGGTAGATATATGTTCATTTTTAAGTCTAGACATTGTGGCATGTACTAAGGACCTTTTTTGTACAAAATGGTCAATTTGGAGTTAATGGCTTTGTGATAATGTGATAATGGTTGAACTAGTGAATTAGGTTTAGCATGAGATCTAATTGAGGTATGTTTTGGTCTTGTGTGATGCTAGAATGTGTAATAACCTTAATTTGTATGGCTTGGCATGTCAAAGATTGCAATTATGATAGTTGGAATGGTTAGGTTGTTAAATGACTTGAGAAATGGTATACTTGAATGATAAGTATGAGATGTAATTGAATGCATGTTTTGTGTGCTTCATGTTGGAGCCATTTAAGTGCTAAATTTCCAAATTGTACTAATATGGTATGTTTGAATTAGCAAATGATTTGTTTTAGATATGGAGAGTTGATAGGGTATTAATTATGCTTTAAGGTTTAAAGGTTGAATTGTATAATGTTGAATGATTGGTTTAGGTAAGTATATGCTTGAATTGAGTTAGATTGACATGGTTGAAAAGCATCCTATTTGTAATAGGTCGAAAGAAGTAAATTGGATGTTGGTTTGAAAGCAAATGAGTAGTTACCAAAGTGTTAAGTTGCCAAAATAGAGGCAATGTCACGACTTCGAGATTTCGGTGTCGCAACATGAGTCAACAATGAGTGACGTTGCAACGTTGACATGCTTGAAGTTATGATGTGACCCACTGTTTGACCATTTCGAGACGTGGAGGTTATAAAGTCGCAACGTCGATCTAGAACTTTGAAATTTTTACAATTTGGTTCTAAATTACCTTGGGTTAATAAAAGAGCTTTAGTAAGCTCGCTTGGGGCTCCAAAAATGATTAAATAAAGTAATTTGAATGTGATTTATATTTAAATGCATGTAATGATTGTATAGTACTTATGTGATGTTAGTTTCATCGATAATGGTCGTGTCATTCCATAGCTTGGACCCAACAATCGAGTCAAGTATGAGGTGTTACAGGTTGTGAGGTAAAAAAAAAAAATACATGCTTTGCCGCAAAAGAATCCACATCTATTCCACTAGGGGCATTTACAATTTGGTGAAAATTGAATTAATCGACAGTATTGATCTAATTCGATTAATCGATCGATAGCTGAATTTAGTTTGGTCAGAGGTCAATTAATGATTTTTGAAACTTCAATTATCGAGTAATTCGATCCGAAACCAGGTGATTAACCAAATTAACCAATTAACCGAAATAAATAATATATATTATATATAATGTTCTCTAGTTGCACACATTTTATACATATTTTGTAGGGATAATGCAAATGGAGATCTTTTGGGGAGAAGAAATGGTCGCAAATGGAGAATATTAAAGACTATTACATTTTAGTCATGTGTTGTCTTTGAGACTTATTTTGAGTTGCTTTTGGAGACTTTGTTTGAGCTACTTTTTTTATTTTATTTTTATATTTTCAGGTTATTTTTTACTTTTTATGCTATTATTTTGAACTTTCAATGCTTTTTTTGGTTAACTGTAACACCTTATACCCAACCTGAACCACCGAGTTTGAATATCAGATGTTATAACACATAACACTTAGCAAAATTTTACAATCAACATAAAACCATTTTAAAACCCACTTATTATTTTTTTTCATACTACTCTTAAAATAAAAGGGGATGGTTTATAATTACATCAAAGTTTCAAAAATAGCATATGACGTTACAACTTAAAATTTGTGTAAAGACATACTCTTCATGGCGTAATGTACTAAGTGCCAAACTCCTATAGTGCCCTCTACATGCATAATATCGCAACTCAAATTGCTATCTTGGCGCAATCTTGGCTTAGTTCCTCCTAGCGTACCAAAACCTTAATCGAAACCTACACATCAAACAATCGCTTGTAAGTTCAAATAAACTTAGTGAAATTAACGCAGGTTACATTTGAACGTCTCTTTTTGAATTCCTCAATTCGAAGATTCTAGACTCTTTTCAGTCTCTAGTGGCTACCTTCTAATACCGACACATACATATGCACCAACTTTCACACTTTACCATCAAACACACAATTTACTCATTAGGCAAATTTTCGATTTCTCACCCAATGTGGATCTCATTTCAGATAACAGTTGTATTCCTCAGAAGGATATCCATACAGAACCTATCTCCGGCGGATTCTCACTCGAACGGATGTTCAACACTTCGCCCAGGATGGCGTACTCACAGATATTATTCTTGGCGAATACTTATACTAATTGATCTTTTAAGATGAATTTCGTACATATCTTACCTTTGACAGACTCTCATACTGAATTTGGCCACTACCAGGTTACCAATCAAATCACAACTTATTTTGATGGATGAAACATTCTAAGTGATCCCATGAAATCCCAGACAACAATGTTAACTATCATGAGGACGCCCAATTTGGTGGACAACTTAGACTCTAGATAACCTCTGTGTAGCTAGCATGAAAAGTTCTCAAATTTGGCGGATAACATAGAATTTAGACTTCTTGCATATGTAGTGTAGGCAAACTCAAGTCTGGCCAACACTTAAACCACCTATTATTACTACGAATACGTAAAGTTCCTTGTACTGACGAGCTATTATAGTGGATTCACTTTTCAGAAACACTGTTGATAACTCTTTCATGAAGTACCCATTAAGCATATTCAATTTCTGTCACAAGACTAACCAAATAGGGATATCAACAAACTTACCCAGATCACGTCACAAAGGCGGTTAACCAGATTCGCCACAAGGGTGTTTGTGTTTATTGTCCCGGTAGACTATCTTTGAGGGTACCATGGGCTTCTCCCACATGGTCTTATACATATCTTCATGTCGTGATTTATCAGTCCAGTCTACAACTCACCAGAGGCTACACCATGAATATTCTTATTGTCGTCATGATATTCTTGTCTGGTTAGCAATGTACCTTCCCTACCGAAGGCATCACAAATGCATGTTTTACTCATTTAACATAGAATACACTTATCTAGATTTATTCACACATCTGGCTAATTCATAATCTCTCACGTCTGATTTCACATGCATATATACCACACATCATTTTATTCATGTAGTAACTCATATATCTCATTTGTTTATACTTCACACACACTTACACTCTCTAGTTATACGAGATGACATCAACATATGAATGTCCATTGTAAATTAACATACATAAGTCAAGATAAAGACCCACTAGAAACTTACCTTTGCTGTAGTTCGGAGTTCCAAATTCTATCGTCCCTCCTGAACCAGCAGTGACAACTACTTAAAAGAACATGTGATTACCATTAAAACCCCATTTATAGACAATTTATCAATATATCAACTACATACAAACACCCATACAGGGCCTCCTATTCACTCCCTATTGTATTTATGTCATTTAACATATTTACTCTTTCAAAATTATAACATACGAAGCTATCAAACTTACCAGGAGGTTGAAACATCCACCAATTAACCTTAAAACCCTAACTTCCAGTTTAACGAAGAATAATAGAATGTTTAGGTTTAAGAAAAAGAACCTTAATGTAGAACAAAATGAAGAAAGATCATCTTAATGTTCCCTTCTTACCATAAATATATACTCAGTTCCTTTTAGTGGATCTTGACAAATGTTAAATGCATATAGAAATTGTCCCTTAAATGCCGAACAAAGATTGAGAGAAATATAAAAGAAAATCCGATGCATATGCTATTTGACCAATCAATCCATTCAGTTGACTCCCAACTAAACACGTTACAAAACCTATTTTGCACAGCATTTAAGCAAATCGGACGTACCATACCTTTGACGGTAACTCTCATAAAACATACTTTTGAAGACGATCTAATCTCTCAACATTTTCTCATTCATTTGATAAGTGCGCCGAAACAAGTAGCCTTCACATCTATTCGCCTCTCTCTTGGATGACATTAACTTTGAGTACTATTATGTTCTACCATTATTAACTTTCAAGACTTACTTTGTGTTGTTTTTTAAACTTTTAAGACTTCTATGTTGTCATTGTTAATTTTTTGTTTGGTTGTTAACTTTTTTAAGATTTATGTACTGTTTTTAATGTCTTATTTAGTGTTAAGTTTTTTGAATTATTAAAAGAATATATTAGCAATGTATTTTTATATGTTTTGTATTTTAACTAAAAGACATTAATCAAAAAAAAAAAAAATTTGGACCAATATACTAATCAATTATTGATCCAACCCGTCCTTCCATCCAACCGACCAATCCAATCCCAAGAACAATCATCAAATCTTATTGAATCCAAATACAAAACCTAAATGAATCTAATTGCCAAATTCAGATACCAAAATGAATAACAAAAATACAAGTGAATCTAGTTCTCGTGTTCATGAGCCAAAATTTATATTATCCCTTAAAGAAAACAATGAGTTTAAAGTAATTGTCAAGACTCTTTTCATTCACAAGAACAGATGCAGATGTTTGTAGTTAGATGAAAGTTAAAGCAGGGCACAAACTGGAAAGCAAAATGTAAAGGTTCACCCAAAATGCATAAAAGAAACTGATTAGCTCTTGAAATGACATTACCTACCACAAGGATCTTTAAACAACTACTAATTCTAATCAAAATTGAGCAATAAATTGCAGTGAACTTCTTCGATACTTGAACCGGATGGGTTTTATGATCATCCCGATCCAAATAAGATTAGACTCAAACTGCAAAACAATCGAAGACAACTATGATTATACCAAAAACAAAAAACTTTAGAAATAATCACAACAATCATAAATCTACAAGTTAACTTTTAAATATAAACATCTATTTGATTCAACTATATACATCACCGTTTCCGGCACAACTGTTTTTTAACGTTACTAATCCCATGAAGCCATCAAACCTAAGCTCTTCTTACTTTGAAAATCATCTTAACAATCCCAAACTGAAAACATCCAAGCATTTCAACTATCACACTTCTCAATCAATCATAGCTACAGCAACTAAAACCTATCTGCTAATTCCATCAGGCAACACATAAACAACCTACAATAAGTCGGCAACCATAAGAATCAGTCAAATGAGAAAGCAATGAAATTTAAATGCTTACAAGAGAAGAAACAATAAGCATAAAACAAGCACAACATATATTGCACAAACACTTCATTAGCATTAAATGAAGAAGCTATAACAACACCATTCATCATCGACATCAAATCAAGGGGGCCCTTACAAGAATAATCCAACTTTTTTCACCCCAACCCCTTTCTCATTCCCATCTCGACTGCTAGCTTGACAAACAATTAAAAGATGAAAAAGGAACCAAACCCATATTTCGAAACATCACAAAACACCAAAGCTTGACGAAAAACACATTTTTTGGGTTTTTTTTTTATCACTTTTTAAGGCTTCCCCTAACACCAGGACGAGGCTTGGAAGACTCAACCACATGAACAGCATGTAGATTCACAAGCTTTGTCTCTTCAAAGGGAACCTTGGGATGCTTGGCATCATGATGAATCTGCATCGACTTCAAATCTGGAGCTGTTATTTTGCAATGAGGACACTCGTACTTAGCATGTCCACCTTTCTCCACACCCGAACGGTCAGCTAATCCGGCCTTGCCGCCGCCTCTATTTGTTGTGGCGGCGTCGATCTTCGCTGCTATTTCCTTGGCTGTGTGCTTCTTTGGCTTGGCTTTGCCAGTCATGATTGATTGACCGAAGATAAAGATGAAAGAAAGAAAGAAACTAAGGAATCAAAAACCCTAGGTAAAAGGGGGGCGTGGACTAAATGTTGAATTTATTTAGGAAAGGGTGAGAATTTATAAGCTTATCTATTGATTGGGCATTCAGTGTTTGTGGGCTTTAGTTTAGTGGGTTTCATTTGGTAACCCAGCATTTAGATCAATAATTTATATATGATTAGTTAATTTTTATAAGAATGGTTAATTTGTATTTTGCCCCTTCAACTTCGTTATTTGTAGTTAATCGGTATCTAGAATTTTTTAAATTACTTAAACTTCAATTCTGTCACGCACTTTGTAACCTCTGCAGTAACACCATTAAAATACATTGAAATGGAATTATGGACTAATAGCATGGTGACACATGGTTGTCTCGTATTTTGATATACGTCAAAATAAAAATATTTTTAAAAATATCAAACTTGAATAACTTGTTGTCCAGATGCATTTTCATCTAAATTGCTGTTTGTCTAAATTCATTTGAGACATGTTTATATTAATTCTATTTAATTTTAATTTTTCATAAAATGTTAGTTTTTTATATTATTATTCTTCAATATTTGTCCAAATATATAAAATAAATAAAATCTAAAAATATATAAAACGTATAACACATTAAATTTTGTAAAATACATATTTTAATATAATAATAAAATATGATAATTTATGAAAAATTAAAAAATTTAAAATTACTAAAAAACATGTCTAGAATGAATATGTTGAAATATATTTAGATAACCATTTGTTTAGGTTCAATCTAGTGTCAAATAATATTTTCAATATTTTTTTAGAATTTATATATTTTAAACATAAAATTAATATGAAAATATGATATGTTATAAAAATTTAAAATATATAAAAATATTAAAAAAATATGCCTAGAGTGAACCTAATCAAATGGTTGTCTAGATCTAGATGAATTGTGTGACACTTTATACCCGACCCAGTTGTTGGATCCCAATATAAAATGTCACATTTCGTTGTCAAGCAAATCACTTTTCCATTTTTTTTCTGAAAAGAAAACGTAGTGGTAAAATTTATTTTGTAAAAATTTCAGTAGCATTTCTGCTTATTTTACATAAAACACCCTGCAAAATTTAGATTTTCACAACATATCCACATTCAAATTATCTCCCCAATCAATTTCTAGCACTACGATTTCTCAAAACATATCAATAAACTTATCAAAATATTAGTTATAAAATACTAACTAAGAAAACATAATGAAAATATTTAAATTCAATTCACGACATAATATCATATATGTATAAGCCAAGGTACACGACATTTACATCAACTATAAAGTAAACTCTTCACCAACATTGTTTGAGCTGAACTTCGATTCTTCGGGAGCTGCTGGAACGATCTAGTGAATCTAACTACCTGCACATAGAAAAATAGACAAACCGTACGCTGAGCAATATTTATTTTTAATGGTGCTAATATCATATATATCATTACATAAGTATTGAATACAAATTAATTGATAGAAATATAATAAAATATGATTATAAATATCATTAATAACATCACAATAAAAGAAAATTCTAATATTAATAAACTTTAATATTTTGATATTGGCAAATAGAATAAAAAAAAAGCTTTTTGATTAAATTCAAAATCGCATAATTAATTTCATTTGCACAATATAGAAATTCAAATAAATTTAAGTTTTGTTTTTTCTTTTCTTTTAATTTAAACTCCGTTCTAAAGTTTAGACTCATAATCAGATACATGAATCCGCCATCCGAGTTGTTTGGCAATGATGGCTATCAGAATAGCCCACAACTCTCAGGGAATTGGGACTGCCCACGACCCTCTGGGAATTGGGGCTAACAATAATAACAACTAACCGACTTGACCTTTTCTCCCTCGTCCCTCTGGGAATTGGGGAGACTTAAATTCTTTGATATACAGATTCTATGGTATGCCAACTATATCTGATTTAGTCTAACTTAGTGAAACAGGATAAAAACTAAATTTCATGATCCATTTCAATTCCATTTTCATATAATTCTCATTTCAATTCCGTTTCATATTCAAATCACATATCACCTAATGTAAAATAGGTTTCCAATTTGAAACATATTATATATTTTCTTACTCAATTATCTAAAATCGTAATACTCAAATCCAAATCATAACCATGATTTGCTAATTTAATCTTATGAAAATATAGTATTCATCTCGAAACATAATTTTATAAATATTAACTAAATTATTCAAACTCATCCAAAACTCATAAAAATAAAATAAATATAACTACTCATATTAAAATAAATATTCTAAAGCTTTATGTAATGAAAATAAGATATTAGCACAAACCGAAGTTTTAATTGCTTTATTCCTTGTCTTCACCATTCTCCTTCAAGATGTTCGCTTCGTTTTTAGCTACAATAGGAGCAATTTAATATGAAATAACATCATTTATCCATTCTAAAACTAAAACCAATAAAAATAAACTTAAATATGCATGGTTAATCAAGTTAGCAACTTAAGTTTCTTAGTCCGAAATTCGCATGTCTTTCGACTCGATTATCCGTTTTCAATTCCGCATTCATTAGAATACTCACTGCTTCACAAGTTATCATTTAGCACCAATATTACACAAAGTGACCAATGTTCTCTACTTCCCCTTTAATATGCCCAAATATACCAAATAAACTTTTCATCCATTTTTGCTTCTTTTTCACACTTCTAATAAGTTAGAACTCATCTTCTAATAATTTTCTCTATTTCACTTAAGTCCATCAATGTCCTTTAATGACAACTTTCAAAATACTTGATAAAATAAAAACTATTGATATATAAATAGCAAGCTTTAAAGATTCAAAATCTAAAAAAATTGAAAAAAATCATACCTTATACTTGAATTTACAGGAAAATAATGGAAATAATTTTCTTTTTTTTTCCCTTTGTTTGACGTGAAAAGAAAGAAAGATGAGAAAGATGTTTCTCTAAGAAAGATGAGAAAGATGTTTCTCTTTTCTCTTTTATATATATTATAATATTAATTATTAAAATATTATTACTTAATTAAAAATCATTTAAAAGCTATCATGAAATCATTGATTTTTAAGTAATGATAAAATTGTCATTAAGTCCTTTCCATTAAAATAAAATAAGATAATTGCACTTTAGTCTCTATACTTTTCTAACTCATTCAATTTAATCCCTAAACTTGATATTGAAATTTTTAACTTAACCACATACTCCTACTAATGATCCTCTGTGTTTTCATGTCTAACGATTTTTTTTTAAAACAATCGCAATTTCTTATAGTACTAATTATTTATTGATCACTTATTCAAGAACTTCTATCATTAATATTCTTCTTCTTTTTTTTTTTTAAAAAAAGTGGAATGTTACAAACCGGGACAAATAGTTGTCCAAATTCATTATCTTTGTATAAATATTATATTTTTAAATATTTTTAAAAAATTCCATGTCAAAATATAAGACTACTACGAGTCACTTTATTATTGGCCTCAATACCATATCAACATATTTTAACGATGGTACTAGTAAGGTACCAAAAGTGTGCAACTAAATTAAAGTTTAACACAAATTAAAATTGTTTAAGAAGTAATGTATTATAAAGTATGTCTTGTTTAAGTAAAAACTTAAATATGCATTCCATCCTTAAATTTGACAAATTCTCTTAATTTGGAATTTTACAATTTTTGTTCTAAATTGGTACTTAAATTTTTGTCCATTATATTGTTACATTTTTTATTTCGATTAATGTTCGAGATTCGTATATATCCCTCCTAATAATATCGTCATTAAAGTTCAAACTCGTGTTCTCTTTGGAAGTGTAATATTTTAATAAAAAAATTAACAATATTAATTATTCGAACAATATAAAAATATAAAGACCAAATCATATTACAAATTAGAATATTAAAATTAAATCTGAATATTAAAAAAATGAGAACTAAATTGCATTCTGCATTAAATACGAATTCCACCATTGAACATTTCCAAAATGTGCATCTCATCTATCCTACTCTTTCTTTCTTTTTCTTATGAGGGAAGGGGATTGGGTGATCTCATGTCAACCAAGATTTCAAAGTAACTTAAATATTTTACTACTGAACCAGTAACTTTGTTGACAGCTATCCTACTATTATTTGATTCAATTAAACCATTGGAACTTTTATTGTAATGTTATAATGTCCAATTACCAAAATGGAAGGAAAAAATCTGGTGAAGCTACACACCACTCACAGCCATGCATGCTTTCAGCTTCTTTGCTTTGCCAGAAAGTCCCTGTAGCTACAGAGCATTTGCTCTTGTTATCATTTTACCACCAGCTTCTTCCTTGTAATTATTTTCTCCGGCTAAAGAGGTACACGAATTTGATAACCGATTCCATACCTGCTACAAAAACAAACAGAAAAAGCACGGGTAAATACATGAATTCTGTAAGCAAGGAGTAAAAGGACGAGATTGCACACACAGCTTGATCCTAGTCTTAAGTAAGCTTCAGGAAGATATTTGAAATTGCAAATCAAGAAAACTGACATGCTGAGGATACATGATATAGTAACACGCATTGAACCATTTATGCACCTACTTTAATTATCAGCAATTTTCTTTAGCAACAGATACATGAAAATCCATCCTAAGCTCATACCTTATTCTACAATAACTTGAAAGAAAACAAGACAGGTCATTTTCACTTCAAACAAAAGCACATGGAAGCATTCGCATCAACAATAGGACAGAAATTGCTTCAAATAAACTAAACAAGTTTCAGTGGCTTGGAAACTGAAACTAAGAACAGTCCAATGTCAAGCTGAGACCTTTGTTGTAAGCCTCAATGTTTTCCTTTTTTTTTTAGGATAATCATTTGATACACTAGGGGCGGAGTTTTGTAACCATGCACAAAGCACAAGATAACAACCAAGTTTTGAACCTAGAATATTGACTTTTCTGTATATAAAAATTGAAAATCATAAAATATCACGTACATATCTAAATATAGATGTATATATCTTCACAATTTATAAAAGAAATAGCATAGATATGAAGGAGAAGTAACATGGCAACAAAAAGAACCTTCAATGTTGGAGAAACTCAAGAAGAAACAATGTCTTACAAACTCTGCTAAAAGGCAAATAAACACGATCTAGGATGGAAATTTTCCAATGGCCTGCTGATAGACTGATGATGACGACGCACTTGCATGGTCAACAATAGGAAGGGAAGGATCATAAAGGTTATCATCCTTTAGCTCCTGTTTAATCCCATGGAACCTCACACCATTCTCTTTTAACTGTTGCCCTGGAAGGAAAGAATGAATGACCTGTTGATTTTCCAACATTATTTATATCAAAACCAGCCAAGGATAGATTTGCAGGCGTTGGGAGATTCAAAGGCAAAGAAATTGGAAAATTCGGAACAGTTGAGGCAATTGAACTGGATGAATGAGATGCAATGCAGTTGGGGTTCAGTCCAAAAGACCCATAAGGAATTGCTTTTTGTATGGAAGGAAACTTCATTTGGTAAAGAGAAGCCAGAGCAGCCTCCCCAAACTTCATCTCATTGCTGAAATCCCCAAGAAAACCAGTTCTCACATATTCACTTTTAAATTCAGGCTTTCGATCAAAAGGCGGAGCAAAATCCTGGATTGGTGTTTCAGGCTTTAGAGGATGGGTATTTCTAGATAATGAAAGGGCAGCTTGAGTGTTGGGCATAGTAGGGGGCAAATTACAACCGCTAGAGTTAACATGACTGCTGTTTCTTGCTGCTGGAACTTCATGGTTGTGCTTTCCATCGTATGTTGTAAGCACATATTTAAGATTATGGGAAGCTCTTTCCACATGCTTTCTCACAGGACATCCAGGACTTGTGCACTTATAGTAGCTCCTATAAGCCGGACAACAAAATAATTTCAAGAGGTTTTATTTATGAAAGCATGAAGCTTGATCTTTCTTCTGTGTGTTTTGAAAATAAATACATGAATATAACTCATAAAACTAGCAGAAACATGCATGTTAGAAGCATAAACATAAAATTTACCCCTGCATCTTTAGATGATTCATTTGATTTCACATGCAAAAGAAATGTGATGTAGAAAGAAAGAGAGACAGCTGACAAGTTTGGTACCTAGGGTTAGGGTTTCCTTTAACAACCTTCTGTCCATATTTCCTCCAACGATAGCCATCATCGAGTATGTCCACATCACTTTCTATTTGTACAACTACTCTTGGTTCACGGGAAGCAGTAGATGCCACATTCATCTCAGTCATGCAGCTCTCTGTCTTCCTACAATGAAGGTGGATAGAGATGTAAATATAAGTTAGTGAAAGTTAAAAGCATCACCCCTTGGATACAAATCCATTGATCATGTGCACTAATACAGAAACTCACCTTCTTTTTGATTCGTACTCATCATCATTAGCTGCATCACCACAGAGTGATATACTTCCCTGTGTAGCCCTATCATCATTCTCATCATCATGACTAGCAAGTGCTGATGAAAACTCTGGAGTTTCAGCTGATTCAAACATACCAACAGATTTCCCTTGGGCAGTTGATAGTGGATCAGAAAGATCAGTTACAATAGATGATGATGTTCTTTCCAGAGCATCAGCTCTCCAATCAGATCCAAGCTTAATTTCCTTTGAACCAGCCTGAGAATTTCTCCAAATTAAACCACCTTCAACTTTGACAGAAGTTCCATTTCCTTCCATACTCTCTGAAATTTCCTCAGATGATAAAGTGGACCCAAGTGATGGCCGACGACAAGGCTGAGGCTTTGAGTGATTATGGGCACCCTTGTAGACGATTTCAGTAATTTGGCCATCAAGCGAACGCTCTACCTTCTTCTTCACCTGACAGTTTGGATGGGTACATTTATAATAACTTCGCGGATATTCACTACCTTTTACCTGTTTCTGTCCATACTTCCTCCAATTGTATCCATCTTCTGATGTTCTTGTTGTTCCCATAGCAGTGTTTGTACCCTTCTGATCACCTTCCAAAAGACGTGTGCAGACATCTTGTCCATTAAGAGATTCTTTCTGCCTCGATGTTTGACCACTACCCAACTCAGAAGGATGGAATCCCAAATTAGCATTATCATTTACAATGTTATTTAAAATTCTGACATCAGCAACTGAATCTGCTGCAAAACTTCTTGACGTAGCTTCTTTTGACAAAGGTGAGGGAATTTTCAAATCTAAAGGTCTATCCAAATGGACAAGAGGTTGATGATCAACCTCAGCATTTTGAACGAGATTGAAAGAGGAAGAAACCTACACATAAAAAATTGATCACTTACTCAAAAGCGTTTTAGATGTAACACCAAGTGCATCTTTTATAATCAATTGTAATCCAGAAACTTATGTAAATCTACAAAACTTGTCCCAATCAAATTCTACTGTCTGCCAGGATGAGATCACTCCCTTTAGAATTGTCCATGATGGTATGATAAGGGATTTCAACCATATTAAAGAATGTTGGATGTTAGACATCAATAATCTACAGAATAACTCCAGGTTCACAATATTATCTAACAAGAACTTTTCCTACCAAAAAAAGAAGAAAATTAAAAACAAATTAATCACAACATAACATCTGATGATAATGCATATCCACAAGCAAATGAATTTCAACCATTGGGTGATTAATTAGGCCGATTAATTTACAATCACAATAAACAAAGATGAATTCTGAACTATTTACTCAGAGTAGAACAAGGAATAGAACTTAGAATAACTTGGAATCCACTTCAACCAAACTTCTGAAAGGATAGTTTTACCGTAAAAATTAGCACTTCACATTCCTATTTAAAAACCTTTAGAAGTGTTGCATCTGAAGATGTTAAGGTTTGACCATCTCTCAAAACTCAAATGAACAAAATCTAACAATAATAAGGGACTAATCTCATGGAGAGCTGTAGAAATCTACCCAAAAGCATATGCCACCGGTTTGATGAACATAAAAAAGAGGCTGTTGTAATTTCCTTCTTGTTCCGTAAAACTGGTCAGCTTAACTGGTTTTGATAAACAAAAATGAAAAACGTCAAAGATAACAATAAAAAGGGAACAGAGAAGTACCACACAATGAAGAATGCCATATAGACAATAGGTAAAGTTGAAATGAATTTGAGTTGCAAGTGAGGGCTGGAAAATAGGACAATTCATAATTCATAATCATACAAGCCAAGTTTAGATAAGCCATTGCCAGTGCAGTTTCTATATAAACACATGTGAAGATTAGAAACATGTTGAATTTATTAATATGGCAGCTATCAGCAGAGATTTAAACTTTACGACAAAGTAGTACTAGAATAGAAGGAAATCACCTGATCTTCTACACTAGACAAGCTTGGCCGAGAATCCATATTCTGTGTCTTGAATGTCAAAGAAGAAACTATACTTCTGTCTCTATTCCCCTTGATATGATTCACCTCTATACCATCATGATTGTGAAATGTTCCAGTC
The DNA here is from genome assembly GCA_025506655.1 of Gossypium rotundifolium. Taxonomy (NCBI): domain Eukaryota; kingdom Viridiplantae; phylum Streptophyta; class Magnoliopsida; order Malvales; family Malvaceae; genus Gossypium; species Gossypium rotundifolium. Next base: position 4,481,734 of record CP106725.1, on the reverse strand, counting down.
GTGGGAGATGCCTATGCCAGAAACAGAAGTCATTAGAGAACATGCTAGTAAAAGAACTCCAGAACTGTGCACGAGCAATAATTTTAAGATATTAATTGAACCCTCTTTTTTTTTTTTTTTTCCTATTTGGCAATTTTCTTTAAACAGGGTGGATAACAATTTTAAATAACATTTTTCTTTTAAATACAAATATTAGAACACAAGGGTAACCTAATAAAATTCGGTTCATAAAGAACTCAATACTTATTAATGCTTTCTAAGATGGTTCATTATTGCAAAAAGAAAAAAAGTTCTAAATGTACTCGAAGAAGTTTTTTTCAGAGTTCAGATCTAATATCAAGAATCAACTAAGATTATAATAACACCAGATATTAAGAACCCTTCATTAGCATTCAATTGAGGTGCTTTTAATAGTTTATTTCCATCTAGTCTATCAGCAGTTTCTAATTCTAGTTTCCAGTTTCCTTCTGCAGCTTACTTACTTATCACCAAACAACTAAAATATTTCGATTGGAGTCTAGATTTTTGAGGCAGTTAATGACAGAAATAATTGAAATAAATATATGCAGATGCAAACCTTGAAAGCAATGAAAAAGAGAATTACCATGACTTTGAACATACTTATTCTTTCAATTATAAAGAATAAAGGCCGGATTGATATAACCCCCATACACCATGAATTTAATATTACATTACATTACACAATATCCAATTTTAGTTCAATTTTGACGCCAACGTCCTTTAATCTAATCAAAATGCAAGGAAAAGAAAACCTGCGGATAGGAGGCATAGTCTTAACTAAGCGAAAGGGCTATGGCTATTTGTTACACTCTTTTTTTTTTAAATTCCATTTAATGTGATTGTATTATAGAAAAATCATGTCTTCTGTTCCCAAACTAGTTAGTACTCAGTACAACTTCAATTTTATTTCTTCAAAAATATTTTTAGTTTTTCGCATCTAATCGGTACTCTTCCTATTTGACTCCAAAAGTACATGACCTTCGTAATAAAATACTTCACATGTACCGTAAAACTGTGACAGTCATAATCAAGGAACACATAATTAGTAAAAAAAACTGGTACCTGAGCATTTGGCAGCATTATAGGAGAATCCAACAAAGCAGTAGGGCTGATCCCAGGAGAAATAGTGAAGCAAGGCAAACGAGGAGATGTGGGACCCAATGGGCTCTTGAACGTGGGCGTACATATCATCTCCGCCTTGAAGCCACACGTCGCCGCCCTCCTCTCCGCAATGCTGGGTCCGCGTCCTTCGCCTTGATCATCGTCATCAGCGGTAACGGATTCTTGAGGGTCAGTGAAAAGGATTACATTGTTGTCCATGAAAAAGGGAGAAACAATGTTAAAGTCACGCAGCTGTGATTTAGCAATTAGGCATTTGAAGAAGAAGAAGAAGAAGAAGAAGAGTGAGTGAGTGAGTGAGTGAGTGCGATTCAGCTCCAGTGGTTAGGTGCGGGTGGAGCTGAAAATTTGAAAGAACGGCTTTTTTTTTTTTCAAACACTTTTTCCAAGTTATTGGATTTGGAAACACACAGAGATAGTTTTACAAGGAAGAAAATAGAGGAAGACTCGTTTAAGCTACGGTTTGTTTGTTTGTTAGATTGTTGTCTTATCTTTTAATAATTATTATTAGATAATGATTTATTTTCGTAAAATAATTTTAACTTTTAGTTTCTATTAAATCAAAATAGATAGTTAATTGATCACGTGACATTAACAATTAATTTTTTAAATAATGTATATTTTAAAATATATATAATAAAATTATTTTAAAATTTTTATAAAAATAAAAACATTATAACTTTTTAGAAATTCAAATAATATTAAAATTTATTTTTTAATTATTTTCATCTTTTCATGATTTTTTTTATTGCAAGTATTAAATAAAAATAAAGTATTAAAAATAATACCCATTTTAAAAATATATATAATATATAATTAAATAATTTATTTTTATTCTTTTTTTTCCTTTCTTTCTTTACTTTCTCAATTTTCCCTTTTTTATTTATTTTCTTTCTCTTTTTGTCTTCTCTTCTCTTAACCCTAATTGTCGCTCCTCCAAACAGACATCGATTGGAAACCATTAAAGTGATGCTCATTTTCCTACATTCACTTTTCTTTTTAGTTAGATTTCCTCAATTCCAATCCAAAACCTTCGAAAAATCTAACAAATATTCAAAGAAAAAGAAACTCAATCCGCTATCTTCTACTGTCATAAAGTTTTCGTGGATGCTACGGTAGATTGTTGATGTAGCATACAGGTGATTGTCACGTGGATGCTACGTAAGTAAAGTTAACGTCTGTTAACTTTTCCATCCATTTTGGGCTAATTTGACAAAAAAAAAAAAAGTTTAAGGGTTAAAAGAGGTAAAAAATTAAATGGAGGATTAAAATGAGTTTTTAGTAAAGTTAAAAGGTTAAATAAGTCATTATGTCTATTATTTGTTATCTATGTATACTTATTATAAGGATTTTGTCGAAGCTAAATCACGAATTAATCGAGTACCAACTTAATTAAAGAAGATTATTAAGGTATCTTATATTTGGGTGAAGCAATATTCTTCGGTGCACAAAGAAAACTTGGCGATGGTGCCGCAATTCATTCCTAAACACTCAAATTTAGGTATTTGTCTCTTCCTACATACTGATGGTGATGTACAAACTGTATTTGGTTTCTCCGCAGCAGTGGAATAATACGCGATGAAAAAGGAAAATAGATTCTAAGCTATAATTGAATCTTGGGGAAGTGATTAAGCCTTAATAAAATATTACAATCCTTCACTAATTAAATAAACCCAAAAGATTAAGCCTTAATAAATTGAAAATAAAATAGATTGTGCTGAGACCCTTCAAATGTCGTGCCTGCATTCTAACTTGGTGGATTATCTATGAGGATGAAAATTTAAGGGGGAGTGAGCTATGACACTCAGTGTGAATTCATTTATAATAAAATCAGTGCAAACAATTGTTAAGACATATTAGCTAACATCGTACAAAAATAATCATAGATAGCAAATCAGTTCAGAGTATCGATTTTTCAATGCAACCATCATTAATATATCAGAACTCACAATAACAATTTTCAGAATAACCAAATTCTCATATTTGCCCACAATAATCATGTATATACATCCATATATATATTCACGCATATATATACACATCATAACATAATTTCCAGCTTTGTATACACATGATTTAAAAAGATGTCATGTAATTTCGGGTTTAAACAGAATAAATCCTACCTCACCGTTACACACCATAATAGGAGTTCTCCAGAACTCCCTTCTCCAACACATCGAGATGTGGATAAACCACTACTAGTTTGCAGATAATAATTTCCATTTAGCTGTGGACACACAACAAGTTCCTGTAGTTGGAATCTACCTTCGACTATGGGTTCATAGCAAAAAGTGTTGCAAATGAAACCTGCTTTTTGGCTGTAGGTTCTACAACATAATCTCGTTGTTGAAATTGACCTTTGGCTATGGATAAATAGCCGTACCTACAGTTGAAATCTACCTTCGATGTGGGTGCATAACAAAAGTGATTATTGCAAATAAACTGCCAGACTTCCTCCGATCACATCATCCCAATTTATGTAATGCAGTGCGACATATTTAATTAATACAAATCATGTATGGTTGCATTTAATGTACTAACACATGGAAAATCAATAGTGAAATCAAGTTTTTCATGTATTCAAATTGGCAGTAATATAGGGCATGTCGTTTATACAATCGCAAGTATATAGATACAAAAGTAACATATACTATTCATAACTCATGCAAATATTCATAAATATAAATAAATACTGCATTAATTCGATCAATCATAGATTCTAGCATATTTCCTTTTTCCAGGGACCTAATTGCATAATTTAATTCACTAAGAATAGTTCAAACCTATTTAGGGACTAAACTGATCAAAACATAAAATTCTAGGTCAAAGCTATAATTTCTAAGTTATAGGGGACACACAATCGTGTGACCAAATTGCATAGGAAGCCCTAGGCTATGTGAAAGGGGTACACGGCCGTGTGAGAGACTGTGGTCATGTGGCATTCGAAACTTCAACCTATCGGGGTGACATGGCCGTGTGGGAGGTCTTAGGCCATGTAGAAAGAGAAAACTTAGGGTTTCAAGGGGACATGGTTGTGTAGGGTGGTTATGTGGCCCACACGCCTATGTGGCTGGCCGTGTGGTCTAACCTAGGCCCTCAATTTTCTCGTAAAAGAACACACACCTGACTATCAAGGTCTCGAATGACAATCCTCATGTCCAAATCTGATTCGGGATACCTATAACGAGTCTTTCAACCGACAAATACGCAAGAATTAATATCGGTTTTCAAGATTTATAAAGATTTCGGAATAAATTGGCAAAATGCATAAAAGATTGTTTAATCATTTTTGAAATTAACGAGAACAGAATCCTATAAGTATTTTGAGATCTAAACATCAAAATTGAAATATTCTTACCAATTTTTGGCAATGTTTAAGACGTGATTCAATGGTGTTACGTTAAACTGATTAGAAGATCAATTGAATGAGGCTCGATTTCAAACTTGGGATCAAAATAAAATTTCCAACAATATAAAGAAAATAATTGCAAAGGGGGAGTGAAAAAGAATAAGGGAAGTGTAATGGCCTAAATTCAAGGTTATCGAAACAATGGTTTCGCAATCATAAATCTTATTTAAAGAGAAATTTAATTTAATATATTTGCATGAATATTTATATGATAGGAAATATTTTATAAATATTTATAAAATGTTAGTAATGTGGTATTAAAATTTTGTTAGAAAATTTTAACATTTGGGTAAATAATTAAATGAAAAGACTAAATTGAAATAGGGGTGAAAGTTTAATTAAAGATTAAAGAAAATAAAAAGGACTAAAAAGCAATTATGCCATTTTTAAATGTTGAGGGCAATAAGCATAAAATCTTAAGATTTTTATGTGTTAAAATATATTATTAATATTAGTTAACTTTATTAATATAATATTATATTATATAATAAAGTAAATAGAATAAAAGAAATAAGAAAAGAAACAAAACAAAGAAACAGAAAAGAAACAGAGAGCATTCGACACAAGCAGGAAAGAAAGAAGAAAAAGAAGGAAAAGGAAAACTAAAGATTCAAGGTTTTAAGCTTTAAAAGGTAAGTTAATCAAGTCCTATTCTCTTAATTTTGTTGTTTTAGAAGCTTTAAAGCAAGATTTCGATGAAACTAAGTTAATATTTTGAGAGTTTTTAGGTTTTTAAGTATAGTTGATGTTGAAGTAAAAGATGAGTTATGGATTAAATTAAATGAAATCTAAGTTAAAATTAGAAAAGGATTAAATTGTAAAGTAAATTATAAGTTTCCTACTATAGGGATTAATTTGGAAGAAATTATAAATTAGGATTTTAATATGAATATTATATAGTCAAGTTGAAGATGGAAAGAATTTAAGTAGAAACAAAGTATGAATTAAGTTAAGAAAATAAGTAAACTTAATTAGGATTAAATTGTAAAATGAGTTATAAGAAAACAGTTTTGGGACAGCAGCAGTAGAGTAAGTTTGAAAATTCACCAAAAATCGTAGAAGTGGAATTAGAAGTTTAATGAGATATGAAATTAATGCTTATTGAGTCTATTTTCATATGAAAGAAACATAGAAAGCAAAGTAATTCTGTATTTTGAGATATTTATATTTTTGTAAGACTGGTTCAGAATGAATTCGGGTTCCTCTGTTTTGACTTTAGAAAATCATCAAAAATTTAAGAAAAATAATTAGGGGCTTAAATTTATATATCTGGAATCTTGAATGAATCTATTTTCAATAAAATAAATGAGAACATCATCTGAATTCTGTATGAGGAGATAATTAATATTTAGTGAAGAAGGGTCAGAACTATCAGATAGCAGAACAGGGGTAACTTTAATGAATAAACTGTACAAATTGACTAAGCCAAAAATTCTGGAAATTTTATGATATGAATACATGTGAGTCTAGTTTCAGATAAAATTAATAGTTCTTCATTTGGAGTTCTGTAGCTTGAGAAATAAATAATTTAGTGACTATGACTCAAGTAGACAGCTTTGAATAAACTAAAAAAATAATAATAGAATTATAGAAAATGCTACATGTGAACATGAAATGTATTAAATTGATGATTGAATTTATTTATTTAGATCTGAAAAACTTAAATACGAAGTTAGATAGAGGAAAGGAAAAAGTCCTGGATTAGTAGATTTTTGTGTACGAACAAGTATCGAGGTAAGTTCATGTAACTTGAATTATATTCTTAAATGCTTGAAATGTATGTTATTGATGTGAATATAATTTGAATGTTCATTGTATGAAGATTGATGAAACATTGATATATTTGATAAAAAGTGGAAGAAATCCCGTTTGAATGAAAGGAAAATTCGATGGATCTCTGAAAAGGAATTGACGGTAAAAAGGATCTAGCCCGGACGGGTGATCCTATCTGATATAGCCCTCTCAAGAATATGTGGAAAATGGATTTAGCCCGACGGGTAATCCGAATTAGGGTCTCAATTTAGCTTTGGACTGTAATTCAGATCTAAGCTCATTAGAGTAATTGTCGCTGTGATTTAGCTTTGGACTAGTAATCCCGACAATACTCTATGAGTTTACATTCTGTGGATTTAGCTCGACTAGTAATCCCATTGTAAAGATGAGGTTCATGGAGTGTGCTCTCGAAATGAAAATGTGCGCATATGAATATGAATTGACGGACCGGATTTGTACACTAAAAGTGTACTTCGAAAATCCATCGAAATTCGAGTAATTCAACAGATAAATATGGAAAATAACAAGGAAATGGAAAACATGATATTGTTTATATTATTGATATATGAAAATTATTGGACTGACTTGAATGTTGAGTTTGTGAATGTTAGGTTAATAATGCATTGAATGGGTATATGAATGGTTATTGCTTGTATTGAAAATATTGGCTAAGTATAATTCTTGTTACATGAGCTTACTAAGCACAAAGTGCTTACCCTATTTCCTTTTTCCCTATTTTGTAGTTTTAAGAGCTCGGAGGTCGGATTCGGTCAGAGACACATCACACTATCAACACCAAGATTTTGGTATTTAAAGAAACTTTATTTTGGAAATAAATGGCATGTATAAGCTAATAAAGTAAATATTAATATGATATGAATGTAAGGTCAGCCATTGGTATGGCTAACAAATTTTAGTTTTTGTATGTGTTGAAGTTATCTTATAAATATGCATGAATTTTATTTTGAAAATATGTTGAATTGGAATGGTCTCGGTTTAGAATTTGCAGGAAAAGCTAGATATTTATAAATGGGTTATATTGAGTAAAAAAAAAATCGTAAACTCCGGTAATGCCTCGTACCCTATTCCCACAACGAATACGGGTAGGGGGTGTTACAGGAAGAAATAAAGAAAAAGAAAAAAGTTCAATTTAGGGTTGAAAAAGAATTAAAATCAATGTATAATTAGGAAAAAGTTATTAAATACTTAAGGTTTCAAAATTAGAGGGGCTGATTGGGTAAATAGCCCTCTTGTCGTCCAAAAAAAGAAATGGAGAGGGAGACTGACATGACATGAACCTAGGTAGCAACGGGTAATGCAAGGTCTTACCATTTGGGCTGCTGCCCATACTTGGCTTATTTCTACCACATTAATATATATACTAGTTTGATTTTGTTCCTTAGTTGTTGAAAAAAAAAAGAGAAGAAAATTGGAAGAGTGAGGCTTGAACCTTATCGCATCCGTCGCCGGAACAGGGTTACGAATCATTACCAAAATTTACAGAACTATTACAGATAATTCATTTCATTTACTATTCATATCCGAAAATAATCATATTGTCCCTTGAATGGACCCTCGAGACCTAATTTAAACATTAGAAACTAATTGGGACTAAATCGGGTCTTAGAAAAAATTTCGCAAAAATTTTAAAATTTTTCTTAAATGCAGGGCACCCATGCCCGTGTGACCATAGGACACACATGTGTTGTAGGCCGTGTCCGACCTCGTATAACTCTCTAGCTAGTGCCACACAGCCTGCCACACACCCATGTACTAGGCCGTGTGATCAATTTAATTTTCCAAAATTAGGTGCAGGTTTCACACAACTAAGACACACCCCCATGTTCTAGGTTATGCATCTCACACGGCTGAGACACACGCCCGTGTCTCTGCCCATGTGCCCAATTCTGAGCATTCTACTTCTAAATTTTAGGATGCAGGGGACACACAGCCAAACCACATGCCCATGTGCCAGGCCGTGTGTCACACATGGTCAAGACACACGTCCGTGTGGACAAAATAAGGCCATTTCCTAGCCTTATTTCTCACCTAAAATTTGCCAATAAACTACACAATCACTTACAAACATATACCAACCAATTCAAGACATATAAATCAAGTTTAATACAAATATAATGTAAGACATATATTAACATGTATATTCAAATATTTAAACTTACAAAAATTTTCATTTATGTACTTAGGTAAATTTGTAACATTATACCAACTCAATATCATTTACCATTTGATTCATATAACATATACTACTTAACCATTTCATAACATATCCAACATGATATGGTCTTAATATATATATATATATATCAAAACATACCATTCTAGCCATTCCAATGGCTAGATTACAAACATCCATTTTCATGCCAACATTGGCCTAATTAGCTTATACATGCCATTATACCAAAATAAGATTTTTAATTATACCAAAATGAGCTGGAGGATAGTGTGATGATACTCCCAACGATCTTCAACCTTTACGAGCTTTCGAGCACTATAAAATAAATAAAATAAAACCGAGTAAGCATTTCAAATGATTAGTAAGTTCGTATAACATGAATTAAACTTACCATTATATTCATTTAAATAAACATAACAATAACATGATTCCTAACAATTTGGCAAATTTACCTAATCACATATACTCAAATAAATATGTTAGTCACATAATTCACATATACATTAAATATGTAATATCCCGGGTTAAGGGCTATTTTATTTTGGCATTGTTTGCATGTTAATGGCTTGCTATGTTGTTGTTTGTGTAGTTTTGGGGCTTAGTTGTAGGCTAGGAATGAGCCTGAGTAGGTGGTAAAATTTTAGTTTTTGGGCTTTAGGTGATAGGAGCTGAAGGAGTTGGGGGTTATATATTTTATTTGTAGAATTGTGGCATAACAAAGGAGTTGGTGGAGTGGCAAGGCATGCGCCACATGGAGAGTGTGGTTGGCGTCAACTGCAGGAGGAAGAGGTCCTGAGTTCAAGCTGCGAAGTGGCCACCCTTTGTCTTACTTTTTGACGCCAAGGAGAGAGAGTTGTAGGCGGTTCAAACTCGCTTGGACTTTGTCAACTCTTTCAAACGGTGGGTGGAGAGTGAAAATAGGAGGAAGACTTGGTCATAGTTATTTGAATTTGTGGTTTGGGAGTGAATGGAGGGAGTTGGCCGATTTTTAGGAGATTTTTGGGGGAGTTGGCCGGTTGGTAAGCTTGGGGAGGAGAGTGCCGATTTTCTCTTAGGCAACTTATGCATTTTCGGTTTTAGCAAGTGTCAACAAGTCTCTTTGTGGTCTTTTGGTAGTCGAATTTCATCCATTCTCATTTTTGCATTCTTGAAACCGAAACCCCAAGTGTGTTTTCATTTTTTTTCTTTTTCCAATTTGTTTTCCTAAAACCGAAAGTCCAAATATCTTGTTGCCAAATTGCTTTCATCTTTACTTGGTGTGTGACCGAATATTGTTTTCATTTTTCTTTCACTTGCATCTTGTGCAAAGCCGAACCTAGCATCCCTTTTCAACTCTTTTCTCTTTCGAACTTTTGTTAGCCGAAAGTCTCCCCAAAACTTTCTTCTCCATTTCCTATTCTTTTCCAAGAATTCATTGGTAGAATATCCACCCATTTCCTCTCATTTACTCTCTTTCTTTCACACAAAATCGAAAGCACCCCTCTATTCATCCATTCATCTTTCTTTATTTTCTTTCTTTTCCAAAACCTGTTAGCCGAACCTATTCCTCTTGTTGGAGTCTTGTTGCAATCGGTCTACCAAGAGGGTAAGTGTTGGCCGAATGGCCATTTCTTCTTTCTCCGTACTTTGCCAATTTTTGTATGTTTAAGGGCTGATTTCGTATCTATTAGAAGGAGTTAACGTTGGTTTGGTAATCATTTTATATAGGGCCTTGGATTTTGAAGCAATTGATTGGAGAAGTCAAGTGGTAAGTAGGGTAAGAGGTTATTTGTGTTAGTCTTTTCTTTTAGAATTCTTTAAGCCAAAGTTTCGATGAATTAACCACTTTCCTTCTAGGGTGAAGCCGATTTCGAAAGAACCATTGTTGGGTTCGGATTTGTAGGAAACCAAATCAAGTTAAGGTAAGGCTTAACGCAACCCTTTGGTTTAAGGGGTTATGGTAGAATGGTTTAAGGAACTAACCCATAGTTGGTAGATTGTTTTAGGAGTAAGAGGATTGAGGGCTTTAGATCGGGTTCTTTGGGATTGAGGCTTACGATATATCAGGTGTGTAAACCAACACACTATCTTAACTAAGTAATGTGATAACTTGTTTGTGTAAATGAAACAGTGTGGTTGACTATTTTGATACCCATTGAGGTATGGATACGGATTCGGGTAAGTCCGTTTCATTATGAAATATGTGATGATCTACGATATCATGATTATGGATGTATATTCATTGAGATGCCATATTGAGCATGTGAGCATGATAACATGATTGCACGATTTTGCATCTAGTATGATATGTGATTGGGTGATATGAGAGGAGGGGGAATATGATATCCGTGTCTTTGGGACACTGTGTCTTTGGGACACCAGAGGTTTGGCACCTCCAGTGGTTTGGTACCACGTATTTTGTGACTTTGGGTCACCAGAGGTTTGGCACCTCAGCGTCTCGTCCCAGTGGCTTAGTACCACAAAGGGTTGGCCCTACGATTGATTATACGGATTGACGCCGGTGATTTGGTATCACACGATGGGTTGGCCCCATCATCGGATTTGTGACTACGGTCACCAAAGGATTTGGTATCACATTGTGTCTTTGGGACACCGAGGTTTGAGCACCTCATTGCGACTTGTCCACGTGGTTTGACACCACCGTGGGTTGGCCCCACTTATGAGATACGGGATCGTCGCTAGTGATTTGGTATCACACGATGGGTTGGCCCCATCATTGGATTGTTCGTGACTTTGGGTCACCAGTGGTTTGGCACCACCAGTGGTTTGGTACCACACGGGGTAGAAAAGGTGATATGGTTGGCTAGGATCGGGTGCATTACTTGCATTATTTTGTTATGATATGTGTGTTGGCATGTTATACCGGAGAGGACTTATACACCTAGTCTTGCGACTCACTCTCTCCTTTGACTTTTTCAGTGACACTTAGACGCGGACATGGAGCCGGATGGACTCGAGGTGCTCATGCCATGCTCAAATAAAGATTTGCTCTGATTTTTATGAAATTTTGGTACTTAAGTTTTTATTACTATTTGGTTTTATTTGGGTTTGTAAATGGCCTTTTAAGTTATGTTTTGTTTATGATTAAAGTGGATTTATAATATGCTTTAACAAATTAATCAATGAAATGTGCTAAAACTTGGGAAAGACAACGATTTCAAAGTACAAAAGCGATATTTTAAACTATACCATCTGTATCACACTAAGTTTTGGAATAAAAGAGAACTCAAATGTTTTCTAACTTAAACACGATTTTCTACTAAGATGTAATATTTTGTAACAATGATAAACAACTCAAACTTCTTAACGAGCTAAAACTGCTTTTGTCTACCCATCTGAGTAAGTTTTTAAAATTTCGGTTTTCAAATACATCATTAGATTTCAATCAAACCGACTCAAGTTTTTCTTCAAATACACAAATTAGCTAAGTGTTTTCCTCAAACTTTTAAACTTAAACCTAAAACCTCTCAAAACCCTTTTTCCCTGTGACATACCAGATTCGATGCGTGTGTGTAGACCGGGTTTGGGGTGTTACATTTGTGGTATCGAGCCAAGTTCAAAGGTTTCTACCAGAGGCCCGAGGCCCAAAATATTTTCAAAAGTCTATTTTAAGTGTTTTGTATTAAAAAGTATGGTTTGAAAGGCATGACACCGAGTCACCGGCACCAATCCGCCTAGGTAAGTACCCCGTACTATTGTTTGTGGTAATGATATTGATGAGATTGAATGGCTAGTGATAGTAGGACTACTCTAGAAACTGAAACTGATAGGACTCAGAAGACTTGCGAAAACAAAGCTTCTTTAAAAATTCATAAGACTTTACTTTTAAACAGTGGAATGAATATCGATGCATAAAATTTTTAAATCGACGAGATTTAGTCATGAGTACCCGAGGTGGGCGTGGTCGTGGACGTGGTCGCGGTAGGATGATGCTTTTTGAACCCGTAGGATCCGGTCGTGGTTCGTAGAATGAGATATGGGCCGCCACCACCGGAGGTGGTGAGTTTCAAGAGCGATCGGGATGACGCAGGTCACAAAGCGATCTTGCAGTGTTAGAAAGGGTAGCCGGAGTAGGTGGAGGTGTAGGAGCTAGGAAATCGTGCTGAGCGACTTGGGCAAATGGGTGAATTCTTTCGAGGTGTCTCGGTGTTGCTCCTAGCCTTCGCCGAATATTGGTGGAAGCAACAGAGCGGATCATGGATGATCTAGACCTAATCATCAAGAAAAATTAAAGGGATAGTATCATTCTCGAGATGAGTCATACCGATGGTGGCTCATTTATCGACAAATACCGCAATTAAAGATCTAACTTGGGACTATTTCCTGCTACTTATCGGAAAAAGTACGTGGGGATAATTACATTAATGAGCGTGAAAGCATTTCGAGGTTAGTTTAGGGAGCAACTGCGTCGTAAATCGAGGCGAGTTTCGAGGTCGAGTCGGTATGCTGTGGGCATGGTGGCTACTTGAACATGAGAGGTGTGTTCGTTTGAGGACGGCTGCGAGGACGAATTAAGGTTGTTAATTGCGTCCCAAAGGGAGCGTGAATTTGCGATTCGTTGAAAAGGCGAAGGTAGCCGAGGGCATTAAAGAGTCTCGTGGCGGTGGTATGGATAGGAACCGGCACAAGAGGAGTTTTGGATCTTCTGGGTCGTCAAGTAATCAACAGAAAAGGGCTAGACCGAGTGGACCGAATCAGTCAGGTAGGTTTGTTCTTTGCTAGGTAGGGACCGCCGCAGGTAACCGCTGTGGGAAGGCTCATTGGGGAGGATGTTGGACCGATGGTAGAGGTCGCTTTGAGTGTGGCTCATTTGGACCACCGTGTGAGGGATCGTCCGCACAAGTTGGCTAGGATTCATCAGAGAATCGTAATGCTCAAGATAGGAATAACGGACCACCACCGCAGAGGGCCGAGGTAATAGCAGGAGGTAATGGTTCTGTGGGCCGGAGCACCGCGGGAGGTACGGTAGTTCGAGGCCGCATACCGGGTTGGTTGGTGTATCTTTGCGCCGAGAGAGGAGGCGACCGGACGCCATTACCAGACGCTTTTTTATCTTTGGTTCTCCATTTATCGCTTTAATTGATGTGGGTTCAACACATTCATATGTTGCAAGTAGCATAGTGAAGACCATGGATCTAGATTCTAAATATCTTCTAGGCGATGACCGTAATAAGCCTCTAGTCACTCAGTAGTGGTAGATAAGTTGTATAGAGACGCACATCTAGAACTCCCAAGGGTATCTTTTGTGGTCGATTTGATGGAACCGCCTTTTGGGGAGTTCGATCGATTCTCGAATGGATTGGTGTTAAGTACCGGCGAAGTTGGATTGCGCACTAAGCGCATGATTTTGAAAAGTTGAGGGTGATGAGGTAGTCTTGATCGGAATAGGAGGAATTATCTATCCAATGTGATATCTCGCCTAAAAGCCGGAAGATGGTCGAAAAGAATTGTGAAGTATATGTGGTACATGTGTATGCCTTGGAGGCTAAGGAGTCTCTGTGGAGACAGCCTTGACAGCTTAGAGAATTTGTTGATGTGTTTCTGAGGAGCTTCCTTGTTTGCCACCGATCGGGAGGTAGAGTTCGGATAGATCATTACCTGAATCTGCGCCCGATCTATTGTTCCATGAGATGGCACCTAAAGAGTTAGTGGAGCTTAAGGCTCGACATCTGAATTGTTGGACCGAGGCTTTATCGTGCCAAGTATTTCGCCTTGGGAGCGCCAGTACTCTTTGTCAAGAAGAAAGATTTGTACCATGCGGATGTGTATAGACTACCGCTAACCGAATAAGTCGACGATCAAAAACAAGTATCCACCGCCTCGGATAGATGACTTGTTTGATCAATTTGAAGGGTGCGCCAATTTTCTCAAGATCGACTTAAGGTCCGGTATCACCGCTAAGGGTAAATGAGGCGGATATCTATAAGACGGCGTTTAGATTTCGGTATGGGCACTTTGAGTTCTTAGTTATGCCGTTCGGGTTGACTAACGCGCCGGTGGCCTTTATGGATCTGATGAATAGGGTGTTCCAATAGTATCTAGATCAGTTCAGTAGTGGTTTTTATCGACGACATCTTGGTATATTCAAGGATCGAGGAGGAACATGATGCACATTTGCGGTGGTATTACAGATTCTAAGGGAGAAACAATGGCTGCTGAAGTTCAAGAATGCGAAGTTTTGGCTTAGGAGGTGACGTTCTTGGGTCATGTAGTGTCACCGAGGGATTAGAGTGGACCTCGTAAGATAGAGGCCGCTTTGGATTGGAAGCCGCCTAAGTCGAGAGCGGAGATTCGAGTTTTCGGGCTTGGCAGGATACTACCAAGATTTGTAGAGGTTTCTCATTGATCGCAGCTCCGATGACTAAATTATTGAGAAAAGGAGTTCCGTTTATTTGGACCGAGAAGCAGCAGGAGAGCTTCGATAAGTTGAAGAAGATTTTGACTGAAGCTCCGGTTCTGATTCAACCTGAGGCTAGTAAGAAATTCACAATGTACTGCGATGCATCACATACGGGTTTGGGTTGTGTGCTGATGCAAGAAGGGAAGGTTGTGGCTTACGCATCTCGGCGATTGAGGCCACATGAAGTGAATTATCCAACGACGATCCGGAGTTAGCGGTAGTAGTTTTGCCTTGAAGATATGGAGGCATTACTTGTACGGAGAAAGATCGATAGTCTACACGGACCATAAGAGTTCAAGTACCTTCCGACTCGAAAAGACTGAATCAGAGGCAGAGATGGATTGAGTCTTTGAAAGACTACGATTGCTCAATTGAGTATCATCCGCAAGGCTAACGTTGTGGCGTACGCGCTGAGCCGTAAGGTTGTTTCGGTTAAGAGTGTTGTTTGCCCACTTGAGTTTGTATGACGACGGAGTATTCGCGCAGCAGCAGTTAAGCCTACTTGGGTTGAGCGGATCGAGAAAAACAATTGTTGGATGAGGTTTTGAGTCGCAGAGGACACAAGTGCGAATGATGGTTTGAAGGGTTCTGCTTTGTCTAGTGATGGGGTCTTTGTGTTTTCGGGAAGGTTTGTATGCCGGAGACACCGAGTTAAGGCAAAGATTCTTCGGATGCACATAGCAGCTCCTACGCTATGCATCCCGGAGGTGGCAAATGTATAGAGATCTCGAGAAAAGCTTACGGTGGTAAGTCGAAAAAGGAAGTGACAGAGTTGGTAGGGAAGTGTCCGACATGTCGGTGAGTCAAGGTGAGCATTAGCTACCGTCGTGGTTGCTTCACCAAGAAGATTCCTCGATGGAAGTGGGATAGGATAACTATGGATTTCGTCAAGTGATTACCGCTACACCGAGTAAGAAGGATTCGGTTTGGGTAATTGTGGATCGGTGACTAAATCACTCACTTTATTCCGGTGAGGGTGGATTACTCACTTGAGGTTGGCGAAGCTATATGTCGAGATAGTGAGATCCGACGGTGTGCAAGATCGATCATCTCGGATAGGATCCAGATTCACGCTCAAGGTTTTAGAAAGCATTGCATCGAGCTCGGCACGCATGCATTGGATTTCAAAGACGCATTTCATCCGCAGATCGACGGGCAATGGAAAGGGTTATCTGTGTCTTGGAGGATATGTTACGAGGTGTGTTTTGGATTTGGGGTAGTTGGGAGGAATATCTACCGTTAGCTGAGTTCGCCTACAACAATAGTTACCAAGCAAGTATCAAATGGCACCTTATGAGGCGTTATGCGGTAGGGAAGTGTCGCCACCTACTTGTTGGACGAGTTAAGTGAACGTCGAGTTGTTGGGACCAGAGTTGGTTCTTTGAGACCGAGGCAAGGTTGTCGATTCAGACTCGATTGAAGGAAGCTTCGGACCGCAAAAGTCCTATGCCGATCTTAAGCAGAGATATTGAATTTTTGTGGGAGATCGGGTTTTCTGAAGGTCTCACCGTGGAAGAAAGTATTAAGGTTCTAAGGAAAGGTAAGCTTAGTCCAAGTTTATTGGTAGTATAAGGTACTTGAGACGAGTGGGACCAGATTGCATATCATTCGAGTTACCAGCAGAGCTAAGTCAGATTCATGACGTGTTCCACGTTTCGATGCTTTGGCGTTATCGCTCAGATCCATCGCACGTGGTAGCAGTAGGAGAGATTGAGGTAAACCCAGATATGACCATGGAGGAAGAGCCTGTACAGATTTTAGATCGGGATGTGAAGGTTCTGCGTAAGAAGTCTGTGCCTTTGGTTAAGGTTCTTTGGCGGAATCATGGCGTGGAAGAAGCGACGTGGGAACCCGAGGAGGCGATGAGACAGCAATACCCGCAACTCTTCTGACCAGGTAATTTCGAGGTCGAAATTATTTTTAAGGGGGTAGAACTATAATATCCCGGGTTAAGGGCTATTTTATTTTGGCATTGTTTGCATGTTAATGGCTTGCTATGTTGTTGTTTGTGTAGTTTCGGGGCTTAGTTGTAGGCTAGGAATGAGCCCTGAGTAGGTGGTAAAATTTTAGTTTTGGGCTTTAGGTGATAGGAGTCAAGGAGTTGGGGTTATATATTTTATTTGTAGAATTGTGGCATAACAAAGGAGTTGGTGGAGTGGCAAGGCATGCGCCACATGGAGAGTGTGGTTGGCGCCAACTGCAGGAGGAAGAGGTCCTGAGTTCAAGTCATAAGTGGCCTCCCTTTGTCTTACATTTTGACGCCAAGGAGAGGAGAGTTGTAGGCAGTTCAAACTTTGCCTTGGACTTTGTCAACTCTTTCAAACGGTGGGTGGAGAGTGAAAATAGGAGGAAGACTTGGTCATAGTTATTTGAATTTGTGGTTTGGGAGTGAATGGGGGGAGTTGGCCGATTTTTAGGAGATTTTTGGGGGAGTTGGCCGGTTGGTAAGCTTGGGGAGGAGAGTGCCGATTTTCTCTTAGGCAACTTGTGCATTTTCGGTTTTAGCAAGTGTCAACAAGTCTCTTTTGTGGTCTTTTTGGTAAGCCGAATTTCATCCATTCTTATTTTTGCATTCTTGAAACTGAAACCCCAAGTGTGTTTTCATTTTTTTCTTTTTCCAATTTGTTCTCCTAAAACCGAAAGTCTAAATATCTTGTTGCCAAATTGCTTTCATCTTTACTTGGTGTGTGACCGAATATTGTTTTCATTTTTCTTTCACTTGCATCTTGTGCAAAGCCGAACCTAGCATCCCTTTTCAACTCTTTTCTCTTTCGAACTTTTGTTAGCCGAAAGTCTCCCCAAAACTTTCTTCTCCATTTCCTATTCTTTTCCAAGAATTCATTGGCCGAATATCCACCCATTTCCTCTCATTTACTCTTTTTTCTTTCACACAAAACCGAAAGCACCCCTCTATTCATCCATTCATCTTTCTTTATTTTCTTTCTTTTCCAAAACCTGTTAGCCAAACCTATTCCTCTTGTTGGAGTCTTGTTGCAATCGGCCTACCAAGAGGGTAAGTGTTGGCCTAATGGCCATTTCTCTTTCTCCGGTACTTTGCCGATTTTTGTATGTTTAAGGCTGATTTGGTATCTATTAGAAGGAGTTAACGTTGGTTTGGTAATCATTTTATATAGGGCCTTTGGATTTTAAAGCGTGGATTGGAGAAGTCAAGTGGTAAGTAGGGTAAGAGGTTATTTGTGTTAGTCTTTTCTTTTAGAATTCTTTAAGCCAAAGTTTCAGATGAATTAACCACTTTCCTTCTAGGGTGAAGCCGATTTCTGAAAGAACCATTGTTGGGTTCGGATTTGGTAGGAAACCAAATCAAGTTAAGGTAAGGCTTAACGCAACCCTTTGGTTTAAGGGGTTATGGCCGAATGGTTTAAGGAACTAACCCATAGTTGGCCGATTGTTTTTAGGAGCAAGAGGATTGAGGGCTTTAGATCGGGTTCTTTGGGATTGAGGCTTACGATATATCAGGTGTGTAAACTAACACACTATCTTAACTAAGTAATGTGATAACTTGTTTGTGTAAATGAAACAGTGTGGTTGACTATTTCGATACCCATTGAGGTATGGATACGGATTCGTAAGTCCGCTTCATTATGAAATATGTGATGATCTACGATATCATGATTATGGATGTATATTCATTGAGATGCCATATTGAGCATGTGAGCATGATAACATGATTGCACGATTTTGCATCTAGTATGATATGTGATTGGGTGATATGAGAGAGGGGAATATGATATCCGTGTCTTTGGGACACTTTGTGTCTTTGGGACACCGAGGTTTGGCACCTCCAAAGGGTTTGGTACCACGATTTTGTGACTTTGGGCCACCGAGGTTTGGCACCTCATTGCCTCGTCCCAGTTGGCTTAGTACCACGCGTGGGTTGGCCCCACAGCTTGATTATACGGATTGACGCCAAGGATTTCAGATCACACGATGGGTTGGCCCCATCATCGGATTTGTGACTACGGTCACCAAAGTGATTTGGTATCACATTGTGTCTTTGGGACACCGAGGTTTGGCACCTCATTGCGACTTGTCCCTGTGGTTTGACACCACCGTGGGTTGGCCCCACTTATGAGATACGGGATCGTCGCTAGTGATTTGGTATCACACGATGGGTTGGCCCCATCATTGGATTATTCGTGACTTCGGTCACCAAAGTGGTTTGGTACCACAAGATGGATATCGTGACTTTGGGTTACGGTGGTTTGGCACCACCAAAGGTTTGGTACCACACGGGTAGAAAAGGTGATATGGTTGGCTAGGATCGGTGCATTACTTGCATTATTTTGTTATGATATGTGTGTTGGCATGTTATACCGAGAGGATTTATACACCGAGTCTTGCGACTCACTCTCTCCTTTGACTTTTTCAGTGACACTTAGACGCGGACATGGAGCCTAATGGACTCGAGGTGCTCATGCCATGCTCAAATAAAGATTTGCTCGGATTTTTATGAAATTTTGGTACTTAAGTTTTATTACTATTTGGTTTTATTTGGGTTTGTGAATGGCCTTTTTAAGTTATGTTTTGTTTATGATTAAAGTGGATTTATAATATGCTTTAACAAATTAGTTAAATGAAATCTAAAACTTGGGAAAGACAACGATTTCACAAAGACAAAAGCGATATTTTAAACTATACCATCTGTATCACACTAAGTTTTGGAATAAAAGAGAACTCAAATGTTTTCTAACTTAAACATGATTTTTACTAAGATGTAATATTTTTGTAACAATGATAAACAACTCAAACTTCTTAACGAGATAAAACTGCTTTGTCTACCCATCGAGTAAGTTTTAAAATTTCCGGGTTTTCAAATACATCATTAGATTTCAATCAAACCCACTCAAGTTTTTCTTCAAATACACAAATTAGCGAAGTGTTTTCCTCGAACTTTTAAACTTAAACCTAAAACCTCTCAAAACCCTTTTTCCCTATGACATACCAGATTCGGTCGTGGTGTGTAGACCAGGTTTGGGGTGTTACAAAATAGCATGGATGAGCTTATCATGTTACAAATTTTTAGGAATTTCAGGAACACTCAAAACATAATTCATTTAATCTCATAAATTCTCATTTCGAAAAATTATCCGTTGAATCATTAAAATTTCGATGGATACTCAGATAGCATACGCAAAGTATACAAATCAGTGATCCGTCAATTCTTTTTCAAGGGTACCCAATTAAGGCACATAATTGGGAAGCACACTCTCGAGCATCATAACGGGAAGCTCACACAGAGCCATTTCGGGAAGCTCAATAAGAGCCTATCGAGAAGCTTATCTAGGCCATATAACGGGAATGATCATAAGAGCCATAATCGGAAGTTCACAAAGAACCATATCGGGAAGCTTCGGATAGGCAATATCAAGAAGTTCAAGTGAGCACTATCGGGAATCTCACAAAGAGCCTTTAATCGAGAAGCTCACAAAGAGCCTTTAATCGGAAGCTCACAATGAGCCTTTTTATCGGGATGCTCATAAGAGCTAAGGTGTGTCCACAAAAAATGTAGGATCACAACCTATTGGGACGTTCGAAGAGCTATAACAGGAAGCTCGCAAGAACCTTATAACGGGAAGCTCGAGAGGGCTTATAATGGGGCGCTAGTAAGAGCTATGGTGTGTCCGCAACATATGTTGGATCACAACCAATACGGGTGATCGTGTGTCAGAGTCTTAAAAATTTATAAAAAGAATGATCGAACCTGGAAACTAACTAAGACAACGATGGAGGCAAGCACACCTATCGAACAGTAGTATAGTTTAGTGGCAAGACCGGATTGTCGAACCCAAAGGAACCAAAAGTACTAATACTAACTTTCTTTTTGTTATCTAGCCTAAGAATTAAGGGATTTGTTTTATCTAATCTACAATTAACTAATTGCTAAGCTAAAGATGCAAAGACAAAGAAGGAATTGGGGAAAGACTTGAGGGAAAACCGATTGATTAAGACAATACCCGAGGAAGAATCCACCTAGACTTCACTTGTTATTTAACTGTGAACCAAACGATTTATTCACTTGACTTGATTAGTAGGATTCCCTAAGTTATATAAATACCTCTTTCGAGGCTACTAACGTCTAACCTTAGGTTGATTAATTAAAATTTCTTTCTAATTAAAACCCCTAGAATTACATTAACTCGATCTATGGACTCCCATATTAGGTTTGACCTTAATCCGGCAAATTTACGTCATCCTATTTCTAAGGTTGCATTCAACTCCGCTTAACTATGCTAGATCTACTTTTAGGCAGGGACTTTTGCTCCACCACTTAAGCACATCAATACTTGAATCAATATCTTGGAAATACCAAAACAAGAATTAAGAACACATAGTTAAGAACAAATCAAGTATTTATCATACAGCTCAGATATCAATAACAAGATTCGTCTTAGTTTCATCCCCCTCAGGTATCTGAGAGGTTTAGTTCATAATTGTAAAAAATACATCTCAGAAGAAAATATAAAACAAAACATAAAGAAAACCCTAAAACCCCCTAAAAGAATTGAAGGAGAGATCCTCAGTCTTGAGTATGATTCCGGCTTCTTGAGATGAATCAACTAGCTTTCTTCGAGTAAATCCCTGTATTCAGCTTCCCTGGCTCGACTCTTTGGCCTAGCCGAACGCCCCAAAAAGCCCTGACAGAAGGCTTCTGCCGAACTCTCTCCTTAAGTTGCCTTATAGGGTGTTTATATAGGCTTCGAGATGCCTTACTTGGCCCAAAAGTATGCTAATCCAAATAAAACTCTTCTTTCCTGCGGCAGGGCCACGCTTATGGCACACGTCCGTGTGATTCAAGGCCAGGCCATGTTTGGGTCTGTTGATGAGGCACGACCATGCATTTCGGGGTCCAGCCGTGTTCGGCTATTCTTAAGAGGCACGGTCGTGTGATCTTGGGCCCAGGCCGTGTGGATTTTGTGTTTTGGCCCATTTTCTCCGTTTTCAGCTCGTTATTCATTCTTTTCATCCTCCGGTGCTCTCCTGAGTATAAAACATAAAAGCAAAGGATTAAGAGCACCTATTTCCATAATTAAAGGGAAAATTCATCCAAAAGTATGCTAAATGTGAGATTAAAATATGTTCATATTTTGGTTTATCAATGGGAAATTCTGTATCCATTGACTTTCATCTATTCAAACGGGATTTCATATTTTTCTAACTTTGTCGGATATGTGATCATTTCATATATTTATAACCTTTATACAATTCACATAAATATATTAAATACAAGCATATAAATTTACACAATTTAGTTACACGAACTTACCTCGATACTTGTTCGTACACGAAATCTACTAATCCGAAATTTTTGTTTTCCTCGATCCAACCCAGTATTAGGTCTTTCAAGATCTATATAAATAAATTTAACATAAATTTAATCCATTTCATACTCAATTTAATTCAATTTACATCTATGCAAAATTATTTATTTTGCCCCTATACTTTTCACAAATGACGATTTCGTCCTTAGGCTCGAAAATTAAAATTCATGCAATTTAATCCTTAATCCGAGCCTAACTAAAATTTTCATATAACTTTTACAGCACCTGTATTTCACAAATTTCAAGATTTTTTCCATAACTTTTACATCTTTACAATTTTATCCCTAAATCATATTTTCATCAAAATTTATTTTGTAAAAGTTGTTTATCTATTAACAATCTTTCATTTTCTACCATAAATTTCAAAATTTCAGCAAATTTATCAATGAAAAAACTTCCATACTTTGATAAAATTTCAAATTAATCCTCAAAATAGATAGATTAAATTATCCTGATCTCAAAAATATAAAAATTACTAAAAACGAGACAAGAAAACATACCTAATTAAGCTTAATTAGTTTCCTTTCTCTCTCCTAGGATTTTCATGGAATTTTTGGGGATGAAGATGATATAAAATGTTAATATTTCCATTTAACTATTTATCATCCATTAATTTTTTCACTTTCCAATTTAGTTCTTGCCTTTTTCTAATTTTCTTTGGATGATTCATCAAAAATATCTACTGACTTTTCTTTAATGGTCTAATTACCATATAAGGGCCTCAATTTTTGAATTCCATAGTTATTTGATACTTATAGCTACTAGAATTCAACTTTTGCATTTTATGCAATTTGGTCATTCCCCTAATTAAACACATAATCGATAAATTTTCCTTATCAGAATTTTCATATGACATTCATATCATAATGTAGATCATGCAATAATATTAAAATAAAATTTCTTTTCGGCTTAGATTTGTGGTCCCGAAACCATTGTTCCGTTTTCACTGAAAATGGGCTGTTACACTTTATTCTCTATGTAATATACTAAGATCTTAACCATCAAGAATAAGGCTCATTTCTTGGTTATTTTATTAATTCTAACCCTATGTATTTTGGGGTGTTACAATTCTCTCATCCTTAAAGAAATTTCATCATCGAAATTTATCTAGTTTGAATATACATGCCTTCTGTTTTCCATGTAGCCTCTTCGACTCTATGGTTTTGCCACAGATCCTTAATAAGAGGGATTTGCTTCCTTTTCAGAACCTTTACATCATGTTCTAGAATTTGCATTGGTTCCTCCTCAAAGGATAAATCTGATCGTATCTCGATCTCTTCAATGGGAAATATGTAAGAAGGGTCAAAATGATAACTTCTCAACATAGAGACATGGAAAATGTCATGAATTTGATCTAATTCGAGTGATAGTTCGAGTTGGTATGCAATTGGATCGATTCTCCTAAGGATTCGATAGGGTCCTTGAATCTCGGACTTAGCTTACCTTTCGACCGAACCTTAACACCTTCCGTTATGGGGATACCTTCAGGAAGACTTGATTGTCAACACTGTATTTAATGTCTTTTCTTTTTAGATCCTCATACGACTTCTATCTGGTTCACAAACTAGACTGAATCTTCTATCCTAGTAATTATTATCAAATGCAAAATAGGCATTCTTCGATAAATTCACCAACAACCAAGAGTTAACGTCCAAGTTCATAAACATATTGAGTTTATCTGGTTTCACAATGACAAACCAAACAAAAAAAATTTGACACAGGATTGAAATACATGCTCGATGACCTGAATCATCGCATCAGAGAAATGACAATATGCTTTGTCCTACATATGGCTCCGCATGCGTTCAAAATTTGTTAACAATTTCTTATTACCAATGAGCCAAAGGAAACTTTGAAGGCATTGCGGCTCCTTAACCCTCCAAGTAGTTTCCCAAAGCTGGCCTTGATTATTTAAAGAAGGTTTCATAGATTTATAAGTTGACCTGACAGTGAAGTGTTTCTTCGAGTCCCATCTTCATCCCACAAGATCTGCATCTTCATCCTTTAAAGGCGAAAAAACATCTACCACTTTATCCATACCATAATTTGAGAGAAAATGCTCAAATTGATCACATTTCCATGACCCATCAACATTCATCGTCGAGGCCACAGAAGTGGAACTTTATAGCACCATAGTGTTAGCCTTAACTGACTCAATCAGTGGCTCATGGTTAAACAACCATCTTCCAGCAAATTCCACTCTTTACATGAACCCAGACTTGGGCAATCCCCCTCCAAATACAAGAACAATTATTCCTATCAATAAATGTTGGAATTGTGCCCCTCCACTTATATTTAGACCGCAAAACCCTCACCTATAAGTGTTTTTCATTCTACACCAGAGAAAAATTGATTTTCATAAGGAAAAATTGATTAAAATCGGCCAAATTCTTTAGTTCAATCTACCTTGTTTGACATCCCTGCAAACATTTTCCCGAGTTACCAAATGTACCCCTTTCTTGTCGTTTGTAGAGCCTTAAATGAAACCCTGAATGATTTTCTTTATCTTAGCACATAGTCCCTTAGGTAACAACATTATTTGCATAGAATAGGATGGGATGGACATAAGCATGCTTTTAATTAGAGTTATTATGCCCGCTAAAGAAAGTGTTTTCTATTTTCCATCCAACATGATTCAATCTCATGCAATCTAACAAATAAGAAAATATCTCCTTTGTTACCCTTCAATGTATCTTGAGAACACCTAGATTTGTGTTATAGGAAATAAATTTTGATTTTACATGTAATAGGAAATAAATTTGTGTCATTGCCCAACTTCCACAATCACTAACATCAAAGAACAACCACATCTCCCTAACCAAGTCACCATTAACTCTTATCCATCACCAACCCATTTGTCAATCATTTTTTCCCTTACCAACACTCATTTCCACTGACTTGTATCCACATTCACTATCGCCTGAAACTAAGGTGCCACCAACCAACCATCATCAACACCTGATCTAGCTCCCTTGTAGCTCTATTTCAATTCTCACCTCCACTCATGCACACCATCTCCCCCACACTACCCTACTACCTTAATTCACTCCACCAATTTTCACCACCTCATCCAAGCTCTCCATTTTACCACCCTTCCCCTTATCATAATAAACCTCACCCGTTAACCAAACCAAACCTTAAACTAAACCAATCATAGCCTTACCCCTACACACCAACAACCATCAAACCACAATTTGAATAAAGCAAAAAAAAAAAATTAAAAAGCCTCAAATCTAAACCTATGGTAAATGAAGAATGAAAAAAAATCAAGCAAAAGATAAAGAGCAAAAAGTAAAGTAAAAATCAAATAAAGAATAAAAAGGAAAAAAAAGCATATATTAGAACTTATCTTTTAAGGCTTCTTAGTTATTTGGGCATTGAAGTTGTAACGCCCTGAATATTATATCTCTGTTTTTGTGTAAATGTGACATAAATATCTATCTACTTCAGTGGTTATGTGTTTTGGGTGTGTGTGAGAGGTTCCAAGTCCAAGTCTTACCTTTGACAAATTATGTTATTTTTGGAATTAAGCCCTATTTTTTCAGTGGGCTTATATTTAATTATCTATAAATAGATATTAGAATGAGCTTACTGGTTCAAGTGGTAAGGGAGTTAGTATGTTTGAGGTCTTGTGTTCAAATCCCTGCACGAGCGTGGATGTAATATTTTTGCTTTGATGTCTGATAGAGTTTCGGTTGTTTTGAAAGTCTGAAAGTGGGGGTTAGTGGGAGAAAAAGAGGGGTTTGAAGATAAGGACTCTTATTTTGAAAATTCTCTCTTTTTGAAAAAATTAAAGTTCTTTTTTCCTCCTCTACCTTTTTTTTTCTTTTTCTTTTCAAACTTAATATATTCTCTTTTCCTTACTCATTTTGGTAAAAATCGTGTTCTCTTGTAACAGGATTTTGGTTTGCGCTCTTTTCGTTTGGTAAGTTGGTAGTAAGTTTTACCGAGGAAGGAGCCTCTATTTACGATTTTTTGCCTTGTCGAATCCTTTGTTAATGTGGTACTTGTGTTTTTGACACCAGTAAATCAAGAAAATAGGGGCTTCTCTCGTTTAGAATTGTAAACGAATCATCGGGGTGTTAGAGTAAGTGTGGGATTTTGGTATTGGTTTCATAGTTACGATTTAGACGTGAATTAAGTCTGACTTAAAGCGTTGGTTTGTTAATTTTTAGGTTTATGGAGGCTCGAGAGTGGTTTTGTATCGAAAGGATACCAGGTGTATACCTGAAATGCAGAAAAATGAGATTCGACAAAATCCGAAATTACAAACTATCGATGACACACAGGCGATCGTGTGCGAGAACATGGCCGTGTAATTGACGAAGGCATGGCCGTCGTCAGTACATTACCGTGTGGTCATTTGAGTGTGGCCGTATGGGCCACATGGGTGTATGGGCCTACACGGGCGTGTGGGTTTTTGAGCTAGGCGTGTGATCCACACGGGCAAGGCCAATCTGAACGTGTGGGCCCATTTATATGAAATTTTTCTAGGGTCGTACGGGTCGCCTCAATCGAATGTGAGCCTACTATAGGGTCGGTAAGGGTTAACCTAACCCTAAAACTGTAAATCCAAAAGTCTAATATTCGCTCAAACATGATAAATACCGTGCATGTCTGGTTATTATTTATATGATTACTAGCATGTTGAGCATGTTAATTTGTATATCTGCATCTGATTCCTGTATCTGTTATTGGGGTTGGGGTGATATATATATGGAGGAAATGTTCTAAGAGGCGACTTTCGCCTAATTTTTGACAGCAATGCTGCATATTATCTGTTACGTGTCGTATCGGCACAATATAGTGTGTAGGGTTAGGTGTGTGTTTTAAACCCCACATGATGTGTAGGGATGGACGGGATTATGTGTAGAGGATGGGGGTAAGACTCTGATTTCTGATTTCTAATCTGCTTATCTGCATCTGTATCTGTAATGGGCTTAGGACCGAATCTGTATCTATCTAATTTGTGATATTCTGTGTGTGTGCATGCTTAATTCTGTTGGGTTACACACTGAGTTTACATAAACTCACCCCTTTTTTATCTGTTCTGTATAGGTAATCCATAGAGTTAGGCGGATCGGTGCAGCAGAAGACTCGACGGTGACCACTCGCCATAAACTGTTTTATTTTGCTATATAGTTTTATTTAAGTTTGGCATTAAGATTTGAGAGTTTGTATTTTTGGGACTGTATGGACTTTAAACTGTTAGTTTTGGTTTTGTTACTCGATTTATGCATGCTTTATCAAAAAGGTTTTCTTTTAAAATGACAATTTTCTAAAACAAGGTTTTCTAAATCATGAACTGTATTGCTAAAACATCACGATTTTTAGTAAGCTTCCACTCTAAATGATTTTTAGGCAAATGGATTAATGTTTTGATAAAGAATACAAAAACTTAAGAGTTGAATAAAAATTTTTGAATTTGTTAAAAACAAATGAGAGCTAATAAGTTGAAATGGCTTTGTTGTGATGGCTTAATTTACAAAACCCATTCCATGTGACATCGCCAGATTCGACCATAAGGTCTAGGCCGGGTTTGAGGTGTTACATTTAGTGGTATGTAAAACTTGACTGTGGATTTCGGGTTTGAGAAGCTCAAGTTTATTTTAACTCAGGCTCTTGTTCTGATACAGCCAGAATTCGATAAGGAGTTTGTAGTATACAATGATGCATCGTACGTTGGTTTGGGGTTTGTTCTTATACATGATGGTAAGGTTGTGGCTTATGTTTCCCGACAGATAAGACACATGAGGGAAACTATCCGACGCATGATATCGAGTTGGCTGCTATGGTCTTCGCTTTGAAAATCTGGAGGCACTATCTGTATGGTGAGAGGTGTATTATCTACACCGATCACAAGAGTCTCAAGTACCTCCTTACCCAGAAGAAGTTGAACCTTAGGCAGCACCGTTGGATTGAACTACTAAAAAATTATGACTGCACTATAGAGTACTATCCCGGTAAGGCTAATGTAATGGTCGATGCTCTCAGTTAAAGAATGATGTCTAATTTGATAGCGATGTTTACTCGCGTTAGTATATTTAATGATGAGAGTCTATTAGTCAAGTTGCAAGTTAAACCGACTTGGATTGATCAGATTCGAGACAAATAATTAGGGGCTGAGTCTCTGAGTTCGCGGTTTCATCAGATTGAGAGTGGTGCTACTTTTGATTTTAGGTGGAATAATGATGGTGTTCTGTGTTTCTGAGGACAAATTTGTATCCTGAATGATCCGGATTTGAGACAGTCAATTTTGAGGGAGCTTCATAGTAGCCTTTATGCTATGCTTTTCGAGGGTAATAAGATGTACCGCGATTTTCGTGAGTTGTACTGGTGGCCAGGTTTGAAGCGCGAGGTTACTGATTTTATTGCTCATTGTTTGATATTTCACCAGGTTAAGGCTGAACATCAGTTACCTTTAGGTTTATTACAGCCAATTAAGATTCCCCTGTAGAAATGAGAGCGTGTGACAATAGACTTCGTTAGTGGGTTACCCTTGACACCTACTAAGAAGGACTCTGTTTGGGTCATCGTAGATCGATTGACCAAGTCTGCTCACTTTATTTCGGTTCATATGGACTATTCTCTGCAGAAGCTAGCGAATCTCTATATTTTTGAAATTGTAAGACTCCATGGGGTCCCATGTCTCGATAATTATTGAGATCCTCACTTCACTTCTCAGTTTTTGGAAGAAATTACACGAGGCTCTAGGTTTGAGATTGGACTTCGGTACTGCGTTTCATCCTCAGATAGATGGTCAATCTGAGAGGGTGATTAGATACTAGAGGATATGTTTAGGAGTTGTTTGATTGATTTTCGAGGTAGTTGGGAGAAGTGTCTGCCGTTAGATGAGTTCGCCTACAATAACAGCTTCTAGGCTAACATTCAGATGGCACTTTACGAGGCTTTGTATGGTCGTAAGTGTCGCCCTCCGCTATGTTGGACTGAGTTGGATGAGCGTCGGGTTTTGGGTCCTGATTTGGTTTTTGAAACCGAGGATAAGGTTAGACTTATTCAGAATTGTCTAAAAGTGGTTTCGATAGACAGAAATCCTATGCGGATCTGAAGAGACGTGATATTGAGTATTCTATGGGGGATTTTGTCTTTCTTAACGTTTCACCGTGGAAGAAGGTTCTGAGATTTAGCCGTAAAGGTAAGTTGAGCTTTAGGTTCATTAAGCCGTATTGGATTCTGAAACGTGTGGGACCGGTCACTTTTCAATTGGAGTTACCTCTAGAGTTAGATCGTATCCATGATGTGTTTCATATTTCGATGTTGAAGCGATACCAGTTTGATCCATCTTATGTTGTTTCTATTGAGGAGATTGAGGTTAGACCATATTTGACCTTTGAGGAGGAGCCGATTCAAATTCTTAATCGTGATATTAAGGTTCTAAAGAGAAATTCCATTCATTTAGTGAAGGTTCTATAGTAGAATCATGGTACTGAGGAGGCCACGTAGGAACCTGAGGACTCGATGTGTTAGTAGTATCCTCATCTGTTAGGATTAGGTAAATTTCAAGGTCAAAATTTCTTTTAAGGGGTAGAGTTGTAACACATTGAATATTATATCTCTGTTTATGTGTAAATGTGACACAAATATCTATCTATTTCAGTGTTATGTGTTCTAGGTGTGTGTGTGAGGTCTTAAGTTCAAGTCTTACCCATGACAAATTTGTTATTTTGGGAATTAAGCTCTATCTTTGTTCAGTGGGCTTATATTTAATTATGTGTAAATCCATATCAGAATGAGCTTGTTGGTTCAAATGGTAAGAGAGTTTTGAGGATAAGGACTCTTATTTTTGAAAATTCTCTCTTTCCTGAAAAAAATTGATGTTCTTTTTTCTTCCTCTGCCATTTTTTCTTTTTCTTTTTCAAACACAATATTTTCTCTTTTTGTTACTTGTTTTAGCAAAAATCGTGTTCTCTTGTCGCAGGATTTCGGTTTGTACGCTTTTCATTCGGTAAGTTACTAGTAAGTTTTACCGAGGAATGAGCCACTGTTTACTCTTTTTGGCCTTGTTGAATCCTCTGTTAATGTGATACTTGTGTTTTTTACAGCAGCAAATCAGGAGAATAGGGGCTTTTCTCATTCAGAGTCGTAAACGAATCATCGGGGTGTTAGAGTAATTGTGGGATTTTGGTATTGGTTTCGTAGTTACGATTTAGTCATGAATTAAGTCTGACTCTAAGCGTTGGTTTGTCGATTTTTAAGTTTTTAGAGGCTCGAGAATGGTTTCGCATCGAAACGATACTAGGTGTGTACCCAAACGTAGAAAAACGAGATTCGGCAAAAGCCAAAATTACAAACTGTCGACTTTACATAGGCGTGCGGTCGCCCATGAGGTATTCTATGTGCAAGAACACAGCCGTGTAATCGACAAAGGCATGGCCGTGCGTAGCACACGGCCGTATAGTGGGTTGAGTGTGGTCGTATGGGCCACACGGGTTAGGCCAAGTTAGGCGTGTGGGCCACACAAGGGTGTGGGCCTACACCGGCGTGTGGGTTTTTGGGCCAGGCCGTGTGATCCACATGGACAAGGCTAATCCGGGTGTGTGGGCCACACGGGCATGTGGGCCCATTTATCTAAATTTTTTTTAGGGTTGCACGGGTCACCTCGATCCACTGTGGGCCTATTGTAGGGTCGGTAAGGGCTAACCCAGCCCTAAAACTGTAAATCCGAAAGTCTGATATTCTATTCTGAAACATGATAAATATCATGCATGTCTGGTTACTATTTATATGATTATCTATTGGTTGAGTAGTAGCATGTTGAGCATGTTAATTTGTATACATGCATCTGATTCATGTTTCTGTTATTGGGATTGTGGTGATATATATATGGAAGAAGTGTTCTGAGAGGCGACTTTCGCCTAATTTCTGGCAGCAATGCTGCATATTATCTATTACGTGTCGTATCGACACAATATGGTGTGTAGGGTTGGGTGTGTATTTTAAACCCCACATGGTGTGTAGGGATGGACGGAGATAGTATGTAGAGGACGGAAGTAGGACTTTGATTTCTGATTTCTGATTTGCTTATCTGCATCTGTCTCTGTAATGGACTTAGGCCTGAATCTATATCTATCTGATCTGTGATATTCTGTGTGTGCATGCTTAATTCATTGGGTTACACACTGAGTTTACGTAAATTCACCCCTTTTTTGTCTGTTCTGTATAGGTAATCCACAGAGTTAGGCAGATTGGTGCAGTGAGGACTTGACGGTTACCACTCGCCATAAACTGTTTTATTTTGCTATATATTTTATTTAAGTTTGGCATTAAGATTTTATAGTTTGTATTTTCTGGGACTGTATGGACTTTTAAACTGTTTGTTTTGGTTTTGTTGTTCGATTTATGCATGCTTTATCAAAAGGTTTTCTTTTAAAACGACGATGTTCTAAAACAAGGTTTTCTAAATCATGAACTGTATTGCTAAAACATCACGATTTTTCATAAGCTTCCGCTCTAAATGATTTTTAGGCGAATGGATTAATGTTTTGATAATGAATACAAAAACTTAAGAGTTGAATATACGTTTTTGAATTTGTTAAAAACAAATGAGAGTTAATAAGCTGAAATGGTTTTATTGTGATGGCTTAGTTTACAAAACCCATTCCATGTGACATCGCCAGATTCGACCATAACGTTTAGGCTGGGTTTGGGGTGTTACATCAGTTCCGTTCAACAATTCGAACGGTGAAAATAGAGAAGGGGTCGAGGAGAGCAACGATCTCTGCTTGCATCAATCCAACGTGATAACATGATTATTTTACATGATTTCTTGTATTTAATTCGGTTTATTTCTGAATTAAACCCTGCTAAATTTGTAATTTTATGATTTAATTCTTGTCAGGGATGCAATTGATCAAAAGCAAGCTAAAAAGGGCCAAATTGAAAGAAAATCATAGAAATGGGGCCAAATCAAAAAGATGGAGGAAGCCAATGACTCATCAAGCAATTGACTTTGTAAAAAGCCAAGAATAGGAAATTCTATTTTTAGATTATTTTATTTTTATTTTTTATTTAAGATTTTATATTAATTTAATTAAGCCTATTTTTAGTAAATCTATTAGTATAAATAGGGGTTATTTGTAATTGAATAATCATCAATCAATTAGCTTTTTCCTATTCCTTTTTGGAGTTGTTTTTCTCTCTTTCCTATTTCAATTTTGAATAGGATTTCTTTTATTCTATTTTTCAAGCCAACGTCCAACATTCTGCTTATTTCAATTATTTTTATTTGTTTTCCCAAAATTGGTTTAATTGCCTTCAAAGCCCCTTCCCTTTCCAATTTCCATCAGCCTCCACAAAAAACACTTTCCACCACCTTCAAGCATGAGTAAAATCATGCCACACTAAACCCCTTTCAACTTTAAGCCGGTATTAACCCCGTCAAAAACCCGTGAGTTATGAACCCGAGCTATTCAACTCCCGATTTCCGATACTTATTACTTCTCCGGATTAAGAGTATGACTTCGTCAACTCACAAAGTCAAGTCATGCTAAGTAAAAAAAAACGTCATTTGAGTTAGTGCGACTAGACATACAGTTGGAATTCTAAAAGGATCGATTGTCTAATTGGTCTTCTATGAACACATTGGCGTGCCAAGTGGGGATTGCTGTTTGGTTCCGTCAAGGGAAGTAATAACCGAATTTAAATGTCCCAACGTTTGAGGGCATTGGTTCGAGCTAGGCTCTTCTAGAATGCAAAGCTGCCGGAGTTCTAAACCATGAACGTTCCATAGGTTGTTCGATCGGTAAGGGTTAGTTATAGGACGTTCCATAACTAATTTACACAAGGAAAAGTTGGTGTCTGAGGCATCCTTGGTAGCTATAACTAGCTTATCGGAAAAGATGAGTTCATCTAATTTCGAGGATCGGGTCAAAGACAGAAAAACCTGCGCTTAAGGCTGAGCTAAGTTTAATCGATTTCTTTTTAGATTATTTCAATTTTATTTTCCTATTTAGTCTGTTACTTTTTACGTTTTTATTTTCTGTGTTTATTTCAGGTGTAATATTTTACTTCCCCATCAAACGTCGCGGGCACGACAATTGCCCAGACATTAATATGGTCAAGAGATAGACAATTTTCCAAGAAACCGGTCTCGTGGGATCGAATTCTACCCCTATAATTGCTTAAATTTGCAACTAGGTGTAGGTTTATATTGGTGGAATCAACATCCATCACAAGGGTAGATGCCGATAGATTGGGGTTTTCAACTTCGAACCTTTACTTGGGATTTTATAGGTTTTGGTCACTTTTTGGGAAAATCTAAATCAAGGATGGATAGAGGGTGTTGAGACCTATCAATTGGTAGTGGTTTTGTATTTGTTAAAGCACTAATGGTGGAGCTCTCCGACCAACGCCGACTAGGGTTAGAAAAAGAAAAGAAGAAGAATAAAAAGGAATAAAAGAATCAAAATTCAAAAGAAAATTATCATTTCAGATTTCTATTTGAGATTTTAATGAGATTAACCAAAATAATTTAACTATGTAGCATGAATGCCTAAATTCAAAACTTTTTCTATTTTAAGTATTTAAAATGAAAATTTTAATAGTTGGTTGACTACCTACGTTGTTTACACTTCAATTTTAAATTTGTATTAATTATTTTTATTTTATGCGTAACTATTGCAATACATGTAATAAATAAGTTTTTCCTCGTATTATTATATGAGTAACCAAACAAGTTATAAATAAGAATTTAGGTTTTGTTAAAATACCTTTGTTAAACAAATTTAAATACTAATATGTAAAAAGGCTAAAATTTATATTAATTATTTTAAATTTAAAATGCTACTTTTTATTAACCGAAAAATTTTAAAAAATAAATATCTAGTTTAAGTTTTATATAATAAATTTATATTCCATATTTAAATAATGCATTTACAATCTAATCTAATATATTGATATTAATTTATATTATCTACGAAAAGTAAAATAAAATTGCAAATTTTTAATATGTAAATTTTTTTATTGTACAAATATTTTGTTGAAGAATATTGTAGAAATATTTTAACAATGATTAAATTTTTATTTTTACTTTTATAATATTTGAATTATAAAATAATTTTTATATTTAAATTATGCTTAATTATTATTTTAAAATAATTTTACTCTGCATTAATTAGATAAAAATAGGTAACACTATAAAAAGTAAAGCTAATTTTTTTTTTTTGTTTTTTATGCTTTATAATTCATATTTGAAGTTCATAGTTATCCTTTATAATAACGTAATTTTCCAGCATCCAATATTTGTTAGTAGAGTTATTTAAGTAATAAATTCAAATTAATAAAAAATCCAAAAAAATTATTTTGCCGAATGAAAATTATTGTGGAAATTCAAGATTGAATAACACCTGTCGATAGTCTACCTTGGCTTGTCTCCACGTTTCTTTGCTCATGCAAAAGCAGCTTTACATTGCAGTTGGGTCATACCAATCCCCAAACACACAAATTCAGTCTCACTTTCTCTCATGCTCTCATCACCTGAAATGGAGGAGAAAGAAGCAGAAGTAGTAGAAGCACCAAAACCAGCTGACTGGTTCAATACCTTATTATCTCTTCAAACTGATCTCCTTTACAACTGTTTCACCACTCTTTCTTCCCCTTTCTTCACCCTCTTATCGGCGGCCTTTGAGTCCTACCGCCGTGCCGAAGAGACGACAGCCAACGTCGAAGCGGCGGTTCAAAAGCTACCTTCCAGCATCACCCACGGTAGCACCGTCCTGCTCAAGAGAGTCGGGTTAGGACTTGTTGGTGCTGCTCAAATGTGCATGGTGTTGGTTTTTCTGATGGTTTTGGCTGCTTTTGTGGGAATTGGGTTGGTGCAACTTTGGGCGGAGGAGCCTGTTTTCGTTAGAGAAAAATTGTTCTTTGATTACACAGAGGTGAATCCTACGGCGGTGTTTTGTGCTGGTGGAGGTGGATTTGATGGCAGCTGTTATAGGAAGAAGCAGATGGGTGTTCCCGTTGGTCATACCATTCATGTTTATTTGCTTCTTTTGATGCCTGAATCTGATTTCAACAGAGATATTGGAGTGTTTCAGGTATTCTGATTTTATTCTTACTTCTTCCAATTTTTTGTTCATAGTGGATTGAATAATCTCTTTTCAACCCCAGCTGATTCCGTTCTTTAAAATTCCAATTAAATTTTTTTACTACGACCGGAAAAGAGGGTATCTAAATTTAAGGCAAAATGGGTTAAAAACTAATAAAATGTGTTAGCTGAAAGGTAATTCACAAGACATGCTAAGCCTATGATGGGTTAGATTTGGCAATGTACAAGTAAGGATAGAAGCCTCTTACACATGTGTAGACAACCCGTTTACTAATAGTGAGAGGCCTACCCTCCCTCTGTTTGTTGCTGATATAAGCTAATGTGGTGCATTTCGACCCCAACTCTTTGGTGTCTTTGATGGTTACAAAGCATGTAATCAACCATAGTATTTGTTTGATCAGTTGAATGCAGAACTGCTATCAATCAATGGAGATGTAATTGGTAAGTCTAGCCAACCTGTTATGTTGCGCTTTACAAGTCTACCACTTCGGCTTGCACGTACATTTTTTATGGCTATACCTCTCTTACTCGGAGTTTCAAGTGAGACGCAAAAGGTGAAGATTGAGATACTGAGGTATAAAGAAAGATATCCCAGAAGTGAAGCCGTGAGGGTAACATTGGCTCCGAGGGCCGGAACTTTGTCGCTTCCACAGATGTACGAAGCGGAAATCATCATGAACTCACAGTTGCCATGGTCTAAACAGTTGGTCCACAATTGGAAGTGGACCTTGTCTGTATGGACATCGCTCTATGTATACATGTTCTTCCTCCTACTTCTCGTCGGTTGCTTTAGACAGCTATTCTTTCCATTCACAACATCAGCAGGTGTCGAAAGAGATGCAAGCGTAGAGGAATTGAGAGAGCCAGTAATGGGCGGCAGAAGAAATGATCGGGTTGAGGTTTCCGATCTAATAAGCAAATGGCAGCATAGCAGACGGAAGCGGAAGGCGATCTTTCTGAACAAAGAAGTCTCAGAGATAGCGGGGTCATCAGCATCAAGCATGAGCCTAACTAGGGAAGATAAGAGTGCGGTAATTGAAGAGGATGTGGGAGACTCAGAATCAGTATGTTTAGGAGGTTGAGTTTAAAATTTTCCATGTTTATGTTTCACCTACATGTTTATGCTATGTTTTCTTTTGATCCTTCTTTCATTCCCCTAGTAAATAAATAGTTTACTATGCTTCAGATGAGAAAGTAAGGCGAAATGTTGATTTCATTGACATAAAATTACAAAAAAATTAATTACTATTATAATTATGGGTTATAATTTTATTTTAACTGTAACTATCAAATATTAAAGAATAATTAAGTCATTCATCGTCAAAGATAAACGACTCGTGGTAATGTAATACCAATATTTACCCATTTTTTTTACCCATTTTTTGGGTTATGGGTTGTACTATTGTAAATGATGTTATATATTGTATTAGTTTTCGGTTTATTATCTATTTGAATTAAGTTTTTATTTAAATTAAAGTATACGAGTTCGTATACATAATCCATCATTTATTCAAGAGTAAGATATAACACCTTGAACCCTTATCTGTTGTCGGAATAGGGTTAACGGAATAGGGTTAAGAGCGTTATCGGCATGTTTTAGAACATTTTTAGATAAATCATGTAAATTACTATTCATTAACCGAGATTGTTCAGGATGTCCCTCAAATGGGTCCTCGAGGCTAATACGAACATTAGAATTGAGTCGGATTTAATCAGAAATTTTAGAAATTTTTCGTAAAATTTCAAAATTTTTTTATGGTGCAGGGCTCATATGCCCATATGGTCCAACATGTGACCCTTAGACACACCCGTGCCTTAGGCCGTGCCCAATTTAGGTTGCTCTATGACTTGTGCGACACCGCCATGCCGCATGCTTGTGTGCTAGGTCGTGTCGTTATTTAATTTAATTTGAATTAATTTAATTTGAATTAGGTGCAGGTTTCACACGACCATGATACACGTCCGTGTCCAAAGCCGTGTCACCCACACGGTTGAGTCACATGCTTGTGTGCTTAATTCTGAGCATTCTGTTTTTCAAGATTAAAGTGCAGGGGACACACGGCCAGACAATATGCCTATGTACCAGGCCATGTGTGACACACAACCTAGACACACGCCCATGTGTTTACCCGTGTAGACAAAATAAGGTCATTTCCTATCCTCATTTCTCACCCAAATTTTCTATTTTCTTGCACCAACACTTACAAGTATAATCCACCCAATTACAAGTATAATCCAACCATAACATATATCAATATATTAGCCATTCCAATGGCTAAGTTTCATTCATCATTTACACACCATCATTTGATTTAGTTAGCTTATACATGCTATTAACAAAATAAGATTTTCATTTATACCAAAAAGATAGGTTGATAGTGTGATGATCTGCTCCGACCAATCTACATAACATAAATTAAGATTACCATTACATTCAATATATTAACCATACAAAACATGCTTTCCAACTATTTGGTAATTGACGATTCACACATATTCAACCAACATGTTAGTCATAATATATCAATATGCATAGATGAGCTCATCATGCTATATGTGTATTTTGTCCGTTGAATCATTGAATTTTCAATGGATATTTCAAGTAGTACACTCGAGATGTACAATTCCATTTTTCGTCAATTCATATCTAGTAGTACCTTATAAGTACACTCTCGAGCCACATATCATACAACAGAATTACCAGTCCAAGCTAAATTCTAGCTGTTACATATACTCTAAGGGCTTTGTCGGATTACCAGTCCAGGCTAAATCCTTTATATGATAAAGAATTCCCTATAGAGTTTATTCTAGATTACCAGTCCAGGCTAAATCTAGTTAATTAGGATTACCAGTCCAGACTAAATCCTAATTAAAACATCTACTCGAGAGTCTCATTTCGGATTACCCGTCCGGGCTAAATCTATTCTGCAACACATGCAGTTTCATCAGGGAAAACAACTTTTTATCCATCGGAATTTAATATTCAAGGAATTCAACCCTTTTTCAATAATTTTCCAAACATGTATTATTTCATTCATTACCATATCCATGCAACTCACATACATGATTTCATATAACATAATCAATGTAATATAACATTCAAATCAATACATTTTCGTACTCATTTAAGTTATACGAATCTTGATATTTGTTCGTATCTAAAATCTACTAATCCAAAATCTTTTCCTTTCCTCGATCTAATTCTTTGTTTGGTACTTCAGATCTATAGAAATGAATTTAATCATCAATTAAATCCATTTCATATTCTATTGAACTCAATTTACAATCTAGGCAAAAGTACCATTTTACCCCTATACTTTTGGTTAATTCCAATTTCGTCCCTAAGCTCGGAAATTAAAATTCATGCAATTTAATTCTTATTTCAAGCCTAACCAAAATTCTAATATGACTTTTACAGCGCATGTATTTTAAAAATTTCAAAATTTTTCATGGGTTTTCTATTTTTCAATTTAGTCCCTAAATCAAATTTCCATCAAATTTCTCCTTGTAAAAGTTGTTTATCTATCAATAAATTTTTATTTTCTACCATAAAATTTTAAATTTCAGCATGTTCATCCATGGAAAATTTTCTATACTTTTATATCTATTCAAATTAACCCCTCAAATAAAGAAATTAAGCTTTCCCGATCTAAAAATATAAAAATTACTAAAAACGAGACATAGGAACTTACCAATTTATGCTTGGAAAGCTTGTTTTCTCTCTCCTAGGGTTTCCATAGATTTTAAGTTGAAGAAGATAATATAAAATGATGATATTTTCTTTTAATTTAATTATAATCTTTATAATTTTTCTATTTCCAATTTAATCCTTAGCCTTTTCAAATTTTTTCATGGATGATTCACCAAAAATATCTACATATTTTTCATCAATGGTCTATTTACCATTTAAGGACCTCAAGTTTTGAATTCCATAGCTATTTAATCATTATAGCTACTAGAATTCAAATTTGACATTTTATGCAATTTAGTCGTTTCTACAATTAAGCACCTAATTGATAAAATTTTCTAATCAAAATTTTCATGCAATCTTCCTACCACATTACTAATCATTTCATAATATTAAAATATTTTATCTTTTCAGCTCAGATTTGTGGTTACGAAACCACTATTCTGACTTCATTAAAATTGGCTTGTTACATAAGATATGTTGAACGACGATGGATTCAGGATCTAGTTTGTCATATTCATATGCCTATATTTTGGGAGTCATCGATACTCAAAACAAATTATCGCCTAATTGGAATCGATAGATGGTATATTAATATTTCAATTGGTTTGCTCATTTCCTATTAAATCAAAGACATATTTAGGTTCATCTATTAATATAAGTTGTCTTTCCGTATTAATATTTG
Organism: Gossypium rotundifolium; assembly: GCA_025506655.1. Classification (NCBI taxonomy): domain Eukaryota; kingdom Viridiplantae; phylum Streptophyta; class Magnoliopsida; order Malvales; family Malvaceae; genus Gossypium; species Gossypium rotundifolium. Next base: position 4,442,039 of record CP106725.1, on the reverse strand, counting down.
ATCATGTAATAGCGTTTAGTATTAATTAAATTTAGATAACGAGATAACGAGTTAATATTTGCTTCCATGTTGCTTCGTACGCAAAACCATTTGGGACAATACAAAGTGTATTAATGTAATTTATGGATAATTTTATTAAATCAATCTGTTTAAGAAAAATACAAATGTATACATAGACGAAAATGCTACGCTTAGGGCACTAGATCCAACAACATAAACAAACATAGAACTCAACACTTAGTGGTGAGTAAAATTTGATTCGACTCGAGAAAATTGAAAAAAAAATAAATTTCAAGTTATTCAAATCAAATTGTTCGTTTTTCAAATAAATTCGGATACATAAGTCAATTTTTTGAATTCGAATTGAGTTGAAGGAATAATTTCAATCTATGTATTCCCCGACGCCGTTTGTTCAATCTTAAAGTCTCTATCTCCCGACAAAGAAAAGAAAAACAGTCCTTTTTAACATCTTCAGTCTTCCCGATCAAAAACAAAACCTTCCCCAAATTACAAACACTAAAAGGACAATTTTACATATTTGTATTATATTTTAGATTTTATTTTAAATATAAAACATTATTCAGTATTTATAAATTTTGAAATCATTAAAATAAAAGTTCTCTCAGGATGAATTACTTTCTTGAGGAAAATTTTAAAACCATTTTTATGTAAATAAAATCAAATTTCTTAATAAAACAATAAATGCTATAGCAGCAACAACAATACTAAACTCGTAGTAGTTAGTTTAAGAGTTTTTTTGGGGTCAAAGTCAAGCACCTAACCATTAGAAACGAGTAGAGCCAATGTAGTTAGTTGAAGTGTTTAAAAAATAATATTAACAATTAGAGGAATAGAGGTGTGTATGGGCCAGGCTGGGTTAGGTTTGGGTCGGATTCAACTAAAAATTTAGGCTCGTTTATTGGGCTTGGGCAGGTCAAGCCTAAAAATAGACCTAAAATTTTGCCCAAGCTCCCCCATATAAAAATATTAAAACTCGAGTCCGCCCATCTGCCTTATTACTTTTTTTATAATATTTTATATAATTTTTAAATATATATAATACATCAAAATACTAAAAATCAAAATAAATAATTTTCAACAAATTGAAAAAAATTTTAAATAATATGTAGACTTAAATAACACTAAAATAGATGTAACTTAACAAGCAAATGCCTCTAAAATAATAACAAATTAACAAATACCTTTAAAATAATAATAAAATTAACAAATACCTTTAAAATAATAACAAAATTAATAATAAAATAAATTTTATATAATATTTAAACAATAACAATAAAATAATAAAAACATAATAGTAAAATGATAGTAAAATAAGGAGAAAAATAATAAGAAAATATTATTAAAAAATAGTTTTTTTCATTTAATAAATTCGGGCAGGCCCGGGCCAAAAATACCTTACTCGAGCCCAGCCTATTTTTTAAACGGATTTTATTTTTTTGTCCAAACCTATTTTTTGGGCCTATATTTTTGTCCAAACCCTCCTACGGCCGAGTCATCCACCCATGTATACCTCTAAATACGAAGTAATAGAAATAGAGAAATGAACAATTTCGGGTACATTAATATAAGGTAAAATAGTAGAAATAGCAAAGCGGACAATTTCTGTGTACAGGTACCAAGGAACAAAAACTCAAACAAGCCTCAAATCCAATGTTGATCATGTTTTCCCATGCAAGTTTCTCAAACAAGCCTCTATTCCTTCCCATGCAATGTTTGGTTCTCTCATCAACAAAGACTTCATATGACCCACTCCATGAATGTCATCAATATTCAATGGTCGCTCTCTCCTTTTATTGTTCATATTTGTGCCTAGAACGCCAATAATTTTCAGCTCATATCTGTGCATAGCTTCAGATTTACCAATAAACACTTACCACGTGAAGAGGGAGGCTAAAACTGCTTATGAATCCTTTATTGGTTGTTTTCTTGCCTTTGCACCCAAAAAAAATATTAAAGTCAAAAAACACGTCTGAACTTTCAGCTTTTCACACGCACCATCGGTCAGTGTGAGTAGGAGAGAAGAATCTACAGCTCATCTCTGGGGGAAAAAAGAATAAATTACAATAATTTATTAACCATTGACCATTTCTATTGTCATATTTTACGAGACAACTAGTCTCTCGTTCACTTGAATGTATTGGTTATCTAGAAAACAAACAGAGCCATCTTTACTTTAGCAGAAGTTGAGAAAGAGTGACAAAGAAATGGAAGTTGTTATTGCTTCGATTGGTGGAAAAGCTGGGGAGTTGGCATTTGATCTCATCAAACAAGAGATGACTTACTTCCTAAACTATAAAACCAACCTTGAGAATCTCAGGGAGGGAGTGAGCGACCTGAAAGATGCAAGACAGAGAGTCCAGCAATCCGTTGATGCTGCCAAACGCCAAGGCTGGAAGATTTACAACGACGTGGACAAATGGTTGACCATGGTCGATCACAAGATCTCTGAGATGGCTGAGACCAAGTTAAAGGAAGATGAAGAGAAAGCAAATGAAAAGTGTTTGATCGGACTCTGCCCCAACTTCAAGTCTCGTTACCTGCTCAGCAAGACAGCAGAGAAAGAGGCCGACGCCATTGTTCAACTCTTGGAGAAAGGCCGATTCGATAGCGTTGCCTACCGTCCTGCTCCCAGACCTGCCAATGGTTCAACAACAGGTGCCTTAACAAGGGTCATGGAGGCCTTGAAAAATGATGATTCCACCATAGTTGGGGTGTATGGAGCTCGTAGACGGCCCATGGCGATATTAGTCAAAGAAGTTGCTCGAGTTGCCAAGTTGGAGTTGTTTGATAAGGTGGTCGTTGTCACTATATCACAATCTCCCAACATTGAGAAAATCCTGAGCGACCTTAACTTTGATAAACAAGACAAGGTTCTTATAATTTTGGATGATATTTGGGTGTCTTTGGATTTGGGAGCTCTTGGAATTCCATCTAGTGGTAAAAACATGGGATGCAAGATCTTGTTGACATCTAGAAACTTCAATGTTTTATCCTCCATGGGTGTTCAAAGACCTTTTGCCATCAAGAATTTCAATCAAGAAGCAGCATGGAACCTGTTTAAAATCATGGGTGGTGATATTGTTGAAGGATATGACTTGTATTGTACAACAAATGAAGTGGCCCAAAGATGTGCAGAACTGCCGATTGCCATTGCAACAATTGCAGAGACATTGAAGAATAAGAAAGCTGTGCTTGAATTGATGAATGCTTTACAAGAGCTCAAAAGGCCCTTCCTAAGAAGCTTCAAAAGGAATCCCGGTGATCGGTATTCAGTAGATGTGGCCAAAGGATGGGTTTGGACAGATTCCGGTCAACTTGATTTTGTATTTGGATCACTTCGGATTTTAATTGATTTCAGTTTAGGGTCATTTCATGTAGGAGTCATGCCAGGTTCAAACCATTTCCAGTTTGATCCTTTGCAGATCCAAATTATATTTAAGTCCGGACTATTTCAAATCTGGATGAAATGATAAAGTTTTACTCCACTTCGGAAATTGAGTCCTTATAATAGCTTAGGTATTGTATTAAAAATTTGAAGTTTAACATTTTAGGTAGGGTTCAATATTATTTTAGGTAGCATTTGGTAAGTGAAATTTGGATTTTAAAATTCTAGGGTTTGTTTGATTTCTTAACTTTATTTTTCAAAAATATTTTTTGAATTTTCTGTGTTTGGTTCAGGAAAATGAATTGGGTTAAAGGAAAATATTGTGTTAGTCACCACAAAAGCTCTATTTTTTTCGTAAAATGATTTACCCCTTTTTTTTCATATATGTATATATATGTGACACATGGATAAGTGATATAGAATGGTTGCAACTTAAAGATGCTTGTTCTCATTCTAATCATGGGAACACCATTAAGTTTTATCGTTAAACATACAGTTTGTTTATTCCGTACGCAAGTTTAGGGTGGGTTTAGATGAGTGGTGTTTGTGGTTAATGTAAAAGCAGTAGTAGTGGTAATATTAGACATTGTAGTGTGAGATAAAAAGTAAGCTAAATGCATCGCACCACACTCAATCGCCATCCAAATCCACCTTTAGGTGGATCTCGAAGTCTCGAGGAGTAACTCAGCATCCAATTCATAGCTCTTAACTCAGCAATATTTGTATAGTTTCTTTATCATTTTGATATAAGGCATGTACCTAGTTGTGAATCAGTTTTGTATATGATATGATCATGTTGATATATAGATTAATAATGGTTAATTTGATATGTCCAGATGGTATTACATGTATATGTGATGTGTGGATGAATGAAATGAATTGGTATCAAAGTAGAAATGGTAAACTGTGTAATGTACAATAGCGTTACAAAAAGTATTGATTTAGACAGAATAAAAATTCAAATATTAACTTAAGATAAAAAAATTATAAGTATCAATTTAAGAAAAAATAACAAATTCAAGAACTAACAATGAAAAATGAAACTAATAGAACAAAATAAGAATTGAGAACATGAATGTTAATCTAATACTTAACAATTATCTCCAGTGTTTCTACTCAAAGATGTAGGGGTGAGCGTTCAATCGAAATGAGTTGAATCGAGTGAAAATATTGAGTTAATCGAGTTGATGAGTCATATTTTATCATCCTAACTCGATTTGAAATTTTTTTTAAATTAAGTTGAGTGAAATTTCATTTGAATTGAGTGAAATTGTTCGAGTTAAATTAAAATCTTGTTACAAAGATAACTAATTCCATATTAGAACACATATAAATTTGAAAAAATTTCAAAGCAAAATAAAAAAGAAGAAGAAGTTTTAGTACGATTGACATGAATCATTAATTGACTTATTTAAGTTCACAAATTATTATTTTAGAAAATTTTAAAATTTAACTTTATATATATATATATAATTTTATAATATTTTTAATTTTAAAATTCTTTTGAATTTTTAAAAATTATTTTTAAATTTTTTGTAACTTTTGTTGAGAGAGACCAATTTGCTTATTTTTAAAATTGAGAGGGACCAAAGGAATATTTATACCAATCTGTTATTCGAATTATTCGAGTAATTCAAATTGTAAAATTCAACTCGACTCGAACTCGAAGATTGAATTACTTATTCGAGTTGACTCGAATAACTTGAACAACTTGATTTGATTAACTTGAAATTCAATTTTTTTTTTTGAAAATTTTTCAAATAGAATTGAATTTCACTCACTCCTACAAATATTGTTGAAAGAAGAGAAAAGAAATAGTATTCTCTAGTTTTCAATTAGAAATAGAACAAAACAGGAAAAATATTTGGCTAACCTTGTGGGATAAGTTAATGTAACGTCTGTTTTAAGATTAAGGTTGTGAAATAAATAACGATATTATCAATATATCAAATATTTATTCATATTATAAATAAAATTAAATATAAAATTTATTTTGAGAAATTATTTAATATTATTAAGTGAGAATTTGTCTTGTCTTTATGACAAACTAGTTATATTATAGATAAAATTATAATAATATGTGGGTTGTTAAAATTAAAATTATATATTCAATAATTAAATTGTAATTTTTTTAATTAAGTGAAAAATTTATTAATTACACCAAAGCAAGCATTAGTGTTGTCAACTGTGCACACATATAATCTATATGGGTGACTGAGCAAGGTTTCCTGTAGTTTTAGCTTTTGGGAGAATTTCTGGATATCACTTGATGTAACCTTTGGATAAATACATATCTGCTTATATATTATATCTAGTATGCTTGTCGGTTCTCTGTGTATTAATCTTGCAGAGAATCATTTTGATTACCAATTTCATGGAATTTTACAATAATATACCCAAGAATTATGTTCTGATTTTCATGGAATTGTACTATTATTTTGTTCCTGATTGCTTTCAAGGCTTTAAAATAATAGCACATGTCTGTAGCCCATGTCTGTTAGGCATCAATCCTCCTATCACATCATCCTCTATGGTTTACATGTTGACATCGCCTTGCCTTATCCCGACTCTGAATTAGAATGTAGCAGCTCAACTGGGCTTGAAAGAGAGAGTACTGGTTGACATATACATAAACTTTTTGAGTGCAAAATATAATTTATGGATGATGCAAGTGGTCTGTGGTTCTACTTTTGCAGCCTTTCATGATCTTCATTGTTAAATGATAAACAAACTATTGTATCCTATCAATCGTAAAGGATGTGATTCCTAGGAGCTAAGCTATGCGATGGCATCTTCCAACATCATCATCGCAAAGGGTTGCCCACTTTTTGGCAGAAACAGAATGGTTGGGTAATGCGGTGATATTTGTGCGGTGGCCTTGGGGACCGATGAAATAGTTGCTAGTCGAGTAGAACTGAGGGCGGCGGAGGTGGGGAGAGCTGCTGCACATCCGATGACGGTTTTTTTTTAAATAACCTAAAAAATTAATTAATTACGAAAGTAATCCAAAGGAAACATTATATACAAATATAACTTGAAATCTACAGTAATCGTCGGTGTTGCTTGACACACCGGCAGCACCACCCCTTATTATGAACCAACCATCAGTTTAAAAAAAATTGTGCCGTCACTGTGTCGAGTGACACCCATACGTAGTTTTCGAAATATTCATAAAAGATACGAGTATTCATGGTGGAAAACATATATATATTTAATGGGTACCGCCGATGGTCAGGCGGCACTGTTATATATATTTAAAAAAATTGGCCTAAAATAAAAAAAAAAAAACCAAAAAAAAATTATAGGGTGTTAAGGGTGGAAGCCCATGACTCCGTTCAGTGATCCGAAATAGTGAAGTGGCGCGTTTGACCATGTGGAACAATATATCTTCTACTGACGACAATCCGATGGTGCGAAATGGAGTCGAAGAAAGAGTTGTTCGAAGCTTTGGTCATTGTTTCAAAAGATTTGGGGCCAACTATTAGGAGATTTAAACCGTAGATGTCAACGAAAAAGAGAATCTCTTTTTTGGTGTTCAAATCGGAACGAAAGGCTGCCATAAGCGTCGGCATCAATGGCTATTGAGTACGATAGCTAAAGTTTTCAGTTGAAAAAAAATAAAGGAAAAAAATAAAGACAACCTGAAAAGAAGAAAAAAAAAAAGAAAGAAAAGAATAATAAAAAGGAAAATTATGAGATTTTTAGTGAGAATTTGAACCAAAAATAGAAACATTAAAAGTACACCACCCAAGATTGTAATTTTAAAATATATATTTAGTGAGAATTTTAAAGTTGATGACAACTATTTTTTAAAAAATATTTAATAGAAATTTTAATGAAAATTAAACTTTAACAATTAGCTTGCACTATATTTATTTTAAAGTTGATGGCAAAAATATTTAATGAGAATTTTATTTAAAAATATTCCAAAAGAATTAATTAATTTTTTTGTCATTAAATCACCTATTAAAAATTTTCTTCACCATGAATATTTATATTTTCACGGATTTTTAAAAATATATAAGGATGTCACTTGACACAAGAATTTACTCTAAAATTTTTTAAAAAAATTGATGATTGGGTAATAATAAAGGGGAGGTGTCATCGATGTATCAAGTGACACCGACGATTACTGTAAATTTTAAGTAATTTCATATATAAATCTTATCTTGAATTGTTTTTGTAATTAATTAATTTTTTAGATTATTTAAAGAAAAGCCTTCGATGACCATTGCTTTCTTGTAATATTCTTTGCACAAATTTAGCTGCTCAATTTGCTTCGTTTTTATGTTTATTATTATTTTAAAGTATTCTGCAGATCTAAAATATCGTAAGGTATTGAATTCCATTTTGGTAAGAAAAATTAAAATGTAATCGGATAAATTGGTGCGTTAGTGGATTCATCACGTATCCATAGACGAAGCTGAAAAAACAAATATAGCTGTTGGAAATTATTGAAGTCATAACTTGAATTGCATGATATGATATTTTGTGCCTGATTCTTACACCCTTTCGTTTGCTTCATTCACTAAAACATGACCGCCGTTTGATTTCATCTATGTCTGGATTTTATGTATTTTTAAGATGGATATTGTAATCCTATTTAATACTGTTTCATGCATGAAGAAATAACGAGGGACCATGGCATCCATTTGTTTGACTGAGCTTTATTACATTTTTGAAAGGGAATAAACATGTTATTCTCCATCTTTTACCTGAGAATGCATGCTCTTTTTAGTATAGCATGTGTTCCTTTTGAGGGGGAAACAAAAGCATCCTAGAAAATGAAAGAATCAAACCCAGGATTGATTCCCATTGCCATCAGTTCAAGTTATAGGCCAATGTCCATGTTGATATTCTCTTTCATTTATCCACTAAATTGAGCCAGTATTCTGTAGATGTGAGCTTGGATATTACCAGACCATATAATATTGTAAGAAGAAGAAATGGAGGGCTAAAAATCAACCAATATAGGACATTTTTCAGCTGTATTTAGCTTCACAGGGAAGCCATGTTCACTACTTAAATAATCTGCCAGCACAAGACACATGTATTACAGCTTTAAGACAGAGATATTTCTAGGATAAAATGTTAGGTTGGTTCAATGGAAAGACAAAATCTTCCAATGCCATGTCTGTAAGTGCATGCTCTACTGCTCCTACATGTATATATTGATTTCTAGATTTTTCATTGTGTTTCTTTTCATATATAGATTGTTGAGCTTGCGGTACACATGGATTGTGAAGGATGCGAGAAGAGGATACGAAGAGCAATCTCAAGAATAGATGGCAAGACTTCATTTTTTTCCTCCAATATACTTCTAGCATCCATTTTCATCTGTTAGTGTTTGTAAAGGAAAATGAAATGAATGCAGGGGTAGACAGCTTGGAAATCGACATGGATAAGCAGAAGGTAACAGTGAGAGGATATGTGGAGGAGACGAAAGTGCTGAAAGTAGTGAGGAGAACTGGAAGGAAAGCCGAGTTTTGGCCGTTCCCATACGACACCGAATACTATCCTTATGCTTCCCAGTATTTGGATGAATCTACATATACATCTTCTTATAACTATTACAGGCATGGATTTAACGAAAGCGTGCATGGCTATTTCCCACACCAACCTTACACAACTGTTCCTGATCAAACAGTTCATCTCTTTAGTGATGATAATGTTCATGCTTACTGCAATGTTATGTGATACACTTTTGTTTTAATATTTCATCCTCTTGAATTAACTCTTTTTTACTCTTCTAATTATTGCTCATAGCTTTATTCATTTTGTATTTTATCTATCACATTATTCTAAAAATATAGGCTATTAAAATGGTGAAATTATATTTTTATTATCGTAAAAATATACAATTTAATTTCAGCCTCTAAAATAAAATTTTATGGCTTCGCCGCTGTAAGTGGATGCCCTTTCAACAATCATAATCCCAAACAATTATGTAGGTGACCTTTCAACTCCTAAACCTCTCATGAAATTTATAGAGTGTATTAAATTTTTATTTATGCATTTGTAATCTATAGTGGTTGAAGCCCTATAAATAGAGGGCACGTATAAGCTTATGATATCCAAGTTGAAAGAAAAGATAACCATCTCATCTTATGCCTTGTATTCTCTCATCTTTATTCTTACTATTCTCTCATCATTGTTACTACAATCTCTCTTTAGTTTTATAACATTTTATTAGTACGAGCTTTCTCGATAGTATTCAATATCTCATTGGAGGACAAGTAGTTTAGATGTGCAACATTCTTGTTGAAGCAACAATCTTAAGGTATGTGATTTTCTATGTATCCTTGGAACATTTTGAGACTTCAATATTCTCAATGAAAAAAAAGTAAAATAAGATATTTTTAGATGCTTAATAATGATGCTCATTGTTTCTTTTTGATATTTAAGTACGAATTTATGTTTTATATATCCCATGATATGTTTGTTTATGGTCTAAGATTTTGAATAATACTGAAGTGCCAACAAATTGTATATCTTCGCTTAACTATGTACATCCTCCCTAATATATGTTGTTGATATGATTAAAAATGATAGTCATATTTTTTATTTGATGATATTTTTCAAACATACTATGTTGCTTATAAGATTTGTTGACACATTTGAAGGCAAAGAAAAATTTTGTAGTTGTTTCTGTGGCTAAAACAATGGCCATGCACAACTTCATGCACTATTTTATTGTCATGCTTGTCTATTTCCAAGAGTTGGCAAATTTTTAGAATACAAACATTGGTCTAACAACCCGTCTTTTAGTGGTGTTGGAAACGGTGGTTTCAGAATCCTGTTTTCCAATTATCGAGTCCATAAATATTATTAATTAATATTTACGAGTCTAATACAGTGTTATGTTGATTTTTAGTTTGATAATTTTATTGAATGGTTAGTAATTAAAGTACAAGGACTAAATCGTAAAAATCATAAAAATTAATCGCTAATGATTTTTATTAGTTAAAAGGGTTAAATAATATTTTACCGAGGGTTAGTATGGCAATTAGGCCATTTTAGTTGAGGTTGGACGATTATTGCTTGTATATGTTATAATTTATATGTTAAATTATAATTAAATAATAAATATATGCTAAAATAGTAAAGTAAAACCAAAGTCATAATTTTTCTTGTTTCTTCAACCTTTCACTGTCCAAAACAAAGTGAGAAAGCTTGGAAGCCATTAAAAAAACTTCAAACTGTTAAAGTTTTCAAATATTCTCATTGTTGAGCCTTGAAACTTTTGGTATTAAATTAGTAGGTTTTAAGCTTAGTAATGAAAAGAGACTAATTTGTAAAGCGAAAGTTGATAGTTTTGGATACATGGACTAAATTGTAATTATTTCAAAATTAGTATGAAATTTCTTGAATTTATATATTAGAGGGCTGTAAAAGAATGTGATTGAAATTAGATTGAAAAAATAGGGCTTAAATGTGAAATATATGATTGTTTCGGTTATAGACACTAAATTGAATAAAATGCGAAACTTTAGGAAATTTTGAAAAGTGAAATTAAAATGTCATATGCATAGAATAAGATGTTGTATGGTAATTGAAACTGATAAATTGAAATGAATTACTGTATAGATCAATATTTGAACCAACCGGTGGATAATCGAAAAAAAGGGAAAATTGTGGATTAGTCCTTGACATTTCGCTTGTTATTGTTTTTGTCTGGTAAGTTCATATGGTTTAGTTATATATATATAAATATGTTGTATGTGTTTTAATTACGAATTTATATCTTGTGAATATGTTTTGATTGTTTACAAAATGGTATAAAAAAAAGGTGAGAAATAGACTGAATTATAAAGAATTGAACTAATGTGTTAAATATGTCCAGATGAATGTAAGAAAGGATAGGATACAATTGGCATGCCAATAGAGTTATTTGCGAGCTGTACGGGTTACGATATGAGATGATACTAGTTACGGAGATTCATTGTTTAAATCGGAATCCAACATTTGTTACGAATTACCAAGTTTTGTCTCTACGACAACTACTGTTACTGATTGTCTCTACAGAGACCCTAGTGTGTTCTGGAGGGATGTAATGTCTTATGACATACGATGCCTACGGGTTTAGTACTTGGGTGCTCAGGTGTGTATTGGAGTTATCGCTCGGTCGAGCAATTTGGTGTGTTTGTAGTTACCCGCGTATCTGTTTTATGTTTATTATAGTTCATTGGGCTAAATGGTTAGTGAAAATGGAAAATATTTGATTGATAATATGTATTGCATTTGGAAATGGCTATATGTGATTGGAATGATGAAATGAAGTATATGTTCAATGATTATGATAGAATGACGCTGAATGGAAATGTATTGCACATATTGAAATGTTATAAGATTGTAACTGATGAACTCGACTTACTGATATAAAATATGATGACAGGAAAGTCATATAGTTAGCTAATTCATTATGTTAGTTGTGAATTGAGGTGAGTTTACTGTTTTAGCCTCTATGAACTTACTAAGCATTCAAAATGCTTAGTCTAATTCATTTTTGTTTCTGTAATTGTCATTTTGCGGAATGCATCTATCGAATTACTTCAGAGCTCACACTATCCAGCTTCAGACTTAGTAGACTTTTAAATGTTCTAGACACGGTTATGTGACATGTATATAGGTGGTGTTGTTGTTGTTGTTGTTATTTGGATGATTGTTGAATTAATCCTTGTTAAATGTTCAAATCTTATAATTTCAAGGTTCAAATATGTGATGGTTGAATTGATAATATAATGAGGTATGTGAATGACATCTAAATGGTATTTAAGTATAATATGGCATGAAATATGATAGTATGAGATGATGAATGGTATGGTTTATTTGGTATAGGTTGTAAATGAATAGGTGCCATGTTTGAATGTCAAATATGATATGTTAGAATTATGGATTGAGGAATAGATGAATTTTGGTACATTGGATGTTTTTAATTGATTTTGTATAGGTAATAATGTGCTCAAAAATGCTATATGAGTTTAGGTTTTGTTTTGGCATGACATGAGACCAAAATGTGTGATTTTTGACCTTTTGGCAAAAAGTATTGATACTGAAGTATTGGTACCTTACCAAATGAACAATATTTTGAAAATGATAGAATGCCAAAACAATATTGATGCCCAATTTAGTATCGATACGTCCTAACAGGGGTATCAGTACCTTCTGCCTAGTATTGGTACTTGTAAGTTTTAATTTGATTTTAAAACATCAAAGTTATAGATGGTATCGGTACTTGTCCTACGTATCGATACCTATTCTCACACTTTGAAAAGTTTGTAGTTTAGTGCTCATTCATGCTCAGGCCAACTTTTGAGCTTTCCTAAGCTTGTATAATATGTTGTGCATGTATTTATGTTAAAAATTGATGATTGAATGAATTATTGTTAAGATTCAAATGTGAAATGCTTCGGTAAAAGAAGTAGCATCCCGTAACTTAGGCCCGGCGACCAGGTCAGGTGAGGGGTGTTACAATTAGGCTATCTATTTTGAAGATATTTGGATGAGTTAGAGCACAAACCACGAATACCAATTGAGTTCAAATTGAAGTCTTGAAGATTAGTTACTTTCGAATCAAGTAAAGTCACTTTCTACATTTGAAGACATTGATTTACACTGAAACTCTTATAGAATTATTATTCTATGCTGATTTTTAACTTTACTTTTTAGAAAAGTGATTACACTATGACTCTTATGTAAGAAAAACTTTAGTATACAACCTTGTCTAAGTTAAAGAGAAAGTAAAATATTAAGAGAGCACAAATTTGTTTAAGTTAGGAATATTTTATTTGTGCATTGTTTTCGTAAGCAGTCAAGAGAGTCCCTATATAGAAAAATTAAGCTTTCAAGAGGGAAGCTTAGTAGGAGAGTGATCTAGTCTTTGTACAACGGTGAAGTCGCTAAATTGGTGAGAGTTATCCCAATGTTAGGACATAAATAATTGGTTGTACTATGAGAAAGATAGTGGACCGTTACTCTAAGAAAGGCCTATATAGGCTAAGGTTGAATTGCGTAAACAAGATCGGTGTTCATCTTTACGTTTATACACTTTTGATTTCATAGTTGAAACTGTGGCCATAATTCCAAGCATTATTCCAGCCACAAATTCTGTTGGTTAGCAAATACCCCATCATTTCTACAAGTGGTATTAGAGCCTCTCACTAAACATAAATAGTGATTATCCTGATTGATATACTTGCTTGTGATGGAAGGATCTTCAGTATCACGCCCCCTATGCTCGATGGAGCAAATTATGAATATTAGAATGCCAAGATGAAAGTGTTTATTAAGTGAATAGATGAATGAGCTTGGAGGTTTTTTTAATTGGATGGATTCATCCTTCACTGAAATTGAAGGAGTAAAAACCCCGAGGCAACTCGGACTATTAAAGAAGAAAAGACTACTAATGCTAATTCCAAAACCCTTTTATGCTATTTTCTATAGGGTAAATGCAACGACTGAACAATTGGCTTCGCTTACTCAAGGGTTCAACAAGATGGATAAGAAGCAGTTTGAGAGGAATAAATGCTTTGAGTTATTCAATGTTATCCAAAAGGGAAAATTCAAAAATAAAGCCGAGTCAAATGAACCTGTAAAGGAAAAGAAGCAGGGAATTAAATGTCATGATTGTCATGGCTTTGGGCACATCCAAGCAGAATGTGCAAATAACTTTAAAAAGAAGAAGGAGAAATCTCTATGCGTGACCTGGAGTGATGAGGAAACCAACTTAGAGTCAAATGATGAAGATGAGTAACTTTGTTGCTTTGAATGAATTGGATGCTTTTGATTGTGAATCAGTCAAGTGCAATGAAGAAGAGGCACCTGATAAATTGTTAAAATCCTACAATCTCATGTTGGAAAAATGGAAATTTTTGTGTGATGTTAATTCAAAGCTTTCTACTAAGAATGATTTTCTGAAGAAGGAAGTCTCTATGCTAGTCAGACAAGTAAATGCAAAGATGATTGAGCTTGATGAGCAATAAAAAAGAGTGAAGAAACTTGAGGAAGAATTAAGAGATGCCTGATCATTAAAATCATGAGTATTTTTCATCGAATGTATCAAATTGACATGTTGATTAGGTTTCTCTCATGTGGCGTGGCATATAATTAAGGAAAAATAAACATATAAAGTTGAAAATTTTTAACAAACACTACCAACACTGATAACGATTAGATTAAGATTTTTAAATTAAAAAAGTATGAAGATTGAATTTTTTTACTTTTAAAGTAAAAGGATCGACTGCATATTTATTGTAGAATGTGATCTTACTATGCCTAGTGACATTTTAATAAGATAAATGTTAAATACTGCTATTAATCTTTGGACCATGAGAAAATTTTAGATTTATTCCCTATGCTTTAATTTGGTCATTTTAATCTATATACTTTTCGAATTTTGGAATTTCATTCTTGACCAAATGGTAATTGTTAAACTCAATAAGTTATACTATTTCCAAAATCTTCTATGGCAAACAAATTATCACATGTTTAAGACCATATCAACTTGTTATTTTTACATAATACTCACAAAAAAGTCAGTTAATAAATTTAATGATTGTAGTTTGAGTCAAGACTAAAATTTTAAAATTCAAAAGTAAATAGATTAAAATGATCAAATTGAAAAGTTTGGACTAAATCCACAACTTACACATGATATAAGACAAACTACAAAATTTAATTGTTGCTGTTTGAGTTAGGATTCAAATTTTAAAATTCAAAAAGTATAGAGATTAAAATTAATAATAAAATACAAAATTAAAATTTACCAAATTAAATTCTATTAAGAAAATCTAAATCCATAAGTTACTTAGAGAGAATAATAATAGCAAAATTATTGACTTTTTTATTTTTAAATATTTTCAGTTTTGATGGTTGATGTTTTGAGCAAAAAAAAATTATTTTGGGGTTAATGACGCCATGTGATAATACTAATATGACATAAAACTATTAAAAAGAGATATAAATAACATGACTCCACTATTTCTTTCAATCACTTTTTTATTTTTTTGTGCTTGCACTGGGGGGCCCATTTTGCCAGAATCACCCTCATCCTCGTTAATATTCACGTTCACCATCCAGCTGCTAGGTTTGATTCGACAGCCACGTCAACATGAATCCCAGCGCTATCAGCATACCATTTATCCACACGTTATCCATAGTATCCATTTTTACACATTCTTCCATAATCGTGCCTTGTTGTCCCATATTGATAGCGTCACTTCTCCCAATGCCTTCACCGGAGTCTTTACCGACCGTTGAATCAACTTTCTTGGGTTGTGTCTCCTCGACTACTGCTTCTAGACCATTTTCATCGATTCCTGCCCTTTTCCACCTTGGCCATAGATAGCTTGTTTCAGAATTATCTTCTGTGGCCTATTGCTCCAAGTCACAGTTACATTTTATGTTGGGAAGAATAATAGGTTCATTCTCATACACCCCTGACATTAAAATAATCACTGCCCAATTTTAGTGCAAACGTCTCCTCAATTTAATGAACATATGAGGTTACAATTTGGATGTTTGCTTTCCAAAATGATTTAGGTGTATCAGTATCTTCATTTATGCTGATAAACACTCCCCTTTTGCCAGCAATATTCTGAAATTTTCCCAAACACCGGCATGGATGGGAATGCCATAGCAAGAGATCCATGGCCTACGACTAATCCCAGCAAATGAAGTCAACCACCTCTCCTTTTTCAAAAATTACCGATCCAACATATTCCAATGATTCTTCATCATGAACTCCAGCTTTTCCTTATCTTCACAGATCATCAAGATATTCAAACTAGATAATCTCATATAGAGAAACCTTTGAGGCCAGCTTCATTTATTTGTTTTGCCAACTCTGCAATTTTGAAGAATTCTTTGCACTGTCCCTGCAATGTAGTTATGAAGAATATCCAACTTGTCTTCATCAAATATACCTTTAGCCACAGTCGTGTTACCATTATCTTTCCCCAATGTAGTGTAATTATAACTCTTCTATTCATTAACAGGATGAGGCCTCTGACTATCGACCCTAGCTCTGGGCTCCACATTTGAGACCTTTCTAACCCTTCAGCACTCACCCTCTTTCTTCTGTAGAAACATTTCCGAACATTGAATTTTGCAACACCACTCTTAATCGACTCCCTAATACCCAAAAGACAGTATAAAAATCTCACAAAATGAAACCTTCGCTAGGTTTAGACGAGATAAAAGCATCCAACATCCGTCCATGATAACTAAAGAATGCAAAAAGCCCTTTCCAAAGCATCTTCTTCGGTTAATTGTTAACAAAAAGTTTAAGTGTGTCACGCATTCCTGCGAGTTTGTGCTATTACTTTTTCTCCAAGACACCATAATCATCTCGACACCCGACAAAAACACTGAAAAAAGTATTACCATGCTATTGGTTTCGGCCGGGCTCAACTAAAAATTTAGGCCCGTTTGTTGGGTTCGGGCTTGGATTTAGTTTGGCTTAAAAATGAGTCTAAAATTTTGTCTAATTTTAATCTAGATAAAAATGCTAAAATTTAGGCCCAACTTGACCCACCAATATTATTTTTTATATAATTTTAAAATATATATAATACATAACAAATATTAAAAACATCAAAATAAATATTTCCAACAAATTGAAAATAAATTTTAAAATGTTAAATTACACCAACAATCACCCAACTTTAGGGTAACTGACAAAACAATCACTTAGATTTTATTTCACCACTCAACTTTCGAAAGTTAAAAAAGTACTAATTAATATTCATCACATCGTGTAACTTAATTGCCGACGTGACAAGTTAATTGGTGATGTGGCAAGTTAACTTGCCACGTTAGTGAAGCAACTCCATTTTCCTCTTCTTCTTCTTCTTCTTCTTCTTCTTCTTCTTCTTCTTCTTCTTCTTCTTCACCAAAGGATAGTACCTTTGAAAAACCTTCATGGTTATGCACAAGATCGTTTTAACTCAGATGGCTCCATGGATCGAAAACCTAAACTTTTGGAAACTTAAGGACTCGTTGGAGTGAAAGATTATTAAAAGTCTTTATTATGTGACATGGAGGCATGGAGATCGGTTTCGATGAGATCGAGAAGTTTTGAGCACAATTGCCGCCAAGCCACGTAACATTAGTCCGATTTTAGATTTCTTGATTACCAAAGGAATTGAGGATTTTGATTCAAATGCATCTCTTGAAATAAGTGGTGCTTTTGCCACATATTTGTCGGTTGCCAAGCGAGTTAGCCTATATCTAGCACGATATGTCCATTAACGCACCATTGATCACCTAGTTTACCAACTATCTCACCGATCTTTGGAAGATAGCATTGAACCAATTGGGACAGTGCAAACAAGGGTGATGCCAATGGAAATTTCATTTTGGAATTTTCTCAGGGTCGACAAAGAACCAGATTGCATCTGTTGCAATAAACCGACCACATATGTCACCATTACTTGTCCGGGGTTCGCTAATGGTCCATTGAGAAATACTAGTGGAAGCCCGAGTTGGTGTCTCTTGGTGTGAAACACCCCAAACCCGCCCACGAGCCTTGACCGGATCTGGTATGTTCCCGGTGTAAACTGCTTCAAATTCTTTTGTTACTTAGGAAAAACTTGTGTGTTTTGGAAGAAAGATTGTTTGGGTTGGGCTTGAGTTGAAAACAAGTTTATTTCATTATTAAAATCCTTTACTTTAGGTGACGAAACGTTTAGGCTTTGTTTTAAAATAGATTTACTTAATCTTTTAATAAATAAAAGTTTGTAAGCTTAATAAATAAAAGCAAAGTAAAGCGCTTCTACTATGGCCTTATTACATTAAATAATTCCCAAAATTTAAATTCAAAATACTTAACATAAGATAGTCCAAAAATAAAAAAAAAGTCTGAACTTCACATGGCCTCCACTAAGCTCCTGCCACCCAAATTTATCACCGATCGTCACCGAAAAGTAATCCCACAAGGGTGAGTCAAACAGACTCAATGTGTAACCAACACTAAAATTTAACAATTTAGGCATATGTCCACATATTACATGCATAATCACATAATGAGATAGGAAATAATGATGCAACCGAACCCAAACCTAGATAGCCATCCGCTACACGTCCCCTGCACAACCTCGCACAATCGTGGGGACTACTAAGTCAACCCTCCATCCGCTACACACCATCTAAGGCGTCATTGCAATGACGTGCTCATCGCCTCTTATAAAATTCATGGTCTTAGGTCACCACATTCGATATCGTGGTCTTAGGTCACCACATTCGCTTATCGTGGTCTTAGGTCACCACATTCGCTTATCATGGTCTTAGGTCACCACATTCACTTCCCTTTTCATATAACCCATATGCCCCATATCATACTTATCATGCATTAACATGCCAAATTCTTATTTCACATTCTTATAATGTCATGTGTGTCGTAATAGATATTTAACATAATCCTAGTAGGAGTAGGAAACATACCTGAGTACTTTGTACCATAACATGGTACCTTAGCCATATTCACATTCTTATACACATGCTTATATTAAATTTTAGCCATAAATCTTATTAAAAGATAGTTTGGGGTACACACCTGATTCGCTTAACAATTTCACTGAAATCCCAAAATCCGATCTACTGCCTTAGATCATTAATTCCTTACATTCGGCCCATATTAAAGATCTAATGAAAACCTATTCGGCCACAAAACCAAATCCTAGTAGGATTAGTACACTAAAACTTACCTTGGTGCTGATTGACTTAAGAATCAAGCCCGAAATCTTTGCTACACTCCTCTTGTATTCGGTCAAACACTAGATCTCTACATAGGTTAGTTTCGGCTTTTAAATATTAATAAAACACATCTATTTACTCAACATGGCCTTGGCCGAATGCTATAGATAATTACCTTGTCGATTTTAAATCCCGAAACTCACCGAATAACTAGGGAACACGCGGCCTATGGTGTACCTTCGGGAAAAGAATTTCTCCTTCCTTGTAGTCGACACTTAGTAAATCCCAAAAGATCTCTTCAAAGTTTTGGCAACAAGATGTTAATGGGGTTAGTCCTAGATTTCAGCAAATCTTAAAAGAAAAAGGATGAAACTGAATGAGATCTTACCCTTACTTTAGAGATAGGCAATCCTTGCTTGAACCTTTAGCAATAAGCGGCTATGTAGGCTAGAAGGATCTTGATTTCGGCTTTTGATTGGTATAAAGAAATCGGCTAATGATGGTATCTTGAGGAGTTTATGGATTTGATTTTAATGGAGATTACAAAAGCTATGAAGAATTCGCTAGGCTTACTTTAGTTTTCGCTTTGGCTAACAAAAAGAAGAAGAAGAGATGCTCTAGGAAATTCAAGAGAGAAAGAGTTGAAAGAAGATATGATGAATGGCTCTCTTTCCTCTAGTAGTCGAAATTACTAACTTAAAATCCTTTACTTAGCCATCACTCCTATTTTGATAACTTTATCATTTTAATTATCACCTAAAAAATTAATGGAAATAATCCTTAATTATCTCTTATCTCTTAAACAATAATTATCCATCATTGATCCACCTATTTAGCAATTTTAAAGAGAATTAAACTCCTCCCAAGTGCCTTGGTGCCGTCCAACTCCTTGCTCCTTGCAGAAAATAAAACTCTTTTATTTGCTTCCCACGTGACTCGAACCTAGGCTCCTTCCTCCTTGATTGTGGCGTCCACTTCATGGGCTTTAAGTGGTGCCTCCTAGCCACTTCTCCAAGCCCGTTCTTGTGTCAAATTTCTTCTATTAATTTTCTTAAGACCACCTTGCCTTAGTTTCCTCTTTTAAACTTAACATTTCTAAAACATTTCCTTACATTTCCAAGTTTCCAAAATGTTCACTTTCCTCTTTAACCTTAACATTTCCAAGTTTCCAAAAATGTTCACCATACATTCATAATACATAAGACATTCCATTTCAGATAATTAAATCAAAATGCATAGGCCCATTGAAAATAAATTTTAAAAGGGTAAATTACACCAACAATTCTCTGAAATAAGTGGTACTTTTGCCACATATTTGTCGATAGTTAGCATGTATCTAGCACGATATGTCCACAACGCACCATTGATCACTTAGTTTACCAACTATCTCACGGATCTTTGAAGATAGCATTGAACCAATTGGGACAAAAAACAAGGGTGATGCCAATGGAAATTTCATTTTAGAATTTTCTCGGGGCGGCGAGTAGCCCTCTAAACTCAGTTCCACTATATGTCCAATGCCCATTGAATTAAACATTATTCCTATAAAGCACCTCAGCCCTCTAAGTCCAATGCCCCTGAGGTCATTGCTTCCACTTTTCCAGCTTTGGTAAATATGTCGGGCCTTTAATGGGGTTCAAGTTCCACTAGAAGTTTACTGAGCCGCCATGTTTCTCGAGATAGTTGAGACTACTGATTGACACACCAAATTCGGTGAAGATATCTTGCATTCTGCGGTTGGTATGCATGGTGTCAATACTAAAGAACTTCATCGGCTTTGTGAGGGCACCAAGAAGACTCACTTACTAGTGCAGATATAGCATTGATTCTCTCGGCGTAAATTGCATACGAGAATGATGAAGACTTTGGAGCACTTACCTTTACTCTTTCACGTAACATTTGTTTCAATGGACACTCTAAGGATATTGTCTCGAGCACCGCCAACATTGACTTGTTAATCTACTATACTCACTTGCAGGTCGGCACTTGGAGCTATATGAGGTTGAAAGCAGTGATGGAGAGAACAAGCAAAAGGTTGTTAGTCTGATCAAGTATGTTCAGTCAAAACGAGGGAGCATGATGTGGGAGAATGAGGACCCTATAGTTACATAACCATGAAAGTTTTTCAGAAGGTACTATCCTTTGGTGAAGAAGAAGAAGAGAAAATGGAGTTGCTTCACCAACGTGGCAAGTTAACTTTCCACATCAGCTGGTTAACTTGTCACGTCAGCAATTTCGTTAACACCCTAATAGTAACTATTAATTGTGACTGTTTTGTAACTTTTCGAAAGTTGAGTGACTGAAATGAAACTTAGGTGACTGTTTTGTCAGTTACCCCAAAGTTGGGTGACTTTTGGTGTAATTTACCCTTTTAAAAAAATATGTATACTTAAATAACACTAAGATAGATGCAACTTAACAAGCAAATGTCCCTAAAATAATAACAAAATTAATAAATGTCTTTAAAATAATAACAAAATTAACAATAAAATAAGTTTTATACAATATCCAAACAATAACAATAAAATAGTAGCAACATAATAGTAAAATGGTAACAAAATAGGGAGAAAACAATAAGAAAATAATATTTTAAAAAAACATATTTTTTTGTCCTTTAGTGAATTCGGGCTAGGTCGGGCCTTGGCCAAAAATGCCTTCCCAAGGCCTGGCCCGCTTTTAAAAAATGGGCCATTTTTTTCTAAGCCTATTTTTCGAGTTTATATTTTTGCCCAAACCCTCCCACATTTTGGGCGGGCCTTCGAGCGGGTCAGGTGGCCCAACCATGAACTGGTCTAGTTTCAATGCCACGTCAATATTATTTCAACATATTTTAACAATTTTTAGTCATATACCTAAAAAAGTATTAAGTTGATTCACAATTTCTAAATTTAGATACTAATTAGGTCAAAAAAATATTTAGGCATTAAATAAATATAAATTATCAAGTTCAAGTACCTTGTAAAAGTTATTTTATTCCATGTCCTAATTTTTCTTGCTTGTATCACAAGTTTTAACATAACTTCCCAAATCCATTGTGGTAGATGAGTAGGGACTATATGAAACTGTGATTGCATGTATTTTATCCATTTCCTATAAGAGAATAACAAATCAAATATTTCTTCAAATCAGCTTTTTCCTATTGAAAAAAATTAAATCTAACTAAAAATGCTAAAAATTAAGTAAAAAAATCTTATTTGTCATTCTCTCATTGAGAAGGAATAAGAATGATGTGAAATCACAGT
Organism: Gossypium rotundifolium; assembly: GCA_025506655.1. NCBI lineage: Eukaryota > Viridiplantae > Streptophyta > Magnoliopsida > Malvales > Malvaceae > Gossypium > Gossypium rotundifolium. Next base: position 4,419,698 of record CP106725.1, on the reverse strand, counting down.
TTCATACAATTCTTTATAGTGATAGATAGGAGATTAATGATGGGAAATTTACCATTTTTTCCCAAAGTCAAAATTTAATATTTTGTTGGCGTGCACTTTTCATAAGAATACATTTAACATATATATTCCTATAGGATAAGAAGCTATGACTTTGAAAACTTCACAAAGCTTCGCAATCTTTCTTCATAGACAAGTTGATAAATGAGAAAAATTACAGCCATTAATCGGTTGCTATCATATTTGAACATGGCCAATATCCATGACTTTTTAGAGAGTTTGGTTTCCGGATCTTTGGTGCAAGCAACGAATTTTCACGTAATGAGCATATTCATACATCTGTATCAAAAAATAATAAGGAAGGGTTTTCAGTTGACCTAATTTCTTAGAGATATCTATCATCCAATCTTATATTGACATTGAAAAAAAAGGAGTCTGGTCAAAAAAGGCACCTCATTCTGGCCGAACTTGTTAAATATCTTTGATTACTCCTCTGAACTACGGCCACTAGCTCTATAAATACGTTGTCATAATGGATATCAAGGCATAAATTAACAGAAACACAATGAAGACTGCCTTATTTTTAGCAATTACTTCCCTTGTTTTAGGCTCAACAACAGCCAGTGATGAATTTGATCCTGTGCTTGACATCTCAGGTCAAGAGCTCCGAACAGGCATCGACTACTACATTTTGCCGGTAATCCGCGGTAGAGGTGGTGGCCTCACTCTAGCCAGCACTGGCAACGAGACCTGCCCACTTGATGTTGTTCAAGAGCAGCAGGAGGTGTCAAACGGTCTCCCATTAACATTTTCACCTGTGAATGTCACGCAGGGCGTTGTACGTGTATCCACTGATCTAAACATCAAGTTCTCTGCTACTTCAATTTGTGTCCAAACCACTCTCTGGACACTGCACTTCGATGAATCGGTACAAAAGTATATAGTAACAACCGGTGGAGTTGAAGGTAACCCAGGGCGTGAAACTCTTAGCAATTGGTTTAAAATCCAAAAATTTGAAGGCGACTACAGGCTTGTTTACTGCCCGACGGTGTGCAATTTCTGCAGACCTGTGTGTGGGGCATTGGGTGTTTTTATGGATGGTGGAACTAGGCGCCTGGCTATTAGTGATGAGCCATTAAAGGTCATGTTTAAGAGGGCTTGAAGCTGTTGCGCCCATCTACCTTATTTTCCTTGATTTACCCCATACACATTCTCACTTTTATATACTATGTAATACATATCGCAATAATGTAAATCTTGGGAAACATTATAGGATATCTATATATATATATAGATAGATAGATATATAACATACTACTTGTTGGGTAATGCTTATGAAATGCAGCAAATTTGACAGTGAAAAAAATTTATGTTACAAATTTATTTATAAAACGAAAAATATATTTATAAAAATTTGATGGAAAATGTAAATAAGGTTGTGGTTGAAAAGAAAAGTTAATATATTAAAATTATATGTTTAAATCAGCTATTTATACTTATATTTTTAGATTTTATAAAAAGGATAAATTATACTTTTAGTCACTTTAAATAGGGTCTTTTCTATTTTGATCACTCAAAAAAATTGATCACTTAACTATAAAATGGTAACAAAAGACTATGTATTTGTAAGAAAAATTTTGGAGTGACCAACGTGAAAACCGACCATTACTTTGATTACCATTTAATAGTAGAGTGATAAATTTTTATTTTGAGGTGACAAAATTAATAAAAATAAATTTGGTGCGACCAAAATAGAAATGTCTAATATTTAGAGTGAATACTAGGGGAATTTACCCTATATAAAGAGAGAGAGAGAGAGAGAAAAAAAAGACAAGCATCCTTGTAGTAATTTCCCTACTGAGTTGAGGGTTCTACTTGATAAATTATATCAACTCAATTAATCACATAAAATAGCTAGATTTTGTCACATCTACGATGTGGGTGAAGAGAATATTTTATGTTAAACATATTTTCTTTTGGAATTGTTCAATAATGAATATAAGTGAAGTGGCAAATAATATTGAACACGTGTTTGACCTTTAAATGCACCGGAAACGAGACCTGCCCGCTCCATGTTGTTCAAGAGCTGCTGGAGGTGTCAAACGGTCTCCCAGTAACCTTTTCACCTTTTAACATCAAGAAAGGTGTCATCCGTGTCTCCACCGACCACAACATCAAGTTCTCTGCTGCTACAATATGTGTCCAATCTACCGTCTGGAAGCTTGCCAATTTCGATGATTCAACACGGCAATGGTTTCTGACAAGTGGTGGTGTTGAAGGCAATCCTGGTCGTCAAACTATCGACAATTGGTTTAAGATTGAGAAGCATGAAGATGATTACAAGCTGGTTTTCTGCCCAACAGTGTGTGATTTCTGCAAAGTTATGTGTAGGGACGTGGGTGTTTTTATTGACGATGCCGGTGTAAGGCGTCTGGCTCTCAGTGATGTGCCCTTCAAGATTATGTTTAAGAGGGCTTGAAACCTGAAATCCGATCTTAGGGCACGTTTGGTTCGCTGTAATGGAATAGAGGTGTAATGGAATAGAGGTGTAATGTAATAGAGCTGTAATAAGTAATTCAACTGTTTGGTTGAATGGAATGGAATAGATCTGTAATAGAATTCTTGTGTTTGGTTGAATGGAATGATGTTGTAATAGTATGAGGAAAATAACTAAAATGACCGAATACCCTTAGCGAATTTTTGTTAGGTAAATGATTATTGTTATTGTTATTAAATTTTAATAAGGTTATTATTGAAAATAATTTAATAAAATAATAAATAATTTAATCATATTTTAACATAATTATTATTAAATATAATTTAATTAAAAAATAATTTAATAACATTTTAATATAATAATTATAATATGAATTAAAAATCAAAATATATAATTCTATAAAAATATATATAATCTGCTTTTATTATTTTTAAACTGTAATACATATTTAATGTGCTAAAATATCATTATTGAAACAAATAATTTAATTATTCTAAAATAAAAATATTAGAAATAATTAATTAACTTGAGAATTATATTTCACATCCAAACATAATATTCATATATTAACAAAATGTTACATGATTTCACTAGTTTATATATCATAATGATTTCACTAGTTTGTATGTCATAATCCATATGTTATAAAATTTTACAACATAAAAAATTACAACATTATAATGACATATATCATGTCATTATACCGTCCCAAATATTACAATCACAAAAGTTACCAAAATATCATCTACACAACCATAATTTTGTGAATTTGATTAATTGATGACTAACATTTAATAATTTTTTAAAAATACCCATTTAATTAAATATAGTGTGTTAAATATATTCCTTTTCTTTAAAAAAACATGATTTATTTTTTCGATGAAGCTTCAAGTGAGTTATTAATAAATTTATGTTAGGATACAATAAGTAGTCTATTTATTTCTAGTAGTTTGATGTATTAATTTTGATTTTATTTTTCACCAAATAATAATAATATGCAACATTAATTGTGTTGTAAAATAGTCGTGCATTCAATCTGCTTCGATTCATATGTAAACTTGTAGCCCTAAGTCAATATGGCCATTACTAAGAAGAATCATCTAACAACAGCTAGAGCCAACTGCAATAGAAAGATGCTAGTGACGATCAAGAACCATCTTTCTCCAAATGAATTAATATGAGCTTTGAGATTAAATGCCACGAAGTTGTCGACATGAACCCACTACACCGGCAATTACCCATTTGAAAATTTCCAAGGGACAACGGATAGACACTGCAATCAAGTACAAGCAACAATAAGTTATGTTGTTCGGATAATAGGCCTCACTTTAAAGAAATCTCTAAAAGTCCAGGCATTAGCTTTAACATTGTTTTTATTCGGATTGTTTTCTCAGCTTTTTCAATGTTTGGAATCTTTTTAAAAGTTGGGGGGCAAGGGAGTTGAGGCAGGGGATCAACTTGGAACTTTAAGAAATAAACTTCCAATGAAGTTTACTGAAATCCAAAAAATAAAATGATAGAGAGCCAAATGAACTATCTTCGCATTCAGAGGGGAAAAGAAGAAAGAAAAGAAACTAGAGAGCTTACCAGTCTGGAATAAAGACAAATAAGGAGTATCCATACAGACAAAACAGCTAGACAAGGCCTGATGGTGCTGAAAAGTACTTGAGAATAACATACAAGATAAGAGGAACCACAGTGACATAGCCATAGAACATACCAGCAGACCAAGTAACTAGATTTATGTCATAATCCTATTCTTTTTCTTGAGCTTGTGTGCTATATAAGTCACAAAAGTTCCAATAGATCTGCTACAAATATAAGAGTAGTGCATATCCGAATGGTCCATATCTGCACAACATAAAATTTTCAATCATGCATGATCAACTCGTTCTCTCTTCTTATAGGGTTTTACACACCTATTCTTAAAGCAAATGTTTTTGACCATGTGCAACAGAAAAGAAACTTTCTAGTCTCAAGCTTGAAAATTTTACCATATATCTATGTTCGACAAATATAAATGAGTTACAGGGAGAAAACTCACAAATCCAATTCATTAACACGCTACTGTCAAGACCTTAGGCAATAAATTGATTATAAGATTACTTGAACCAGCATAAACAAAAGATACTCTCAGTAGTAATCGAGACAATAACAACGAACCGTCCTTCAAATGCACCTGGAAAATTAAAAACCGGATCCAAATCAATCAAGCCGGATAAACACAAGCAAAAAATCAAATTGTAGTTCTAAAATCAACATCTAAAGATTAATTAGAACCAATTATAGTCTAAAAATGGCGAAAAACGGTTTTGAACCAGAGGCAAAATTCATTAAAGTTCACATACAGTGAACCTCATAAGCTATATATACCACAAACTAGTTTTATTTCACCAAAACAAAAACAGTATGAATTAAATTCAACCAAGCAAAGCATTCAAAGCACCATCACCATTTTTTTTTCAGTTTTAAACTCGGTTTCACCATTAATGCTAATCAATAGTAATTGAATATCGTACATAAAAAACCCCAAAAATAAACAAGCTCAGATCTTCAATAAACCCCACAAAAGAATCCCAAAATTGAACTAAACCTCAAGAACTAAAATCAAAAGAGAATTCAAGTTTTATGGATCCGATTCAACTCAATAAAATACAATAAAATAAAATAAATAAAATTGAAAGTGGATTATATACATAAAAGGAAGAAACCCGAAAGCTAAAAAGAACAACATAACAATTAAAAGCTACACAAAGCTAAAAAAGAAGAAGCTAAAAGTAGGGATTTGTAAAGAAAACTTTTCTTTTAATTTATTTTACCTCTGTGGTGAAGTTCATGAAAGGTTGTTTTCTTAAAGCTTTATTTGCTATCCTTTTCTCTAGCAATCTCATCAAAAGTATGGGGTTTTAACAGGAGAAAACTCACAAATCGGGGTATTGAAAACTCAAATATGGGGGTTTTAACAGGAGAAAACTCAAAAGTATGGGGCTTTATTTGTAGCGATGGTGAATGTATGAAACCAACCACTCCTTGTGGTTCACCATATCCGAGTTGAGATCCACCAGCAGGTTTTGAAAATGTATCTGCCTCAATAGCAAAGTAATCATTTGCCACCAACATAACACCAACCATTGTTCATGTGAAAATCTAATTAGATTTTTCATTGAACTACAACATAGCAGATACTACATCCGATTTATTTGATCTATTAACTGTTGCTCAACTATTTGTTTTATGCATAGCAGATATTTCAAACATGTGATCAATGACATGGATCATCTTTCATGCTATAAAAACTTTATAACCCTAATCTTTAGATCACTAATGAATTTACATAAAATTCCACCGAGATCATGAATCCAAGATATATAAGCACCGGGATAAACAAATCAAAGCATAAGCACCATCACAAAAGGAATTCAAATCAAATGGAATATGTATTAAAAAATTGCAACTTTAATAAAGACAAAAATTAATTTGTCATCAACAAAATCAAGAAATTACAATTGTCCATAGAAAAAACGGTCCATAGAAGCCATGGAGATACTCGAATTGGATGAGATTGACCGACGGAACAGCGGATTGAGACGGATGAAGGTTTGGAGCGAGAAGGCGACAGCGGTGGTGAACGCAGCAACGGAGGAAGCAAAGAAGATGATCGAACGACGACAGTGTCTTGATGGAAGAACGAGCGGGACAACGCAATGATGATGGGCACCCCATGACAGAGGAAGCGGGAAGAGTGGCCGCAGTGGAGACGGCTATTGACGAGCGGCGTCATTGGATGGGTGGAGGTGGTGAGCGACGTCGGGATTTTTTGTTTTAGGAGCCGATTTGGGAGGAAGGGGAGCGCCTAGCCAACCGTCGAGGGAGCATCGGAGGAGCAAGAAAACAACGCCGTTCTTTGTAAAGAAATCTCATCTTGTCCATCTTTTGCTCTAGCAACGTTGGACCGATAAATTGCAATGAAACAGGAGGAGAGAGTTTGAGGCAGATGAAGGAGAAGATGAAAGAGGGCAAAATTTAGAAAATGGGAAAAAGATACCGAAGGTAATAGCTATTCGAGATGTGGGCAAGGAATGGCTATTACAACCTTTAATGTAATAAGGCTCGAATGGAATCAGTTGTAATAACATTCTGATCAACCAAACATTGGTTTGGTGGTGGGCCCACCGAATTAGGGGGGAATGCATTCCTATTCCCCCAACCAAACATGGTGTTAATTTTTAATTCTAAACTTTAAAATAATTAAATTAATAAAATCTATATTAACATGTTAAGTTTATTTTATGTGCAAATTAGTATTATAAAATTATTATTTTGATATTAATGGAAAATTATTTTGAAGATAAAAATTAAATCTAAATTTTAACTCTTATATTTATTCCGATTAGTCTTTTAAACTTAAAATTTTAAAAGTAATAGATTTTTTTACTAAATCTTTTCTATTTTGGTCACTTTAAAATTCTTATTATTAATTTAATTACTGTCATTAATCGCTATCTCATTAACAAGAAGCTGATCGGACCTACCACATTAGCAATGGCGGAGCCTAGTAAAGGCTTAGCAGAACTACAGCCCCTAAGGTTTAAAATTTTTATAATTTAACCCTTTATAGATATACTATGACCCTCCCAAAATATAAGTAGGCCCCTAAGGTTTTAATTTCCCTCTTTGTATATATACTATACCCCTCCCAAAAATCAATTGTTTATATATTTAAATCGATTGTTACGATAGAATATTGTTTCTTTTTTTGAATCAATAGTTTATATGTTTAAATCGATTAGTTCGTTAGAATACCAATTGTTTAATATTCAAATCAATTGTTATGTACCATGTTTAATTTTAACTTAGCCCTCCAAGATTAACATCCTCGCTCCACCACTACATATTAGCATTTTATTTTACAAATGAAAAATTATTCTTTTAGTCCTTTTAAAAATTACATTTTTCTTTTTCATTTTCTCTTCCCCTTCCTCCTGTCTTCTTGTTCTTCTCTTATTTTCCTTTCGCAAACCCTATTCGGTACTCAACAATGCTGTAAAAATTATTGTTTTTGAGTTAGACCCACAATGTTGGCGACGTTCTTTAACCCATGCCCTTTTCCCTCCATCACCATCAAATATCAAAGTGAACAATCCCACGTGAATATACCGCCAAACCCATTTAGATTCTCTTTCCAGCTGGTTAATCATGAATTAATTAAACAAATAACAAGGATACGACAATATGAAAAGCTTCAAGCTATTCAAGGAGACTCTGTTTGACTAATCAGCAAAGTCAGGCCTAGAGCTAAGGTACAGCAGTACATATGTCAACATAGTCAAATGAAAAATCTAGTACGGGGAAGGAGATGATTCCTCTTTGTAGAACAACGAATCGAGTACGGGGACCGGGCTTGGCTGCAACTCAGTCGTAGCATCCGCCATCTCCGCAATGCTGTGAAGCAGCTTATCACATCTTTCCAAAAGGGTCCCCCCATCCTTGTAGTCCTCCGCATTCAACCTCTGTAACACCCAATGCGTCATAACAATAAATTACTGGTTTAAATGAACTAGAATCGTTAAGCAAAACTAAATAATCAATGTAATTTAGTTATTGAGCTGATTTTTTTACCCCCGTATCAGTTTGAGAAGAAGGGCTAATGCTACTCTCTGAAACAGTAGATGTTTGATCCTCCGCTGGAATAAATACCTTGTCTTCTTTATCATAAGTCTCAGTCGTTGGTTTCCAGTTTCCGGGTAATCTATTCGTCGTCTGTTCTCATCCAGTTCTTCTCATATTAAACCAGGGCGACCGAACTGGAGAGACTCTTCTTTGCTCTACGTTACCATTTCCATTCCCATTACCTCTCCTCTGTTTTTGCTCTCGTGGTGAAAGAAGGTGCTACAAAATGGCTCTACTTTTTAGATTAGATAAAATGGTGAAATTTCAATTCTGATCCTATATTACCCTCAAATTTTAGATTTAATCTTTATACTTTAAATTTTTTACATAATTTGGTACCTCCAAGTTTAGGGACAAATATCAAAATTATACACGAACTTTAATTGCATGTACAATTTTCTCCATAAACTTTAATTTGGTGTTATTATACACATGAAACTTTGGTTGTAGTTTAAATGTATATAAAAACTTTAATTTTGATTCAATTATATACATTTTAAAAATACATCAATTTATTTTTATATTAAATAAATATAATTATTTATGCACGCAATATGTAAACATAAAATGACACTATATCGATAATAGTGTTAATAGTTTGTGAGAAATTGACCAAATCAAAATTTCAAGTATAAAATTGCACAAAATCAAATTCCTATATAAAATTATACATAAAATCAAAGTTCATATATAGTTTGGAGATTTATCCCCAACTTTTATAATGTTTTAATTAGCCTAAATCCTTCATTTTGATTAAAATGTTGACGTGAATTTTAAAAATTATTAACACTTGTTAAATTTCTCTAATAAATTTAGGATCATTATAATGATAGTTCTTGTCACATGACTACTAATTGAGAATTTTTTAATTTTAGAATATCATACCGTTGAATTTAACAAAAGAATTTTAATGGTGTTAATAATTGAACCTAAATTTTTAATTTAAAAATAAAGTGACTAAATTCTTGAAAATAAAAGCATAAGGACTATATTCCAATAACGCAGAGAGTACAAAAACTTGGAGCATATTGTAACTTTTAAATTTTAGCTAGCCCAAAAATAATTAACCCAACATGAAGTGAAGGTCAGGAACTACACTAGTATCTATTAAACTATTGTTGTTATTTGATCCGAGTTTGAGACTTGCCTGTTCGGCAACAATGGCACGTGATGAGCATGGTAGATGGATCTAGAGAATTGAGAAAATGTTATTGTTGAGATTGATTGTGCTTTAGCCATCAAAGGTATCCATGATGATATCAGAGGGCGTTCGAAAAGAGATTTGGTGATGCGAATTCAAGAACTATGCAGACGCGATTAAAGAGTGGTCTTCAAGCAAATATCAAGAGAAGCGAATTGTGCTGCTAATACTTTGGCTGACCTGATGAAAGACTCTCCTATTGGTACTTGAATTTTTCATGTGGCTCCTTCATTGGTTGATTATCAGATACGGTTAGACAGACGATTTTGATATCTAACCCTGCTGCTACTGTTAGCTTGTAATTGATTTTTCATTTTATTTGTTACCAAAAAAAATTACTTTTTCTTTCTATTTTTTCATCTTTCCTGCCAAACACACCTACAGAAAGAAAATTTATATTTTCAATCATTCTACTTTTCCACCTTCAGTTTTCATCTTTCCAATTTTCTTTCCTTCATACCAAACAAAGCCTTAAACCTTTATATACACATTATAGCAAATAAAAATATATAAACCCTAAACCTTATAAGATATTATATATTCGTTTTTTTATTTAAAATGTAGTGTAATTCAATTGTGGTTAATTTCTCATATTAATAAGGTGAGCATATTTATAAAAGGCATAATGATTTGTTTTTGCCTTTTTAACTTTAAAAAAATTATTTTAGGTATTCATTTAATTTTTTTTAGCCTTTAAATTTGTGTTGTTGTCAAATCACTCAGAATAGATGAAAAAGAATTAACTGTCTACTAACTTTTTTGACGTAACATGCATGTGAATTGTCAAAATTAAAATTTCTCAATTTTACAAAATTAAAAATTCGATACTTTATTGATTTAGTTTTGTAAAATTGATTCACTCGAAAATAAATGCTTTTATTTAAAAATTGCTTATGAGGATATAATTAGATAATGGATTTTGAACTCTTATTCAAGTGTTACGAGCTCTTATATCTTTTTTCATGCATAGTTGACTTCTGAATCTTAACTTCTCAAATGTTATTTTTTAAAAAGACTTTGAAATTAATACATTTAAATATATTTATATAAAAATATCAATTTTAAAATTATTAACCATGTTTAATTTTAAAATCAAATTCATTTAGTGTGTAGGAAAACTTATTTGATTGAAGCAACCAAGTTTGTGTGCGTGTTGTGAATGTTGCCTTCAGGCTGGATTAATGGGTCAACTCAATTATTTTACATTTATCACGTTCGCATAATTTTTAAAATTTAGTCTCAAAATTCACCGCCGGTCGACCTTCCGGTGGAAAATAGGCTTTGTATATTCCATTTGAATATTGTTAAATTTTTGTATAATTATATAGTAATATTGACATGCACTAATTAAAATATGGGCATGCATTCAATATTAAACTTCAAAATTTATTAAAGTATCGAAAAGTGACAATATTTTAATTATGGAGACTATTTAAACCGGACTTGCAGCAGTTAATAATGTTGTTAAAGTTCGGGTGATTAATGACTTGTGTCTCAAAGATGGAAGAGTAAATTTCAAGAATACTCATTGAATAAATAATAGAGTGACGGATCGCCTAACCAAGATAATTAGTAATGATATTGATCATTTTGTGATATTTGAAGAATCGTTGCCTGAAATCAAAATTTTCTTAAAAAAAATAGCCATTCGAGTATTCTTATGGCGTCAAATAATAACTAATTTTTCTTATATTTAGGCTTCTCCTATTTTATTTCTACCAAAAAGGAAATATTGAAGTGTATATTTTCAATACTAATTAGAACGTAAGCCGTGGGTTTGGAAAATCAAGCAGCTAGCCAAGTTTGTTTGTGTGTGTGATAGTTGGACGAATGGGTCAGCCATTTTACAATTATGAGATTCAATCTGATTAAAAATTCTAATATGTCACATCCAAAAAAAAAATTAAAGTATTTATTTTGATTATATCTAATCTTTTATTTTAATTCACGGATTTATTTGTATTATATATAATAATTAAAATATATTAAATTTTTTTATTAAAAATTAAATAAATTATAAAAATAGTCATTTTTGTTTGTCTTAAATTATATTTTAGTTATTTATGTTTAAAATATTACGTTATCGCTTTTAAATACCAACCGAGTTTTAAAATATTACGTGGCGGTCCAAATGAGTTTTAAATACCAACTTGGATATCCTACGTGGCAATTCAAATTAAATTTATTTAATTAAAAATCTATTTTCATTCCAACTAGACATTCAAGTTAGGCATTTAAAATCCATTTAGATTGCCACGTAAGACTGCCGTTAGGAAGGTAACGGAGCTTAACGGTATAACGTAAGTGACTAAAACGTAACATTTCAAATATAAGTAACTAAAATATAATATGAGACAAACAAAATTGACTATTTCTATAGTTTACCCTTAAAACATTATGGTTCAAAAGTATAAATAATATAATTTTTGAAATCTTGGTATTGTGTATTATGATCCATTTCTACCGGTTTTAATTTTATTTTAAAATAATTTTATTAATTTTAATAAATATGTATTCTTATTTTTTCTAATTAATAATAATTTTATTTTATAGGTCCAATTTAGGGTGAGGAATATGTTGTATTGAATATTTAAAAATTAATGTAACTATTCTATATTTTATTGTGTAAATTTATAAATAAAAGTAAAAAAAAAAGGAAAATTATGTTCAAGAACAGTGAAAATTATTAAAAGGTAAAGTAGTAACAAAATGATTTAGTTAATATTAGGACATATGTAATAGTAGAAGCAACATTATTAAATAATAACAATAATTTTATTAATTATTTGTAGAATTATGGTAACACGTTTATGTTTAATATATGAAATTTTATCAATTTTATATAGATAACTTTTGTCATAATAATTGAATTATTACTTACATTTAAATCTAAGAATTATGTTGAATTAATTTAAATAATCTGGGTTTAATTTATTTTAACGTATAATGATTTTTCGTCCTTCAATTTAAAGAAAAGTACATTTTAGTCCTCTATTTAATTTTTCATCTCTTTAACCTTTAAACTCGCAGTTTTGTCAAATCACTTCAAAATGAATGGAAAAGTTAACATTTGTTAATTTGTTGATGTGGCATATAAGTGGATTGACATGTAGATGACATGTCAGCATTTAATTAATTTTTTAAAATTTAAAAATATTAAAAAATATATGTTCTTTTATAATTCACGTGTATGCAACATCAACAAAATTAAAAAAAAAAACATTTAACTTTTTGAACGTAATTCGGCGACCTGATAAACATGAGTGGTTACCAGACTAAGATTTCTTCATGGCCTCCATTAATGAAAACCTTATACTCAAGATCCCACAAAGTATGTTTGGAGTTAGGATATGATATTAATTGAAAACGCACTAGTTTGTAGTAGTTTAAGTTAGTTGCCGAAACAAAAGTACACAAGAATGAGACCAAGATTATTTACCGCAGTTTAAATATAATCCTACGTCTAAAGAGTCTCACTTATAAAAAATTTTCCAGTACTATGAATTATTTATGTAGTTAAAAGGTGGAACAATCGTTTTGATAGTTAAAAGTTGCAGAGTTGAGCAATAAAGTAAAAGCACAAGAACGAGACTAAGATTATTTATGTAGTTCACGTTTGAAGAGTGTTGCTCATAGAAAAGGTTCATAAAAAAATTTCTTATTTAAATTAAATCTATCCAAACTTTCGAAAAAAAAGTTTATAGGTTTATTATTATACGTACACTCACTCTCCCTCGAACATCCCCACTTAGTAAGAGAATAATCACTCCAACAACAAAGTGAATTGGCATGGCCAACAAAATATTCCCCAATCAAACAAGTTTAGCTTTCAAAATCAGTGATCAACAAAAGAGGTACCCTCCCCTTTTTATAGGCAAAGGAAGTCACCTTCAATCTTCATTTTATCTACATTATCCTACTGTATTTCAAATTTTAAACATATAGGGTTGATTTACAAATCAAGCTTAACCAATTAGTCTAATGGTAATCCTCATGCATAGTCCATTTGGAAAGTGTCCCTCAAATCATGACTCTTCCCATTATTTATCTAGTTTTATGTTTACAAAAATTCGTTCAAAATATAATCACATACAACATAATTTTGTAAATCAAATTACCAACTTAAAATATGTACATATCCCAATTAACGTTACAATAGTTAATTCAAACAGCCAGTGCTCTAAAAAAGAGGATAATATATAATATTTGTAAAATGGGAGAGCATTTGGTACATTGGTATATATGGGTTAATCTATTAACCCTACTTATAGAATCTAAAAATTTATCTAGCACGGTATGAAATAATTTTTCCTGTAAAATTGGACAAAAAAAAGGGCAAGACGATATGTTATGCCATCACATGTTTTAAAAATATTAATGTAGGTCAAATTATTTGAAATAGTAAATGGAAAAAAAAAGTTAGCATATAGACTAAAAATACATATTTCAAGAGGGACTAAAATGATCAAATTATTGTAAAAAGACTCAATTTATCAAAACAAAATGAAGAGTAGAATTACATTTTAAAGAATTTCATGAATAATATAAAATAATCACAACTATAAATTTGAAATATATATATATATATTGATAATGATCCCAACTCATATGAGAAGTCAATTGATTCCTTTAAACCCTACTTACACGCCGTCGGACACTTAAGTTAGACCAACTTGTAGTGTGACTCAAATTGCGGGCAAACCAAGTGTAGAGTTAGTTGATTACCCTTTCACACTCACATGTTTGACAACCCCATTAATAAAGATTTTGGTGACTATGAAACTCCTACCAATCAAATGCGTAAGACTACAAGCAAAGACATCACATTAACTCCCAAAAAATCAAATGCTAGTATTTGCTGTGGGAGCCAAAATGTTGAAACTTTGAGTCCAAAACCAACCAAAATTTCCAGTTTGAAAAATAAGCTTCACGCTCTGTATGTGATAAAGTGAAAGCAACCGCCTCCATTTTCACTAGTATATTCCTACGTCCAATCCTATTTTTGCCTATAAAACTCAGTCTCCATTTAAGAAGAGGGTAGAGATTGGTTTTGGATCCTGAAGTAGAGGAAATGGATGTAGAAAGGGTAGATAATGGAATCAACGCAGAAGGAGGAGAATATGAGAAGAATAGTAAGAAGGAGGTGAAGGGAGGTGGTGAGAAGTCGGTGGAAGAGATCTTTGAGAGCCAGGAAGTGCCATTGTGGAAGAACCAGCTGACGATTAGGGCCTTTGGTGTCAGCTTTTTGTTAAGCATAATGTTCAGTTTCATAGTGATGAAGCTCAACTTAACGACCGGGATTATCCCTTCCCTCAATGTCTCGGCTGGCTTGTTGGGGTTCTTCTTTGTCAAGACATGGACCAAGATGCTCCAAAAATCTGGTCTTCTCAAACAGCCTTTCACCAGGCAGGAAAACACTGTTATTCAGACCTGTGTGGTTGCCTCCTCCGGTATCGCCTTCAGCGGTGCGTATATATTTTCTATGTAGTGAATATGTTGTGTTTTGGATTTTGTAGCACGTAACTCCTCCCAACTAAGAAATAATTTTTCTTTTACTATTATTTTAGCTGTTGTATAGGTTAGGCAGAGGACAATTTACAACTTTTTAAGTCTAGTAGGATAGAATCAAAATTTTCTTGCAAACAATAAATGAAAGCAGCCTGAACTATATATATATATATACTTATAAGCCAGAGCGGATCCTTTTGGGCTGGGGACTTGGCACCCAAAATTTTGGGAAATCTACATTTTTTTTAAAAAATGTTTTAGAAAATTTTAATTAGACCTCTCAAATTTTTGAAAATTTTTATTATACCTTTCAATTCTTTTGAAATTTTAATTAAGCTCTCCTAATTTTTTTTGAAAATTTTCTTTAATCTCACAAAATTTCAATTAGACCCCATTTTTATTAAATTCTAAAATATTTTAAAATTTTATAAGGCCCTCAAAACTTAGTCTCAAGATTTGCCACTGTTTATAAGTAAGAAAATGGGTATTTTACTAAATATTTAGAGACACCACAAATTATTCTAAAAATTGCATGGATCGAAATTAATTTTTTCCTAATAAAACCTGAACAGAAGAAAATATCATTCTATAGAGTTGAATCAACTGAAAACCCAACTTTAGTAGTGAAATTAAAATTTATTGTGAAATTTTTTTAGATACTAAAAAGAATATTGTAGTAAAAGTAGATAATGATAAATTTTTAAACAATAAAAATTTTAAATTATCTGAGAATTAGTAAATAATTAATATTTATGATAAATACTAGTTTAAATAATGATAATTTAAAACTAATGAAAAATATAATAATAATTTTATAGTATGTTTAGGAGTAATTGATATTAGGTAAAATAGACTGATGTGGTGAAAATACAAACAGGAGGATTCGGGAGTTACCTGTTTGGAATGAGTGAACGCATAGCCAAGCAATCAGATGACAATGGTAGTTTCAAGAATCCATCACTTGGATGGATTATTGGCTTCCTCTTTGTTGTTAGCTTTCTTGGACTTTTCTCAGTGCTCCCTCTTCGGAAGGTACACTCTGCTTTGCTCTATCCCTCCCTACTATACACATACATATAGACAAATTTCAACATAAATCAGGATTGTTCTATTCTCCTCCATTTCTCAGATAATGGTCATAGACTTCAAGTTGACATATCCAAGTGGTACTGCAACTGCACATCTTATCAATAGCTTCCACACTCCCCAAGGGGCCAAGCTAGCCAAGTAATTCACTCTCTCTGTTGTCCTAATTAAATTATAGACTAATTCTAGCTAACCTAAACTGTCTCATGCTTTTCAAACTTGTAGGAAGCAAGTAAGAGCATTGGGCAAGTTCTTTTCTTTCAGCTTCTTGTGGGGTTTCTTTCAATGGTTTTTCACTGCAGGGGAAGATTGTGGATTTGTTAACTTCCCTACATTTGGGATTAAAGCATATAAGAACAAGTGAGTAAGATCAGTTAATTTATACTAATAGTTTGGTAAAGAGTGCTAAGCCTTCCTTTGCTAATGTTCATCAGGTTTTACTTTGATTTCTCAACAACGTATGTTGGAGTAGGGATGATCTGTCCCTACATAATTAACATATCGGTGCTTCTAGGAGGAATACTTTCATGGGGTCTAATGTGGCCTCTCATTGAAACAAGAAAAGGTGATTGGTACCCTGCAGGTGTTCCCGCCAGCAATATGCATGGCCTACAAGGTTACAAGGTTGGTTTCCTGCAAGTTCATCAACATATGTTGTTTTCTGCCACCATTGTCCTCCCCATTAACATTTGACACTCGATGACTATTTGTTTTTTTGGCTGAACACAGGTATTTATTGCCATTGCCATGATTCTAGGTGATGGGCTATACAATTTCTTCAAGGTGTTTAGCAGAACCCTTACAGGCTTGTTTCGGCAAGTCCGAGGCAAGCAATCTCTCCCCGTTGCAAACCGGCCTAGTACTTCTGATACCTCAAAGAAGATATCCTATGATGACCAGCGCCGGACCGAAATATTTCTAAAAGATCAGATTCCTGTATGGTTTTCTGTTGCAGGTTATGTCACAATTGCTATCATCTCTACCATCGCTCTTCCACACGTCTTTCACGATCTCAAATGGTATTACATATTGGTCATCTACGTGTTTGCACCAACACTGGCTTTCTGTAATGCATATGGATGTGGACTCACTGATTGGTCCCTTGCTTCCACCTACGGTAAGCTAGCAATCTTTACGATTGGAGCTTGGGCAGGTTCACATGGCGGAGTCCTTGCAGCCCTCGCGGCGTGTGGTGTGATGATGAACATTGTTTCAACAGCCTCCGACCTAATGCAGGATTTTAAAACTGGTTACCTCACCCTGGCTTCTCCTAGAGCTATGTTCGTTAGCCAAGTGATTGGCACTGCCATGGGCTGCATCGTTTCACCTTGTGTCTTCTGGCTGTTCTACAAGGCATTCGATGACTTTGGTGTCCCTGACAGTCAATATCCTGCTCCTTTCGCCATCGTTTATCGCAACATGGCGATATTGGGGGTTCAGGGCTTCTCTGCTCTACCAAAAAACTGTCTCCTACTTTGTTATGGGTTCTTTGGTGCTGCCATCTTGATAAACTTCATGAAGGATATGATGGGTAAGAAATGGGGATCCTTCATTCCGCTTCCAATGGCAATGGCAATACCTTTCTATATCGGACCATACTTTGCCATTGATATGTGCATTGGGAGTTTGATCTTATTCGTGTGGGAAAAGCTAAACAAGGCAAAGGCAGATGCATTCGCGCCGGCAGTCGCCTCTGGTCTCATCTGTGGGGACGGTATATGGACATTGCCGAGTTCAATACTTGCTCTTGCAGGGGTTAAGCCTCCTATTTGCATGAAATTTCTTTCAAGGGCTACAAATGCAAAGGTTGATACCTTCTTAGGATCATAAATCAAGTTTGAAAAAACTCATTCGTCAATCAAGGAAGTATAGCTTCCTTCGTCTACTTCTTCTCATTGGTGTCGACAACACGCAAGGGAGTGAGAGCGAGCGGTAGAGGTTGAGATAGCAAGATGAAGACGAAATGACGTTTGATCACTATCAAATGATTATAGGTGAGGCGTTGAATAGAGAATCAAAGTTCCTCTAGTTGTTTATTCTTCTTTTTTAGCATCATTCTAGTTGTTGGTTTATCTTTGTTTTAGACCTTCTCTACTTGCTCCGTAAATTAACTTCTTTCAGTTTCTTGTTTCTTTCTCTTCTTAATTACATCTTATAAGTATTTCTTATATGAGAACAACACCCAAACAAAAAACTTAATTACATTAATATATATATATATATATATATAATTAATATCAAATTTGATACATATCTTCAGTTCAATGTTCTAAAATAGTGTATGCTACATCAAATAAAAGCAAAGATGCTGTTTTGCTTTCAAGTCTAGAGAGGTGTGTATTCAAGATGACGAAATTTTGAGAGATCAGTGAATGGTCAAAAACAACAAATCTACTCATAGAATGAAAGTTCTACAAAATTTAAAAGGTAAAAGAAATTTGGGTGAATATTTGATTGTACTCTTTTTTACATGGGTGCTGGTGCTATTATTCGGGACTCGGAAGGAAGATAGGCTGGTTTTTCTACAAATTCTGTCATAAGTCTCGTTGATAATTGTTGTCGTAACCATTTTTTGATAAAACAGAAAACGAAGTGGTCGACTCGGGTTTTGAAAACGAAAAAGAAGGGAGTCGCCACCAGCCTTTTTTGATGAGGTGTGATCGGGCCACCTCGTAAAATAGTTGTTTTTGATAAACAGTTTGATTTATCAAAACAACGATTTTGGTCTTCGAAATCCAGAAAATGAGTTCGGGAGTCGGTTACGCACGAGGAAGGGTTAGCACCCTCGATACGCCCAAAATCGGTACCAAATTGATTGATCGATGTCCTAAGGTTGAAAACTTTGAAAGGGTTCGAAAATACAATGTTTTTATTTTCAAAATTTGAAGGAATTGGAAGGATGCTAGGACTCGCTTACTTTCAAGAGATAACGATCACGTCCAAGAAATTAGGTCGCGACACTTAAAACTCCCAAACTAAGCTTGCCTTTTAAAACTTGATTTTGTTTTTGAAGAGGATCTCCGTCATTTGTTGAACGAGAAATCGGAACCCAGTAAGTTAGGGCTTGTTTTCCCAAAAATCCAAATTAGGAATATTGCCTCTATTTTGGAAGAAAAGAAACTTATCTCAAGTATCTAGGTGTCGAGTCCAAGAAGTTAGGGCGCGACATTTCAAATTTTCAAGATTAAGTATTTTGTTTTAAAATTTAAATTGCAATTTCAAAAGAGATATCCCGTTGTTTAGCTTTAAACGAGAAGAAACCGGAACCCAGTGAGTTAGGGCTCGATCTTCTCGAGTCTCTAATACGAAATGTCAATTTAAAACTGGAATTTGTGATTTTGAAAGGGATATTCCGTTGTTTAACTTAAGCGAGAAAAATCAGAACCCAGTAAGTTAGGGCTCGATTCACTCAAATTGCTAATACGGAATATCGATTGTTGTGAAAATTGAGATGCCGGGAAAATCAAGGAGACGAACGATGAGAATATAAGTAGTGGTAGAAGGAAAATATTGTGATAATAGCATACACGTATTGATGATGGTAGAAAATAATGATAACAATGATGGTGGTAATATACATAAACTAAGTGAGATATTTACATATATATATGAAA
This sequence comes from Gossypium rotundifolium, assembly GCA_025506655.1. Classification (NCBI taxonomy): domain Eukaryota; kingdom Viridiplantae; phylum Streptophyta; class Magnoliopsida; order Malvales; family Malvaceae; genus Gossypium; species Gossypium rotundifolium. The sequence continues at coordinate 4,400,125 of CP106725.1, read as the reverse complement.
TTAGTATGATATTAATAGCGATAATGATAATGCGATGATGAAATAGATAATAATAATGAAGACAACAAGCAAGAAATAGAGTATTATTGATAACAATAGTAGTAATATAATATATATGTGCATAGATATAATAGTAATAATAATAACCTAGCAATAATGGTAATACAATAATAATAACATAGTAATAATAATAATAATATGTATGAAAATAATAATTGTAAAAGATAAATAAATTATTAAATAATAAGTAAAGAAAGGTTATGATGTTAATAAAATACAAAGATAGTAATATTAATAAAATAATGGTGCATAATAGTATAGTAAATAATAATGCAAATAAAACAAATAAATAAAATAATAATACAAGCAAGTAAAATGCATACATATGTAAAAATATAAAATATAATAATAGTAATACTAATAAAATAAATAAGTAACATAATATAAGCACACAAAATATACAAATACGTAGAATATAATAATATAATAATGGTGATACTAATAATAATAACGAGGTAATAATAAATAATTAATAATAAAAAATTAAATAAAGCAAGAAATAGTAAAATTGCAAAATAATTGAAAATGGGTTAAATTGCATTAAAACGAATTTTGGGTCAATTTGTAAATAAAGTTGAGGTTCAAGGGCTAGAAAAACACGCTTGTAAAAGGTGGGGATCAAAGGGGCAATTTTCCCAGCAAATTAAACGCAGTTTTTTTGCAGGACCGAATTGGAACTTAAGAAAATATATTGGGGCAAATTTTGAAATCGATAGAAACTGGATTAGAAAAGGAAAATATGCGGAAGGGTCAAATGCGCAAATAGACCCTTCCGCAAAAACACGCGATCCTCCGGTACCGTGCCTGATCACCCTGAGCGGTGCCATTTTGGCACGGATCCCCTCACGAAACTACGCGTTTTTATCTCTATAAAACCGCTTTTATTCCTTTTTTCATTTGTCTTTGCTTGCTTAAAAAAAGAGTTTTCTCCTTTCTCCCTTGCGATCCGGAGGGAGGTCTCCGGGAGCTCCGGTCGAGGATCGCGCTGTCACACGGCCATCAAGCATGTGGTGGCTTAAAAGGTAAAACCTTCCTTTTTTTTTTTTTTTTTATATATATAGCGATGTTATATATACGTATGGAGATAAATCGCTTACGAAGATAAAGAAAATTGACTTACACGCGTAGTTTCAAAATGAAAAAAGGAAAATAAAAGAGGAAAAAAGGACCTTAGTACGCCTCCTTCAACTTCTTCTTGTTTGTGTGGTTTTCTTGATGATAATCCTTATTTTCCGTGTTTTAGGATCTGCTTATATATTTTTAGAAACTGTCAATCCTTGCTCTTCTGCTTAATCGATACTCTATATCGTAACTCTATGTTTTGTTTCTAATATCTCAGATTACGATTGGAAAATCAAAAAAAAAAAACCCCCACCTTTACAACTGCTTAGTGTGGCTTATATAGCCATTTTACACCAAATTATTTTATTTTTTATTACCGTCCTTTCTTCTTTGACGCTTTTGCGTGCTTGGCGGTCTTGGCCGTGAGTGGCAGTGGAGGTGGCGGTGCAAGTGGCGCGGCAGTGTAGCAGAGGCAAGTGGCTACAGAGGCTAGGGTTTCAGCTTTTCTGAAACCCTAGTTTGAGTATTGGGTTAGTGTTTGTAGTGGGCTTTGGAATTGGGTTAAATGTTTTTTAGTTTATGTTTAGGCTTTGATGGGCTTTGATTGGGTTGGTCTAATGCTGGGCTATTGGTATTGGTTTGGGTCTGGGTTGATAGGTTTTTGGGTTTTGGGTTTGTTATAAAATGGGTCGGGCAAATGGGTTTGTACAGTTGCCCCTCTTTGCTCATTGTCGTGTAACGGTTATGGAGAAAAGACTTTTAAAAAGCCCATTTTGCCCGGGCCTACTAAGCCCGACTTCTTTTGTAGCCTCGTTTCATCCATCGCATCTTGTTGCTTTGACTCGCACCATCGCCATTTCAAATGATAGGACTTGCGGCTCAATTTCATCATGCGCCTTTAGGGAGATAAGTCTTGCATCTTCGATCGCTCTTTCAATCCGCCTCCTGTAACATCGAGCGCGGACTTGTTATCTTCAATCGATCCCTACAAACTCGTGGATCACCAGATCGATGTCTTCAATTTGCTTCCTGCAACTTCGTGAATGTCAAATCGCTATCTTCAATCTGATCCTCAGAACTCGGGATCACCAGATCAATCTTCGATCCGCTCGCAACTTCGGAAGGTCAAATCGCTTTCTTCAATCTGATCCTCGCAAACTCGTGGAGCACCAGACTGATGTCTTCGATCTGCTTCCTGCAACTTTAGGAATATCAAATCTGCTATTTTCAATCTGATCCCTGCAAACTCAGGGATCACCAGACTGAATCTTCGATCTGCTTCCTGCAACTTCAAGAATGTCAAATCTGCTTCAATCTGATCCCTGCAAACTCGGGGAGACAAGATCTGTTTTGATCTCTAACTTGCTCCATTGTGACTTCAGGATAAGAATTCAGGGAGAAGAGATCCGTAATCTCCATCTTCTCTACTGAAACTTCACAGAAATAAGGATTTATCCTCATTATTGACTCAGGGAGACGGGATTTGTAAACTCAACCTACTCCACGGGAACTTTGAGGAAATAAGAATTCAGGGAGAAAAGATTCGTAATCTCCATCTTCTCTACTGAAACTTCAAAGAATTAAGGATATAACCTCATTGTTAACTCAGGGAGACGGGATTTGTAATCTCAACCTACTCCACGGGAACTTCGAGGAAATAAGAATTCAAGGAGAAGAGATTCGTAATCTCCATCTTCTCTGCTGAAACTTCAAAGAATTAAGGATGTAACCTCATTGTTAACTCAGGAAGACGGGATTTGTAATCTCAACCTACTCCACGGGAACTTCGAGGAAATAAGAATTCAGGGAGAAGAGATTTGTAATCTCTATCTTCTCTTACTGAAACTTCAAAGCATTAAGGATGTAACCTCATTGTTAACTCAGGGAGACGGATTTGTAATCTCAACCTACTCCACGGAACTTCGAGGAAATAAGAATTGTGGAGAAGAGATTTGTAATCTCTATCTTCTCTTACTGAAACTTCAAAGCATTAAGGATGTAACCTCATTGTTAACTCAGGGAGACGGGATTTGTAATTTCAACCTACTCCACGGGAACTTCGAGGAAATAAGAATTCAGAACTTTCCAATTTGCTTCCTTACTATCTTTAGGAAGACTTCGATCTTCAGTCTGCTCCCCTACCATCTTGAGGGAACGAAATCTGAACTTTCCAATGTGCTTCCTTACTATCTTCAGGAAGACTTTAATCTTCAGTCTACTCCACTACCATCTTGAGGGAACGAAATCTGAATCTCAATATCGCTACACCGTTCTTTGAGGAACCTGTCCTGTAGAATTAATTTTATGTGCTTATGCTTATGCAAATGATGAGGATGCTATGATCAAAATGACTCAAATCCTCCTAACTACATGTATTATGGACGACACTTTCATGAATGCAGAATGTCGTGAGAATGGTCTTTTTATAACTATTAGGATGCAATGATCAGAATGAATCGAATGCTCCTAACTAAATGACAATGGATTACATTTGCATGAATGCAGAATGTCATGAGAATGATCCGTTGTTAAATGTATAATGATTAGGATACACTGGATGATATTTGCATGAATGCAGAATGTCATGAGAATGGTCTTTTTATGATTATTAGGATGTAATGAGTCGAATGCTCCTAACTAAACGTGCTTTGAAATGATGTATGAATGCAAAATGAAATGATCCCTTTTTAAATGCTTGGGGTCATCGTTGCTCGTAGTTCATTAAGGTTCTATCACTGATGCGTTATCATGCTTTCTCATTCAGCCAGTATCTTTGATAGAAAACCCAAAAAAGATCATATTCTGCTCAATAAGCTTGCCCATTGTGATTTCGAGTCTCTTCCACTGTACCTTTCGGGACATAAAGTTTGCATCTCTCACTGCAACTTTAGGAGAATAACATTTGGTTTCTTCTATCCATCCTGCTGTAACTCCGAGGTATAGGATCAATTTGATCTGTTACACCATTCACCGTGTAATGACCGATGTGTAGGCACGATATGTGTATGAATGCGAGTATCATTTTTCTTTTCTCGAGAATGATCCTTTGTCTTCTTTGGGTTGACATTGCTCGTTATCTGTCAAGGTCGTATCACCGCTGAAATGTATTGTCTTTTGTTCAACCAATAAAAGGTTCAAAGAGATAATCATCTTTCTCCAATATTTCCAAACCTTGAAATGAGTGAGTTTTAAACAATAGTCCTGCTTTGTGTCCTTGTATTATTCGAAGCTTCCGAGTAATATGCAAAACTCTTTTATGAAAGTATTATTAGTTCACTAATCGTTATTTCAATGCAAAATGCCCGAAAAAGATTGTAACAATGGACAAAAAAAAATTTGATTGGGAGCATAGCTTGAAACAAACAAGTTAATCAAAGCTAGCGAATGCAATTAAGAATGAAGTTTATCGGTGGTGTTTTGAAAGGAATAAAATAACCACAAGTAACAAAATGGGTAAAATGGAAACTAAGTGCCCCAGATATCACAAACTTGAGCTTCTGCTCCAACTTCTTGAGGACCATTTTGAGCTTATTATGTGTTTAGGAATCGAGTACTTTGTCGATGCCCCAAGACGTAACATACTTCTTCGAGTGTAGCAAGACTACTGTATGTCCTACTTTCGATCAAAATTTTGAGCTACCCTTCTCGGGTTTTCAACTCAAATACCCTTTGGTCTCAAAACGCCCTTTGCGGGTTTTCGCCTTGGCCTCTCTTTTTTTCTTTTTCTTTTTTTTTATTTTTCGTTCTTTGCATTTTTTTTTGTGTGTTTTTTTGTTTTGTTTTGTTTTGTTTTTTTTCTTCCGAAAACTTTTTATTGAACTGAACTCACCGGATTAGGCGTGTCCTTGCCATCCATCTTGGTTAACACCCATTTTTCCTAGAACAGCCTTCTTTCAGTATAAGGCATTTAATTTTTCTTTGGAGTTCTTTTGGATAAGAAGAATCTTTCTTAATGCTAGGTCCTCTTCCTGAAATTCTCTTGAACGAACCTTTTTGTCATAAGCCCGTGTCCTTTTTTGGTACATTTGACCATGCTGAGTACTTTCAATCAAGCTTGTTGGAGGCATTCTGCTTCATCTAATTCAATCCAAGCTTGGGGAAAAGGAATCTTATCTCCCAACAATTGTTTCCCTTTCATAAACCAATGGGAAAGATGCCCCGGAAAAAGTCCTGGCCAACGTTCAAGGAACCTAAAGGGTAAATGGTAACTTCTCTATGCCAACCTTTACAAATCTCAGTCATTTTTTTCAAAAAAATCTTGAATATTCTTTTTTGAATTTGATGATTGTCGACTTTGTAATTTTGGCATATGAAGCGACCTTCACCCTCTCAGTGAGGTAACCAACGACCATGAATATGAATCGATGTTGGCTAAAAGCTTTTGAGGAGACTGGCTTGTTAACATCCATGCTTCATATAGGGAAAATGGAGAAGGCACAGTCTTCCTCGATTTGGCATTTTATGGCATAACAGATGCAATTTCCCTTTCTTGGTGAACCAATAGCCCGAGCCTCTTGATTAGCTAGGCTATTGTAAAACATGGGTTCTTTAGACCCCAACCTTAACAGCATACCCATGTTTTAGTAGTTTGGCATGCCTTGATATGATCGTGCGAAAACATCTTGAATTCCTGAAAATAGCTCAACGATGCCTTGCCTTATTCCTACGATGAGCTACGCTTCCATCTTCATCTCCTTCGTTAGTTCATAGCGTCTGCTGACACTTCATAAGGTAGGATCTACCATTGGAGAAGTAAGTCGTAATCTTTTTCATCTTCAAAGCCCTTAGATCCTCTAGATACATATCTCACTAAAAAGGAGTCAAGAATAACGTCGCTCATATCATTGATATCTGGGGCCCATTGTGGGCGTAAAATCCACGAATAAATGATCCTAAGGATGATTATTCGTATGATATGGTCATGAGTGAAAAATATTCAAGATAAAATGTAAAGAATGAAAATATTTACTTAGAAAGATGCATTTTATTGAAATAAAATTCGGACACAAGCCTACTTCTCAAAGAAATCTTATTGCTTCCGGGCTTGAAGCAACAAGTGTGTTTTACACATTACTCTAGATTAGCTTTAAAAATACATGCTTCTTCTACAGTCTCATTGTTCAAAACAGTCCCAAGTACATAAAGGCAGATGCTCGAAAAATTTTTATTCCTCGGTTCTCTTCGGGTATACCATTGGCATTCTGATCCCCTGATTTCTAGGTATCTAATGACTTCTTTAAGGAAAAACAACTCTCCTGCCCCCAATTTCAATTGCCACTGCTCCGTCATCGAACTTCACAATACCCATGTTGATGAGATTTTCCACCAATTTCTTGAAAGTAAGGCAATTTTCTATCGAATGGCTCGTGATCCCGTGGTACTCACAATCGAGTGTTTGGGTCATAACATTTTGGGTATGGAGGTTGCATCGCTTTTGGATATTGGGGACACAACGTGTGCATCAAATAAACTTTGATACAACTCCTTATACGTCATAGGGATTGACGTAAATTGGAGTTTTCAATGTTTTTCCTCGACGAGATTCTTTCCTTGATGAACCTTGATACTCGTGAGTCACCATTTTTGGTGATTAACAGTAATTAACTTTGAGTCCCCATGTTTGTATTATTCACCTCGTCATCCTTTTTTAGGAGCGCACCTTCTAATGGTTTCCCTGCTTCAATCTTGCCGATCCGATCGCGTGTTCGATCATTTCCCTGCCATTACCATGTCAAAGAAAGCTCTTAGTGGTACTCCCTATCATATGGGTTATGAAAGGAGCCTTGTGGTGTTGATGAAGAGTATGGTAGTTTCTTTTTCTAAGAGGGTGGTTGGACCTGCATGGCAACCTCCCTCCACCTTTGCTGCTGTATTGTCCAAACTCTCATTTTGTCTTTTTTCCATGCTTTGCAAAGTAATTCTATCCGGTGTCATGTCCGTGACATGATTGTATTGACTCATAAAGGCTTGGGCTAGGTCTCTCCAAGAACTAATATTAGCACGGCTGAGTTGATTGTACCATCGGGACGCCGCCCCCACTAAGCTTTCTTGAAAATAATGAATTAAAAGTTGATCATTATTCACGTAGCCAGTCATCCGTCTACAGAACATAGTGATGTGGGCTTCAGGACAGCTGGTCCCATTGTACTTCTCAAATTCTGGCATCTTAAATTTATGAGGAAGCACCAAATCTGGAACCAGACTCAAGTCTTTTGCGTCAATACCATGGTGGTGATCAGTATTTTCCAAAGCCTTGAACTTTTCCTCCAACCATCTATAACGATCCTCTAATTGGCTCGAGGATTCAACTATTGCCCCGTCCCTCTCTACTTTATTCAAATCGGGATTGGCTGGGCTATCTCCTGGATTGGATCCTAAGCCAACGTGGGAGTTCGTGGGTGGTCTAATATCATTTTGCCCTTGTTGAGGCCTAATTGTGACAGATAGCCTTTGGGGATACTCTTCATGTCAGGTCTTTGCTGGCGCATGTGGTGGGGTAAAACCCAGAGGAATGCCTTCGCTCTCTTATCCCGTAATTTTCACGGACCTTTTCCTTTGTCCATTGCCCCACTCAATATTTGGGCCATTTGAGCCATCGTGTCTTTTGAGCCTCCAACATCCGATCCTCATCTCTTGTTGGAGTTTTGCCATTTGCTCTTGCATCCGGTCTTGCAGTCTTTCTCGAATTGTTCAAATCTTTGATCCATTTTCTTTGTCTCAAGACGTGTCTTGTAATGGTTCTCGCCAAATTTTCCTTTTCTCTCTCTCTATTAATTTTAACTAATTAGACTCTCTATGGACTTAAATGTATATGATGTGATGCAATGCAAATGCATGAATGCAGAAGAAGACATCGATTCGATCAACTTCATTTTAGAAAACTTTATTAGAGGTAAAACCCTTTACATAAAGCAGACACAAATATGCTTTCGCTCTAAGGCCTAAGGTTTTGGTTTTCCCAAGTAAGGAGATTAGCTCTTGATCATGACCGGTGGTAGCTCATATCTCACGCTCAATATGTCACTTTCAGACCAAAGTCCAGTAGATGATCAACTACCTCTCAACTGGATTATCGCTTCACCCATGAGGTAGTTCCGACTTCTAACTTGCTCGCAAGAATGGCGAAGCTCCTCCTCTCAACGCCTTTCTCTCATTTTTAGAAGCTCAATCTGGAGCTCACTCACTGTAATCTTGATTCTAGCTCTTCAACCTTACCCTTCATTTCCTCGATTCTTGCTCAGCTTGACTTCGGTTGGCTTTCCAGTCTTGACTTGATAGTGGTGTAGAGACCGCCAAGCTAACTATTCTAGCTTTTAGTCCCTTTTTCTAATTGGCTTGGCTCGACCATGTGCGGCTACGCATTGTCTTCTACTTTATCAAGGAATTCGCTTTCCATAGCTAGCTCTCTAACTCGAAATCGACCGTGAATCGATGCCTCTTAAAATATGAAATAATATGCACAAAAGAATGAAACACAACAAGTTAGTACCATGGAATATAAAGCAAGTAAAATAAACAAACACCTATCCGGTGACCACTAAGGTTTGACATAGCTCTACCTAAGGTGGGCTCCAGGGTTTGCTATATGCTGTTTAGTTCTAAAGTTTGAGGTACCGAACCAAGAGATTCCTCGATCCTCACCCATTATAGGCTCATACGGACCGAGTTCGGTTCGGGGAATACATTTCCCTATGGCCATACTAAGTGAAAACTTCACGAAGACATAGGTACAGATGTATCCGGCGATCCACTAGCCCATGCGGAGGTGAAAACCTCACGAAGGCATAGCTTCTCGCTCCCACTTAAAGGTGTGACCACAATAGTCATGCAATACAATGTTAAAGTATTTATGAGATCAATATTGAAAGTGCATTAAAAGAAGCATGATTTTCTGAAACCATTTTAATTTTAATCAAAAGGACAAGGATCAATCAATCTATGGCCTGACTCTCAACGAATAAGTCCCCAGTGGAGTCGCCAGGCTGTCGTAACCATTTTTTGATAAAATAGGAAACGACGTGGTCGACTCGATTTTTTGAAAAAGAAAAGGAAGGGAGTCGCCACCAACCTTTTTGATGAGGTGTGATCGGGCCACCTCGTAAAATAGTTATTTTGATAAACAGCTTGATTTATCAAAACAACGATTTTGGTCTTGAAATCCGAAAAACGAGTTCGAGCTCTACACGACGAGGAAGGGTTAGCACCCTCGATACGCCCAAAATCGTTACCAAATTGATTGATCGATGTCCTAAGGTTGAAAACTTTGAAAGGGTTCGAAAATACAATGCTTTTTATTTTCAAAATTTGAAGGAATTGGAAGGGATGCTAGGACCCGCTTACTTTCAAAGAGATAACGATCACGCCCAAAGAAGTTAGGTCGCGACACTTAAAACTCCGAAACTAAGCTTGCCTTTTAAAACTTGATTTTGTTTTTGAAAAGGATCTTCCGTCATTTGTTGAACGAGAAATCGAACCCGAAGAAGTTAGGGCTTATTTTCCTAAAATCCAAATTAGGAATATTGCCTCTATTTTGGAAGAAAAAGAAGCTTATCTCGAAGTATCTAGGTGTCGAGTCCAGTAAGTTAGGGCGCGACATTTCGAATTTTCAAGATTAAGTATTTTGTTTTAAAATTTAAATTGCAATTTCAAAAGAGATATCCCGTTGTTTAGCTTTAAACGAGAAGAAACCGGAACCCAGTGAGTTAGGGCTCGATCTTCTCGAGTCTCTAATACGAAATGTCAATTTAAAACTAGAATTTGTGATTTTGAAAGGGATATTCCGTTGTTTAACTTAAGCGAGAAAAATCAGAACCCAATAAGTTAGGGCTCGATTCACTCAAATTGCTAATACGGAATATCGATTGTTGTGAAAATTGAGATACCGGGAAAATCAAGGAGACGAACGATGAGAATATAAGTAGTGGTAGAAGGAAAATATTGTGATAATAGTATACATGTATTGACGATGGTAGAAAATAATGATAACAATGATGGTGGTAATATACATAAAATAAGTGAGATATTTTGTAATGGCCTAATCTCAAGGTTATCGGAACAATAGTTTCGCAACTATAAATCCGATTTAAAGAGAAATTTATTTCAATATATTTGTATGAATATTTTATAAATATTTATAAAATGTTAGTAATGTGATATTAAAATTTCGTTAGAAAATTCTAACGCTTGGTAGGTAATTAAATGAAAAGACTAAATTGAAAAATGTGTAAAAGTTTAATTATAGATTAAAGAAAATAAAAAGGACTAAAAAGCAATTATGCCATTTTTAAATGTTGAGGCGGTTTAAGTATGAAAAATCTGAGATTTTATGTTTAATATATATTATTATATAATAAAGATATTTTATGTTTTAAATATAATATATTATATTATATTGTTATTATATATATTATAAAGAGAAAGTAAAAGAAAGATGAACAGAAAAGAAACAGAGAACAAGACGAAAGCAGGGGAAGAAAAAGGGAAAGAAAGAAAAAGGAGAAATTGATGATTTAAAGCTTGGATGTTTAATTGGTAAGTCAATTTATCCCTTCTCTTTAATCTTGATACTTTATAAGTTTTAGAACAAAGCTTTGTTGAATTAAGTTGAAATTTTGGAAATTCTTAAATTTTTAAACATGAGCTATGTGGATCAAATTGATGAATTAGGGGTTTAATTGATGGAATATCTAATTAGAAATTGATTTTTAGGAACTAAATTGTGAAAATATTTGGAATTAAAGACTATTACTGAAATTCTGATTCCTAAAGGTTATAAAGCAGTTTAAAGTGATAGAATAAAGTGTTAATTGAGGAAAAATCAGCTCAATTGAGAAGTTAATTGTGCAGGGACGAAATTATCATTTATTGAAAGCTTAGGAGAAAAATGGTAATAAACAGTTTGCACTAAAACAGTTTTGGACAGCAGCAGTACACTAACTTTGAAAAATCACCATAAATTGTAGAAATCGAATTAGAAGATGAAAAAAATATGAAATTAAAGCTTATTGAGTCTAGTTTCTCATAGAAGAAACAGTGTAAGCAATGAATATGTAAATCATGAGTTATAATGAATTTTGTGAGACAAGGTTAGAATGAATTCGGGTTCCCCTTTTCTAATTTTAGAAAATCATCAAAAATTGGATAAAAATAATTAGGTGTTTAAATTTATATGTTTAGAAGCCTGAATGAGTCTATTTTCAATAGAAATAAACGGGAATATCATCTAAATCCTGAATGAAGAGATAATTAATTTTTAGTGAAGAAGGGTCAGTACTGCCAGACAGCAGAATAGGGGTGACTTTGTTGAATAAACTGTACTAATTGGCTAAGCTAAAAATTCTGGAAATTTTATGGTATGAATATATGTGAGTCTAGTTTCAGGAAAAATTTACGGTTCTTCATTTGGAGTTCTGTAGCTCTGAAATAAATAATTTTGTGACTATGACACAAAGGACAGCTTTGAATAAGTTTATGAGTAAAGGATTAAATTGAAATGTGAGCAAAAGTAAGAAAGGATGAATTTATCATAAAATACATGTCCATTTTATTAAATAGTACAGGAAATTATTTGATTATTTTTAACATATAAATGTTATGTGTTTATATGAAATTGAAGAAAAAGAAAAGGAAGGAGAGGACCGAATCGAAGGAAAAGGAAAAGAGAAGGTTAAGGAGTGAAGGAAGAAGAACTTATATCACCTCAATCTTTTGTTGTAAGTACTACAAGAATTTTAAATTATTGTTATTTATCTTTTTTTGAGATATTTAAGTGAATTATTTAATTATATGAGATTCAGCTTTAATGCCCAAGTAGACGGAATTTAGAACTACTAGGATATTAGTGGCATGCCATTAAGGAACTTTAGCGCACTCTCTGATATTAGCACGTTGGTGCTCTCTGATTATTAGCACATTGGTGCTCTCTGATTATTAGCACATTGGTGCTCTCTGTTCACTTGTGCATCATAATGCACCTCTGTATTTGTTCAGTATATCCGTGTGTTCTATAAAGTCTACTTTGGGCTAAGAATGTGAAATGAGAACAAAAGTGAATCACTGATGTGTTAAGGTAATTTTTATACCTTACAAAAGATAAGTTAAATTTATTTAAAGCAATGCATAGTTGAAGAGACTTATATGTGAGTAGATATGCAATAATTGATTGAGTTTAAAATATTTTGTTATGACTACTTATTTAATTATTCTTGTAGTGCTTACTAAGCCTTCATTCGCTTAACGCTTTATTTTAACGCGTAGGTACAATTAGACTAGAAGAGAAGTCCAACTAGAAGATCTCTTATCTCATCACATCCTCAAGGGCTTCAAAAGTAGGTATTGTATTTTGTATTAAAATGGCATGTACATATGTAGTTCAAAAGTGGTCCCATGTGATAGGGACTAAAATGTAGATTCTTGAAATTTTATCTGTTTTTAGTTACTTGAAGTATTTTGGTATATACGGAATGAATTAATAAACAATAAATATGTTAGCAAAAATGGTTGGTAAGTTAAAATATTATATACAAATGTTTTAATTAAACAGTATATGGCCATAATTGTTTTGGCACCAAATGTAATAGTCTTATACCGGGTCTGCATGATTGAACCGGGTATAGGGGTATTACATATTTACATATATATGAAATTAGTATGATATTAATAGCGATAATGATAATGCGATGATGAAATAGATAATAATGATGAAGACAAGAAGCAAGAAATAGAGTATTTTGATAACAATAGTAGTAATATAATAATAGTATAATATATATGTGCATAGATATAATAGTAACAATAATAACCTAGCAATAATGGTAATACAATAATAATAACATAGTAATAATAATAATAAGTATGAAAATAATAATTGTAAAAGATAAATAAATTATTAAATAATAAGTAAAGAAAGGTTATGATGTTAATAAAATACAAAGATAGTAATATTAATAAAATAATGGTGCATAATAGTATAGTAAATAATAATGCAAATAAAACAAATAAATAAAATAATAATATAAGCAAGTAAAATGCATACATATGTAAAAATATAATAATATAATAATAGTAATACTAATAAAAATAAATAAGTAACATAATATAAGCACACAAAATATACAAATACGTAGAATATAATAATATAATAATGGTGATACTAATAATAATAACAGGGTAATAATAAATAATTAATAATAAGAAAAATTAAATAAAGCAAGAAATAGTAAAATTGCAAAATAATTGAAAATGGGTTAAATTGCATTAAAAACGGAATTTTTGGGTCAATTTGTAAATAAAGTTGAGGTTCAAGGACTAGAAAAACACGCTTGTAAAAGGTGGGGATCAAAGGGGCAATTTTTCCAGCAAATTAAACGTAGCGTTTTGCGCAGGACCGAATTGGAACTTAAGAAAATATCTTGGGGCAAATTTTGAAATCGACAGAAATTGGATTAGAAAAGGAAAATATGCGGAAGGGTCAAATGCACAAATAGACCCTTTCGCAAAAAACACGCTGGATCCTCCGATGCACCGTCGGTCGCCTTAATCAGGCTGCTTTTGGCACGGATCCCCCCCTCACTAAACGACGCCGTTTTTTTATCTCTATAAAAACCTTTTTTTATTCCTTTTTTTTCATTTGCTGCTGCTTGCTTAAAAAAAAAAAAGAGTTCTCTCCTTTCTCCCTCTATAGATCCGAGAGGGAGGGTCTCCGGGGAGCTCCGGTCAGGGATCGCGCATGGCGGCGCCACTTCTGCGTGGTGGCTAGGAAGGTAAAACCTTCCCCTTTTTTTTCTTTTTTTTTTTATATATATAGCGATGTTATATATATGTATGGAGATAAACCGCTTCGAAGATAAAGAAAATTGACTTACAAGCGTAGTTTGAAAATGAAAAAAGGAAAATAAAAGAGGAAAAAAGGACCTTAGACGCCTCCTTCAACTTCTTCTTGTTTGTGTGGTTTTGCTGATGATAATCCTTATTTTCCTGTGTTTTAGGATCTGTTTATATATTTTTTAGAAACTGTTCGAATCCTTGCTCTACTGTAACTCTATGTTTATTTTCTAATATCTGTATTACGATTGGAAAATCAAAAAAAAAAAAAAAATCCCCCCCTTTTACAATCGGTTTAGTGTGGCTTATATAGCCATTTTACACCACTTATTTTATTTTTATTACCGTCCTTTCTTCTTTGACGCTTTTGCGTGGCTTGGCGGTCTTGGGCTTGATGGCGATGGCGGTGTAAGAGCAAGTGGCGCGGCAGTGTAGCAGAGGCTAGGGTTTCAGCTTTTCTGAAACCCTAGTTTGAGTATTGGGTTGGTGTTTGTAGTGGGCTTTGGAATTGGGTTAAATGTTTTTTAGTTTATGTTTAGCTTTTGATGGGCTTTGATTGGGTTGGTCTAATGTTGGGCTATTGGTATTGGTTTGGGTCTGGGTTGATAGGTTTTTAGATTTTGGGTTTGTTATAAAATGGGCCGGACAAATGGGTTTGTACAATTGTGATTGTTCAAACATATCTCTCCATACCTTGGTAATTGATTGGAGGATTTTATTGGAGGGCTTCCGAAGTAGTCGACTAATCCAGGTTTTTAGAGAAGGAAACTTGGGAGCAAGAAAGGGCAGCCATCCTAGTTTGCTTAATAATTTCAACTCTAGAGTTTGTTGTTTATTTTCAGATGTTGAGCTTTATGCTTCAGATTGTAAAAGCAGATATGGCTGGTACCATGATGTTAGAATGAACTGCTCTTTTATAACAACAAAATGTATAATAAATATACTTTAATAGGCAGACTTGCATCACGTCACCAATCGATTTCTGCTGTTGGTTTTTCAATGGGAAATCAAGTTGTTGACCTACTACACTAAAATAGAAAAGCAATCTTATGCATAACTCTAACTGGATGATGATGATGATGATGATTCTCACAAGAAATTTATTTCATAAAAACATCCATGAAGTGATGAATTTCAGATAACAACTTGAATGGTATATCAATATAGTGCAAAATCAATTTTGACCCAAATTAAACAAACTAAGAAAAAAAAAAAAAGGAGGGCAAAGTCCTCATCAGAAAACTGGGAAGCTCAATAACAGTAAGTGCATACAAGGTAAACTTTTAAAAATTAATAAAATAAAAATAAAAATAAAGAGAAGAATTTAAAGCTTCAATCTGAATTTGCAGTTACTGGCTTTAATGCTAATGATGTCGTTAGCAGATAAACTGTCAACAACCAAGTTGCATTCTCCCAAGATCTTGACCTTTCTCATCTTTAACTTGCCTAGTTTAACTGCGACAGGTGCATGAACCTTAAGATCCAACGGTATCTGTCCTGTTTGCTGTTGCTCTTGCAAGGCCGACATCAAAGTGCTTCCTGACTGGGTTTGTCCGGTTAACACCACTTCCAACTTTGTTATGTTTTGGTGACCTTGGTAGAACTTTGGCAATGACCCTTCACAAAGCTTTGAGTTTGTATACCAGACGCTTAATCGCCCTCCGTTCTCGTAGTATATCCCGATTTTCTTGTTGGGGTTATTGGCCGTAATCTTAACGTCGAATTTCGCATACAAGGTCATATCGAAGTTGAGCCTCAAATCACTTATTCTCAGGCTATCAATGGAGTATTTGGGGAGTTGGGGGCGGAAGACAAGGTAGAGAATGCCAATAGTGGCACCCAGGATTATGAGGAGGAGGACAATGAGACTAACTGTCCAACATATGCACTTGCAACAACAGCTTCGCTTCCTTGGTGGTGGTGGTGGTGGCCTCACCGGAATGGTTCGTTGTGGTGGACGCTGTTGAATCGGGCTGCCTTTCTCCGATGTAGCCGAGCCATGAGGCACCAAAGGCGTCGTCGGGGCTGGTGCTTCGACGTCCACCACAGGATGAATCCTCTGCTGGTGATCTGTCATAATATAACTATTAGATTTCTAATTTCCTGCTTTCTTCTTCAATCAGGTTTCAACTCTATTAATATGGTAAATCCATGCATCATAATATATTAGCTACAGCTTGAGTTAGGTTCCTTAGTTGACTTCCCTTTCAATCTAGACAAGTACTTGTCATATGATAATTTGTCCGTCAATGGAGGAGGGTAACCTGCTTAACCTAATAACATGTTACAAAGCAACTCATACGAGGTTGTTTAGCTAAGTTTAAAGAAAGCACCCATTACTTTTCCAAAACATTTATTTTAGGAAAAATAACTCCCTGCTCCCTCTCAATTTTGCCATGGAGCAAATTAGTCCCTCTGAAAAATCAGAGCAATTTAATCATTTTAAATTTTAAAAGTAAGCAACTAAGGACAATTAATTACAATATTAATGTTTTTCGTTATGTTTTTTAACAAATTTTGCCTTTAAAGTTTACACATTCTGTCAATTTAGTCTTAATTTAGCAAATTTAAGTCAACATTTACAAATTCTATCAACTTAGTCTTGATTTAGCAAATGTAGCACCCAACATTACATATTTTGTCAATATTTACACAAATATATAAATATCGAGGATTGAATTTGTTATTGTACCAATCAAGATGATGTAAAGTTGACAGAAAATATTGATGTCATGATTAAAAGTCTTTAGTTGCTTCATGATTAAAAGTCTTTAGTTGCTTACTTTCAAAATTAACAGAATTAAATCATTTCATGTTTTAAAAAAAAAATAATTTGCTTAATATTAAAATTGGGAGGGATGTGAGAGATATTTTCACCTTTATTTTCTCCATTGCCCTCTTTTCAAACTGTACAAAAGTCAAAAGGTGCATTACAAGTCATTTATATGTTGGTAGTTGGGGCCCCACATTTGATGGGGATCCAATCATGGTAGATCATTGTTAGAGTATAGAGATTGTTAGTATAAAGATTGTTAGTCTGTTATCATTCTATTAATTAGTCGGGTATATAGTTGGTTAGGAGCAGTTACTCATATATGAGTATATAAACATCATCAATGTATTGGTTCAAGTAGATAAAGAATAATAAGCAAATTACTCTGTAAATTCATCTCTCTCTCAATTTGTTCTTTGTTCAGTGTGTTAGTATAGTACCTAACATGGTATCAATCGCCTAACCTCCTAGGGCCTGCGTTCGCTGCCGCTCCATGGTTAATTCAACAGATTCCACTTTCGTTGACCATTCTAGTTTGTCTTTTTCCAGCTCACGTTTGATTCAAGCTTTTTCTCGTCACGACACAGTGAAATTAGATGAAGAGAATTTTGTGCAATGGCATTAACATATCAGATTGATCACAGAAGGATATGAGTTGCAAGGTTTTTTAGAAGGCACATTATCTGCTCTGCCTAGATTTGTGGCGTCTCCAGATGGTCTTCTAACTCCAAATCCCGATGTTTCCGTATTTCTTTAACAAGATAAGCTTCTCGCCTCTTGGTTATTCTCTACTATTAGTGCCTCTTTGTTGTATTCTTTTACAGCCGCTAAAACGGCGTGTGACGTCTGGAGCATTACAAATTGGTTATTTGCTGCCTCTGTCGGTGCTAAAATCTCACGATCAAACATGAATTGCACTCTCTCAAGAAAGGTGAGTTAACTGTTAAAAAATATATAGCCAAGATTCACAATACCTGTGCTCTGCTTAAGGCTTCTAGATCTATCGTTTCGAGGCCAAAAGGAAGAGGTTATTCTCGTCAATCTTTCGTCAGAGTTTGATACGATGTTGACTCTCACATCATTTTCGTGGGAGACGCTCTCGTTCCAAAAATTAGTTGATGTGCTGTTGGAGTTCGAGAGCCGCCAGACACAAGCGGTGCAAGACGTACTGATGCATGCGAATATGGTTGAAGCTCCTCCAACTATGGCGGTGATCGAGTATAATCTGCGTGTTGTGTGTGGTGGTCGCTACACATCTGGCTCACGTGGGCGTGGCTTGCGTCCTCGGATACAGTGCTAAATTTGTGGTCGATATGGTCATCTGGCACAACGCTGCTTCTACTGGTTCAACCGCGACTACGGCGGATTGATTGCTCCAATCGCGGTGTGGTTCTCTTCTGTTCATGATGGCTCGGAGATGTACGGTGGTTTGCATAGATGGTCTGCTAGTTACGATGGACCTGGGCTGCTTGCTGGCTCAGCGGAGACCATTCCAACGAACTTCTCTCGCGGTACCTCTTGAGGAGCATGACCGTCATATTCAAATTTTGGTCCTCATTTGCCGCAGCCTAGGGTTGACAAATCTTTTGTCTATAACTGTAACACCCCTAAACCCGACCTAGAATTTAGGCCCGAATCTGGCGTGCCACATTGAAGTGTATGTCGAAAACCATGTTTTCATTGAAAACCTTTCTTAGTTAAAAGCTTGAGTAAAATCCCAGTTACGTCAGTTTATTTTTTTTCGAGGTTTATTAAAAAGTTATTACCTTCAAAAACTTATTGTTGCGGAAGCTTAATTTAAAGCAAATTATTTATGAAAACGTGATGTTTAAAGATTAAGTTGTGAAAGCGTAGTGTTTTGAAAACAGTTATTGTTTTGGAAAACCGCGATCTACTTTTAACAGAAAGAAAATGTAATAAACTGAAAATCCCAAATTAAAAACCAGAAATTAAAAGAGGCATTATTACAACCCAATAAGAAAGCGATTTAAGTAAGGTAAAATAGAATACTAAAATTTAAAGCTATTTGTAGTGTGGCCACCTCCGAGTCCTCTAGTACGTCGAACCGCTTACTGAGGATTACCTGAAAATTAAAAAGAATAGGTGAGTTTATGAAATCTCAGTGTGTACAACCCTCATCTATCGTAAAGCATGCATTACATCAATCCGGGCCTAAGCCATTACAGTAATGGTGGCATTTGGGCCTTAACCCATAATAGCCTCAGTTGGGCCTTAACCCATATCACATGTCACATATCACATCTCTTTGGGCCTAAGCCCATCTCAATATCAGAATCAGTATATGCAATGCATGAATACCCAAACCAACCCTGCACTCCGTCTCCTGTCCAACCCTGCATTCCTGTAGGGATTTAATCGACCCACCTATCCCTACACTCCTTATGTAGCACCGATTATGACACTAACCAATATTGTAACAGAGCTGCCAATCACATAATCGGCTTAAAGCTATCGGTGGATCCATAGTCGTCAAGCGACCATGCGACCCTAACAAATCATGTACTTCCTCCAAATCAATGATCTCATCCCTCATGCAGCATTATATCATATGAATGCAAACATACCATAAATGGCATACAATAACAATCATATAACATGTAGGGGCATTTTAGTCATTTTGCCCTTCAGGGGCATAACGGTCATTTCTCACTTAGGGCCTGAGTACATATATCAACCCGTCAATAGGCTCACAGTCGTCCTGCATGACTTGTATAACCCTTTGCAATCAAAACGCATTAATGGTCCCAAGCCCATTATATGGCCCACTTGGGCCCATACGCTCGTGTGGCCCACTAAGCCCAAAATTGCCTTTGGCCATGTGATCTTCATGGCCGACTCATTATTTCCTATCCATCCACAAAATTTACTCGCGTAGGGTCCACGAACCTATTGGGCCCACTTGACCCATTCCGATCTATTTGGCCCCAAAAATAGCCTAAGACCACGAGATACTCATGGTGACCCCTGTCGTTGTATCGACTTATCCACACGCGCTGCTCGCACTCGTGTGATAGTCAGAAATGTATTTTTGACTTTTCATCTTCTCAGTATTTCAAGATTCGGCATTTGCCGATCTACAATTGGAGTGGTGTGTGTATACACCTTGTAGGAGAAACACGCAGTAGCCCACGAGCGTAGAACCTATATCCAACACGATACACCATCAGTCATTTAACAACAAGATTAAATAATCCCTTTCTATACCACTATCCAAGATAGGATTTATTACTTGCCTTGATCGAACGATTGAGGATCACTCACTTAAACCGTCACAAAAGATTGATCAATAGGCCTTAGGGGTTATCTGCATTCCAACCAACACTTATCAACCATCAAAAAATTAAACAGTTTGAACTAGGCAAGAAGTCACTTATCGAAAACGCAAAGTCCAGATTAGAAGAAAAGAACAATCGCCACACCCATACGAAAGCTGAAAGTACAGAGAATGATAGAGGCAAGATGGAATAATCGCACCCCTAAGATGGAATGTTTGGCTAACACAAAACGTAGAGAACCGACAGAGCGGAATGAGGGAAAGAGTGTTTAGTTTTAGCAATATAAGAAAAGACACTCGAAAAGAGTCGAAGGAAAAGAGAGAAAAGGGAAAAGGGGTATTCAGCCAAGGAGGAATTGAAATTAAGGGAAGAAAGAAGCAGGGTTCGGCTAAGAGAAAAGTTAAGAAGAAGAGAAAAAAATAAGGTTATTGACTACCAAGGCATTTGGTTTCCACAGTAAAAAGAAAACAAAAAAAAAGAAGACAGTGCGAGGGAAAAAATAAAGTATTCAGCCACTTAAGAAAAGAGGAAAACACAAAGTCGAAGAGGCAAAACTCAAAATAGCAAAGCGCCAAAATTGACCTACAAGATTCGGCCACCACTTGCCAAAGGAGAAAAGAAATCCCTTCCAAGCACTTATAATTGTCGAAAATGCACAAAAAGACTCCCTAGCCGAATAAGCACATACCAGCTACCCAATTCGGCTACAACTTCTCCCATTTTCAAATTCCTTAAAAATCTCCACCAATCCCTCCACCAAATTTTCTCCTTGATTTACTCCAACTCCCCATTCAAATTCAATTCAAATTCTTATGACCAATTCAACCACAGAGTTCCAGTCCAGTTCCAACACCTCCCAAGCTCAAGTAACAAAATAAACATACAATTGCGCACCCCATGCCTCGAACCTCAGACTCCTTGCCACACATGTAGATCCACCTTGCCACTAGATCACCCACTCTCTTTGTGTCACATTTTACCTTCAATAAATTAAAAAGTCTAACGGCCAAAGTCTAGGTTCCTGTAAAAGAAAAACCAAAACAAATTGCAATAGCCAAAACTTGAACCCAGGCTCCTTTGAAACCTTAATGATGCTACAACCCTAGACCACATGCTTCCTTGTGTCATTTTTTTATCACAATAATTTAAAAGGCCTATATCCAAGCATCCAGCGATTTTATCCACTTAAAACTAAAACTTTTGCTAAAGCCCAAGTTTGAACCCAAGACTTCTCCAACACTTTTCAGGACCCTTAACCACTAAAGCAGACATTTAATTGTGCCATTACGTAGCTCACATAAACTTTTATGCACAGTTTCCCAATTGTTCCCTTGCTCAAGGCCCAATACTTCTAGGCCTAAACTCTGGGGCGTTACAATAAGAAACAAAATGAAGTGGGTCACTTGGATGTTAATGGACCATACGGTAATAGTTTTAGGTCTAATGGTGGCCCAAATATGGTTTATGGCCCGTATGATAAACCTATCATGGAGCGTGACTTGGGCCCGTTTTGGTATGGGGCGCATGTTGATGTACATGGCCAGTGGTAGTGCAGGCCAGCCACTTAGGCCGACTAAATCTAGTGGGTAGACCACTACTAGGCCAAATTTTGGATAAACCACTATGGGTCCAAATTTTGGGCACAATTCTCTTGGCCCTAATGTTAACTATGTTGGTTTTGAAAGTTCATCTGGATCTGGCCAAGGTTTTAGTCTCACGACCTCTCTGCAAAACAACAGTTCCAGAGTTCTGTGGCGGACAAAACCTCAAGCTTGTGTTATTGATTTTGACTCTCATCACCATGTATTGGGTTGCCCCGTAATTCTGATTTTCATGCATTAGATTTTTCGACCGCCATTAAGTATGGGTCCAATTTTGATAATAATGACTCATATGTTCTTGTGCCTGTAGGGACCTCGTCATGGCATCCAGATTTTGAGGCTACTAATCATGTTTGCCAAAATGCCTCTAGTTTAAATGAGTCCACTCCATATTCAGGTACTTCTTCTCTTTTAATGGAGAATGGGGCCCCCATTAAAATCTCAACTTTTGGAACTTTTATTTGCTTATGACGAAAAAGCTATTACATCTTTCTAATGTCTTGTACATGCCGAGTATCCAGAAGAATCTTATGTCTATCTCTCAATTTGCTAATGAAAATAATGTATTTTTGAATTTCATACATCTTATTGCGCTATTAAGAACATCCAGAAGTAGGAAAAATCGCTGCGGAGCCAAATTCATGATGGTTTCTATCAATTCTCGATGGCTCCGTCTGGTTCGTCTGACACAGTTCCTTCTATTCACAACATCGGGATCCATGATTACACTTCAGATAATGATGTTTTTACGTTATGGCATAAAAGACTTGGTCACCCTTCAGCCGCAGTTATTAAACTTGTTCTTGATAAATGTCAAATTGTTTCCAATAAGAAATGTCTAGATAATGTTTGTATTGCCTGCCAGAAAAAGAAATAACATAAATTGCCCTTTTCACATTCTAATACAGAATATTTGGATTTGTTTGACTTGGCTGTGTCTGATCTGTAGGGGCCGACTTCTGTTTCCTATGGAAGTAATCTGTATTATGTTTCGTTTGTTAACATGAGCAGTCGGTTTACTTAGGTTTATCTGCTTAAACGTAAATCTCAAGCGGTTGAATGTTTTCTTCAATTTCAGAAGATAGTTTTAACTCAGTTTGGTAAAAACTATTAAAAAATTCCAAAGTAATTGAGGCGGTGTGTAACACCCAATTACGACCCTAATCGGAACGGTGGTTTCGGGACCACGAATTTGAATTCGAAAAGTATTTTTATTATTAAATTGATATCTATGTTATGTGGTCAAGCATGTGTTATATATTAATTTGTGTGTTTGGGTGATTAATTTAAGTGAAAGGATTAAATTGCATAAGTAGTGAAGTAGCTAATCATTATAAAGGGTGATTAAATTGAATTGTTTCTTTATGCATGGGGATTTAAATTGCAAATTACCCTTGTTGGAGAAGAGATGGACGGCTTTGACAAAAAAAAAGATAGTGGGAGATGTTTAAATTATTTTATAAGATAGATAGTGGAATGATATAATACTATAATATTAAGAAACCATTAAAATAAGAAAAACAAAAAGAAAGGAAGACACCATCATCTTCATCTTTTAGAACCAAAATTAAAAAGAAAAAAATAGGGTTCAAGCTCTCTCCATTTTCGGCACTTGCATGTATAAATAAGGTTAGTATTTTAACTTGGTTTTTGTTAATTTTAGTATTTTTGGAGTTGTTGCCATGAAATCTATCTAGCTATACCCGAATTTTTGGATTTGGTAGTATAAATTGAATGTTGCCATGGATGGAAAAACTTGAAACTTGAGTGGTTGATGATAGAATAGTATATAAGCATGCTAGATTAACAAGATTTTTCTTTGGAATTTTGTTGTAGCTTAGTATAAGGATGAATTCATAAAAATAAAATTTTGAAGGGACTAAATATCATGATAAAAGGGAGAAATGAGTTGATAGAAGGGCTATGAACATTCGGCCATTAATAGGAGAGGTAAAATTCTTACTATTTTGTATTTTAAGTTGTAAAGACTTAATTGTAAACAATGCAAAATTAGGGGTAAATTCATAACTTATTAAATTATGTGTTTAAGGATCAAATTGAACGTGAAAGGTGATGAATGAGTTTGATTTGAATTTTATTTAGATCAAGATCATAAAGAAAAGAGTTTGGATTGAGGAAAGGCGAAATTGAACGAGTAATCGGGAAGCTTAATACATCGACCTTTGAGTTAAGTTTATAAGCAAATTGGTTATAAATGAATAGTTATTAAAATGGAATGTATATTTTTCAAATAAATTTTATGAAATAAAGTCTCAATTGCCGAATGTAACATGTCAATTTTGAAAGTGTTAGCCAAATGTGATTTAATCATGTATATTTAAATGCATAATTCTTTGATTTGTTGAGATATGGATGTTGGTATATATGCATATATTTTGCCAAGTGTGACATGGTATGAGATAGAGGATGGTAGTGATCGAATAGTTAACTATATAAATATATAAGTATGTTATTTGTACAAGCAGTGAATGTATATGTACATGATATGTGTGTGTGGAAATTTTGTAATGGCACTGTGTGTGCGGATTTATTCACCGAGCACTGTGTGTGCGAGATCGGTTGAATGGCACTGTGTGTGCGGATTTATTCACCGAGCACTGTGTGTGCGAGATCGGTTGAATGGCACCGTGTGCGGATTTATTCACCGAGCACTGTGTGTGCGAGATATGTTGAATGGCACTGTGTGTGCAGAAAATTTAAGTAACGACACTAAGTGTGCGACACGTTACGAATGTTGCACTATGTGTGCGGGTTATCGGATCTCCTCAAGGACAGAGACACTTAGTAAAGGTAAATGAAAGTGTCAGGTATGTACCTATTGAATAATGGTTTATTATCTTGATGCAAAATTATGTAAGTTATTTCGATATGGGTATGGAGCATATGAATACTTGGTTCATTTGTTTTGAGATTGAATGAGTACGAGATTGATGAATGTTAATCTAGTATGTGTTTCGATATTACGACTTATTCAATAGTTAGATTGAATAAATTAAAAAAATGTTGTAATGCGTGGTGGTGCACCTTACCTTCTTGCTTATAACTTACTAAGCTATTTAAGCTTACATGATGTGTTTGTTACATTGTTTTATAGATCTTTAAATTCGAAGCTTGAGCTCGGGGATCCTTGTCGAAGTCAAGCACACTATCGATTATTTTGGTGCCTTTTGGGAATAAACTTTATGTCCATGGCATATATAGGCTAAACTATTATTTTGAGCTTATCTCTTGAATTAGATGTTTATAATGCCATGCGAAAATGGCTTTACTTTTATCTATGAATTGAGTGAACATGTTTGAATTGGTATATGTATATATATGTTCATGAAATTTCAGTTGGATGTTGCTTAATTTGAATAGGTACATTCATGTGATAAAGAATGGCATATTACTATGTGAAATGGTTGAATTTGGGTCTATTTGAGTGGTAAAGATGTTAGGGTTATTCGGCTTTGTTGATAACTTAATTGAAAGTGTAATTGATGGTATAGTGTGTGTGATCTTAATAAGAGAAGGTTATTATCTATTTATAATTTGGAAATGTTATTTGGTCTAATGTTTCGGATTTTCAATATGCATGAAAATATTTGGTTTGATACATATTTGTTATAAAGTATGTTATGCTTAAATAAGTATGATAGGAAAAGATTTCTTGTATAACCGAATGAATAGTTAATTTAAAGATTAATAGTTTGTGTTCCAACTATGGTATTTGGGTATGTGACTAGGTGATACATTAAAGAGCTATTAGATGTGTACTTGTTTGTGGGAATTTGGTTAGGGCATATTTTTTTTATTTGGAATTTGAATTTTCTTCTTAAGTGATAACATACATTTTGATATGTGTTATAAATAGCTAATTCACTAATATAGTATCTATATAAGATATACTTGTAATGAAATGTTTTTATATATGCATGAGGAACAATACCGTATGTGACAAGAAATTAGGTGATAAACAAATTGTTCTTTTGAAATTTCATTCATGGTATAATTGCATATGGTAATGAAATGAGGAATGTACATATTCGTAAGTAATGCTTATGATATGAAATATTAGATGTTCGATTGTATGGGATAATAGAAATGAAGTAAATGATTCGATATTAGATGAGATATACATGTTAGTGGTGATAATAGAATTTGGTATACTTTGGTCATAGTAATTGATATTATAAAGTGCATACATGGTGTAAGGTTTAGTAATGCTCGTAACCCTAATCCGGAGACGGATACGGGTTAGGGGTGTTACACGGTGAGTTTTGTGCTTTTGCCTCAGTTCTTGCTAGTCAATAAATTCTTCATTGGCTTACATGCCCACATATGTTAGAACAGAACGTGGTTACTAAGCGTAAACATAGACACATTGTGGAGACCGGTCTTACACTTTTAACTCAGGCCAATCTACCCAAGAATTATTGAGCTTATGTATTTTGCAGTGTTGTTCATCTTATTAATCATCTACCTACCCCGGTCTTGAAAGGTCAGTCTCCATATCAGGTCTTTTATGGCCATGAACCTACGTATGATTACTTAAAGGTATTTGGTTCTTATTGTTTTTCGTATTTACGCCCATTTGTGCGTCAAAAGGTGGAATTTTGTTCATAGCCGTGTACGTTTTTAGGGTATAGCTCTCAACATAAGGGCTATCATTGTCTCACACGATATAGTAAGGTTATTATCTTTCGCCATGTTGTTTTTGATGAACAATGATTCTTGTCTCTTTCGCCTGCTCTAGCCACTGTTCAGTCTTTCTCGAGTATTCCCACATATGTTCCTATTGTTCGGCCCTCCTCTGTCAGATTTACCTCAGAACCCAGTAGTATTAATATCTCACCACCTGCTTTATTTTTTGCCTCCTGCTCTAGGTTGCAATCTCGTACAGTCTGTATCGGTTGAGTCACCAGCTACGGGCAGTCTAAGACATACCGTCTCGGTTAATTCTTTGGATGACTTAGGGACTGAGCATGGGGAGCATCACCTTCAAAGTTCATCCACAAAAGCTAGTTCATTCGGTCAAACTATTGTGTCTTCGAATATTCCTTCTATTCCTCCGGGAAATACACATACTATGGTTACTCGGTCTAATACAAGAATTTTTAGACCTAAGGCTCCATCAGTAGACGTTGTAGATTTTGAGACACGCTCTGTTCAGAAAGCTCTTTCTCATAAGGAGTGGAAATTAGCAGTTCAAGCTGGATTTGATACTTTAATGGCTAACTCTACGTAGGAACTTGTTCCTCTTCCTCCTGGTCGAAAAGCGATTGGGTGCAAATGACTTTTCAAAATAAAAAAGAATCTTGATGGATCGGTTGATCAACGAAAGGCACGTTTGGTAGCAATAGAATGTCCACAGGTGCCTGGATGTGACTTTAATGAAACCTTTAGTCCGATGGTCAAACAAGCTACTATACGCACCATATTATCTATTATTGTATCAAATGGGTGGCCACTCCGTCCAGTTGATGTCAACAATGTTTTTTTTTAAATAGAGATCTTATTGACGAAGTGTTTATGCAGCAACCTCCAGGCTATGTTCAATATATACCAAATGGTGAGCCTTTGGTGTGTCGTCTGACAAAGGCATTATACGGATTATGGCAAGCTCCCCGTTCCTGGTTTGACAAATTGAAACAATTTCTTGTCTCTACTGGTTTTGTTTTATCTAAATCTGATGTTTCCTTTTCTGTTAAAGTTACAACCAAGTCCATCGTCTATGTTTTGGTCTATGTGGATGATATTATTTGTAACAGCTCGTTTTTAGTCAAATGTGAAACAGTGGTTTCGGGACTACAAATTCAAAGTCAAAATATTTATTTTATTATTATTTTAATATTTACAGCATGATAACATGTATGTGTGAAAGTTTCGTGAATTAATTTTATCGTTTGGTTGGTTAATTTGATAAGAGGACTAAATCGCGTAAAGTGTAAAAGTTGTGTTCTATTAGTTAAAGGCATCAAATGCCTATGAAATTAATTAACGGGGGTACTTATGTAGAAAATATGCCATTGGTTGTTTAAGTGGACATTAATGGACGTGAAATGGATGATATAAATGTTTTATTATTAAGGTTAGTTTGGTAATTTATTAAATAAGGTTAATTTAATAAAACCAAAATAAAATCATCATCTTTTAATTTTCTCCACTGAATTTAGAACAAAAACCTAGCTAGTTTAAAGCTTGAAATTTTGGAAACTTCTTTTGGTTTTTAAGGTATGATTTTTGCTTGGTTTTTAATGATTTCTATGTTTTTGTGATCGTTGCAACTAGTACTAGCTAGCCCAGGGACTAATTTGCAAAGCTATTAAAGATTGTGAATGTTGCCATTGATGAATATGTATGAGTTTTGATGTTTGATGATAGATTCTGATTAATTGTTAATAGTTAAACAAGTTTTGTTAAGTGATTTTGAGTGAAAATACAAAATAAGGGTTAAATTGAAAAATGTGTAAAGTTAGTGGTTAAAATGTGAAATAAATGAAAGTTATTGGCTTCTAGGGGCATTATGATAATTTGGCTAGCATGGGTATATTTGGAATTCACTAAATTGTAAATGTGCCTTAAAGAGTGTTTTGGACTAAATTGAATGAATAAATTATTAAATAAGTTAATTTTTGATATATTTAGATCAAGAAAAGTAAAATACGGACTTGGATTGAGGAAAAGATAAAGTTATCGACTAATCAACTCAATTCACCGTTTTAACATCGGAGGTAAGTTCGTATGTTATAAATTCATTTCAAATGTATTTTATATAATTCGATATAGCATGAATTGTGTTTATGTGATTACGTATGAGTTCAAAAATGATTCGATGAAGATTCAACAATTTGAAACCCGATTGAACCTTAGGAATAGTTTAGGATGCTATTGACATATCATTAGGTATACTTGAGTTGGTTTCGGGCCATGAATTAGCACTATGTGTGCGAGATAAACCGATTTGGCTTCAGGCCATGCATATCGTATGATTTGGCTTTGGGCAATGATATTAGAATTTCGGATAAGTTACCTTGATTTAGCTTCAAGCCATGGTATAGGTACTTATCGAGTGAGACATTGAGTATCCGACTTCTATTCCGAATAGTTCAATGGGTAAAAGAAAGAAATGGTTGAATATGAGATTGGTACGAGATAATACATGTACGTACGGAAATGAATTGAGTATTGAAAACTATGAAATTGATGAGTTTCTTGGTAAGTTATATGAATGATCATTTGATAGCTTGAGATTTAATAGAATTGTTGTACATTGTTTTTCATTATATGAATGTTTAATGAATGATGATAGTTACGCATTGTTAACATACAAGCTTACTAATCTCTATAGCTTACTTTGTTACTTTTCCATGTTTCATAGTGATTTCAAAGCTAGCTCGGATTCGGGGATCGTTAGAGACTTCACCACACTATCCACTGACTTTTTGGAACTTTTGAAACTATGTTTTAAGTATATAGCATGTATAGGTGTTTGATTCATGTTGGTTATGTTTTGGTAATGACTTTGGCCAAATGAATTGGTTTGTAAATGTCTTCTATATTTTGAGTTATAAATATAGCCATGAGAGTTGGTTTAATTTGGTGAATTTGGTTATGTGCATATATGTTGATATTTGAGTTCTTTGGATGGATATGTGAATGACCATATTATGAAGTTTGTGGAATTGGTATCTTGCTTGTGAATTGGTACAAAAATGGGGTATGTTAGGTAATGGTTAAAATAGTTGATTGGTATATGTATTTGAGTAGGTTTTGGTTGAGTTAAAATTGAGTTATAAGCATGTTGAATGTTGGTATTGAAAATGGTATGGAATAGTCTTGAATGTGGCTGAATTGAATGTTATTTATGCTATGGTTTGGTAACATTTAGGTTGGTCTAGGTATATGCAAAATGGGTGGCAAAATGGCTTGGTAAATAGCCTATTTTTGTCCACACGGGCAGAGACACGGGCGTGTGTCTCAGCCGTGTGTGACACACGGTCAAATTACACGGCCGTGTGTCCCTTGGTGTTGAAATTGAAATAAAGTCAGTACGCTCCACACGGTCTCACACACGGACGTGTGATCTGCCATGTGGTACAAGTCAGTATACCCCCTCAAATGACACACGGCCTAGCACACGGCGTGTGACTTGGCCATGTTGCATAAGTCAGTATACCCTACAGGTTTGGAATGGCCTAACATATAGCCTGGCACACGGACGTGTGTAGCCACTTCAAAGGGCACAAGGGCTAGACATACGGCATGTGGTTGGCCGTGTGACCCATGTCAGTATGTACCCCTTATTTTCACACTGCTTGTGACACTGGCGTGTCTGATGGCCGTGTGAAACACAAGGCCTAGTCACAAGGGCGTGTGTCCCTTATTTGGAAAAAATTTGCTAAGTGTTGAACAATTTCTTAAGTTATCGGTTTAGTCCCGAACCACTCCCAAAGCATGTTTAAGGCCTCGTATGCTCTTAATAGGGACAAATTAATTGAGAATGAATGATGAATGGTTGATTTGAATAATTGTATGTTAAATAGTTGACTAATTGTTTCGTAAGTCTGGTAATGCTCCGTAACCTTATTTCGACGTTGAATACATGTAAGGGGTGTTACATTATTATTACTAGAAGTTTGACTGATAAAATAAGTTGTTTGTTCAGCAGCTACATAACGAATTTTCTTTAAATAATATGGGCGACCTCTATTATTTTTTAGGTATTGAAGTCAGTCGATCATCTCTTGAAGTCTCCACTTGTGCCAACGCAAGTACGTTCGGAACCTACTTGACAGGTGTTCCCTGGCTAATGCAAAGAATGTTCATACGCCGATGGTTAGTTCATCTACTTTGTCTAAAGATAAGGGTGACCGGCTTGTTGACCCTACTGAATATAGAAGTCTTGCTGGTGTTCTTCAATATGTGGTTTTAACTTGTTCGGATATTACGTATGCGGTAAATCGTCTGTGTCAATTCATGCATGCACCTACTACAATTCATCTGGTAGCTTTAAAACGTATCTTGAGGTATTTACATGGCACTATTAATCATGGGCTGGTTCTTCATCGATCCGACAAACTATCTTTAGTTGGTTCTACTGATGCCAACTGGGATCTAGATTTTGATGACCGTCGGTCTACGACTAGCTATTGTGTCTACTTTGGTCATACACATGTCTCATGGTGCTCCAAGAAACAACAAGTTGTTTCTTGATCCATGGCAAAGGCTGAATATCGGAGCTTATCTGCAGCTACTAGTGATATTGCTTGGTTAGGTTCTCTGCTAACAGAATTACACATTAGTTATGCTGATCCTCCTGCTGTTTGGTGTGACAATTCTAGCGCAGTCGTTGTTGCAGCTAATCCGATTTTACACTCCAAATTCAAAGATGTCGAACTTGATTTATTTTTTGTTCGCGAGAAGGTGGCTAGTGGCTCCCTAGTTGTCAGTAAAGTACCTGCTTGTGACCAGGTCGCGGATATTCTCACTAAACCACTGTCTGTCTCTACATTTGCTCGGTTTTGAAGTTTACTTTGGGTCTTACCTATTGAGAAGCTGGGTGAATGTTAGAGTATAGAGATTGTTAGTATAAAGATTGTTAGTCTGCTATCATTCTGTTAATTAGTCTAGTATATAGTTGGTTAGGAGCAGTTACCCACATATGAGTATATAAACATCATCAATGTATTGGTTCAAGTAGATAAAGAATAATAAGCAAATTACTCTGTAAATTCATCTCTCTTTCTCGATTTGTTCTTTGTTCAGTGTGTTAGTATAGTACCTAACAATCGTAAACACACACACACACAAAAAAAAAAAGAAAAAAACTCCATCCTATCATTTGTCCAATTTGTATTTGATAAATTATTCACGTTACATAGTTTATTATAGTAGATACTATCACTTATACAATCATATTCATTTTAATAGAATTGTTTATTATAGTAGATACTATCACATATACAATCATATTCATTTCGATAGAATTGTTTGATCTTAAAGGGGATCTTCTATAATCTCGCACGTGAGAGGTTATTTCTTGGTTTCATCCAGTTATTAATAACTTGATTATTTTTAGATAATAATAGGTAAAAACAACGCTTGTAAAAAGTCTTATTGAAACCAAGAAATATAAGTTTGTTTGCCATCCACACCAGAATAATTAGAGTTTTTCGAAAAAAATCTGCTAATAGAGGAAGACCTCTTAAAGATAAGAGACATAGAGCTAAAGAGAGAGCCAAAAAAAAATCTTTTGCTTATGATATTGCATAATCTCGAATGTTATCAATTCTAGTATGTAGACCAAATAATACAATGCAAGCAAAAGTTCTTAAATTCTTGGAGATATAGAAGAACACATAAGTTACTCCAACAATTATTCCGTTAAAAACTCAAATGGAAATATAAGGAAATCTAAAATAGAATTATTTCTAAATTTTTTAATTTGAGTAAAATAAAAAATTTATCATTTTAATCCCCAACCGTTTTAACCATTTTCTTAAAAAATGTTTAACCCTATAAATTGAGACATCAACCACCTCCTCTTTGAAGGAAATTGATAGCAGTTGGCTCAACGTTCCCTATTCTTTTGACAGCTCCTCCTCCTCTTACATCTCCTCTGTTGATGTTGTCACCATTAACGGTGTCATTATTTCTGCTCTCTCTTCACAACGGAGAGGAGTACCGAAATGAAGTTAAACCTTTCTTCTAAGCAGCAAGCTTTGTCACGTTCCTCGAGAAGCAGGAACGTTGAGGGAAAGTAGAGGGAGATATTTGATGAGTAGAATTGACCTTGAGATCCATGCTTTAAGTGGGATCTTTGATGGGTGTTTCCATTTTCCCTTCAAACAATCATTCAAAGCATGGATCTTCAAATATTTCATAACCTATAAAGATTTCTCAACTTCTTTCTGTGCGACTTTCAAAACTTCCCTCTTCAATAGGTCAAATTTAAGACTCAAAAAGACTAAATATTTTCCTTTTAGGCAGTTTACCGATTTCTCTGAATGGGGTTTCTTCTTCGATCAAAGCTTTTTTATGTTTTCTTTGAAATTCTAAGTTAAAATTTGAGGAAAGAGATGACGTTCAGATTTCTTTGTTTTTTCAACTATTTAATTACTATTTTTCTTTTATTTTTGTTAATAATTAGTGTTGGGCAAATTATATTTTAATCCTTTGAAGTAATATACAACATTTAAGATGTGGTAAATTATGTCATGTAGTATTCAATAATTGGTTTATTTGTCAAAAATAAAACATGTTAGATTTATGTTAGAGCTTTTAACGGGAGTAGACCTGTTCACGAGTTAGGCCGTCCACCGAAAAAGTGGGAGGATTGGGGTAAAAATATAGGTTTGAAAAATGGGTTTGGACAAAAAATAAAGCTCGTTTTCTAAACGAGTCAGGGCTCGAGTAAGATCTTTTGGGCCATATTCGGCCTGCTTTTTCTTAAAAATTTTCGCTGTTGTTTGCTGTCATTTTGTTGTTATTTTACTATTATATTGCTACTATTTTATTATTATTATTGTTTAGATATTATATAACTCTTGTTTTATTATTAATTTTGTTAATATTTTAGAGTCATTTACTTGCTAAGTTGTAACTATTTTAGTATTATTTAAGTATAAAATTTTTTAAATATATTTTCAATCGGTTGGAAAACATATATTTAAATGTTTTTAGTGTATTTAATGTATTATATTTTTAAAATTTATTTTTATATTAAAAAGAATATAAAAAAATTAATATAGGCGGGTCGAGTCGGGCTCGGATTTAGTATGTTCTATCTAGGCCAATCTTGGGCAAAATTTTAGGCCCATTTTTGAGTTGGGCTAGGCCCAAGCCTAAAAAACGAGTCTAAAATTTTGCATTGACCCGACTCAACCCATAATCAGGTTTAAACGGGAGTAACCAAAATGAATGAACTATGAAATCGAGGAGAAGAGCTAATTAGAACACTAACCCATGTAGTGAAAACACTAACTTATTTACTTATTCTTTTTTTTTTTTTTCTGTAAAGTGTAAGTTAATATTTATTATTTAAGTAAGATATATTACAATATGTAAGCCAAAATTTTAATCTTTTTCAAATTTTCTAAACAATTCTTTGCTTTCTCAAAATATTGTACTTAACAAATAGATAAAAAACTTAAATAAAAAATAATAGAAATAATTATAAATTTTAAATTGCAAAACAAACCAATTTAATAGATTTATTTTATATATTGTAAAAACGTACATCTGGGATGTAAAATAATTTATGTAATTTGAGAAACTAACAAATAACATAATTATTAGTGTCTCAAATATGTGCCATAATCGAGTGAGCGTCAAGCACACCTATAATTCTGTCACACTATTTGGATTGGTGACTACTTGTCGACTTCGGGCCCGTTCGTTATCCCGTTTTTGATGAGCTTTTGCTCGAAAAAGTACTTTTACTGTAAAAGCAATAAAGAACAGCCAGCTTCTTGCTGATATTTCTGGCTTAAGAAAAGTGTTTTGCACAAACAGAGATGGAGAAATTTCTAGCTTTTCTCAGCCAAAAGTGCTTCTTGGCTTGTATTTTACCAATTTATCCCTGTTTTTTCTAGACGTTAAAAGTTTTCTTCACTGGTTTGTTCCTAAGAGCCACCACTGGTTTGTTCTTCTCTGGTTCCTTCTTGTTCTTCATACTTTTTTTTTGGGTATTCATGTAAACTTTTGACCCTTACTGGTAAATAAAATTTGATTTTTCTGGAGAAGAAAATGGTGACTAAAAAAAGAATGAACAAATCATTGAAAATAAATATAAAAAGAACACCCCAAAAACAAACAAGCACTTCCCTTCTTTTTCTTCTTCTTTGCTCTTTAAATTTTTCCATCAGAATCTTTCTATTCACCTCTCTTTTCATCTCTTGAAATGATGTTTAAAACGAAGATAGGATTGCAAAATTGAAAACCCAGATTTTGAATTCGCTGAAATGGTGGTTCCTTTTGAAATCGAATCAAAGGACCAAATATTGAAGGAAAACAAAAACCCAAACGGGTGCCCAGAAAAATAGGGAAAATTCAGAACCCATGGAAGGTAAATGCTTTAGTTCCTCAAAGCTTAGATCCAAGGTAAATGATTTTTATATATATTTTTAGTTTTTTGTCTTTATTTGCTTGGATTTTATTTTATCAATTATTTAATTTTATTTTGGAGGTGAGATTTATTCTTGTAATAATTCATTTGTTCTTCAAATATTAGTATCATGGTTGAATATTTCCTTTAGAATATTAATTACTTAAAATATTTAAAATTAATATTATTTATTAAAATATTAACAGTAAATTATAATAAATTATTTTTATATTTTTGTTAAAATATTATAATATTAACTAATTTAAATATTATTTAAATATATATTTATTACTTTATAATATCATATACTAAATAGATATTTTACTTACCAAAAGATTTTTGATAGAATCTAAACACTTAAATTTTTCAAAATATTTTTAAAAGACTTCCAAAAACACTTCAAAAGTATTTACCAACGTTTAAACCGACCTTCGTATTCATGTTCACATTGAGGTTGGCTGTTAGAATCCTTTTTAACAATTAAAAAAGTTATCATTAGAATAATTATAGTTGAAAGAAATACGTGTCTTACATATCACAATTTTATTCACTTCAAAATTAATATAAATCGATAATTTTTTTTTCAGCGTAGTTAAAAAAATTAGTGAAAAAACCTTCTATTCCATAAGTACCAAATAGAAAAAAATCAAAACCCGTTTTGACATGGTTGTCCGGTTCGGATTTAAAATCTGCTTTTCTTGTTATTTCCTCAACTAAAGCAAAAACAGAGTTTGGATTTTCATTTTCTTGCCGCTAGGTTTTGTCATCTGACTACTGAAGCTATGGTAAAACTTGCGTTATTAATCGTCCCTTCTTTTCTCTTCAGATCTGAAATCTCCATTTTTTTCTACTCCAAATTCTCACCAATTTTCCTTTTTCATTTGGGAGATCTTACAGGAGGTTAAAAACGGAAATTTGGAGGCGGCGATCGACCAGTTGCTTAATGTTGAGAAGCAGATGCGCTTCGCCGGCGATGTCGCTGGAACCAAGAAAGCGGTTACTGACATTCTGCAGCTTTGCTTTGAAGCTAAAGATTGGAAGTTTCTCAACGAACAAATCGTTAATTTGTCCAAGAAACGAGGT
The DNA here is from genome assembly GCA_025506655.1 of Gossypium rotundifolium. Lineage (NCBI taxonomy): Eukaryota > Viridiplantae > Streptophyta > Magnoliopsida > Malvales > Malvaceae > Gossypium > Gossypium rotundifolium. The sequence continues at coordinate 4,364,317 of CP106725.1, read as the reverse complement.
CAACTTAAGCAGGTAATTAATTTTTGACGTTTTGTCTTGACCAAAATTGATTATGTGGAGGCGGCTATTTCAGGGAACTTTTAGGGCTCTTTTTTTCTTTTCTTTTCTGAATTTTTGGTGATTTTGTTGCTTTAAATGATCATTTTATAGTTCTAATTGTTATTTGAGATGCGGGTGTATTGAAATGCTTCACATTTCGTACTTAATATTTATCTTAAATAAATTGTTGTTTTTTTGTGTTTAAACAATAGCTTTGTTGCTTTTCTATTATAATGAATAGCAGCTAGGCATGGGACTTGATATTCATACATTATATGAAGAGAAGGCCGTTTATATATATTTGTGAACCTTCTTTAGAGTGGATAACTCGCCTATTAACTCTAGTAAAATTTTACTTATTTTTGCTAGTATAGTTTAAGCTCGAGAAAGATTGAACAAAGAAAAAAAGTTCGAAGTCTCAGTTCAGATAGATTCAAGATGAGAATCGTGTCTGGTGATATACTGAGATGAAACGGTAAGAGTTAATAAGAAGGAAAATAGTGAATTGAATGCTAAATTGTTGATCAGTTTCTCATAATCCTAACTAGTGAAACAGTTCGATTCTCACCTCTCTCTGTTTGTTTACCTCCTAGCCTGTTGTTGCTTGAATGTGCAACTGCTGTTTTACTGATATGAAAGGAGTAAGAGTTAATAAAAAGAAAATAGTAAATTGGACTACTAATTCTTAATTGGTCTCTCTTTGTTTATCTCCTAGCGTTCCTTGCTTGATTGTGCACTTTAATTTTCTACCTATTGACATGAAATGTTTATTTATGCTTATTTATTTGCACAGTTATGTAGTAGGAAGCTTTTGTTTTGATACATATTAATAAGGAATCTTATAGACTAGCTCTGATGTTTTTAGTCCATTTGTATTTTCATATTCTCAAGCCTTTTTTAGTTCATATTAGTATAATACCACCGTAGATTCCAGTTAATTTATGCAAACTTTTCATGCAATCTAGTTATATTTGTTAGTAAATTTGAATAATAAATGAAGATCAGTTTCAACAAACTATAAATGCTACCTCTGTCACAAGCGTACTATTGCTATTAATAGACAACACATCTTGCCAGCTTACCATGGAGCTAATTTTTTTCTGGTTTCCAGAAATCTCTGTTGCCTTTACATCCTGCCCTTCTCACTATTCATCCTTCTGTTGGCTTGGCTCACTGTTCAATAAGTCAACATTGCCCAGCTTGCTAATGGCTACGATTCTCTAAATTACTTATTTCTTTCGCCTTCACCGTTATCATTTCTTCGCCTTTGCAGTTCTTGAGCTACCAACCTCAATTTCTCTTATAAAAGCCACACCCCTCTTTATGAAGCTTCACTATTTCCCCACTTTATGAAATGCTAGTGGCTACTTGTTGCAGAGGCTATTTGCCCTTTTGCTCTTCTTAAGCTACTCAAACACCCCAAGCATCCACTGTTCAGCCTGCAGTGATTAATATTAATCTTGTCCCCAAAGCTGCAAATAATAATCTAAAGAAGCTACAATTCTCAGTTAAACAGACGAGGGAAGATATTAAAAAGTATATAGCATCAATTGAAGCCTTGACAAGTGTTAAGCGATTAAGAAGGCCCAAGAAGAGTGACCAACCTTGTAACATTAAACAATAATTAAAAATGACACCATTATATTATAAATTAATATTAATTTATGTAAAAATGTCAAATGAATTAATGTGCTAAAAGTTAAATTATTTAAAGAGTTTTACATTTCATAATTTACCTTCTTAAGATTAAAAACTAAACAAATATTAACTAGATTTTACTTTTAATAATGAAATAAATATCATAATATATATTTATGATTATAAATTTATTTTGATATTATGAGTATGAATATTTCACTATAATATTTTATAATATAAACAATTTTAATTTTCCTTATGAATAAAAAATTATAGAATGCAATAAATTGTTTCAAAAATGATCTACATTAAGATTATATGATTATAGTTATAATTATTTTGTTATACAAATAAATTGTGCAAAATTAAAAGTTTACTACCGCAATAGAACCCATTACATTTGAAAGCACGATAAGTGTAACTTGACCAAAAATGCGTGTGATTGCATTTTAAATTCCTGCCTTTTTTAGTATTGTAAATTAGTTTTGCCAGAAATGTTGACATATTGCTACATTCATTTGATTTGATTAAGTGTTTTCCAATGTCTTGTAAAATTTTCTACCTACTATTAGAGCAACATCTAGGAGGTTATATCGATTGCCATTACTATTGTTAATGAGCACTTTGTTTATCTGCACTATGCAGGCAGTAACTGCAATGGTTCAACAAGCAATGCAGTACATTGATGAAACACCAGATCTCGAAACTCGTATAGAGCTAATCAAGACGTTGAACAGTGTGTCTGCTGGAAAAGTGAGTTCTGATGTTATTTTCTTTTGGGCTATCTGATGTAACCTGTCTATTGGTGTAATTTTTTGACTAAACAAACTTTTTCCTTCTCTAGATTTATGTTGAAATTGAGAGAGCAAGATTGATCAAGAAACTTGCGAAGATTAAAGAAGAACAGGGCCTTATTGCTGAAGCTGCAGATATAATGCAAGAAGTTGCTGTAAGTTTCCTCTATAATAAGATGATAGCTTCCTGGATCTTCGCATTTATCCCCCCTTTTCTTACTATTTGATTGGTCTGAACTGTAGGTGGAAACTTTTGGTGCCATGGCCAAAACTGAGAAAATCGCCTTCATCCTTGAACAAGTATGGGCATCTTATTTTGATCATCACCCTTTTTGTTAATCTTATCTTATCTTATAGATGCAATGATAATTCTGTCAAATGGTTTATAATTAAATTTGCAGGTTCGCCTCTGCTTAGATCGTCAGGATTATGTTCGTGCTCAAATTCTTTCAAGGAAGATTAGCCCTAGAGTTTTTGATATTGACAGCTCAAAGGAAAAGAAGAAACCGAAAGAAGGTGACAATGTTGTAGAGGAGCCTCCAGCTGATATACCTTCACTATTGGAATTGAAGCGTATCTACTATGAACTGATGATACGGTATTTCCCTCTTTGCTCACAATCAATCAACTTTTCATGGTCAATTTTCTTGTAAACATTTTGGCATTATTGAAAGGTTTAAAGTTTCTTGATTACTTTTTGTATCTTGTTAGAATAGTATCGATTTTATGTAAATACCTAGTCACACAAATATTTATGCTTTCTGAGCTTAACCTCAGAACTTAATTGTTGTTGTGGTATCTTTTCCTTTTCCTCTGTTTTCCTTTTTTTTCTTTCTTTTTTTTTTTGGGGGTGGGGGGGGGTAGATGGGTGAAGGTTGTCAAAACCCAATATTGATTTGGGAAAAAAGAATGCTATGTGGAAATATGTTCTCAAGTTGGTTAGTCTGTGTAGTTGTCTTATCAAATACACATTCAAGTGATTGGAATAATTGGGATGTGGTCCGATTGTAATGAAAATTTGATGTTTATATAAATTGAATGTTTGAAAGTTACATTCATTCGAATCTACCCCCCAAAAAAAAAAAAAAAAAAAAAACTGATGTGAGCTGATAATAGAAAGGACCACAAGTTAGATTGCTTAATGTGGCATTTCTGTCTACGATGAAATCTGCAAAAGACCATAGTGAATGTTTTGCTTCTGTTGCTTGTTATTTCTGATGTCTTATTGATGCAAGGGTTGATCCTTATTTTCAAGATGATGAAAATTTTCTTTCTACTTTTTTTGGGCTAGAAATCTTTTTATCTTTCATGGAAACTTAAACCTGGAGATAATTCAAGGAAAAAAGCCTATTATTATTTGAAAAATAGATCCTTAAAATTTACAAGCTGTAATAGGATATAAGTTTGTCTGTTATTTGGTGCAAGAATGAGAATCACAGTGTCTTCTTTTCACCGTAGAGCCCATCAAAGTGCAAAGTGGTTGGAGGTGAAATGAATTTGTGAATAACTTCCTCTGCTGCTATGTGGTTGTATTTATCTTACAATATGTTTTCCTTTTCTCTGCAGGTATTACTTCCATAACAATGACTATCTTGAAATTTGCCGTTGCTATAAGGCAATATACGAGATTCCTTCCATCAGGGAAAACCCATCTCAATGGATACCGGTAAAGCACTTCTCAATATATCCCCTTTCCATGTTGTTGAGCTGTTCTCATATATGTTATTCCTTGCAGGTCTTGAGAAAAATCTGTTGGTACTTAATCCTGGCTCCACATGATCCAATGCAGTCAAGCCTTCTTAATTCCACATTGGAGGATAAGAATCTTTCTGAGATTCCAAAATTTAGGTATGTCCTTGGTGCCAAGCTCTATGTAGGTCTGTAAAATGATTTTCAATCTGAATACTCATCCACAAATTGTTGAATCTTGCATGGTAGGTTGCTGTTGAAACAGTTGGTTACAATGGAGGTCATCCAGTGGACATCCCTTTGGAGTTCTTATAAGGATGAATTTGAGAATGAGAAGAACATGCTTGGAGGTTCTTTGGGTGACAAAGCTGCAGAAGATTTGAAACAGCGAATTATTGAGCATGTAATTTGGCACCCTCCTTCCTGTTATATGGTTTTGTCCACTAGCTAATTTCTTATCTATTTCTCACCAGCAACCGAATTGGTGCTCTTTTTCAGAATATCCTTGTTGTTTCAAGGTACTACTCAAGGATTACATTGAAGAGACTGGCAGAGTTGTTGTGTCTCACTGTCCAGGTTTGCATGCTTCATGCTCAGTAGTTACCTAGGCTTTTGTTTGAAATACAAAATAAAAGAGACTAATGCTGTTTCCATCCTGACTTCAATCCAGGAAGCTGAGAAGCATCTGTCTGAAATGGTTGTGTCAAAGGCACTGGTAGCGAAGATTGACCGGCCAATGGGAATAGTGTGCTTCCAGGTAGCAATGGATAGCAATGAAATTCTCAACTCATGGGCTGTGAACTTGGAAAAGCTTCTTGATCTTGTTGAGAAGAGTTGCCACCAAATACACAAAGAAACCATGGTTCACAAAGCTGCTCTGAAAGTGTGAAAATGATGATATTCAGTGATTGCAGGTACACATTTCTGTATACTACTAGATGTCTTTAAATGCCACAAGTTCTTTTAAATGATTGCATTTTGTTTTGAACCGTGTTTGTGATTGCAGGTGGTTGAATGTGTTTGTAACTGAAACTATAGAAAACCTAGGAGGAGGAAAACAAGGAAGTTTAGTTGGGTTATTTATATTGCTCAATCATTTTTTGAGTTGTGCATTTGGTTGTATTGACCCAGTGGAGTTCAATTCAAATTCTGGGTGGGAAACATTTAGTTGAAGAATACAAGAAAATTAGTACATAACCGAGCATCTCGTTTCGGTTATTGGTCCAAACACACGTGGATTTAGGTAGCTTTTATTTACCTTTGATGCAAAGTTGAAGAGTTAAGCATCACGGGATATTCCTAACAATTCCATTTGTTTACAGACAGAAACAACAATCGCATAATCTTTCATTCCCAAAACAGTCCCTAACGACTTATTGAATTCCACAATACATTGCCTGGGAGAAGCATGAGGCAAAGTAAGGGCATCAACAATATTACCAAACCCATCCTTTTTCCCATTTCCCTGGGCAGTTTTCTTAGATAATCTTTTGGTGCTATCTACGCTACTAAAAGAAATGAAGAGGAAGAGGATTTTATAACCGCTTAATACCATTTTTCGAATGGAAAAAAGAGTAAAATGAACAAAGTGATAATTTCAGGCAAAAAAATGATATTAAACCTTCTATAAAGGTCATAGGCCTGATGAGGGTCTCACTTGGTGAATGCCCCTATCAAGTAGGTTTAGATATAGGGTCATGGAGAACCTTGCTAGGATGATTGGACTTGACCCGACCATGCTTAGCTTAAATCTGTATTGGATAGATTTCCTCAAAATTTTGGAGTGGTTACTTGGTCTCTCAGTCGAGCAAGGTTCCTCTTAGGTAAGCCCTCTCTTGGCTTATCATTTTGGGGCTTCTTCTGGGCAAAGCAGGCTGAGATCTAGATTTGTGGGTAGGATCTTTTTTTTTTATGGTGCGAGATTAATTATGTATAACAACTATAATGTGATTTATCATAATCCAATTAAGTATCCATCTCTATTTTAATTTATATAATGTCTACGAAACCATATCAAATTTATTATAAAAAGTAAATTAAAAAACTCTTATAACAAATTAAAGGAGTTTATTTGATTAGAGTAAAGTCATCAACACTTGCCAAAGATATACTTAAATTTGTTTTAATACTAAACTATTAAAATTATTTTTATATTTTAATAATAAACTAGTAAAAATAAATTTATAATTTATTATTGAATATAAAAAAATTTTTTATTATTAAATAGTAATTCAAGCTAAATTGAATTGAATTTGAAAACTCTAGTTCAAGACTAAGGGCCCTTTGGTTCAAGATTGGCTAAAATTTGAATTGAATTTGAAAAAAATCAACCGGAGTGTAAAGGTCTAGTTGGTGTTTCAAGCAAAGGAACTTAATTAGATATAAGGCCTTGGATAAGTCTAAAAATAAATAGGAGATTCTACTACCATTAAAGAGAATTGTTTTTTCTTAGGGTAAACTCAGGTTGTTGTCAGAAGAGTTAAAAGGTAAGCCCTTCCAACAAGTCATTACCTCTTTAAACAAAATTATTGGTATATTATGTTTAAAGTTCTATTAAAATTGATATAATTACTTTTTAGCCCTTAAACTATATAAAAGTCATTTTAGCCTCTATCCTTTTTTAGCTTTATTTGACTCTTGAATTTTCTATTTTGTCAAATTTTTAAAATAGATAGAAAAGTTAATAATAACTTTGTTGGCATTTATGGTAGATACTAATATGACAGTTCACATATATGACATGTTGTAATTAATTTTATTTTTTTAATTATAAAAATATTAAGATTACTTAAAAATTGTAAAACAATTCAAAAATAAAAATAAAAATTATAAAATTATAAAATATAGAAAATTCTAAAATAATTATTAAAATTATTTAAAAAATGTTCCTTCCTTCAAAATATTTTTGTTTTGAGTTGTTCTTTCATAAAGATATTGTGATTACCCTGGGAATGCTGGGATATTTTCAAGAGGTCAACGTTATTCCTACAAAGGTCTTCCAGATTATTGAGCTTCTGCTCCTCACGGGGGGTGGACTAAGCTTCATCTTTTTGGCGAACCAAATAATCTCATATGGGAACCTTTCGTGTAGCCCTTTGCTCAATAATGAGTTGCTTATCCTGGGAATTCCTTTGTTTGAGGATACGCTACTGCTTTTGTTGCTCCTTAAATAGGCGCCCTTGTTGAGTAAACTACTCTTCCAAACATTGCAGTTTCTATTAGGCTTCTGAGTCATGGGGCTGAGGACCTGATGCTTGCTGGTGGGAAACTTGGTCCACTGGAATCGGATTCACGACTAGTCGGGATTGTGTGGCTGTGAGGCAGGTTACATCTTCCTGCAGGCAACGGGTTATATGGTTAAAATGCCCAGGAATGGGTACACCAGGCTGTGATTGAGGTGTTTCAGTTACTGGAGAAGTCAAGGTAACTAGGAGAGTAGTTTCTGTTGGTGCAGTAGGAGTGACAGAGTTGGTTAGATAATCTTTTAGATCCTTTATCAATTACTCTAGGGTGGGAGGAGGATACTCATATACTGTAACAAAGTTCCTGCAAGGGTAGAAGAGAGAGGAATCTGAGTGGTGTTCAGGCCAATTGAGAATCTTGAAACAAGTGGGATAGGTGTACTGGGTGGGGCAGAGGAGTTGATTTGGCTGGTTGGGCTGTTGATCTAATTGGTTTGATCAACGGAGATACCACTTTGAGATCGCGAGGCTATGTTCTTCATGCTCACCGTACTAATTATTGATACAATGTACAATAAGGAAGGAGTATAAAGAAGAGTAGAGTGGTTCCTATGAAGGCCAGTTCACCTAGTCGGGCGGAGAGCCAGAGGTCATGAAGAGTGAGGTGAAGAGAATGTAGAGGCTAAGAGCGGTTGACAAAGTGTAGGCCTAGTATTCTTAAAGAGTCGACTCTCCTTATTATTCTTGGAGGTATTTATAGGTAGGGTTCCTGTGTAAGATGTCATTAACATGTTGGACTTGCCATCATCATTATAAAGTGTGTGGGGGAATGACTTTAATGGGACGAGGATGTTTGTGACAGGACAGATCCAATCATTCATTTTGACTTGATAAGATGAAGTAATTGACCCCACGTAATGTTTGGTAACCAAAAACTTCATGTTCTCGATGAAGATTTGGCAATGATGTCCAAATGGTCATCCTAGAATGGTGAGCTTCTAGCTGAACTCCCGGCTTGCTGGCAGAAGGCTTACTATTTAGATGTTTTTTGGTTTCCACGTGTCTTAACGTGGATGAGGGTATAACAGTAGAAAATCAAGTGTAAAATACTTTCATGTTTTTGGAAGTACATGTTTTATCTTGAAGGATCGAAAGCATCAATGGAAGTTTGATTCCGAGTCTGATGAAGGTGTGTTTCTAAGGTTTGCCACAAATAGTAAAGCCTATAGAGTCTACAACAAGAGGACACAAAAGGTGATGGAGTCCATTAATATGGTGATCGATGATGAAGATTCATATGGAAGAAATCAGATTGAGAATGATCCATTGAAATCCTCAGTGGATGTTGTCTGCACCACGATGTGTGTGCATCGACAAACAATTCAAATAACAAATATGGAATTGCAATGTAATATAAGTATACAGGTCAAATTGTAATATACTTTTTGATTTACAACGAAATACAAAAGTATTCCGAGGATCATATCCAAATGATGTATGACTAAAATTGAATTAAATAGTAATAAAGAACATACAAAACTAAGTCTAAATAGCTACTACCCTATTTAGTATAGTACGACTAAACATAAATTAAGAGTATAAAATTAACTATTACTGAAAGGTATTTAATTGCAAAAATAATAAATTGGCAAACAAATGAATTAGAAATGACAAATAGGAGTTGATTAATTTCCATGGTTGTAATTAATCTAAACTTAGTGATGTTTACTGATTAATTCTTAACTGGCTCAATTAATACCTTTCGACCTATAATTTCACCAATCTTGCAATTTAGTCCACTTTTCTTTCAACATGATGGATCTAAATAGGAAAATTGAATTGGTTTCCGATAAAATCTCCTTTTGGTCTCATTTACCTAAATTTTTACCTAAAGTCGTCAATTCTAGGGTTTTAAGTTCATTTTAATTTAGTTAATGGGTATAAACCCTAAGTTAGATTAACTCTCTCTTACTTTAATTAACCAACTTCCCTAATATTTTAATTACAACCCATTCTAATGATATCAAACCCATTTAATTCGCAAATCATTAATGAATTCAATGACAGGAGAGTAAAGGGTTGAGAGATGCTCAGTAATCCAAAGACTTCTGATTACGGAGATCACATTGGGCAACAACCAAAATTGTAACACCCTTCACCCGGTCTGATCGCTGGGTTCGAGTTACGGGATGCTATAATCGCTACCAAAGCAATTACCAACGAAAAATCATCAAAATGAATCAATTAAACATACTCACATTCCAAAATTTTAGTCATTGTATGATAAATAAACTTTTCTGAAATTCAATTGAGCTTACAAGAACTTAATTGATAAGTTAGACATGAAATAGGGCTAATTTGTAAACTTTTAAAATTTTCTTAACTGGTATCGATACTCCCTTGAAGTAATGATACCAAATTTAACTTCGATGTTTCATAAAATCCAATTAAAATAAAAGTTATCAGTACTTTACTCGAAGTACCGATACTTTCTTTTAGGTATCGATACTTTCATTTGGTACCGATACCATTTTGACATTTTGTTTGTTTGAAAATCAATTGAAAAAGGCTTGGTATAGATATACCTCAGTGTAAAAATGTCAAAAACGTCCAATTTGGTGCCCGATTCATGCCTTAACCAAACTTATCAAAAAGTGCCTTAAAGCACTCTAACAACCTGCACAAAACACTCCAAAAACATACACAAACACTCATTTATACCATATCAAAATCAACTAAACCAATGCCACAATTTGACACCATTTCACAACACTACATACCAATTTCATAATCAAAGCATAACATCAACAATTTCCATTCAACTAACCAATATACCTCAATATGGTACCCAAATCAAACCAAATCAATTATACAAATCCAACCTATATCATATAACATTCAACCATTTATAATCCATTCAATACCATAACAATTACTTCTTCCATTAGTCAATTGCTACTTATTAAATATCTATTTCACATATAGATATTTCATAGCTCAAACATTACCATTTCTCAAAATTATGCATAACATATACTACCATTCATATATCATTCAAATAGACAGTCCATCACATCTATGTACATGCCACAAAATCGGAATTAAAAATGAACAAAGGTCTACCGATTCAATGGTAGGGTAGTGTAAGTTTTAAGGTGATCCGATCGATACGTTTCACAAACCGACAATCTCCAAGGAAAAAGGAGATAGCGGGTAAGCATTTTAAATACTTTGTAAGTCCATATAAAATTTAATTAACTTACCTTAAATTACTACAATTTAGCAATTAAAATACATTGGTACAAACATGACATCCCTTTGGCATCTTACACTTTCATGTACATTCAACAAAATACATCAAATAAGTTAGTTCAATTTCATGTTATGAGCTTTTAACACAATTATATAGACATTTAACATTCCGTCATATGACATATACAAATAAATTCATATTCAACTTATAACATATGCATATAATTTCCATCATATATAATTTCATTCCAACCATATCATTTCTATATAGTACCATTTTCATTTCTATCTTTTGCTCGGAGAAATGAAGTAAATTGAACTTGGATACACGAGACTGATTTGATTACATATGCTGACATTATCAGGCTGCTAACACTAGCTTTGGATTAGGGTTGCTAACACTAGTTTAGTTCGATGTTGCTAACACCATCTTTAGAGAATCCACAACAAATGTTGGACCTTAAGTCATCGAATTAATCCTTGATCACAACACCAGATTTCCTTTTGGAACCCTAATGGCATGTCATTCGTATTCTAATTGTTTACTAAGTTCATAAGGGCAACGTTACCATTTCTGTGTCATTTCAAATCATGTAATCGTATACACACTTTTCATATTTCCAATAACAATCCATATAGGTTTTGACCCTGAAACATCATCATATACATATTGTCCAAATGCTGGACCTCAAGTTATTGAATTAATCCCTAATCACAACACCCGATTTCCTTTTGGAATCCTAATGACATGTCATTCGTATTCTAATTGTTTACTAAGTTCACACGGGCACCGTTACCATTTCCATATCATTTCAAATCCTGTAGTCATATAGACACTTTTCATATTTCGAATAACAATACATATACATTTTGACCCTGAAACATCATCATATACATACTGCCCAACCACATAACAATTCCACAACCACTGATACTACGTATCTATTCATATTTATCATATGTTTCATGTTTTTTTTTTTTCGATTTAGACCATTTGATGCAAAAAAAAACACAATATATATACCTAACAATTCAAACTAAAAAGCAAAACAAAATAATACAAACATATCATGAATTAACAAAGGGAGTCACAATGTACTTACCTGACAAAAATGGCAATAGACAATGTGTCAGGGACTAATATAGGATTTCTCTTTTTTCTCAATTATCTTCTGATTGGTTCAAATCTCGATCTATAATAATTCATTTTAATTTATTAATTCTAAACATCTTTTAATATCCTACCATAAACATATATCAATTCAATTTCATTTTTTGGATATTTTGTATTGAGCATTTCCCCAATTGAGCTTGATAGACAACATATTAGTCTTTCAATCAAGTTGCTTATTTTCAATTAGACTAAGGACATGTTTTGGTTTGTTACTAATATACAATCCGACCACGTAATATTTCTTACTATTAATTAAACATTAGACAACCAGTGAGTTAATATTTGCTTCTATTTTGATTTACATGCAAAAACCACATAAGGATATTATACAAAGGATATTAATGTAATTCATGAATAATTTTGTTAACCAATCTGTTTGAAAAAATTACAAGTATACAAACAAATATACTACACTTAGGGCACCAGATCCAACACTGATTTCTATATAGAGAGAGAAATTTACTTTCCTACTAAAAGTAAGAAAATTAATTTAGGTTCAGTGTTTGATTCAATATTGTTTGAGCCCACACTCGAAGTGATTTGTGGTATGAGAATAGCAGAGAAAATTGTTCGGTTGAAAGTCGAGAACATCAATGATCTGTCTTACACAAAGCATAGTTTTGCCTTGGTCTAACCGTGAGAGTAAGGATTTTTAGCATTTTGATTGGAAAGTTTGCTGAACAATAATGGGGGTAAAGTATAGATAATTAGGAGTAGAAGTAGATATATGAAAGCTACTAGTTTTGAGTGATTGCTATTATCATGTTATATGAGAAGTATATGTCATTTTGCTGATTGATGAAGTTGCTTACATTTTTTGCTAATTGATGAAGTTGCTTACGTTTCTGGAAGAAGATGTTGTTGACATTGGAGATGCGTTTGACCTTGTGCTGGTGATTTCTTTTTCTTTTGAACTTATTTGGTTTGGTTTGCATAAGTGAGATGATGATACTTATTTCCTAATTTTGATATTGTGGATGTGTGGGATTGCTGCATTGATTTGGAACTGTAGTGATATGTTGTCTTACCTTATCTGTTGCTTACTTAGTTATAATTTAGTATTTTGATTGTTTGTGTGAACTTCTAGACATAGCATTGATAGTTAAAATTACTATATTATGTACTAAGCTAAGCTAAGTAGAGTGAGATTTGTGCTAAAGGGGGGCTATTGTTGACTGTAGTAGTTAGCTTCCTATACTGTTTGGTTTTGTTTATCAAATTTCCAAAACAGGGGATTGTTGAGGCAAAATAAACTAAGAGTTCCTTAGTGGCACTCGATAGTGTCAATTGCAAATTGCCACTAAGATGGTTAAAAACTTGCCTTATTTGGTTTGGCAATTTAATGAAGCTTTGGTTCATTTATGGAATAACAATCATTTGCATTTGGAGATTGGATTGGATTCAAGTTAATCAAATCAACCATTGAAACATGAAAGATTGATGAAGACTATGTAGCTATTTTGGAAATAAAATGTTCGATTGATTGTACTTTGATTATTGAGATTGTAATAGCAATTTTTAATGAGTTTATTTGTATTTCCCTTAGATTCTATGTTAGAAAGCAAAATATGATATATGTTGAAGGCTTGTCTAGGTTATGTAATGAGAGTTTATTGAATGCATTCTAATTTGTTCATTGAGGAGTTGTTTTATGACAGAGTGCAAACTATTATTGTAAACATTGTTAAAGTGTTTACTGCCTAAGTTCTTAGGGAAAAAATTTGGAGGTGAGTGCTCTAGTTTTTAGGTACAAATGTGAGATCTCTATACTTGGAGAGTGATAGAGTGTGATTTACTTGTTGTATTGTGATTAAAGATAGCTTATTTACTCCCTGAGCTAGGCTTTGTAGATGTAGGAAAATCGTACTGCGTAAACAAACCTTGGTGTTATCTCTATTTTGTTTACACAGTTTTTCGTAGTGCCAAGTCATAATGGCCACTACAGCTTAATGTCACGGGACTAAAACTTTAGTTTGGCAAACTGCATGACCTTAGGCAATTTCTTAGGTTCAAATCCACCAAATTCAGCCTTACTCTCGAAAAATGAGAATTCTAGCAGAAATTCTCGTAGGCACTAAAGCAAAGCAAGAAGTAAACTCAAAAGAGAAAGAAGTCATGAATGAACAGAAAAACCACAAGAAAAGAATAACACACAAAGTGTTTGAGTAAATGCTCTCAAAAGTATTCTTTAACTCCAGAATAGAATGAATACAAATGAAGATGAGGACTCTGTTTATATTGAGCTCCCTTAGATCCAACGATACAAATCAAATTACATCAATGGCTGAGATTAGTTATCATCAACAATAAGAGAGTCCTAAGGGATTTAAACTTTATACATATTTATCTTTTAGGATTTACAATAATTATCCTGTAAAAATACAATTTACAATTTAACTAGGATTCAACTAAATGGGCCTTAAGCCTTTTCCAAGTAATGGGTCGGTCCTGTCAGGCTGAATGATCCCCAATGAACGAGAGGGATCAAAGTGTGCCTTGGTCACAGGCTTCTTTGTGCAATCCGTGGCACTAACACTTCCATTGCATTTGTAGTTTTAAGCAAACAAACTTAAATAGCAACACTTTTACACTTCAAAGTGACCACCTACCATTTACCTTCATATTTTGAAATTCTATTTCACTTATTTTACGTAAAGCCAATGCCTTGTTATTTTGTATATTCAAGGCTTAATTGAACAAAGGGCCCTTACACTATTGCTTTTGTTTGAGTTAGGTGCCTAAACTATTTTTTGTCAAATCGAGCACCTCAAATGTTGTATATCAGGTCCCAAATTATGTTTTTATTATTTTCTTTATTTTCAAGTAATATTTGATTCAATTTTCATGTATTTAATTCAAAATACATTAGACTTCACCTAATTTTTACTCAACTTGGGCTGAAGTGCGTTAAAGGTCCTTATTTGAACATTTTTATAAAGGTTAGGCCTTTATATTAACATTTTGATAGGTTTAACCCTTATGTGAGCAACTCTTAAAATGTTGTGTTTAATTTGAGCATTTAGCCTATTTATATTAATCTTTAACCCCCTTCTCCCCACAGTCCCATGGCTCCCAGAACTATCAATCATGTAGCATGGAACCCAAGAATGACGAAGAAGCATTTGAAAGTGAGGGTGAAGCGAAAGGACTGAAAGTCAAGATGGATGACGTAAGGGAAGACCAACAATGCTTATGAGAGGAGCACAAGTAATAATATTAATATAATTATTTTATATAATGTTAATATAAAATAAAATTTTAATTAGATTTTAATGGAGTGGTGGTATGATGCTATCCTATTGACTGAATTTTTTTTTTTAACGGCTCTAACGGCATATAGACCAACTTCAGTGATAGAATTTTTTTTAAAGACTTCCTGTTCAATTAAGCCTATATTGAAAAGCTAATAACCTCAAAAGCCGGTTCACACGAAAGCTACACAATATATGGTTTCCTAAAACTATGTCCTTGAACCAGATAGCTTCTCATGGAAACAAATTATTAACCATTCTCATTTGCCAAAAACATTATTACAGACTGTAGCTTTTCCTTCTCATAAAGACACCAAAATAACATTAATATGACAAAGAGATCAGCAGCAGACATTCATCGTCACACATTAATAGAGTACATCACATTATGTCCAAAGTTCAAAATCTCAACTCAGGCCCGGAATGACTGAAACGCATACCTAACTTACCATGCATCCTGCAGATTTTAATCTTTAGGTAGAAAAGGGAACTCAAACAGATAACTCAGTTTTGGAGATGAGGATACCATCAGTGTCTGCATAAAGCCACTCCCCATCACAGATTCTAGTTCCGGCAATGGTTATAGGGACATGTTTCTCCCCAATTCCCTTCTTATTGGCCTTCATTGGGTGAGAATGAAGCGCTCTCACCCCAATGTCACAACCGTTTATCTCATCAACATCCCTTACGCAGCCATTAACCACTATTCCAGCCCACCCATTGTTTTGAGCTTGAACTACAGGGTTGCCTCCAAGTATGGCACACCTTAAACTACCACCCCCATCTACAACCAGAACTCTGCCATTACCTTTCTCCTCAAGGAACTCACGGATCAATACATTGTCCTCAAACACTTTAAGTGTGACTATAGGTCCAGAGAATACTGGGCGACGACCATATATTTGGAATATTGGTTGAAGGGCCCGAAGTTCACCGCTCACAATTAGCTGTGGATTTGCATCACAGACTTCAGCAGTTGTCACCAAAGCCATTTATTACAAACACTCCTTCAAGGAAAAACAACATTTCAAAACTATTCAGGCTCAAAGATAAAGATTACAATCACATTTTCTCAAAATTCATGATCCTGTCATCATCGTTAGCTAAAAACTACAAGAATTTAAAACTAGTGTATAAATAAAAGCAACAATTTATCCAAATTATGGAAAGAAAAGCTAGAAAATAAAAAATGGTAGAAGTATTATGGAAGCCCTTGTACTAGAATTAGATTGCATTTTGCCCCTTTACCAAAAAATGGGCAAATTAGTCCTTATACGTTAGATTGAAGAGTAAATTAGTCTTTCTATTAAAAATTTTATCCATGTCTACTGCTAAAAACTGGTCCCTCTATGTTGGCATGAGGCAAATATGGCACACCAAGTGTAACCGTCTGGTTCTTCTGTTAGTTACACTAGTTTTTAAAAGTAAAAATGGATGAAATTTTTAACAAAACGGACCAACTCTTTGATCTATTGTACAATGATAATTTGCCCTTTTTTTTTTTGAAAAAATGAGGCAAAATGCAATTTGACTCCTAGTACAAAAGCTTCCATGGTAATTTTACCTGTAGGCACTCCTCCAAGGCAAAACAACAATTGAAAAATATTCAGGCTCAGAGATGAAGATTACACTCACATTTTCTCAAAATTCAGGATCTTGTCATCATTGTTAGCTAAAAACTACAAGAATTTAAACTAGTAGTATCAATAAAAGCAACAATTTATCCAGAATCTGGAAAAAAATAGCTAGAAAATAAAAATAAAAAATGATAAAAGCCTAGAAACTATGTTGCACCGGGAAAAGAAAATTTTCCTAACATCACTTTCAAGCTTCACCAAATCAATCAATTTAGATTGGGAACCTCGGAAAGGTAAAATCACAAAGGTAAACTATAAACATTTAAGGGTGACCACGGGGATTTATCTTAAAAGGTAACGTTTAGAAGCACTAGGATTGGAATCCCCTTACCCTATCCCTAGGATACATTCACTTTTGAAAAACCAAGAATTACTCGTACAAAAAGGATGAAACACAAAATCTGATCAAACATCAACTTCTATTATCATTGCAATCAGAAAGTTCTCTAAGATCTTGGCCAAAAATAACAAGTAAAAAGATTATTGCAAAAGTTCCAACATTGAAATCCAACAAATCAAAAACAAACGACCCACATTTTCACAAAACTGAATCAGAGAAAAAAAAAACACAGCAAATCCATCAATGAATGCAGGGAAAAAGCTGAAGCAGCAAAAAGGAAGATCTTAAGAACCAAAATATTTGGATCAAAAAATATAAGAAAGCAATTCGAATTCCTCAAATTATGAAATCCCATTACAATTCAATAGCCTGATTCTTCAAATTCTTAATCAAACCTTTATAGTCTCTACCTCTTCAGTTTAAGCTGCTGAGTTTGTTTTCATAATCTTTTGCTTTTTCGTAAACAATTATGGAACAAAATTTATTCGTACTAAAAAAGAAAAGTGAAACAGTTAATCTAGATAAGCAGATCAGGTAACCCAATCCGAAAGATTGATTAGTTTTGTACAACAAGATCGAATCAATAGAATACAAAAACAAAGAAAAAGGATATAAATTTGAATAAAAATGGGAAAAAATCATTGTACCTAGAGATTGAGGTCGTGAAGGAAGGAATCAAGAAAAATGCAAAGTGAAAGTAGAAACAGAGAGACAAAGAGAGTTTGTGGTTTTAAGGTAGGAAAGAGAATCTGAGGATGGCTGCTAAATCGCGTGATTGTTTTCTTTTCCTATAATATTTTATTAAAAAGCTTTCATTTTTCCTGATTTTTTTATTTTTTTTTTGCTCAAGATAGGAGATGGTGACCTGACAAACATTATTATTGTTCTGCTAATAAGCACACCACAATTTTTTTTTTTTCCAATTAATGGACCAGAAATTTTAATTTCTATAAAATTTTAAATTTTAAAAATATTAATTAATCAATAATATATATATAAACACGAATTTAATTTTTTTTAACGGCCATTTTATCTAAAATGCCCCATTTCCAAAATTATTTATAGAATGGGCTAATTTTCTGATTATTTATTTGAAAGAGTTGAATTCCGTGAAATTACGTTCACGTCAGCGCGTTCTCAGGTGATGTGTCAGTAAAACGCTCCCTCAAAGACGCGTTTTGCTATTTTTTTAGGGTTAATGTTTTAAGGTTATGGTTTATGGTTTTAATGGTTTAAGGTTTTAGGAGTTTTAAGAAAAATATTGATTAAATTAGGGTTTAGGGTTAATTAAAAAATTAATTAAATTAGGATTTAAGGTTTTAAGGTTAATTAATTAAATTATGTTTTAGTTTTTTAAAATAATTTTGTGTTTAGGGTTTTGGAATAAATATATTAGCAATATAAAAACTTTTTATTTTTTTTCTACAGTAGTATCTGAAAAAATAATTTTGAGAATACATTTCTGAAAAAATAGTGTCTAAAACGTTTCAAGCAGGATGCACTGTCAGCAAAATTAGTGAATTAGATTCTTTTTTCTACAGTAGTATCTGAAAAAATAATTTTGAGAAGACGTTTCTGAACAAATAATGTCTAAAACGCTTCAAGCAGGATGTACTATCAGCAAAATTATTGGAAAAAGCTCCCATGTCGATACTCTTTTTCTACAGTAGTTCCTATTTGGCCTTAGACTATAAATGAGTCAAATTTCATTCTCAGGTTGCATAAGTTACAACAAGAGAAATTGAGGCTAAAGTAGAATAGAAATTGAATATGAGTGAACGTATTAGTGATGTTATTTACTATGATGGTGAGGTCCATGACACTGAGAACGGCATTGTTTTTTTATCGGAGAACACAGCGCGACTGGTTTTTACCCATAATATAAATTTGACAAAACTTCGTAAAAGAATTAGGCGTAAAATCTTCGAACGACACCAATGAAAGTTTTGTTATTAAGTATCAATTTTGTGTTTCAGTTGATCCTGTGAGATATGACTCATTCGACGTCAAAGGTCCTCGTAGCTTAGAGGCAATTGTGCAGACTCACCTTGCTAGTGGATCACCCTATCTTGAGTTATATGTACAATTTTCATCTCTAAATAATGCATCTGCGACTTCAACATCTACTGCTGTTCGAGAGGAATACAAACCCCTACCGACACTCCCTTAGTGGATTGGACATGCACCTCGGTAGGTCGATGTTTGATACTGGAAATACGTACTGGGGAATGACATCAACTTCTAGTGGTTGGCAATCTACATTTGATCGGGGACGTTATGAAACGTCCACAAGAAGGGATGATGTACTCCATACGACGTTCACCGGCCAGGGGACCACGTTGGTTATAGATGATGGTGGGTCGGATGATGAGTCTAATATGGATCCACCTCGAGAGCCCAACCCCGATAGTGGAAAAGTAGCATTATTTTTCGAACCGGGGCCTATTCCAACCATACTTAAAGATGTTGAAGGGGGTTCAGATGAAGAAGATAAAGATCTGCGATTCAGGGTGTACTCGCCTCCAACCCACATGCATAATGTCAATTTATCTCAAGATGATGCATTGGAGTTTCCAGATCTACCACACAGAAGGCGTGACCGTACAAGTTTGTCATTAGATTTAGGTGAATTGGAAGTTGGTAAGGAGTTTTCCAATAAGGATAATTTTCTTAGTGCATTAAAACAACATAGCATCATAAACGGGGTTAACTAAAACGTGATTAAATTCAAATTCGATAAGTTTGAGGCCAAGTGTGCAGTGCAAGACCGTACATATTTATGGAAAATCATGGCCTCGTTGAGGAAAAGGATAAGCTTGTGGGAGATAAAAAAGTACAAAGGTCCACATACATGTGTTGGCGGTACAATATCACTAGGTGTTTATGATTTTTGAATAATATTATTATTATGTAATGTTGCATTATTTAACGTACTTCGTTGACAGGTGTTTCACAAGATCATCCCAAGATGGATTCAGATATGTTAATTAGCTTAATACTACCGACGGTGAAGGCGGATCCCAAGACTTCAATATTAAGTCTTAATTGCCAATATTTATAGCCAATTAAGGTACACGCTCTCTAACAGCAAGGTTTGGATAGCTAAGCAGAAAGCATTGGAAAAGGTGCATGGTGGGTGGGACGCTTCATATAATAAAGTGTGGCAGCAGTGTCAGGTGTGTCAAAATTAGAGAGATATGTCCCAGGTTGCATAACAGACCTTGAAATGGTACATGCGTACTACAATGACCGATTGCTCTGTGGATGCCAAGTGTTCAAGCATCTATTTTGAGCTTTAAGCAATACCGAGACATATTTCCATACTGCAAGCCATTGGTACAGGTAGATATACCCATCAGCTATTTCTAACTGTAGCACAGGAAGGCAGTGGGAGAATCCTTCCAATTGCATTTGTAATAACACCGGGGGAGTCAACTGATGACTGGGATTTTTTTCTTTCTAAGTTAGGAGGCATGTATGCCCCCAACGTGATATCTGCGTTATATCGGATCGGGGCACTAGAATACTAGCCGCAATTGAACGACAGGGAAGCCTATAGCATCGCACACACCATCGGTATTGCCTATGCACGTTGCGTCCAACTACTACGGGCAATATCGATCTACAACAGAACGACGGTAAGTGACCAACATGGGTATTTAATCTTTATTAATATAATTTTGTTTGTAATATTCAAATTATTCTGAATGTAAGAGTGGTATGTAATTTTCTCTATCAACTTATATTGGCAAAGTATAAGATACGTAAGGACCGCTTTCATGAGATGTTGGCGGTTTTGCATTTAGTTAACGAAGAAGACGCAGACTACCTCTATAACATACCTTTCGAACAGTGGATACAAGCATATGACGGTGGCCTACGATATGGTCATATGACCTCAAACCTGGCTAAATGCATAAATTCTGTTCTAAAAGGAACGCGTCATTTGTCGATAACATCAGTTGTACGAGAGACATATTTTCGTTTAGCGGCATTATTTCCAAAGCGAGCAGCGAATTATAAAGGCCAAATGCAGGGAGGCCATGTATGGTGCGCAAAGGTATTGCAAGAAATTAACAAGGCGAAGGCACAGACTAACACCATGCACACAGTGTGTCACGATCGCGACAACCTATGGTTTTATGTGACGGAGTTTGACAGACCAAACTAAGGTATTATTGGCGGGCAATATCGTGTACACTTGAGAAATATGACCTGCGACTATGGGAGGTTTGACGCACTTCGTTATCCATGCGCTCATGTAATTACAGCTTGTCAGAATCTCTATCTGGATCCTATGAGCTATGTCAACGAAGTGTACAAAATAGAATACATGTACAACATGTGGAGACACGTATTCCCACCGGTCCCAGATGAACGTAAGTGGCCGTCTGTATCGCTTGCTCCATTTAAGCTATTACTGGATAGAGAATTGCGTTGCAAACCAAAGGGTTGGCCTTACTCGACTAGAATACGTAACAATATAGATATCCGAGAAACAACCAACCAACAGAAGTTGTGCGGATGGTGTAGGAACCCTGGCCATACAACTCGATCATGTCCAAATCGGAATAGCTGATAATTGTTGTAATAAAATTATGTTGCATTATTTATATTTAATTAAAATATAAAAATATTAAAAATATTGTCTTATTCAAAAGAACTTTTATTTTATTAAAAATATAAAAAGTAAATTATAATTAAAATATTAAAAATAACTTTTATTTTATTAAATGAAACAATATAAAAAATTTGTACAACTATATTAAAAATATAAAAATATTAAAAATATTATCTTATTCAAAAAACTTTTATTTTATTAAAAATATAAAAGTAAATTACAATTAAAATATTAAAATAATTTTTATTTTATTAAATGAAACAATATAAAAAAGTTTGTACAAATATATTAAAAATATAAAATATTACCTTATTCAAAAAACTTTTATTTTATTAAAATATAAAATGTAAATTACAATTAAAATATTAAAAACAACTTTTATTTTATTAAATGAAATAATATAAAAAAGCTTGTACAAATATATTAAAAAAATTAATGTTGGTGCCGGTTGGAATCAGTGCCACATGGGAGTCGTCGACGATTACGTGCTGGATTCCTCCTTGGTTCAGCTTCCGGCGGAGGTTGTGGTTGCTCTGGTAGAGATTGTGGTTCCTCCGATAGGGGATCTGGTTATGGGTATTGGGAAGATGACCCACCTTGATAGAATAATGACTGCGGAGGTGTTTGCATTACCTATGGCGGAGGTGTTTGAATCCCATAAGGCGATGGGGATTGGTAAAAAAGAAGAGTTTCTCGACGGCGCCTCGTGCGATCCCTCATGCAACGGGGCCTATAGATTGGCGGTTGACTTGGATTAATCGGGAACGGATATGAACTGGGTCATGCATTCTAACTTGCTATAGGACTGGGAAAAGAAAACATATAAGGGATAAGATATATATAAGGGCTAGGATACGCACCTGGCATAATCTGAAAAGGTTGTGATATGGGTGTCATCGGTTTAAGTGTTGGGCTCGGTGATTGTGTGGGCGTTGTTGATGGGCCCGCGTCGTCATCTGTTCTTCTTGGATTTAAAGGGTCCCATCGTTCTCTTTGGACACGAATTTGCTATCGCCTTTCCTCTTTCGACAGTAAATATGGCTTGCCATGGATCCTAAACCATGTCATGTATTTTGGCACGCACACTAACTCAGGAACGATGATCGGTTCCCGAGTAAGTATATAATCATACCGATTTTCCCATATTTTGATATATTTTGACCAGTATCTCGACCAATACGTATTCAATTATCATAAGTCGACTCTGTGCTCATCATCGAGCACCTCAGATGCCACGGAATCGATTGTCAGAATCCAAATTGCCGCAATACTCTATCTGACTAGTGCATTTCCATGGTAGCATAGTTGACCAATGAGACCTTCAAATGCCAAATGTTCGTATTTTGAAAGAATTCATCCTAATTCTCGTCCAATTGCGGATCCATTGAAACTATATGAATATGATAAAAATATTAGTTATACACATAATACTAAATACTAAATACTAAATACTAAATACTAAATACGAAACGACTATTTTATTATCTATATTTATTTTATTTAATACTTACTTGTGCTTCTGACCATTGGTCTAATAGAAGCCATATATATTCAAAAGAGGTAGGTATTCCAACATAACTCGCCGAATGGTTTCACCTAATTAAATAAATTTTTAGCATACAATTATATTTTAAATCTACATAATAATTATAAAATCTAATATAAAATTTACCTCGTTATGAGTGGGAATATATATGGGTGGTCCACTCGAGGACATTAAAATAGAAAGCGAAATTGTGTCCATGATTGCAGTAGTGATAGGCAACCTCTGATTTTGGCTTTATTCGGTCGCGTCACCCCGCACATCTCCCGATACAATGTTGCTAACACGGCAAACCCCCAACTAAATTTACCAGCTATTCTAAAATCAATGAGTTTCAGCAACCATCTCAGATGTACAAGGTTTCGTGACAAGTCCGGCATCAGATAACTTCCAATCATCTCAAGAATATATGCCCGAGCATATCGTATTCTTTATAGTTTAGTCGAATCATTATCTGGCTCTGGAAATGTGTCTCGTAACCAGCACATCTCGATTCGACCTCCGTTAATATTATCCGAATAGCACCCAAAAGCTCGTAGCATACGGCTCCCCAATCAGCAGATTGAGCGGACCCGGTGACTGCGTATCCATCCACCAGCAATCCCAATTGCAACTGCATGTCTTTTAGAGTGATAGTACACTCTCCGCATGGAAGATGAAAAGTGTCCGTCTCGGGTCTCTACCTCTTTATCAACGATCTTGATTAGTTTCGGGTCCAACTTGTACCACATGCCTATCGCGGCCACATGTGCCAAAAACCCGCTTCCTGTAGGTAATTCTCTATCAACGTTGACGGAGGACCAGACATATAACGGATATAGCATTGCAACACCCGATCTACAGACTGTTATAAAAAATTCTAAAATAAAAATTAATTAAAATTACATAAATGAAAAAAATATTAAATATTATTGAAAAATTAATTAAAATTGCATAAATGAAGAAATATTAAATAGTATTGAAAAATTAAAATTATCACTTACTATTATCATTTGATCGACGGAGATGTGTTTATTATCGAGACGAATTAATTCTCCGACCATTTCTAACACGATCGAATATTTTTTAATTTAAAAAAAACTAATTCAAAAAAATTTTAAACAGAGCTTTTTTGCAAAAATTAGAGAGAGCTTTGAGAAAATTTGAGAGATTTTGAGAGAATTATGAGAGGACTTTTGTGTGAAAAAAATAAAAGGGGGCCTTTTATAGTTTTTTTTTTGGACCGTTGGAGCCCAAACGGTCAAAAAAAAAGTAGACATTGGGCAGGGGCAAAACGCGTCCATTGGAGTGTGTTATTGTGAAAATATGACACAAATATATGTTAGCTTTAGTGGTTATGTGTTTTGGGAGTATTTGGGAGGTCCTAAGTTCAAGTCTTTGCTTGGGTAAATTTTGTTATTTTGAATGAATTAGGCCCTACTCTTGTTCAGTAGGCTTTTATTTGATTGTTGGTAAAAATATATTAGAATGGGCATGTTGGTCTAGTGGCTAAGCGGAGTGTTAGTGTGTAGGAGGTCCTGTGTTCGAGTCCCTGTGCAAACAGGGGAACTAATTTTTGTTTGAGGCGTGTGGCGTGGTGGAGCTCAAATTAAATTAGACTGCTGTGATAACTAAGATTTTCTTCTTATCAATTTTTATCTTCTTTTTTCCCAACAAATTTTCTGAAGTTAGACTTTTGTTTCTCTGCTGTTTCTTCTCCCTTCTTATTTACCTTTGGTTTTTGTTCCCTTTGGTCTTATTTCTTCTCTTTCCCTCTCTTTTCGTTTATGTATTTTTTGAGAGTCATCTCTTTGGGTGCAACTTTTGACTTCATCTATTTCCGTAAGTGGAAAGTAGGCAATTAACAAAGGGTTCCTTTTACTCTCGTTTAGGTGAATTTCAAAGGTTTTAAGCGGGTATTCCAGTTTGTGGAGATGACTGGTTATCGAATTTGTCGCGGTAAGTTTTCGAGTCGTCATTGGTTTAGTTTGTCGAGTTCTATATTGGGGATATTTGGTTTGATTGACGAATCAAGTGATTAATTAAGGGATATATTGGTCAAATATATGTTTTTGAAGGCTCGGGTTACTTTGCACAACGAATCTATACCAATTGTGTACCCGAAACAGAGAAAACGAGATTCGTGAAAAGTTGAAATTGGTTGCTATCGAGAAATAAGAGAAATAAGAGAAAATAATGCAAAAATTGTAAAGAAAGGAAATAAGGGTGTTATAAACTTGGAAATCAACATTTTGCACTAAAATAGTTTTAGACAGCAGTAGTAATCTAAATTTGAAAAATCATCAAAAATAGTGGGAATTTAGTTATAGGTTGAATAAAATATGAAATTAAATTTATTGAGTCTAGTTTTTCATGGAAGAAACAGTGTAAGCAATGGAATTGTAAATCATGAGATATAATAAATTTTGTGAGATAATGCCAGAATGATTTTGGGTTCCCCTGTTCTGACTTAGGAAAATCATCAAAAATTGTAAAAAAATAATTAGGGGCTTAAATTTATATTTTTAAATCCTTAATGAGTCTATTTCCAAGAGAAACAAACGAAAACATAATCTAAATTCTGTACTAAGAGATAAATAATTTTTAGTAAGGAAAGGATGAAACTGTCAAACAGCAGAATAGGGATAAATTTAAAGATTTTACTGTACTTATTTGGTAAACTATAAATTCTAAAAATCTTATGGTAGAAAGGTATTCGAGTCTAGTTTCAAAAACATCAAGCGGATCTTAATTTGGAATTCTGTAGCTCAAGATATAAATAATTTAGTGATAATGGCTCAATTAGACAGCTTTGAATGAACATATAAGTAAATAGTGAAAACATATATGAGTATTGAGCTAGCATGGGTTACTTTAAAAATGGATCACACGGCCTAGGCCAATTTGGACCAGTGGGCCACATGGGTGTGTGGGCCCATTTTTACCGAACTATTTTTAAGGTTGCAAAGGTCGCCCAAGTCGACTGTGAACCTACTGTAGGGTCGGTAAGCGCTAGTTAGACCCCTAAATGTGTTAAATTGATTGAATGATATATGTACTGAGCATGTTAATATCTGAACTGAATATATGTACTGAAATTGCATAATAATATATCATCCATTGTATGTTGCATTGTATTGGGTTGGGGGTTGTTATTCGGAGGAAGTGAACTGAAAGGCTTTAAGCCTAATTTACCGGCAACTCAGTTCCAAACTACTGTTTTGTGTAGCATTCGGTACTACTTGAAGTGTAAGGATGGGAGGGTTGATTATATCCCCACATAGAATGTAGGGTTGGACGGAGATGGTGTGTAGAGGATGGTTGGGTAGGATTTTGCTCTTGCATAATCATATCGCTCTCGACATCGTGATGGGCTAAGGCCCTACTGCATTTTTAACACTGTATTGAGATGGGTTAAGGCCCAAACTATCACTGATACTAAAAAGGGCTTAGGCCCAAGACTGTTCAACTGTGCATTGTGAATACTGATTGTTTGTTTGTTTCTGTGGGATTACACATTGAGTTTACGTAAACTCACCCTTTTTGTTTAATGTGCACAGGTAATCCCCAGACTTAAACGGATCGGTGCGACGGAGGACTCAGCGATGACCACAGTAATTTTTGGACTTCATGGTTTTCAATTTACAATTTATGATTTGATTATTATTGATTATTTGAGTTATAATTTAAGGACCACTTGGAACTTTGGTTTTAAATTTGAGTTTTTATTTATTTATTTTACTTTATGGATTTATACCTGCCGGTCATAGGAAATTCAGTTTTCAAAAAGTTAAAGTAATTTCTAAACGCATGATCACCGGACTATTTTATTAAAGCTTCCGCAACAAAGGATGTTTCAAAACAAATGTTTTAAATGAATAAAGACGACTTCCTAAGTTCTAACAAATGTTTACTACAGATTATAACATGGAATGTTTTCATCGTAACAACGAGGTTTCAAAAACACTATCGTGTAACATTGCCAAATATAGCCATAACGTCTAGGCCGGGTTTAAGGTGTTTCATTTTTTATTTATAAAATATTATTATTTTTAAATATTACTTACATTAAATATTATATATATATTTATTTTTAATTTATAAAATATAAATGTATTTATTCACTTTTACCGCTCAAATGAAAAAAAATTCGAGTTAATAGAGTTAACGAATCATATTTTATCATCCTAACTCGATTTGAAATTTTCTCGAATCAAGTCGAGTGAAATGAAAATCGAATCTAATGTATTTGTTCAAGTTAAATTAAGAAAATGACTTTCGATTGTTGTAGCCACTGACACCCACCGTAATCAAATTTCCTATTAATTTTCATCCATTCATAATTTATTTATTAATCTTTTATATACGGGTTAGTTTTTTTGCTTGCTTACTTGTTTCAATTACTTTCGAATTCTTTTCACCATGTATTTTGAAATTAAAAAATATTAAATGTAAAAAATATGATTTTTTAATAAAATTTATTTTAAAGATAAAGTGTAAAATTGATATAAACATAAAATAAAATTGATATAAACATAAATTTTAACATAAATTTTTATGGCATCATAAATATTTTATGGTATAATTAATAATTCAAATTTAACATAAATTGATAAAGATTCAGTATGATTAAATAATTTAATAATATAAATAGTAAATATAAATTTGAAAAAAAATGAAATTGTGGAAAGTAAAAATTTTGGGAAAGCAAAGGAAAATTTTTAGGGTTTGAAGAAATACAAATTTTGTGGAAAAGTAAAAAAAATGTTTTGAAGGTTTAAGGAAGTAAAATATACGATAGGAAATAAAAGTTTTGAAGGAGAATGAAAGAAAAAAAATTGGGAGTTGGGGAAGAGAAATAAAAGAGTTTAATATTTAATTTATTTAGTTATTCAAATTTGAAAATTAAATTTATTTGAACTCGAAATTAAAATAAATTTAAGTTAATTCGAAATTTAAAAATAATTTAAAGTTAATTTTTTAATTTTTAAAATCGAATTAAATTTTACTTACTGTGAGAAAATAATCTGGTTTTTGTTAGAAGGAAAGTTGGGGTTTTAGAATTTCAAGATTTTTATGTGTGTTTTATTTGATTTTTAAATATTGAACAATTTATTTTATGTTTGTTAGAATTAAAGCTAAATAACTTGATATATTGCTAATTGGTTGAGATTAAATCTGATAGTATGACAATATTTGAACTATTTCCCCTTACAAAGAAATTATTAGTCAATTAACCATTTTGGCATCCGATCAAATTAAGTGTGGTTTGACATTGTTTTCTTTTGGGGAGGCAGTGAACTCAAGCATTTGAGAAATCAGAAACAGAAAGTGAAAAATGGCGAGAGAGAAAACAAGCCCTGGTTTAAAGATCCTCTGGTTCTGGACCATCGGCACCGCTGCCAGTTATTTCTCTCTCTCTTTCTCTTAAAATTACTATCTTTATCTCTTAAAATATTTGTAAACTTTGCACGAATGTGACCCCTTTGTCTTGCAGTTTTGGTTACAAATGTAATGAGGACTAGACTGAGAGACATGGAGAAAGTAATGAGCGCTCAACAACAGCAACAAGAAGGTGGTACTCCTGATTCAGTCATACTTGACACCTCACCAGAGTCTAATGAGGGAATTGTCAGAGAAGTTAAATGATAGGTTTGATTTTCATTTTCATTTCTATTTCTTCTGTTTTGAATTGATTTTGCGATATAAGTTCTGAATTGGGAGTGGATTCGTGGGTTTTTTTTTTCTCTTATAAATTCTGCATTGTTGAACTTTGTGAGGGTGTGCCATGTGTTTGCTGAAATGTCTAACCGAAATATTTTGTTTATTAATTGAGTTACCAGCTACCTCTGAATCGGTTTTCCTAGTTTCAAGTTGCTTTGTGGAGATTTTAGGAAATAAATCAAGCTAAATTTCGGTGGTGTTAGATATTTCTATCACCGAAATGTTTAGTTCAAAATCTCAATATTTGTTAATAAATGACATTGAGGAAATTTATATATGAAATAACATGCTTCACAGATGTTCGAGTATCTGAAGTCTACTTCAGAAATAAAATTAGCAGTTATGAGGTTACCTGCATTTCCTTGCAACTTTACTCCTTTCTATAGCTTTGTATTTTGCATCATCATTTTTGTATCAGCTCGTAAAATATTAGGAGATAAACAAGAAAAATAAAAACAGACAATTTAAGGTAATCATTTGTATCAAATAATCCAAGCTCTATTGATAATTTGGCCACAGTATAGTGATCGGTCAAAGGCTTATCTTATTGTTCCAAAAAAGGTTGATATATTTTTAGGGTAAAAAAAAGTTGATTCTTGTGTTTCATAGAAATGGGTTACTAAGGTCTCAAGGAACTTGATTATGGTGCATTCTTATGCTTTTAAGGTCTTAGTGTTAGATGTCAATTAGTATCTTGGCATTGAAAACGTTAATTATTATATTTTGAATTAAAAGAGCGCTTATTCATCTTACCTTTATAGCAAAATTCATATTGTGGAAGATCAATTTTCTTAAGCAAACTTAAAGCGTCATCTTTCACAAGTCTAGTGATTCTTTCTTAATTAATATGATTAAGTCTCAAACATCAAATGTAGACATCATTAGAATAAGAAGTTTTAAGTCTTTTATTCAAAATTTCAATTTCAAGCAATGTGTAGATATTTGATTTGATAAAATAGAGATTTTTTGACATCCATCCATTATAGATAAGTTTACGATTTCTAAATTTTGCAATAATATTATTGAAAGTCATAGTTAAGCCGTCTTTAAATAAACATGAAACAGAAATTAAGTTTTATTAAAACTTAGTACATAAAAAACGTCTTTTGAAATAATCTTAAAATTACCAAAATAAAGATGTATATTCCCCAATGCTTCAGTTGTCACACTTGTCCCATTTTTTGTTTGTAACAATAGACTTTTATCTCTAAGATCTTTTGTTTTCTCAAACCCCTATAGAGAAAAACATACATTATTAGTCGTTCCAGAAATAATGACCTAATGGTCTATTGAATCTTTCACTAAATAAGTTTTTGTTATAAAGAGTTTCATACATTTGCCTTTATTGGTCATTTAATCCTTTCACTCTTTATTGTTTGCCTTGATGTGCCTTTTCTTACTGCAAAAGAAACACTTAGATAAGTCTTTAGGCTTCTTGGTTTTCTTCATTTCCACTTGAGGTGGCCTAGAGAATTTAGCCTTATTTCTCTTAACGTGCTTTCCCTTCTCTTTAAACGAAGTAACCGCTAAGTTTGCTTTTGCTTTTCGAATTGGCTGATCGCGATTCAACATCAACTCATAGGATTGTAATTTCTTCATGAATTGTTAAAGCATCATATTCTTGTTCCCAAGGTTATATGCGACCTAAAAGCCTACAAAATTCTTGGAAAAACTTTTGAACACCATCTCAATTTGCATGTTTTGGTTTAAATTGGCTTTATTATTCACGGCATCGGCAAAATATTCCATAAGAGTGATCATATGGTTTTGAATGGAGTATCGAGCTTTTTCTGGGCATTCATCAAACTAATAATAGAAGACTGTCGAATGAAGGCAACTTGACCTTCAAACATGTCTTCTAGTTTGTCTAGAATCGTTTTGACAGTCTTACAACTCTCTAGTTCCTTATAAAGGGTGTTGGTCACGCTTGTCAGTATATAGCAACAAGCTATCTCATCAAACTCCTCCTAGTGTTTTCTAGCCCAGCTTGAGTAGCTAAAGTATATTTATTATCAAGGATTATTTTTAGTTTATTACAGCTTAGGACAATCATAAGATTCCTTTTCCAGTTCTTATAGATATTTCTGTTTATTTTGTTTTCAATGAGTATATTTAATAAGGAGTAGGTGTCATTTTGAATTAAAAATAAAATATTCATTCATTAATATTTGTGTATTAAACAAATATTTGAAAACATTTTACAATTTTACTATATGCATTATGATGTATGCATCTTATATTAAACCTCAAAACATTTGTGTTTATTACAATGATAATTCCTACAATTAGTACATGAACATAATTTATTAGGCATTCACACGTACTAGAAGATCTTAAGTGTATAACCATCAACTTAGCACCTATCACATCATGTATTACAAATGAGTAATTAAATTGTCATATCATCATAAGAGACCTTTGATGAAAGTCATAGGTCTTATTTAAGGACCGCTCTCACACAATCTTTTAAAAACATGCAAGGTTTTTAATATCCGGTTTTAATAATGAATGATCAATATATGCATGATAAGTACATGTGACATTCTTTCCCTAAACTATATGACATGCTTATAATACATATGCATGAACATACATTCGAAGTCAAATAAATATCATCATGTATCATATATAAAAGGATAAAATTTAAATAACCCTGACTAACCAAAGCTTCCATGATTCCATTCTAGAAAAATAATAAAATTGTAAAATTCACCCTAAAACATATTTTGGGTCTTCTATTTTGTTACCATGAACTTACACTACGATACCGGTTCATGTTGATGTTTTTTCGTCGTAGTCGTCACATTGTCGCCATTATTGTCGAATCGCCATTGCCATTGCTGACCACCATTATCGTCGGCCCTTGCCATCGATCATCACCGTCGAACCACTAGTAGCCTCCTATTTCCAAACCATCATCGATCTTTCACTAGTTTGGCTAGGTCGGATTTGTGTCACCTCTATCAGTCTCGATGCGTCTCAATTCTCTGGGTTCCACAAAAAATTATAGGTTACATAGGTTTTATGTCTGTTTTCGGCTCACATAATTTATTCTAAAATAATAAAATAAATCTTAAATGGAGATGATAGTCCACAATCTAATTATACATACCGAAAATTAATAATAATTACATTTATTTTCTAGGAAACACAATTTTGCACAAATACTTTATCATATATAATAAAGCAATAGCATACATTCATTAATATACATATCCCTAAACATGTTGATAATTACAAGAATGTCACATCTTATCAAAATTATTCACATGAATAAGAGAGAATTTTCGGTATCAATTTATATACTATAAACATAGCACAACTTGATTTTGATACCAATTGTTAAAAAACTCAGTTCAAAAACGTTTTTTTGCACAATAGAAAATAAAAAAAATTTAAAAACTAAGCGATTTGTAATATTTACAACAATAAACCCTTTACTGAAATTGTACATGTGATTTTGGCTAGACGGATCCTTGTTGTTTCTAGCTTTCAACCGAACAACTTTCTCCGCTATTCTCTCGTACCACGAATTGCTTCAAGTGTGAGCTCAAACGATTCAAATCAAATACAAAACCAGAAATAGTTTACTTTAAATTTAGTGGGAAAGTAAAATTCTCTTAATAGAAATCGGTAGAAATGTTATTCTAGAAAATATAATTAATACTTAGAGAATAAATTGTCACTATTTTTAGGTAGAATAATATCTTTAAGTTGTGTCTTTAGCCCTACTAGTGCCATCTATTTATAAGAAGAGGTGAAACCCTTGTTGAATTGTATAAATTTATTTTAATAGAAAACAAACTCCTAATCTAACTAGGATTAGGTAGGGCAGCAACCCTAGTTAAACAAACTAGGGTTTATCG
This sequence comes from Gossypium rotundifolium, assembly GCA_025506655.1. NCBI lineage: Eukaryota > Viridiplantae > Streptophyta > Magnoliopsida > Malvales > Malvaceae > Gossypium > Gossypium rotundifolium. Next base: position 4,331,588 of record CP106725.1, on the reverse strand, counting down.
TCCCTAGCATTAAATATGAGGGGTTTTGGGGCCTTTCTCATATCAAGTCCAATTATTTCTTAGACTTTTATCCTAGTATTTTATAATTCAATTTAACTCGATATTTGTTTTTTTATTTACCAAAATAAACATTTTAAATTAATTAATTTCTTAATTAAATTTATTAACTCAATTCTAATTCCATTAAATTCATGACGACTTTACCGTAAAAGAATCTATTAGAAAATATATTTATAAATTTAATGGATTTACCATACTAATAAATTTATTTTCATTTTGAACTTCAATTATTTAATCACTTAATTACATAATCATTCAAAAAATCATAAATTCATTTTTTAGGTCATTTCCATTTAGAAAAAACCATATTCATTTTCAAATGTTTCTCATTTATCTAACTTTACCATATTTATCCAGTTTTGCTCATTTGATTTAACATGCAATACATTTTTGTTTCAACGAGATAGTCGATTGGAAATAGGTGATTAAGGCTCAAATGATTTATAATTAAATTTCAGCTTTTCGCCTATTAATTATAAACTCATTTACTCATAAAGTCATTCCACTATAGTATTGTGATTGAGCTCATCTAATGACCTTGTTATAAGTGTGTTACCCTCATAGAATATCCTTAATCTCTTTGGGATAATATTCATTCTCTCAATATGATCCTATTTTATATCATGGTAACCATAATATCTTCCTTCATGAAAAGTCAATTACTATAAAATAATAATCAAGTCATTCATCACAAAGACGAATGACCTGTGTTTACGTTTACTTTTGATCAACCATGTAATGCCATTGAGATGATATCATTTACCCATGTCTCGGGTTATAAATTCCACTATTGTGAATGACGCTACATACTACAGAAGTCGTATATCTAACGCATCAGCTTTCTATTCCTTATCTATTTGAATTTAGAATTTTATTTACATTAAAGTATACGAGTCACACATACATAGTTCGTCATCCATTCAGAATTTAGATATGACATACTATAAATGTCACAAGTGAATAAATTCATAAATGGATTCAAGATCTATTCTACTTAGGTTTAGTCCTATGTACTGTCAGTCTAGTCAGTCACATCTATGTCTCTATCTTCTGGGAGTCATCCACTCCTATGCTCAAGACAAAGCATATTCACAATTGGACTTGACAAACAACATATTAGTTTTTCAATCAATTTGCTAATTTCTAATTAGAGTAATGACATGTTTAGGTTCGCCTATTAATATAAGTTGTCTTTCCGTATTATGATCCGACCACGTAATACCGTTTAGTATTAGTTTAAACATTAGATAACTATTGAGCTAATATTTTCTTTTATTCTGCTTTACTTGTAAAAACCACATGAGGATGTAATCAATAAATTATTTTATTAACTAATCTATTCGAAAAAAAAGTTTATAAACGAATATACTATACTTAGAGCACCAGATCCAACATCTAAGTACATGTCATATAACTAAAACACATATTATAACATCCCACTCTCGATTCAATCATCGATCTAAGATATGAGACGTCACATTCGCTGCAAAAGCACTTACAATTTTATTTCAATATCTAATAAGACAATTCATACAAGTTATACGACATCAAAAGGTAAGTGTTATGACATTGTGGGTAACAGCTCTCTATTGTAACTTCAATATAGTTGTGTCGCAACCCTAAAAATAGTAATTCCATTTCACAACTTCAAAAGGGGAACATCAAAACGTTGATGGCAAATAGTTTAGTGTTGTGATTTCAGCAAGGACAAGTTGCGACATTAAAGGCAATGGGTTGAGAGTCACGACTTCAACGGAGGAATGTTGTGACTATGAAATCAGAGGCTTAATGCCACGACACCAATAAAAGAGTGTCGCGATCATGAGGACAGACTCTTTAAATTTTTCATATTTATCCCTAAACTGCCAAATACCAACTCAAATGGTCTATGTAACCCAAAAACTTTGTAGAGATTATTTCAAATGCCAAATTACCATCTATTCAACTTGTTACTGTATATCAACTTCAAACCATATCAATTAAACCTATGCACAAGAGGATCGTAAGACTTATAATAACAAAAGGACTTGATCAACAATATCTGACAAGGAGCTAAACAATTTCTAGTTGCCTCATAACAAATCATTTCTATACATGAGTTTGAGCATTATGTACAAAGGACATCCTACCACATTTGATACAAAAATAAGTATACTCTTATTCTCATATTGATAGTATGGTATTCGTACCAAACAAGTTTCGAGAATCCGATAGCTGAGGATCTACACATAAGGAAACAACGGTAGGTAAGCATTCAATGGTTAATAAATTCAAAATAAAATTTACTATACTTAACTTGGTCTTAGGTGAGCAGATTAAATGCCAAGAGAAATAAACACAAGTCTAGCTAAACAAGGTGCATAACATTACAAGGCAAGGTGGGCATAGATAAACATATGTATATATATATATATAGGTTCAAGTGTCAAATATCATAGCTACAACCAAAAGCATTAAGAGACCATGTCATTTGTTATGTGATTACATAACTCTCAATTCCTTCTAATGTGCTACTTGATAGTCACTAAACTAACTATAAGCGCACCTATCGAACAATAGTATAGCTATGGTGAGTAGAGAATATCGTATCCACGAGGACTAAAAGTACTAGTAATTACCGTTTTTCTATTATTTAGACAATAAATTGAAGTGATTGTTTTTAATCTAAAATTACTAAACTAATTTATCTAATAACGCAACAGAGAATGAAATGGGAAAAATAATCGAAGACAACCAATGAGAAAAATAATACCCAGGAAAGAATCTACCTAAACTTCACCTATTATTCTGAATCTGAATTAAACGATTTATTCACTTGTGCCTTGATCTGTAGAAATCCCTAAATTATGTTGATATCTCTTTCGAGAGTAAGATCAACTAACTTCTATGTTGATTAATTGAAATCTCTTTCTAATTAAAACCTCTATTGTTGCATTAACTCGATCTATGGATTCTCCTATTAGATTTGACTCTAATTCGATAGATTTATGTCGTCCTATTTTTAAGATTGCATGTAACTCCACTCAATTATGCTAGATCTACTCTTAAATAGAGACTTTTGCTCCACTGAAATAAGCACATTAAACTTGAATTAATACCTTAGAAATATTAAAATAAGAAATAAGCTACACAATTGAGAATAAGAATCAAGTATTTATCGCATAAATAAAAAATCAAATAATAAGATTCATCCTAGGTTTCATCTTCCCTAGGTATCTAAGGAATTTAGTTCATAATCGTGAATGAAAACATCTCAAAGTCAGAATAACCACAAGACATAAAGAAACTCAATAAAACTTTGAAAGAAATTAAATGGAGATCTTCGATCTTAACGGAGATCCGCTTCCGAGTTGATTGCGATGGCGTTCTTCGAGTGCTTTATTTGATCTTCTCTTAATGCCCTTTTCGATCTTCTTCTAATATGTATTTATAGATTTTAAAATGCTCAGAAAGTCTAAAAATTGGGTTTTTTAGCGTATTTAGGAAGCAGGGTGCGATATCGACACTGGCTGGCACATGGGTGTGTGGCCAACCCGTGTGGCTCATACGGGCGTGTGTCCAACCGTGTGGATCCTGAAAATAGCTCTTTTTGTCCGATTTTGACTTGTTTTTCGCTCCTTTCACTCTCTTATACTCACCTAAGTATAGAAACATGAATTTAAAGGATTATAAGCATCAAATTCACTAATTTACATAATAAATCATCCAAAAACGCATCAAGTGTAACACCCCCTACCAGTATCCGTCGTCGGAATAAGGTACAAGGCATTACCGGAGTTTACAGAACCATTTTTCATTAAACCGAGTCAATTTACTATTCATATTCTGAACGTAATTATAATGTCCCTCTATTGGGCTCTCGAAGCCCAAAACATACATTAGAAGCGATTCGGGACTAAACCGGGATCATAAGAAATTTTTCGCATAATCTCAAATTTTTTTCTCTATTACAAGGGTCACACGCCCATGTGCTATAGGGACACGCCCGTGTGACCAACACACCCATGTGACTTACCTCGCTCCAGGCCTTGTGGCTTCACACGCTCGTGTCCCTAGGCCGTGTACCTCACACGGGCAAGGCACACGCCCGTGTGCTCGATCCTGGGCATTCTGTTTTGTAATTTCTGGATACAGGAGACACATGGCCTTGACACAAGCCCATGTAACGGCATAGACATACGCCCGTGTATCTACCCGTGTGAACAAAAATAAGGCTATATCCAAGCCTCATTTCTCACCCAATTGGTCTTATACTTACATCAACATTTAAATATGTTCAAGATTCAATTTATATGATTAAATATCTAAATTTATCAATCAACTATTCATATATATATAGACATATTCATAAATTTTTATAGCATTCTTAACCATTATCTTCATCCATATACTTATACCATCTCATCATTTGTTCATTTTAAACCCATATCAAACATGATAAAATCATAATTATATGTAACTCAAAACTTACTAAATACAAGCCATACCAATGGCTAGTTACAGTTAAATCATTTATAAGCCAACATTAACTAATTAACCTTTACATGCCATTATAACTATAATTCATTTACCATACATACCAAAATAGGCCGATGGATAGTGTAAGTGATCTCCGTCGAGCTTCTTAACCAACGAGCTTCCAAAAATGCACTCATTTAAATTTAATATAAACATACAAGCCATAATCAATCATCTTGATCACAAGCCCTAACACATAACCTCATCACCCTTGTTAGTCGTACACTTCATATAAATACCAAGAAATATGTATGGGCTCAATTCTCATTAAGTTTCTCATATATATAGACAATTTCACATTATTTAATCATATAACATATAGCAACCATATCTTTTATTTTAAATACATTTTCATAACAACTTGTATTGATTTCATACTATTTTATATTTGAGCTTTACTCATCAAAGTATTTGAAATATCATCTTTATGCAAATAGTACACATGAGGTACATAATTCCATAATTATGAATGAACATATTTATCAAACATATTCCATGTTTATATATCATAGTCTCATGTCTCCATATATCAATAACCATCATTTTCTTGTATTTCGGATAAATACTTGTAACCATACATAAGTATGCAATTCGCTATTTCTTCCTGTCAATCACAATTTCAAATGACAAATTCTTGTGAATATGCTCACCAATTTCATAATTCCATAAATTTACCGTTTTTCATATTTATCCCGTTGAATTCTTCGAAATTTCGATGGATTTTAGTGTACAATCTCATTAACTGTCAATTCGTAGACATATATACATAAGTCCTTTTCAGAGAGCACACTCCCGCGAACCTCATTTCTTACAGTAGGATTACCAGTTTAGGCTAATTCCCCTGTTAGAGAGCACACTCCATGAACCTCATTTCTTCAATGGATTACTAGATTCAGCTAAATCCTCGGTAACATATGCTCAAAGAGTATTGTCAGGATTACTAGTCCAGGCTAAATCCCCTACAATGATAAATACTCTATAGAGCTTTGTCTGTAGATTACCAGTCCAGGCTAAATCCAAACTCACATTTACTTTGGATTACCCATCCAGGCTAATTCCATTTCACACATATTCTTCGGGAGGGCTTATATCAGGATCACCCGTCCGGGCTAGATCCTTATCACACATATTCTTCTGGAGGCCTTATATCAGGATCACCCGTCCAGTTTAGATCCTTTTTATCGTCAAATCCTTTTCAGTGATCCATCGAATTCCATTCCATTCAACCGGGATTTATTTTCCTTTTATTGAATATTATCAACATTTCATCAATAATCATACATTGAGCATTCAAATCACATTTTCATCACATAAACATACATTTCAAACATTTAAGAATACAATTCAAGTTACACAAACTTACAATTCGATTTTTATACCATAATGATAATCTTAATTTCATAATAAATATTTGAAGTAAAACATTATATCATTTCTAATTCAACGTTTATCAATTATAATCGGGCATGTGATCAATTTATACATAAGTCATTCATATATTTTCCTCTTCCTCCTCTCTATTCCAAATCCTTAATGTACATATACGCTTATAAGTAACATTATCTATAATTTCACTGTTTACTTATATGTATATTCAAAGCTATTCATCCGTGTCATAGTAACTAAATTATTTTTATCTTGAGCTACAAAACTCCAAATTAAGATCTGCTTGATGTTTTTGAAACTAGATTCATATATCCTTCTACCATAAAAATTTCAAAATTTATAGTTTAGTTAATTAGTACAGTAAAATCTTCAAATTTATTCCTATTCTGTTGTTTGACAGCTTTGACCTTTGCTTACTAAATATTAATTATTTCTTAACACAGAATTTGGATGATATTTTCGTTTTTTCTCTTGAAAATAGACTCATTAAGAATTTAAACATATAAATTTAGGCCCCTAATTATTATTCTCCAATTTTTTATGATTTTCCAAAGTCAAAATAAGGGAACCAGAAAACATTCTGACATTGTCTCACAAAATTTATTATATCTCATGATTTACAACTCCATCGCTTACACTGTTTCTTCTATGAGAAAACTAGACTCAATAAGTTTTAATTTCATATTTTATTTATCCTCTAATTTGATTCCCACAATTTTTTGTGATTTTTCAAAGTTAGACTACTGCTGTGTCCAAAATTGTTTTAGTGCAAAATATTGATTACCATTTTCTCCTAAACTTTTAATACATGACAATTTCGTCTTTAGGCTCGGAAAATAAAATTCTTGCAACTTAATCCTTATTCCAAGCCTAATTATTCTCATACATACCAATCACAGCCCATGAATTCCATGAAATTTCAAAATTTTCTATAAATTTAACACTTTTCAATTTAACCCCTAAAACATGTTTTCATCCAAAATTCTTTAATAAAACACCTTTAAACATCCATTAACATCTCAATTTCATCATCAAAAAACAAAAATCATATGAATTTATCAATGGTAACTTTCAAAATTTTCAAAAAAAATCAAAAACTAATAGAATACTAAGTTGGACCTAATTGTAAAAGTTCAAAAATATAAAAATTTTAAGAAAAAAGCAAGAATTGAACTTACTTGAAGCTAAAATATGAAAGATCAGCTCAAAACCCTCTTCCATGGCTGTTTTTGACAGAAAGTTGAAGAAGAAATGGCCTAGAAATCATTAAAATCAACTTTGGCCATGTAACTTTTGTTAAAATTCCAATTTTGTCCTTTTCACATAAAAATCTTTGATTTTTTCACGTTATGCCGCATCAGCCATTTTAAAATGTCCATTTTCCCTTTTGGTCCTTCCTTATTTAATGTTTAAGCTATTTAATCACTTTAGTAAGTTTTGGACCTTTTTAATTTAGTCATTTTTATCTAATTAACCACCGAAACGTTAAAATTTTTTGACAAAATTTTAATACTATCTTATTGACACTCCGAAAATACTCATAAAAATATTTATGGCTTGGTTTATAACACCGAGATCTCAATACCTCTTTTTCTCAATTTCTTAACCAAATAAATATTTATAAAACACAGTTTACTATTTCAAAAATATTTTAAAAGCTACATTTGGCTTATAAATATTAAATAATATAATTTACGAGTTCATTTGCCCGATTTGATGGTCTCGAACCACTATTTCTTACATCGCTGAAATTTGGGCTATTACATGAAGAATGAGATTAAAAATATGTTACTTTTATGGCTTATCACTACTCATCCATACCATGACAATTATATTTAAAAAGGATTCATAACATATCATATAAAGTTTATTTTTCACATATTCAATTTGACATTTCACTCAATGCAACCTAAGCAAAACGGACTCGGACACACGGGTGAACTACATCACACTAAGATAGCTCTAATGAGCATGAACTACACCACACAAAGCATATAAGTGCAAAGCTTGTAATCAACAAATGCATATACATATGCAAATGCATATTTCCATCGCAATAAGGTTTCCATAGAAACAATGCATACTCGATGATCCGCAACAAATGTTTGATCCCGTAATGACATAACGTAATGACATAACATAGTCTCCACCTTATTATCAATCTAAAAAAGAAATATGCATACAACATTATTGGCATGTCAACTGTGTCCTAGTCTTTTTACCAAATTTACATAGGCATATACCACTTGTGAACATATTCAAGTTTTGACAATTACATGTTTTACTTAATGATTCATAAATGTAACTCATAAGAAAATCACTAGCCATTTGTTTTGGCTCTTTTTAACAAGGACATCACTTTGCACATAGATATATTTTCTATTTCAACAAATAGATGAGATTCATATCACCGTTTCATCAACTTACTTCCATTCATTAGTATCTCATTGCCAAGAATATTAAGTTCAATAAATATTAAACATGTTTTAACTAACAAGAAAAGATAGCAAGTTCAATGAGAACTTACCTTTCGAAACATAAAATGAGTCGATCTTTTTCAAAGGTTATTCAACAGCTTTATCCTTTCCTTTGCTTACTCCGACACTTTCCAATTCTTTGTCTAAAAATTCATACAAATCCATAATTAAAATTATGAATTTAGAAACAAATGATCCCCTAATGGCCATTCAATACTAATGATAAATGTCATGGAATGCAAAGTCTCCTGATACTCCTTCAGACCCTATTATCAAAAAATTTCGCATCTTTCAATTTTCTAACCAAATTGAAATCCTACTTCAATTTTTTTCCTGGGGACCTCACATTATCATTTTTTTTACAATGAAATCTCGAAGTTCACTTTTATTACAAGTGGGTCTCTAAGAATTCAATAATGGTTATAAAGTTCTAATTCAATTCAATCTACTCCAAGTCAACACGTTTCATTAACAACATGATTTTATATGAACTAGACTTAACAACTCCTTTCTTTATATCTCTCATATGCTCAACTATGGAAATCTAAGCCATGCTTTAATAATTCAATATTCTAAGGAATAGATCATGACTATCTAATGTAAACCATTAAGAATTCAACAAAAAATTAAAGGAAAAGGACCTTCGTACCTTGAAATGGTGGACGGTAATGGAGGAATAGTTCTTCCTCTCTTTGGCTTTCCTCAGACAATGGTGAAAAAGAAGATGGGATGAACATCTTTTCTAATAGAAGCTGATAAACGTTTTAAACTACCCAGCTCTAAACATAGGTACTAATTTGGTTAGGATTTATTGTTGTAAATAACACAGCTGGTCAATTTTTAAAAAAATCATTGTGCAACAAAATCAATTTCGAAAGAAAAATTTTCTAATAGAAAACCCCAAAAATCTTATAAATTATAAAATTAAAAATTCATAACTAATTTTTTAATTATGAAAACATTTTAAAACCATAAGTATGCAAATCTTCAAAAATATTTAAAATTTTCATAAAATTAAAAAAAAAAGAAGTTTGTTTGGAATTTTAAGTTTTCTAAAAAATCGTGGAATTTTATGAAAATTTAATAAATTTATGGCATTTTTTACTAAAAAACTCAAAACCTCTTAGAAAATATAAAAAAATTCATAAAAATAGAAAAAAATTCTTGAAATCTTCTAAAATACCCTAAAATTATTTAAAATAATTCATAAAATTCTAATATTTTCTAAAAAACATAAAATTCCAAGCTAGCTGTCGAAACCATTTTAATGTTTGATTTTAAAACGGGGATCAACTTTGAAAAACGAAAATGGGAGTCGCCACCAATCCCTTTTTTCTTAGGTGTGATTGGATCACCTTGTAAAACGTTTTATTTTAAAACATTTGATTTTGGTCTACGAAAAAAAACGAGAAAACGGGTTCGGGATCGGTTACGTATGAGGAAGGGTTAGCACCCTCATAACGCCCAAAAATTAGTACCAAATTAATAAAATCACGTCCAAATGTTTGAATTTTAAAAAGTTTTAAAATAAGATCCGTTATTAGAAGGAAAACCAAGATTTACCTATCTCAAAGAAATAAGAATACTATACCCAGTAAGTTAGGATACAGCATCTCATAACTTCGAAGCTAGGTACATCTTTATTTTAGAAAATTCTTACCTCGAGACACAAAATATCATACCCAGTAAGTTAGGATACAACGTTTTGAATTGCCGAGAATAAGTTTTTTATTTGAAAATTGGTAAACTTTAATTTTAAAATGAAGGGATATCTAATACTTTAAGTTCTATGAGAAAAATCACAACCCAGTAAGTTAGGGCACGATTCTTCTCGAAGAGCTCAAATATCACATATCATCGTTAAAAATATATAAAAAAAAAATCTTTGATTTAAAAGGTATTTTATAAAAAATGGTATGAGCAAGACATTGTAACTAGAGGTGAGCATTCGATCGAATCGAATCGAATCGAATGAAAAAATTTCAAGTTAATCGAGTTGATGAATCATATTTTATCATCCTAATTTGATTTGAAATTTTCTCGAATCGAGTCAAGTGAGATGGAATTCGAACCAAATCGAATCGAATATATTTATTCGAGTTAAATTTTAAAAAATAATTTTGGGTCCTTGTAACCACTGTCACCCATTTGTCCACCTTAATCAATTTTTTTATTAACTTTGATCACCTCATAATTTATTTATTAATCTTTTATGTACGGGTTAGCGTCTTTGCTTGTTTAGTTGTTTCAATTATCTTCAAATTCTTGTCACTATGTATTTTAGAATTAAAATATATATTAAATGTAAAATGTAATTTTTTAATAAAAGTTATTTTAAAGATAAAATGTGAAATTGATACCAATATAAACTTTTAATAAGAATATTTTATGGCATAATTAATAATTCAATTTTAATATAAATATTCAATATGACTAAACAATTCAATAATATAAATAATATAAAATGTGAGTTTAATTTAATAATATAAATAGTAGATATAAATAAAATTATTACTATTTATGTTTAGTGATTTTTTTTTGATTTTTTGATTTTTTATTTGAGAGTAAAGGGTGAGAAGTAAAAGTTTAAGGGAAATAAAAGTTTTGAGGAATAAAAGTTTGAGGAAAGTAAATAGGGGAGTAAAATTTTGGAGGAAAATATAAAAAAATTTGGGAGGGATGGGTTTGGGGTAGATGGGAGGTGGGATGGGAAGGGAGTAAAAGTTTTAGGGGAAAAGTGGGAGGGAGTAAAAATTTGGGGGGAAAATAAAAAGTTTTGAGGGTTTTTGGGAGTAAAATTTTGAGAAAAAATAAATGGGAGAGTAAAATTTTGGAGGTAAATGAATTTTGGGTAGATTGGAGGGTTGGGATGAGAGGGGAATAAAAGTTTTTGGGGGAAAGTGGGAATGAGTAAAAGTTTTGAGGGAAAAGTGAAAAGTTTTGGGAGTTTGAGATAAAAATGTAAAATATTATATTTTGATATTCGAATTATTCGAATTATTCGAGTTATTCGAATTCGAAAACTCAATTCAATTCGAATTCGAAATTCGAAAAAAATTCGAGTTGACTCGAATAACTCGATTAACTCGAATAATTCGATTCGTTTAACTCGAAATTCAAATTTTTTTCGATTTTTTCAAGTCGAATCGAGTTTTGCCCACCCCTAATTGTAACATTCATATCAATTGCAATTATATGTGTAACATCCTAAATGTGGGCTTGCGCATTTATATGATAGTTTAATATGTTATATTGAGATTTTAAGGATCGGGTTGATTTTTTTTTATTAAGGTTTAAATTAGTGCTCTGGGTATTTTAAAGTGATACATATTGGGCTTAAAAAAATTTTGGGTTAGGTGGCTAATAAATGGTGTTAGCTCATAATTTAAGTAGATATTTAATTAAGTGACAAGCTGGGCTTGTGACCCAAAGATTTGAGGAGCTTTAAGTGGGTATAAGGTGGCGTCATAAGGGGGGAGAAGTTTGGGCCAAGTGAGGGCTACTTAGAGCCCAAGTTTTGGGTCAAAAATTCGGCACTTAGGAGCCTTAGAAGTAGACGGCACACTAGCTACAAAATAGGGATTTTAGTTCTTTTATTTTCTTGATAAATACGAAGATAATGAAGAGAAAGATGAGGGCTATTTTCAGGGAGATAAGGGATTAAGATAACAAGGAAGATAAAAGCTATCAGATGACAGTAGAGTTGGCCTAAAATCCAACTCTGGGAGGGGGAGTGTATTGCCAAAATCTATATAAGCCAAGTGATCATCCTTTCTTTCAATTTTTCTCTTCTTCCTCACCTAGTCAATTTCTTCTTCTTTTCTCTCAAAACCTTTTCTTTGCGCAACTCTCCAATCACGTTTACTTTCCCCTCTTCTCTTCTTAAAGCCGAATCTACAAGTGAAATCTCTATTTCTCGAAGGTGCACCGTAAGCCATATACTCCTCTTTAATCCGCTGAGTTTTAGGATTTTTCCTTTTCTGTGATTCCTTTGTTTTGATCAACTCCTAATCTAAATCATTGTTTCCAAGGCCCCGTCGATTATACTCTTTACTCCTCGAAGCCAAATCTGTTCCATTAAAGCCGATTTGGTGGAAAAGCCGAAGGTAGGTGGTGGTAGGTTTGGCCGAATGGCCTTCTATGATTCCTTTTTGCTTTGGCCGAATATTATTTGGGATAGGTTGGTTGTTTATATCGGTTGGTTTGATATTTGTTTTGGTGGTGGCCGAATATAGGTAGGGAGGTGACGTTTCTTAGGGAATTTCGGGATTCGACAAATAAGGCTCTACGTTAAGGATAATAGATTTTCGCGATAACAGGTGTGTAATACTTCCCCACCATCTAGATCTAATCATAAAATGCATGATAATAAGATTTATATGTTTCGATAATTGCCAACATCTCGGTTTATTGATGAAAGCCAAGGAGGGTAAAAGGATCACCAAAGTTAGTAAACAATCTGTTCAAATGTTATAAGTAAAATGTTTGTATGTGATTGCATGGGTTGGGTTGATGAAAGGAGGAAGTTATACGTTATATGCGTAGCGGTTTTACCGTGATCTGATGTAGCTGCTATTGTCGTGAATTGTTATCTGAGCTTCGCCATTATATGTTATAAGGGCTTGCCATCATATGTGGATGAGCAAAGATGACCGCCATCTTGGCGTGTAGCGGTGTGGGTCGATTGTAGAAATCCCCAATGGTGTGAACGGTTGATGCAGGCGTGTAGCAGATGGAAACCTAGGCAAACAGGTTGGGCCTTGCATATTATTTGTTATTAATTTTATTATGAGTATTAAACCTGCTTATTTTATCTAACGGCCTAAGGCCCAAAATCTAGTGGTGCATGAGGGTTGCACATCGAGTCTCACGACTCACCCTTTTAATTAACATTTCGGTGATACCCGTGCTCGGGACCGGGCTGGAGAGGAACGCAAGGTGGCCATGCGTAAGAATATGTGATTTAGCAAAAGACTCAAGTTAATTGTTTTATATCGTATTTTGATTAATGGATTTTAAACTTCAATGTAATAAGGCCATGGGCCACCGGGTTTATATTTTGTTTTGTTATGGGCTTTTATTACTTTTAGTTATTTAAATTTTACTTTAATTAAACTAAGGCATGTAATTAAGTTTGTGTTTTATTTTACTAAGGCACGTTCTATATAAAATATATTTGGGCTTTTCGAAAATACGACATATTTTACAAAATTTTCCTTAGTGACATACCGATCCAGTTGTAGTGTTTGGGCAGGGTTTGGGGTGTTACAAATTGGTATCAGAGCCCGATTCAAAACTCTACTCTAGGGGTTTTTGGGCTCAAAACGTTTTCTAAAGATGGGCTTCTGAAATATACATGTTTTTAAATAATAATGTGTTTTTAGCTCGGCATGGTACCTGCGTCTCCGGCCCAAGTCCGCCAGGTAAGTACTCCGAACCATTGTGTGATATATTTACGTGAGCTTCATGGGCTTTATGGGATTAGACTAAGTTAGAATTAGAACTTGATGGACTTTAGGCTTAGTACAAACTACTTCTTAAAAATTCATAAAACTTAATTTCACTGAACAAACCCGTTAACGAGCCGCAAGGCTAGGGTGTGGTAACCGTCATACGTATGTCTAGGAAGGATCCGGAAGAGCCTGGTATTTAAGCAGTCCTAGTGACTCACCTCCTCTTCGCTGGAATCCTACCTGGTGCGTAATGACTGTTCACCTTAGTCAAGTTAAGGTGTGGCAATGGGCATACGCATGTCTAGGAGTGAATTCAGGGCTGGGTATTTAAGCAGTCCTAGCGACTCACCTCCTCATCGCTAGAATCCTACCTGGTGCGTAGTGACTATTCACCCTAGCTGTGAGGATTTATTAATGGGCTAAACCTTATAATTAAAACCCAAAAGGGACCAACCACCCTATTTTGAAAAAAAATAAAAAATTCCAAGGTTTTGAAAAAAAATTTTCAAAACATATTTGATTTGTGAAAATTTTCGATCAACCATGAACTTATAAAATACCTATGTTTCGAAAATTTACCCGAAAATCTCACGTTTACAAGAATAACCTGGACCATGAAATTAGTTTTTTTCCAAAAGTACCCCTGTTTGAAAAAAATTACCGAAAAACCCCTAAATTTTCAAAATTACCGAAATACCCCTAGATTTCTAAAATTACTGAAATACCCTTAGATTTTTAAAATTATCGAAATACCCTTAAATTTTCAAAATTATCGAAATACCCCTAAATTTTTAAAATTACTGAAATACCCCCAGATTTCCAAAATTACCGAAATACCCCCGAATTTCCAAAATTATCGAAGTACCCCCGGGATTACAAAATTACCAGAACACCCCTATTTCACAAAATCACCAAGGACCCTATTTTGAAAAATTACAAAAATACCCCTGTAGGATAAAATTACGAAAATACCCCTGGATAGTGGAAAACAACAACAATGACAACCACAATACTTTTCTGTAATGAACGCGAGTTCATGAATGTTGATGATTGAATGAATGAACTTGAGACTGTAGCGTGTGTATGAATTCGAAAGAACTACTTTTTAGAACTATTAATCATAAAATTGTTCGCGATAAATCAGTGGAAAGAAATAATGATTCATAAAATTCTTAATCAGATAAACGCAACTCAGAAGAATGAGTTCAATGGGTCGAGGACGTCCACTGCGTGGACACGGTAGGGGTAGAATGACCGCATCAGAGCTAGTAGGGTCTGACCACGGGTCGAAAAATGAGATATCGGAACTGCCGATTGTAGAAAGAGAATTTCAGGATGAGGCACCCGGAGATGATGTTGTATCTCATGCGATGTTGAGGGTTTTAGAGAGGGTTGCTGGAGTAGGCAGGGGCACAGGAGCTTCGAAATCTGTGCCAGAACGGCTTAAGGCCAATGGAGCAGAAGTGTTTAGGGGAGTTTCTGGTGTAGCCCCTAACACAGCTGAGTATTGGATGAAAGCGACTGAGCGTATAATGGATGACTTAGATTTTACGGTGGAGGAGAAGCTGAAAGAGGTCGTGTCTCTTCTTTGAGACGAGGCTTACCAGTGGTGGTTCACGGTGAAAGAAGGTACTACTGCAGATCTGATTGACTGGGATTTCTTTAGGGAGTCATTTCATGGAAAGTACGTCGGGGCCATCTATATAGATGCCCAAAGGAAGGCATTTTTGAACTTGGTACAGGAAAGTAAGCCTGTAGCCGAATATGAGGCCAAGTTTCTGCGCTTGAGCCGTTACGTTCGAGGAATGGTAGCAACGGAGTATGAACGTTGTGTTCGGTTCGAGGATGGGCAGAGAAATGAGTTAAAGGTTCTGATAGCACCGCAACGGGAAAGGGTTTTTGCTATTTTGGTAGATAAGGTTAAAATAGCTGAAGAAGTGAAACAGGTTGAGAGGCAAGAAAGGGATAAGGATCGGGGTAAGAATAAGAGGAGTTTTGGGCCGTCAAGAGCATCGAAGAATTTTCAGAAGAGGCCTAGGGCTGATGGGCCAGTTCGTGCTTCGATAAGTCAAAATTAAGCATGTTCTACATGTGGGAGGACGCATTATGGGGAGTGCAGAATAAAAACAGGTGGATGCTTTAAGTGTGGGTCCACAGAACATCTGATTAAAGACTGTCCCCAGATGAATCGGGGCAGCCAGCGGGCCGAGGTACTGATCAAGTGAGGAGAGGTAATCAGCTTGGACCAAGGGGTCGAGGTGCAGGTAGAGGAGGAAATGGGGCTGGTCGTGGTCGTGAAGCACCTGGTAGAGGTGCTGGTAATGTAAATGCAAAACAGTCGGATCTAGTTTATGCAGTTCGTCGACAGGAGGATGGTGACGCACCGGATGTCATAACTGGTACGTTTCTTATACTTGACAGCCCTTTTCTTGCTTTGATTGATATTGGGTCAACCCACTCCTATATTGCATGTTCGATATCTGAGACCTTAAGTATAGATCCTGAAACAACTACTAGGAAGATAACTGTGGTTAGTCCCCTAGGATAATCTAGGGTAGTAGACAAGTTGTTTAAGAATGTACCTTTAGAGACTCAAGGGGTAGTGTTTCCGGCAGACTTAATGGAATTGCCATTCGGAGAGTTCGATCTTATCCTAGGAATGGATTGGTTGCCAAAGCATCGTGCTAAGTTGGATTGTGGGACTAAGCGCATGGTGTTAAGTACCCTGGAAGGCGGGGAGATGGTTGTATTAGGAGAAAAAAGGAATTGTTTGTCCAACGTAGTGTCGGCCTTGAAAGCTGTTAAGATGATTTGGAAGGGTTGTAACACCTTTTTAACTTTTATTAGTGCTTTGGATGCTAAAGAGGTGACTGTCGATGAGGTTCGAACAGTCAAGGATTTCGCAGACGTTTTTTCGGAGGAATTGCCAGGATTACCCCAGGATCGCGAGGTGGAGTTTGAAATAGAACTACTCCCAGGTACGGCGCCGGTATCTATTGCCCTTTATCGAATGGCGCCGAAGGAGCTGGTGGAGCTCAAGGCTCAGATTCAGGAGCTATTGGATCGAGGATTCATCCAATCGAGTGTGTCTCCATGGGAGCGCTGGTCTTATTCGTGAAAAAGAAGGACGGGACTATGCGCATATGCATAGATTACTGGCAGTTGAATAAGCTAACCATCAAGAACAAGTACCCATTACCGAGGATAGACAACTTGTTCGATCAGCTTAAGGGGGCCGCGGTATTTTCAAAGATAGATTTAAGGTCAGGGTATCATCAGCTTAAGGTGAAGGACGCGGATATCCATAAGACAACTTTCTGGATAAGGTACGGGCATTATAAGTTCTTAGTAATACCGTTCGAATTGACGAATGCCCCAGCTGCGTTCATGGATATGATGAATCGGGTTTTCCAACCCTACCGACCGGGCTAACGTTGTGTTCATAGACGACATCCTAGTGTATTCCAAGTCCGAGGAAGAACATGATGAGCATCTCCGGTGGTGTTGCAAGTGTTAAGGGAAAAGAAGCTTTATGCCAAGTTCAGCAAGTGCAAATTTTGGCTGAAGGAAGTTAAGTTCTTAGGGCATGTGGTGTCTGTGGAAGGAATAAGGGTAGACCCTCGGAAGATTGAGGCAGTATTAGATTGGAAACCACCTAAGTCTGTGGCAGAGGTTCAAAGTTTCTTGGGGTTAGCAGGCTACTACAAGAGATTTGTTGAAGGGTTCTCGTCAATAGCAGCACCTCTGACGAAGTTGTTGAGGAAGGAGGTACCTTTCGTATGGGCGGCTAAGTAGCAGGAGAGCTTTGAGAAGCTTAAGAGAGTATTGACAGAGGCTCCAGTTTTGATTCAGCTGAAAGCAGGGAAAGATTTTGTGGTATATTGTGATACTTTCATACAGGATTGGGATGTGTTCTAATGCAAGATGGGAAAGTGGTCGCTTATGCGTCTCGACAATTGAGGCTACATGAGGTTAACTATCCGATGCATGATCTAGAGTTAGCTGCAGTAGTGTTCGCTCTAAAAGTGTGGAGGCACTACTTGTATGGAGAAAGGTCGGTAATTTACACAGACCACAAGAGTCTGAAATATTTATTGACCCAGAAGGAGCTGAATTTGAGACAGCGAAGGTGGGTGGAGTTGCTGAAAGACTACGACTGTTCAATAGAGTATCACCCGGGCAAGGCAAATGTGGTGGCAGATGCCCTAAGTCAGAAAGTGGTGTCGGATCTGAGGGCTATGTTTGCACATCTTAGCCTTTATGATGATGGAAGTGTGCTAGCAGAGTTGCAAGTGAAGCCGACCTGGTTAAGTCAGGTAAAGAAGAAACAGTTGGTAGATGGAGATCTGAGTGCTAAGCTACGGCAAGTGCAGGATGGGAAATTGAAAGGTTATGGTGTAAACGGTGACGGAGTGCTATGTTTTCGGGGTAAGGTCTGTATGCCGAAGGATGAGGAATTAAGGCACAGAATTCTTCAGGAATCATATAGCAGTCCATATACTATGCATCCTAGAGGAAGTAAGTTATACAGGGATCTACAAGATCAGTTTTGGTGGCCTGATCTTAAGCGAGAAATTACAGAATTTGTAGAGAAGTGTTTAACGTGTCAGCAGGTTAAAGCTGAACACCAAGTACCTTCGGGTTTGCTTCAACCGATAAAGATTCCGCAATGGAAGTGGGAGAGAATTACCATGGACTTCGTTAGTGGGCCTCCCCTTATGCCCACTAAGAAAGACTCAATTTGGGTAATTGTGGATCGATTGACGAAGTCTGCTCACTTCATACCGGTTTGAGTGGACTTTTCTCTACAAAAGTTGGCTAAGTTGTACGTGGCTGAGGTTGTAAGATTACATGGTGTACCGGTGTCGATCATATCGGATCGGGACCCTAGGTTCACGTCACGATTTTAGAAGGCTCTTCATCAGGCAATGGGGACAAGGTTAGACTTCAATATCTTTTTACCTGGTGATCGATGGTCACCGAGAGGTAATTCAGATCTTGGAGGACATGCTAAGGGGTTGCATTATCGATTTTAGGGGTAGTTGGGAGGAGCATTTACCCTTGGTGAATTCGCATACAATAATAGTTATCAAGCTAGTATTCAAATGGCGCCGTATGAAGCATTATATGGAAGGAGATGTCGTACTCCAACTTGTTGGATGGAGTTGAGTGAACGTCAAGTATTGGGTCCGGAACTAGTTTCGGAAACAGAGGAAAAAGTTAAGTTAAAACGGACTAGATTGAAGGAAGCGTCTGATCGGCAGAAATGTTATGCGGATCTAAAGCAGAAGGAGGTGGAATTTACAGTAAGAGACCAAGTCTTCTTGAAGGTATCTCCGTGGAAGAAAGTAATGAGGTTTAGACGAAAGGGTAAGTTAAGTCCTCGGTTTGTTGGGCCTTATCGGGTGTTAGAACGTGTGGGCCCCGTGGCTTATCGTTTGGAGTTGCCTACAAAGTTAGAAGCAGATACATGACGTGTTCCATGTCTCGATCTTTGAGACGTTATCGATCGATCCATCGCACACGCGCCGATAGAAGAGATAAGTAAGCCCGCTTTGTCTTTTGAGGAGGAGCCAGTGCAAATCCTAGACCGAGACGTAAAAGTGTTAAGAAGGAAGTCCGTTCCTTTGGTTAAAGTTTTATAGAGAAACCATGGCGCAGAAGAGGCGACGTGGGAACCGAAGGATGTTATGCGACAACAGTATCCCCATCTTTTCTGATCAGGTAAATTTTGAGGCCAAAATTTATTTTAAGGGTAGAATCTGAACATCCTAAATGTGGGCTCATGATTTATATGATAGTTTAATATGTTAAATTGAGATTTTAAGGATCGGGCTGATTTTTTTTATTAGGGTTTAAATTAATGCTCTGGGTATTTTAAAGTGATACATATTGGGCTTAAAAAAAATTTGGGTTAGGTGGCTAATAAATGGTGTTAGCTCATAATTTAAGTAGATAGTTAATTAAGTGACAAGCTGGGCTTGTGACCCAAAGATTTGAGGAGCTTTAAGTGGGTATAAGGTGGCATCATAAGGGAGAGGAGTTTGGGCCAAGTGATGGCTACTTAGAGCCCAAGTTTTGGGTAAAAAATTGACTTAGGAGCCTTAGAAGTGGACTACACTAGCTACAAAATAGGGATTTTAATTCCTTTATTTTCTTGATAAATACTGAAGATAATGAATAGAAAGATGAGGGCTATTTTCGGGAGATAAGGGATTAAGATAACAAGGAAGATAAAAGCTATCGATGACGCAGAGTTGGCCAAAATCCAACTCGGGGGGGAGTGTATTCAAATCTATATAAGCCAAGTGATCATCCTTTCTTTCAATTTTTCTCTTCTTCCTCACCTAGCCAAATTTCTCTTCTTTTTTCTCTCAAACCTTTTCTTTACAGAACTCTCCAAACACGCTTTACTTTCCCTCTTCTCTTCTCAAAGCCAATCTACAAGTGAAATCTCTGCTTCAGAAGGTACACCGTAAGTCGTATACTCTCTTTAATCCATTGAGTTTGAGATTTTTCCTTTTCGTGATTCCTTTGTTTTGATCAACTCCTAATCTAAATCATTGTTTCCAAGGCCCCGTCGATTATACTCTTTACTCCTCGTTTAATCTGCTTCCATTAAAGCCGATTTGGTGGAAAAGTCAAGGTAGGTGGTGGTAGGTTTGGCGAATGGCCTTCCATGATTCCTTTTGCTTTGGCGAATATTATTTGGGATAGGTTGGTTGTGTATATCAGTTGGTTTGATATTTGTTTTGGTGGTGGCGAATATAGGTAGGGAGGTGACGTTTCTTGGGAATTTCGGATTCGACAAATAAGGCTCTACGTTAAGGATAATAGATTTTCGCGATAACAGTGTGTAATACTTCCCACCATCTAGATTTAATCATAAAATGCGTGATCATAAGATTTATATGTTTTGATAATTGCCAACATCTCGGTTTATTGATGAAAGCCCAGGAGGGTAAACGCGATCACCGTGTTAGTAAATAACTGCTTTAAATGTTATAAGTAAAATGTTTGTATGTGATTGCATGGGTTGGGTTGATGAAAAGAGGAAGTTATCGTTATATGTGTAGCGGTTTTACCGTGATCCGATGTATTCGCTATTGTCGTGAATTGTTATACGGGCTTTGGCCATTATATGTTATAAGGGCTTGACCATCA
Source organism: Gossypium rotundifolium (assembly GCA_025506655.1). Taxonomy (NCBI): domain Eukaryota; kingdom Viridiplantae; phylum Streptophyta; class Magnoliopsida; order Malvales; family Malvaceae; genus Gossypium; species Gossypium rotundifolium. Next base: position 4,310,530 of record CP106725.1, on the reverse strand, counting down.
TATGTGGATGAGCAAAGATGATCGCCATCTTGGCGTGTGTATATGTGGGTCGATTGTAGAAATCCCCAATGGTGTGAACAGTTGGTGCAGGCGTAGTAATGGATGGAAACCTAGGCAAGCAGGTTGGGCCTTGCATATTATTTGTTATTAATTTTTATTATGAGTATTAAACTGCTTATTTTGTCTAATGGGCCTAAGGCCCAAAATCTAGTGGTGCATGAGGGTTGCACACTGAGTCTCGCGACTCACCCTTTTAATTAACATTTCAAGTGATACCTAGTGCTCCTGGACCGGCCGAGAGGAACGCAAGTGGCCATGCGAAGAATATGTGGATTTGGCAAAAGACCAAGTTAATTGTTTTATATCGTATTTTGATTAATGGATTTTAAACTTCAATGTAATAAGGCCATGGACCATTGGTTTATATTTTGTTTTGTTATGGGCTTTTATTACTTTTAGTTATTTAAATTTTTACTTTAATTAAACTAAGGCATGTAATTAAGTTTGGGTTTTATTTTACGAAGGCACGTTCTATATAAAATATATTTGGGCTTTTCTGAAAATACGACATGTTTGACAAAATTTTCCTTAGTGACATACCGATCCGGTTGTAATGTTTGGGCCGGTTTGGGGTGTTACAATATTAATTATATTAATAATAAATAATAAAAGAATAGTATAACATGAATAAATAAATAATAAGAAAAAATGCTAGCAATAATAAACGAATATAAAGATACAAATAAATATATATAATAATTAATAAAAATTATAATATATAATAAAATAAATTAATAAAATATAAGGATTATACATAATAAAAATAATTAGTAAATAATATATATAATAATTTTAAATAAAAAAACATATATACATAATATACTAATCATAAAAATTATATATGTAATAAATAATATAAATAAAATAAGTTATATGATATAATTGACTTTATTCAAAATAAAATTTTAAAATGATATATAATATAATATAATACTATATAATATATAAATTAAAAATATAATAAAATAAGTAACATATTAATTATAAAATAATATATAAATTATTAAACCAAATAATATATAATAATAATAATTAAATGTATAGATAGATAACACATATAAAATATATATATTTAGATTTCATGCTATTAACAAAATTAATAAAATAACATAATAAAATAGTTTAATATAATAAAATAATTAAGTATAATATTAGAATAAAAATAAAAGAAAAGAAAAGGTTTTAAAATGAAAAAGGTTTTAAATAGTAATAAAATAAATTAAAAAGGATAAAATTAAAAAGCGCATTAAATCACAGGGACTAATATGGAAATTATACCAGATTTAAAAACGACAACGTTTTGAATTTAGCCTTTGAAAAACCCGAAGGACCAGATTGAAACAAAATATGAGTTTTGAGGTCAAATTAAAAATAAAAAGAATTTAAAATAAACGAATTTAAAAAATAAAAATGTGGGATGACCAAAATGGAAATTAGGCCATTCAATGAAAATGCGCGGATCCTTCCCCTGGGTCGGGTTAACGCGCGGATCTTTATTTAAAACGACGTCGTTTTGGTCTTTACCTGACCATGCCAAAACGGCGTCGTTCCTTTTGTGTATATAAACCAATGTTCAAAAAAAATTCATTTAGACTTAGATTTAAAAAAAAAACTCCAAAAAACGCTCTCGAATTCCCTTTGCTCTGCCTGGAACGGCCATCGAATTTCACAGGCCACGCGCCTTCGCAATAGGCGGTCGGAGGGTCGAATCTCTCCATTCCGAAAGTACTTTTTCTTTGCTCGTCTTATTTTATACTATTTTGTATAAAACATGCATGAATCGAGTAAAAGAAAAATGAAAGAGAATCACATATGTAAAAATTGTATTTTATTTCTCTAAAATTTTTTCTTTTGAATATTCCTGTATTCTTTGTTTTCGTGTGTATTTTTGTTTACAAGTTCTTGTAAGGCTTATATAGCCTTCAAAAATAAAAAATAAAAAGGAAATAAAACTATTGCCAAGTTTGTTGTGTTTCGTTTCCTTCCTTTTGCAGGTGGCGAGGATTCTGGTGGCGACTGCGACGTGACTTGCTGTGCAATTCGCGGCTTGACAAGGTCTGGTGGCTGCGGCACAACTGTTGCGATCCTGCAGCTTGCGGCACGAGGGTTCCCAGAAACCCTAGGTTTCGTTCAGCCAGTTTAATATTTTGGGCCTTTTGGGCCACGAGTGTTTTGGGCAGTACAGTTTTGAGTCACTTAGCTTAGTTCGAGTCTGTTTAGATGTTGGGTAGTCTGAGTTTGTAATTGGGCTCGGGTTTATTGGTTTTAGTAATGAAATAGGCTCTGTAAAAAAAAACACTGGACATTATTTATTTTTTTGGTTTTATTTCTAAGCCAGTCAAAATTGGGCTCTTACAGCTGCCCCTCTTTGCTCATTGTCGTGTAACGAGAATAGAGTAAAGACTATAAAGGACCAATTTTGACCGGTCTTGGCCAAGCCTCAACTTTTTGATCCTTGTTTTCTTCAAATGACTCCAACTCCACTGCAACTCCAGAAGGATAAAGCTGAAAGTGTCTTCAATCTGCTTCCTGCAAAACTTCAAGAAGATAAGATCTGCTGTCTTTACCCACTTTGCTGTAACTTCAGGAAGACAAGGCTGAAAGTGTCTTTTGATATGCTTCCTACAACTTCAGGAAGATAAGATCTTCATTCTTAAACCTACTCCACTGCAACTTTAGAAGTGCTTTTGATCTGCTTCTTGCAATTTCAAGAAGATCAGATCTTCTGTCTTCGGTCTACTCCACTATAACTTCAGGGAGATAAGACTTAAAGGGTCTTCGATCTACTTCCTACAACTTCAAGAAGATGAGATCTTCTATCTTCAATCCACTCCGCTGCAACTTCAGGGAGATAAGACTGAAGTGCTTTTGATCTGCTTCCTACAACTTTAGGAAGATCAGACTAAAATCTTCTTTTGATCTACTTCCTACAACTTCAAGAAGATGAGATCTTCTTTCTTCAGTCTACCCCACTACAACTTCGAGAAGATCAGACTAAAATCTTCTTTTGATCTACTTCCTACAACTTCAGGAAGATGAGATCTTCTTTCTTCAGTCTACCCCACTACAACTTTAGGAAGATAAGATTAAAATCTTCTTTTGATCTACTTCCTACAACTTCAGGAAGATAAGATCTTCTTTCTTCAGTCTACTCCACTACACCTTCAGGGAGATAAGACTAAAATCTTCTTTTGATCTACTTCCTACAAGTTCAGGAAGATAAGATCTTCATTCTTCAGTCTACTCCACTACAGCTTTAGGGAGATAAGACTAAAATCTTCTTTTGATCTACTTCCTACAACTTCAGGAAGATAATATTTTCTTTCTTCAGTCTACTCCACTACAACTACAGGGAGATAAGACTAAAATCTTCTTTTGATCTACTTCCTACAACTTCAAGAAGATAAGATCTTCTTTCTTCAGTCTACTCCACTACAACTATAGGGAGATAAGACTAAAATCTTCTTTTGATCTACTTCCTACAACATTAGGAAGATAAGATCTTCTTTCTTCAGTCTACTCTACTACAACTTCAGGGAGATAAGACTAAAATCTTTTTTGATCTACTTCCTACAACTTCAAGAAGATAAGATCTGCAAACTCACCGATATGGCTACACCATCCACTGAGGACATGTCCTGTAGACTTGGTTTAGTATGTTTATGTTACATGACTAAGATGCTATGATCAAAATGAATCAAATGCTTGCAACTACATATAACATGTCACGAAGATAATTCTTTTTAAAGGATTAGGATGCAATGACCAAACGAATCAAATACTCCTAATGAAATTTGCTATGATACAAAAATGTTATGATTATAATTCCTATTCTAGGTGTTATTACTCATTTGTTTTTCATTTTTTTTGTTCATCAATCATGTTCTGCTCGACCAACTTGCCCCAATGTAATTTCTGAGTCAACCCTGCTTGGATCTTGAGACATGAAGTTGGTACTTCCCACTGTAATTTTGGGAAAATAACATTTGGTTTCTTCTACCCTTCTGTTACCACTCAGAGGTACAGAACTTGTATCACTTTCGATCTGTCACACCATTCCTGGGTGTAATGACCCAATGTATGTGTCTAAAATTTTGCGGGGTATCCCGACAATGATCCTCCTTTTGGATTGACCTTGTTCTTCATTTGCCAATGTGGTATCACCAACGAAATTGTCTTATCCAATAAGAATCTGAAGAGATAATCATTTTTCAAATGTTTCCAACCCTTAGGCTTGGTAAGTTCTGAACAATAGTCATGTTTCAGATTCCTCATATTATTTAGAAGCTTCTACAGTAATATACGAAACTCCTTTTATGAAAGTGTTTTTAGTCCATTAATCATTATTTTAATATAAAATGCTTGAAAAAGGTCACAAAAATGGACGAGAAAGAAGTTAGTCAAGAGCATAGCTCAGAAAAATAATTTAATCAAAGATAACCCAGGCAATAAAAGAAAATTGATTTGGGTGTATTTCAACAAAGAATAAAGTAAATATAGCAAAGGCTATAAAAGAAAATTAATTGGGTGTTTCTTTGAAAAGAATAAAGTAATCAAAGATAGAAAATTTAAAATGGGTAAGATGGGAAATTAGGTGCCCCAGATATCTCAGTCTGAGCTTCTCTGTTCCGATTTCTTGAGGACCATTTTAAGCTCAATATATGTTTAGGGGATCCTGAGCATTTTGTCAATGCCCCAAGACGTAATATACTTCTTCATTGTTAATTCAAATGTAGCAAGACTATTGTATTCCCCACTTTTGATCAAAATTTGAGTCGCTCTTTTTCGGGTTTTGAACTCAAATCCCCTTTGGTCTCAAAGCGCCCTTTGCGGGTTTTTGCCTTGGCCTCTCATTTTTCTTTTTTTTTCTTTTTTTCTTTTTTCTAATTTTGAGACGCCCTTTACGGGTTTTCACCTTGGTCTTTCCTCTTTCAGGTAAAATATCTCTTGACTAAACCTGAATTCGCTGGATTGGGCAAGTCTTCGCCATCTATCTTGGTCAATATCAATGCTTCTTTAGAACAGGTCCTATATAAGTCCTTCCCAGTTTGGCATATGCTTTCTTCTAAAATCGTTTTGAAGAAGAAAAATCTTTTTCAACATCAAGTTTCTTCATGGAATTCCTTAAGATGAACTTCGTAAACTTGCATCATCTGATCGTGATGGATAACTTTAACCTTTTATTCAACTAGGTTCAATTGGCAAAATGCTTCAATAAAACAATGGGTAAGATGTTGCCCCAGCGAAGGTTTTGGCTGACATTCAATAAGATAGAGGGTAACGGTAGCTTCTTATGCCAATCCTTACAAGTCTAAGTCACCTTTTTGTTGTTTTTGTTATTTTTTTGTATTTTTCTTTTGGCACCTTTTGTCAGACAAAGGATATGTCGCTCGATCTTTGGACAAACTGTAAACTTTGACTTTGTACAGTTATCCTTTATGGCATTCTTTGCTTGGCATCTGATCTTTTTTTTGAATTAATGACTTCGACTTTGTAACATTAGCATATGAAGCAACTTCCACTCTCTTAGTGAAGTAAGCAATGACTATGCCGATAAATCCATATTGGCTTAACACTTTTGATGAGATTGGCCCCATCACATCCATGCCCACATATGGAAAATGTGTGAAGAACCGGAGTAGACACATGAATCTCGTCTCCTTAAATTCAGTATCTGCGGTATAATTGATGCAATTCCCTTCTATGGTAGACCAACAGTGCCCTATCCTCTTGTTTAGCCCGCGTCTTATTAATCCGGACTTGTCCTGATATGATCGTGTAAAACCTCTTTGAATAACTCAATAATATCTCCCCTTATTTCTGTGATGAGCTAGGCTTCGATCTTCATTCATTTCCTAAGCTCGCCATATCTATTGACCCTATGTAAGGTTGGATCTATTTTTCATCACTCTTAATAAATCAGAAGATAAGTTACAACCTCTGTCATCTTCAAAGTCCTTAGATCCCTCTAGACACATATCTCATTCAAAAAGGGAATCAGTAACAACGTCACTTATATCGTTGATATCTGGGTACATAAGTATGAAGGCAAAAAAAATCAAAAGAATAAATGATTCTAAGGGTGATTATTTGTACAGTCATGAATGAAAAATGAAAGAATTCTGAAGAGAAAATTCAAACAACAAAAAAAAATGCTAAGAACAATTATTTTTACAATATGAAATGGAAAGAATAAAAGAATATTTACTCAAAAAGGTGCATTTTATTGAAATAAAATTTTGAACATAAGTCTATTTCACAGAAGAGTTCTTGTTGCCTCAAGGCTTAAGGCAACAAGCATGTTTTAAATATTACTCTAAATTAGCTCTAAAAGTATAGGATCTCTTCCATTGTCCCATTATTCAAAACACTCCCAAGTACGCAAGGGCTTGGAAACTTCGTTCTCTGATTCCCTCTTCATTTTTGATTTTTTCAAGGAGTCGCAACTTTCTTGTCTCCTCCTTCAATTACCGCATTTACTACCTTGTCAAAGTGATCAGGTTTTGATGAATCTTCGAACTTCACAACTCCCATTTTAATAAACCTTTCGACCAACTTTTTAAGCGTAATACAGTTTTCAATCGAGTGTCCCCTTATTCCCGCATGGGAGTCACATTGAGCGTTCAAGTCATATCATTTAGGATATGAGGGTTGTAACGGCTTTATATAAAATGAAGACACCACATGTGCATCAAACAAACTTCGATATAGCTCTTTCTATGTCATTGGGATTGGCATAAATTGGAGCCTTTCAAAGTTTTGTCTTAGAGAGACCTAATTGCTGGTAGTTGTCGTCCTTAGCTGGTTTACTGTAATCGGCTCTGAATGGCTCTTGTTATACCTACCAGTACTATTTGTTTTCTTTTCCTTCTTCTTCAGGGCCTTTGAAGTTCATTCTCCCCTTTCTTTTGTTTCTACCAGAACAACTGGTTTGGCTTGATCATCATTCGGGTTAAGACCTGAACCCGTTAGGAAATTCCATAGGGCCGAAGTATCAATTTGACATTAGGGTTCAATAATGACGGGTCCCCCATGCGAATGCGTGTCTGCTTAAGTTGGGACACCTTTTGGGGACTAAACAATATCTTCCTCATCATCCACACTATGGACTGCTAGGCCACTCCTCTTTTCAAGTCTTTCGGCTAGTAACTAGGTTAACTGGCCAATCACATTCTTTTGGATCTCTAACATTTGTTCTCGTATTTCTTGTTGAATCTTGGTCAATTGCCCATGCATCTATATTTGCATTTGTTCTATTCTCTCCAACCTTTGCTCCATGTTTTCCAGGTTAACTGAAATATTTTTACCTAATTAGGGTCCTTTTGTAAAAGTCTAATGCAAATGATACAATGTAATGCAAATGCATGAATGAAAAGAGGTATCGATTCTGATTCAACTTCATTTTGGAAAACTTTATTAGAAAACAAAATCCTTTACATAAAATAGACTATCATATGCTTTCACCCTAAGTCCTAAAGTTTTGATTTTCCCAAGTAATGGAGCTAGCTCTTGACTACAATTAGACTATAGCTCATACTTTATGCTCAACATATCAGCCTGTGATGCCAAAGTCTATAGATGATTAGCTACCTTCAAATCTGAACTATCGCTTCACCCATGAAGTAATCTCGACTTCTAACTTGGTCATGGGAATGATGAAGCTCTTCCTTCCAATGCCTTTCTCTTGTTTTAAGAAGATCGATCTGAAGTTCACAACTATGCAATGTTGCTTCTAACTTACCTTTTAGGCTTGCCTTTAACTCAATCGCGAAATTATGGCTTCGATAGTGATGAAGAGACCGTCCAAGCTTAGCATTGATCTTCAGAAGAAGATTTGTAAAGTATTGATCATACATCCTAGCTGGTGCCACACATTGAGTCACAATGCCATACTCAAAAGATTCTTCCGCTTCTATGGCTCATAAAGATCAGAATTTTTCCTAACAGGAAGCAGATAAAGAAGGAACTGCGAAACTCCAGGAAGTTTAGATTGTATATGTTCAAACCTTTTTCAACTCTAACCACAGGTGAAAGGCGTCTATTCTGGTTCATCTCATTTATCAACGAATCAAATCCCTTGCAATGTTGTTTGGATTCCAACGATGAGCCAAGAAGTTTGGTAGCAAACCTATAGTATATAAACCTTTTTACCATCATAGGCAAAATTCTTTCCATCCAAATCATTTTTGTAGGTCTCATGCACCCTGTCAACCATCTTCCTTCTAACACCCTTATCATCCACAGGGCGACCATCCTCATATGAAAGAGAAACGATGTAATGGTAGAAGTGTTCATCCGTACTTCCCAAGCTCACTTTGAAGTGATTGGTGAATATAGTTACCTTCTGCACTTTAGTTCCAACACCACGCCTTGCCATAGGGTGTTGTACAATCTTCTTCACATTTATTCTGCTTTGATTAGAACTACATCAAGAGGCATAAGTGGCTGAGGAGGCAGGGATTCCAGCGCTGCACCATTTCCCTCCTACTCAAATGAATCCATACCCCTTTTTCTTTAATTGCCTTTGCTCTGACCATATACGAACGATTGCATTGTCTTCCACTTTATCAAGGAATTCGTTCTCCATAACTAGCTTTCTAACTTAGAAATTGACCGTGAATCGATACTTCTAAAATATGAAATGACATGCACAAAAAATGAAATACAACGAGTTGTACCACAGAATAAGATATAAAGCAAGTGAAATAACACACACTTATCTAGGTAACTACTAAAGTTCGGCATAGCTCTACCTAAGGTGGGTTCTTAGGGTTTACTATATGCAGTTTAGCTCTAAAGTTAAGATACCTGAACCAGCAAACTCCTCGATCCTCACCCATTATAGGCTTATATGGACCGAGTTCGGTTCAGGGGAATACATTTTCCTATGGCCATGCGAAAACTTCACGAAGACATAGGTACAGATGTATCCCGAAAGCAATCCACTAGCCCATGCGTAGGTGAAAACCTCACGAAGGCATAGCTTCGCTCCCACTTAAAGGTACGACCACGATGGTCATGCAGTGCAATGCAGAAATATAGATTAAAAATTAGGACCATATGCAATAAAAGGATCATGTTTTTTTAAAAAAATCAAAATTTTAAATTCAGACAAAAGGACATGAAATTATCGATTTTACGGCTTGACTCTCTTGGTATCCCCAGTAGAGTCGCCAAGCTGTTGAAACCATTTTAATGTTTGATTTTAAAACGGGGATCGACTTTAAAAAACGAAAATGGGAGTCGCCACCAATCCCTTTTTTCTTAGGTGTGATTGGATCACCTTGTAAAACGTTTTATTTTAAAACATTTGATTTTGGTCTACGAAAAAAATGAGAAAATAGGTTCGGAAGTCGATTATATATGAGGAAGGGTTAGCACCCTCATAATGCCCAAAAATTGGTACCAAATTAATAAAATCACGTCCAAATGTTTGAATTTTAAAAAAAAAATTAAAGTAAGATCCATTATTAGAAGGAAAACCAAGATTTACCTATCTCAAAGAAATAAGAATACTATACCCAGTAAGTTAGGATACAGCATCTCATAACTTCGAAGCTAGGTACATCTTTATTTTAGAAAATTCTTACCTCGAGACACAAAACATCATACCCAGTAAGTTAGGATACAACGTTTTGAATTCCCAAGAATAAGTTTTTTATTTGAAAATTGGTAAACTTTAATTTTAAAATGAAGGGATATCTAATACATTAAGTTCCATGAGAAAAATCACAACCCAGTAAGTTAGGGCACGATTCTTCTCGAAGAGCCCAAATATCACATATCATCGTTAAAAATATAAAAAAAATTTTTGATTTAAAAGTTATTTTTATAAAAAATGGTATGAGCAAGACATTGTAACATACATATCAATTGCAATTATATGAATTATATTAACAATAAATAATAAAAGAATAGTATAACATGAATAAATAAATAATAAGAAAAATGCTAGAGCAATAATAAATGAATATAAAATAAAAATAAATATATATAATAATTAATAAAAATCATAATATATAATAAAATAAATTAATAATATATAAGGATTATACATAATAAAAATAATTAGTAAATAATATATATAATAATTTTAAATAAAAACATATATATATATACATAATATACTAATCATAAAAATTATATATGTAATAAATAATATAAATAAAATAAGTTATATGATATAATTGACTTTATTCGAACAAAATTTTAAAATGATATATAATATAATATAATACTATATAATATATAAATTAAAAATATAATATAATAAGTAACATATTAATTATAAAATAATATATAAATTATTAAACTAAATAATATATAATAATAATTAAATGTATAGATAGATAACACATATAAATATATATATATATATATATATATATATTTAGATTTCATGCTATTAACAAAATTAATAAAATAACATAATAAAATAGTTTAATATAATAAAATAATTAAGTATAATATTAGAATAAAAATAAAAGAAAAGAAAAAGGTTTTAAAATGAAAAAGGTTTTAAATAGTAATAAAATAAATAAAAAGGATTAAATTAAAAAGCGTGTTAAATCACAAGGACTAATATGGAAATTATACCAGATTTAAAAACGACAATGTTTTGAATTTAGCCTTTGAAAAACCCGAAGGACCAGATTGAAACAGAATATGAGTTTTGGGGTCAAATTAAAAATAAGAAGAATTTAAAATAAACGGAATTAAAAAATAAAATGTGGAAGGATAGAAATGGAAATTAGGCCATTCAATGAAAACGCGCGGATCCTTCCCCTGGGTTGGGTTAACGCGCGGATCTTTATTTAAAACGACGTCATTTTGGTCCTTACCTGACCATGCCAAAACGACGTCGTTCCTTTTGCGTATATAAACCAATGTTCAGAAAAAAAAAATTCATTTAGACTTAGATTTTTTAAAAAAACTCCAAAAAGGCTCTCGAATTCCCTTTGCCTTTGCCCGGAACGACCATTGGATTTCACAGGCCACGCGCTCCACGCGCCTTCACAATAGGCGGTCAGAGGGTCGAATCTCTCCATTCCGAAGGTACTTTTTCTTTGCTCGTCTTATTTTATACTATTTTGTATAAAACATGCATGAATCGAGTAAAAAAAAACGAAAGAGAATCACCTATGTAAAAATCGTATTTTATTTCTCTGAAAATTTTTTCTTTTGAATATTCCTGTATTCTTTGTTTTCATGTGTATTTTTGTTTACAAGTTCTTGTAAGGCTTATATAGCCTTCAAAAATAAAAAATAAAAAGGAAATAAAACTATTGCCAAGTTTGCTATGTTTTGTTTCCTTTCTTTTGCAGGTGGCGAGGATTCTAGTGGCGACTGCGGCGTGACTTGCTGCGCGATTCGCGGCTTGACAAGGTCTGGTGGCTGCGGGCGCGACTGTTGGATCCTGCAGCTTGCGGCGCGAGGTTTCCAGAAACCCTAGGTTTCTGTTTAGGCAGCTTAATGTTTTGGGCCTTTTGGGCCACTAGTGTTTTGGGCAGTACTATTTTGAGTCACTTGGCTTAGTTCGAGTCTATTTAGGTATTGGGTAGTTTGGGTTTGTAATTGGGCTCGGGTTTATTGGTTTTAGTAATGAATGGGCTCTGTAAAAAAAACACTGGACATTATTTATTTTTTTGGTTTTATTTTAAGCCCGGTTAAAATTGGGCTCTTACACTAACCATTTTTTAAAATTTTATGAAAATTTTAAATTTTTTAAGTTTCATATTGTTATAAATAATTTTTTATATAAATTTCAAAAATAGATTAACTTTAGAATTTCTAATTTTTAAGACTTTTTGAGGGCCATTTTACCAGAAAATACCCTTTTTTACAAAATTTACGAAACATGACCTGTTTTCTAATTATTTACCGAAAGGATCATTTCCCAAAACGCCCACGCCAAAGACGTTTTGGGATGCAAGAGAAAATGCGTCCTTGGGGAGCCTTTTGCAGATTAGCAAAAACGCTTCCTTGAGGGCGCGCTTTGCTGATGTGGCAAAAACGCTCCCCCAAAGACACGTTTTAACCCGTGTTTTTTTCAAAAAAAAATTATTCTCGAATTAAATTTTCAAAAAAATGTCATTTTTAACATATTATAAAAATAGACCAATGTTTTTAAAAATTACGAGAATAAACCTTTATAAAGGCTCAAAGTAACAACACCATTTTTTTAAGGTGTCATCAATTAATATGGAAATATAACTTACAAAGGAAATCTTTAGATAGACCCAAAGTCTCATTTCCCTTATTTTCTTGAGCAATGTGGGATATGAGATATGTGTATATATAGACTCATAAACAGTTTTTCAGCTTGTTCCTAAACAATGTGGGATTCCTTACTCTTTTAACTAACAACATGAGATGAAAGGTTACACTATATTTGATTTTTTTTTACTTAGAGTTTAAATTTTTTACAAAAGTTAACATTTGTTACATTATAAATAAAACTTTTAAGTTTATGCAAAATATAAATATAGTACTAAATCTGTCTCAAATGTTATTAGTTAAAAAAAAAACAAAATGGTGTAGCCTTTCAAATATTTAACTTTGTAACAAAAATTATTTTTCAAATGTTATCTCGATTTTCCATTTTATAAAACAAAATCTTATCATCTCACTTTGTATTTAGTACTAAATCTGTCCGTGAAATAAAAATTCTTGGTCGAATTAGGCCGACAGGTCCATGGATAAATAAGTGGTATTAAAATTATTTCTATATTATTGGTATTGAAATTACTTCTTTATTACCCAATCTTAATATCATATTATCGGCTCAATGTAATGTTAAATTAAACATAATAATGTGATTACAAAATGTCTTTAAATCATAGCGTTTGAGTACTATTATAAAGTAATTATCTTTTAACTAACAAATGTTGCGTATCAAGAGAGGTTGAAGTTCAAATTTTGATGACAATAATATTAGGAGGGACTCCGAACCTCAAACATAATCCGTTAAACGAATATGAAGAATATAAATAATAATAATAATTTTTCCTTTTAACATTGTCGTAGTTACATTTTTGTTACATTTCACTGAAGTGCAAAGTTAGCTATATTTGTTACATAAAATATAAAAGAAGTATAGGGATGAAATTTTAGCCTTTGAAATAATGAATCACATAAATGATAATGAAGTAATAAAAGAAGAGAACCATTATAGTCTTAGCCAACTTATGCTTGAATGGGGGGAGAGAATGCAGACAGGGGTTAGGAATTGGTGGTTTTTTTTATTGTTAACAGCACGTACAAGTATATCTATGGATATGGATTAGGATTTATTGATATTTTTAGTAGATTAAAAATTATGAGTTCAGTCAGATATTTATGCATGTTTTAAATTACATTTTGGTTATTGAATTTAAAGAAATAATTAGTGATGTTATTGATTTATTGTATTTTAAGTTGATTAAATAGTTAGTTGACGTAGTATGTTATATCATTTCAAATAAAATTTTTGATAAAATGTAATGTTGTTCTTTTTATGCAGTTTAATTTTTAAATTTTTTAGATTTAAATAAATGTTTGGTGATTGAATTTGACATTTTAAGCATTTTAAAGCGTATAAATGTTTTTAAAAATATTAAAAATTACATTAAAAAAGTTTAATTCCTTCTCTTAGCCTTTGGATTGCAATCCTCTTTATGGTAGTCGTTGCTTCTTATTTCCATCAACAAAATCTCCATTATATATATATATATATATATATATATATATATATAATATCATGGAAAAAATTTTCCTTCTTATAATACAATTAAAACCAGTTGAGTTTCAAATAAAATTCAATTATTATTAATTTACAATTCAAATATATTATTTATTTTACGTAAGTCACCAACATTTTGTGGATTTGTTTTGCAAAGAAATTCAAATTTTAATAATTATTTATTTACTACTTCCCAATTATTTTTTAAAACTAATGTCACTTTTAATATAAATTAAACTAATCATTATTTAAATAGTAGAAATATGTATTTTTAAATCATATAATATTTTATTTAGAGTTTAAATTTTTTACAAAAATTAACATTTGTTATATTATAAATAAAACTTTTAAGTATATGCAAAATATAAATATAGTACTAAATCATCTCAAATGTTATTAGTTAAAAAAATTGTGTAGCCTTTCTAAGTAAAAAAAAAAAATCAAATATAGTGTAACCTTTCATCTCATGTTGTTAGTTAAAAGAGAAAAAATCTCACATTGTTTAGGAACAATTTAAAAAAAGCTTTATGAGTCTATATATACACATATCTCATATTCCACATTGCTCAATAAAACAAGGGAAATGAGAGTTTGGGTTTATATAAAAAAATTTTTTGTAAGTTCAAAAATTTTTGTAAGTTATATTTTCATATTAATTGATGACACATTTAAAAAAATGGTGTTGTCACTTTGAGCCTTTATAAAGGTTTATTCTCATAAATTTTTTAAAAATTTGGTCTATTTTTTATAATATTTAAAAAATGACCTTTTTTGAAAATTTAATTTGAGAATAGTTTTTTTTTGAAAAAAAACACAGGCTAAAATGTATTCTTGGGAAGCGTTTTTGCCACATCAGCAAAAAGTGCCTTCAAGGAAGCGTTTTTTACTGATGTGGCAAAAACGTTCCCCTAGGGACGCGTTTTCCTACTACATCCCCTAAAAATATACTGACGTGGATGCGTTTTCGGGGAAAATAGTCATTTCTGGTAAATAATTAGAAAACAGGTCATGTTCCGTAAATTTTGTAAAAAAAGGATATTTTTTGATAATTTGCCCCTTTTTGAGGTTTTATGATTTTTTTAATTTTTCTAATATATTTAAAATATTTTAAGTATTTCTTTCCTTTTTTTTTTATACGAGATAGTGTGTTATTCGTTACTTTAATTTTTTTAAAAAGAAATTTCGGTGTGGGCTATGAGCGTTGTACAATGAAAATTATATGACCAAATTGAGAAAAATTGTATGGACACCAAAGTGATAATTTAGTTATAGTACAAAGTATTAAGTCAAACATATAATAATAAATGGCATAACAATAAATTTAACTCACGATTATATCTTTTGTTAAATTTGATCATTATTTGTTTTAGCTAAACTTGACTCTCAATTTTTAAAATAATATAATTTAACATCAACCTTTTAAGAAGAGTTGATTTTTATTTTTAATGAAAATATTGATTAAAACGTTAAATTTTTAAATATGATAATTTATATGACAATCCACGTAACATTCATGCTATTTTTAAATTTTTATCAACTTTTATAATTTTTGAATCTTGAATTTTTTATAATTATAATTTATTTGTTGATGTACTTTATACAAATGAAGTAGAAGTGGATTCCTACGGGGTTGCCATTAGAATATTGTTATAAAGTCAATATATTTTAGTTGGCAATTCTGTTAACAAAATTTAGGTTAAATTAGATTATATTTTGATCATTTATGTTTAAAATATTAATTTTTAGTCATTTACGTTATCGCGTTATAATATTTTAGTCACTGAGCCGTTAATTGCTATTAACAGTGTAACGGTAAACTGACGTGGCACGTTAAATCATCATTTCAAACAAAAATTTTAGGTTGATTTATACAATCGATTCTTATATTTTTTTCGTTTTGAGTAATTTATTTATTTATTTATTTTCCATTCTTTTCTGTTTCTCCCTCTATTTTCCTCTTCCTTCATTTCTTTTAGTTTTTCTATGTTTTTCATTTGTTAAAACTAGGTCTTATACTTTCATTTTTTAAACAATTTAAATTTTTTCGAACAATTTAATTTTTTCGAGTGAGACGAGCTTATGAATTAGTTTTAATAAATAAAAAACATAGAAAAACTACACTAAAAGAAATGAACAAGGGAAAGAAATAGATGTAGAAGCAGAAGAGAATGAAAAAAATAAAAGTTAAAAGAAAATAAAAAATTAAATTGCTCAAAATGAAAAAAAATATAGGGACTAATTGTAGAATTTAACCTAAAATTTTTGTTTGAAATGATGATTTAATGTGCCACGTCACCATCTGATACATCATAATGAAATTAACGACTCAGTAACTAAAATGTTACAACATGATAACGTAAATGACTAAAATTTAACATTTTAAACATAAGTGACTAAAATGTAACATGAGTTAAATAAAAGTGACTATTTTAATACATTTATTCAAA
Organism: Gossypium rotundifolium; assembly: GCA_025506655.1. Lineage (NCBI taxonomy): Eukaryota > Viridiplantae > Streptophyta > Magnoliopsida > Malvales > Malvaceae > Gossypium > Gossypium rotundifolium. Next base: position 4,294,303 of record CP106725.1, on the reverse strand, counting down.
AATTTATTTTAAAAAACTAAATTTAACTTAAAAATAATATTGATAAAATTACTTGAGAATTAAATTTATTATTAATTAATAAATAATATTAGAATATACAAAATTAATGAAAAAAGCCCACATGATATATTAATGAATTACGACTATAAAATCTTTGTCTAAAAACTATCAGAGCGCAGTTCACTCCTCTCTCTTTATTTTCTGTTAGATTTCTTTCTTCTCTCTCAAAAATCTCTCAAAGCCAATAGACTCTCCTCTCCTCTGATATTTTTCTCGACTTGGTTTATGAGGTACTCTCATTCTCGATCCTCACTTTTCCTTCTTCTTAAGCTTAGATCTATTATTTTCTTTCGCCAAAAATCAATCCCATTTGCTATTTCCTGATCCATGTTTCATTATCTAGGGATTTCTTTAAAGTTTTTTTTTTTACTTTTTTTTTTCGGTTTGTTTGGTTTGAAAATTTCTTTATTTGATTCCCGATGATGTTTAAATAGGTTAATTAAATAGAAAAAAACATAAATTATTGGGGTTTCTTTTTTCCTTTTTAGGCTTTTCTTGTGAAGGCAAAAAGGTTATTTTGTAATAATTTTCTTGCCTTGAGCCGTACTTTATAATAATTTGTGCTTTCCGGGAAGGTTTTTTTTTTTTTTTAAGCCCGCTTCTGCGTGTTTGTTTATATAGTTTTTTTTCTTTGGTTTTTATTTATTTATTTATCTTTATTTCCTTATATTAGGTTTCCTTCAAAAACTGTTTATATTTTTTTTTCCTTTGAGATTTCACCTTTGTAAACTAATATAGAAAAAAAAATTTTTTTTGGGGCTTAAGAAGGCATTTACCTTTTGTGCAATTTTTAATTTATAAGAAACTTCAATTGTTATATATGATTATTGACTAATTGATTTTAATGCTTGCGTCTTTGATCTTGGTCTTGCATATCTGCAGCTCGAAGGAGAAACCCACTCTTGGGTAAGTTAATCTTTTTATCCTGATTTCTTAGTGGAATTGGTGCTGACGTTATAAAAATAATAAACTTGGCTGTCTCTAATTCTTAGTATTATGAAGCACACGATGCTAATTACATGCTAGGTTCAATGAGCTTTTTAAGTAATAGACCAAATTTAATTTTTTCTAGCTGCAAAGTTTTTTCGATCAACTTGTCTCTGAAACTTTTATGTTGTAACTTCAAAAAATGGACTATTCTTTGAATTTTACTCTGAAATTAATTATGGTATGACCTCCTTATAGTTTCTCAGTTCTTAGAGCTCTTACTTGATTTAAAAGTCGGGAAAGTTTGGAATTTTCTGCTAGACATCCCCATGTATGTTTGATATATATGTGTATATATATAAACTTTACCTTTTATTTTTTCCCTTAATAATTTTGATTTCTTTAGGGTTTTGTTTTATTTATTTTGATAACTACGGAATGTTTATCGGACCTGTAAAATATAAACTTTTTTAAATCATTTATTTTTTATTTTGGGTTTGATGCTGAAAATTTTCCCATTTGATTTCTCAGAAATCAAACCATCTGCTAGCTTGTCTTTAGAAAAGTAATATTCTAACATGTGGAAGAACTTTAATAGTGTTTCTGTCTGATTTATTAGATGTTATTTCTAATTTGTGCATAAGTATCATTTATCTGTTGTGCAGCGGTACGCGGATTAAGACCCGCAAACGGAATATTGCTGCACCCCTGGACCCTTCAGCATTTGCTGATGCAGTAGTCCAGATCTATTTGGATAATGCTGGGGACCTGGTAAATATCACGATGCACAATATACTTTTTTTTGCACTAGGACTTAAGCATGATTCTTGACTTCTGGTTGGTTATCATAGGCTTCCCAATCAAACACTTCTTGTGTCTTGCAGGAACTTGTTGCCAGGAGCATTGAATCTTCAGATCTTAACTTCTCAAGATACGGTGACACCTTCTTTGAGGTACACTTCTGTTCATATGGAAATTCATTGTTTTGATATTTTCCATTAAAGGACTGCATTTGGTTATTCTCTGTTATTTCCATTGGATCTTTAGATCATGCAATATGAATGTTGATTTACCGGACAAATAGATGTGGGATTTCTCTTACCATTCTGGTGTTATGGATGTTAGGTGGTTACTAGGTCGATGTGTTGAGGCTAACACTTGATCTACCTACTATGCTTACCTCATGGTTTGACACCAGCATCAAGTTTCTAAGTAAAACCTGATACTGTTAAAGACCATGTTAAGAATACTTGACAAGTCACTTCTCCCCTGAACTTGATTATGGTGTTCCTCCAAACTTTTAGCTTACATATCTGCTGGAACGTTAGAGATGTCCTTTTTATAGTTTTTGTTTGTTTTCATGCAAATTTAATTTCGTCAGGGTAACAAGTAGGTTTCTTATAGGGTTACTTGTTCTATCTACAATAAGCTTCTCTCTTTTTTTCATGCTTGGAATTAACTAATTTTGTTCAAGAAAGGTCCAAATTTCTTTCAATGAAAATATTAAAACTAGGTATTCCCGATTTTGATTTGGGTTTTGTTAGGGTAACAAGTAGTTTTCTTATAGGGTTACTTGGTCTATCTACAATAACTTCTCTCTTTCTTTCATGCTTGGAATTAACTAATTTTGCACAAGAAAGGCCCAAAATTCTTTCAATGAAAATATTAAAACTAGATATTCCTGATTTTGATTTAATTTTGAAGTTCTTCAAATCAGTGGAGTTCTAATTGCTTGCTCCCTCCCTTCTCCCATGGTGGATTTTGGTTATACTGCTTTGGAGTGATTTGGATATGGCAATTGCAGGTTGCTTTTGCTGGAGGCCGCACACAACCTGGCACACTTAAACCTGATGAAGGGGAGCGCCACCCTTACTCTATCATAGAGTGTGAGGCTAAACGTGATGCCATTTTACCATCTGTGATTTACATTCAGAAAATCTTGCGCCGAAGACCTTTTCTGATAAAGAATCTTGAAAATGTTATGCTGAAGGCTCTTGCAGTCCTTGGAGCTTTTCGAGGAAAATGAGAGGAAGAAGCTTGCAATTTTCACAGCACTTGCTTTCTCTCAGAAATTATCAGGGTTGCCACCTGAGACTGTGTTCCAGCCATTGCTCAAGGATAATCTTGTGGCAAAAGGGCTAGTTCTTTCATTCATAACAGACTTCTTCAAGGACTATCTGGTGGATAATAGCCTTGATGATTTAATTTCTCTTCTGAAGCGAGGGAAAATTGAGGACGATCTCCTGCAGTTTTTCCCCTCCACAAAACGATCTGCTGAAGGTTTCTCTGAGCATTTTACGTAAGCTTTCTGGTTAAAGAGAGGAATTGTTGTTTATAATTTCCCTGCATATCCTTTTATCTGATATATTTTTTGTAGGCATCGTCTGGAAATGGAGAACTTTTCAGTCTAGTTAGAACCAAACTAATTTGCTTTCCTAATTTATGCTGGAGTTAGAGATTGAAGGTTTGGTTAAAAAGGATTACACCTTTATTGGTTTGACATTTCGGTAAATCGTATACTTGACTTTGGTCCTAGTAGTGGAATTAGGGAAAGAAACTAGAGATATAAGAGCAAGATTGCTAATATATAATTAAACTTGGCGCATGGGTTTTATTGGTCAAAACAAGTATTTGCTTGTTTCTGACATTATCAGTGATAAGCAGTACTAATGTTAAATGTGCTATTAACTTAAGATTTATACATAATCGTGATATAATTGAATCTTTCTTCATAGTGGGTTTCATGTGATTAAGTATATATGTCGATGTCTAATGCGAAAATTTGATTTGTCTGTTCAAAATATTGAACTAGGGTGTGTTGCTGTCCAGAAAAATGGCCAGGATGGATAATAATCAAAATATGAAATAGATCTATAAAAAAAGAGATAGATCTGTGAATAGGATTAAATGATATTATCTTATCCCATGTTTTGTGTATGTGCAAGATTAAGACTAGGATGGTTTTTTATCCATACAAGATAAGGGTAGGATTGGATTTCTTTTCATTGGTCAAAATTACCCTTTGTTAATCTAAATATAAGTAAATATCTGATTTCTGATATGAATATAATATAAATGTGAAGTTTTATGGTTTTAAAAGCTTGAACATATACTTTTCACCGTTAAGAGCTAGATAATTTGTCAGTGGAGAATAAAAGCAGGATTAGTTTTAGCTGCAAATACCAATCACCCTATCCTCTGAATCCTCCGCTTACAACTGATTTTATCCTATGCTGAAAGGATGATCCATTTTATTTGCAATCCTGTCATTTGAATTGCACTCAGAACCAGGCATAGGATGTTTTTCTCAGATCTGTTAATCATCCAGCTCTCTGAATGCACCCTTAGTTTGTTAAATATGATAGCCAATGTTACACTATGTGGTTTTATTGTATTTTTGTATTTGTAAGCGAGCCATGCTCCATCTTTCTGTATATATCATGTTTCTTGACTCTGTCAAATTTAGTTGTGCTTAATTCTGTTGATTTCAGCAAGGCAGGGTTGGTACCCTTGGTTGAATACAATGAGAAAAAAATATTTGAGGTAAAATTGAAGGAAATGAAGTCTGCTTTGACAGCACAGATAGTAGAGGAATCTGATATGTCTGAAGTCATTGAAACTGTCAAACAACGTGTTAAAGATGCTAAATTACCTGATATTGAGGTTATAAGGATTCTGTGGGATGTAATAATGGATGCTGTTCAGTGGTCTGGAAAGAACCAGCAGCAGAATGCCAATTCAGCTTTGCGGCAGGTACTACAGTTTATCTCTCGACATTTATTTCTCTTTTAACCTTCTTGATGGAAGCTCAATGCATTATAGGAGATTATGCCCTTTAGCCACACCATAATCTAGTGGCCCAACTCAAACCCCAACAGCAGATGCATGTCTGGTACTTAATGAAAAATCTACCTCTATCAAGCATTACTGGAAATAGGTTCATAATCTCTGGTATCATGCATAAAGGGAATTTTTATTCCACATGGAAAATTTGGAGGAAAAATTATTAGAAAAAGTTCCATAAAGGAGGTGGTAATTGAAACCTATGTGCAGATGACAGTAAAATGGATTGAATCTTTTGCAACTAATAAATATTTCATAATATTATACTACCTACTGATGGTTCAGGAACCTTGGAGTGCTCTTACTTCTGATCTTTCTTCTGTTGCTTTGTCTTTTTCTTTTCCTTGTTTTAACATCTATGTGCATGTGTGGAGATGTAGATGTAGCTAACTTTCTTGGTGAGTGATGCTTATTTTATTCTGTCCTTTTCTTGATTTCACTTATATGGGTTTGGAAGGGTTAATGTAGTCGGTATCAAAAATGGTGGGGAAAGAAAGATATGTTTACAACAAAATAAGGTTTTCTTCACAGGCTTCAGCTTAGTGGCCTGGATGTTGATTTCCTCAGAATCCAGCTTGTTATGGGTGAATCTACGTTTGGGAAGGGCCATTAATTTTTATTCTCTAATTAAAGCTTAGATTGTGATTTTATTTCTTTCCTTAGGTTTCCTGATTATGATTTTATTTCAGTTAATCTATTTCCTATCTAGAATGGGTTTCCTATCTATGCAATAAGACTAGTCCTTATTTAAAGGACTCGTGGAATAATAAACCCGAAGCAGAATTTCTATCAAAAACCATTAAAAGTTTTGGGTCTCTCACTACCAAGTCCTACCGTTTTTGTCTCCTTTTGATGAGCTGGAAGGTTTCAGTCTTCCTTTGATGAGCTGAACCATCAGCCACAATAGGCCATAAAACAATACTAGGAAGAAGGTTTGGGGGAAATTGATGCTTATATTCATGATTTGATCAATTGATTGTGGATGAGATCGTTGAGTATGAATTTTTATTACATGCTAGGTTGGTTGTTACTTGAATAATAGTATGTTTAGTTGTATTTTCCAACATCTCATTCTGAAGTTGAGTACTTCAGGTTTGATATATGTTATTGCCTTCCGTTATATTCACCACTTTTGTGGTTCATTGCATTTTGCGTTCTGCTATTGTTGGTTATCTCACTTCAGAATAGTCCTTTGGTTATTTGGGATGATGGTGAACAATTACATGGTTTAGTTCCTTTATTAGGGTGTGTTTCGAAGAGGAATTTTAAAATTTTGGATATCTTGAAAATACATTGTTTCTAAATGTTGATATTTGTGATTATTTTGTTTGGATAAAATTTTTTTGGAAAAATTTAGGCTATTGGAATTTCATGAGTTAAAAATAATTATAAAAGGATATTGAAAATAAATAATATAAAAATATGCAATACGAATATCATTAGATTTGTAAAATTATATAGATATTTTTAATAATATAAAATATTTATTAGAATTGGAAAAAAGATATTTTGAAGTTTAAATTTTTATTTTATTGTGGGACCATATTTATTAAACGAAATGAGATTAACCTCCTCTTTAGGTGGAATTTGAGTTATTGAAACCCATTCTGAAATTCCTTACAAAATTTGAAATTCTCCATTATTTTTGCTTAAATAAGTAAAATCTAGTTTTGGAATTTTGAAAACTTTGATAGAAATGAAATTCCTATGGCAAATCCCTCATTCAAACACACTCTTTAATGTTATCTTGGAAGTATTTGGAAGTTGGATGGCTACCTGGTTTCAAATTGATTAGTGAAATGTAGAAATAATCATTTTGCAGAGTTTTATGTGCATGTGTTTGCAGTTGTGTAAAGTCTCTAAAGTAACTTTTCTTTTTGAAATGCATTCTAAAGTAAAATGATGGCTCAAATTGGTTCTTGGACACCTGCCCATACCATGATTATACTTCTTAATGCTTAAGTATCTGACGTGAGTTTAAGTTTAACAGTTACCATTTCCCACATGTCAAATTTTTTATATGGTACCTTGTCATTGAATTTTCATGTTTGCTTCTATTTTTTTTTAAATGCCTGCATGATTTTTATTATGTTCTACATGAATGCATTTGTCTGACTGGAGCATAACTTCAGCTGCTGCCCATTCCCACATCAGTTAATTATCCACCCTGATCCCATTAATTCTAATACTTTCCCTGTAGTGGTGCATAAATAAAGTTGATGTAATTCTGATAATAATGTCAATTTTATCCTCAATTATTAGTTATCATTTTGAGAATAAACATAGGACCTCTTCTTGTGATAAAGGTCAAAACATGGGCAAAGCTGTTAAATTCTTTCTGCACCAGTGGAAACATTGAGCTGGAACTTATATATAAAGTTCAGATGCAATGCTATGAGGATGCAAAATTGATGAAGCTGTTTCCCGAGATTGTGAGATCTCTCTATGATCAGGATGTCCTTGCAGAAGACACCATTCTTCATTGGTTCCGCAAAGGAACCAACCCGAAGGGCAGGTATGTATTCATTTCATATGTGCTCTAATATCTTTGAGAAGTATGATGTATCACTAGTAGCTATGTTACTTGAACTAAGTGGTGAGTGTCAAAGAGGGGAATGTATTTGACATGGGTATGCTCAATTATTTTTTAGGTTTTCATATGTTGGAAGGATTGTATCCCATATTGGTGTCCTAATGTGTGTCAGATACTTCAAGGGAAATGAAGAAGTAGGGTAACATAGATCAGTGGTTCTGCTTAGCACTGGAGTTGTGTTGTTAAGGCATGCACTCAGTTGTTACACCTTAGCACCAAACAATTAAAGTGCCTGAGATCTTTTCAGTGAAGCTCACACTTGGTGTGTCGAGGCATAGGTTTTTTATTTTAGGCAGTTGGCGCAAAAACCCACATCATTGAAATTCTCCTAAAAATGACAAAGCAAAACTCCAGTTTTAAATATTTGAGTATTGACTAACAAAGGAAAAAGAACAATTTGCTTGTGTAGAAAAAGCTTTACCTTTTTGGATTTATTATCAAAATTATTATCTTTTATTTTATAAACATACACAAACACACATGCAAAAATGCACACTTTCATGTTGTGCTTTTATTTGGATAAACGTTTTTGCACCTTGCACCTTGTGCAATGATCAATGCAAGTCCTTGACAACACTCTGCACATGAGTGACTGCCGGAACATAATAATAATAAATCAGAACACTGAATTATCACTGTGTAAGGCGAAGGTTCAATTTTCTTGTTATGTCATTAGTTTTTATGTGAAAATGAAGGATGGAACAATTTCTATTTCATCCAACCCCATTGTTGAGGTCATAAATATTGCTTAGGAGTCTGCTGCGTGTGCTTATATCTGTGTGAGTAACCCGCTAAATAACCATTTTTCTTACTGCCTTTTGCTCATTCTTATTCTCTAGTCCAAGCTTTATTGTTGTTTCTTATTCCTGTTGAATTTTATTTTCCTCGTCCATATTATTCCAGTTATTTATATATATTATCTTTTAAAATATACCGTAAATGATGGCAGGCAAACCTTTGTGAAGGCCCTGGAGCCATTTGTGAATTGGCTGGAAGAAGCAGAAGAAGAGGAATAAGCTGGCCAATAAATATAGTATGGTCAGCAATCTATAGAAATGGGGATAAACCTTGTACTTGTTCCTTATTTTTATTAGCTATCTGTTGGTGAGACAATCCACTCATAGTTACCAGATCCTTAAGACTCATGGTGTGGCTGTTAAAATATGAGATGCTAAAATTGATGGATTAATTAATATTTATATATGATGGTTCAATAAACAAAAATCTTGCATTGTACCCTCTCTCTCTGTCTATATAAATGTATGGGGTGGATGCATGTGGTTGTGGTTGGATTCAGTTTATTTGTCCTTTGATTTGGGTGGTGATTTTAGAATTTAGATTTTGGAATGCATGTTTTATGGTTTCAATCTTTGTATTATTTCTGATTTCAATTGTTTAATTTGTTAGTTAAGGAATTGGAATGGCCGATTCCGTACTGGGATAATGGTTACTGATTTTTTTCTATTATATGAATGGGAAACGTTCAATTTTTTAAGGGTGATGTTGAGAATTATTAAGTTTAGGGATTTTAATTTTCATCGATATTCATGTCTGCCACCAAAAACAGTGGGGGGTTTTCATTCACAAAGACACTGTGAGGAACGATAAAGTAAGATGGGTTTACTACCTCACTAAGAAAAAAAAAAAGATGTGGATAAGGAATGATATATCTACATGCCCAGCTTCGTCTCTAGAAAGAAAGGAACAGAAAATAGCTTAATTCAATAAGGTGAAAACCAAGCGACCAAGATGAAATTAACTCAAATCTAAAGGAAAAAAAAAGTATATTTCGTCTTTCAGCTTGGTACTTACCGGTGAAAGGCAAAAACTATTTTCTATCTACTCTTTCTATCTGACCAGTCTTCCAAATGTCTTGCTTTTGAGCTTCAATAAAAGTATGCGAGTCTATGGATAAAGCCATGCGTAATTGCTGGTGGAAGCATGACATTTCTCTACACGGTATAAGCTTTGTGCTCCTAAATTTGAAGGCGGCATGGGCTTTCAAGCAATTCAACTAAGCTCTCCTTACTAGGCAAGCTTCGAGAATTCGTTCCCTTGTTAAATGATACGTTGGTCAAAAAATACTGCAGGCAATCCAATTTCCTCGCAGTCAAAAGCAAAGGCTCTGACACATGGGAAGACCTCCGGATTGAAGGGCTGGACTGGTGCTTAGGAAATGGGAAAAGCTTTCTGATAGTGGATGGTGAGATTTATCATGATCTAGTAAGGAAAGCAGATTTGGAATGTTGATGGTATGAAGTCTCACTTCTATGAGGATTCTAGACTGAAGTTACTTAAGGATTTTCTTTTCAGGAGAAATATGACCGTTTAGTTTGCTGTGCAAATGCTTTAGGTATTTACTCTGTTAAATCAGGCTAATCTTATTGCTCACAATCAAAAGATGGGATATAACTTAGGGATGGAGCAAAGATAAATGGCAACAATTATGGAAGTGTTTAAACAGGTCTTATTTTTTGGAAGATTTGTTCAAATTGTTTACCTTGTAAGGAAGAACTAGTAAAGAGACTGTTGCACTCTTTGGACGTCTTTTTCCCTTTTTGCTATTCCAGCATAGAGGACATTGATCATCTTTTCATCCAATGCAAATTTGCACGTGAGTTGGGTTTACATACGAGTGAAGTGAGCTTTAGAAACCTGAAGGAGCTTATTCTCAAACTAGTGATTGATCCAACCATGGATGCTAATTCCTACTGTAATAGACTAATAGTAGCAAGTTTATGGAGCATTTGGTTGCAGATAAACAATGTTATCTTTGAAAACAAGAGAGCTAATCCATTGCAAGCACTATGGTTAGTAAAAGACTGAACAAACAAATCATTGTTCTAGTTTTCTGCAGAAATCAGGCTCCGCACTCAAATCAGGAAGCACAACAGATTCCCCTTAATCTCTCAATAGTGCGGCTATATGCTTGCTTTGATCATGTGGGGTTTGTCGCTTGGAAGAAGGGCACTGCTGGATTCAGAGTCTCTTTTGTGATCATCGACAGGTCTAGACGATACTTATAGCAAATGTATAATACAATTGTTGAAATGGATGGTGTTATTGCAAAGTTGCATATTATCCAAGAAATTCTTCTTGCTGAAAAGAAGAAAATATAAGACTTTGGATGCACATCAAACAAGACAAGTACTTGGCAGTTGAGGTACTCATCATGAGTACATTTGCAAAATTTAAGCCTTTTTCAATGATATATTACCAACTAAGTGATGGGGTAAATTCTGTTCTAACTTTAGATTTTACCTTCCTTTGTCTTAACATGAAATCGTTGCATGATGTATTAAAAAAAAAAAATATATATATATATATATATATTTGGTACTTGTAGAGTGTTTTTGTGAGTCTTTCTCATGGAGGCCATTTTTCCCATTTATAAGGCACGATTCCTCAATGTGGTGTACTAAGATTAGATAAGTCCTCATGCATATCAACACATATCCTATTCTAGGGCCAACACATGTTTCTTGAGTATGGGTTCACCTGCATGATGGTACGAACCCATAAGGCTGTATGAGGGGACGTTCTTAAGGTTCATATGATTCCTTGCAATTCTTCAAGTCAAGCACCTTTGGGGTCATTTACCTTTTTTTTTTTTTTTTTTTCAAAGTTGCCAAGATTTTCTTGTTCATTGCTCCAATTTGACCATTTGTTTGGGGGATGTTCACAAAATTAGAAAGTAAACTAATCTTGTTAGATAACTTTGTAATATTAGGAATTAAATTGAATAAATTAAAATTTCTCATGAAATTATGCTATAGATAAAAATAAAGGTCCCGAATGAAAGTGTGAAATTGGATTTTGATTCGATGTTAGATATTGAAAAATATGTGTATCCAGTATAGAGACTTGAATAAATATAAAAAATATTGACCATGTATTTGGATGAGAATTGGATGTAATATGATATTGTTTTTATTGTTGAATCTTTCATAATTAAATAATTGAAATTCAAGGCAAAAATAAAATTAAAGTCATCATAGTTTTATTGAATAAGTTAATTAAATTTATTTACTCATAAATTCTAGTACGATAAAGTTTTCATGACTTTAATAAGACTTGAATCGGGTTGAGAATATAATTTAATTAAGTTGATTAATTAATTAAATTTAATTAATTCGATAAATAATATTTTTGGGAATAAAGAAATTGTTTATTTGGTTAGATAAATTATGTGAGTTGATTTAAAAACTAGATAACGTATATAATTATATCTAATACATGATGAAACCCGATTAGGCCTAATATATAATAATAGGTGGCAAAGCCTACTTCCAAAAGTAGTTGTCGCCACCCATCTATAGTATTTTTAATAGGAGTATATTTTTATTATATTAAAATATTATTATTTAGTCACACCTTATTCAGTTGAGAATCTTATATTTTTCTCTATAAATAGATTGTGGGTAAGTCGAAAATACACTATATTGAGCGTAAACAGTCTATTGAGATTTTAATTGTATGGAACTATAGGTAGTTTTGATTATATATATATATTGAGCGTAAAATTCTCGTGTTTCGTGAACTTATTTTTGGTTTCTAGTCCATTGAAAGATATTAATATTCAGTGAGAATATCAATTAAAATTTTAATTGTTTTCATTAGTTTTTGAATAGAACCCACACTCTAGCAAGTCAAGGTCAAGAATAGTGGAGAAACTTGAGTGGTTAAAATTGAGATTTGGATTAGACCTCCTATTTAAATATCATATGTACTAATTTGATAAAGAAATTTATTTCTATAAATATCACAATGCTTGGGTTTTTAAAAATATATCATTTTTTTATTATTGAACAAAATTATTTTCTAAACCGAATTTAATCACCACGGTCTACTTTTGATTTGTTTTCTTAGTTTTAGTTAGATTTGTAAGATTAGATTAGATTGATAAAATTCTCTTTTATTTATCATAGTTAATCTTAGATAGTTTTAGAATAGTAATTGCTTTATTTAATTATTTAAGTTACGTAAATTATTTAATTATTCAATTTAATATCAATCTTTCTATGACGATCATTAAAATACTTTTATTCAACAGACTTATTTCGTTGTAATTATTATTTAATAAAGATCTCTTATACTTGCAAGTAAGTGAGAGAGTGATAACAATTTTATGGCTTAAAATTATTGACTATATTTTATTACTATTTTCATCAACACTTTTTGCACACCACAAGGCGACAAGCAACTCCTTTAACGTTTCAAATGTTATTATTTTAGATATAACAAATAAATTAATGCTCTTTAAAGGGTCTTGAATACATCCATTCGGCTTCAAAAGTTTAAAACATGTTAGACGTGTACAACTCGATCCTCTTTTTGTTCAAAATATCACAAAAAATAATGTTTAAATGCACAAAATCTTAACATTTTCACCAATAACACAATTAGACAACATGGTAAGCTATTAGTTCTTCTTAAAACCTTAAAAGATACATTTTTTTTTGTGTGAAAAGAAGTATAAAATTTAGGGTTTGTTTTTAGAGTGGTAAAGTTCGAGAGGATTTTCGATAAAAATAAAAGAGAATGATGTTTAGTATTTATAAGAGAAGAACTCGACATTGGTGTGATTCTTCATATTAAATGAGCTAATTGGGCCAGTAAATATTAAATATCTCAGTTAAAATTGATTAGCTTGGACTTGATAGTTATATCTATCGAGATTTGTGCTTTATACTTTACAATACTTTTCCCTTTATAATCAAGACACAAATTCGGAGTTAATTTGATTATGCAAACTAATTTTATGTTATATGCAAATAAAAACCAATTAAGCAATATTAGTTAAATAAAAATAATTAAAATTTTAAATAATAGAATAAAACTAGGATTGTTGAAGTGGTAATTAATTTTAGTAGATTTATTTTTTAAAAATTAAAACAAATGCAATTAACTAAAAGAAGGATTATGAGATGATAATATTATTATAAATTTATATTTATGTTTATATTTAAGTTTTAGACCAAGTGATATCACGAGTCAATCGGACATTAATGTAATTGAGAAATTATTAAAATATCTTATATATACAAATTAAGTTAACTAATTTTCTATACTTATATTAAATTTTGACTGAGTTGATTTTATGAATCAATCGGGCATGTGAAATTATTTTAAATATAAAATCTTCAACTTTTCATATGAAATTTAAATAAGTATATTTATTACGTAATTATTTTCACCCACGTCATAGGTATATCGTAAATCTAGTTGTATGTTAAAAGGGTTAATTAAGATGGACCTATCATTAATTGGATGCAAACTTAATTAAGAATTTACCAAAAATATTAATATTTTTATAAAATAATTAAATATTATTTTGAGAATATTTTGTCTATTTTTATTTTAAATAAAATCTAGAATAATATAATTTCAACCTAAAATATCCAAATTTACCATTTTAATCAAAAAAAATTTTATATTATTTTCTAATTACCTAAATTGTTTTTACAAAGTGTGTCATTATTTCAAAATCTTGCCATAAATAAAAACCACCTATTTCCTAAAAGGAAAAAAAATAGCCAGAATATCTAAAGATCTTAGCTCAGCCTGACGAAGAAAAAAAGAAGGCGAGTTTGTAGTTGGTGGTTGCGGTTATTCCTCGCCGAGTTGTACATGGACTTTTCCTCTTTTTCTCTCTCTCTAGAATCTCTCCTTCTTCCTTCACTCTCTCCTCAATCCTCTGTCTACCCATTTTCACTATCCCCTTGTTCTCCCTGAAACTGGCCCTTTCTTTTTCGTTCCCTTTCAGATTCAATATTTCCAATTCTTGGCCTCCGTCTTGGGCTGGGCCCTTTTTTTGTCGATCTTGATTGACCTCTGGACTGGCTTTGATCAGCTTTTCTGTTGATCTGCTGCAAAAAAATTGCTCTCTTTTGGATAGTTTCCGGTGAGGAATATAATACTCTTAATTGTCTTCAATTTTTTGGATTCCAATTGTTGGCCTTTGTTTATTAAAAAGGGTGTTACCTTTTTAGTGTTATTATTGAATGTACAACTAAAGATTCGATATTTTCTGCTTTCTCTTAGATTTATATATCCATAGATCTCCTTTTTCGATACTTATGCCTTTTGATCTTCCTTTTTTCTTGTTTGCTTTGGGATTAAGAAGAATGGAGTTAAGATACTTTTTATCATTTGGTTATATAAATAAAAAAGTTCACTGTTCTTCTTTTCTAACTTAGGAAGCTTTAGAAACCTAAATTTCTTTTTGGCCTTTTTGGTTGATTGTGAGATTTTTTGTTTTTGTTGTAAGCAGCTTATGGGATTGAATTTGTGGATTGATCTGATCAATGGATTGAAAGTGGAAAAGGATACCCAGCTATTTTAATACAGATTCATTATTCCAGTGATTTGAAGGGAAACTCAGAGTAGTATATATTTTTGGGTGCGATACCAAAATGGTTGCTTTAAGAGCATATTAGAATTTTAAGGGATTGAAGGAACAAAAATCAAGATATTATCAATCATTGAATAGGATTTTGGCTCTGAGTTCAGAAAGAAAATTTGAGATTTGGTGAAAAGAATTGTAAAATTGAAGGTTATTTGGTGGAATAATCTGCACATTAGCTGGAAAATCTGAACAGGTTTCTTTAAGGATTTTTCCCAACAAGTTCTGACGGATCTGTCTACTGAAAATAGAGGTTGCAGCTGTCTGGCTGGTCTGGAGTGCATATTAAGCATCATCAGGGCCCTTAGAATGGGGTCCTGCTTATCTGCTGAAAGCAGGAGCCCTCGCCCTGGTTCACCTTCGTCCCCTCATCTGGCAAATATGAAGAGGAGGAACTCAAGGAAGGTATTAGGGTCTCGGAATTCTTCCTTTGACTACCGGAAGGAAGAACCATTGCATAGAATTCCAGGGCGGTTGTTCTTGAATGGGTCCAATGATGTTGCTTCACTCTTTACTCAACAAGGCAAGAAAGGTACCAACCAGGATGCCATGATTATTTGGGAGGTTAGCTCCTTTTATACCTTTTCACGTGTTTGTTTAATTTTTTCATTTATGTATTTGGTTTTATGTGTCATGTTTTCTGAATAGCTTTGAAAACAAGCAATTTTTCTTATAATAGGAGTATAATATTTCTTGGATGAAGGACCTTGCCTTTTTTCTGGTTGCTTGCAATCCCATAGTGTTTAGAATTATTTGTTGGTATCTTTTGTTATCTACAATGTTTAATTGATTTAATGTTAATTCCTAATTCTTTCTTTTATTTGTTTATGTATTTTATACGCAAGCTCCTTGCATACATATCTACATAGCTGTCTAATTAGAGGAAAATCAACACTTTTTATATTAATTGGCTGCACTTTCTCATGTTTCTTTAGGATATTATCCAATCATTTAGTGGCAATATGAAATAATGTTTCCATGGTGGCAAATTAAACTCTTCTTTTTTTTTCTACTTTGTATTTGCTAAATGTGTCTGTATTTGGGGACTCTGTGTTTGGCAAACCTTGGAACTCATTGTTTTAGGATATTTATCTTTCTTTCTTGATGGATGAGAATATATGATGGATTCCAATGTCAAGGGAAGTAGAGGAAGACCTAAAAGGTTATGGTTGGAAACTGTTTAATAAGACATTAAAGTTACTCTGCTTATCTGCAATATGGTCACAAATACAGGTTGCAATATAATCCATGTAGCTTGCTCCCTAGTAGTGGAAGCAAATATATTTTTTCTTATTTAGAAGCTACCATAAACATAGATGATGGTAACGTGTATAGATGGAATGATGAAAAAACGTTTCTAACTCTTTTCTACGGTTGACCCTTTGTTGGTTAAGAAGGCCAAGGCATTAACCTTTTTATCTTTGGAGGGTATATCCTTGTTTTTGAATCCGTCATGCTAATATATTCTCTATCATCACCAAGTTCTCCTTGTTTTAAATGTTTTTAGTAACATTATAAATTTTGTTATTCTGCAACATCATGTTCTACTTCTCACTGTCTGTGGCTGTTGTTCTCAGAATTTTGGTTCAAGAACAGATACTGTTTTCTGTGGTGTTTTTGATGGTCATGGTCCCTATGGTCATATGGTAGCTAAGAGAGTGAGAGACCATCTTCCGTTAAAACTGAATGCTCATTGGGAAGTTAGTAAATCTGGTGAGGATGCTCTCAGAGAGATCAATTTGAACACTGCAGGAAGCATGAACAGTGAGCAGACCTCATTTTTAACAGCTGATGAGGAATCTAGGGCATCTGTAGATCTCGAGGAAACAGAAAAGTACCCAGAGATCTTTCAGACACTTAAAGAGTCTTTTCTGAAGGCTTTCAAAGTAATGGATAGGGATCTTAGAACGCATGCCAGTATTGATTGCTTCTGCAGTGGGACAACAGCTGTAACTTTGGTGAAGCAGGTATACAGCTGCAAAATTTGAAAGCTCTGAAAACCTATGTTATGATTTTAAACCTAATTCCTTTGGCTCTTTTTATAGGGTCCACATATTGTCATTGGAAATGTTGGGGACTCCAGAGCTGTTTTAGGTACAAGGGACAAAGACAATTCACTTATTGCAGTTCAGTTGACTGTTGATCTTAAACCAAATCTTCCAGGTACGTGTGTCTGTTTTAATCAACCCAAGTTCATTCATATGTGAAAGTCATTCATGCTTTGTATTTAATTGCTGAGTTTCAGGCTAAAATCTGTCTCAGTTAAATAAAATATACTTCAGTTTTAGGAACTTTGATGTTTTGGACTTTTTATGCCAAGTTTTGTCTTCTCTATCGTTCATTGTCTAATGTATATGCTGCACCGAGTGTACCACCCACTTGGTTTTTTCTTTAAATTCATTGTTTATTGTTGATATAGGAGATAAAAAGGTATAATTAAAGGGAATATAAAATGCTATTTGAAATGTTCCTTTTGTGTGTATCAGCTCTTCTAATAAGATTCTTTTTAGCTCTCCATACCATTTCTCATGCCCATTGCATCCATTGTATGCTGATTGGCCCCTAAAGTTTGTGTCCTTTTATTTTAAAGCTATAGGCATGCAAAAAAACCCATATGATTCAAGTTCTTTTTAATTTACTTTATTTGATTTTTTTTTTTTCATTAGATATAGAGTAGTAAGAAGGGGATAGTATCAAATTCTCTACTTCACAATATTTAAGTAGTCAACAACGGACATCAACCATAAGGAAATTATGCATATTAGCCAACAAAAAAATTGATCGTTTTGTAGATAAACTAGACCACTCTGTAGACTTTATTAGATGCCTTAAGCTTATTATTTGCAAACACAAATACGTACATAAACACACATGTATACATATTACGCTTAACTTGACTCATTTTAGTTAACATTTTCACATTGTGTACTTGTATGAGCATCAAACAATTTGGTTCAATTGGATGGCAATGTGAGGCTGAAATATCTTAAAACTTGGAAGGACATGTTCGATGATTGGTGAGGCAGCTTAAAAGTTGTATTTGAGGATTTTGTAAAAGTTGTTTGAAGTGTTTTTTTAAGGACTAGAATAATGGGGGACAAGAATAGAATGTGGTTGATAAGATGAATTGATTGAGGAAGTATGAGATGCTGGTCGCAATGGTAAGAAGATAGTTAAAAGTTCAAGTGTATATAGAATCGGTGCATTCACTCGAAACTGATTGATTTGTGTATGAGCATCACAGGTTTGATGAAATTATTAAGTCTACAAAATGTTGAAAGGTTTTGTAATTATGATAACCATGTTTGTTCTGAGCAGTGTAGTAATTTATGTAAAACCAGATTTAATCAATTTCCCAATCGATGGGAAATTATATTGAAATCCAGATTAATGTGGAAACACAAAATTGATTGCAAAGACAAAACCTCTGCAGATTTTCTGAAATGAAAAACATAAAGGAGTGTCGGGAAGATAAACTGCTGAACTAGGCATTATTGATTCAAATTGCTTTGTTATATGGTGTGCACTTCCAAAATAGAATGCACTAGAAAATAAATTCTTGTTCTATTTGATTGCTTAATTCTCTTATTCTATCATTATACTTTCAACATCAAACTTATACTAAATCATCCTTTTTACTTCTTTACAGCGGAGGCAGAGAGAATTCGAAAATATAAAGGTCGTGTCTTTGCTCTTAAAGATGAACCTGAGGTTGCTCGAGTTTGGCTACCAAACAATAATGCACCTGGCCTTGCCATGGCAAGGGCTTTTGGGATTTTTGCCTCAAGGATTTTGGTCTCATCTCTGTGCCTGAAATATCTTATTGGCACGTGTCAGAGAAGGATGAATTTATCATCTTGGCCACTGATGGGGTAATGAAGCCAACATGTTTAATTCTTATTCAAAATCAAAACAAAAATGGCATTTGAGCCCTTTTCTCTAGTTCTAATAAGGTTGGCTCCAAACTTTTGCAGATTTGGGATGTACTTTCAAACAAAGAAGTGGTAGATATTGTAGCATCTTGTCGAGCTCGCACATCTGCCGCACGAGCTTTGGTTGAGACAGCTGTTAGAGCTTGGAGATACAAGTACCCAACTTCAAAAGTTGATGATTGTGCTGTTGTTTGCCTATTCTTTGATTCAATCTCAAACAACCTATCTACTGTTTCCAATGCTAATGCCAAAGTGCAGCCAGTTTCAATGGACCAAGTTGAGAATGAGAATGAGAAAGACAATAATATCAATGTCTTAACCAGTGTGGACCGGTCTGGGACTGTTGGAAGTGGCAAAGTTGTTCCAGGAGGGAATGAAGATTTAGATTTAGGTGTAGATGTAGATTTAGACTGCTCAAAGGAGGAGGAAATGAATTCAGAAATAGGAACAGATTGGTCAGCCCTTGAAGGAGTATCTCGTGTCAATACCCTTTTGAATCTCCCAAGGTTCGATCCTGGAAAGTAATGTTCTGATGTAGGAGGTTCAAAGCCAGGCTTCGACATGAGAAAGGTTCGGTTACTACTACTATTACTTTGAGATTTGCTTAGATAAATTATTTTAATATTTATATTCATTTTTCTACAGAGTGGAAAAGAGGGGCATTGATTTGGTTTGGTTTGGTTTGATGTTAAAAAATGGAGCAAGCAGACCCGGCTGTATTAGTGTGTCTGGGAAATTGTCCTTTCTATCTATAGTCTGTTGGGTAGAATTGGAGTTTTTGTAAATCCAGCTCTCCATCTCATTATTATTGTTATTGTTAACTTGTGTTCCACCTTCAAATGTTCATGTGTGAATTGTTGGTAAGTCATTGTATTATGTTGTTAAATGTTTACTTTGTGACAATGAAATGAAGCCTCATTATCCTTAATAGATTTCAAAGTTGTAGAGCATGCATGCATTCATAACTTGTTTCTTCTTTTGAATATTGGTAGCACTAATGACCTTAGTACTAGGAATTTCCACTTGCTAATCCTCAAAATGCTGCTGTCTTTTATTGAATTTGGCTGTGTGTGTGTGATGAACGGTGAAGTGGTCATACTGATAGGCAAGGAAAGCTTCATTTAATGAATTTTTGAAATGATCATGTGGAGAATAGATATCTTTTATTTGTTGGTTAAATTCTGCTATTAGTCCTTCTACTTAGAAAAAAGGTTGTGGACTTTATATTTGTATTTTATTTGGTCATTTTTAGTTTTTATATTTTCTAAATTTTAAAATTTCAATTATCATCAAACAATGATTATCAATTTCATTAAGTAAAATTATGCTATTTTTGGAATCGATGTGATAAACATAATAGCGTATATTGTCATGTTGGTTTATTATTTCCACAAATGACTCGCTAAAAATCTAGTTACCAAATTAACTATTGTAGTTTTTGTTAAGATTGAAATTTTAAAATTTAAAAGTATAGAGACTTAGAATGATAATTGACTAATTTTATAATTGTGTGAATAGGACTAGTTATTGAATTTAACTCAATAGATTTAACTGCTATGGTTTAGATTAGGATTAAAATTTTAAAATTTAAAAAGTATAGGGACTAAATGATAATTTAAAAGTATAGAGACTAAAATTGATCAAACAAAAGTATAATAATTAAATTTACAACTTTTGCAAAGTACATATATTAATAGCAAAATTTAACCTTATTGTTCAAATATATATTTATAAAAAGAATCAACATTAATATAAAATGATCTATCCTTGCACTGGATGGATATGGATATAACGAGCCTTGAGAGTTGATATTGATATAAACTGAATTAGTGGATTCGAAATAGAAATGAGAAAAGAAATAAATATAAAACGGGTCAATGGATTCGAGATAGAAATGAGAAAAGAAATAGACTTGGTGATATGCTATAGTACATATGTAGTTGTGATATGATGATAATGAGATTATATGTTCATATATGACATGCCAAATGAAATGTGGTATGAGAATATGCACGTGAGACATGAAATGTATACTTGATACTAATTTATAATTAGATCACATATTGATTGTATTTGATATCTTATTTCTATTTGATTATTGATTCAAATCATGATAGCATTACTGACAACATCTAGATTCAACTCTTGACTCAGCAAGTTTGTATAGTTTTATTTTGTCAATTGCAAGTGGCATGTACCTAACTTTTAAGTTGTCCTTAGATTCATGTTGTCATTTTCATACTTAGGGTCGAAATTTTAACCTTTAATATAATCACATAGGTTGATAATAGATATGTAATGCTATAAAGTGAATTTGGATTGTTGTTCATATGCCAAGTAAATGAGAGATGTTTGAGTCTTGAATGAAAGTGAATAAAAATATATGATCATATGCTTTAAGGTGTTAAATGTACCAAAGATGGTAGTCTAGTATTTAAATTAATGCTTAAATTGTATAAAGTTAAGTTCTTCTTAACCACCTAGACCATTTGAGTGTTGCACATGACAAATTTGAAAGGAATGAAGTAAAATTTTGGAAAAACTGCCTTTATGGTTGCAACATTCCTTTACCAATGTCACGACATCGAGTTGTTGTTTCTGTAGTCGCGATTATCGCTCTCTCGAGGTCACAACATTGAATCCCCTTGTCCTCAAGGTCGCAACACTCCCTTGCTTAAGTCGCGATGTCAGCTTCTTGTCTTCAAGGTCGCATCTATTCTCAGTTGAATTTGTGACGACATGTTTTTGCCCTTAGTGTCGCAACATGCCTTATTCATGGTCGTGACATTACCCCTATATTCTAAAAATTTTATGTTTTAATCCCTTGTATATCATCGGTGTTTTTTAAGAGCTTTTGTAAGCTCACTTGTGACACAAATTTGATTAAGTAATGTATTTAGAAGATGTAATATTTAATTGTTTGTATAATTTGTCTCGTTGAATATTAAAATGACATCATAGTTGCTTCGGCAAAAAATGTGGCATCTTATGTCTCAGATCTAACGATTAAGTCAAGAATGGTATCAGAACTACAGGTTTAGTCGATTCTTGGATTGAAGTCCATCTTGAGTTTAGAGGTACATGCCAAGGTCAAGTTAAGTCTAAGTCAAGATTTGGATGTTGGTTATTCATTATTTTGTGTTATGACTTGAAAATGTCTGATGAACCGAGAAATGTTGTTAAGGAATAAGTCAATAGTAGTGATCACTCCGTTGATGGAGAAAACCATGTTGAGATCAAGGCATACAGTGTTGATCAAGTTGGTGCTCGATTCAGAAATAAAGCTAATAAACCTCTCCAAGAGGGTCGGTGAGACACTCTGCACAATAGTGGATGTACTCCAAAAAGTAACAGGAGATGCTCCGCAAGCTACATTGATAGCTGCAGTCTCCGATAAAAGGGTTACGAAAGTATGAAGCAATTGAGTGTTGACCCTTCCTCTACTGGGAACTGGTTAGAGTCAACTGAACGAGTTTTACAATAGCTAGAGTTTTCACCGTCTGAGTATGTCACTTGCGTGGTATCTCTATTGAAAGAAGAGACATATCGATGGTGGTTAATCGTCATCTGACATGCGTCAGCATCTCAGGTTACTTGGACATTCTTCCAGTTCGAGTTAAAAAAGAAATTTGTCGACGAATTGTATCTGGAAGATCGAAAACAAGAGTTCATGAAATTGAATCAAGGGGATATGCTAGTAGTTGACTACAAATAAGAGTTCTTACAACTTAGTAAGTATGCTCTTGAGTTAGTGCCAACAAAATAAGAAAGTTGAAAACGGTTTCTTCGAGGAATGAGGGATGAACTTCGAGTTCAGCTAGTTTTGCACAAACTTAAAATGTTTTCTAGTTTAGCTGAACGAGCAAAGATGGTTGAACAAGCCATGAATCTTGATAAGAAAGTTGAGGGTTCCCAAGCATTCGGGAAAAGAGTTGGAACCACTAGTTCACAACCTTTTCCTAAGCGAGTTAGGGAGTATCGAGGTTCTTCGAGATCAACTCCATCGAATGTCAGATGAGAGAAAGACTGAGTTAAACAACCATCAATATCTGTTGGTAGTACTGGGGTCCAGTGAAAGATGTGAGTATTTCGAACTGTTATTATTGTGGTCAAATACATAAAAGTGAATGTTGGAAGAAAACGATAGCATGTTTCCAATGCGGATCCCTAAAACATTTAGCTTAAGATTGCCCGATATCTGCTCCTGTAGCTAGAGGTCAGGGTAATCCCGAAGGTAGTTCAGTTGCAAGGGGTAGTCAAAGGAAAAAACTGATTTAGCAGCACAAGATTGTGAAGCTAAAGGTCCTACTCAAGCCTATGTGGTCAGAACCAGAGATGAGGGTGATGCTACCGATGTTTTAGCAAGTATATTTCTTTAATGTTCTACACCGTCCATGCTTTACTTGACCATGCCTCTACACATGCATATGTTAAATTTTAGTTTAATGAATTCGGATAAATTGAAATCTGAGTTGTCAAGCATAGCAATAGTTGTTACAAGTACTATGGACAATGTCATATCCCAAAAATCGGGTTAATAGAATTGAGTTAGAAAATCGAGAGTTAATGAACCGAAAATCATAATTAGTTTAAATAATTTAAATAAATAAGAATAAATAAAATATAAAAATTAAAATTAGATGTCCGGGAAATAATTTGGTTAAAATGGATTTTTAAAATGAAGTTGGATTTAAAAATAGTTGAGAAAATAAGTTTTAATTGGAAAGCAGAGACTTATTTGAAAAAAAGGAAGAAACTGGAGGTGGTTAAATGGGCAATGACCCAATTTTTGAAAATTGGTTGCCTATTTAACAACCCCCACCGTCCCTCCCCTCTCATTTTCCCCCTTAATTCAAAATTTTCCCAAACACGAAAGTAGAGTTTTCTCTTTGAATTGGTTCATCCTTTTTTATTCTTAAGCTTTCTAACACAAATTCCTCTTTCGATTTCAAAGAATAATCAAGTTCTCATCCTCAATTCCTCTTTTGTTCTTCACACCTCCTAGTCTGAATTTGATCTTAAACTTGTCGTTTTTGTCAAATTGAGGTGAGATTCTGAATTTTTATGATTAAACTAAGTGTGTTGTTATTTCAATTCGAGTTTAAATTGATTTAATTAAAATTTCAACAGATCAATTTATTTTAAACAATTTTAGCTTGAAAATGGTAGATCTAGTATTACTAAGTTAAGCTTCTATTTTGAAGTAATTTTCAACTCATTTTGATCTAATTAAAAGGTATTTTATCTTGATTTATTAAATCTTTTAAGTAATTTAAACCAATTGAACGTTTTCCCTTTCTAATGATCACATAAGCTTTTTTTTTCAAAAAAATTAGATCCGTGTAATTAGATAAAATTGATGGTTTAGATATATAATTAGATGATATTAGGATATATGAAGTCAAAATCTAATCTTAGAAACGAGATTTGACTGGTTAAACACCTATTTCAACAAAATTATCTAACTTTTCGGTATTGTGAATGAGAGGCTTTGATATGTGATTATGGAGTGATTTAGTTGTGTTTGTTCCTGTTTGTAATGTCTTTGTATTGTGTTTGATGTGTATGTAAAGTGTCAACTCGATTGGAAGCCTCTACAAGCAAAGAAAGAGGAAAAGAAAAGCTTACTTGAGCTTTCTCATTGAAACCAAGGTTGCAAAGGTGAGTGATCTGGTGTGCTGTAATTAATGCACAAAGTAGTGAGTTAAATTGGGATTTAGGTGAGCTAATCACCTATCCTAAGTCCTAAGACTAAGTGATCTTATTTGTGCCTTGTTACTTTGCAAATAAAGCCTATGTGTGATGTGATTTGCTTAAGTGTAATGTGATTATATCTGATGAGTACATGTCTGAATATGCCTTTAAGACCTACTGGTTTTGTGCACACATCTGAAATAAAATGTATATGGATCAAAGGTCAAGTGCTTGCACTTGAAAGTGCATGGTATGAATATGTAGAAAGTGATGTGATAGTGATATGTGTAAGTGTGCATAAACAGGAAAAATATATGTGAAACATGGATATGTTGATCTTGTGATCTTTTGAAACTATTGGATATAGCTGGTATGTCATAATATTTGAGTACTCATATATGTATTTTGATATTGAGACATATTGGAGGGATAAAGGAATGTAGAGCATGGCTTCATTCATTGGGATATGATGGTGTGTTGGAGAGTGTTGGCATAATGCTACACTTATTTGGGACAAGTTAAACTCTCTGAGTTATTGGTGTGATGGAGATTCGTTTATCCAATGTGTTGTGCTTTGATGCATATTTCATAATTACAAGATGCCATGTATCAACATGAATATATGATTGGTGATG
This sequence comes from Gossypium rotundifolium, assembly GCA_025506655.1. Classification (NCBI taxonomy): domain Eukaryota; kingdom Viridiplantae; phylum Streptophyta; class Magnoliopsida; order Malvales; family Malvaceae; genus Gossypium; species Gossypium rotundifolium. The sequence goes on along the minus strand of CP106725.1, from coordinate 4,269,214 downwards.
ATAAGTGCATTTGTGCTTACTAATTTTGCTTTTAACTCTTGAATTTGTGGTTTGTTGTAGCATCTTGATTACTCACTGAGCTTGTTTAAGCTCACACTCTCTTGTGTTTATTTTTGCTGAGAAATATCTTGAATGGAGTGGTAAAGTGATCAAACTTGTGATCCCAAGGCAAAACATCTTGATTGTGCATGTGAGACGGTTTTAGTAGGCAATAAGGGATGACAATGTGAGTTTATTTTGAGGGATAAGAATTTAATTTTGTTTTGATTTGTAAATGGACTTTCCATGGACTGTTTAAGGACTTTTATAGTAGCTAGCAAACCTACGCTTCCATCTAACACTCTAAGAGCTTGCAGGGTCAAGCTCGCAACTCCAACACAAGTAACAGACCTACGTTTCAAACTTACAGTATAAGAGTTCGCAAATTCGAGCTCGTAGCTCCAATCCAGTTAGTGACTAGAATTGTACTAAGTCGCTTAAGGATTTTGGAGAAGGCAGTTTGAAGTTTACTCAAGTTCAGAATTTACTTAGGTTCAAAACATATATAAGTTAAAAAATTCGCTTAAGCCCAAAATTTCTTTAAGTTCAAAACATGGTTAAGTTAAAGGTTTGATTAAATTGAAAAATTTGATGGAGTTCGCAGAAGGAAAGACTACCATAACACTAATAACTAAACATCAAGTTTTTTCAAACTTTAAATTTTTTATTCAGATCATAACAAGAGAAATACATGTTTACAATCATTTAAGGCACATCGTCCCCCTTCAATATCCCTGGCGATCTCATCTTCCCTCTCTACAACTTCAATATTTTCAATAGGCGCGATGGTGGTATTGTCATTAGCAGGCACAACGATAGACTCAGAAGGACCTTCATCTTGACTTCTTCCACTTGGGTGCGAACTCATCCCAAGCAGCTTCCGAGGGGAAGCGAACATCAAAACCAAGTTGATCCATATCTATCTTGTAGAGGGCGTCAAAGCCAACTTTGCGAGCATTGAAGGGTCCAACCACAACCTGAGTATGCAGAAGAATGTTGAACGTGAACTCAGAAATGAGACAACTCAGGGTTTCTAGAGTCTCATTCTTAAATTTTTCAAAGGCTTCTTCATGTTTCCGCTTTAAGCTTGCCATCGCAACTTCTTGCTCAGCAGCGATTCAGCTCAAAATGGCCTTATTCTCTTCAGCAGTTCTCCTTAACTTAGCACCTAAAGCTTCACGTCTTTCTCTTTCAACCATAACTTCGTTAGATAATTCATCGTTTCTAACTTGTGCAGCCCCCAATATCTTAGCAAGGTCTTCATTTTGCTTATAGAGCACTTCATTTTCATCCCTCATCTTCAGGTATTGTTCACTAGTGCTCTCAAGATCTCCTTCGAGCTCTTTTTGATTAGCCTCTACCCCAACAACATTTTCATCAAGGCCTAAACTGATCACGGTAACCTCAGCCAACAAAGCTTGTAAAGAGGAACTGAGTTTCGATAATGCAGACTTTTGTGAACTCCCTGATTACCCACCATCATACATCTGCCTTTTTGCAGCTTCTAGCACAGAAGCTTTCCACTTTTCAATCATGCTTTGCAATTCCCTCGTGCTTAAATTCCCGCAACCTGGGACCAGCTCGCCATCATCTTCAGCAGATGGCTCCTCAGTGGGAGGTGGAGAATAAGGAGAGATACAGAGATGAGCAAGAGGAGGGGAACTACCTCGAGTTACAATAGGAGAACTTTCGCGAGTTGCAAACTTTGAGCTCGCTAAGGGAAGAAGGAGTGGTGGCCATCATAACAGAGGGCCCAACATGATCTGCCCTCCTTTTGTGACGAGACTCTAACCTGCCACTGTCTGCTTCCTTTTTGCTACTGATGATCACATTAACAGCCCACATATCAGTCATGCGCTTCTTGCGCATGTCCCTTAGAACAACTCGTAGGTCCATAACTTCGTCAATTTCCCGCGATATATTGGTACTCTCCTCAGAGTCACTTCCTGAACTGCGAGCTGTGTCTACACCACCAACAATCCCAGTATCAGTAGGAGCAGCTATCAAATTAATATTAGTATCGCCTTTTTCCTGCGATGAGACCACCAGAACCCAAGGACGAGGCCTTACCCTATAGTAATTGAAAAGAAACTCTTAGGCTTCTCTTTAAATCCTATCAGGATTAAAACCAAGTCATCGTTGGCATCATTGGTTACGTGGGGCAATGTCCATCTCTCAGGGTCTGCACCTAATGCTTCGTCAACTTCCCTATTATTACCTCACCTATACCCATTAGGTCTAAGGCCCTCTAAGCAATATCGGAACACGTTCCTCACGGTTATAATATCTTCGATAACCAGGGAACTACCAGCGCGAAGTCTTTCCACCTGAGCTGAACTATCTATCCTGATAGATCGCCTGAATGAGCACATGTCCCTGCTCGGTGCGGACTGTAGAAAAACCAAATCTGTCTGCGAGCCTACATCTCACCCTGATATATTTTCCCCAGTTCAGTCGAAGATTAGCACATCTGTTCGCAATTATGGTCTCGCCTTTATCGATGGGAGAAAAATAGTAAAAGCCCGATGAACAACTTCAATTTTGGGGCTTTAATAGATACAAGCTTTGGAACACTGCGAGTTGCGGTGCTTCGTTACGTCAGCAGCAATGAATAAAATAAGCAACCGCGATCCACCAGAAGAACCAGCAGAGTTGACCAGGAGCAATCTAGTAATCTTGAAGAACATGACAGAAGAACGAATGCAAGAGTAAGTGGAACCCCGTGCATGGAGGGGGAGCAAGAAGCTGCCATCACTGGTATCACTAAGCCTATAAGGCCCCTCAGGGATTGAAAATTCGTAAGCAAAATTGGGGATTTGAATTCCCCGTGCACTCAGAACTCGACTCATTTCTTCCTCTTTTGTATCGTAGACGAAGAAATTGACTTCTACAAGGACCTTCGAAGCACGCTTTCGCGGTAGGCAACTGGAAATCATCTAACCACCAGCACCCCTATTTCTCAACATGTTTTTGATGTAGAAAGAAAAGAAAAGGATAAATGATATTACCTTGAATAAAGTCTCGATCAAAGCCTATTTGCAGAAAATGTTAAGATGATAAAAAACCCCCCTTTAAATAAGTTTCTCTTCCTTGAATTTTGACGGTTCAAATGACCTAGGAGCTCCAACGGCTAAAAACAAATAGACGCAATCCACCCGTACATGGCAAAGTTAATGTCGTGTACCAATGGTCACTGCGTATTCAACAAGGCTGTATGAATGCAAAGTGATGGCTCTAAAGAGCACCACTTTATAACCCTTTTTAGAACTAATATGAGGGACTAGATTATTATGTACTTATGATCACCAACAAAAATTACTCAACAATTAATATATTGTTATATATTCAGATTAGTGTTTGAACGGTTTTCGATTTACTAGTTCAAATCGTAATTATCCAAACAAAATTTAATTATTTTTTTTATTATAATAAAAAAATAAATATTTTATATTTAGGTTAGTAAAATAGCTACAAATACTATATAAAATTAATTTTTTAAAAATAAATATGTGAAAAAAATTCAAACTATGTAAAAAGAAAACATAAAACAAAAGCCATTTTACGAAAATAAAATCCAAAATCTCAACCCAAAATTAGTATTGAAAAAAAAAAAACTGAAAAGAACATGTAGATTACATATATATGCCTCAAAAGACTTTCATATTGCAGCAAATATATAAATGATATTGGCAAATTTATATTCAGTCATTTGTACATTGCACTGCTGCAAACCATTGAAAATATTTTAAGTATTGGTATAAATTAATGAGTGGTGGATACGAGTTGCATTAAATTAACAAAATATGATTAAAAAAAGAAAACCCACAATTTCACTGTAAAAAAAAATGAATTATGGTACAACAGAATCAAAGAATGTTTTATCGCTGCTTCCAACAATCTAAGCTATAGAACTGTGGAGTAAAGCAATTATTATAGACAATAATGTAAGAATTCCTCCAATTCTCAGACTGGAAGCTGAACCAATATCATGGGCACCAACCGAATACGCCGCCCCCGAACTTTCATCCTTCACTTTGATGCTCGAAGAGCCTAAATGTAACCATAATCACATATCAGAGCCAACTAGAATCAGCTTTGTTTTTATTTTATTTTCAATTTTCGGGAAGGGAGATAATATAGTGCAATCCTAGTTAATTAGGAAAAGAGAGTACATAATTTTCTGTTCTATTTCTTTCTCAAAGAAAAACCGATGCAATTAACACGAAACTAACTAGCATGCTCACATTCTACACACTTTAGGCATTTGGAGAAACGAAATACGATTAGGCTTTGAAAGTTCTCAAAACTGAAAGGTGGATATTAAGTTTCGAACAAAAAGAATATTGTTACTAGTTAGCGATTACTAAACTGCAAAAATCAAAAGCAGAACCTAAAGGTCTAAAGACCCTAAAGGAGATACAATCCTAGCGCACAAACTATAGTCCTGAAACTAGCACATTAGGAAGTCAAGACATGTGTGGACATAGAAAATGCAGCAATAATAAGCAGAAAAACAAAACTAATTAAAGGATTCAACCCACAGGTAAGGTTGTTCAAGAGGGTACTCACAATTGTATTCAGTCCATCCAATGTTCTGATTTTCTATATCATATATAACCAACTTATTTGAAAGCACCAAATCTGCATTTAAAGAAATTAAATAAATGAGAGTTGCATCAAAACCTTTCACATTATTTTATTACTGTTCTCATCTTTACGACGTAGTATATTAAAATAAAAACAGATCAGCTAAAACGAATCACTGAGATGATTGTTGAACTGAACTTGTACTTTTTGTCAGTTTTAGAAGATCAATACCACAGATCAGTGACATAGAAGCCGTAGGAGGAAAAACTAAATTTCATATTCATAGGATTTTGATTTAAGCAGATATGTTACTACTGCAGAAGGATGACTGATGAGGAGAACAAGGAACAATAGAAGATTGCCGGAAGCAGAAATTGTGTGGGTTTAGATCAGACTGTCTGAGGTTAATTCATCAAAGGTATGGGTCAGGTTAAGGTCATTTTGTGTTTGGATTTCTTGATATAGGGTAATTTCAGTTTTTTGTTGCTATTAGTCAGCCACCCAAGATTTTCTGTAACTTGAGACCACTTCAGTATGATTTTGTGTTCAGAGCCATCTGGATTCAGGTAATGTTCATAACATTTCAGATTCGAGTTAATTAGCATTCAGATCTTCGATTTTTGTTCAGCTTGAACTGATTTGTGTCCAATTCGGGCTTTTTCAGGCAGGTTTTATGTTCGGATTGCCTTTAAATATTGCCAATTGCAAGGTGAGCTTCTGCTACACTGACACAGAGTACATGTTGAAACTCCTTTTAATGTGCACAATTTAGATGCATAAGACCCATAAAAGTAAAAGATATTGTACATCTTATATTTTGCAAGCAAAATGACAAATGAGTTCAAAACAAGGAGTTTAAAATACCTCCCAAAAGAATCATATCTTTGCCATCTTTAGATTGCACTCCACTGTTCTGCCAACCAAAACACCAAATATCTTCCTGCAAAAAGCCATAAATTGACATCTTAACGTATAACTCACAAGAAAAAGAAAAGTTGACACTACACATATAATGAAATAAATTATCTAAACACGGATGCCCAGCTAGTAATTAAATGACAATGATGACAGTAATGGTGATCACAATTACAAAACGAACCTGCATACTGGCCTTGCTAATTTGTTTGAATCTAGAAGAAACGAAAATGATGGAACTGTCATATTTATCAAATATAACTCCGTGCAACAAAGCTTCACAGTTGACGACAAGAGCATCATGGAACATAAGGCTACATAGTCCAGTCAGCTTATGACATATAGAGGGTTCCTCTAGTATGCTTATAAAAGTTACTTTACCTGATACTAGAGAATTCTCACCATACCCACCTGTTAGCAAAGATACCCATGGACCGAGGCCAACCTGATCAAGACTTCAAAGCTTTTGCCTAAGGCCTGACCTCTGAAGTCCAGAATGCCCAAAAGTATTAAAAATAATATTATAAAACTACTTTTATATTCATCTTAATAGTTTTAACTATAATCTAGAGTTAAAATTAAATAAAAAAAGCTTCTATTAACTAAAATAATGCCCGGGTCTTAGGCTGGGTTAGAAAAGCTTTATCCAGGATCCAGCCCAGGCAAGCAGCTCAGCTTGTTGGAAGAACAAGTTGTTAGGACGAAGGGAAATTACTTTGGGCAGAGAAAACAAGCAGTTATTTCTCATGTTTCTCATTTCTCATTTCTCATTATACTTTCAACAATTTTTTTGTAGACAAAACCAGATAGAAAGGATGAAACTTTCAAGCAGCTAATCTGCCAAAAACCAGGAGCATCACCCTTAAATAAACCACTTTTCTATCCCTCTATTGGTGTCATTCCCTCAAGTCACTACCCCAACCCTCCCTTCTGCCCAGTCCTATCTCTTTCCCAGGTAAACTTGTAGTTTAATGGGTTCTTTTGAAGGTGATGTCAACCAATAACAGGCCGACAGAGTAGGCATTGTAAGTTGAAAGCTTCATTCCTGGAAGTGCCAGTGCTTGTACAAATGACAAGGCCTTACATTGGCCGTTCCGCAACTTCCAAGTTTGAAGCATTGTCTTTAAAGGACTTCATCAAGTAATTTTTATTTAGTGCTTCTTAAAAGAGAAATGGGAATGAAGTAACTGGAATACTCAAAAGAGAAACTTGGACGAAGTAATTGGAATTTATTTATCCATGATGTATTATTCGAATTAAGGCATATACAGTGGATAATTTATAGATATGTAGGAAAGTAATAACAACTAAAAGAAAAGGGAATATCACTATTTTAAATTTTCCAAAATTACTTCCTAATCAAAATTCAATTTCAGTAGTAGTAGGTCAAATTAAGTTTTAGTATGCCAAATAAAAATGTGCTAAAGAAAAATAGGCTTAGAAATCTTAAAGGTTGATAGAATGATTAAAAACAATGTCAAAAGTTTACCTACAAAATAAATGAACGTATATTAAAGATGGAAGTACCAAACTAAAACAATTGGTTTAGCAGTGAGCAAAAAATACACACTTATCAGCCCTTATATTTAGAAAAAAAAAAAAAAGCAGTGAGCAAAAAACCGATTAACTAATTGGACTGAAGTGAACTGAACTGAATTAACTGAAAAAAAAATGGTTAAGTTGGATTTTCAGTTTAAGTATCGGTCAAGGCAGTTCATTTAGTCAGTAATGGGTTTTGAATTTGCAAACTGAATAAATTGAACACACTGAATATTTTTTAATTAATAAACCCTAAATTTATATCCATAACCAAGCCCTAATAAATAAATACCGATTACCCATATGAAACCAACCCAACAACTCCAAATCTAAACCAAATTACCCTAATACAAAACTTATGATTAATTTAATTAATCTAAAAAGCCCTACCGACGGTAAATGAGTAAAACACTAAAACATAAAACAGAGGCTTAACAAATCAAACATCTGCTCTAAGCCTCTTCTTCCTTCCAGTCCCCATTCACTGTAAGTTGAGATCTTTTTTAGTTATACAAATTCCATGTTTTTCTTTTGTCATAACAGCTCTTTCGTTATATTTACCAAATCAAACGCTATGTTTCTCTTAACAAATATATTTAATTTTATTGGTTCAAGTATGTTTTTTTTTTTTAATCAGATCTGTCTCTGTTTGTCAAATTCAATAGATAGAAGCTAATCTAAAGTTGAAACAAGGATGGAACTTTTAAGGGTATATAAAGAAATACACTTTAAAAAGCAAAAGAAGAAGAAATCAAAACTGAAAAAACCCACCTAACTGAAGTTCGGTTCAGTTATTTTGGTTGTGGCAATAGGATAGGTCGATTCAGTTTTAATAGATTTGTCTGTTTATTCGGTTATTGATACATAAAAACCAAACCAACCAAATGCATACCTCTAAATAGGCATAGCTAAATTCTGCAAGTTAACATGTTTGCATCTATAATGATGATAGACAAGACCCATAATTTGCATAAATTACATAATAAGATGAAGACTTGGGTGAGAAACAAAGTTCAACAAAAGATACTTTACCATAGTATGAAGCTTTATGGACTAATAGTTAGCATTCTACAATAAAAACAAACATTCCCTCGTAAATGCCTAAGGTGATTAGCAATATAAGACTTCCAAATATCAACATCAATGCAAGAAACATGTCTGCAGGTCATAAAATGAATTAAAAGAAATATATTGTACTTACACGAATTTGGAATGTATACTCATGGGGAAAAATCGTTAAAACAAGGGAATCTTCAAAATGGAACTTTACGACTGGAAATCCACTATCAACACTGCAAGAGCACATAACAAAAGGAAGCAGCAAGTCTCAAACAGAGTAATTCACAGGAATTAATGAAAGAAAAAGCCATTGATCAGTCCAACAAAAGTAACTTGACCTTGAGGCAAAGAAATGAAAGAATCAAGGCAAACAAAATATAAATTAAGAATTTTCCTTTTTTTTTTTTTTTTTTTTTGCTAGACTATCAATAACAAATTATGTTTAAGCGCAAGAAGGCAGCAATTTATTATAAATCTGTCCTAAGATTTCTGAAAAGCACGAGAGAGCAACAGTTAAAAAGAAAACAAGAAACAAAAGTGAAGTAAAAACATGCTCTTGAAAAGTCACAATCACACAGTACATCTTTTTGACAAGAGTGGGATAAAAAATCTATTTATCACTGACTACAATTTTGCCATATTTCTCCAAGTCCTAAGAGATTCCAAGTTAGAGTAAAACTTTCTAGTCATTCTGGTTCAAAATAAAGAAAAATATGAAATAAACATATGTGTTCTTATCTCACAATTTCTTTTAGGTAAATCAGTTTTGCATGAGTGCATTTGACTGTTTAATTTATTTTCCTTATAACTGCATCCTCGATCAAATGCACATTTTTTATTGTTAGTGTTAGGGAATATAAGGAATAACACCTCAATTTGGAATTGTATATAAAATGAGATATAATATTAAAGCATGAAATGTTCAAATTAAAGTAAATCTTGGGAAATGTAACATTCGGAACATCAGAAATTGCAAACATTGCAGATAAAGCTATTATCCATATCATGAACAAACAAATGATGTGTATTACCAAGATATAAACCAGAGACTACAATTGCAGTATCTTACCTTCCCGCAAACTGAAAACAAGTAAATTGGTCTTCTACAGTATGCAAGTTCAACGCAGGTTGCTGGGAGAGAATCTTTTAACAGAAGAGACGATGTAATTAGTAATAGATAATGTCAAAATCAACGTAAGATAAGTGGTAATGTTTACCTTTGTCATTAGTGGTTCATAAATTGATGATGGAAGATATGCTAAGGTTGTACCACTATCCACTATTGTTCCCTTTTGATCTCCACTATCAAAAATATCACTTGGAAGTCGCAGTAGATCACCACCGACCTCAATATCCTTCATTACAATATTGTAATGTGCCCTAAGAGTGTCGATAAAAATATATTTATGAATTTATAAACCAAAAGACCTGATTGATGAAAAAGAGTAAGACCTTAAACAAAAAGTTGAAAACTACAAGGCAATCCATGAACAAACACAAGTAAATAGCAAAATGGTTTAATTTGTCAATCATGATCTCCTAGAAAATTTTTATTCCTGCGTTATGAAAGAAACACAGCATTTATATTGTTTCCCAAGGATGAGATGCACCAGAAACTTGAAAACATTTTAGCTATGAATTAAATCTATACTGCTCTCTTCCTAAATTCCATAAGCCTCATTTGGGACACAAGAAATTGATAGGATTGATTTGCACTCACTTTGACATGCATAAATGAGAATGAATGCAGATGATAAAAGAAGACACTTTGTAAACTGTTTATCAGAGGGAGTACGAGAGAATGAGTTTAAGATAGGTGTTTCAGATTAACAATGTAATAGAGATCTATCAAATCCTAGATTTGAATGTAATCATGGTCATCATCCAATATAATAGTCAATGTAAAGAATTACTATAGCCAACAACTTGAAGCGCAATTTGCCATTTACAAATGCTAGTTTGGGGAAGTAAAATACAATTTAGACATTAAAATAAAGAAACCACAATATATGCTTATTCCGTTCTAAAAAATTGAGCATGACCTAAAGCAGGCAACATTTATGCTTTACAACCAAGCATGCAACAGTGAAACAATCTTGCACCTACATTACTGAATCAGAAAGAAGGGTAGATAAAGAACACCCCCCCCCCCCCCCCCAAAAAAAAAAGAAGCAAAATTAGGAAGCCCCAACTAGAATTTCTTGGTCATTATCACCCTCCATGAGAAAAAAGTTTAAGCTACAAACCATCAATCATAAAACATAGATATAAAAAAAGAAGCTTTTATGATAGACCACTTACTGGTTTTGAACCATAGGTGTCCTTTTGACTTTCGGAGATACCACTTCACCAATTGCAAAGATTCCACCTCCCTCTATATTATCCAAACAGTGTGCAAACGATTTTTTTACTTTCCCAGATGCAGCCAGTTGTGAAATTATAGAAGAATTTGCTTGTCCAAATCCTAGTATCCCATCTAGTGCTTCACTTGATGATCCTAATTCCCCAGATTGTCTAGCACCGCACCTAACCACAAAAGGAAATTCTAAACATAAATAACCAAAAATACACATCAGCAGCAGTTGCAGCAGAACATGTTTCCCTTGACATTGTCAGTTCTGCCCCTACAACAAATACACATCAACAGACTCCACCCATCTCAAATCACTTCTAAAGAACATGAACTATTTCCTTTTTTTTTTTTCTTTTGGTTTGGTGGGGGTAGGGGAGTGATTCAATATGTTGAACAACTAGTAGAGAAAGAAAAGGGTAGGCACCAAAAACACATGAAAAACTTGAACAGCATTTAAGATAATAAACAAGATTGTCGCAGTCATGACTAAATCCAGCAACCAGTAAGGAACAGAAGAAAGAGGTAGGAGGAAGATCCGCTGAAGAAAAAAGAAGACTCGATTAGTATGTCTTGCAATCCAGGTACCACAAACACAAAGGAATTATGCACACCGCATATTAGTTAATCAATAATTAAATGCGCAAGTGCACAAAAAAATTCCTGTTCAAAGAAATTAGAGGCTAAATGAATTAACCCCACATTTTCTGCCTTGTCTGGTAAGATCTTAACCTAAGAGCAGAACTAATATTTCAACGTAGCAAGGCACCATGGTATCTTATATTACAGCCAAACACTTAGAGAGAACCATAAAACCGTCTTTGTCAGCTATAGCCTCTGACAAGAGTGCTCAACAAATCTATGAATATTTGATTAAGACTTCAAGCCCCAAAATGAAACTGCCCATCTATTTGTGCACAGTATACATATGTAGGACAAATAATAGTTACAAACTGTTCCTAGGTCAAGACTGAATGAAAACTAGCCTCAAAGCCAAGGCCATGCTCAAGTGAATTATAAACATTTAGCTTCCTAGTAGACCAACCTATAAGGACCATTTTCATGAACAAGGATAATAAGCAAGTAAGAAACAATAGCAGAAAACTAAGCTGTGTCCTGAAAATTAGAATCCATCAGAATTCCAACTCACCCGAATACAATAGTCCCATTTGTAGATCTACTTTGAAGGTTACCAGTCACCTGCTCCAGTTTCATATTGTCCTTTACAAAGTATCCAGCTGTTGCGCTTCCATCACCATAAACGACATTATATTGGCACTGAAGATTGGGCTTACAACCAGGGAGTGGACCATCATATGTCGAAGTACAAAAATCTTGATCACAATAAACCAGGCTTGAAGTGGAGGACTTCTTTGGATCATATAATGTTAATCCTAGCTGCAATAGAGTAACCAAACAATAAATGTTTTCACAACAAAACTTTATCATAATAAAAAAGAACACAATAGCCACAACTTTAAACTAGACATGGTACTCTACAGAGATTAAGATCAAGTTATAAAAGGAACATACACCAAGATCACTTTTTGTGGGGCACTTGTCACATCCAGCACAATTCACCCATAGAATGTCACTTCCAGTATCAACTTGCACATAAAAGTCCTTTGATGGATTTCCTAATCCAATTTTAGCAAAATAAAGCCTGAAAAAGATTAAGGAAATGAGAGATAAACTAGCACCCCAAAACAAAATTAATGCAAAGAAAATTAACCCCTATTTCTGATATATCCAATAGAGCAAATCAGCTGAATATTAAGCTACCATTAGCTTTAAAAATAATTATTAAGTATAGGCATTGGGTGGAATTAGAGGGCAATTAAGCATTTAACCAAAGGCACCATGGACTTTAACCAGCTGAAATTTTCAACTAAATAAGATAAAACTCAAAAGCAATTGAAAATAATAATAAATTCAATCATACCTGACCCTCTGAATAAGAAATTTAAAATAAAATAAAAAATCCTTTCTTGCAGCAATCGGACCTCATGCAATAAGTGAACTCTACTATAATTAACCATCATCATAGAGAAAGATCAAAATTCAGCCAAACTAAAATTCTCCTGGAAAGGAAAAATAACAATTCCTTCACCTGATTCGGTTTTACTCCAAAAGAATTCCTTCAAACATAACATATAAAGGAACACAAATACTTATATAATTTAGGGAAAGAAAGAAAACTAACCCAGTTTCAGAAGGATGACCATTGCCACCTAAAGGGAGATCCACACCGATAGTAGAGAGAAGCCTACCATGACGACGGATATCATGAGCTCTCAATGCACTTAAATTCTTTCCGTGGCCTGCAAATTTACGTAATACATTTAAAGTCAACACGTTCCCAAAACAACCACAACCGAATTCACCCACCACCGTCACCGCAACAGTCACAACCACCAACGCTAATCTCCTTAGATCCATCATCTCTAACAATTACAAACAATCACCCTCTCTCTCTCTCTGGCTCTACGAATTTCAAACTTAATTTCGTTATTGGTTTTTTTTTTGCCTAGGGTTTTTGTTAAAATTTAAAAATCCAAAGAAGATTCAAAGAAGGTAGGAGAGAAAGACAACGAGGGAGAAGTGGCAGAGACGGAGACCAAAATTCATGAAGAAGAAGAAGAAGAAGAAGAAGGAGGAGGAGGAGGAGGAGGATAGAAATGCGCGTTTTCAACGCCAAATGATGTGTCTTATTTGTAAAGCTGAAGCACGAGGAGTCTAAGGTATTTTTCTTGTATACTATGAAAACGTCGGTCGCTCATTCTTCGTGTTTGCCTCTTCCTTTTTTCTTTCAATTGTTATTTATTAATGTTGTAACTTGTAAGAACCAGAATTGCTCACATTCTCGATTAATAACTGTATAAAAGTAAAATACACGAAATTCATAAGCGATTCCATTTATTCAACACTCCATTTTTTATCTTTATTTTTTATTTTTTATTATGTATATATAAATTATAATTATTTGTTAATATAAGCGAAAGAAAATTATTATGAATATTGTTAAACATAATTTCGAAAAATAAATAAAGTTTATTTTCGGTGAACTGACTTTTTACAAAAAATATTTTTGGTATGAATTTTTTTGACTAATTGGTAAGAGACTTTTCTTATTTTTTTTTGTGTTAAAAGGGAATAAACAAAGAGGGCTTGCAAAAAATTTAACCCTATTTAAGGTTTGTGCTTTTTCAAAAGTCAATCTAAAAGAAAATTTACATATTAAGCCCTTGATATTTTAATTGATTACATTTTAGTCTAGTGTCGCTAATATATGAAGCGGTACTAATACTATAATAGTGTTGAACTTTTGCTATGAATTTGTTCTTAAATTTTAACTAATTATCAATCTTTTCTTTTAAATTTTAATTTATTATTTTAGATTTATTTTCATTATAAATTTGGAAAGGGTTTGACTTTCATTTACATAAATTTTGAATATTTTAGATAATTAATTAATAAATGAATAAATATTAAAATTATACATGAACTATAGTTTAACGTGTAATTATATACGTAAATTTTGATTTTGTGTAATTTTATATATAATTTTTATTTGATCCAATTCTTATAAATTATTATCACAATTATTGATATAACATCATTTTATATTTATATATTACATACATAAATAATTATATTTATCTAATATAAAAATAAATTAATGTATTTATTTTTAAAAAATATAAACTCGAAAATACATTTATTTTATTTAAAATTTTAATTTCACGAAAATCAGGAAGGAAGTTAAAATTAACCAAATAACGGGGAAAGTATACTATAATAATTGTAAAATGCGTTTTTTTTAAATATTTTTCTGTTTTTTATTTTGGCTCTTCCCAGCTCTACAAGACTTCTTTGCTTCACGTTCTCTTTACTTTTATTTCCTTTTGATTCCTTTCCTTTCCATATGTGCTTTGCCAAGAACTACTTTTCAAGTCATCTCTTTAGGGTTGCCTACCCTTTTTGGAGGATCAATTTTTAAAATATTAATATTTGTATTATTTGAATTTTAATAAAATATTTTTAACCTGTAATTTAATAATGGTTTAAATCTCTCAAATTTAAAATTTATTTTTTAATTTTTAATTTTGAAATATTGAATTCTCATATTTTTATTTAAAATCTTGAATCTTTCATTTGTCATTTAAGTTAATGATATTAAAAGTAAAATAACATTTTAGCCTTTAATATTCATAGGTTTTTTTTTTTGACAATGTGGTCATTACCCTTTAATGGTACATATTTTAAAAAAAATTAAAATTTATTTTTCCACATTTTAAATAAAACCATAAAATTAAAAGTTATATTTAAAAAATAAAAACACTTTAAAATTCAAAAATAAAATAAAATTAAAATATTAAAAATTTCAAAATTTAATGTTTTCTAAACCAAACCAAATCGACCAATTGGATCGAGAATCGACTGGGACCAATTCAATGAGAAGTAAAAAAATTAGCTCACCCGTGAACCAATATAGACTAGTTACTACTTAAACTAAGTTAAAAGATCGATTTCACCGATAATTGAATCGATTTCAACTTATTAAAATATAAAAATAAAAATTATAAAATTGATTCAACTAATTTTTAACCCAATTCAATCAATCAGTATCAATTTATAGTCAACCGATTTTTAAATTCTTAAACTTTTCCAGCCCTCAATATTTATATTTTTTATCAATCTACTTCATATCCTTTAAAAATATGTAAACTTTTTAAAAGAATTTAAAATTTTCATATTCAAACAAAAACATAAAATTTTTAAAAATTATATTTTAAAATAACTAATGAAAAAAATTAAAACTCTTTAAAATTCAAAAATAAAAATATTTTTAAAATATGAAAATTTTCAAAATTCAATGTTATCTAAATTAGATCAGTCGGACCAAGAACTGGGTTGGATATTGATCTGGTGAGAGGTAAAACACAAGTTCACACATGAATTGGTATGAACTGATTAAATTGAGGTAAAAAAAACAAATTGAACTGATTTTTATCATTTTTTTAATGTGTTTATTTTTTAAATAACTTATTTGCTTTGAACTAGTCTGATCGATCACTTTGGGAATTAATTGGTCAAACCTATTCGAAATTGGTTCAACTGTCGATTCAATCGTTTTTTTTTTAGCTCAGTTCAGCCAATCCATACCAGCTTGTGTTTCAACTAGTTTTTTTATCTCTCATCGAACTAATGCCCCAACCAATTCTCAGTCTAACTGGTCTGACTAGTTGGTCTGGTGTAATTTAAGTACATTGATAATGCATTTTTAATTTCAAAAGTAGAGTGCTTTTACTATATCTTATCTCAACTTGTGGAGTTTTTCTTTTTTTTTTTTTATTAATCTCATTATAATTTCTTATTATATTTGGTCTTTTTGATTCAATACATAGAACTGCCCATAGCCCATCTTCAACCCTTAAACAGAAAGATAATGCACTTCAATGTATTTGAACCTACTCCTACATTAGCAACAATGTCAATACCAATCAAGTTAAGATTCAATTAATTTAGTTGTGGAGTTTTTTGGAAACGGGGATTTGAGAAAAAAAATTGAATTTAAATTTTTAAATCCAAATCATTTGTTTGGATATCCAATAGAAATTTTGAATTTATAAAAAATATAAATCTCAAAATTATACATGAACTATAATTTAATGGAGAAATGATTGAATGAAACAGTGACGCCACGTCATCTGTATCCCTTTCCAATAGATTTATGCCACATCAGCATTTTATCCTGAATTTCAGAATTTTAATATGGATTTAATTTTTTTCAGGATAAAAATGCTGAAATTTAGGATAAAAATACTGATGTGGCATAAATCTATTAGAAAGTGACATGTATACACATGCACATCACCGTTTCATACAATCCTTTCCCTAATTTAATGTGCAATTATATATATGAATTTTAATTTTATATAATTTTATACATTAAATTTTAATTAGATTAAATACTTGTAAATTATTAACATAATTCTTGATATAACGTCATTTTATTTTATATAAAAATAAATTGATATATTTATTTTTTAAATGTATATAATTAAATTAAAATTAAAGTTTTAAATATATATTTGAACTACAATTAAAGTTCAGATATACAATTTTACATTAAATCAAAATTGATATACAAATTTGAAATATTTTAATTCTCAAACAGAGCATTTAATAATTAAATAATTTTATTTTTATAATCTTATCTAGTAAAATGGACGACAAAACCTGAAATTCAAGAGGGTTGCTTTAAAATATCGTACCTGCCATTTATTCATTCTCTTCTACAGAAAGCAACTTTTCAGCTTTGATTGATTTTTCACCAAAAATGATTCAATAATTTATCCTATCAACCTTGGACCACTCTCCACAATCTATATGAAATGCAACAAATCAAGTAAAGGGGAACCTTTGACTTTAGTTTATTACAATATCCTCGGTCAATCTACTAAAATATTAATAAAATAAGTTTTTACGACCAAAACGATACATGAATATGGTTTATTGTATAATTTTATACACGAACTTTAATTTTAATCAAATTTCCATAAATTATTAATACAATTATTAATATAACATCATTTTGTATTTATTGTATATGCCTATATAATTATATTTATCCAAAGATAAAAATAAATTGTACGATTAAACCAAAATTTAAATCCCATGTATGCAATCGAGCCAAAATCAAAGTTACATGTATATAATTACACCAAATCAAAGCTCATATATCAAATTACACATTAAATCAAATTTCATATATAATTTTAAAATTTATTTCTAATTTTATAATTTCTAAGTGGCTTTCTAATATAATATTTAATATGTTAATTCATTAAGTTGTGGGTTTTAAATTTAAAAAATTATTATTAATATGTTAGTGACAACTAAATTTCAACTTACATATAACATAGTAGTAAATAATAACCTTTTATAACAAATTAATAACATAAATGTAAATTTAGTAATAAATAACTTATAAGACAAGCTAAGATAAAATAATATGAATAAAGTAATAAATGATATATAACATAAAAGTTTATAATTACAAATTTTGTATAACTTATTAACAAAGTAAAAATATATATATTTATATAAATATTACAATCTTTTAATACCAATTAAAATATGGGAATAAGTTATATCAGGGATAATTCTAAAAGTATAGTTTTAGACATCAATAAATAGTGCCATGTTATTAAATTTTAAAGATAACAGAGTATTATTATACACTAATCTATATCTAATATATTCTCCAACTCAATTTAAATTTAATTAAATTACTTAAAATAATTAATTTTTAAAATTATAAGCAAACATATTTTATTATTTTATTTTTATCATAAGTTATTTTTTATTTTTGTGCAACCAATTTTAAAAATTAGAAATTTTTGTGTAATTTTTTTCATATAATTGACACATAGTTTTGATAATTATTGTATCTTGAACCCCGAATCTTGAACTCGAACCTAAATCCGAATCCCGAACCTCAAGGTTCGAGGCTCGAGTTTAAGTTTGGGATTTGAGTTCGGGTTCAAGGTTCAAAGGTTCAAGATTACATATTACGAGTTCAAATTCAGTGTTCAAGTTTAGGGTGCAAGGGTTCAAGGTTATGGTTTAGGATTCTAAGTTTTTGGTTAAGGGTTTGAGATTCTAGATTCGTGGTAAAAAATTATCAAAATTATGTGTTAATGGCATAAAAAATTGTTGAAATATTATTAAATAATTAAAATGGACTGTGAATAATGTGGTAGAAAGGGTCCACAAAATAATTTATCTATGGATGAGTGTATAATAATAAATTCATATATTTAAAGTTTGATGATATGGCAAAATTTTATTAGTGCCTAAAAGCCTTAGTTTTAGGATAATTCTAATGTAAGTTATTGTCTTAAAATATATAATTTTAAAATTAATTTATAATTAAATAAGAATTATATATAATTAAAATTACTATAAAATTAATTAATATCATTTTATTGTAAAATATTATGAAATTTATATTTTACATAATTTATATGTAAATGCATATAGAAAAATTAAAATAGAGAATGATTACATATTTATTTTTATTTTTATTGTTATTATTTAAATTTTATTATATTTATTTATATTTTAATTTAAATTTAAATTTAATATTGATATAATATAAAGCCAAATGTTTTAAATATATTTTTATTGAAAACTATTAAATAAAGTACATAATGATTTGATAACAATTAGTAACAATAGAAAATTTTAGTAACAAATATATATAAATGAGAAAGAATTGTATGAATAGTGACGCTATGTCATCTCGTATTTTTTCAACAAAATTTATGCCACATCAATATTTTTATCTTAAATTTAAGTATTTTTATCCCGAAAAAATTAAATTTAAATTAAAATCCTAAAATTGGATAAAATGATGAAATTTAAGATAAATAATACTGACGTAAGATAAATTTATTAAAAAAATACAGATGACATAAGATCACTATTTCATTCAATCCTTTCTCGATATAAATAGAAAAACTAACATACAATTATAATATTTTTATTTTCTATTAGTATTTTGTTTATTATTGTCGATACAATGTATAATAAAAGAGGAGGTAAAAAAAAAATATGTGGTGGTATAAAAAGGTCGGCTCATCTTTAAGAGGTAAAGAGCCGAAAATATAAAAAAGAACAGGTAGATTGTTCACAACCTAAAAAGTAAGTGTTTGTCCCACTTCTAGAGGGGAGGGGTTGGCTGGGAAGACTTTCCAAGCAGGCTGCTACGAAAGAGGAAGGTCGGTACGTCTTTAGCCACGACGGATGGCTGAGTAGGTTGTAACTCCCGGTGGAGTCAAAAGGAAGGTTAAAGCTATATGTTCTATTGGCATGTGTATATGTTGGGGAGGGGTATAACAGTAGCCCCCAAGTCAAAGGGTAGGTTACAAAGTGGCCTTCCGTGAGACACTCTTTTCCTTAAATGTCTTGGGAGGGCAAAACGTTACTTTCACCGAGAAGGATGAAGGGTTGTCCTATTTCCTCTAGCAGGTTTACCAGAATTGCATAGTTGGATTTAATTGTGTCTAGAGAGTAGTAACAAGGATGAAGGGCATCTGACATGTTGTACGTGGTCGATTGTCATTGCTCATGGCCTTTGAGCTTAAAACGGTGCATTTGTAAGGGCCTTTAAAGAAAATTTTATAAATGTTGGCCTTTGTTATCTCTGAAGCCATTTTTATCCCTTTGGTTTTCAAGATTATTCTGTGTCTTCTGGTTCATCTGAAGTTCTTCTTTAGTTGTCAGAATTAGGGGCTTTCCTGTTTTCTTTATCATAATTTCTGTAGGCACCTTTCTCCTTTTTGCGTTGTCACTATAAAAAAATCAAACAATGGCTAGAAATCAGAGATTGTGGACACCAAAGGTAGAGAAACTTGCTAGGGATTAGTCGTCAGGGGATAGGTCCGTCGCCGTAAGGGATAAACCCACTGCCGTGACGTTAATTTCGAAAGGGAGAAATCCAAAAGATGAAAGGGTGGTAGATGAAGTAGTTGTTAGCGGTGTGTACAAATGTACTACCATGGAGCAGAAAACATGGAGGGTACTAAGGTGCGGGTGTCTCCTTCAAAACCACCTTAAATATGAATTTAGTGTTCCAAGCGGGACGCACCATCTAAGTGCCATGTATGGGCCGAATTATAGTGGCGAGAGGCATGGGTTTTATTTCCCATTCTATGTGCTGGAAGCGAGCTTTCATCTTCCTGTGCATTCTTTCATCCGGGAGCTCCTAAGCACTTACAGCATGGCACTTGGGTATCTGATGGGCATTTCTTGGTGGCTAATCATAGGGTTTATCATATTGTGCGGACATCGGGGCATATGGCCTAACGTATCTTTGTTTCAATACATATATTATTTAAAAGAGAAGGAAGATCCCATCTGCCCGAGACTCTTTTATGTTGCCTAGAAGGAGGGGGCATCTAAAATAGAACAAGTCATTTCCAAAGGGTTGGGTAAATTGTCCTTGAATTGAAAGAAGTATATTTTGGTGGAATTGAAATTCGGGGAATCCTTCGATTTCCCTGTTGAGTGGAAGAGACCTGTGCCCCTTTGCTATACCTGTTGAGAGAGATGCTGCTGGCCTTTCAGCTTCAACAGATAGTTTCCTATCATCGAAGTCTTCCTCTATTATAGTTTCCTATCATCGAAGTCTTCCTCTATTCCTGTTGTTGCTCCTAGTTCCCCTAGTGCACCCACTCTTCCTAGTGTTCCTGTTGAGGAACCATAAACCAGTTCCCTATGTTTGCCTTTATGCTCCAACATTAACCTATGCAGACTCGTTCCAAGAGTGGCATTTACAAGCCTAAGATCTTTTCAGCTAAACTTGATAAACACAAGCCCTTGACTATTGAAGAAGCCTTCATTATTGTTGAGTGGACCAAGTTTTCTCAACAAGAGTATGATGCCTTCATTAGAAATAAGACATGGGAACTGGTACCCTTACCTGCTAATAGGAGAGATGTGGGCTGTAAGTGGATTTTCAAGCTTAAATGATATGTTGATGGCTCTGTAGCACGTTACAGGGGTCGATTGGTAGTCAAAGGTTACCTGTAATATGCTAGTATTAACTTTTAAGAAACTTTTAGTCTAATGGTTAAGCCAACAACAATTCGAGTAGTTTTGACATTAGCTGTGACTTTTGGCTGGCAGTTGAGGCAGGTTGACATCAACAATGTTTTCATGAATGGTTCTCTCTTAGAAGAGATCTATATAATTCAACCACTTGGTTTTGAGCAACAAAGGGGAGACAAGCCACTGGTGTGCAAGTTAAAAAATGCAGTTTATGGCCTCAAACAGGCTCCTCGAGCTTGGTTCCACAAGTTAAAAGAATGCTACAGGATTTGTTTTGTCTAAATCAGATGCTTCTCTCTTCATCAAGAGGTCAGGACATGGTGTTGTATGTTATAGTCTATGTAGATGACATAATTGTCACTGGTAATAAGCAATCAAGCGTAGATGCATCTGTTTAGTCTTTGCACTCCAAGTTTTCTCTAAAGGATCTAGGGAAGTTGAGCTATTTTTTAGGGTTAGAAGTGTCCTATACATCTACTGGCTGTTTCTCAATCAAAGAAAGTATATCACAGACCTGCTAAGAAGGAGTCATATGGATCAGGCCAAGGGCACTCCCACTCCCATGGTTACCTCGTGCAATTTGTTTGCACAGATTGAGAGTGCTATGAAAATAAGTCAGAATACAAGAGTATAGTGGGAGCCCTCCAATACATAGTGATCACCAGGCCTGAGATTGCATTTGTTGTTAATAAGGTGTGCCAATTTATGCACAAACCTCTTGATCAACACTTTAAAGCAATCAAACGCATCCTGAGATATTTTCAAGCCACTTTGGATTATGGGATCTCTTTCACTGTTGCATCTCGTTTATCTCTTGTTGACTATTCAAATGCTAATTGGGGAACTGAGCTAGATGATAGGTGGTCCAATATTGGGTTTTGTCTCTTTCTAGAAGCCAATCTTGTTTCTTGGGGATCTAGGAAGCAACAGGTGGTGTCACCATCCATTGCAGAGACTAAATACAAGAGCCTTGTTGCTGCTGCTGCTGAAGTTACCTGGCTTGAGTCCTTGTTGTCTGAACAAGTTAAAGTTCCTGGCAAAGTTGTGGTGTGGCGTGGTGTGATAATTCAAGTGCTGTGGCAGTTGCAGCAAATCCAGTCTGCACTCTAAGTTCAAGCATGTAGAGCTTGATTTGTTTTTTGTTCAAGAAAAGGTGGCGCTGGTGTTTTAACAATTGGTCACAGGACCAAATAGCTGATGTGCTCACTAAGCCTCTATTTGCTGGATTTTTCAACAAAGTTTAGAACCAGGCTTAAAGTTGTTAGAAGGGGTGAGCAGTTGCAGACCAGGACCTGACAGATGCAACCGGTTGGGTGAATGTTAAGGATTAAGCTCAGTTAAGCTGGTAAGCAGCTGAAAGCAGTTGAGAGTAGCTGATGGTAGCTGTTAGGTAGTTAGCAGTTAGTTAGTTACCTTCTAGTTAGTTAATTTTGTTAGTGATTGCAACAAAACTGTAACAATGTTTCTTCTGTTATTGAATCAGTTGATGATTGGTTTAGGCTCAACCGTTATTACTGAAAGCTTGACTGGTTCATTAACAATTTTGTGTATAAATATCCAAGACTATGAAATAAAATGAGTTGACCATTTTCCTCTTCTTGCTAATTCTTTGTTTTCATCTTTATGCTATTCTTTGCATTTCTAACAAAGTCAAAAGAGAAAATTAAAGCTACTTGTTTTGCTAACACATGTATAGATTGGGAGAGATATAACAATTATATTAGTATATTTACATCTGAATTTATATTTTAAATTTACCTTTAACTTTTTCTTAAATTATTTTTATATTTTGAATTCAACTTTTAAAATTTCTTTTAACTTCCTCTCATCCACTCCACAAATATTGCTCATATGTTATTATTTCAATTTCATGAGTGGTCTAAAGAATTAAAGGATTGGAATCGATAAATGGATGTTAAATGTACTTATAATGGTGTTTAATTATCTAAAATAGACGATATTCAAATACAGATCCTGTTTTCCTTTTGCCTAAAACCTTAGCACAAATTTAAACTATAACCCTCTCGTAAAGATCCAATGAAAAAAAAAAAAAAAGGTTAAAAGAATAATCTTTGCTTTTTAACAGTTTGGGGAATGGTCTTCTCTCTTTTTAGTTCGCAGATATATTTTGTGGTTATTTTTGTTGTCTTCACAAGTTGTGATAGATAAATGACAACGCTTGTCGTTTGCTAAAACTCTATTGGCCACTAGTAATTTTTTTTGGAAAGTGGATGGTTCTTCGTCAGCTTTTTAATATGTTTCTGTTTTGAGAGTATTTCTGAATAATAAATAATTTCACAAGTCGATTTGGACCCGTGTTGTCTTAAGTTTTATATATATTTTATTTGTTTTTCTATTGTTTAATAAGTTTTCAATTTTAAAAGTTTTTACACTTTTGTAGCATGTTTTTGAGTATTGCTTATACATGTATATAACCTTAGTTTTATAAGTGATTTTAAGGATGGTTTTGTTGTTGTCCTCTCTAATTTGATGAATGCTCGATTCTTTTGTCAATTTTTGCTCGCTACTTTAGACCATTCGAGGTTGATTTACTTATAGTACTAAGCGCTTACAATCACTCTAGATATGTCGTGTTTAAGTTGTGATAAAGCTAATTGTTAACATGTTATAATGTTCTATTGATGCTAAGCCTTAAGCCTTTGTTGTGTTGATGAGACTTATTATTTATCATCTACAACGAATATTTATTATTTTATCTCTGAATTATATAGTTCTATCCATTAAATAAATTACTGAATTTATCTTTTAAAATTTTTCTTAATTAATACTTGTGAGTAAATAATAAATTAATTTATTATATTAAATTGAAACCGTAAAAAAGCAAAACAACCGAACGATGGGTAAATTTTATATAAAGAATTGACGTCTACAAGTGTCAAAACTCAGAGAGCACTCAAAGTAAAAGAAAAAACGAAAACAGAGGGCCAAACGGTGGCTCGTTCATATTGCGCAGCCCACATGGTTGATTGTAATTGCTGCCTGTCTCTGGGGGGGCACGTACTTGACGGGGTTAGGCCCCACGCTCACCGCCTTCTCGCATCGACAGCTCAACAACCCCCCATTCCCTGATTTCTTCTTCCCCCCTTTGCCAACCGCTGTGATGTTCTCCTCCGCTTCACCACACCCTTCTGCCGTCGTCACGCTCCACTCTATGCTTGCCTCGCTCGGCTCGTAACACTCCGACATCATCGGCGAAGCTGCAGCTGCTAATACCATCGATCTTCTTATATTAAAGCTGGAGGCCTCATCCATCGAATCTCGACGATGGTACAGTGGATTTGACGTGGTCTGGCCCTGGGTGGTCGTGGAAAAGCTCTCGATTTCGAACAAGTCTGAGCTGGCATCACTGCCAACATCATCGTCAGTTATGGACACCAGTTTCTTTGGAACAGATATATATAATGATTGGTCAGAAGGTCGGAACACCTCCAACGAGTCTCGAGGTCGATCCTCACCACCATCATTAAGGGAGTTATGATTTCTATTCAGCGGCGCTGCCATTTTAAGATGGGATGATGTTGGTTGTTGATTAAGTATTGGAAAGGTGAAACCAGCTACAGCTGTCCCGGAGTAGCCATCACTTATCATCAGGGGCCTTGGTCTTGCTGATGCTGAAACCGAAGCTACCACACGCTGTCGCCCTAAGCTGGAATCAAATGGATTCTCTGCTGACATCCTGTGAGGATTAGAGGCTAATAATCTCTCTTCCCGTTTATTATCTCCGTCGGCAACGCTTGAACTTTTCTGATTCATGCCCAAGGGTGTTTTGGGCTCAACTTGAACGGATTTGTTGCCGGAGCAGGGGCAGCTTCGGCCCCAAAGCCATTTCAATTTACCACACCCTTTTCTCTTGTGACCAGTGGTAGGATTTTTCATGGTCATAGACACCGCAATGGCGCCAGGAGGATTCGACAACAGACCAGTCTGGCTATTCCAGCTAGCCTCCGATGAAGCCGTTGGAGTTGCATGGAAAGAACGAACTCGGTAGGTCCTGCCATAGCCATAGCCATAGCCGTCGGCACAAGAGGTGGAGGAAACATCACGCTGGGGCGCTGATGAAATAGGATCTAATTCCAGGTTGGGCATGTTAAGCGGGGAAACCCTTTTGCACACTCTGATATCGCTGTTGGTTTCATTGAAGTATCTCTGGGCATCGAAAATGCTAATCTCAGTGTCCTCATCTGCTCTGAGTTTGGCTTTGTGTTGGACGGAGGAACTGCAAGAAAGGGAAGGTTCAAGTCCCTGTTCCAGAGAGCGTCCTTTAGAGCTTCCTACACCATTCATAGTTTGCATTAGTTTTGGTATAATTAATCACTAGGAAAGAAAGAAAGGAAGGCAATAATAGATATATGGTTGTAGTATTGCCTCTGAAATTCCATATTTACAGGTATATGTAGAGGTTTGATACGAAGTTTGTCCAAAACATCAATCATACGCCTAGCTAGGAGGCATACTCACAGCACCTGCAGTGAAAATTATCTACCAAATAATTAAACCAACATTCCCTGTTCTTTTTCATACATACATACATGGGATTTAAGCTTTAATCCAAAGCCGCAAGATCCAAGAAATTGGACAGTCGGCAGCTCATTCACGTCCATTAGAATTTATCATGTTTTTATATGATTACTCATCCTATCATTCTAAATTGTAGTTTTACTCACCTAAACTTTTTATTTGTGTTTGAGAATTTTACATTATTTCATTTACAGAACTCTTTTTATGTGGTTATTCCATCAAATATGATAACGTATATATCCTTGAGACATTTTGGGAGACGTAATCTTTATTTTTCTTCTATGGTTAGATGTGATAAATAAGTTGATTTGTTGAGTGATGTATAGTTTGGTGTATGAGTGGAACCCAATTTCCGCAACTGACAAAAAACATAACAGGCGAGACTAGGAATGTGCAAAGACAAGTTGGTCGCTTTATCCATCCAATCTTAATTTGAGAAGCATGATTGATTTAGGGATCTGTGCTCTCTCTTTTTCTTTTAATTTACTTTTTCGGGTTGCGCTTTCCCTATCCATCCATAATTTCGTGGTGTTTAGTGTATTTATTATTCATACAAGAATAAATAAAGACGCAACTGCAATGAGAGGTTGCAGTCGGGCTGATTGGAATGGACTCTGTCATCATCATCAATTCGATAACTATATAAGGTTTGGGTCGTTTATTTGCGATTCGGTTAAACCTTATCAAATGGATACATGCAAGTGTTACAGTGAGAAGGGGATAATGAAAGTTTATTGTCGCAGCTTGCACATGTCACGAGGTGCTCATAATGGGAGCTCAGGATTTCAGTTTGCACATGTCACGGGTGCTCGTAAGGGAGCTCGTGGTCTCAACTGATATACCCAATGAGTTTGCATGTGGGTCACGAAGTCCAAAGCAGACAACCCGAACACGTGTAACTAAGAACATTAATTCCATGAATAGTAATCATGTATATAAATATTCAATTGTCTCATTTAATGAGACACAACGAAAAATTACTCAACTAAACTCGATTAAGACTTTTGATTCAAATAAAGTAGGAATCAAATTTTTAGGATTGAAATTAGTTCGTGCTTCGATTTTTTCAGATTTTTCGGTTCGAGCCTTTCAAATATAGTTTTTTTTTATTTGGATGGTTTTAATTGGTCTGATGGATTCAAATAATTTTTAAAATTTTAAGTTATAAATAATTTAATTTTCAATGTAATTAATAATTATAAAACTTATAGTTGCATATAAATATATTTACATTAATGTAATTTATTAAGAGACTAAGAATTAATAATTGAGATATATTTGCTTGTATATATTATATAAAATTTATGAAGAAACCAAAAGTTAGACTATGAATATATACATATATGTGAAAATAAAAACATTCAGAAACTCATAATAGTATATTAAAACACACAAATACCATTAGATATTAGTATCAGGACAAAAACGATACGCTTGTCAATATGGTACTAAGTATCTTGATAGAGATATTTAATACAAAAAAAAAATTAAAGTGCTTTTTATATGTAAAATGGATGATTATATAATGTGTGTTATATTATACGTTGATACTGATAAAGAAGAATGATAGCAAAGCAATAAGAAAGAAAAATGAGAACACGCAAATTTTACGTGAAAAACTCTTATTGAGAAAAATCACAAGCGAGGAGGAGAAATTCACTAATGTTGAAAACAATAATACAAAAGCTTTGCTGACTATCGCAATTTTAAAGGGTTAAACAACCTTTTATAATCAACGTCTAATAGAAGAAGTATAGTTCTATACGTATTCAACTTGTGTGGCAAGGTCCGCACTGTTGTGGCATCCGCCCCCTCTCGCCCCACAGATCCCCAATTTGCCTCTCGATTTTACTTCTTTAACAACTGAGTAGCACCTCAAACTTTTTAGGCCAAATCAAATGAGATTCGGGTAACACAACTCTAGCAATGTGAAAATGAATTTTATAAACATAATTAATTTTATTATATGATATGCATAAATTTTGTATATTAAAATATTAAAATATAATATATTTAAGTACGAGTTTGAAAAAAGTTTTAAATTGTTTAAATTTTTTATTGTTTATTATATTATTATATTGACAATTGAATAACTTTGTCACACCCATTTCCATTAAGTTTGGAAATTTAGAAATAATTGAGGATTAAATTGAGACCGGTGACCTCTCTTTGGAAAGTCGGAGGATAAAATAACCAATTTAGGATTTGGTGGAAATCTAAGACTGGTTTGGTTGGATTTAAACCACTTGACTCTTTAGTGGGGAACATAAGGATTGTCAAAGGATGGATTTTACGCTTGGAGGTCAGACGGAAAGGCTATAAATAGCAAAAAAAATAACTTCTTGAGGGGGCTGCTTCTCAATTTTGTTTAATTTTCTCCTCTCATTCATCTTTTTCGTTGGTTGCTCTGAGGAAGCGATGGTTATGGGAAGTTCTACATGGAGTGATGATCATGAAGAATTGGTTGGAAAAATAGAAAACCCGAGAAACTGGTAAGGTCCTTAGTACTTTTGTGTATGTAAGATTTAAAAAGTAAAGTCAAGGATTCTCAGAAACCTTTCTAAGGGTTCTGTAACACCCCTCACTGGAATAAGGTTACGGAATGTTACCAAACAAAATAGGGTAGTACACGTTATAATAGAATAAAACATTCCATATATTTATTAATGATGTTATACATAACTAAAAGCATGCTATGCATATTTTAGAGAAGTTAAAACAAGCTTTAAACCTCTTAAAATTTAGATAGAGTTTGAAGTTATGGACTAAATTATAAAATTTTAAAGCTTTGGATAAGTATCGATACCAAGTAAATAGGTATCGATATTTTATAATGAGTATCGATATGAAAATATTTATTGATATCATTTCGTATTCGCCAATTCAAAGTATCAATATTATTTTCAAGGTATCGATATAAATTACAAAATATCGATATTAAAAAAAATTATCGATACCAAATATGTATTCTTGAAATTGTTCAATTGGTCTGGTATTTGATTCTTTGGTCCATTTTATCGATACTTATGTCAAAAAGGTCAAAAATCACAAGTTGAAAAGTCCATTTCATGCACAAACCTAACTTATTTCATATACACATATAGGTAGCATTTTACCTGCATAAAAACTAATTCAATTCACTATAATATGCCAAAAATAACACTTAAAACCATCTATCCTAAATGTCTAACCAATGTGCCACAATTGGCACTCCAAATCAAACATTCACAAGCTATCAAACAATACTATTTAAGCACCATTCAATATCCATAAGCATATAGTATACAATCAACTAACCTTAACAAGCTTAAACATCATTCATCATTTTACAAACTTATACCTATCTTTAAAGTCATTTTATCTTATCCCACATTATAAATATCAGACTAGTCTATCCAGTTGGTTCCTAATAAGTTACTTTACAACCTAACTAGCACAGTACTTCAGACAAACAAGGAGTACTATACCTTTGGCGATAATTCATATCATACTTTCCCCTTTTTGCTTAACACTATCTTTTCCTTTAAATAATAGAATATCCTAAAATAAAATCTTCACTTACTTACATGGCAGTTACAATATGCCCACACCTATGCGCCAAAAGAAACATATGGGCAGATTACACTTCGCCAAACAAACTATTTTGCCACTATACGCCAAAATCTTAGGTTCGCCAGACTTGAGGTGTGACAAGATAGGATTAGGAATAAATCAGATGCCACTACAACGGGTTTAAGAGACTCTACAAGCATGGAGTTACTTGTATTTTAGTTTTTTTTTCTATTTAACCCCTGGAAGATGGGGTCTACTTTCGAGTAATGTAGAGACTCACTAAGTTCATCCAAACTTATCAGAGTGTGAACTGTGTTTTGCATGATTTTTGGAACGAGGGACTTGATGAGGGATCAAGCCAGACAGTGTTGGATCAAGGAGCTTAGTTAGTAAAGTGTCATGCACATAATAAGGGGGTACCTTTAGGAATTTCGCCAAAAGTGGCGACTTTCTTGAATTTAGGTAGCCCGGAGTAGGGACAGTGGATCCTGTATAAAGTTTTATCTTTGTTGTAAGATTTTATAAATATGTAATACAATATGTTTTTAACTTAGTGAGATCTTAGTATGAACAATAACCTGATTCAGATGTGACGCCGCACCCGGATCTGACAAATGGGTCGGGTGAGGGTGTTACAAACTTTTTATCTTTATATTAAATTAATAAGCCTAACACTCATATTTTAAAATATTTATTTCAAAACTCAATATATTATTCTAAGCCCAAACTCAAATGACATACAAATTATTATTCAAACTCAAATAACAAGTTCAAAAAAAAAAAATCCAATACCCAAATACAATTTCTAAAAGTTAAAACCAATTTGGAATCTAATATAATAAAAGTAATATTTATTAATATATTAAATTTTTAATAATATTTTATGTATTAATAATTACATACATTTATTGTAATGAACTAAGTTACATATAACTATTGATTTTTTAGAATATAACTATTGATACTATAACGTGTAATCTATCAAATTAATAAAATATATATCGTTACAACAATTTCATAGAATAATATATATTAGCATTATGAGAATAATTAACAATTTAACTGAGTTTTAAGTAAAATTTTTAATACTATATCATATTGTTAGCTTTGATTTTCAAATGTTTTAATATACCAAATTTAATTCTAAATTCCATTAATAAAATTTGCACAAATTACTTTGATCACATTAAAATATATTTTTAAGTGTTACAAACTCAAAAATAAAGTTTCTAAATGACTTAAATATTCTGCAAAAAATTTTGAGACCCCCAAATCCTTTAAAATGTTTTTAAACCTTATTTTCAAGTTTCCATAGCAGTGTATCAAGACACAAGGCCATATGTCTCGAGACACACGGACTGTGAATGTAAAATTGTTCAAAGGGAGCATTGCCTTGAGACAATTTGGGTTTTGTCTCAAGACATAAGCCCATTTGTCTTGTGACACACCGACATCGCAGCTAAGGGTATGTTATAGGGGAATCCTGTCTTGAGAAAAAAGCCTATTTGTCTCAAGACAAAAAAAAACATTGAAGCTAAAGTTTACTTCAAGTGAGCCTTGTCTTGAGACAATCGTGTCATTGTCTTAAGACATACCTGATGTGTCTCAAGACAATATATAAAGTAGAAGGTAATCTACCCTTCCATTTATACTTAGCTCTGAGAATCTGAACCTAAAGTTGATCGGGTTTGTTTATAAGATTAAACCCTGTAACACCCCTAACCCGTATCCGACGCCGAAATAGGGTTACGGAGCATTACTGGACTTATAAACTAAATAATTATATATTTCATATTCATTACTCGTTCAAATCAAAAACCATTCAAATTCAGTCATATAGTTCCTGTCGTAACCATTTTTTGAAGGAAACGGTAAACGACGCGGTCGACTCGGTTTTTGAAAAAGAAAAGGAAAGGAGTCGCCACCGATCTTTCTTTGGTGTGATCGGATCACCTTCGCTTTAATAAAACATTTAATTTACTAAAACAGTGCTTTTTGGTCCACGAACTTTGAGAAAACGAGTTCGAGGTCGATTACGTGCGAGGAAGGATTAGCACCTCGACACGCCCAAAATTGGTACCAAACTGATTGATTGATGTCCTATTTGTTGAAAACTTAAAAGGATTCAAAATACAATGCTTTTATTTTTAAAATTGGGAGGGACGTTAAGGCTTTCTTATTTTCAAGAGGTAAAGCATCACGTCCGATAAGTTAGGCACAATACTTTAAACTCCCGAAACTAAGCTCGCCTTTTGAAACTTGGTTTTTATTTGAAGAGGATCTTCCGTTATTCGTCAAATGAGAAATCGGAACCTAGTAAGTTAGGGCTCGATTTCCCGAGATTTCAAATATGGAAGATTGCCTCTATTTTAGGAAAAGAAACTTATCCCGAAGTATCTAAGTGTAGTCCAGAAGTTAGGGCACGACATTTCAATTTTCGGATTATGTATTTTATTTTAAAACTTAAATTGTGATTCGGAAAAAGGATATCCCGTTGTTCAGCTTTAACGAGAAGAAACCGGAACCCAGTGAGTTAGGGCTCGATCTTCCCGAATTTTCAAATACCGAACATTATCTTTATTTTGAAAATTTGATTGATTAATATTAGACAAAGTAATGATACTAACAAATTAAGCGAATATATGAATAAATCTAATTCTTATAAATGAATGAGCAAGTAAATAATGAAATAAGAATAACAATAATAAAATCATAGAAACAAATAGGATGATAATAATAATAACAATAAATAAATAAAATTAAAATACGATAAATAATTAAAGTGCTTTAAAGTATTAAAAAGGTAAAGAGCAATAAACGAATAAATAGTAAGTAAATGAAATGACAAATAAATAAATAAAATAACAAATAAATAAATAATGAATAAAGTAATATAAAACAGATTCATAAATGGTGAAGATTAAACAATGAAAGATAATAACGTATTAATAAATGAACAATAATAAAATAAATAAGAGTAATAAAATAATAATAATGATACTAGTAATACAAATAATAGTAATAATAAATAATAATAATAATTGATAATAGAGGAATAAAATAATAATAATAATAATAATAATAATAATAGTAATAATAATATAGTGTAGTAATATGTGATATTATAGTAATAATAATAATAATAGAATAATAGTAATAAATAATCAAGATAATAATAATTAATATTAATAAAAGGAAAAATAAAATAACAAGAAATTGCAAAATAATTAAGAAGGGACCAAATTGCATTGAAAACGAAAGTTTAGGGTCGAATTACAAATAAACAAATGATAAGGAATGAATTGCGGCCTTGAAAAAGGTAGGGATGGATGGATAATTTTCCGAGAAATTAAGCTGCAATGCTTCGAGGTGGACGAATCGCAAGCGCAAAAATTTCGTGGTCAATGCATAAATAATGAAAATTTGATCTCAAGAAAAACTAAAAATGCGGAGGGGCCATTTAGCAATTATACCCAAAACAAAACACGCGGATCCTCCCAGAGCGGGTCGGGTCGCTGGAACACGACGTAAAGCAGCGTCGTTTTGGGGCGATGGATCGAGCCCTAAACGACGCTGCGTTTTGAACCTTTATAAATTTAAATTTTGCCTTTTTTTTCATTTTGCAACTTTCGAAAAAAAAAGAGGGCTCATCTCTTTCTTTTCTCTGCAGGGTGGGGGTTTGGTATCTAAATTAGATCAGTCGGACCAAGAACCTGGGTTGGATATTGATCGGTGAGAGGTAAAACACAAGTTCACACATGAATTGGTATGAATCGATTGAATTGGGTAAAAAAAAACAAATTGAACTGATTTTTATCATTTTTTTAATGTGTTTATTTTTTAAATAACTTATTTGCTTTGAACTGTCGATCGATCACTTTGGGAATTAATTGGTCAAACCTATTCGAAATTGGTTTAACTGTCGATTTCAATCGATTTTTTTTTTTTAGCTCAGTTCAGCCAATCCATACCAGCTTGTGTTTCAACTAGTTTTTTACCTCTCATCGAACTAATACCCCAACCAATTCTCAGTCTAACTGGTCTGACTAGTTGGTCTGGTATAATTTAAGTACATTGATAATGCATTTTTTAATTTCAAAAGTAGAGTGCTTTTACTATATCTTATCTCAACTTGTGGAGGTTTTTTTTTTTATTAATCTCATTATAATTTTTATTATATTTGGTCTTTTGATTCAATACATAGAACTACCCATAGCCCATCTTCAACCATTAAATAGAAAGATAATGCACTTTGTACAAACCCATTTTGCTACCCATTTTATAACAAACCCAAAACCCAAAACCTATCAACCTGCACCAAACAATAACCCGGGGCCATTTTACAACCCAACAAACCCATCTTATAACAAACCCAAAACCTAATCCTAAAACCCAATTACCTAACCCTAACCCTAGCCCCTGCAAGTGCCGCCTAGTCTTACTGCTCTCGATCATTGCAAAGACCCCATCTTCACTCCACCACTTGCGCCGAGAGCCTGCAAACATTAAAAACGAGAGGACAGAACAATGAAAAGGAAGAGAAAATCAATTTTAGAAATGGCTATAAAAAGCCAATTGAAAACTGTAAAAGGGTCTTTTTTTTCGATCAATAGAATACCAGAAAAGAAAATTTTACAGTAGATTTTCAAGCACAATATAGGCGTAGATTAAACACAAACAGAACTAGAGAGAAATAGAGGCAACAAGCAAAGATTCAACAAAAAAAGAAGGCATAACAGAGACCGAAAAGGTGAAATTTTTATTATTTTCAAACCTT
Organism: Gossypium rotundifolium; assembly: GCA_025506655.1. NCBI lineage: Eukaryota > Viridiplantae > Streptophyta > Magnoliopsida > Malvales > Malvaceae > Gossypium > Gossypium rotundifolium. Next base: position 4,235,237 of record CP106725.1, on the reverse strand, counting down.
GTTCCACTCTCCTTTGTTTTAACATACATATACACATACATGTATTTTTAAAAAAATTTAAAATTTTACCTTTTTACCACTGCAGGTGGTAGCAAGTAATGGTTATCATAACGCATCAGGGCGAGTAACGCCGCGTGAGCGAGAACTCGCAGAGAAAAAAATAAAAGATTAGGATTTTTTTTTTGGGAAGCAGGTGAAATGATTTTTTTTTCAGGGTTTAGGGCTTTATATAGTCCCTCAAAACGACGCGTTTTGGGGCTGGCCTTAACGCCCAAAACGACGTCGTTTCGCCCTCAGGATCCGCGCGTTGACCGGACCCGCCTCAGGATCCGCGTGTTTTTTAAGCGAGGGTTTATTGCGCGATTGGTCCTTCCGAATTTTAGTTTTAAAATGAAACTTTTAATTATTGTAACATTGGCCCAAGAATTTTTCATGGTTTGCGACTTCGGTCCGTGAGAAGAACTGCGTTTTGAGAAAGCGGGAAAATTTCCTTTGAGTCCCCCATGTAATTCGCGCGTTTTAAGCCGGTCCTTTCCCTTTTGTTTTATTTCAAATTGACCCCAAAACCCCTTTTTTTAATTCAATTTGATCCTTTTTTAGTTAATTTGCGATTTTTGTTCTTTTGCCATTATTTAATATATTATTATTACTATATTATTCATTACTTTATTATTATTATTATTATTATTATTATTATTATTATTATTATTATTATTATTATTATTATTATTATCAACATTCTTTATATTATTATTACTATCATTATATTTTCTTTATAATATATATATTACTATTATTTTGTTTGTTAATTGATATTTTATTATCATCATCATTTTGCTATTATTATTATTTGTATGTTACTATTATTACTATTATATATTTTTTACTATTTGTTTTCTATTATTGTTATATTATTACCATTATTATTACCGTTATTTTCATTAGTATCACTAATATTATTTTTTACCTATTATTATTTTTCCTTTGTTATTATTATTATCAATATCTTTATCACTTGTCTAACTAATCTTCCTCGATGTCTCAGCTTTTATAATGACCAACATTCCGTATTAGTGATTCGAGAAAATCGAGCCCTAACTTACTGGGTTTCGGATTTTCTCGTTTAAACTAAAACGACGGAATACCCCTTTTAAAACAACAATTCCAATTTTAAACAAAACACTTAATCTCAGAAATTCGAAATGATGTGCCCTAACTTACTGGACTCGACATCTAAATACTTCGAGATAAGCTTCTTTTTCCTAAAATAGAGGCAATGTCCCTAATTTGGCTTTTCGAGAAAACAAGCTCTAACTTACTGGGTTCTAACTTCTCGTTTGACAAATGACGGGAGATCCTCTTCAAATAAAAAACTAAGTTTTAAAAGGCGAACTTAGTTTCGAGAATCTAAAGTATCGCGCCCTAACTTACTGGACATGATGCTTTATCTATTCGAAAATAAGAGAGTCTTAACATCCCTTTCAATCCCTTCAAGTTTTGAAAATCAAGTATCTATTTTCGAATCATTTCAAAGTTTTCAACATTAGGACATCGATCAATCGATTTGGTACCAATTTTGGGCGTATCGAGGGTGCTAACCCTTCCTCGTGCGTAATCGACTCCCGAACTTATTTTTCTGGATTTCGTAGCCCGAAACCGTTGTTTTGATAAATCAAACTAAAAACAACTGTTTTACGAGGTGACCCAATCACACATCATCAAAAAAGATTGGTGGCGACTCCCTTCTTTTTCATTTTCAAAACCCGAGTCGACCGCGTCATTTCCTGCTCTAAAAAATGGTTACAACAGCTTGGCGACTCCACTGGGGACCTCGAGAGTCAGGCCATTAATTGATCGATTTTTTGTCCTTTTAATTAAAATTAAAAAATAGTTTTAAAATTCGTGTTTCTTTAAATGCACTTTCAATGTTATATTTGATCTCTTGAATATTTTGGCATTGCATTGCATGACCGTTGTGGTCACACCTTTAAGTGGGAGCGAGAAGCTATGCCCTCGTGAGGTTTTCACCTCCGCATGGGCTAGTGGACTGCTTTCGGGATACATCCGTACCTATGTCTTCGTGAAGTTTTCACTTCCGCATGGCCATAGGGAAATGTGTTCCTCTAAACCGAACTCGGTCCGTATGAGCCTATAATGGGGGAGGATCGAGGAATCTGCTGGTTCGGGTACCTTGAACTTTAGAACTTAACCACATATAGAGAGCCTAAGAACCCACCCCGAGCCGAACTATGCCGAACCTTAGTAGTTACCCAGATAGGTGTTTGTGTATTTTACATGCTTTATATCTCATTCTGTGATACTAATTGATGATGTTTTATTTCCCCTACATGTCATTTCCATTTTTAAGAGGCATCGATTCACGGCCCGTTTCTGAGTTAGGAAGCTGGTTATGGAAAGCGAATTCCTTGATAAAGTGAAGGACAATGCGGCCGTCCGCACCTAGTCAGAGTAAAGCCAATTAGAAGGGGGGATAGCATAGCTGAGGGATATGTGTCGAAATTACAAGATTTCACCAATATTAGTGTCACGCAGAACGAGCTCCAGGAGTTGAAAGAAATATGGACCCAGTGGGATGACGAGGAAAGCAGTTGTTCCATAGTACCTACAGCGATCTACCATACTTGCTTGATGTCAAAATAGATAAGCACCTATTCCGAGCAGTGACTCAATTCTGGAATGCTGCTTATAGTTGTTTCTCATTCGAAAAAGTAGATTTGGTTCCCACGGTGGAGGAATACACGACATTGCTACGTTGTCCGAGAATTCAAGTTGATAAGGCTTATTCTAAAACAGTTAATAGCCCAAATTTTACGAGAAAACTGATGAATATCACGGGAATGAGCGAACAATGGGTTTCAACTAAAATACAGAAGAAAGGCGGAGGTAAATGCATACCTTGGATATAGTTGAGGGACCTGATCCTAACGCATCCTGATGCAAAGAAAAGGATTAACGTCTTGGCCTTGTGTATCTACGATTTAGTAATCTTCCCAAAAGCTCTAAGACACATTGATGAAGCAGTTATTGATCTATTTGGCCGATTAGACAAAGGGGTCACACTTGTTCTCACTATCTTGGCTGAAACATTCAGATCTTTGAATGCATGTCGGAGAATGGGTGAAGGCAGGTTTATTGGATGTATGCAGTTGTTATTGGCTTGGTTCCATAGTCATTTCTGGAAGGTGGATAAAGTGTCTTATCGATTTTTGTCAGAGAATTGTTCCCCGTTAAAAGAAATAGTAGCTACACCCAAGAGAGAAGACGTGTTCGAAGAAAATTGGATAGCGCTCCTCCAAAACCTTCAAGAAGATGACATCGAGTGGAAGGCTCCTTGGATGATTCCCGACAAGGTCCTTTATCGCTGTGAAAACTTCGACTGGGTTCCTCTATAAAAAATTTAGGGTGCCACTGCATATGCCCCTTTGCTGGTCCTAAGACAGTATAGTTCAAGACAGTTTGTACCAACGACATACGGGCTAGCTCAATGCGAGTTCTCATACGAAGGGGGAAGCTATAAGAAAAAGGTTAAAAAGATCTCTAGTGTCTGGAATCAGATTCACAGAATGAGAAGATTATCCGCAGGTCTAAGAATGACCCAGAATACAGTGAATGGAGGGCTAAGAGAATCAATGATAACATTCCCGAGCCGAATCCAGAAGACGCCTGATCGAGAGAAGAATGCTTACGAGTGGTCCCGTCAGAATTAGAGATTGTAAAACAAGATTTGAACCGATGAGCTCGGAACTTGGAAAAGGATAGAAAAATTAGAAGAAGAAAAGATGCTCCTCCAATTAGAGATGGACGGTCAAAAATCGGAGGCTGAGAAACTCAGAAAAGAAAAATAAAAGGTAGAGAAAGACTGAGATAATTTGAAGACGGAATACAAGAAGATGCGCCTGATAATAAAAACGCGGATTAGGAAAAACTTCGAGCAGATGAGCGACAAGAGATCCGAGAGGAAAAGCCGAGTTAGCAATTGGGAGAAAGTTTCAAGAAATAAGAAAGCAAAAGAAGACTTAGAGGGGCATGACAGAAAACCAAAAGGAGAAAAAGGGACTAAAAGCTAGAATAAATGAGCTTGGCGATCTACACCACTATCGGGTTAAGACTTGAAAGCCAATCAAGTCAAGCCCGAACAGTCGAAAAATGAAGGTAAGGTTGAAGAGCTAAAATCGGCATTACACAATAGTGAGCTCTAGATTGAGCTTGGAAATAAGAGAAAGGCGTTAGGAGGAGGAGCTTCGCCATTCTTGTGAGCAAGTTAGAAGCCGGAGCGCCTCATGGGTGAAGCAATAATCCAGATTAGAGAGGTAACTGATCACTTGCAGACTTTGGCTGCAGAACCTGACATATTGAGCGCGAGATATGAGCTACTGCCGAGTCACGATCAAGAGCTAATCTTTTGCTTGGGAAAATCAAAACCTTAGGCCTTAGAAGAAAAGCATATTTGTAATCTTTTATGTAAAGGGTTTTGCCTTCTAATAAAGTTTTCTAAAATAAAGTTGATCGAATCGATGTCTTCTTCTTGCATTCATGCATTTGCATTACATCATATTACGAGCATTTAAGTTTATAAAATGGGCCTAATTAGCTAAAATTATCGGAAAGAGAGAGAGAGAAAAGAAAGTGAAAGGGAAAATGGAAGCGAGAACATCACTACTAACGCGCTTAAAACCAGAAAATGGATCAAAGGTTCGAACAATTCCAGAAAAAATGCAAGAACAAATGCAATAGCAAATGTTTAAACTCCAGCAGGAAATGAGGGACCAAATGTTGGAGGCCCAGAGGAATATGATGGCCCAAATGGCCCAAATGATGAACGGGGCAATGGATAAGGGGAAAGGCCTTATGCCTCTGGTCGAGGAAAGTAGTGAAGGCATCCCCCCGGGTTTTACCCCGCCACATGCAAGAACAAGGCATGAGGAGTATGTCCTAAGGCCACCAGTTGCGATCAGGCCTCAACAAGGGCAGGACGACGCTAGACCTCCCCTGAGCTTTCACGCAGGCTCTGGATCCCAACCAGGAGATAACCCGCCAATCTGTTGTACCGATTTAGATATGGCGAAAAAATAGGTCGAGAGAAGAATCTTCAAGGCAGTTAGAGGATCGTTGCAAATGGCTAGAAGAAAAATTCAAGGCGCTAGAAAATATCGATCATCATCATGGGATTGACGCAAAAGATTTAAGTCTGGTTCTGGATTTGGTGCTGCCTCATAAGTTTAAAATGCCTAAATTTTAAAAATACAGTGGGACTAGCTGCCCGAAGGCTCACATCACCATGTTCTGCAGGCGAATGGCTGGCTACGTGAATAATGATCAACTCTTAATCCACTGTTTCTAAGAAAGTTTAATGGGCGCGGCTGCTAGATAGTATAACTAGCTTAGTCGGGCCAATATTAGTTCCTGGAGAAATCTGGCTCAAGCATTTCTAAAGCATTACAGCCATGTTACGGACATGGCACCGGATAGAATTACTGTGCAAAGCATGGAAAAAAGACAAAATAAAAGTTTCAGACAATACGCGCAAAGATGGAGGGAAGTCGTCATGCAGGTCTAACCACCCCTCTTAGAAAAAGAGACTACCATATTTTTCATTAACACTCTGAAGGCTCCTTTCATAGCTCATATGATAGGGAGTACGACTAAAAGCTTCGCCGATATAGTAATGGTGGGAGAGATGATCGAACATGCTATAAGGGGCGGAAAGATCGAGGCGAGAGAAAGCGCTAGAAGGGCCGCTCCTAAAAAAAGACGGTGAAGTAAATAAACGTGAGCACACACAAGGTGATCACGGTTAATCGGCCAAAGGCAGTCACCTCTGGACAATAAAGACCGGCAAGATAGGAATTGGAAACTAGACCAAACACTGAAAAAATTCAATTCACGCCAATTCCAATAACATACAGGGAGCTATATCAGACCTTGCTCAACGAGCATATCGTGTCTCCGTTCTATTTGCAACCATTGCAACCGCCATACCCTAAGTGGTACGACCCTAATGCTCAATGCGATTACCATGCAGGGGTAGCGGGGCATTCGATAGAGAATTGCCTCGCCTTTAAAAAGGTAGTCGAGAGGCTAATAAAGATGAAGGTCATAACACTCGACGGCTTGATAAAAAAGGGGAACCCACTACCCAATCACCAGGGTATAGGGGTAAACACGATTGGTGAGGAGGTGGTGAAAAAGATCAAGAAGGACGTCACGAGGTAAAGACCCCATTGAGAGTAGTCCGGAGGAAATGGCAAAGAGAAGATTGATGATTCGATCCCGCAGAAACCTGAGGTATACAAAGAACTCTGCAATTCCATAAAATAAAAGGGCACGAGATTCAAGAATGTGCCCGCTTAGAATCTTGGTGCAAAACCTTATGGACAACAAGGAACTGGAGTTTTATGAAGAAGGAGTAGAGAAAAGGAATGTATGTGCGATCAAGGAAGAATTGATGAAGCCTGGAATCAATTACCCAAGAATCATTATCTCAAAACACTAAGGCGGGTACGTGAAAGGCCGAAAATTATAATTCAGAGACCTGCTTCTTTTCCCTACAAAGACAGTAAAAAGGTACCCTGGGACTACAATTGTAATGTGATGATACCAAGGGCGGAAAGCTCCACTAGCATTTTTGAGGAAGTCAAGAATGAAGAGTCCTATACGCCAGAAGGGAAGCAGACGACCCTATGAACAAAGGGGGCGTAACCGATGAAACCAAAGACTGTCTTGTCGGGCCAAAAAGAACCCAAGCCCACAAACGAACCCGTAAACGAGGAGGAGGCTAAAGAATTCTTAAAATTTTTGAAACACAATGAGTAAGATAGTGGTAGAACAATTTGTGCAAACAACCACTCAGATATCCGTACTAGCCTGGCCGTTAAGCTCGGAAGTGTACCGTGAAGCACCGATGAAAGTATCGAATGAAACTTATGTTACTAAGGATATATCCGTTAATAAATTGGACCGTCGGTTAGTAACATAAGTGCGATAATTTTATTTACTTCATGATGATGAAATCTCACCGGGGGCATGGGATCAACAAAGGCCTTGCACATAACTACTGTTGTAAGGGATACACTCGCCAAGTGTGTTAATAGATAATGGATCACTTTAAATGTCTTACCTTTGATACACCGAGGAGGTTGTTTATAGACAGCCTCACATGAAAGCATGCGTAACATAGTGAGAGCATTTGATGGCACCGAAAGAAGAGTGATGGGAAGAATGGACGTGTCATTATTAATCGTGCCTAACACATATGAAGTAGATTTTCTAGTCATGGACATCAAGCCCTCTTACAACCGCTTGTTGGAAGGCCTTGGATTCATTCAAGACGTTGTGCCTCGCCATCGCACTGTAAATTGAAGTGGTAATGTAAAACCGACTAGTAACTATAAACGTCAAGAAGACATCATAGCAACTGCTACCAACGAAGCGCCATATCTAGAAACAAGTGAGGAGGCCGTTGAATATTCCTTTCGATCCTTAGAGTTTGTCGATGCTACTTTCATCTCGGAAGGGAATGAAGTCTCGGTGCCTAAGCTATCCAAGACCACGAGGATGGGCCTACGAATGATGATAGAAAAAGGGGCTCTACCAGGAAAAAGATTGGGCAAACATCTCCAAGAGAAAGTTCAGATCCCGATGCTAAAAGAGAAGAGAGACCGTTTTGGCTTGGGTTTCAAACCAGATGCAAAACAAATGAGGAAAGAAATAGAGAAGAAACAAGAAAGGAGAAGGGCAAGGTTGAACGGAGAGGACGTCAAGTAGGAATCAATAATATTCCCCCACATATCCCGTACCTTCGTGTCAGGAGGAATAATCTACCCAGAGAATCTTCCTCACATCAATGCCATACACGACGAGGAAACTAATCAAGGTTGGGCATTCACCCGTACGAACCTGGAAGCATTCTGAACAATTGGACTGCAGAGTAATTTCCTGTAGTTTTTAGAGATTATACAGAGTAATATTCAGAACGCATCCATTGTTTTAAGCCTAGAAACAATGAGATTTCTTTTGTGAAATAGGCTCATGTTCGGATATTTTGTTTCAATAAAATGCTTCTTTAATTCTAACAAACTTTTTTCATTTCTTGTTCTCATTCATATCATGTGAATAGTTATCCTTCAATTTATTCATTCTTTGTACATCCCTTGGTACCCATCACAGGTCCCTAGCCATCAATGATATGAGCAACGATACTACAAATTCAGAGGTCCGTTTTGAGCAAGACATGTGTTTAAAGGAATCTCAGGATTTTGAAAGTGACAGAGAATGTGACTTGCCGCCAGATTTGTTGAGAATGGTAGAGTAAGAAGAAAAACATATCCTACCGCATAAAGAGTCAGTAGAAGTGGTGAACCTAGGAGAAGGACAAGAAGTGAAGATCGGAGCTTGTATCACGGCAGAGACCAAGTGGGACATCATCGAGTTACTCCAAGAATTCAAGGATGTATTCGCGTGGTCGTATCAATATATGCCCGGATTAAGCACTGATATCGCAGTACACCGATTACCCATAAAAGAAGAATACAAGCCCGTTCAATAGAAGCTTCGAAGAATGAGACCAGATGTTTTGTTAAAAAAAAGAAGAAGTCGAGAAATAATTTAACGCCGGATTCTTGCAAGTGGTTAAGTATTCGGATTGGGTGGCTAATATCATCTCTGTCTCTAAGAAAGATAGGAAAGTGTAAATGTGCGTAGACTACAGGGATCTAAACAAGGCTAGCCCGAAAGATAATTTCCCGTTGCCTCACATCGACACCTTAGTAGACAATACGGCGGGCTATTCGTTGTTCTCCTTCATGGATGGTTTCTCAGGATACAACCAAATAAAGATGCATCCTGAAGATATGGATAAGACAACATTTGTGACCATGTGGGGGACGTTTTGCTACAAGGTGATGCCGTTTGGGCTAAAAAATACGGGAGCGACATATCAGAGGGCCATGGTAACCCTATTTCACAACATGATGCACAGAGAAATTGAGGTTTACTTCGACGATATGATCACCAAGTCCTAAACTGAAAAGGAACATGTGCAGGTCTTAAGGAAACTATTCTTGAGGTTGAGAAATTCTAGCTAAAACTTAATCCAAAGAAAGTGTACCTTCAAGCTCATCCGGAAGTTGCTCGGATTCGTGGTCGAGAAAAAGGGATTGAGGTTGACCCGCATAAAGTCAAGGCCATACAGAGTTACCTCCACCACGCACTCCAAAGAGAAGTTAGAGGTTTCTTAGGAAGGCTAAATTATATCGCTCGGTTCATTTTACAACTGACTGAGAAATGTGACCCCATATTCCATCTTCTTAAGAAACGCAATCCGGGCATGTGGGATGAAGAATGCCAGAAAACCTTCGACAAAGTAAAGCAATACTTGTCTAATGCCCCAGTATTGACACCGTCTCATCCAGGTAGGCCGTTAATCCTTTATTTGACAAAGGTTTCGATAATTCAATGGGATGTGTGCTTGGTCAAGATGACGATTCGAGAAAAGAGAGAAGGCAATATATTACCTTAGTAAAAATTCACCGAGAGTGAAACAAGGTACTCGCCAATCGAGAAACTATGTTGTGCCTTGATTTGGACAACTCGAAAATTGAGGCAAGATATGTTGTATCATACGACATAGCTCATCTCAAGCTAGATCCTCCAAATACATGATGGAGTCTACCGGTTTGAATGGAAGGATAGCGGATGGCGATTCGCTTCGAATTTGACATAGTTTACGTGAACCAAAAGGCAGTAAAAGGGAGTGCAATAGCAGACTTTTTAGCCAGTAGAGCCCTTGAAGATTACGAGCCTTTAAACTTCAATTTCCCTAACGAAGATTTGATGTATGTGGCAAACACTGGAGAGGGTGCCTTAGAAGATCATCCTTGGAAGCTGAATTTTGACAGAGCATCAAATGCCATGGGCAATGAAATTGGGGCGGTTCTGATATCCTCAAAAGGAGACCATTACCCATTTGCTTGTAAACTGGATTTCGATTGCACTAATAATATGGCTGAATATGAAGCTTGCATCATGGGTCTCCGCGCCGCTATCGAACGCAAAATCAGAGTATTGGAAGTGTATGAAGATTCTGCCATCGTAATCTATCAACTTAAAGGGGAATGGGAAACCAGAATCAAAGTCGCCATCTACAAAAGATTGGCCCAAGATTTGATCGAGAGTTTGACGACGCCGCCGCTATTTACCCGAGATTTAAAACCAAATGGTCGATGCTCGCCACCTTAGCCTCCATGGTCCGAATAAATGAGAATGAGGATATGAAGCCTATACGAATGGAAATTCATCAGGACCCAGCCTATTACTACAATATTAAGGAAGATGAGAAAACTGGCCTACCATGGTACCACGATATACTGCGGTACGTGAAAAATCGTGAGTACTCGGACCAAGCAACTGAGAACGATAAAAAGACATTGAGAAGACTAGCTTGTGAATACATCCTGGATGGAGAAGTCCTATATAAAAAAAGGAAAGATCAAGTGCTACTGAGATGGGTGGATGCCACCGAAGCTAAGTTAATCCTGGAAGAAGTCCATGAAGGCGTCTGTGGAACTCACGCCAATGGTTTCACAATGGCCAGACAAATAACGAGGTTTGGATATTATTGGTCTACCATGGAAGGAGACTGCATCAACTATGCCAAAAAATGTCGTAAATGCCAGATTTATGGAGACAAGATTCATGTGCCTCTGTCACCTTTACACGTTATGACTTCTCCATGGCCATTTTCCATGTGGGGCATGGATGTCATTGGACCAATCTCACCGAAAGCTTCAAATGGGCATCGGTTCATCTTCATGGTCATCGACTACTTCACCAAGTGGGTAGAAGCCGCCTCATATGCTAACGTCACTAAGTCAGCGGTCAGTCGGTTCTTGAAGAAGAAAATTATTTGTCGATATGGAATGCCTGAGAGGATCATATCGGACAACGCATTAAACCTAAACAACAGTACGATAGCGGAAGTTTGCAGCCAGTTCAACATTAAACACCACAATTCATCTCCGTATCGTCCAAAAATGAATGGGGCAGTGGAAGCGGCCAACAAAAACATCAAAAAGATAGTGGGAAAGATGACCGAGACTTACAAAGATTGGCATGAAAAATTACCATTCGCGCTCTATGCTTATCGAACGTCCGTCCGAACCTCTACTGGGGCAACGCCTTTCTCATTAGTCTATGGGATGGAGGCAGTTCTACCTATTGAAGTGGAAATACCTTCTTTGGATATTGTCGAAGTAAAGTGGATGAGGTTTGAATGGATCCAGCTCGATATGATCGATTGAACTTAATTGAAAAAGAGATTGAGGGCTATCCGTCACGGTCGATGTACCAAAAGCGAATGATGCGAGCTTACAACAAAAGGTTCGCCAGGAATTCCACAAGGGGACCTCGTCTTGAAAATGATCATTCCCATACAAAAGATTACAGAGGAAAATGGATGCCGAATCGAAAGGGCAGATGTGGTAAAGAAAGCTTTCTGGGAGGGCACCGATTCGGATCGAGATGGATGGGAAAAGTTTGCCTAACCACGAACTCGATTCGCTTAAAAAATACTTTGCTTGAAATGGAAGAGGCCAAGGTGAAAACCCGCAGCGGCACTTTGAGACTTCAAAAAACGGAGAGGCCAAGGTGAAAACCCGCAAAAGGGCACCTTGAGACCAAATGGCTTTTTGAGTTGAAAACCCGAAAAGGGCAGCTCAAATTTTGAATGGACACGTCGCGATCTTGCAACGCTAGAATCAACAGAAGAGGAAGCACGTTGCATATCGGGGCATCGACAAAATACTTTGGGTCTTCTAAACACATGACAGGCTCAAAGCAGTTTTCTTGAAGTTCGTATGTAGAAGCCCAATTGGCGATGTCTAGGGCATCTGATCCATGTTGTTTATTTTACCATTTTTGGGTTCTTTTTCTCCGTAAAAAGTATATGTCCCCAGTCAATTTTCTTTGTTTCATATATAATTCATTTTAATTCTCTTCGAAATCAACCTACTGTTACCCATCATTAACATGCTGCATTGAAATAATAATTTATGAACTAACGATTTCACAAAGGAAAGTTTCACGTATCACTTTGGAAATCTCTAGATAAAACAGGAAACCAAAACAGAACATTTGTTTATAATTTCCACGAACACGGATAAAGACATTGGAGAAAGGGGGTCTTAATGGAGACCATTTCTTCAAAGTTCCTCGCCTGATTCAAGAATTGTGGCGGGGTGAATAATGTTACTTGGTCACTTAGAAAAGTATGACAGCCAATTTTCGATAAGGAAAGATTTAAAACCCTAAATTGTTGAGAGCGAATCTAAAGCGAACCAAGTCGGTATTCTTCGGTAGGAGTTGTGACTCTCGGGAAGACAACTAGAAGTCAAGGCGGGCCGGGTTCCGGGCCTAAAATGGGCTTTGGAATTTCCATGGGCAAGTCATTCATGCGAAAATGATTATTGCAAGGAAACGAAGATAAAACCTTGACAGATAAATGAGTGATAACACCTTGAATAGGAATCATACTCATAACATTTTGACTCATTCCAATCATGGCATCCTAATCATTAGGCATGAGCATGTACTCATTCTGCAGGTTATGTTCTTAAAAGGACACTATAGGGACAGGTGAGGGAATAGCAGATTTGACCTTCCTGAAGTTGCAGGAAGCATATCGAAGATTCGGTCTGGTGATCCTTGAGTTTGCAGGGATCAGATTGAAGATAGCAGATTTGACCTTCCTGAAGTTGCAAGAAGCAGATCGAAGATTCAGTCTGGTGATCCTTGAGTTTGCAGGGATCAGATTGAAGATAGCAGATTTGACCTTCCGAAGTTGCGAAGCAGATCGAAGATTCACCGGTGATCCTTGAGTTTGCGAGGATCAGATTGAAGATAGCAGATTTGACATTCCCGGTTGCGAGGCGGATCAAGATTCACCGTTATCCCGAGTTTGCCGGGATCGATTGAAGATAGCAGATTTGACCTTCCGAAGTTGCGGAAGCAGATCAAGATTCAATCTGGTGATCCCCGAGTTTGCGAGGATCGATTGAAGATAGCAGATTTGACATTCCTGGTTGTAGGAAGCGGATCAAGATTCACCGTGATCCCCGAGTTTGCTGGGATCAGATTGAAGATAGTAGATTTGACATTCCTGAAGTTGCAGGAAGCAAATCGAAGACATCAGTCTGGTGATCCCCTAGTTCGCAGGGATCAGATTGAAAATAACAGGAAGCAGATTAAAGAGGGCAGATCTTGTCTCCTTGAAGTTGCAAAAGCAGATTCAAAACAAACCTTATCTCCCTGAAGTTGCAGTGGAGCGGGTTGAAATTGCAAGTCTTATCCTCCTAAAGTTGCAGTGGAGCAGATAGAAGACAGTTAAACCTATCTCCCTAAGATTGTAGGGGAGCAAATTGAAGTTACAGGTCCTATCTCACTGAAGCAACGGTGGAATAGGATCGAAACGACAAGATGCGGTGGACTGAATGAGGCTACCTGAAGAAAAGAGCACCAAAGAAGTTAAAGCCCACCGAGACCGGGCAAAATGGGTCTTTTTTATGTCTTTGCTCTATTGCCGTTACACGACAATGAGCAAAGAGGGGCAGCTGTACAAACCCATTTTTCCCGGCCCATTTTATAACAAACCCAAAACCCAAAACCTATCAACCCAGGCCCAAACAATAACCCGGGGCCTATTTTTACAACCCAACAAACCCATCTTATAACAAACCCAAAACCTAATCCTAAAACCCAATTACCCTAACCCTAACCCTAACCCTAGCCCCTAGGTGCCGCCTAGTCTTACGCCTCTCGACCACTGAAGACCGCCCATCTTCACCGCCAGCCACTTGCGTCGAGAACCTGCAAACATTAAAAACGAGAGGACATAACAATGAAAAGGAAGAGAAAATCAATTTTAGAAATGGCTATAAAAAGCCAATTGAAAATCAGAAATGGTCTTTTTTATCAATAGAATACCAGAAAAGAAAATTTTACAAGAGATTTTCAAGCACAATATAGCGTAGATTAAACACAAATGTAACTAGAGAGAAATAGAGGCAACAGGCAAAGATTCAACAAAAAAAGAAGGCATAACAGAGACCGAAAAGGTGAAATTTTTATTATTTTCAAACCTTGTTCCACTCTCCTTTGCTTTAACATACATATACACATACATATATTTCTACAAAAAAAATTTTAAAATTTTTACCTTTTTCGGCCATCGTGCCTGGGTGGCCGATGAGGCCGTCGTCGTCGAACGCCAGTAGAGTAACGCCATGAAAGGTAACCTCGCAGAGAAAAAACAAAAGATTAGGATTTTTTTTTTGGGAAGCAGGTGAAATGAATTTTTTTCAGGGTTTAGGGCTTTATATAGCCCCTCAAAACGACGCTTTGGGTCGGCCTTAACGCCCAAAACGACGCTGTTTCGCTTTCGTGATCCGCTGATTGACCCGACCCGCCTCAGATCCGCGTGTTTTTTAAGCCGAGGGTTTATTGTGCGATTGGTCCTTCAGAATTTTAGTTTTAAAATCAAACTTTTAATTATTGCAACATTGGCCCAAGAATTTTTCATGGTTTATGCGTCTCGGTCCGTGATGAAGAACGCGTTTTGAGAGGCGGTGAAAATTTCCTTGAGTCCCCATGTAATTCGCGTGTTTTAAGCGGTCCTTTCCTTTTGTTTTATTTCAAATTGACCCCAAAACCCCCTTTTTTTAATTCAATTTGATCCTTTTTAGTTAATTTGCGATTTTTGTTCTTTTGCCATTATTTAATATATTATTATTAGTATATTATTCATTACTTTATTATTATTATTATTATTATTATCATTATTGAATATATTATTATCACCATTCTTTATATTATTATTACTATCATTATATTTTCTTTATAATATATATATTACTATTATTTTGTTTGCTAATTGATATTTTATTATCATCATCATTTTACTATTATTATTATTTGTATGTTACTATTATTACTATTATATATTTTTTACTATTTATTTTATATTATTGTTATATTATTACCATTATAATTACCGTTATTTTCATTAGCATCACTAATATTATTATTTTTTTACCTATTATTATTTTTCCTTTGTTATTATTATTATCAATATCTTTATCACTTGTCTAACTAATCTTCCTCGATTTCTCAGTTTTTATAACGACCAACATTCCGTATTAGTGATTCGAGAAAACCGAGCCTTAACTTACTGGGTTTCGGATTTTCTCATTTAAACTAAAACGACGGAATACCCCTTTTAAAACAGCAATTCCAATTTGAAACAAAACATTTAATCTCGGAAATTTGAAATGCCGCGCCCTAACTTACTGGACTCGACATCTAGATACTTCGAGATAAGCTTCTTTTTCCTAAAATAGAGGCACTGTCCCTAATTTGGCTTTTCGAGAAAACAAGCTCTAACTTACTGGGTTCTGACTTCTCGTTTGACAAATGACGGGAGATCCTCTTCAAATAAAAAACCAAGTTTTAAAAGGCGAACTTAGTTTCGAGAATCTAAAGTATCACGCCCTAACTTACTGGACATGATGCTTTATCTCTTCGAAAATAAGAGAGTTTTAACATCCCTTTCAATCCCTTCAAGTTTTGAAAATCAAGTATCTATTTTCAATTATTTCAAAGTTTTCAACATTAGGACATCATCAATCGATTTGGTACCAATTTTGGGCGACGAGGGTGCTAACCTTCCTCGTATGTAATCGACTCGAACTCGCTTTTTCCGATTTCGAGTTCGAAACCGTTGTTTTGATAAATCAAACTAAAACAACTGCTTTACGAGGTGACCAATCACACCTCATCAAAAAGATTGGTGGCGACTCCTTCTTTTTCATTTTCAAAACCCGAGTCGACCGCGTCGTTTCCTGCTCTAAAAAATGGTTACAACACACTTCAATGCATTTGAACCTACTCCTACATTAGCAACAATGTCAATACCAATCAAGTTAAGACTCAATCAATTTACTTGTGGAGTTTTTTGGAAACGGGGATTTGAGAAAAAATTGAATTTAAAATTTTAAATCCAAATCATTTGTTTGGATATCCAATAGAAATTTTGAATTTATAAAAAATGTAAATCTCAAAATTATACATGAACTATAATTTAATGGAGAAATAATTGAATGAAACAGTGACGTCACGTCATCTGTATCCCTTTCCAATAGATTTATGCCACATCAGCATTTTATCCCGAATTTCGATTTTTAATATGGATTTAATTTTTTCGTGATAAAATGTCAAATTTAGGATAAAAATACTGATGTGGCATATATCTATTAGAAAGGATATGTATTATATGTATGCGTCACTGTTTATACAATCCTTTCCTAATTTAATATGCAATTATATATATGAATTTTAATTTTATATAATTTTATACATTAAATTTTAATTAGATTAAATACTTGTAAATTATTAACATAATTCTTGATATAAAGTCATTTTATTTTATATAAAAAATTGATATATTTATTTCATTAAATATATATAATTAAATTAAAATTAAAATTTTAAATATATATTTGAACTACAATTAAAGTTCAGATATATAATTTTACATTAAATCAAAATTGATATACAAATTTAAAATATTTTTAATTCTCAAACAGAGCATTTAATAATTAAATAATTTTTATTTTATAATCTTATCTAGTAAAATGGACGACAAAACCTGAAATTCAAGAGGGTTGCTTTAAAATATCGTACCTGCCATTTATTCATTCTCTTATACAGAAAGCAACTTTTCAGCTTTGATTGATTTTTCACCAAAAATGATTCAATAATTTATCCTATCAACCTTGGACCACTCTCCACAATCTATATGAAATGCAACAAATCAAGTAAAGGGAACCTTTGACTTTAGTTTATTACAATATCCTCGGTCAATCTACTAAAATATTAATAAAATAAGTTTTTACTAACAAAACGATACATGAATATGGTTTATCGTATAATTTTATACACTAACTTTAATTTTAATCAAATTTCCATAAATTATTAATATAATTATTAATATAACATCATTTTGTATTTATTGTATATGCATATATAATTATATTTATCCAAAGATAAAAATAAATTGTACGATTAAATCAAAATTAAAATCCCATGTATGCAATCGAGCCGTAATCAAAGTTACATGTATATAATTACACCACATTAAATCAAATTTCATATATAATTTTAAAATTTATTTCTAATTTTTATAATTTCTAAGTGGCTTTCTAATATAATATTTAATATGTTAATTCATTAAGTTGTGGGTTTTAAATTTAAAAAATATTATTAATATGTTAGTGACAACTAAATTTCAACTTACATATAACATAGTAGTAAATAATAACCTTTATAACAAATTAATAACATAAATGTAAATTTAGTAATAAATAACTTATAAGACAAGCTAAGATAAAATAATATGAATAAAGTAATAAATGATATATAACATAAAAAGTTTATAATTACAAATTTTGTATATCTTATTAACAAAGTAAAATATATATATTTATATAAATATTACAATCTTTTAATACCAATTAAAATATGGGAATAAGTTATATCAGGGATAATTCTAAAAGTATAGTTTTTAGACATCAATAAATAGTGCCATGTTATTAAATTTTAAAGATAACAGTATTATTATACACTCATCTATATCTAATATATTCTCCAACTCAATTTAAATTTAATTAAATTACTTAAAATAATTATTTTTAAAATTATAAGCAATCATATTTTATTATTTTATTTTTATCATAAGTTATTTTTTTATTTTTGTGCAACCAATTTTAAAAATTAGTAATTTTTGTGCAATTTTTTTCATATAATTGACACATAATTTTGATAATTATTGTATCTTGAACCCCGAATCTTGAACTCGAACCCTAAATCCCGAACCCTGAACCTCAAGGTTCAAGGCTCAGGTTTAGGTTTGGGATCCGAGTTTGGAGTTCAAGGTTCAAAGGTTCAAGATTACATATTACGAGTTCGAAATTCAGTGTTCAAGTTTAGGGTGCAAGGGTTCAAGGTTATGGTTTAGGGTTCTAAATTTTTGGCTAAGGGTTTGAGATTCTAGATTCAGGGTAAAAAAATTATCAAAATTATGTGTTAATGGCATAAAAAATTGTTGAAATATTATTAAATAATTAAAAATGAATCGTGAATAATGTGGTAGAAAGGGTCCATAAAATAATTTATCTATGGATGAGTGTATAATAATAAATTCATATCTTTAAAGTTTGATGATATGGCAAAATTTTATTAGTGCCTAAAAGCCTTAGTTTTTAGGATAATTCTAATGTAAGTTATTGTCTTAAAATATATAATTTTAAAATTAATTTATAATTAAATAAGAATTATATATAATTAAATTTACTATAAAAATTAATTAATATCATTTTATTGTAAAATATTATGAAATTTATATTTTACATAATTTATATGTAAATGCATATAGAAAAATTAAAATAGAGAATGATTACATATTTATTTTTATTTTTATTTTATTATTTAAATTTTATTATATTTATTTATATTTTAAATTAAATTTAAATTTAATATTGATATAATATAAAGCCAAATGTTTTAAATATATTTTATTGAAAACTATTAAATAAAGTACATAATAATTTGATAACAATGAGTAACAATAGAAAACTTTTTATCTCAGATAAACAAGGATTGTATGAAATAATGACGCCATGTTATCTCAGATTCTTTTTAAAATTTATGCCACATCAATATTTTTATCCCGAAAAAATCAAATCTAAATTAAAATCTCAAATTCGTGATAAAATGCTAAAATTCGCGATAAAAATATCGATGTGGTATAAATCTATTAGAAAGAGATACAAATAATATTATAACACTGTTTCATTCAATTTTTCCTCGATATAAATAGAAAACTAACATACAATTATAATATTTTTATTTCCTATTAGTATTTTTGTTTATTATTGTTGATATAATGTATAATAAAAGAGGAGGTAAAAAAAAATATGTGGTGGTATAAAAAGGGTCGGTTCATCTTAAGAGGTAAAGAGCCGAAAATATAAAAAAGAACAGGTAGATTGTTCACACTTAAAAAGTAAGTGCTTGTCCTACTTCTAGAGGGGAGGGGTTGGCTGGGAAGACTTTCCAAGCAGGCGGCTACGAAAGAGGAAGGTCGGTACGTCTTTAGCCACGACGGATGGCTGAGTAGGTTGTAACTCCCGGTAGAGTCAAAAGGAAGGTTAAAGCTATATGTTCTATTGACATGTGTATATGTTGGGGAGGGGTATAACAGTAGCCCCCAAGTCAAAGGGTAGGTTACAAAGTGGCCTTCCGTGAGACACTCTTTTCCTTAAATGTCTTGGGAGGGCAAAACGTTACTTTCACCGAGAAGGATGAAGGGTTGTCCTATTTCCTCTAGCAGGTTTACCAGAAATGCATAGTTGGATTTAATTGTGTCTAGAGGGTAGTGACAAGGATGAAAGGCATCTGACATGGTGTACGTGGTCGAATGTCATTGCTCATGGCCTTTGAGCTTAAAACGGTGCATTTCTAAGGGCCTTTAAAGAAAATTTTATAAATGTTGGCCTTTGTTATCTCTGAAGCCATTTTTTATCCCTTTGGTTTTCAAGATTATTCTGTGTCTTCTGGTTCATCTGAAGTTCTTCTTTAGTTGTCAGAGTTAGGGGCTTTCCTGTTTTCTTTATCATAATTTCTGTAGACCTTTTTGCGTTGTCACTATAAAAAAAATCAAACAATGGCTAGAAATCAGAGATTGTGGACACCAAAGGTAGGGAAACTTGCTAGGGGTTAGTCGTCAGGGGATAGGTCCGTCGCCGTAAGGGATAAACCCACTGCCGTGACGTTAATTTCGAAAGGGAGAAATCCAAAAGATGAAAGGGTGGTAGATGAAGTAGTTGTTAGCGGTGTGTACAAATGTACTACCATGGAGCAGAAAACATGGAGGGTACTAAGGTGCGGGTGTCTCCTTCAAAACCACCTTAAATATGAATTTAGTGTTCCAAGCGGGACACACCATCTAAGTGCTATGTATGGGCCGAATTATAGTGGCGAGAGGCATGGGTTTTA
Organism: Gossypium rotundifolium; assembly: GCA_025506655.1. Lineage (NCBI taxonomy): Eukaryota > Viridiplantae > Streptophyta > Magnoliopsida > Malvales > Malvaceae > Gossypium > Gossypium rotundifolium. Next base: position 4,215,113 of record CP106725.1, on the reverse strand, counting down.
TTTCCCATTCTATGTGCTGGAAGCGAGCTTTCATCTTCCTGTGCATTCTTTCATCCGGGAGCTCCTAAGCACTTACAGCATGGCACTTGGGTATCTGATTGGCATTTCTTGGTGGCTAATCATAGGGTTTATCATATTTTGCGGACATCGGGGCATATGGCCTAACGTATCTTTGTTTCAATACATATATTATTTAAAAGAGAAGGAAGATCCCATCTGCCCGAGACTCTTTTATGTTGCCTAGAAGGAGGGGGCATCTAAAATAGAACAAGTCATTTCCAAAGGGTTGGGTAAATTGTCCTTGAATTGAAAGAAGTATATTTTGGTGGAATTGAAATTCGGGGAATCCTTCGATTTCCCTGTTGAGTGGAAGACACCTGTGCCCCTTTGCTATACCTGTTGAGAGAGATGCTGCTGGCCTTTCAGCTTCAACAGATAGTTTCCTATCATCGAAGTCTTCCTCTATTCCTGTTGTTGCTCCTAGTTCCCCTAGTGCACCCACTCTTCCTAGTGTTCCTGTTGAGGAACCATAAACCAGTTCCCTATGTTTGCCTCATGCTCCAACATTAACCTATGCAGACTCGTTCCAAGAGTGGCATTTACAAGCCTAAGATCTTTTCAGCTAAACTTGATAAACACAAGCCCTTGATTATTGAAGAAGCCTTCATTATTGTTGAGTGGACCAAGTTTTCTCAACAAGAATATGATGCCTTCATTAGAAATAAGACATGGGAACTGGTACCCTTACCTGCTAATAGGAGAGATGGGCTGTAAGTGGATTTTCAAGCTTAAATGATATGTTGATGGCTCTGTAGCACGTTACAGGGTCGATTGGTAGTCAAAGGTTACCTGTAATATGCTAGTATTAACTTTTAAGAAACTTTTAGTCTAATGGTTAAGCCAACAACAATTCGAGTAGTTTTGACATTAGCTGTGACTTTTGGCTGGCAGTTGAGGCAGGTTGACATCAACAATGTTTTCATGAATGGTTATCTCTTAGAAGAGATCTATATAATTCAACCACTTGGTTTTGAGCAACAAAGGGGAGACAAGCCACTGGTATGCAAGTTAAAAAATGCAGTTTATGGCCTCAAACAGGCTCCTCGAGCTTGGTTCCACAAGTTAAAAGAATATTTGGTTGCTACAGGATTTGTTTTGTCTAAATCAGATGCTTCTCTCTTCATCAAGAGGTCAGGACATGGTGTTATATGTTATAGTCTATGTAGATGACATAATTGTCACTGGTAATAAGCAATCAAGCGTAGATGCATTTGTTTAGTCTTTGCACTCCAAGTTTTCTCTAAAGGATCTAGGGAAGTTGAGCTATTTTTTACGGTTAGAAGTGTCCTATACATCTACTGGCTGTTTCTCAATCAAAGAAAGTATATCACAGACTTGCTAAGAAGGAGTCATATGGATCAGGCCAAGGGCACTCCCACTCCCATGGTTACCTCGTGCAATTTGTTTGCACAGATTGAGAGTTCTATGAAAATAAGTCAGAATACAAGAGTATAGTGGGAGCCCTCCAATACATAGTGATCACCAGGCCTGAGATTGCATTTGTTGTTAATAAGGTGTGCCAATTAATGCACAAGCCTCTTGATCAACACTTTAAAGCAATCAAACGCATCCTGAGATATTTTCAAGCCACTTTGGATTATGGGATCTCTGTCACTGTTGCATCTCGTTTATCTCTTGTTGACTATTCAAATGCTGATTGCGGAACTGAGCTAGATGATAGGTGGTCCAATATTGGGTTTTGTCTCTTTCTAGAAGCCAATCTTGTTTCTTGGGGATCTAGGAAGCAACAGGTGGTGTCACCATCCATTGCAGAGACTAAATACAAGAGCCTTGTTGCTGCTGCTGCTGAAGTTACCTGGCTTGAGTCCTTGTTGTCTGAACTAGTTAAAGTTCCTGGCAAAGTTGTGGTGTGGCGTGGTGTGATAATTCAAATGCTGTGGCAGTTGCAGCAAATCCAGTCTGCACTCTAAGGTCAAGCATGTAGAGCTTGATTTGTTTTTTGTTCAAGAAAAGGTGGCAGCTGGTGTTTTAACAATTGGTCACAGGACCAAATAGCTGATGTGCTCACTAAGCCTCTATTTGCTGGATTTTTCAACAAGTTTAGAACCAGGCTTAAAGTTGTTAGAAGGGGTGAGCAGTTGCAGACCAGGACCTGACAGATGCAACCGGTTGGGTGAATGTTAAGGATTAAGCTCAGTTAAGCTGGTAAGCAGCTGAAAGCAGTTGAGAGTAGCTGATGGTAGCTGTTAGTTAGTTACCTTCTAGTTAGTTAATTTTGTTAGTGATTGCAACAAAACTGTAACAATGTTTCTTCTGTTATTGAATCAGTTGATGATTGGTTTAGGCTCAACCGTTAGTACTGAAAGCTTGACTGGTTCATTAACAATTTTGTGTATAAATATCCAAGACTATGGTATAAAATGAGTTGACCATTTTCCTCTTCTTGCTAATTCTTTGTTTTCATCTTTATGCTATTCTTTGCATTTCTAACAAAGTCAAAAGAGAAAATTAAAGCTATTTGTTTTGCTAACACATGTATAGATTGGGAGAGATATAACAATTATATTAGTATATTTACATCTGAATTTATATTTTAAATTTACCTTTACCTTTTCTTAAATTATTTTTATATTTTGAATTCAACTTTTAAAATTTCTTTTTAACTTCCTCTCATCCACTACATAAGTATTGTTCATATGTTATTATTTCAATTTCCTGACTGGTCTAAGGATTTAAAGGATTGGAATCGAGAAATGCATATTAAATACACTTGTAATAGTGTTTAATTATCCAAAACAGACGATATTCAAATAAAGATCCTATTTTCTTTTTGCCTAAAACCTTAGTACAAATTTAAACTACAATCCTCTCGTAAAGATCCAATAAAAAAAAAAGAAAGGTTAAAAGAATAATTTTTGCTTTTTAACAGTTTGGGGAATGGTCTTCTTTTTTAGTTCGCAGATATATTTTGTGATTATTTTTGTTGTCTTCACAAGTTGATGGATAAATGACAACGCTTGTCGCTTTGCTAAAAATCTATTGGCCACCAGTAATTTTTTTTGAAAAGTGGATGGTTCTTCGTCGCCTTCTTAATATGCTTCTGTTTTGAGAGTTTTTCCGAATAATAAATAATTTCACGAGTCGATTTGGACCCGTATTGTCTTAAGTTTTATATATATTTTTATTTGTTTTTCTATTATTTAATAAGTTTTCAATTTTAAAAGTTTTATACACTCTTGTAGCACGCTTTTTAGTATTGCTTATACATGTATATAACCTTAGTTTTATAAGTGATTTTAAGGATGGTTTTGTTGTTGTCCTCTCTAATTTGGTGAATACTCGATTTTTTTGTCAATTTTTACTCGCTACTTTAGACCATTCGAGGTTGATTTACTTATAGTATTAAGCGCTTACAATCACTCCAGATATGTCGTGTTTGAGTTGTGATAAAGTCAATTGTTAACATGTCATGATGTTCTATTGATGTTAAGCCTTAAACCTTTGTTGTGTTGATGAGACTTATTATTTATCATCTACAACGAATATTTATTATTTTATCTTTGAATTATATAGTTCTATCCTTAAATAAATCATTGAATTTATCTTTTAAAATTTTTTCTTAATTAATACTTGTGTGTAAATAATAAATTAATTTATTATATTAAATTGAAACCGTAAAAAAGCAAAACAACCGAACGATGGGTAAATTTTATATAAAGAATTGACGTCTACAAGTGTCAAAACTCAGAGAGCACTCAAAGTAAAAGACAAAACAAAAACAGAGGGCCAAACGGTGGCTCGTTCACATTGCGCAGCCCACATGGTTGATTGTAAAAGCTGCCTGTCTCTGAGGGGGCACGTACTTGACGGGGTTAGGCCCCACGCTCACCGCCTTCTCGCATCGACAGCTCAACAAACCCCCATTCCCTGATTTCTTCTTCCCCCCTTTGCCAACCGCTGTGATGTTCTCCTCCGCTTCACCACACCCTTCTGCCGTCGTCACGCTCCACTCTATGCTTGCCTCGCTCGGCTCGTAACACTCCGACATCATCGGCGAAGCTGCTGCTGCTAATACAATCGATCTTCTTATATTAAAGCTGGAGGCCTCATCCATCGAATCTCGACGATGGTACAGTGGATTTGACATGGTCTGGCCCTGGGTGGTCGTGGAAAAGCTCTCGATTTCGAACAAGTCTGAGCTGGTATCACTGCCAACATCATCGTCAGTTATGGACACCAGTTTCTTTGGAACAGATATAGATAATGATTGGTCAGAAGGTCGGAACACCTCCAACGAGTCTCGAGGTGGATCCTCACCACCATCATTAAGGGAGTTATGATTTCTATTCAGCGGCGCTGCCATTTTAAGATGGGATGATGGTGGTTGTTGATTAAGTATTGGAAAGGTGAAACCAGCTACAGCTGTCCCGGAGTAGCCATCACTTATCATCAGGGGCCTTGGTCTTGCTGATGCTGAAACCGAAGCTACCACACGCTGTCGCCCTAAGCTGGAATCAAATTGATTCTCTGCTGACATCCTGTGAGGATTAGAGGCTAATAATCTCTCTTCCCGTTTATTATCTCCGTCGGCAACGCTTGAACTTTTCTGATTCATGCCCAAGGGTGTTTTGGGCTCAACTTGAACGGATTTGTCGCCGGAGCAGGGGCAGCTTCGGCCCCAAAGCCATTTCAATTTACCACACCCTTTTCTCTTGTGACCAGTGGTAGGATTTTTCATGGTCATAGACACCGCAATGGCGCCAGGAGGATTCGACAACAGACCAGTCTGGCTATTCCAGCTAGCCTCCGATGAAGCCGTTGGAGTTGCATGGAAAGAACGAACTCGGTAGGTCCTGCCATAGCCATAGCCATAGCCGTCGGCACAAGAGGTGGAGGAAACATCACGCTGGGGCGCTGATGAAATAGGATCTAATTCCAGGTTGGGCATGTTAAGCGGGGAAACCCTTTTGCACACTCTGATATCGCTGTTGGTTTCATTGAAGTATCTCTGAGCATCGAAAATGCTAATCTCAGTGTCCTCATCTGCTCTGAGTTTGGCTTTGTGTTGGACGGAGGAACTGCAAGAAAGGGAAGGTTCAAGTCCCTGTTCCAGAGAGCGTCCTTCAGAGCTTCCTACACCATTCATAGTTTGCATTAGTTTTGGTATAATTAATCACTAGGAAAGAAAGAAAGGAAGGCAATAATAGATATATGGTTGTAGTATTGCCTCTGAAATTCCATAATTACAGGTATATGTAGAGGTTTGATACGAAGTTTGTCCAAAACATCAATCATACGCCTAGCTAGGAGGCATACTCACAGCACCTGCAGTGAAAATTATCTACCAAATAATTAAACCAACATTCCCTGTTCTTTTTCATACATACATACATACATGGGATTTAAGCTTTAATCCAAAGCCGCAAGATCCAAGAAATTGGACAGTCGGCAGCTCATTCACGTCCATTAGAATTTATCATGTTTTTTATATGATTACTCATCCTATCATTCTAAATTGTAGTTTTTACTCACCTAAACTTTTTTATTTGTGTTTGAGAATTTTACATTATTTCATTTACAGAACTCTTTTTTATGTGGTTATTCCATCAAATATGATAACGTATATATCCTTGAGACATTTTGGGAGACATAATCTTTATTTTTCTTGTATGGTTAGATGTGATAAATAAGTTGATTTGATGAGTGATGTATAGTTTGGTGTATGAGTGGAACCCAATTTCCGCAACTGACAAAAAACATAACAGGCGAGACTAGGAATGTGCAAAGACAAGTTGGTCGCTTTATCCATCCAATCTTAATTTGAGAAGCATGATTGATTTAGGGATCTGTGCTCTCTCTTTTTCTTTTAATTTACTTTTTCGGGTTGCGCTTTCCCTATCCATCCATAATTTCGTGGTGTTTAGTGTATTTATTATTCATACAAGAATAAATAAAGACGCAACTGCAATGGGAGGTTGCAGTCGGGGTGATTGGAATGGACTCTGTCATCATCATCAATTCGATAACTATATAAGGTTTGGGTCGTTTATTTGCGATTCGGTTAAACCTTATCAAATGGATACATGCAAGCGTTACAGTGAGAAGGGGATAATGAAAGTTTATTGTCGCAGCTTGCACATGTCACGAGGTGCTCATAATGGGAGCTCAGGATTTCAATTTGCACATGTCACGGGGTGCTTGTAAGGGGAGCTCGTGGTCTCAGCTCGCATATACCCAATGAGTTTGCATGTGGGGTCACGAAGTCCAGCAGACAACCCAGAACACGTGTAACTAAGAACATTAATTCCATGAATAGTAATTATGTATATAAATATTTAATTGTCTCATTTAATGAGACACAACGAAAAATTACTCAACTAAACTTGATTAAGACTTTTGGATTCAAATAAAGTAGGAATCAAATTTTTTAGGATTGAAATTAGTTCGTGCTTCGATTTTTTTCAGATTTTTTCGGTTCAGAGCCTTTCAAATATAGTTTTTTTTTTTTATTTGGATGGTTTTAATTGGTCTGATGGATTCAAATAATTTTTAAAATTTTAAGTTATAAATAATTTAATTTTCAATGTAATTAATAATTATAAAACTTATAGTTGCATATAAATATATTTACATTAATGTAATTTATTAAGAGACTAAGAATTAATAATTGAGATATATTTGCTTGTATATATTATATAAAATTTATGAAGAAACCAAAAGTTAGACTATGAATATATACATATATGTGAAAATAAAAACATTGAGAAACTCATAATAGTATATTAAAACACACAAATACCATTAGATATTAGTATCAGGACAAAACGATACGCTTGTCAATATGGTACTAAGTATCTTGATAGAGATATTTAATACAAAAAAAAAAATTAAAGTACTTTTTATATGTAAAATGGATGATTATATAATGTGTGTTATATTATACGTTGATACTAACAGTAGGAATGATAGCAAAGCAATAAGAAAGAAAAATGAGAACACGCAAATTTTACGTGAAAAACTCTTATTGAGAAAAATCACAAGCAGAGAAGGAGAAATTCACTAATGTTGAAAAACAATAATACAAAAGCTTTGCGGCTATACGCAATTTTTAAAGGGTTAAACAACCCTTTTATAATCAACGTCTAATAAAAGAAGTATAGTTCTATACGTATTCAACTTGTGTGGCAAGGTCCGCACTGTTGTGGCATCCGCCCCCTCTCGCCCAACAGATCCCCAATTTGCCTCTCGATTTTATTTTTTTAACAACTGAGTAGCAGCTCAAACTTTTAGGCCAAATCAAATGAGATTCGGTAACACAACTTTAACAATGTGAAAATGAATTTTATAAACATAATTAATTTTATTATATGATATGCATAAATTTTGTATATTAAAATATTAAAATATAATATATTTAAGTACGAGTTTGAAAAAAGTTTTAAATTGTTTAAATTTTTTTATTGTTTATTATATTATTATATTGACAATTGAATAACTTTGTCACACCCGATTTCCATTAAGTTCGGAAATTTAGAAATAATTGAGGGATTAAATTGAGACAAGGCATAATTTGGTGACTTCTACTGGAAAGTCGGGAGGATACAATAACCAATTTAGAATTTGGTGGAAATCTAAGACTGGTTTGGTTGGATTTAAACCACTTGACTCTTTAGTGGGGAACATAAGGATTGTCAAAGGATGGATTTTATACAGTTGGAGGTTGTACGGGAAAGGCTATAAATAGCAAAAAAATAACTTCCTGAGGGGGCTTCTTCTCAATTTTGTTTAATTTTCTCCTCTCATTTATTTTTTTCCTTGGTTGCTCCGAGGAAGCGATGGTTATGGGAAGTTCTACATGGAGTGATGATCATGAAAAATTGGTTGGAAAAATAGAAAACCCGAGAAACTGGTAAGGTCCTTAGTCCTTTTGTGTATGTAAGATTTAAAAAGTAAAGTCAAGGATTCTCAGAAACCTTTCTAAGGGTTCAATAACACCCCTCACTGGAATAAGGTTACGGGATGTTACCAAACAAAATAGGGCAGTACACGTTATAACAGAATAAAACGTTCCATATATTTATTAATGATGTTATACATAACTAAAAGCATGCTGTGCATATTTTAGAGAAGTTAAAACAAGCTTTAAACCTCTTAAAATTTAGATAGAGTTTGAAGTTATGGACTAAATTATAAAACTTTAAAGCTTTGGATAAGTATCGATACCAAGTAAATAGGCATCGATATTTTATAATAAGTATCGATCTGAAAATATTTATCGATATCATTTCGATTCTACCTAATTCAAAGTATCAATATTATTTTTAAGGTATCGATATAAATTACAAAATACCGATATTAAAAAAATTATCGATACCAAATATGTATTTTGAAATTGTTCAATTGGTCCGGTATTTGATTCTTTGGTCCATTTTATCGATACTTATGTCAAAAGGTCAAAATCACAAGTTGAAAAGTCCATTTCATGCACAAACCTAACTTATTTCATATACACATATAGGTAGCATTTTACCTGTATAAAAACTAATTCAATTCACTATAATATGCCAAAATAACACTTAAAACCATCTATCCTAAATGTCTAACCAATGTGCCACAATTGGCACTCCAAATCAAACATTCACAAGCTATCAAACAATACTATTTAAGCACCATTCAATATCCATAAGCATATAGTATACAATCAACTAACCTTAACAAGCTTAAACATCATTCATCATTTTACAAACTTATACCTATCTTTAAAGTCATTTTATCTTATCCCACATTATAAATATCAGACTAGTCTATCCAGTTGGTTCTTAATAAGTTACTTTACAACCTAACTAGCACAGTACTTCAGACAAACAAGGCGTACTATACCTTTGGCGATAATTCATATCATACTTTCCCCTTTTTTGCTTAACACTATCTTTTCCTTTAAATAATAGAATATCCTAAAATAAAATCTTCACTTACTTACATGGCACTTACAATATGCCTACACCTATGTGCCAAAAGAAACATATGGGCAGATTACACTTCGCCAAACAAACTATTTTGCCACTATACGCCAAAATCTTAGGTTCGCCAGACTTGGGGTGTGACAAGATAGGATTAGGAATAAATCAGATGCCACTACAACGGGTTTAAGAGACTCTACAAGCATGGAGTTGTATTTTAGTTTTTTTCTATTTAACCCCGGAAGATGGGGTCTACTTTCGAGTAATGTAGAGACTCACTAAGTTCATCCGAACTTATCAGAGTGTGAACTGTGTTTTGCAAGATTTTTGGAACGAGGGACTTGATGAGGGATCAAGCCAGACAGTGTTGGATCAAGGAGCTTAGTTAGTAAAGTGTCATGCACATAGTAAGGGGGTACCTTTAGGAATTTCGCCAAAAGTGGCGACTTTATTGAATTTAGGTAGCCCGGAGTAGGGACAGTGGATCCTGTATAAAGTTTTATCTTTGTTGTAAGATTTTATAAAAATACAATATGTTTTTAACTTAGTGAGATCTTAGTCTGAACAATAACCTGATTCAGTTGTGGTGCCGCACCCGGATCGACAAATGGGTCGGGTGAGGGTGTTACAAACTTTTATCTTTATATTAAATTAATAAGCCTAACACTCATATTTTAAAATATTTATTTCAAAACTCAATATATTATTCTAAGCCCAAACTCAAATGACATACAAATTATTATTCAAACTCAAATAACAAGTTCAAAAAAAAAATCTAATACCCAAATACAATTTCTAAAAGTTAAAACCAATTTGGAATCTAATATAATAAAAGTAATATTTATTAATATATTAAATTTTAATAATATTTTATGTATTAATAATTACATACATTTAGTGTAATAAACTAAGTTACATATAACTATTGATTTTTTAGAATATAACAATTGATACTATAACGTGTAATCTATCAAATTAATAAAATATATATCGTTACAACAATTTCATAGAATAATATATATTAGCATTATGAGAATAATTAACAATTTAACTGAGTTTTAAGTAAAATTTTAATACTATATCATATTGTTAGCTTTGATTTTCAAATGTTTTAATATACCAAATTTAATTCTAAATTCCATTAATAAAATTTGCACAAATTACTTTGATCACATTAAAATATATTTTTAAGTGTTACAAACTCAAAAATAAAGTTTCTAAATGACTTAAATATTCTGCAAAAATTTTTGAGACCCCTAATCCTTTAAAATGTTTTTAAACCTTATTTTCAAGTTTCCATAGCAGTGTATCAACACACAAGGCCATATGTCTCGAGACACACAGACTGTGAATGTAAAATTGTTCAAAGGGAGCATTGCCTTGAGACAATTTGGGTTTTGTCTCGAGACACAGACCATGTCTCAAGACATAAGCCCATTTGTCTTGTGACACACTGACATCGCAGCTAAGGGTATGTTATAGGGGAATCCTGTCTTGAGAAAAAAAGCCTATTTGTCTCAAGACAAAAAAACATTGAAGCTAAAGTTTACTTCAAGTGAGCCTTGTCTTGAGACAATCGTGTCATTGTCTTAAGACATACCTGATGTGTCTCAAGCCAATATATAAAGTAGAAGGTAATCTACCCTTCCATTTATACTTAGCTCTGAGAATCTAAACATAAAGTTGATCGGGTTTGTTTATAAGATTAAACCCTGTAACACCCCTAACCCGTATCCGACGCTGAAATAAGGTTACGGAGCATTACCGGACTTATAAACTAAACAATTATATATTTCATATTCATTACTCGTTGAAATCAAAAACCATTCAAATTCATTCATATAGTTCCTAATACAAGCCCTCAAGGCCCTAAATAAACATTAAAAATAGTTCGAGACTAGACCGAGTACTCAAGAAATTTTTCAAAAAACATGAAAAATTTTCTAAGGTGCAGGGGACACACGGCCGTGTGTCCCACACGGCCAAGAGACACGCTCGTGTCTCAGGCCATGTGGGTATTCGAAATGGGGCTACACGCTCGTGTCCTAGCCCGTGTACCCTTCGAAATGGTCTCACATGCCCATGTGCCAGGTCGTGTGCTAGGCCGTGTGAAGCTGCTGACTTGTTTTCTTTAGAAGTTATAGGGGACACACGGCTGAGACACACGCCCATGTCTACCCGTGTGGACAAAAATAGGCCATTTTCCAAGCCATATTTCTCACCCAAATTGATACCAACCTAAACACAACAATTTGCATATAACCATGACATATATAAGCATTCAAAACCAACCAATGTCAAACTTATAACATGTTATAACATCACATACAACCATGATACTTATAGTTATCTCAATTAACCATTTAAACTCATGCCAAATATGTCACCAAAATCTACCTAAATGGTCAAACACATATATGCATCTTTGTGCCTAAATCCTAACATGGATGCCACTTATAAATCTAAACTATTTGGTACCCAAAATACCAATTCACAACCAAGACGTTCACATGGAAATCATTCAACACATACCATAGGACTATTTACATATTTACATATAAAAAAGTATGTCCATAATACAAGCCAATACAAATGGCTAAAACACAACAAAACATATAGGCTACCATTAGCCAAAATGACCTATCCATGCCATTTAACCAAAATATATAGTCAAAAGTACCAAAATAGCATTTGATAGTGTGATGAGATCTCCAAAACTTCCAATTCGAACGAGCTTCCGAAACACTATAAAACACGAAAAAATAAACAGAGTAAGCAATTAAGCTTAGTAAGTTCGTATAACTAAAATTACAACTTACCATTCAACCAAAATTTAGGTAAGTAACTCAAAGCATAACAAAATTCAATTTGGCCAAAGCCTAACACATAATTATTAACCAAGTTAGCCATGTATTCATATAAAAACCGAGAATCATGTATGAAATCATCAATTATTTGAATTCTATGTACATGTAACATCTATACTGTGTATCCATATATCATATATAAACCATTTATATGTAAATACCTATACAAGTTCGTATCGAACTCAAATAAACTCGTAACAGAATTGTGCCCGTTGAACTACTTAGAATATCGTTAGATACGCCGTAGTAGTACACGAGGTGTACTAAACTGTAATCCGTCAATTCCTGTACATGAATGCTCATACAAACTATAAACGGTAAGCTCCTCCGAGCTGAATAATAGTAAGCTCCTCCAAGATGAGTATCGGTAAGCTCATAAGAGCTGGAATCGGTAACCCTAATGACATGTCATTTGTATCCTACGAATTCCTTGGGTTCAAACGGGGCTCGGTATTCTTCGTACGTCGTTGGTTATGCACTCGATAATTATACATAGTAATTAAACAATCCACATATATGTATTTCAATTAAAGCATATAAATAAACAACTTAATTACACGAACTTGCCTCAAACTCGTACGGAGATAAAATGATCGGTTAATCCACTACTTTGTCTTTTCCCAGACTTAATTTCGAATGTTGCTTTTCTTGATCTATATAATCAAATTTAACTAATTTAAACCTCATTTTATACAATTCAATCCAAAAATCATGTTATGGAAAATTTATCATTTTACCCCTATACTTTTGACTTCTTTACAATTTAGTCCCTAGGCTCGCAAAATTAAATTCATGTAATCTCACCACACCCAAGTCTAGCTAAATATCATAAACTCATAGCATCCCATACATTTCACAATTTCACACATTTATCACACAATTTACACATTTATCAATTTAACCCCTAATTGGCAATTTCATTAAAAATCACTTAACAAAAGTTGTTTAATTCTCAACAAAGATTCATTTTCTTCCATTAGACTTTACAAAAAAATTAAAATTCTCTCATGGTAAAACCCTAGACTTCAACCATTTTGCAAATTAGCCCCCTAGTTAGCTAGGTTAAGCTACAACGATCCCGAAAACATAAAAATCAACAAAAACGAGACAAGATATCACTTTACATGCAAGGGATTTTCTTTGAAAAAATTTCAAGCTCTCAAATGGCCATTCTTTGCTGTAAATTTCAGTTCATGCATGTATGAAAGAGATGACCATTTGTGTTTTATTTAATTTATTCATTTATTACTTAATTACCATTTTAACCTTATCCAACTTTAAAAGTAACAAAATTGCCAAGCCATACTCATCCACTGTCATCTTTAATGGTATAATTACCACATAAGGACCTCCACTTTAAATTTCTATAGCAATTTAACACTTTTAGCTAATAGAACACAACTTTCGCACTTTATGCAGTCCTTTTCATCAAATTGAACATGTAAATATTAAAATTTCTTAACGAAATTTTTATACTATAATTTTATCATGCCGTAGATATTAAAATAATATTAAAATAAAATTTTTAACTTTTAGCCGTAGATAATAAATTTTATCATACCAGATGTATCCCTTTTTCTCCTCTGTAGTCCCCCATACAAAATTACGTATAATCTTCTCCATCTCATAACACACTCCTTTCAGAACCACCGTCGACTACATAACATATAGGATTTAGGAATGGGGGCCAAAACCGCCTTAGCTAGTGTGATTCTACCAGCAAAAGATAGCAATTTAGACTTCCATCCTGCTAATTTTTTCCTCATATTCTCAACTATGTATTGAAAGGTATCCCTTATGACTCTTTGATGCAAGAGTGGAACTCCAAGGTATTTCCTAGATTATGCACATGAGAAAAGCCAAGTCCCCAACTAATTTTTACCTTCAATTCATGGGTGACATTCTTCGAGAAAAAGATTCGAGTTTTCTGTGCATTAACTCGATACCTAGGACTGCACAAAATCACCCAAGCACCCTATTTATTGTCTCCATCTGGTCGACAGATGCCTCACTAAACAACACCAAGTCATCTGCAAAAAATAGGTGAGAAATACTAAGACCATCCCTAGAGAGTTTTATAGGCTTTCACCCCATGCTAAGAACTTCCAAATTGATAATCTAAGCCAATTGCTCTATACAAAGAACAAATATATAAGGTGAAATTGGGTCACCTTGTCTTATACCTCTGGATGGAGTAAATACTTCAGAAAGATTCCCATTCCATAAAACTTGCATTGTCGAAGAACTAATACAATGCATAATGAGGTGTTGGAGATTACCTAAAATACCAATATCATATAATGTTTCTGCAATAAAATCCAATCTAGACTGTCATATGCTTTTTCCAGATCGATATTCACCGCCATCTACCCTTTCTTTCCAACTTTACTACGCATTAAGTGAATAATCTCTTGAGCAACAATAATATTGTATGTTATACTTCGTCCAGGTACAAAGCTTGACTGGTTTGAAAGCACCCACTTCTGCATCAATGATTTCAATCTATTAACAATGGTCTTTGTCACAATCTTGTACAAAACCGTACAAAGGTTGATAGGCCAGAATTGGGAGAAGCTCTCAGGATTCTCCACCTTAGGAATCAACACGAGCAAAGGACGATTGAGCCAGCCTTCAAGATTTTCCCCACTCTAGATATTCTTCACAAAGTCACAAACACTTTGACCAACCACATCCCATTTCTTTTGATAAAAGATTGTGTGTATCCCATCAAATCTAGGAGCTTTCAAAAGGTCCATGTTAAATACAATCTTCTTAATTTCCTCTGACATGATACTATCTTGCAAAGAGTTGAACTCAGCCTCAGTTATCTTGTAAAATAAACCTTGTTCCATCGATGTCATGTCCTGATGCCTGTCCTTAGAAAAGAGGACTTTGTAGAATTCAACAGCCATTTTTTGAAACACCTCCGGGTTATCACACTAGCTGTCATCGCTAAGCTTTAGCATGGTAATTAAATTAGTCATCTTTTTTAGAATAGTGCTAGCATGAAAAAACCCCTTTGCTTCTAATTTGTATGAAAAGCCTTAATTAGTTTTCTAGATAACCTCATCGGTTTTATTCCCACTAACTATTGTTTCCAGTAAAATAAGAATATCTGATTTCCGTATCTGTAACATATATATATTTTTTAAAAATAACACCGAATTTGGAGCTAGCAGCTTCTAGACAATTCCAACAGATAATCTTAATATCCATAAAAAGTAATAATTACAGGGAACCGCTCACTGCCTAGCTAATAACCCACCAACTACGGGGACATCCACACCACCATGTTCAACTATTACTATTTGGTTTGATGGTTCCTCCCCAACCGGTCTTCCACTCATTGAATCTATGCCCGCATCACCATTCTCCATTTCCATTACTTCCATATCGACCTCAAAATTATTTTCTAATCCAGGACCTCTACTCGCATTGTCAAGCTCCTTCAAGAGAGATTCCACCCATTCAGCCAAAACGGGTTTAGAAGGCCATTTATGCTCCACCCTCTTTCTCACTTTATGCCCTTTTTTGGTAATTTCTTTCATGGAAATAGTCATATTTTTAAAACTCGAAGAACTTTTGCCTTTGCATGGGTCATGCATGCCACCTCCAGCTTGTTTTATTCAATTCTCTTCCTCAATTTCGACAATTGTATGACAATTATTTGAAAGACTTGGTTTCTTCTCAATTATAATAAAAGCAATATCTTCTTGGCCCACCAGCTTTGAACCATTCGGCCCATTTATGGAGCCCTACATACAACCATCCAACTTCTCAATCCCATGCGCACCACTTGGCCCAACTTCCATTTGACCCACATTTTTAGAATTATTAAAATCCCTCACCTCATTAATTTTTGCAGCCCTTTTGTTTCTCACGACACTTCCCCCCTTTTCCTTGCTTTTATTCTCCTTTACTGCCAACTTTCCATTTCCATCATATCTAAATGCCTCAATCTCCTCCCGTAAAATCTCACCAGAGTCCTCCAATCTTGGCTCCTCTAGATCCATCAAGGCATCAAAACGAGTATTTCCCGTTCCCAATTTTTCGCCTAAAAGGTTCTTGCCAAGTTTATTTGTTGTAACTTGTTTAGCCAGTCGTTGTTTCCGACCAGGAGCCTGCATCCAAGGGCCAAAATAGTTTTGGTCAGCTGCCATTTTCTCACCCAATGGCGAAGTTAACTGGGAATCACTCACAGTAGGCCGCTCTTCCACCCTATCCTCCACTATTGATGAGCATTCATCTTGCCCGTGGCCATAGCATCCACACTTGTAGCAAATCAAAGGAAGCCTTTCGTACTCAACACAAAATGAGGTACCATCAATTCCACAAATACTTTCAATGGTTTCATCAAATCCACCACCACGGCAAACCTCGCAAATTTCCCTCGTTTCCCAACTGTTGTATTATAATAGACCTTCACCACTTTCCCCAGTGTCCCTACTATTAGACGCAACAACAACTTATTGTAGAACTCGTAAGGGAGGCCCGATAGCCTCATCCACACGACGATTTTTGAAGGGTGTTTCTCCTTTGTAGAGAAGTCACGGCTCCAAGGCTGAACCGTAAGATAGTTACCATAGACTACCCAAGGCCCTCTGTTAGAGCTTTGGTGTAATCCTGGTACACAACAAACTTCACAAGGTAGTAGTCATTATCGATATCAATAACTTGGGACGAACACATAGGCCTCCAAAGAATTTGAATTATGTTAAATAGTGCTTTGTAACCAATCGAACGTCCCAACAGCCTCACCTCCACCGTCTGCTCCATGTTCCTATCCAGTATTTCTTGTACTCGACCAGAGAAGAAAATCTCTGGATAAGGGCCATCCAAAGATACTTTACCATCCCCTTCCAAAATCTCAAAATCGTCATTCTCTAACCCTTCATCTACACCGCCAGCAATGCCCCCAACATTTGCCATTAGCTTCTCTTTGAATGACACTTTCCTAGTGTCCTCCATAGACAGCTCTTTTGGAGGGGACTCCTCCGGATTCTTGTTTCGCACTTTCTTGATTGCCCGCTCAATCCCCGACGGGATCGGCGAGCTAGGACGTTCAAGGGTCGATGAAATTGCAGCAGCTGAATTCACAGTTGACATGTGGATAAATTTTTTTATTAATTAATCTTATTACTAATACTATGCTCAGCTTTCCTTTGGGTGCTCTTGCTATTATTTCTGCCCCTATATCCAATGCCTCCAACCTGACGAAATCAAATAATTTAACATTATCTGATTCTCTTGTTATTTTAACGGACTAAATTATTACTACGGTTATGGAAGTTCTATTAACTATTGAATAATTAACAGTATATGATTGATTGTAAATTTTGTAAATAAAATATTAATAATTGTAAATTATATACTTGATTAGTAAACTATTCTTCAGGTTTGATTTAATAATCTAATTACCATAATGATCTTTAAAAACCATAATTAAGGACATTAAATTCTTTTGATCAAATTGTCATTAGTCAATGAGATGACAACATAACATATATAAGATTTTACATGACATTTTTTATATGGACGAGTAAAACTTCCTTGGCTGCTCACTCCCATCAGTTTTTAGCTATTCATTCATGGTAAGCAATGACATGACATAAGTCATATGCTCTGCAATTCAACATGATAAAATTGATTGCCATTGCTCCACAAAGTCATGACAACAACGCATCACAAAACCGAGGCTTTGAGTAAACCATGTCATCAAAAGAACATTGGATAACATAAAGGCATTGTAAATTAATTAAATGCACACAAAAATTGGTAATAAAAAATTTCAGTTAGATTTATGAACTACAAGTGGATTTGATATCTTTATCATTTAAAAAGAAAATTTTATTGAAAAAACGTATAAAGGTATATATATATATATTTACACATCAAGTGAATCCCTCAAATGTAGTAGAACCATAAATTTAACATATCTTAATCATTCACCAAACTTTACTCTTAAAAGCAAAGCTAACAATTACCTTGTCCAACTGCCGGCACTTGAGTAGTAATCAAAACTCCCCTCAAACACCTAGATGACATAGATTTAAATATTATTATTATTCCCATCCTCGCCTCCAATATTGTATTGATTAAAAAAGGAAAAACGAAAGTCCACACTGATTCTGCGAGATACTAGCAAACTGAGTTTGAGACAATTACTAATCTCAAGTAACCTGCATTTATCATTGGCTTAAAGAACGCATTAATATAGATGTCGACACCTGTGAATCAAACATTCTCCCCGGTGTTATTGGCTTTTATTTAACAAGATGGAACTCAAGAAAAGGACCAAGAATTAAAAAAAATGGCTGTATTTCTGGTTGAGCCATTTCATCAAACATAATGTCATATAGTCCCAAAATTTTTAGTATGAATGTTTTTCCAGAGAACTGTAAGCATAAATGATAAAACCATCATTACTTTTAATTCAGAAATACCTAATTAATTCATCTTGCAAATAATTTGAAAAAGGAAAAATAAGAGGCAAAAGAATGTCTACTGTGTCACCCTTCAATAATTTACAGAGGTGCGTGATTGAAGTTCATCAGTAAGCATTCTTCACTGTGTGGTCACGCTTTTTGCAAGATTCCGAGGCTGGTCAACATTGTATCCCCTTAACACAGTGACATGATACGCAAGTAACTGCACCAAAATATGCAAAGTTTATGGTTGATCAGCATATTAAGACTAAAAAATTTGCCTTAACAACGAGAGCTTTGCAATGGGTACCCTAAACACAGATACCTTGCAATAGCCAACTACTATATTTATTGTAATATATTTTTATTCATAAACATTTTATTATTAATGTAATAATTAACTATACATATGTAAGAACATAAAGGAATGAAGTTGTCTTGTCACTTACAGAATGCATAACGCCCATGATTCAAGTATAGTTCAGTAACATACATTATACAGTAAACTGCAAATTTCATGATAAGCAAACAAGCTAAAATAATTATGAGAATGATACCTGAAACGGAACTATATTAACCACAGGTTGAAGACAGTCCTCAACCTGAGGAACTTCAATTACTCGACAGCCGCCTCCAGGACACACTGATGCAGCATCTCCTTTTGAACACATTACTATCAAGCGTCCTTTCCGGGCACGTAGCTGCTGAATAACTGACTGCTGCTTACTATTGGCAATCATGAGATGTCAGTGCCAAACAATTTGATGTACTAAGATAATATAATTTCTCCCAAATAATAACCAAACGAACCTGAAACAAGCATCACGGGTAGCAATCACAACAATAGGAAGATTTTCATCAACTAATGCCAAGGGACCATGCTTCATTTCACCAGCAAGTATCCCCTCACTATGCATCAGTGCAACTTCCTTCACTTTTAGAGCACCTTCCAAAGCAGTTGCATAATTGTATCCTCTCCCGAAGACAAGAAGCGACTGTTCAGCAATCAATAGCTTTGCAAGATCCTTCATTTCCTGGTCAAGCTTCAGTACCTCTCTGATTTTATCTGTAAAATCAGAATATAACACAAAATTAGACAGCCACAAAAGCGAAGTGAAAAGGGGGACATCATAATAAAAGAAATAAAGCAAAAGCATAGTAAAAGGGGCAAGATTTTAGACTAACTTGGCAGGTCAAATAAACCATCTATTATAGCCTCCCTCCTCTCTTGCTTAGAAATTGTGTCACCTCCAATTGCCAAAGCTAACATGGCCATCACAACTATTTGACTTGTATATGCCTATCAATAACAGCATGAGTTTTTTTAACTAAAAAACAAACGGACAAAGATTCCTTGATCCTGTATTTACCTTGGTACTTGCAACACCAATCTCACAACCAGCATTTATATGAACCCCGCAGTGTGTATTCCGAGCTATTACACTCCCAACAGTATTTGTGATGCCAACACATAGTGCACCATTTTCCAGCGCATACTCTAGAGCAAGCAATGTATCAGCCGTTTCACCAGATTGACTGACAAAAACTGCCGTATCCTCTCTGTATATAGGACCTTGCCGATCTAATAGATCACTAGCAATTTCCATTGTAACAGGAACCCCTAACCTTCCACATAAATCAAACAAGAAGTTGAAAATGAACATAAGAAATTTTAAGGTGTGCAGAATTATAATTCCCAGACAATTAGCAGTTACCTGAGAGTTCTTCCAAGATGGGTCTAGCAGCTAGAGCAGCATTGTAACTTGTACCACAACCAATAAATACAATCCTTCGGCTCCGCCTAATTGTTTTAAGGTGATCCTTCAGTCCACCCAAAAGAACAGTCTTAGCCTTGCAGGAACCTCCACGTAGAAGCCTCCCTCTCATGGTAGTTGTCAGAGATTCTGGCTGTTCATGAATTTCTTTCTGCATATAATGCTTGTATTTTCCCTTATTTATTTGCTCAACCTCCATTTCAAGAATAGATAATGCACGTTGCACTGATGCAGGCCTATCAGAAAGACTATCACCATTTCTTCCTTTGTCATTATTAAATTTTAGGATTGATACACCTCCTTCCTGAAGAACCCAAGTATCATGAGGGGAAAAATGATTTAACAGACCGCAACTTTCGAAAATTAATCAATGCGAAAGACAAAAAAGATAAAAAAAAAGGTAGTATATCATGAGTTAACTATGATTCTGTGAAGAAAAGATGATGAACTCAAGAGCTGCGTAGTTTTACACCTCAGGGCAGAACTTAGCAAAATAAAACAGAAAAAGGAGCTGTAAAGGCCTGTTTACTCCGAAATAAAATGTTAATGAGCATACTTGAATATTCCCATTCAAGACGATAGAATGGGATCAAAGTAAAATGTCATTCACTGATCAAATTCAATGTTATAGATGTTAATACGACATCCTAGAGCAGAAGACTTGACAGTCATTTTTTGCCTAATTTGGCAATCTCAGAAGCTGGTTACAATTGCAACTGATCTTTTAAATAGTAAACCTGATAATGATAACCATCAAACCAGAAGAGCACAACATTGCAACTGTCTTAACAAAAGCAAGCCACTTGGTTGGAAAACCAGCTGTTCAAATGGTTGTCAAACATCTGAAAACAATAGAAACTCCACAAGGGAAAGTGACGTAGGAGCTTTATTATTTTTTTAATATTTTATTATTTCAGTTTTATTTATTTATTTAAGTATTAGATTTATTATGGACGGCTAGGATTATTAGTTATTTGTAGAGTTTAAAACTACGGGCAGGAATAGAGCTTTTTTTGCAAGAAAGCCTAGTAACTTTGTTTGCAAGAAAGCCTCATATAAATAAGTTATAAACTTTACGGTCAGCATTATTGTTCTTATTATTTTTCTCCGAAATAATATAAAGAAACTAGAGATTTTCTATAACCCTATGTTTTCTACATAGTTCCAACTTCTTTCTACTAATTTTTCAACCATACTTCTCTTTTTTTAGTGCTGGTTTTCACCTAAACCACACCAGAAAGAAAATTGGTCACGACATCACTTGCACCCTATTGACAGCTAGGTTAATCATCTGCAAGACAATGATAATTGGCAGTGGATCTAAAGTGCTTAATGCTAAATGTCATTTACTCGCTACGGGAAGCCTCCTAGTGATTTGGTTGGAAATTTCATAAATTAGAAGCCATGTACGGACATGCATTGAACCAACATGTGTATAACTTCTTGTATGATTTTAAATTAAATTAACAACTTATTTAGAGTCGATTTATAGAAAGCACCTTATTCAATTGGAAACTCTGGTGTGCGTTAATTAAAAGGGGAAATGCCTACCAAAATAGGCTCACAACCATAACCCATGTATCTCAAACATTCTAATAAAAATCAGACCGACCCTGCATAGCATTTATTATTGGAAACCTTACATGTTATAGAAAAGGTGTAGGATAGAAAGAGATGGCAAATTTGGGATCAAATTGAATAGAAGAAGAAGAAGAGATGCATATCGAAAATAATTGCAGAGTAGAACATGAAAGAGTTGCAAGATATACCAAGTATAAAAAGACAAAAAGGGTAAAAGAATACTTGCAACTTATCCAAATGATGAAATGTACCTTAAGATGAACTACTTCACCATCCTCGATGACCAGAACTTTCTTTGTGTGTTCAATGATTGCATTTGCATCACTTGATAAGAAAAGTTCCTTAGGATTGCCATTTTTTGAGAGAAATTTAGCATCATGAAATGCTGATCCATTGCTGACGTCATCATTTAATTCCTGAGAGAAAGCAATTTCTTAAATAAAAACAAGCTGGAAGGCTAAGGAATATGCAACCAAAAGTAACTAGAAAGTTTATGCACTGAATTTGTATAATTTATACATAAAACCATAACCCATTAAAACTACAAACAGTAAATGGTCAAATGAGCAAGCGAAAACTTTATAAATGCTTGCACTATAGCAAGAAATTTTATACTTCATTAGAGAAGGATGGAGAGAAGAAATTACACTGCATAATGCAGGCACCTCTTGAAAATTAATCTCCATATGAAGATATGGAATCCAAATTTATAATCACAATAATTAGCTTTTATATTCATGTATTTGACAGAGAAAAAGTCAAAGACAGTCATTCCTCCCTATACTTCCCTATGTTACTCGCTTCTACCAATTTGTTAGGCAATGACACATAAAATTTGTTCCTACAGTCAGTAAGGTTGGATCAAAAGACTATCAATAGCAAAAGCATAAAATCCAATCCTTCAAAATTCTTTACAGATGGACCTTTCAATTGCTCTGGCCCAAAGATAAAAATGCTTGTTGCCTTAAATACTAAGGCAGTAAGGGGCATAACAAAGTAATAATCCAGCAATGTCTACTAAGTTCCCCCCCCCCCTTATCATAGTTGATCAAAATTCATATCTCCATAATACTTGCTTAGAAATTTTTATAGGATTTTAAAATATAAAGACGACAAAATCATTTACCCTGATGTAGCACAAAAGGAATCCAAAATACTTGTCACCCATAAATTAACTTTAATACTAAAGCAAAGCTTCTAGATATGTTCTATATCCTAAGTGCAGTAATTAATCCTCAAAAAGCATTACAATCGATGATACTTGAAGTAAAATGATTTTCAATAAGTCGATAATACTAGTGAAGGAACATTACAACTAAATCAGAGAGCAAATAGAAGACAAATTATCTAATAAAAGTTTGGTAAATAGAACACTACAAAACAAACAAAAGCAAATGGACAAATAAACTGAATATGAAGATTTCAGTATAGTAGTTAATCAAAAGCACAAAATGCCACCTACCAAGAAACTTTATACGCAAAAAGTTATATATTTATAATGTATTCTTTGGAGCAGAAATCAATGATATAAGAGGCTTGAATCATGATCATACTTACTTTGACACCTAAGAGCAATGGACTACCACGCTTGCAAGCAATAAGCTCATTTGGATAATGCCGACTTTTGAAAATGAGGGCATAAGCTCCCTCAAGATGCCTCATAACTTCAAGTACTACTTGACTGAATGTAACAGTCTGGTCACCTGCAGAACAGATATAAACACTATCAGTGCATTTGATTTGAAATGTCTCTTCAAACACGAGAACAAAAAGCATTTTCTGTAAGAAAATAGACTAGTTGCAAATAATGTACTTAGAAAACAATGAAGGCAAAAGGCAACAATACACAATAAATTCCCTGATTAATATTATGTGCAGTGATGGTAATAGAAAACCAGGCCATTGATCTGACATCAAGTCAGTGTTTCAAGCTCATTATTTATACTAGATATTATGAAAATTTTCAGTGGCTTTTCATGATTAAATTAAATATCATGAAAGATTTGGAACTGAATATTGTTATTCTTGAGATGGTGGCATGATGGTCATGCAAATAGGTTATCAAACATTGAGAGTCAGTAAGGAGGAAAGAAACCTTATGCAGACCACATAACAGTAACTCAAACAACCCTTAAAGTAGTGGTGAAAGAGTTACAGATTGGAAAAAGGATAACCCTCAAGTTGTACTAACTCAATATAAATGCAAAAGGCCATTTAAGTCCCCTTAAATGCGTACTCATTCTCAAGAAAGCGTTTAGGTGAAAAATTGTTTTTTCAGAATAAAACAAGCCACTCAAAGAAGCTTTGGTAGTATGGCAAATCAGAAGAAGAGGATAAGAGAATGGCAACAAAACATAGATTTTGTTCCTTTCATGAATTGTTGTTTCAATGTTGTGTTGTCCTTTCTGCTGTTCTATGACTGCTGTATGCTAACTGCTGTATATGAATGTGTAACATAACCCATGTCCCGCTTATGCTCAATTTCTTTGACTATGCTTTTTCCAACAACCTATTCCAAGCCATTTTCAGAATTTGATGCATGTTAGCCTACCTATGTGCCGCAAGAGACAAAAAGTCTAGTTTAACATTGAAGTTTGCAGAACTCCTAGGCTGAAATATATTAGTACTTAGATTCCAGAAAATGAATCAGCATTTTAAGTACAGGTATATTATTAAGTCCATGGCCAGCAGTTTAAAAAAGAATCATCCAGTGAGAATTAGATTTTCTAGCCTTCTTATACTACATCTCTCATGCTTGAGCTCACCAATGACATTTGCAATTAGAGGAGATCAAGTTAGTATAATACTATTATAGTCATGGTCCACCAAACCATTATAATTATTAATTTATACGCTAGCATAGCAGCAGAAACTAGGCAAAGACCAATGCACTTGTTATTGCATATCACATGCATAAGGATTAAGGGAAACTCTATGTGCTAGACACTTACAATGCCTAAGGTACAAGGCAGAAAAGAAGTACAATGTAACCAGGTACTGGGACTAAATATAAGTGAAAAAACAAGGTGTTAGGTATTTGCACAAATTTTAAGATTGCAAAGCGATAATCATTATTGAAAAATATATTACCTTCTTCATTTGCTTTGTCAAAGACAAATTTGGCAAGCTTTGGTATTACTTCTGTGTCTGTTTCAGATTCAAAAGTGAATCCATGTCGAACAAGGGTCTCTTTCAAAACCTGAAAATACAAATAGATCTCAAAATTAGCATACATTAAAAAAAATTAAAGTGTGGTTTTAGGACAAAAAGTTGAGAACAAAATTAAGGTTTTAGAATAGGAACTTAGGACAGAAAACTAAGAGAGAGCTTAGGGCAAAGGGCTGCAATTTTCTGCATATAACATCCTGAAAAATTCAACACAAGTTATAGGGAAAGCATACCACCAAATACGGTACAAAATTTCCTTAATTGATAGGATTCTTGATTCAAGGGATCTCTTTATTAAAACTTAACAAAAGAAAATCAAATTTCCTAACCTAGCTCCAAATCACTAATTGACAGCTCTAAGTTCCTTACTGACGGGATTGTGTTAATTATCCAGGTCAATGATGTTTTATCGCATAATACAATCACTCTCGAGTTGGTGCATCGATATCCATCAGGCCCAACTTGCTAATGGGAAACTCAAAGTTCGGTTTGATCAAACCCTTCGTAAGAATATCTGCCACTTGTTGTGATGTACGGACAAACGGCATACAACCTGTTCAAGCTTTCAACTTTTTCCTTTATGAAATGCTTATCAACCTCAAGATGTTTCTTCTGTCATGTTGGACTGAATAGTTTATTGTCCTAATACAAGTTCCACACACAAACTTTTTTAGTTTAAATACCCTTCCGTATTTTCTTTCAGAACATGGGGTGGATCCATGTAAACTCCTTCCAAGTCATCATTGAGGAATGCATTCTTCACATCTACTTATTGAAGCTACCAATCAAGGTTGGCTGCAATTGATAGCACTCTTATTGTATCCAGTTTTGCTATGTGTGCAAAGGTTTCAAGATAATCAATGCCCTGTGTTTTAGTAAACCTTTTAACTACTTAGTGTGCTTTGTATCTTTCAAGGGACCCATATGATCTGCACTTTGTCACGTACACCCATTTGTAGCCAACCGTCTTCTTTTCTCCATTACCTCCCATGTCCCATTTTTCTCAAGAGTGTTCATTTCCTCAAGAATAGCTTTTGGAATCTCCACATTAGACAATTGGCTACAAATGGGTGTTTCCTATAAATTATCCAGTACATTGGCGATAGCTTTTTATAAGATATTGAGTTTTGAATCTCCACATGTGAAGAGACCTTAGAGACCATTGATGATAACTTTTTATAGGATACAGTGTTTGACACAAGATACTTGACACAAATTCTGGTAGCTTTCTGTTTTACAATGGGAATATCAAGATCAGAAATGCTAGACTCAGGATGAACTGACTTAAAATTAGGTAAACTCGTAAACAGTCTGATGTAAGGACTCTTGACAGTATTGAGATGTTTCTGTCTCATTCTTCTTTGACCCAGGTTCCTCCTAGAACAAAGATCAAGTTCTTTTGTACTTTTTTCTCCACTTCTCATTTCTAGAGATGTCATCAGATGGCGCTATAGAATTGGAATCCAAATTTTCCTTAGTTAAATCACTTACTTCAATATTTATTAAAAAACTTGGGTCAACTCTCATGGTAATGTTTTTAGTTTGAACAATATTTAAAAAAAAAACTTAAATGTTCATCTTTTGTCTCCTTAAATGGTGTAGAGTAAAAAAGTGATATCCGTTGTGAGAAATATCTTTTTTGAACCTGGATCATAACATTTGTATATTTTTTTATATAGAGCATAGCCTACAGAAACACATTTCCTAGCACAGGGATCTAACTTCACATGGTTTTGATCCTTTATATGAACAAAGGCAGTATAGCCAAAAACTTTGAACGATAGATCTGAGGTCAACCTAGAAGTCGGAAAATAACCTTTTAGAACACTTAGAGGCGTATGAAAATTCAAGATTTCAGTAGGCATACGGTTTATCAAGTATGTAGCAATCAAAAGAGCTTCTCTCCTAAGATATTTCGGAACCCTATTTGTAAAAACAATGACCTAATGACCTTCAAAAGGTGTTTATTTTTTCTTTAAACTATGCCATTTTCTGGGGTTTTCAGTGCATGAGCTTTGATATACTATACCTTTCTCTGAGAAGAAATCCTATAATACCTGATTAAAATAATCTCTACCATTATCACTTTTAGAATTTTTTATATTTTTCTGAAGTTGTATCTCTATCATTGTGAAAAAATGCTTAAAGACACCTTTTACTTCAGATTTATCCCTAAGTATGCCCAACTAAGTTGAGTATGATCAGAAACAAAAGTAAAAAACCATTTTTTCCCAGACATGGTCAAAACCCTAGGTGGTTCCTAAACATAACTAATTAGCATAAATGAAAGGTGATATTTAGCGAGTTCACAAATCTCACACTAAAATGAAGAGAGACTTTTTAAAAAAAAAATTAGGAAGAAAATGTTTTAAATGATAAAAACTTGGATGTCCTAATCTATAATGCCAATGCATAATGTTGGATAAGGTAATAATATGTGAGTGTTTGTATTTTGGTAAAATGTTGTAAATAAGTGTTTTAGTTGTTGTGAGTAGTAAATTAGATATATCTTTTTTAATTCTTAATTTTAAATAGTTAGTTACTGATAAGATTACTTAATTTGATAAGGTTTAAGGTGTGTATATATGAGAGATTGTAAAAGCATTTTTTCAGTACTGAATGAAGAATTTCTATAGATAAATTTTCTACACAATATCAGATATCATTGGTTCTTTCCTGAGTAAATTCCCTTCTAATTTCTTTTTTCTACTAGTCGAATTCGTATTCCTTTGTTCATCTTCTTCCAAAGCCCTCTCTTTCCCTTTGCTGTTACTATTCTAAGAAATTATGTCAAGTTCCACTGAAACTAGCCATGCCATGGACACTACCATGATCCAACCCACTATAGCTTCAATCCCAGAGTTGCAAAACATTTGACCTGCTTATTGATTGAATGGTGAGAATCATATGGAATGGTCACAATTGGTTCATACATTCTTGAAGGGTTGAGGGAAATTGAGTCACATGTTGGGCAAAGGCCACCCAAAAGATCCTAAATTTCAAGCATAGTATGAACAAGACTCCATGGTGGTGTCCTGTTATAGAATTCGACACTTCTAGAGATTAGTGATTCATGTATGTTTCTTCCTTTTGCCAAAGGAAATTTGGGATGCTATTAAGCAGACCTATTCCAAGATCAATGACGTTGCACAAATCTATGAAATTAAGACAAACATTTCAGCAACCAAATAAAGGAATTGATCTGTTATAGGATATTTGAGTCTCTTGCAAGGTTTATTGTAGGAACTAGACCACTATCAAAGCATAAAGATGAGTTGGGGTGAGGATGTTGCAAGAATAGAGGGAGAAGATTAAGGTAGAGAAAATGAGCGCTAGTGGTACATACAAACATAACTGGACAGATATCTATCAATCCATCTATCAGTTGCTTACCTTATACACATGTAATATTTTATCCTCTAAAATAAAATGTTAAATAATCAACAATTGCAGTATAGAAACCTAGGTTGCAAATTCATCAAGAATGCATAAGAGAGTTTAGGTAAGAAAATGAGAAACATCGTCACTAAAAATTTAAGCAAACCTCATAATTAGTGATAACACCGTTGTGAACAACCAAGAAGTCATTCCCAGAGCCAGAAGTCTGAGGATGACTATTCCTTGGAGCAGGCACCCCATGGGTAGCCCATCTGGTGTGTGCTATACCAGCATGGGTAGTAAAGGATTCCTCCAAGTTCAACTCTGTTGCAGCTACCTCTGAAAGTACCAAAACCACCATTAATTCAACCACTAAGCCTATGGAAACGCAACTAAATAAATAAAAGTGGCCATTGGAGGCAAACAAGTCTTTTTCTTTTTCTTCTTCTTCTTCTTCTTTCTAATATTAACATAGTACAGATAAAGAACATAAGAGAACTACAGCTTTTTCACTCAAAATGAATTCTTCTCATAAAAAGTGATAATTAAATTGTGAGAAACAATTAAAATAACATTTTGATTCACTGATAAACAAGTCATATACTTCCATTATAAGATATGCTGCTGCAATGAATGTATAATATGTTCCAAGAATTATTAAAATAAAATAAAAGTAAAAATAATTTGTACTATTTAATTAATTAACTTACATTTCAGCTTCAGCTAACCCTGTGGAAATTAAAGTAATAATAGTAATAATTATTAACGATATATATATGAAGGATCAACTTACACAATTACACATTTTCATAACTTTGTATATAATTAACAATTTTAACAATCCAACTGTTATACTTAATAGTCTATTCATGTAGATGAATTGAGCTTTGAGTAAATTACAAATGTATAAATACTTTTTAATTGTAAAACATTCAACCCTTAAGTATATACAAATAAATGATAATATTTTCAATCAATGATAGGGGAGAGATACATCAAATCCATTTTTAGAGTAGAATTATAATGATCGAATAGGTAAAATATAATTCATAAAAAGTGATGTATGAATATAAACTAATTACAATAAGAGCTTCCCTTCCTGCTCTTTACTTTTCCTTTAAGATGCTACCACTACTGGACCCACCAAACCTGGTCTTGTAAGCCTAACTTGACCCGACTCAGTACTGAGAAAAGGACGAATTTAATATAACCGATTAAGAAGCGAGTAGAACCAGGTTGTCTGCACAAGCCGACAGGCCGACACGGTTAAGAACTCAGGCTGAGTACTTTTTTCTTAGAACCGAGAAAATCCGAAAAATCAGAACTCTGAAAGAGAAATCGAAGAGTTAATAGGTTACCTTGGTAAACGGATTTGACGAGGGACTCGATGTTGCCTTCCTGGCGGAAAACGAGAGGGGAAGAAGAGAGAGAATTGATGGAGGATGGTTGAGGGGTGTTTGGATTGCGAGAAACTGAGAAGTAGTCATCGATGGAAATTCCAGCGGAATCGTAGCCTCTATACTCGAGACGACGAAGGCCATTGAAGAGAACTTGTAGAATGTACCTTCTTTCTCTGTTCACGTTGTAATTCAGATACGCAAATATTCCACACATTTCCTCTACTCAAATTTTCCAATTGGAGAAATGAATCAAAATTCTGAGGGAAGAAGGATAAAAATGTTCTGGGTTCTGATTCGATCTTTGTTCCCCTCAGTTTTTCAGGAAGAGATCAGATTGATATAATTTTGACTTTTGACTTTTGCTCTTTTTATGGTGACTGAGTCACTTATATTTAAAATATTATTATATTTTAATCACATACGTTATCACACTAAATAATTAACTGCAGTTAATTGACATATTAAATAATTATTTAAAAATTTTTTAGATTAATTTATACAAATAGTCCCCTTTTTGTTCATTTTGAATAATTTAATTTTTTCTTTTATATTTTTAACTTTAATTTTTTTTTATTTTTATTATCTTTTGTTTCTCGTTCTTTTTTTTACCTTATCCATTTCTTTTAATATAATTTTTTATATTTTTATTTGTTAAAATTAGTCCTTATATTTTTATTTTTTGAACAATTTAGTTTTTTTGAGTGAGTTGAACTTGTGGACTAGTTTTAACAAATAAAAATATAAAAAATACGTTAAAAAGAGATGAAGAAGGAAAGAAAATATAGGGAGAAATAGAAGAGAATGAAAAAATAAAAGTTAAAAGAACATAAAAGAAATATAGGAACTAATTGTAGAATTTAACATAAAAATTTGTAAAATTTAACATAAAAATTTGTTGAAATGATGATTTAACATATCACGTCGACAACATTACATTTATTAATAACAACTAACGGCTTAGTGACTAAAAAGTAACATTTCAAATATAAATGACTAAAATATAACCTGAGTCAAATAAAAGTAATTATTTTAATAGTTTATCTAAAAATAATTTGGGATTTTTTGATTAGCGGAATGTCATAGTTGTTATTTTGTTCAGAAGTCAGGGTTAATTCTTTTCTTAAGCTAATAACTATTTTCGTTTTATCTATTTTTGGAAAATTGCCTCTGACGGTTCTGTGACGAGGGCTAAACTCTAGTCCACTTTTGGCAAACCGTTTTATATTAAAAGCGCTTCTCCCATTTATTTTTTCGGTAAACTGTTAAAATAGTCATTTTATATATCTTAAATTACATTTTAGTGATTTATATTTGAAATGTTATGTTTTAGTTATTAACGTTATCATATTGTAATATTTTAGTCACTGAGTCGTTAATTGTCGTTAACGGTATAACGAAAAGCTGATGTGGCATGTTAAATCATCATTTCAATCAAAAATTTTAAGTTAATTTATACATTCGATCCCCATTTTTTTGTTTTGAGCAATTTAAAATTTTCTTTTATATTCTTTTAACTTTCTTTTTTTTTTCATTCTCTTCTACTTCTCGCTCTATTTTCCTTCCTTCTCCATTTCTTTTAACGTAGTTTTTCTATGTTTGCCATTTGTTAAAACTAGTCCCTATACCTTTATTTATTTTTTTTGAACAATTTAATTTTTTTGAGTGAGACAAGTTTGTGGACTAATTTTAACAAATGGAAAATATAGAAAAACTACGTTAAAAGAAATAAAGAAGGTAGGAAAACAAAGGGAGGAGTAGAAGAGAATGGAAAATAAAGAAAAAAAGTTAAAAGAATATAAATAAAAAAAATTAAATTGCTCAAAACGAAAAAATATATGGAAAATTAAATTGTTTTAGGAAAACAATTTCTCTTTTTTTTTTATATTTTGTTAACATTTTCTTATATTATAAAAAATAAGAAACAAAATGGTTGCAAAGACTTGAGGAGGTGGAGGAGCGACTGTTGAGTGAAAGGAACTCCACAGATGGTGTTTCACAATCGAACACAGCGTTGTTATAATATGAGCAGATGAGTTTGAGGCCAAATGAGTAACAAAAGAGGGATGAGTGTTTGCAGTTTACATGTAAGTTTAAAAGGAAGTAATATTCATGATATAATTTCATCCTTTCTCAATTGCAGGGTTGACCTTTACATTTGGCTTATTGCATGAGCGCGATTGTGGAGGACTGCATATTCAAGCTTTATTGCAACAGTTTTTTAAAAGGAATCATGTATTATTCCTTTTTGTAGTGTCATTATGTGAGGGATAGTTTTTATGAACTGCCTTTCATTAACGTTCATTGATAATGTGCTTGTGAAATAGGAGGAAAAGCTACTTTTTATAAGACAACTACTTTAGATATATATATATATATATATTTAAAATAATTAGATATAATAAATAAAGTTAGTTAAATTGATCGATTCAGTTATGAATTTGTATATTTTAAAACAATTATATTATGTGTGAACTTGGGATAGAAAATAGTCCATTTATCAATTTGATCTTACTTTGTAATAATTAATTCGATGTAATTGTTATTTGAATGTTCAATATATGTTATTGTAATTGTGTGCCTGTAATCATACTTGTAACTTCAAATATTTTAAAAGGTTTAATGATACTTAACAATTGTGATTATGTTAAGGTTTACAAAGTTTAATTCAAAAATAATAATAGTAGGTAACTTTTTATGCAATAATAATAGATAAATTGTGAACGTAAGTCATTGTTTTAAAAATAATAGTAATATATACTTAAAATTTGCTATAATCTTTAAAGTATCATTTTCTTAAAATTTGAGTTGTTTTGTTTCTTATTTTTATAATATAAGAAAATGTTAACAAAATATAAAAAAAAAAAAGAAATTGTTTTGTAAAAAAATCAAATATAGTGTAGCATGTCATCTCATGTTGTTAGTTAAAAGAGGAAGGAATCCCACATTGTTTAGGAACAAGCTACAAAACTATTAATGAGTCTATAAATACACATATCTCATATCTCACTTTACTCAAGAAAACAAGAGAAATGAGACTTTGGGTCTATATAAAGATTTCCTTTGTAAGTTATATTTCCTTATTAATTGATGACACTTTAAAAAAAGTGGTGTTGTCATTTTGAACCTTTATAAAGGTTTATTCTCGTAAATTTTTAAAGTATTCGAGAATAGTTTTTTTTTTAAAAAAACATGGGCTAAACCGCGCCCCTGAGGACGCGCTTTTCTCCACCTCAGCAAAAGCGCGCCCACGTAAGCGGGCTTTTGTTGAGGTGGACAAAAGCGCGTCCTCAAGGGTGCGCTTTAGCCTTGTATCCCCCAAAAACGCGCTGACGTGGACGCATTTTTGGGGGAAACGGTATTTTCCCGTAAATATTCTTCAAACTGGCACATTTTCGTAAATAAAATATTTTTTTGGTATATTTAGGATATTTACTCAGAATAATGGGTTGAGAGAACCATATGAATTGGGCGAAACTAAAAAGGATTTGATAATCAGTAATAAGATGATTCACAAATCATCCCTTCAAATTCAATCTATGGCGTGGACAAATTATTCATTAACAAAAAAAAAAAGATCTGACTAAGAGAACAAACACAATAAAAAATCAAATACAGAAAATTCTAATTATAAAAAACAAGAAAAACGAATTTCTAACTCAAGAAATATATAGTAGTTCTAATAGAATAAATTATCAGGATAAAATATTAGAATCAAGAAAATTTTTTGGCAAATAGTAAAAAGAAGAAATATTCGATTAATCCAAAATTCTAATTTTTATAAAATTTTTCATTGAAAAGATATACATAGATATTCTTCTATATATCATTAATATTCTAAGAACCAATACCCAACTTTTCTTGAATCAACAACAAAAAAATGATTGAGAACTTCCTTCCCAATAATAAAGCAAATCAAGAAAGAAATAATAAAACAACTAAAATACAACTCATTTTATTTCAACTATAAAACCTCATTTTCTTCACTTTCTATTATTAGTATTAGAAATAAAAATCAAAAAGCATTTTGTGACTTATCCTCCTCTCACAAGCATATGTATTATACAAATTATCACAGACCCAAGTTATTAGTTTTTATAAATTCAAACCTATCCTTCAATATCATGAAACATCTCTTTTTCTTAAAAATGAAATAAAAGATTATTTTGAAGAACAGGGAGTATCTCATTCCAGATTAAGACATCATTATGGGTTAAGACAGAAAATCGTTTGGCATTCTAGAATGAATGAATAGAAAAACTGGTTAAGGAGTAGTTATCAATATGAGTTATTTCAGAATAGATGGCTAAAATTAGTACCAGGACAATGGCGAAATAGAGTCAATCAACACTATCTGGCTCAAAATAAAGATTTAACAAAATGGGATTAAGATGAAGAAGAAAGATTAATTCATTATGAAAAATAATAATCTTCAAGTGAACTCATTACTAACTCAAGAATATAAACTGAAGCAATAACAAAAATATAAAAATCTAATTTTAAAAACACTATGGATATGGTTTTTTATCATATAAAACTATTAATTATCAAGATAAGAGGGACCCGTATGCTTATGGATCACATTCCAAGTAAATAAGAGGGAATAGAGTTCTTATCATTTCAACATGGATAAACAAAATTTTTTTGATACACTGAGGGATATCCCTATCTATAATTATCTAGGAGAAGGCGATATCCTAGATGCTATGGGGAATTTTTCGGACAACGGTCGATATTGAGTCTTGGGTCGATACCAGTGCGAGTAACAAAAATATTAAGATTGTCATTAAGAATTATCAAATAATTAATAAAATGGACCTTTTTTATTTCACAATTTATCAAGATCAAGAAAGCAACCCATCCAATAAAAAAGGAAGCCATTTTGATTGGATGGGACTGAATGAAGAAATACTAAGTCATCCTATACAGAATCTAGAACTTTGGTTCTTCCTAAAATTTGTGCTGCTATATAATGCATATAAGGTTAACCCATGGATCATACCAATAAAATTACTTCTTTTCAATTTTAATGGAAATAGGAACATTAATAAAAATATTATTGAAAATAAAAAAAGGGACTCCCTTATAGCACCAAACGAAAAAACAAATTATTGGATTAGAGAATTGAAATCAAGAAGAAAAAGAACCCATAGGTGAAGGGGGTCTTGTATCAGATGCACAAAAACAAGGAAATTTTAAATCTGTTCTCTCAAACCAAGAAAAAGATGTTGAAGAAGATTATGCTAAATCAGATAAAAAAAACGCATTAAGAATAAGCAATACAAGAGCAACACGGAAGCAGAGCTTGATTTCTTCCTAAAAAAGTATTTGTGTTTTCAATTGAGATGGGATGATTCTTTAAATCAAAGAATAATCACTAATATCAAAAGTATATTGCCTCCGGCTTAGATTGATAAATCCAAACAAAATTGTTATATCCTCTATTCAACAAGGAGAAATGAATCTGGATATTTTGATGATTCAGAAAGATTTTACTCTTAGAGAATTAATAAAAAAAGGAATATTGATTATCGATCCGGTTTATGCATCGGTAAAAAATGATGGAAAATTTATTCTATATCAAACTATAAATATTTTGTTGGTTCATAAAATAAACACCAAATTAATCAAAGATACCAAGAAAAAAACTATATTGATAAAAATAATTTTTATGAATTTATTGCAAGACATCAAAAAATGACTGAAAATAAAGACAAAAATCATTATAATTTGTTTGTTCTTGAAAATATTTTATTCCCTAACCACCGACGAGAATTGCGAATTCGAATTTCTTTCAATTCAAGATATAAAAATGGTATGCATAGAAATGCAATATTTTTAAATAATGTAAAATACTGTGGTCAAGTTTTCACTAAAAACAAACATCAGGATAGTGATAAAAAGAAACTAGTAAAATTAAAGTTCTTTCTTTGGCCCAATTATCCATTAGAAGATTTAACTTGTATGAATTGATATTGGTTTAATACTAATAATGGCAGTCGTTTCAGTATGATAAGGATCCGTATGTATCCGCGTCTGAAAATTCGTTAATGGTACATTTTCTCCTCTATTATGTATGTATCGTGCCGGGTATATGAAAACAAATAGATGGTCACAAGGATTGTCTTACATTTTATTCTGATACACGATACTAATTTAATTACATATCAATTAGATCAACAAATGAATCAACAAAATCCCCTTATTTAAACTCTAAAATTTTCTCTTTCATAGAAATCTCTCACTCTTTTGTATCCCTATACGAATCAAACCGAAACTCGGATTGATTAATTTTATTTGAAAAAAATGATAAAGTTCATAACGAACTTAAAATCATCGTGTATATCAAAATGATTGGTATTATTATTACTGATCAGTAAAATTCACATTAAAAAAGGGGAAATTTTTTGGTTTTATGTAAAAAATTCATTCATCTCGGTTATTTTTCAAGAAAAAAAAAGAAGAAAACAAGAGATTTGTTGAATTTCAAATAGTTAGTTTCACCAATAAGATACAAAGACTTACTTCACATTTGGAATTGCACAAAAAAGACTATTTATGTAATAGCCCAAATACGACCCTAACCGGAATGGTGGTCTCGAGACCACGAATCCGAGTCAGAAATCTCTTATTAATTATATAGTTGATATGCTATGAGTGATGAATTGCGTGAATGTGTTTGTTAATATGATTGAATTAAGAGAAAGGATCAAATTGATACTTTATAAAAGTGTCATTAACTTTTTAAAAAGGGGAAATAAGTATGTTATGAAAAGAAAGGGCTTTGGATGTCAAATAAACCAAAATAATTTTGGTGGTGGACGGCAATGATGGAAATTATGTGAATAAAATGATTAAATTAGGTGAGTGGGATTTTTTTTAAATGAATTTATTAAATAAAGAAATGAGTAAGGTATAATAAAATAAGATGAAAATACATGTTCTTATTATTTTATTCTATTTTCACTCATCTTCCTCACTCTCACGAAACAAAGAAAAGAAAAAGAGAAGAGAAAGTTTAAGACTCCATGGCCGGACTATGCATGTGTTCTTAAGGTAAGGAATCAAGCTAGTTTTTGATAGATTTTTACATGGTCATGTTAGAAATCTTGAATGCCATCAATTGCATGTGAAAAATTTTGAGTCTAAGGCTTTCCCTAGGTTCGGCCATGAAGGAATATTTTGGTATTATCATGCTTGATGAAGAAACCTTGAGTTATTTAGGATGCTAACATGTTGAATAGGAAATCATAGATAATAGGGAGGTGCCAAGGTTTGGATTTTCGGTAATAATGGTTGAGGGCAAAATTGCATAAAAACATAGTTTGTGAACTTGTGAAGGAAGGAAAAAGATTCGGCTCTTAAGGGAGTTAACCGAATTTCATAAAAAAAAATTTAGTGATTTTGTTTAGGGACTAAATTGCAAGGAAACCGAATTTATAGGGGGTAAATTGCAATTATACCTATTTTGTGTTTTCGAATGGGGTTAACTTATGTGTATTAATGAATAGTAAATTGTACAAAGGAAATAAGTAGAATAAGTTCTTATGGGGATAAATAGCATTCGGCCATGGGAAGATTTAAAAATTTAGTTAAGTAAGATTGTATATGAATGGTATATTTGGGGACATAATTGAATAAGTTGTGAGATTATAGGAGCAAGTAGTAATGATCGTATAATCTTGAGAATTGAATTAGATTAATTGGAAATTCATTGAACAAACTTTGTTTGATATTTATTAGATCGTGAACCAAGAGAGAAGGAGCTAGACCGGGGTAAAGCTAAGGTGAACGAATAGCCGGAGATTTCAAATCTACCAACTTTTAAGGTAAGTCCCTAAGCAATAGGATTAATGCGAAGGTTCTTTATGTACATATATATATTTTGGTAATATAAATACCTCCATTTTTTTTTTTTATCTTGGCCGAATGCAGTATAAAGTATTTTACATGGTGGTTAAATTACTATGGAATTTCAAATTCATACTTATATGCAATTGTGGCAAGAAGACGAATACACAACATTTTGGATATGTGATAATCTTACGAACATGGATTCATGATGATATACGTACATATATACTTATGTCTATATGTACATTCTTGAGAAAGTTAAATGAGATAGGTTGATATTATATGTGATGGCCGAATGCGATAATATCATGTGGATGTGTATATATATATATATATATATATGGATGGTTTAGATGATTGAGTTAGGATTAATGACATGTTACCGTAGGTATGAAAATGTATGTATTTGGTTTGAATAAAAATCTTGGGTTGACTTGTGGATAACTAGAAAATAGGAAATAAAGAAAGATATTATGGTCGAACTTGCATTATTATGCATATAACTTGTTATAAGATGTGAGATCGTTTAATATGTTTAAATGTGATTGCTAATTGGTCACCTGTGCGCGGAATGTATTAAGTAACGGCTCTGTGTGAGCGATACGTTACGAGGTGGATTAAGTAACGGCTCTGTGTGAGCGATACGTTACGAGGTGGATTAAGTAACGGTTTTGTGTGAGCGATACATTACAAGGTGGATTAAGTAACGGCTCTGTGTGAGGGATACGTTACGAGGTGTGATTAAGTAACGGCTCTGTGTGAGCGATACGTTACGAGGTGTATTAAGTAACGGCTCTGTGTGAGCAATACGTTACGAGGTGTGATTAAGTAACGGCTCTGTGTGAGCGATACGTTACGAGGTGGATTAAGTAACGGTTCTGTGTGAGCGATACGTTACGAGGTGGATTAAGTAACAGCTCTGTGTGAGCTATACATACTAAATTCTATTAAAAGATCAAGTAAGAACAAGGTTTATTAGAGAATTGTTATAGCTAATGATTTTATGCATAGGCAAATGTACGAGTGAATTATCATGCTCTATACCAAATGGTTAGGGTTGGAAGAGTAAGTACATTAAGGGTAAGTGTTATACTATTGAAATGAGACTTGGGTAACTTAAATGTTAAGTATATGAATTAGTGAATGTATATGACAGGTATGTTCGTTATTGCTCATGTGAAGTGATATACAGAATTTATTATAAGTATATGAAGATGAGAAAGTTCAACTCTTAAATGGGGTAATAATTATAGTATATTAATTTAAATAGGTTTGAATGCTTAGTGCAAATATTCTACATATGTATGTGATAATAATTTGCTTAAACTTACTAAGCTTCATATAGCTTACCATTGTGTTTGTTTGATTGAGTATAGATTTTTGGAGCAAGCTCGCATCCGAGGATCCTTGTCGAAGTCAAGCACACGATCAACTACTTTTGGTATTTTATTAGAGTTGATCTTTTGAAATAATGGCATGTATAGTTTATAATACTCTTTTGAGTTCTTTTTTGGGATTTGGATGTATATAAAAGCCATGTGAAATGGCTAAATCTTGATATGTCAAACCTATATGAATTCGGTTATAGTAGTAGTTCACTATCAAAGTATATTTCATGACGTGTTATACTCGGTTTTAGTTCAAATGGTATTAATAAACATGTAGCGTGCCTTGGTAGTTAATATGAGGTATACGAATAGGTAACAAGTTTGTAAAAGATGGCATAGTTGATTGTGGAGTCAAAATGTGTTAAATTTACCATTGTAGTATGTTCGAATATGCATGCCTATTCGGGTTAAGGGGCGTTACAATTTATCTCAGAGAGGTTTACGTAAAATTCTAGGAAAACGTCAACGACTACTATTTTATTTATCAAAGACAAATAAAATTCATTATAAAGAATTAACTGGTGAGTTGGATATTCGGGAATCAAAAAAATCGTTAATTTGCAAATTTTGAATTAGTCGATTTATTAGATTTTCATTTTGATGTACTTGTTTTCGTTTTCAACAATTCATGTAAGAATGAATCAAGGAAAAACTTATGAATCTATCAGCTATAGAAAAAAACCTTATGATAATATGGGGCCTCACCACCCATCAATGCATGGTGTTCTTCGTCTCATTGTTACTCTAGATGGTGAAGATGTTGACTGTGAACCAATATTAGGTTATTTACACAGAGGAATGGAAAAAATTGCGGAAAATTGAACAATTATACAACATTTGCCTTATGTAACGCATTGGGATTATTTAGCCACTATGTTCACGGAAGCAATAACTGTAAATGGACCAAAACAATTGGGGAATATTCAAGTCTTTAAAAGGTCGAGCTATATCAGAGCAATTATTTTGGAGTTGAGTCATATAGCTTTTTTTAATGCATATTGTTTCAAGACCTAATTAATGAGTTTTATTAATAAACATATTATTTTCAAGTTTTAAGTTTTATATTTTGTTTTTTTTCATGTTTTTAATTAATAATTTCTTTATTTATATAGACAAAATAATAAATATGTAGTTGTATAATGAAAAAAATATTATATATATATATATCTCATTACCGTTAAATATATTTTATTTTTAAAGACATCAACTAATTTTTTTGTATATCGTTTTTATATGTCAAATATTTATTTTGTCTATTATAAGTATAGTAAATTCTAATATTATAAAATCAAACCTATATTGTGGGTTTAGTAAATTCTAATATAAAAATCAATTAATTATTTCAAATATAAACATTTTTAGTAAATATAATTTTATATGTGAATTTTTTTCCACCTACATTGTGGGCATTTTAGATGCTAATATTTTAAAATTAAGTAATTATTTCAAATATCATTATTTTTCAACTATATTCTGGTATGGTAAATTTTAATATTATAAAATTTCAATTAATTATTTCAAATATAATTATTTTTATAAATATAATTTTATATGTCAAATATTTATTTTTTCATGTATATTGTGGGAATAATAAATTTTAATATTATAAAATAAAATAATTATTTCAAATGACATTATGATTTTTATATGTAAAATAATTCAAAATTTATTTCAAATATCATTATTTGATTTTATAATATTAGAATCTACTATAATATTTCACATACAAAAATATATTTACTAAAAATAATGATATTTGAAATAATTATTTGATTTTCTAATATTTGAAGTTATCATACCGTGATGTACGTGAAAAATATTCCACATATAAAATGGTATATAAAGAAAATAAATAAAAAATAGTTGATATTTTTAAAAATAAAATATATTTAAAATAATGATATATAAAAATATTTTTCATTATAGTTATATATTTATTTTGTCGATAAATAAAGAATTTTTAATTAAAATTAAAATTAAAATTTTTATTAATTAAAACTTGAAAATAACATGCTTACTAATAAAAAAATCATTAATTAAAAATTTTAAAAATAAAAAGAAAGCAATATGCATTAGGAAAAAATTAAAACAAATATAAGAGAAGACTCAAACCTGAGACAAAATAAAAAAGCACAAACACTTAACAATTGATAAGCCATAAAAGTAACATGTTTTTAATCCCATTCTTGATGCTTTTTTGGATGAATTATTATGTGAATTAGTGAATTCGATGCTCCTAATCCTTTAAATTCGTGTTTCTATACTTAGGTGAGCATAGGGGAGCGAAAGAGCGAAAAACGAGCCAAAATCGAGCAAAAAGAGTTATTTGCAGGATCCATAAGGCTTGGGCATTCCACACGGGCTGGCCACACGCCCATGTGAGCCACAAGGGCTGGCCACACGCCCATGTGAGCCACAAGGGCTGGTTATACGCCCATGTGCCAGCCCCGTGTCGATTTCGCACCCTGCTTCCCTGTTACGCGGAAAAACCCAATTTTTAGGGTTTCTGAGCATTCTAAAGTTTATAAATACATATTAGAAGAAGACCTAATGGGCGCACGCAGAGTAGAACGAAGAATTACTCGAAGAACGCCATCAGAATCAACTAAGAAGCAGGATCTCCTTC
Source organism: Gossypium rotundifolium (assembly GCA_025506655.1). Taxonomy (NCBI): domain Eukaryota; kingdom Viridiplantae; phylum Streptophyta; class Magnoliopsida; order Malvales; family Malvaceae; genus Gossypium; species Gossypium rotundifolium. The sequence continues at coordinate 4,173,673 of CP106725.1, read as the reverse complement.
AAGATTGAAGATCTCCATTCAATTTCTCTAGAAGTTTTTGTGTTCTTTATGTCTTGTTGTTTTCCTAATTTTGAGATGTTTTCTTCCCAAATTATGAACTAAATTCCCTAGATACCTAGGGAAGATGAAACCTATGATGAATATTATTATTTGATTTTTTCTGAGTTACATAATAAATATTTGTTCTTGATCTCAATTATGTGTACTTCATGTGTTAATGTTTTCAAGATATTAATTCATGATTGATGTGCTTATTTCAGTGGAGCAAAAGTCCCTGTTTAAGAGTAGATCTGGCATAATTGAATGGAGTTGCATGCAATCTTAGAAATAGGACGACATAAATCTACCGGATTAGAGTCAAATCTAATAGGGGAATCCATAGATCGAGTTAATGCGACAATAGGGGTTTTAATTAGAAAGAGATTTCAATTAATCAACCTAGAGTCAGTTATTTTTACTCTCGAAAGAGATATTAATATAATTTAGGGATTTCTACGGATTAAGGCAAGTGAATAACTCATTTAACTTAGATTCAAAATAATAAGTGAAGTCTAGGTGGATTCTTTCTTGGGTATTATCTTTATCGTTGGTTTTCTTCGAATATTTTCCCAGTTCATTCTCTATCGAGTCTTAAGTAATTAGTTTAATTTTACATTAAAAACAATCCTTCAATTTATAGGCTAGATAATAAAAAGATAGTAATTACTAGTACTTTTAGTTCTTATGGATACGATATCCTCGACTCACCATAGCTATACTACTATTCGATAGATGCGCTTGCCTTTGTCGTAATTTTAGTTAGTTAAGTGAATCACATCATCAACAATCAAACCAAAGAAGCTAAATATTTTAATATAATTGTGTTTAATATAAAGTGCTTCACCTTTTATAGGACACTCTTTTAGCTATGTCAGCTCTCACTCTCCAAAATCGACCTATTTTTTTAAATATCAATAAAAACGGCCTACTTTCCTAATTTTCTTTAAAGTGTCATTTATCATTAATTTTGCCTTAGCATGGAGCATATTATTAGATTAAAATATGCTTTAAGTCCTTAGACTTTTATATATTTGAAATTTAATTTTCTACTTTTATTTCTAGAAATTTAGTCCCTTTATTTTTAAATTTAAAATATTAGTCTAATTGTTAACACCGTTAAAATTCTTCTATTAATTTTAGATTCATTATAGCATCATTTTTCTTTTTACATGGCTACCAAGTATTTATTTATTTCAAAATGTCACACTAATGAATTTAATAGATAAATTTTAATGGTGTTAACTATTAGACTTGAATTTTGATATCTAGAAAATATAGGAACTAAATTTCTAAAAATAAAAGTATGAAGATATATTTCAAATTTATAAAAAGTAAAAAAAAACTTGCAAGACATTTTAACCTTATTATAAATATACTTTGTTACCATCTACGGTGAAGAAAAATGAAATATTAAAATTATACGAGTGTTAAGTACTCATTTATGTGGTCACGGGACTAGAACTTTAGTCTCCCATGTGGCCTTAGGTAATTTCTTCACTTCAGATGTGTTTAAGTCAACCTAACTCTCACGAAAATGAGAATTCTCGATAGAAATTCCTTTAAGGCATCGAAAATCAATGAAAGCAACTCAAAGACAAAAGAAAGCTCGAAAGAATAGAATAACCACATAAAAGCAATGCCTACAAGGTGTTTGAGAAAATGTTCTCAATTAGTATTCACTACTAAAGAATGAAATACAATGGATGATACAAATGAAGGGGGAGATCTCTATTTATAGTTAAGTTCCCCCAAAATCAACAGTACAAATTGAGTTATATCGACGGTCGAGATTAGAACCTATCTACAATTGAGAGTCCTAAGAGATTTAAACTCTATACATCTTATCATTTTAGAATTGTTGGACCAAATTGAGACCATAATTTGTGACCAATGCTCTTTGAAATTTTCTCTTTGACAAGGACAATTGATCTTATAGTAAAACTGGCCAATTGAATGATTAGTAATAAATTTGAACCACTAGCATAAGTAAATCAATAAATTTGCACCTTATCCCTAGTTTTATTAAATTGAATTTGTTTATTCTCAATTATGTTTAGTTTGCTAGCAGAGATAAAGTTTGCTTGTTAAAATGAGGCTCATCCTCCTTGTAATAAGGTCATTTTGCCTGGCCTATGAAAACCAAAATAAAAAATAAAAATAAAAAATTATAAAACCTAAATGTCCATTTTTTACAAAGTTTATTACCCAAAACTAAAACCCAATACAGTAGCCCAATACCACTAGACCCAAAATCAGCCCACTACCCAAACAAACCTAACCCAACAAACCTTAACTAAAAACCCAGACCCAGGAAGCCCAAAAAAAGGCCCAGACATTAAGCAGAGTCAGGAAACCTAAGGTTTCCTGACTACCCTCGCACCGCAGTACCCCAATCATCGCGCTGCAATCCTCGCGAATTGCGCACCACCGCCGAAACCTTCGTCGACGACCTGCAAAAGAAGAAAGAAAACGCAGCAGCAGATATGGACATAACACATATTTCCTTTTTTATTTTTTATTTCGGGGGCTATAAAAACCCCCCAAAATCTGTAAATAAAATACACACAGATACAGAGAGAGAGATACATAAAAAAACATACAGAGGGAGAGATACGAAAATGAAACACCCCACATGATTTATCCACTATTGACCGAATTGGTACATACATAATACATTCAAACATTTAACAATTTCTACTTTCAACCGTACATTCAAACCTATACTTAAGGCTAAATAAATGTACAAAGAAATACACATGCAATAACCCAAACCAATGAACATTTTGATTAGTAGCATACTTCACTTATAACAATTTCCTCTATTACAACCATGCTTTATAGAACTTAGCAAAGATCACCAAATCATTGACATAAATAAGTAATCAACTTTTCCACTTTCTAAAGGCATTTGTCGAATCATATCACACCCAAATTATCAATATTAAACGTTGTTAAATTTTTCATCATACCTATAATATCAACTAGCTCATACTAGATTTCATGATTAAACCACCATTTATCATATATTTGACTTACCAATAAGTCCATTATCACACCTAACACCAAGCTAAAATTTTAAGACATTTCATAAGTGCAAAACACCTCACTCATGCATATATAAGAACCAAGAAATAAATTTCCATATTAAGATTATGTCAAGGCCGAACATACATAGATGCTAACAACATGATCAAACATAACCAACTCAATCCCAAGCATAGAAATATAGCCATTTTCGCATGGCATTTGTATATACATTTGCAAAATAACATGTAAGTCTATTCTAGGAAAGCTAGCTTATACATGCCATAATATTAAGTTCTTTTACAAAAGAGTACCAAAGGTTGATAGTGTGCTTGACTTCGACACAAATTCCCGAGCTTGAACTTTGACTTTAAAGATCTATAAAACAATGCAACAACTACACCACGTAAGCTTAAATAGCTTAGTAAGTTATAAACAATAAGGTAATACATACAAACCAAGCAATTCCCCAGTCTCTTTTAATATACAATCAATCTAACTATTAAACAAGTCATATTATCGCAAAACCTAGCAGGTTATCATTCATCAATAATTTACCTCTTCAATCTCAAGCGTACAAATCAAATAATCATAGACTCCGTACCCATTTCGAGTCGTTTTACCTAATCTTCATTTCATCAGAATAATGAACTATTATCAATAGATACTTACCTGACACTTTCATTTACCTTTATTAGGTGTTTCAGTCTTTGAAGAGATGAAAAACGATAATCCGCACACCCAGTGATTGGAAAATAAATCCGCACACACAGTGCCATTCTACCGATCTCGCACACACAGTGCTCGGTGAATAAATCCGAACACACAGTGCCATTCTACCGATCTCGCACACACAGTGCTCGGTGAATAAATTCGCACACAAAGTGCCATTCTACCTATCTCGCACACACAGTGCTCGGTGAATAAATCCGCACACACAGTGCCATTAATCCATTTTCTCATTAGTACTATGTATACATATGATTTCAATTCCATCCATATAAATACACATACAATTAAATATTTAAAAACAACTCATTTCTTTTATCACCTTATATCACATTCGGCCACGCCCATATATATACTAAATTAATTATTCAATACCATCACCTATTTCCAAGATCCATATTTAACTACTACTACTCAATCCATAAATATTTATCCAGCCCTATGCTACCGAATTTCATACATAAATTAACCACACATTCGGCTATTATGAATGTTTAATCCCAATCCACATCACATTCGGCAATTAAAGAAAAACCGGATTTCAATATGCTTATTTCAACTAATCAAGAGATATACATATTTACATGCATATAATAAACCCCACTCGGCTAGTCTATTTTAATATTCCATGTATCATTCGGCAACAACTATTATACATAATATATATATCCTCATTTTCGTTTCTAGCATCAGTCACATTCCATTTTCACGTATAACTATACCCTGATACATATACAAATATTCAATCCACCCAATTAATTCAAGTTTACATATATAAATATGCATTTTAATCTCATTTGAATATAATAAAATATTTCCCATACCACATTCGACTTTATACAATTAAGTCTATTATTTCACTTTAGCATATACAATTCAATATTGAATAAAATTTGTATCAATCCAATTGCTTACAAACTTACCTCGAATTATATGATTTAATCTTTCCCGCTACTTGTTTACCTTGGTCTTCCCACGATCCAACTCCTTCCCCTTTTATTCTTGATCTATAATATATCAAATAAAGCTTGTTCACATTTAATTCTATTCAATTTCATCCAAAGCTCAATTTTATAAAGTTTACTATTTTACCCCTTAATTATTTAAGCTTTACAATTTAATCCATATAGCTCAAAATACAAAATGTCAACAATTTGGCCTTCTTCATCAAGGGCCGAATGTTCACCTCACCATTCCCAACTCCTTTCTTCCATTATTTAGCTAATTAACCCCTTTCTAAAATTTTCTTCTTATCAAACAACCTAATACCCGAAATTCTTCTAAAATTCTTAAGGGATTCTCCTCGTCTAGTTCGTTTCTAATATGTGCCATATTGAATAAATCCCCAAATTTATATCCATGGTTATAATCGAAACATGCCATCTAACATACATTTACAAATGGGCTAGTTAATATGCATGTTAATAACCTCAAAACGTTGAATTTAATAAAAACTAAGCTTAGATACCAATCTTAACAAGTCATGCATAAACCGAGATGAAGAGAGCTTGATGTTTATTTTTCTCCTTTGTTTCTTTCATGCCTTGACCACTTGAAGAAGAAAAGATGAACACTCATCTTTTATTTTTATTTCCTTTCTTTTACTCAAATTATCAAATATAATAATACACCACTAACTATAAAAAAAATTGATATTTAATGCTCATGTAATCATCATGTCAGTCCATTACAAACAAAATGGGTTGTTTGACATGCAAGTCCTTTCTTTCAACTATTACTTCAATTAAACCCTTTTATTTAATGAATGCTACTTTTATACTTTATCTATTTAATCCTTTCTCTCAATTCAAGCACATCAAGCAATAAAATTTGCACAATTCAAGACACTCTTACTCAATATCACTACACGAAAATAAAATAATATTATGAGATTTTTTTTTCGGGCTCAAATTCGTGGTCCCGAAACCACCGTTTCGTTTAGGGTCGTAATTGAGCTGTTACAACTTTCCCCCCCTTTTTAAGGAATTTTCGTCCCCGAAAATCTTACCGACGAATAAGTGTGGGTAGCGTTCTTTCATTGATTCCTCTATCTCCCAAGTTACTTCCTCTACCCCGTGCTTATGCCACATAACTTGACTAGCAATATTTTCTTATTTCGCAACTCTTTCACTTCACGAGCTAGGATGCGAATCGATTCTTCTTCATAAGTCATATCGGGCTGAATTTCCACCTCAGATGGATTGATCACATGGAAAGGGTCGGATCTATATCGTCGGAGCATTGACACGTGGAAAATATCATGAATCTTGTTTAACTCATTCGGCAACTTTAATTTGTATGCAACCGGCCCGATAAGCTCAATAACTTCGTATGGCCCAATAAACCTCGGACTCAGTTTTCCTTTACGACCAAATCTGAGTATCTTTTTCCACAAATGATACTTTCAAGAATACTCGATCACCCACTTTAAACTCTATATCTTTTCGTTTGGATCCGAGTATGACTTTTGACGATCCGATGTGGCCTTTAAACTTTTTCGAATTATTATAACCTTTTTTTTTTGCTCTGTTTCTCTGATTAAATCAACTCTGTGTATCTTGCCTTCACTTAGCTCGGTCCAATATAAAGGTGTATGACATTTATAGCCGTACAAAGCTTCATAGGGTACCATTTTGATACTTGATTGAAAACTGTTATTATACGCGAATTCAATCAAAGGTAAGTATCGCTCCCATGTACCTCAAACTCAAGGACTAACATCTCAACATATCCTCGAGTGTTCGAATAACACGCTCGGATTGACCATCCGACTGAGGGTGAAAGGCAGTACTGAAGTGCAACTTAGTACTTAGAGCATCCTGCAGTTTCTTCCAAAACCGTGATGTAAACCCCGGATCCCTATCCAAAACAATAGAAATAGGTACACCGTGTAGCCGAACTATCTGTGATAGGTACAACTCAGCTAATTTATCAAGTGAGAAATCCGTACGTACCGGAATGAAATATGCCGATTTCGTCAATCTATCAACAATAACCCAAATTGAATCTTTCTTGCTCGGTGTCAAAGGTAAACCTGTTACGAATTCTATAGTGACTCGGTCCCACTTCCACTCAGCTATCATAATCGGCTAAAAAAGTCCCGATGGCACTTGATGCTCAGCCTTCACTTGCTGACATTCCAAACACTTCGATACATAATCCGAGATGTATTGTTTCATACCGTGCCACCAATAATGCTGCTTCAAGCCGTTATACATCTTCGTGCTACCCGGATGAATCGACAATCTACTACTTTGAGCTTCATCACAAATAATTCGAATCAAATCGGGGTTCTTCATTTTACACATTCGATTCTCTAACTCATGAATCGATAATATCCAGATCTTAGATCAATTTTCGAAAACACCGAAGCTCCTTTCAATTGATCAAATAAATCATCAATACGGGGCAATGGATATTTGTTCTTAACTGCCACTTTATTGAGTTGCCGATAATCGATGCACATTTTTAATGTTTCGTCTTTCTTCTTCACAAATAGAACGAGCGTACGCTAGGGAGAAAACTTGGTTGGGTAAAGCCTCTATCCGTCAATTCTTAGAACTCAGCTTTTAATTCTTTTAATTTTGTAGGTGCCATTCTATACGGAGCTATCGAAATTGGGGCAGCCCCCGGTATTAGCTCAATACCAAACTCTATCTCACGAACATGTGGCAATCCCGACAACATTCGGTACTCACAAACAATCGCACAGATTCAATTTTCTTTTACATTACTTTCATCACAATCACATACGCAAGATAAGCTTCGCAATCCTTTCTCAAATCGCCGAGCCAATATCGATGATATCACGATGCAGAACCCATTCAAGTCTGCAGATTCGATCCAAGTATTTCGTTATTCGACACCTCAAATCAATAGTCTTTAAATCGTAATTCACTATTACATCGTATACGGTTAAATAATCCATACCAAGGATGATGTCGAATTCATCGAAAGGTAATAACATCAGATCAACAGGAAAACACATGTCTCGAATCATCAAAGGGTAGTTCTTGCACACTTTATCCACCAACACACATCGACCCAGAGGGTTTGAAACTCGAATCACAATTTCAGTAGACTCAACAGGTAGAGTCTTACTGGATACTAATGTTTCACACACATACGAATGAGTTGAGCCGGGATCAATCAAAGCAGTTACATTAGTATCAAAGTGAGTGAAAATACCAGTAATAACGTCCGGAGATGAAGCCTCCTCTCTAGTACGGATGGCATAAGCTCTAGCCAGTACACGGTATCTGCTCGGATAACCGCATCTGAAGTTCCCCTCTGTGCACCACTCCTGCCTCCCCCACTACGAGCTGGTCTACCTCTAGCTGTAGTGCCGCTCAGTCTCGCGCTCTGAGTAGTACCCTTCTCAATAGTCTCCGGACAATCCCGAACGAAGTGATTTTGTGAACCACACTGGTAACAAGTACGATTAAAAGATTTACCCAAGATTCTCGAAATGTCATCTCACCGTGACCGCCGACACTCGGGTTTGCTCGATCGAGCATTGCCGACACTAGCTAATCGATGTAGCTCGTCAACTCACCGGTAGCCGATCTCAAATAGAAATCCAGATTGGTTTTGGGTCGACTACTATTGTTCTTAGACTTCTTTGTTTCCATCTGTGAAAATTAACTCATGGATCTCTTGAAAATCTTTAGTTTCAACTTGACTTTCCATTTTCTTTCCCAGTTCTTGACTTTACAAGCTCTTTCCACTAGCACAATGAATTTGTTAATCTCAAGAATGCCAACCAGGGGCTTTATATCTTCATTCAGACCATCCTCGAATCTCCGGCACGTAGCAGCCTCAGAGGATACACATTCGCGAGCGTAGCGACTAAGTCGCACAAACTTGCACTCATATTCAGACACAATCATACGGCCCTGTTTGAGCTCGAGAAATTTTTTAAGCTTGGAGTCTATAAAGCGCTGACTTATGTACTTTTTACGAAATTCCGTCTGAAAGAAGTCCTAGGTTACTCTCTCTTTCGAAACAACTGACACGAGAGTATTCCACCATTAGTAGGCAGAATCCCGCAATAATGATATGACACACTTCAAACACTCATCGGGTGTGCAAGACAGCTCATCAAAGACACGATCAGTATTATCGAGCTAAAATTTAGCTCGCTCCGCATCATCATCATCCTCAGCTCTAAATTCTTGAGCTCCATGTTTTTGTATACGATCAACAGGAGGTTTAATTATTCTTTCAGGATTCGCAACTGGAGGTACAATCGGTATTACAGGGGGAACATTTGGATTCAAGGGTGGTTGAACAGCTGGATTGGTTCGTATGTAATGACTGAACCAATTATTTATCATGCTATAAAAGGCATGTCTAGCTCCCTCATCAGGATTACTAGTAGCCGGTCGAGATTCCTCTGGCGCGATCCTATGCTTGTGAGGCGCCACACTTTCAACATCATCAGCTAAAGCTTGTTCAGGATCAGGATCCATTACTATATAAGAAATAAACACATTTCACTGTCAGAAGTCATCACACTATCATATTATGAAATATGGCATGTATAGCTAGACTCACACGCACCACGTTAGTCCGAGAACCGACTAAACCTGGCTCTGATACCAATATTTGTAACACCCCACATGATTTATCCACTATTGACCGAATTAGTACATACATAATACATCCAAACATTTAACAATTTCTACTTTCAACCGTACATTCAAACCTATACTTAAGGCTAAATAAATGTACAAAGAAATACACATGCAATAACCCAAACCAATGAACATTTTGATTAGTAGCATACTTCACTTATAACAATTTCCTCTATTACAACCATGCTTTATAGAACTTAGCAAAGATCACCAAATCATTGACATAAATAAGTAATCAACTTTTCCACTTTCTAAAGGCATTTGTCAAATCATATCACACCCAAATTATCAATATTAAACGTTGTTAAATTTTTCATCATACCTATAATATCAACTAGCTCATACTAGATTTCATGATTAAACCACCATTTATCATATATTTGACTTACCAATAAGTCCATTATCACACCTAACACCAAGCTAAAATTTTAAGACATTTCATAAGTGCAAAACACCTCACTCATGCATATATAAGAACCAAGAAATAAATTTCCATATTAAGATTATGTCAAGGCCGAACATACATAGATGCTAACAACATGATCAAACATAACCAACTCAATCCCAAGCATAGAAATATAGCCATTTTCGCATGGCATTTGTATATACATTTGCAAAATAACATGTAAGTCTATTCTAGGAAAGCTAGCTTATACATGCCATAATATTAAGTTCTTTTACAAAAGAGTACCAAAGGTTGATAGTGTGCTTGACTTCGACACAAATTCCCGAGCTTGAACTTTGACTTTAAAGATCTATAAAACAATGCAACAACTACACCACGTAAGCTTAAATAGCTTAGTAAGTTATAAACAATAATGTAATACATACAAACCAAGCAATTCCCCAGTCTCTTTTAATATACAATCAATCTAACTATTAAACAAGTCATATTATCGCAAAACCTAGCAGGTTATCATTCATCAATAATTTACCTCTTCAATCTCAAGCGTACAAATCAAATAATCATAGACTCCGTACCCATATCGAGTCGTTTTACCTAATCTTCATTTCATCAGAATAATGAACTATTATCAATAGATACTTACCTGATACTTTCGTTTATTTTTATTAGGTGTTTCAGTCTTTGAAGAGATGAAAAACGATAATCCGCACACCCAGTGATTGGAAAATAAATCCGCACACACAGTGCCATTCTACCAATCTCGCACACACAGTGCTCGGTGAATAAATCCGAACATACAGTGCCATTCTATCGATCTCACTTTTACAATTGCTCGGTGAATAAATCCGCACACACAAGGTTATTCTACCGATCTCGCACACACAGGTTTCTCGGTGAATAAATTCGCACACAAAGTGCCATTCTCATCGATCTCGCATACACAAAGTGCTCGGTGAATAAATCCGTACACACAAAGTGCCATTAATCCATCTTCTCATTAGTACTATGTATACATATGATTTCAATTCCATCCATATAAATACACATACAATTAAAGATTTAAAAACAACTCATTTCTTTTATCACCTTATATCACATTCGGCCACGCCCATATATATACTAAATTAATTATTCAATACCATCACCTATTTCCAAGATCCATATTTAACTACTACTACTCAATCCATAAATATTTATCCATTCCCTATGCTACAATTTCATACATAAATCAACCACACATTCGGCTATTATGAACGTTTAATCCCAATCCACATCACATTCGGCAATTAAAGAAAAACCGGATTTCAATATGCTTATTTCAACTAATCAAGAGATATACATATTTACATGCATATAATAAACCCCACTCGGCTAGTCTATTTTAATATTCCCATGTATCATTCGGCAACAACTATTATACATAATATATATATATATATATATAAATCCTCATTTTCAGTTTCTAGCATCAATCACATTCCATTTTCACGTATAACTATACTACGATACATATACAAATATTCAATCCACCCAATTAATTCAAGTTTACATATATAAATATGCATTTTAATCTCATTTCAATATAATAAAATATTTCCCATACCACATTTGGCTTTATACAATTAAGTCTATTATTTCACTTTAGCATATACAATTCAATATTGAATAAAATTTGTATCAATCCAATTGCTTACAAACTTACCTCGAATTATATGATTTAAGCTTTCCTGCCACTCGCTTACCTTGGTCTTCCCACGATCTAACTCCTTCCCTTTTATTCTTGATCTATAATATATCAAATAAAGCTTGTTCACATTTAATTCTATTCAATTTCATCCAAAGCTCAATTTTATAAAGTTTACTATTTTACCCTCAATTATTTAAGCTTTACAATTTAATCCATATAGCTCAAAATACAAAATGTCAACAATTTGGCCTTCTTCATCAAGGGCCAATGTTCACCTCACCATTCCCAACTCCTTTCTTCCATTATTTAGCTAATTAACCCTTTCTAAAATTTTCTTCTTATCAAACAACCTAATACCAAATTCTTCTAAAATTCTTAAGGGATTCTCCTAGTCTAGTTCGTTTCTAATATGTGCCATATTGAATAAATCCCCCAAATTTATATCTATGGTTATAATCGAAACATGCCATCTAACATACATTTACAAATGGGCTAGTTAATATGCATGTTAATAACCTCAAAAACGTTGAATTTAATAAAAACTAAGCTTAGATACCAATCTTAACAAGTCATGCATAAACCGAGATGAAGAGAGCTTGATGTTTATTTTTCTCCTTTGTTTCTTTCATGCCTTCGGCCACTTGAAGAAGAAAAGATGAACACTCATCTTTTTATTTTTTTATTTCATTTCTTTTACTCAAATTATCAAATATAATAATACACCACTAACTATAAAAAAAAAATTGATATTTAATGCCCATGTAATCATCATGCCGTCCATTACAAACAAAATGGGTTGTTTGACAAGCAAGTCCTTTCTTTAAACTATTACTTCAATTAAACCCTTTTATTTAATGAATGCTACTTTTATACTTTATCTATTTAATCCTTTCTCTCAATTCAAGCACATCAAGTAATAAAATTTGCACAATTCAGCACACTCTTACTCAATATCACTACACACGAAAATAAAATAATATTATGAGATTTTTTTTTTCCGGCTCGAATTCGTGGTCCCGAAACCACCGTTTCGTTTAGGGTCGTAATTGGGTTGTTACAGAAAATATTCAAAAAAGGAGCAAAATAAAACACCAAAAAACAATTTACAAAGGTGATTTTCCATTCTTTTTCTTCTTCGTATTATTTTTTTTATTTCTCTTGATTTGTGTATATTTGTATACAAAATAATATTAAAATAAAAAAGGCGAAGTTTTTACCTTTGGCCCGCCGTAGGCGATCGCGCGTGGTCCAGAAGCTCGTTGACTGAACTTCAACAGAGGGACGAGGGTTCTTTTTTGAGAGCATTTTAAAGATTTTTTTTAAATAGAGCGTACAAATGAAATTTTTTGGCTGAAAATCGGAATATATAGCACTTAAAAATAACGCCGTTTTTGCTTAAGTTGATAAGCATAAAACGACGTCATTTAAAAGGGCCAAGATCGGCGATTGACCCGACCCGAGGAGGATCCGCGTGTTTTCGTCAAAAGGGCTAATTTCTTCTTTGGTCCTTCCGCTATTTTAATATTTTTAAATTCGGTCCAATTTGAATTTTTATTATTTACTAAATTAGCCCTAATTTTTTTATTCCAATTTAGTCCCTCGGTTTGCATTAAGGGCCAAATTCATTACGACACCGTTTTGGAAAAAAGGATTAATTGCCCAATAAATCCTTGTGGTTTAACGCGCGTTTTTGATTCAATCCTATTAATCTGTTTTAATTGCTATCTAACCCCCGTTTTCTTTGTCTTATTTTATTTTCATCCTTTTATTTTATTTTATTATTTTACATTGTATTTAATTATTTATCATACTAAATATTCTATATTTATTTTCCTATATTTAGTAATTTATTAATATTATGAAATTCACATATATATATTTTATATGTATTATTTTTATTTAATTATTATTATATATTATTCTACTTGGTTTAATAATTTATATATATTATTTTATAATTTATATTATTTATTATATTATATTTTAATTTGTATATTATATAGTATTATATTATATTATATATTATTATTTTTTAATTTTTTGGATAAAATTTATTATATTATATAATCTATTTTATTTATATTATTTATTACATATAATTTTTATGATTAGTATATTATTTATTATATGTATATATATTTTTAAATTTATGTTATATAGTATTACGTTGTATTATGTATATTACTTCTAATTTTTATTTATAAAGTATAATAGTATATTATATAAGATATTTAATTTATGTTGTATTTATTATATATGTAATTTTATGATTAATACATTATAAATATATTTTATATAAAATTATTATTTATTATTTATTAATTATTTTTCTTTATTATATATTTTTATTTATACATGTATTAAATTATTAAAATTATATATATTATTTATAAGCATTTTTTACTTTTAAATTTTGTTATTATATATATATATATTAAATCATTTTAAAATCATCACATTCTTTTTATTCAATGTTTAAATATGTTATTCCTTTTTCATTTAATTTTGTTATTTCGTGAAAATTTCAATTATTGTTATTTATTTATTATTACATGTTTATTTATTTATATTCTTTAGATCGTTTATTATTATCTAGCATAGTTCATTATATATTTATGTTGTATTATTCTTTTATTATTTATTGTTGGTATAATCTGTAATTAGGTAGAATTGCTATTAAATATGTAGGTTGTATACTCAAACCATTGTTTTATCAAAATCTTTTTTTGATGCATTTTTAATTATTTAAAAAATACGGTGATATATAATATTTGGGGGCTTCGAGAAGAATTGTGCCCTAACTTACTGAGTTTCGATTTTTCTCGTAGAACTTAAGGTATTAGATATCTCTTCTCTTTTAAAACCGAAACTTACAAATTTCAAATCAAAACAACCTATTCTTGGGAATTCAAAACGTTGTATCCTAACTTACTGGATATGATGTTTTGTGTCCCAAGGTAGGGATTTTCTAAAATAAAGACGTACCTAGTTTCAAAGTCGTGAGATGTTATATCCTAACTGTAACACCCTAAATTAGGGGTTATTTGTGATTTAAATATTTTCCCATGTGTGTGCTTGAAGAATTAAATCCTAGGATTATTTGGCATGTTTTAGGGTCTAAAATATACCCCGAGCTAGGCCTGACCTAGTATTAAAAATTTCTTTTTAAGTATCTAAAAGGAGGGAAGCTTAAATAAAATTTAGGGAGAAGCATGACACAAAGAATGGGCTTGGCACAATTGGCTTGGTGCGTCTAAGGGTGTTGCAAGGGAGGTCTTGGGTTCGATTCATGGGAGATACAAGGGGGAAATAAGTTTTATTTTTGCGTTATGAATGGTTGGGCTAGGAAGGCCTTATAATTAAATGAAAGAGGTTTGTGACATGAAAGACGGAGTTAGTGGAGTGGCTTGGGCGCCACTTAAAGGGCTTTGGTTTAAGGTCTCGGGTTCGAGACATAAAGGACGCAAGGAGCATTTTATTTTGGGCTTTTACGTTAAAGGAAAGAGGGCCAAGAAGAAGGCTTATAATTAAATGGTGAGGTTATTTGACATGAAAGTCAAATGGGAAAGATGGCAAAGGCGTTTAAGGGAGGTCATGTTAGTGAGGTTCGAGTTCGAACCAAAGTAGCAAGAATGTTTTATTTTTTAAACCGTGTATGGGAGAGGGAGTGATGGCCCGATTGTGGACTCTTATTTTGATAAGGAGAGCTATTTTTTTGCATATTTTCTATTTGGAAGGGTGTGTGTAGTAGTTTATTTTCCTTTGAATTGTTGAAGAGGTGGATAGGAGATAAAGATTAAAAGATAAAGTTTTATCTCATGGGAGGCAATGGCGAAAATAGGGACTCTCTAGGGCTGTCCATATCTGAATCAGATAGCAAAGAAGTGCCAAACTCATCAATTTTCTCTCCAAATTCTTTCTTCTGAATTTCCCTTGTTGCATTGCCTAAATTGTTCAAAAAATTCCAGCTTCTTTTTCTTCTACTAAGCCGAAATCACCACCACTTCCCCTACATCTTTTCTTTCTCTTTTTCTTATTCCTATTAGCCGAACCTACCTCTTTCTCTTCTCAAAATTCCAGCCCTTCAAACTTGAGTTAGCCGAATCTCTTCCATCCCCTTTTTGCCGAAATCTTTCCTCCTCCATTAGAGTTACTTTGGCCGAATATCAAGGGAGCACAAGTTTCTTTTCGGGATTCTTTTTCAATCATTAGTAAGAGGTATGTGGACATGGCCAAATGGTTCTTTTTGAATCTATGATTATGGCCGAATGGCCTAAGACCCTTATTAATACGGTTAAAGCGATTGTAGGGAAGCCATAGCCATTAAGGGAAGCTTTCGGGATTTATTCTCCTAAGGTAAGGTGGTAAGTAACATTCGGCTATAGGCTTTGGTTATGTATAGATGTGCAAGCCAATTGTTAACAAGTGTTTTTGGTAGGAATCTCGACAGGAAAAGTGATAAATATAGGAATTCGGTGAGTTTGGTAAGTGAATAAGCCACATTTGGCCAAAGGCCATACTTTTGGTACAATTGATCCTTCGGGATCTCTAGTTTAGCCAATTGGCTAATAGATCTAAAAATTCATGTGTTGACCGATTGTAGGAGGAAACAACGTCTCGGGATTTCGCTAGTATATTCGGGATTTGCTAGTAAATAGGTGTGTAAGAACTCACTACACACTTTATTAATTTACATGATTATTGTTGTTGTTATTCACCTTTTTGGTAGTGTTTTGCTTATGGCTAAGCATGGATTCCGGGTAAGTCCCCTAACTTGTGATTTTTGATATATGATTTGCATGCCATCACATGATGTTAAATGCTATGACATGATATATGATAATTGATATATAAGCATGTGATGGTGGGATTGATGAGAGGAGGGGGATGATTTTATGGATCGTCGCGATGGTTTTGACCACAAGATGGGTTGGCCCCATCGATTATTTGTGACCTATGGTCATCATGGTTTTGACCACACCGATTGATAAATTGCGACTAAGTCCCAGTGGTTTGGTACAACCAGTGGTTTTGACCACACTTGATTATTTGTGACCTATGGTCATCAGTGGTTTTGACCACACGATGGGTTGGCCCCATCATTTAATTTGTGACCCATGGTCATCAGTGGTTTTGACCACACGGGGTAGTTAAGGAGTATGGATGAATAGGTTGGGTTGCATGTTTGCATGTTCATTAATAAATTGTGTATGAGTGCATTTTCGGGTGGGGGATTTACACACTGAGTCGTGGTGACTCACCCCTTCCCTTACCATTTTGCAGATGAGTAGAACGCGGAGATGGAGCCGGAGAGGACTCGAGGCGGCCATGCTTATCAGTGGATTTGAAATTGCTTTGTTTTAGTTAATCTTATTTATTTTTCTAAGTCTTTTATTTCGGGATTGTAATAAGGCCGCTATTATTTGGATGCTATTTCATTTTACTTACATTATGCTACAAACAAATTTACAAAAGATACGTAAACCGGTTAAAAGTAACTTTTCAAACTTAATAAACTTCTATGGGTTTTCAAAGATGTTACTATCGGGTAACAAAAATTTAACCAAGTCAACTATAACTTTAACGATTTAAAAATGCTACATGATCAACCGTTTTCAAAAGGGTTTGTCAACCCAACTATATTTGTAAAGCCCAACTGAGTTTTCAAACACCGTTTTAATGCCTTAGCCAAATTTTAACAAGTTTCACCAGACACTAAAAAGGTTTCAAGTTATTTTACTCCGTGACATACCAGATCCGGTCAGGACTCATGGGCCGGGTTTAGGGTGTTACATTTTTGGTATCAGAGCCCGGTTCAAAACTCGACTGTGGGGGGCCCAAGGCCCAAAATGTTTTGTTTTTGTTAGTAGGCCTTATTATGATGTTTTGAGAAACTGCTTTGGCTTGAAAAAGATGGCACCGAGTCTCCGGCACCAATCCGCCTGTAAGTACTTCTATCCATTTTGTGAATATTTGATGAGGGTAGAAGGGTAGATTGGGAATGTAGACTACTAGAGTAGAAACTGTTGAACCTTAGGGCTAGCATACCTCAACTATGCATAAGATTTAATAATTACCTAAACAACCCCGTGAGTGGTCACTAAGCAAAGGATGTGGCAATCGTTATCGCATGTCTAGGATTGGATTCGGTGGGGGCACTGTATTTAGCGTCCTCGTGACTCACCTCCCACTCACTCGAATCCTACCTGGTGCGTAGTGACGGTTCATCCTAGCTGAGACAACACACTCATAAGCTAAACTTGATAACTAAAACCCGAAAGGGACTAGCTGTTTTGTTTTTGAAGTAATTAAAACCTTGTTTTAAAAAAAAGACCAAAATACCCCTCAGTTTAAAAAATGACCAAAATACCCCTGGCTTGTAAACTACCAAAATACCCTCCATATGAAAAATTTTCAAATAAAAATTTCCAAAATATCCTTCTTTTGTGAAATCACTTGGAAACCAAATTTTTGGAAATCATTTTGTGAAAATACCCTGATTAGGAGAAATTACTAAAATACCCTTAGGGGTAAAATTACGAAAATGCCCTTGAATTATGAAATTCCCAAAATACTCACGGTTTTAATCAAAATTTTCATCACATAAAAAGTGCTTAAAAACCTTAAATTTCAAAAACGTCATGATTTGAGAAAATTACAAAATTGCCCCTAACCTACAAAATTACCAGAATACCCCTGATTTTTAAAATTTTGCAAACATCACTATCTTAGGAAATGCAATTCTCAAAAAGGAACCATCAAAGTTTTACAACTTTTGAAATATCCCTGAATTCTTAAAAATTTTACAAATTCACCCCGCTTTGTGAAAAATTACCGAAATACCCCTGAGGTCTAAAATTATCGAAATACCCCCCGAATTTTAAAATTTTTCCAAATATCCCAGGAATTTAAGAGTTTCAAAATGTTTTTAACAAAATCATCCGAAAATTTTTATTGTTGGAAAAAAATTATTACAAAAATACCCCTGTAGGATAAATTACAAAAATAACCCCAGGTAGTGGAAAAATGATCACTATGAAAACTACAACGTCTCTTTGGATGAATGAATGGAAAACTGTGTGCATGTATAATTACGAAAGAACCACTCTTAAACTCTTATCATAAAATTTCTTCGCGGATAAACCAGTGAAACAAGTACTAATACATAAAATTTTTAAACAGATAAACGCAATCGTTAGAATGAGTTCAAGAGGTCGTGGACGTCCACTGCGTGGCCGTGGTAGGGGTAGAATGACCTTGTCTGAACCAGCAAGGTCCGGTCATGGGTCTGGAAATGAGATGCCGGATCTGCCGACGGCGGAGACTGAGTTTCAAGATCAGACCGGTGGTAATGATGTCGTGTCTCAGGATGTATTACGGGTATTAGAACGGGTTGCTGAGGCAGGAGCGGGTGCAGGAACCCGTAAATCTGTGGCGGAACAACTCCGGGCTAACGGAGCTGAGGTGTTTAGAGGAGTTTCCGGAGTGACACCCAGTGTTGCGAGTACTGGTTGGAAGCAACAGAAAGAATCATGGATGATTTAGATTTCATAGCTGAGGGGAAGTTGAAGGGCATAATATCTTTGCTTCGGGATGAGTCATATCAGTGGTGGCTCACTGTAAGGGATGGAACGGTGGCAGAAAATCTTACTTGGGAATTCTTCAGGGATGCCTACCAGAAGAAGTATATTGGAACCAGTTATGTGGACGCACAACGAAAGGCTTTCTTGAACCTGGTTCAAGGTAATAAGTCAGTGGCAGAATATGAGGCCGAGTTTCTCCGATTGAGTAGGTATGCTCGTGGTATTGTGGGTACCGAGCATGAACGCTGTGTTAGATTTGAGGATGGGCTGAGGATGATGATAGCTCCACAACAGGAACGAGAGTTCACTGTTCTTGTAGAGAAGTCTAAAGTTGCTGAAAGGGTAAGACAGTCGGTCAGACGAAACCAAGATCAGAATTGGAATAAGAGGAGCTCGGGACCTTCAAGGTTCTCAGGGAATCAGCAGAAGAAGACAAGGTTTGGTGGGTCAGATCAAGCTGCTAGGCTTGCTGCTGCTGCTAATCCTCAATGGCTGCCACAGTGTGCTAGGTGTGGAAGTCTCACAAGGGGGAATGTTGGAATGGTAATGTGGATACTTCGAATGTGGGTCTATGGAGCATCGAGTTAGAGACTACCCGAAGAAGGCGGTTAAGGCCGAGAATGTAAGGTCGAGGATCGTGCAATCAATAGGAGGGATAATCAACACCACAGAGGTCGGGTGCAAGAAGAGGAGGAAACAGTCTTGGGCAGAGGTCGTGGGCACCGAGGGAGGTACTGGTGCTCTGAGGCTAGGCATCTGGTTTAGTCTATGCTGCATGAGGCGCCAAGAAGAGGGTAAGGCACCCGGACGTCATAACCGGTATGTTCTTGATCTTTGGTGTGCCTTATAATACCTTGATAGACATTAGCTCAACCCACTCTTACATTGCTAGTAGTGTAGTGGAAACCTTGCATCTAGGCTCGAGCTTGCTTCTAGGAAGATGAGCGTATTAAGCCCCAGGTCACTCTGTAGAAGTAAGTAGACTCTATAGAGACGTACCCTAGAACTCCAAGGGGTCGTTTTCTTGGCTGATTTGATGGAACTACCGTTCCGAGGGTTTGACCTAATTCTCGGGATGGATTGGCTAGTGAAGTATCAGGCTAGCCTGGATTGCACATCTAAGCGCATGGTTTTAAAGACAGTGGAAGGAGAAGAGGTGGTGATAGTAGGTAAAAGGAGGGATTACCTATCTAACTTGGTTTCTACTTTGAAGGCGGAGAGAATGGTTAGGAAGGGTTGTGAAGCTTATGTGGTGCATGTCTGTGCTTTGGAAGCTAAGGACGTTGCTGTAAGAGATGTCCGGACTGTAAGGGACTATGTGGATGTGTTTTCAGAGGAACTTTCGGGTCTACCTCTGGACCGTGAGGTTGAATTCGATATAGATCTATTACCCGGAACCGCTTCAGTATCTATAGCTCCGTATCGGATGGCGCCGAAGCAATTGGTGGAGTTGAAGACGCAGATTCAGGAATTGTTGGATAGAGGGTTCATCCGACCAAGTGTATCACCATGGGGAGCTCCAGTGCTGTTCGTCAAGAAGAAGGATGGGACAATGAGGATGTGTGTAGATTATCGGCAGCTGAACAAGTTGACGATAAAGAATAGGTACCCTTTGCCCAGGATTGACGATCTGTTCGATCAACTTAAAGGGGCATCGTTGTTCTCTAAGATTGACCTTAGGTCAGGGTACCATCAGCTTAAGGTGAAGAAGGCTGATGTCCACAAGACGACATTCCGTACTCGGTATGGACACTACGAGTTTTTGGTAATGCCTTTTGGTTTGACGAATGCACCGGCAGCGTTTATGAATATGATGAACCGGGTTTTCCAACCCTATCTGGATCGATTCGTCGTGGTCTTCATAGACGACATTTTGGTGTACTCGAAGTCGGAGAAGGAGCATGACACACATCTT
The DNA here is from genome assembly GCA_025506655.1 of Gossypium rotundifolium. Taxonomy (NCBI): domain Eukaryota; kingdom Viridiplantae; phylum Streptophyta; class Magnoliopsida; order Malvales; family Malvaceae; genus Gossypium; species Gossypium rotundifolium. The sequence goes on along the minus strand of CP106725.1, from coordinate 4,152,654 downwards.
CGTGTGGTTCTACAAGTTTTAAGGGAGAAACAGCTGTACGCTAAGTTCAGCAAATGTGAGTTCTGGCTCAAGGAGGTAACTTTTCTAGGACATGTTGTTTCGATCGAGGGAATCAGGGTGGATCCCCGTAAGATTAAGGCAGTGTTGGAGTGGAAGCCACTAAAGTCAGTAACGAAAATTTAGAGTTTTCTCGGGTTAGCCGGATATTATAGGAGATTTATGAAAAATTTCTCTTTAATTGCAGCACCGTTGACTAAGCTGCTGAGAAAAAGAGTTCCGTTTGTGTAAATTGAGAAGCGAAAGAGAGTTTTGATAAGTCAAGAAGATTCGGCAGAAGCACCGGTGTTAATTCAAATTTAAAGCGAAAGGAGTTCAGGTGTCTTGTGATGCATCACATACCTGGATTAGGGTGTGTTGATGCAAGAAGGAAGGTGGTCGCTTATGCATCACGACGCTTGAGGCCTCACGAAGTCAACTATCTGACACATGATCTAGAATTAGCTGCTGTGGTGTTCGCCTTAAAAATTTAGAGGCACTACCTGTATGGGGAGAAGTCGGTAGTGTACACAGATCATAAGAGTCTAAAGTACCTCCTAACTCAGAAAGATTTAAATCTGAGGCAGCGGAGGTGGATTGAGTTGCTGAAGGACTACGATTGCTCGATCGAATACCATCCGGGGAAGGCTAATGTGGTAGCTGATGCATTGAGCCGAAAGGTGGTAGCGAATTTGCGAGCAATGTTTGCTTATCTAAGTCTCTATGAGGATGGGAGCCTTTTGACGGAATTGCAAGTGAAGCCTTCTTGGATTGATGAGGTCAAAGAGAGGCAGTTGACCGACGAAGCTTTGAGTACTCGGAGGTTGCAAGTATCTGAAGGGTGGTAGAAGGTTTCAGCTTGAGGCGATGATAGAGCGTTGTACTTTCAGGGGAGAGTGTGCATGCCTAAGGATGATGAGTTGAGGCAGTGAATTCTTAAAGAGGCTCATAGTAGTGCGTACGCTATGCACCCGGGAAGTAACAAGATGTATCGGGATTTAAGGGAGCAGTTTTGGTGGCCGAGTCTTAAGCGGGAAGTAACCGAGTTAGTGAGCAAGTGTCTGACATGCCAGCAAGTGAAGGCTGAGCATCAATTACCATCGGGGCTATTACAACCGGTAAAGATCCCACAGTGGAAGTGGGAGGAGATTACTATGGATTTTGTAAGTGGGCTTCCCCTTACGCCCAGTAAGAAAGATGCAGTTTGGGTAGTAGCAGATCGGTTGACTAAGTCGGCTCATTTCATACCGGTAAGGGTTGACTACTCGCTTCAGAGATTAGCCAAGTTGTACATCGCAGAGATAGTACGGTTGCATGGGGTACCTGTGTCCATTATTTCGGATCGGGATCCTCGGTTCACGTCGAGATTTTGGAAGGCCTTACATCAGGAGTTAGGCACAAGGTTGAATTTCAGCACGGCTTTTCACCCACAATCTGATGGACAATCTGAGAGGGTTATTCAAGTGTTGGAAGACATGTTGAGGGGCTGTGTTTTAGATTTCCATGGCAGTTGGGAGGAGTACCTACCTTTGGCAGAGTTCGCTTATAACAATAGTTATCAAGCGAGCATTCAGATGGCACCGTATGAGGTATCAGATGGTCGAAAATACGTACCCTACATGTTGGGCGGAACTAGGAGAACGTCGGATGTTGGGTCGAGTTAGTGGCGAGACGGAGGATAAGGTTAGAGTAATTCTGGCTGATCGAAGGAGGCATCGGATAGGCGTAAATCTTACGCCGATCTTAAGCGCAGAGAGGTTGAGTATGCGATGGGTGATAAGGTCTTCTTGAAGGTATCACCTTGGAAGAAGGTCTTGAGGTTTGGCGGGAAGGGCAAGCTAAGCCCTAGATTCATCGGACCATACGGTGTTGAAACGTGTGGGACCGTAGCTTACCAGCTTGAGTTACCGACAGAATTGAGCCAGATTCATGATGTCTTTCATGTTTCGATGCTGAGGCGCTATCGATCAGATCCCTCACACGTAGTGCCAGTAGCGAAAATTGAGGTGAGCCCAGACTTGTCCTTTGAGGAAGAACCAGTACAAATTTTAGATCGCGATGTCAAAGTTCTGCGAAGGAAGTCAGTGCCTTTAGTAAAAGTGCTATGGCAGAATCATGGTACGGAGGAGGCCACATGGGAACCCGAGGAAGTGATGCGGCAGCAATACCCCCAGCTCTTCTGATCCAGGTAATTTCGAGGCCGAAATTCTTTTTAAGGGGGTAGAACTGTAACACCCTAAATTAGGGGTTATTTGTGATTTAAATATTTTCCCATGTGTGTGCTTGAAGAATTAAATCCTAGGATTATTTGGCATGTTTTAGGTCTAAAATATACCCCGAGCTAGGCTCGACCTAGTATTAAAAATTTCTTTTAAGTATCTAAAAGGAGGAAGCTTAAATAAAATTTAGGGAGAAGCATGACACAAAGAATGGGCTTGGCACAATTGGCTTGGTGCGTCTAAGGGTGTTGCAAGGGAGGTCTTGGGTTCGATTCATGGGAGATACAAGGGGGAAATAAGTTTTATTTTTGCGTTATGAATGGTTGGGCTAGGAAGGCCTTATAATTAAATGAAGGAGGTTTGTGACATGAAAGACAGGTTAGTGGAGTGGCTTGGGGCGCCACTTAAAGGCCTTTGGTTTAAGGTCTCGGGTTCGAGACATAAAGGACGCAAAGAGCATTTCATTTTGGGCTTTTTGCGTTAAAGGAAAGAGGGCCAAGAAGAAGGCTTATAATTAAATGGTGATGTTATTTGACATGAAAGTCAAATGGGAAAGATGGCAAGAGGCATTTAAGGGAGGCTGCGTTAGTGAGGTTCCAGGTTCGAACCAAAGTAGCAGCAACTGTTTTTATTTTTTTTAAACCGGCGTGTATGGGAGAGGGGAGTGATGGCCCGATTGTGGACTCTTATTTTGATAAGGGAGAGCTATTTTTTTTGCATATTTTCGGCTGGAAGGGTGTGTGTAGTAGTTTATTTTCTTTTGAATTGTTGAAGAGGTGGATAGGAGATAAAGATTAAAAGATAAAGTTTTATCTCATGAGAGGTAATGGCCAAAATAGGGACTCTCTAGGGCTGTCCATATCTGATTTGTATAGCAAAGAAGTGTCAAACTCATCAATTTTTCTCTCCAAATTGTCATTTAATTTCCCCTTGTTGCATTGCCTAAATTGTTCAAAAAATTCCAGCTTCTTTTTCTTCTACTAAGTCGAAATCACCACCACTTCCCCTACATCTCTTCTTTCTCTTTTTCTTATTCCTATTAGCCGAACCTACCTCTTTCTCTTCTCAAAATTCCAGCCCTTCAAACTTGAGTTAGCCGAATCTCTTCCATCCCCTTTTTGTCGAAATCTTTCCTCCTCCATTAGAGTTACTTTGGCCGAATATCAAGGGAGCACAAGTTTCTTTTCGGGATTCTTTTTCAATCATTAGTAAGAGGTATGTGGACATGGCCGAATGGTTCTTTTGAATCTATGATTATGGCCGAATGGCCTAAGACCCTTATTAATACGATTAAAGCGATTGTAGGGAAGCCATAGCCATTAAGGGAAGCTTTCGGGATTTATTCTCCTAAGGTAAGGTGGTAAGTAACATTCGGCTATAGGCTTTGGTTATGTATAGATGTGCAAGCCAATTGTTAACAAGTGTTTTTGGTAGGAATCTCGACAGGACAAGTGACAAATACGGGAATTCGGTGAGTTTGGTAAGTGAATAAGCCACATTCGGCCAAAGGCCATACTTTTGGTACAATTGATCCTTCGGGATCTCTAGTTTAGCCAATTGGCTAATAGATCTAAAAATTCATGTGTTGACCGATTGTAGGAGGAAACAACGTCTCGGGATTTCGCTAGTATATTCGGGATTTGCTAGTAAATAGGTGTGTAAGAACTCACTACACACTTTATTAATTTACATGATTATTGTTGTTGTTATTCACCTTTTTGGTAGTGTTTTGCTTATGGCTAAGCATGGATTCCGTAAGTCCCTAACTTGTGATTTTGATATATGATTTGCACGCCATCACATGATGTTAAATGCTATGACATGATATATGATAATTGATATATAAGCATGTGATGGTGGGATTGATGAGAGGAGGGGATAATTTTATGGATCGCGCATGGTTTTGACCACAAGATGGGTTGGCCCCATCGATTATTTGTGACCTATGGTCATCAGTGGTTTTGACGACACCGATTGATAAATTGCGACTAAGTCCCAGTGGTTTGGTACCACCAGTGGTTTTGACCACACTTGATTATTTGTAACCTATGGTCATCAGTGGTTTTGACCACACGATGGGTTGGCCCCATCATTTAATTTGTGACCCATGGTCATCAGTGGTTTTGACCACACGGGGTAGTTAAGGAGTATGGATGAATAGATTGGGTTGCATGTTTGCATGTTCATTAATAAATTGTGTATGAGTGCATTTTCGGGTGGGGGATTTACACACTGAGTCGTGGTGACTCACCCCTTCCCTTACCATTTTGCAGATGAGTAGAACGCGGAGATGGAGCCGGAGAGGACTCGAGGCGGCCATGTTTATCAGTGGATTTGAAATTGCTTTGTTTTAGTTAATCTTATTTATTTTTCTAAGTCTTTTATTTCGGGATTGTAATAAGGCCGCTATTATTTGGATGCTATTTCATTTTACTTATGTTATGCTACAAACGAATTTACAAAAGATATGTAAACCGGTTAAAAGTAACTTTTCAAACTTAATAAACTTCTACGGGTTTTCAAAGATGTTACCATCGGGTAACAAAAATTTAACCAAGTCAACTATAACTTTAACGATTTAAAAATGCTACATGATCAATCGTTTTCAAAAGGGTTTGTCAACCCAACTATATTTATAAAGCCCAACTGAGTTTTCAAACACCGTTTTAATGCCTTAGCCAAATTTTAACAAGTTTCACCAGACACTAAAAAGGTTTCAAGTTATTTTACTCCGTGACATACCAGATCCGGTCAGGACTCATGGGCCGGGTTTGGGGTGTTACACTAACTTATTGGGTATAGTGTTTTATTTCTTTGAGATAAGTAAGTCTAGGTTTTTCTTCAATTAAAAGGATCATTTTATAAAAAAAAAAATTAGTTTCAACACTAGGACATGATTTTATCGATTAGGTACCAGTTTTTAGGCGTTAAGAGGGTGCTAATCCTTCCTCATACGTAACCGACTCCCGAACACATTTGTCTCGTTTTTCGTAGACCAAAATCAGTATTTTAAAATAAAACGTTTTTAAGGTGATCCAATCACACCTAAATAAAAAGAGATTGGTGGCAACTCCCATTTTCGTTTTTAAAAAAATCGATCCCCATTTTTAAATTAAAATTAAAAATAGTTTCGACACTCCTTTTTGAGATTTTGAGTAGCCTTCTAACTATCTGACTTTAAGTCCTGATTGATAGTAGATCTTTGTGGACAACCCCTCTAATTATGTCCTCATTGTTTACATATGCTACAAGTCATCATTCTACCAATTTTGGTTAGCCTATTTGTTTTCTTTGTTTTATTAGATTCATCTTCCATCGTCTTCGCCTTCTTATTTTGGGGGGCCTTCTTGGCATGACATTGAACTTTAGTGGTGATATTTTTTCATTTTTAGTCTTTTCCTACAAGTCGGGGCCATTTATTGGTTGTAAAGCATACTCATATGTCCTCATGTACTCCCTTTATTAGATCTTCTCAACTCTTCTGCAAAATCATATAAAGCTGCATACTCTTCAATCACATGTATCTCCATCTCTTTTAGTACCTTTAGCTTAGTTCTTCTAGCCTTAGTGTTGTTGATATACATTACAATGTTATAAGAGGTTCAACAATTTTGTAAGAGATTCAGTAATTCTATAAGAAATTTTATTATTTTCTTAAGAATGTTAGTAATTACATATGTTAATCAATAATTTACAAAGTTAAGAAATTAGATAACATTATGAAGTTGTAAGAGATTCAATAATTTTATAATAAGGAATTCACTAATTTTTCTCAAAACTTTATTATATTCTAATAAATTTAGTAAAACAAAATTATAGTCATAATAAATTAAGTAATATACTGAAAATACTATAAAATTATAAATAATATAATCTTGTACTACAACTAGCAAATTATAACTCACCATAAACTCTTTCTTTTTAAGAGCTCACCCTAGAACTCTCCATTTTTATGACGTGTGTATGAAAAATGAGAAATTATTTTATGGACCCTTCCCACTACATCATTTATGGTCCCTTTCCAATTATTTAACAATATTTCAGCAATTTTTTCCATGTCATTGACGTATAATTTTTGTAATTTTTTTACCCTATATCCATAATCCTCAAACCCAAAATCTTAAACCCCAAACCCCAACCTTAAACATCAAATTTCGAACACCAAACCTTAAACCTCAAACATGAATCACAAATCTTAAATCCTAAACCTCAAGCTCAAACCCCAAATCCCAAACTTGAACTCGAACCCCAAATCCTGAGGATTCGTCGTTCGAATTCGAGGCTTGGGGTTCTGTGTTCTGGAATCGGGGTTCAAGATTCAGGATAAAAAAGTTACTAAAATTATGTGCCAATGAAATAGAAAAATTAACTGAAATATCATTAAATAATTAAAAAGTGACTATAAATAATGTGGTGAGAAGGGTCCATGAAATAATTTGTAATTAAAAATATTTAAGATATTTTAAAATATAGTTACTCACTTTTTACCAAACATAGTACAAATTAGAGTTGTCTATCATTATCAAAACAAAAACTCTTTTTACTATGGAGAATTTTTTTTATTAAATCAGAAACTTTTATTACATATAAGAAAATACTGAAATTTTTGGGGCATACCCCCACACAAATTACTATTTTGGGCCAAATACAAACCAGAGTTGTTTTTTTGATACAACAGCACAGTTATTATTGCATAATACATAAAAAGAAAAATAATAGGGCATGCAATTCATTTATTTATTTATTTATTTATTTTGAGCAATGGGCATGCAATTCATTTATTATATGTATATTTGTGGGTTCATTTACTGGGGTAATTTGTTAAGTTTACAATAACTATAGTCCTTGAATTTCTTGGGCTTATATTTAGGAGGATTTTGAGGATCAACAAGCTGAGGAAGTGGCCCAACCACAAATTCCCCTGGAGGCTCCAAGAATACAGGCCATGACATCCTTGTTTTCTTCTTATCTACCGTCGTCCGATGCAACACTGCCTTGTACTTTCCATTGCTTAGTATCTACATTTATTATATTTACAACAATTACTTTTAAATCCTATGAAAATTACCTCACATCTAAAACTGCATTTCAAATAAAAAAGCTACATTAAATATCTAAAAGTATAATGGAGTAATTTTAATTTTTTTATAAATTAATGTATACATGTTGAAGTATATATGTTTAAACTGAAAAAATAATAAAAAGCATTGAATGAGGAAAATGAAGAAACCTGAATTTGGTCGCCAATGTGAACAATGAGGGCGCCAGGGATGTACTTGGCGTCAATCCAATGGTCATCCTTGAATACCTGCAATCCAGGGACCTCGTTGGACACCAACACAGTCATGGCAGAAAGATCAGTGTGGGAAGCAACCCCAAGAGTAAGATCAGGACGTGGACATGGCGGATAATAGTTTATCTTCATCAGATACTCAATCTCCTCTCCTCCTGCTCCTTCTTTCAGGACATCTGCTTCAAGCCCAAGCCCTATTGATAGCCATTTAAACAGCTTATCCACCACCTTTCTGACCTCTTGCGCATACTCTTCGTTCACCGCTCTACCACCAAACCAATAATGTTTTTATTTTTATTTTTATAATCTTATTAAAAATTAAAGCACAAGAAAAATGATTATATCATACATAAACTATGGGTTTAATCACCTGTAAGAAGGAGGATTTTTGGGCCAGAACTGGTGGTTAATACATGAAGCAGGCCATATCCTGTGGAAAAGGTGATCAGACCAGTTCTTCTTTCCATTAACATCTTCCCCAACCTTGCTTCCATACCCTTCAATGGTGTGTGCACTAGGAGGCTTAGCATACACCTCTTTCTCTTCTTGTGGTAGATTGAAGAACTGCTTTCCAACTAGTTGCAGTGTTTGGATTAGATCAAAGGGTATCCCATGGTTCACAACCTGGAATATCCCCCAATCTCTGCTAGCATTGGCAATCAAACGGATGATATTATCCTGATCAGGGTCGCTGAAATCGATTACAGGGATATCAGGGAAGGGACCATGAAATGTTGTGATTGCAGGTTGTTCATCCTCGGGTCGAATAAACTCTGTTGGAATATTGTCTTCTGTTAGAGATGATGAAACAATGGCTTGGACTCGCACCACCTCCATCTGACTCCTCTTTTTATCCCTTTAGAAAACTGCTTCACCTAGCCTTTACGTGTTCCCTTATTTATAGCAAATATCCTAGTAACATAAAAATAAATAAATAAATAAATAAATGACGATCAGTTTCCCTGCAGAGTTCCACCTACTAGAATTAAGAGTAATTGTTAGATTGAATCGAATCGAATAGAATAAAAAAGTTTTTAATTTTAACAAACCACCTAAGTAAAGGTGTGTATGGGCCGGGTGGCCTGGTCAAAATGTGAGAGGATTTGGGTAAAAATATAAGCCTGAAAAATGGGTTTGGATAAAAAAATAAAGCCCGTTTAAAAAATGAGCCGGCTCGAGATAAGGCATTTAGCACAGGCCCGCCCAGTGGCCGAATTTATTAAATGAAAAAAAACTATTTTTAATAATATTTTCTTATTATTTTTCTCCTTATTTTACTACTATTTTACTATTATATTTCTATTATTTTGTTGTTATTGTTTAGATATTATATAAAACTTATTTAATTGTTAATTTTGTTATTATTTTAAAGACATTTGTTAATTTTGTTACTATTTTAGAGACATTTGCTTGTTAAGTTGCATCTATTTTAGTGTTATTTAAGTCTACATATTTTTAAAATTTATTTTCAATTTGTTGAAAAATATTTATTTTGATTTTTTTAGTATTTTTGATGTATTATATATATTTAAAAATTATATAAAATATTATAAAAATTAATCTGATGAGTTGACGGGCAGGTCTGGTTTTACCATTTTTATATGGGCCGGGCTTGGATAAAATTTTAGGCCTATTTTTGGCTCCTTTGCCCAAGCCCAATGAACGGCCTAAATTTTAGTTGGGCCCATTAAACCCTACTGCCCTACCATGCACACCTTTACACCTAAGATAATGTAGTGAATTTATATTTTATTTTTAAATTTATTGCAATAAAAAGTGCTCCAATTATCTTTGTAATATATAAATGTAGAGTTATCCTATTTTTGTCATGGCATCTAAGTAGGGTTTTTAAAAAAAAATTCTTTCATCATTTTGAATGGTTGACCATCATTTTAAGTAAACTAGGAATAACTTTCCAATTAGTGAATAGAAAGCCATCCGTATTTTTGAGTTAGTTCATTGTGATTTATGTGGACACTCCTTCATCTTGTGGATCTCTTATTTTTTACATTGGTTGATGATTTCTCTTAGGCTGTTTGGGTATATCTATTGGCTAATAAAAAGAAGGTTTTCAAAGTTTTCATGTCATTTATTGCTATGGTTGGTCGTCAATTTTCTCAACAAATAAGGTGTGTTAGAAGTGATAATGGGATGAAATTTAATTGTCAATGATTATTTTCTTGCAAATGACATTATTTTTCAAACATATTGTGTTGGTACTCCTCAACAAAATGGAAGAGTGGAGAGGAAACATCAATATATTTTAAATATAGCCCGTGCTTTGCATTTTCAAGGAAATCTGCCTATATTTTTTTAAGGGGAGTGTGTGTTGGCTACTTCTCATCTCTTTAATCAAACTCCTTCACCTCTTCTTCACAATAAAACACCCTATGAAATGTTGTTTGGTAGCTCTCCTTTGTTTGATGATCTTCGTGTGTTTAGTTGCTTATGTTTTGCTCATAATCAATGTTGTAAGGGTGATAAGTTTGCTAGTCGAAGTCGAAAGTGTGTTTTTTTTGGGTACCCTTTTGGAAAAAAGATAGATATTTATATGATCTGAATTCTAAGAAGTTCTTTATGTCCCGTGATGTGAATTTTTTTGAGGATATTTTTTCGCATTTGGATGGGAATGCCGCAGACCATTGACATAGTGACCTTGATGAAGAGGAAACTGCTTACATGAAGCTTTCTCCTTCTGCAAGTTTTGATGAAGAGGTTTACTCCAAATAAGCTTGGAATGGTTTGTCATTTGTGCAAGTCTTTGTATGGGTTGAAACAAGCTCCTCGGTGTTGGTTTGAGAAACTTATTACTGCTCTGAAAGGGTATGAATTTCTTCAATCATATTCTAATTATTCTATCTTTACATACACTAAGGGATCTGTACGCATTAATGTGGTGGTTTATGTTGATGATTTGCTTATTTTTAGGAACAATTCCGTTACTTTGAAAACTTTTAAAGGGTATCTCAGTTTTTGCTTCCATATGAAGGATCTTGGTGTTTTGAAATATTTTTAGGGGATAGAGGTAGGTTGTAGCTCTTTGGGGGTTATTTCTTTGTCAAAGGAAATATGCACTTGATATTATTTCGAAGGTAGATCTTTTGGGAGCAAAGCCCGTAGGATCGCCAATAGAGTAAAATCATAAACTAGTGCATGCTATAAGGATAGTTTTGTCTAATCCTGAGTTGTACAGACGGTTAATGGGTCGTTTGATTTATTTGGTAGTGACCAGACTTGATTTGGCATACTCGGTTCATGTTTTATCCTAGTTTATGCATGAGCCGAGGCAGGTGCATTCGGACGCGGCTCTACATGTTGTCCAGTACTTGAAAGGCTTTCCTGGCAAAGGGATTCTTTTGAGATCTGATAGTGATTTGTCCTTAAAAGGGTGGTGTGATTCGGATTAGGCTGCTTGTCCATAAGTGCAACATTTTCTTACTGGCTGGCTTGTCTTTTTGGGACAATCTCCTATTTTCTGGAAAACTAAGAAACAACATACTGTTTCTAGTTCTTTTGTTGAGGCTGAGTATAGGTCTATGACTTTCGTCATTTGTGAGCTCAAGTGGCTGAAGGCCTTGTTATTGAGCTTAGGTTTTCATCATCCTAAAGCAATTCCTTTATTTTGTGATAGTCAATCTGTGCTACATATTGCACAGAATCTCGTATTTCATGGGCGTACTAAACATATTAAAGTGGATTGTCACTTTGTTAGGGATGCAATCTAGGATAGGTTGATAGCACCTTCTTATGTTTCAACCTTCGTTTAGTTGGCTGGCATTTTTACAAAGGCGCTCGGTAAATCGCAATTTGAATATCTTCTTAGCAAGTTGGACATTTATGATATGTATGCTCCAACTTGAGGGGTGTTTTAGGATATTATTATGAGATATTATCTTTTAGCAATTTAAATCCTAATAGGATATTATTATGGGATATTATCTCTTAGTAATTTAATTTCTATGTAATTACTACTATATAGATATATACCCTTGAGGTTTATCAATAAAATTTAAAAGACTACCTTATTTTTGTCAATAAAAGACTTTATAGTTAAATTGATTAAAAGTATTTTGCTAAAGAGATTATTGATAAATTTTTGCATACGATAATTTTGATTCTTTTTATTTGTTATTCATTTTACATTTAAAAAATAATCTTTTCATTTTATATTATAAAATGTTTTATAACCATACTTTGTATTAGACATGATAGTGGGTTGGGTTATCCGTTCAGGCTCGAAGGCCCACTTGAAAAGTGGGAGAGTTTGGATAAAAATATAGGCTCAAAAATGAGATTGCACAAAAAATAAGGCCTATTTTCTAAACGGGTTGGGCCTTGCGTAAGATTTTTTGGCCAAGCCCGAATTTGCCTAAATTTTTTCACTGTTGTTTTGTTGCCAGTTTGCTATTATATTGCTACTATTTTGTTGTTGTTATTGTTTGGATATGATATAACTATTGTTTTATTTTTTTCCTACTATTTTAGAGGCATTTACTTGTAAAGTTGTAGCTATTTTAGTGTTATTTAAGTATAATGACTTTTTAAATATATTTTCAATTTATTGGGAAACATTTATTTTTATGTTTTAAGTGCATTTGATATATTATATTTTTAAAATTTATTTTTATATAAAAAAATTAATACGGAAGGTCAAGTTGGGTTCAGGTTAAGCATTTTTTATCTGGATTGGGCTTGAGTAAAATTTTAGACCCATTTTTCAGACCAAATCTAAACCTAAAAAACAGATCTAAAATTTTACATTAACTCGATCTAAACACAACCCAACCCATGATCAACTCTACTCATATTCATATATTTTAACATCTAATATTTCAAATCAATTTCTTTTGCATTCATTGTACGAAAATGTTGTAGTTATTCAATTCGCATATATTGTACGAAAATGTTGTAGTCATTCAATTCTTCTAAAAAAATGACCATCCATGTGTGGTGGGAGCAATCCACCATGGTTGTCCTCTATGTTTTGTGGTAATTTCAATGCACCATTCTCCTAAAAAAATGACCATCCATGTGTGGTAGGAGCAACCCACCAAGGTTGTCCTCTATGTTTTGTGGTAATTTCAATGCACCATTCTCCTAAAAAAATGACCATCCATGTGTGGTAGGAGCAATCCACCATGGTTGCCCTCTATGTTTTGAGGTAATTTCAATGCAACATTCTTCTATTTTCTCATCAAATAAATTCGATATACCTAACTACAAACAACTACTGATTTGCAATTATCTTTGGTTTGATTTTAATCAAAATAATTTATCCCCTATCCTATTGAGTAGAAATCCCCTGCCCCTAGTTCCCTGTCCCAATCCGTGTCTCAAAATTAGCCACGTCTTCCTTTTTCTTTTTGCAATTTATTTTTTGTAATTTTAATTGAAGTTATAATTAATTTTACAATTTGTAGATGAAATAATAAATTTTAAGAAAAAAAAAACCTAACAAAAATAAAAATATTTTAAATTTATTATCACAATTCTTTTAATTTATAAGACTGAAAAATAAAAATAATTACAAGATTTTCTCAAGTAAATTAAATTTTGACGTGTTGAATATCGAATTAAATCTATGACATCAAATCAAACAAATAAATTTTATATTTGTATATAAATATATGCATATTATAATTGAGATACCATATATAAATTTTGAGAATTAAATGCACAAAATATAACTTAAAAAGAGAATGAAAAACAAAAGAAATAGAAAATTATTGGTAGGTGGATGGGTGGGAACAGAAATAATTTTTTATGATGACTTAAGTAGAAAGAATTGAAGTTTATGGAGAGTTATGAAAGAAATGGGTAGTGGTTGAGAAGATGAGTTAAGGGGGATTTATTTTGGTGGAGGAATGGGGCTTTTTGTCTACATAATGAAAAGAGAAAATTATGGTAGCTTAGGGTAGGCTGATTTTGATGGAGATGAAATGGTGATTATTGATAAAACAAAACATTTTGTGTTTGAGTCTTTTAGATATTATACGATGGAGCAGTCATCTCTAAGGTCTGCTTGTTTTCTCCTCTTAGCCCTTAGGTCACATCCCTCGTCTACATAACTTCAACCCCATTTCTCCCAAGTATGGATGGATGCTTTTCCTGTTTCGGTGTCTCATCAATGTCATTTTCGTGGTTTTGGCCTTGGGGGTGGCATAAAGTTGCTTTAAACTCGCCTACATGGCTTTGGAGCTATCACAAAAAGTAGCTGGCTATATATTTACCATCTTCATTAAATAATGTAGACCTCAAAGATGCGACACTCAACCACATTTGCATCCATGGAAATTTCATGACGACCCAACCTTAAAACTATAACTCATAATGAAATCAACTTCAGGTAGAATTTTTAATTTAAGAAAAATGTGGGGTAAGATATATTTATTGGGATATTCAGATGGTATAATCTTTTTTATTCCACAATAATCTTAAAAAATTAACATGTATCAACCACTGGAGTTAAATGAAATGACAAGGGTTTTTCTTATCTTAATCGGTGGTCGAGGTTCAATCCTCGCTTTGGGTATAGAATAGCTTCAAAACCAGTGGCCAACACTACCCCTTAATAGGCCTACGGAATGCGGAAGATTAATTACTGGGCTCACTTCAGTAGAAATCTACCATAAGATATTTAATGTAATTCCATAATAGATTAATATTACATGTATATATCCATGTTAAAAAAAGATATTTAATATAATAAAAAAAGAATATGCATATCATTTATATATTTATTTTGATATATTATTTAAGATATTGTATCTCACATTCTTTATATGACTTTTTAAAAAATAGTATTACCGTATTGTATCTCATAATTAATTATATTAATTTAAATATGTTTAAACTAACCTAAAAACACTATAATTAAAATTTTGAAGTTGTTAAATTAGTAAAATTAAAATAAGAGATTAATTTCAAAATTAGATGTCAACTTTGATTCGATGTACAAATTGATACATGAACTTTGATTTGGTGTAATTATTCACTGGAATTGATTGTGGTTCAAATGTATATAGTAAACTTTAATTCATCCAAGAGTAGATGGAAAAGCAAAGACAAAAAGATGAGAGAAATGCACAGATTGAGAAGCTCATTAAGGAGTTGAGAGCAAATAGAGTTGCTCAAAGGTAGGATCCATTACATAGAGAGAGAGAGGAAGAAATTGTCCATTCTACATGCAGGCAACAACATACAAGTCAAGGTAACTATGATTTTGATGATATGTTAGGGAACGATGATAAGTTTCCTAGTCGAGGGATGCTGCACCCCTTTCGACTTGTCTTTGAACGATCAACCTAGGCAGACACTCGTCGGTCGGGAAAAAAAGGGAGGCTGAGCATAGGGCCAACCATTCAAATGATCAGCCCCGCTCCAGCCACGACACCGACAGCCTCATGGGGAGGCACCAAGCAGGTTAGGTCCATTTGGGCAAAACAACGACGATTCGAGGTGTCGGGGGAGTCGCGTTGGCGATGGCACCACCGGGCACGGTGGCGATCCGACTACCGGTGGATGTTTAGTAGCAATGGTTCTTCGATGATAGAGTAGTTAAAAAAATTAGACTCCTAGTAAGACTCTATCGGGTAACTTGATTTAAAATTAACTTTTCCAAAGATAATATTGCTTTAATGAATTTAATATTAAATTAAATTTAATATTTATCTAGATAATATTTTATTAGTTTAATATTAATGTGATTAATTCTAATCCTAGTTGAATTCTCTTTAAACTCTCCTTATATAAAGAGAGCATGGGTCATTATTCCCATACACTTGAATTCAAGAAAAGTTGTAGAGAGAAAATTCTCTAAAGAAATTATTTCAAAAAATTTCTAGAGATATTCTTGTTATTTACAACTTGACCTCAAAAGTTTAAAAAAAATTACGAAATTGCCTCATTGGTAATTTTGTGAAAAATTTTCTGATTTGAAGTGAGCCCACACTCGGTAGATGTGAGCTGGAGGATATCAAAGAGACTTGTAACGGCCCAAAATCTTAAGAACTTGTTTGTGAAAATCTGTAGTGATTAAATTTTGTATCTGTGGTTCTGTGTTCAACGATTGAGTTTAAAGTCTGGAGTTCGAGTCGTATCATTAAAAGTTTTGTTGTTTTAAAGTCTACCCATAAACATGCATTACCCGCTTAAGTTCAATTATCTGTGAAAGGGTAGCAAGAATGAGCCTGTTGGTTCATTGGTTAAGCATCTGTCTGTATTTTGTCTGGTTCCGAGTTTGAATCCCATTGTACGTATTAGAAATGTATTCTTTGCAAATTTCGGGAAGAAGGTGGTTAGTTTAAGTAGTTTAAAGAAAAAGTTATCGTTCTTTCTCTTTGGCTTCTTTTTTTTCGCTTCTTCTTCTAAAAAACCTTTTCTTTTCTTTTTGCAATTGATTTCGTGGAGTAGTAAAGTTTAGTTGTGTGAGAGCAATTCAGAGTAATTTCATTGTAAATTTTGTCGTTATACTTTTCATTCGGTTATCATTCTCTATCAAAATAGGACTTTGTCATTTAGTTAACTTAATTTTAAACGCTCGATTTACTACTTTGTTTAGGGAAGGGTGTTGCCAAAGACAAAAATTCACCGTGTGAGGCTGATTCCTCTTGTGTCGTACGAGGTAAGAGTGCGAATTGGTTTAGAATGGTGTCGAATCTTTTGACGTATGTTAACGATAAGTGATTTCTGCCGAACGTTGAAATTGATGATGTAATTGTTTATGGAATGGATAATTAGGTTCGAGTAGTCTCCGTATTGTTTCTCCGCCAAAACTAGACCAAGTGCTTACCCGAAACTCTATTTTTCAAGTTTTGTATTGCCAACAATGGAGGCTATCAACGACACACGGCCAGGCACACGGGTATGTAGTTAGGCCATGTACGTCACATGAACGTGTGACAGGCCGTGTAACTCACTGTTCATGGTATAAAAACCACATAGCCAGGGACACGAGCTTGTGCCCAATCCGTGTAACTCACTATTCATGGTATAAAAACCACACGGCCAGGGACACGGGCGTGTGCCCAGGCCGTGTAACTCACTGTTCATGGTATAAAAACCACAAGGGCAGGGACACGGGCATGTGCCCAGGCCGTATGACTCACTGTTTGTACTTGAAATCCACATGGCCAAAGCACATGGGCGTGTGCCCAGGCCGTGTGGCAATTGTGTTGGACCCGAGAACTATTTTGGGGCTGAGGTGGTTGCTCCACTTTGGTATTGGCTTTCTCGATACATGAATGACTGAATTCGCTTACATGGCACTGAACTACGTGTCACAAACTTGAAAGTGCATTGTGGTATTATTCAGTTATTGAATTGTTGTATTAGTTATGTAATGTATTGGTATAACTAAACATGTTATGAACTACTGTATTCTGCATTATCATGTGGTGTGAGATTGGGAAGATGGTGGGAGTCTGTATTGAAATCGTGGCTATGCCAAAATAAATGCTAATCTGACTTGGGCACTTGTTGCTTATTGAACTAGTAGCTAACCTGCGCTTCTGTGAAAGTGTCATTGAACATTGTAATGTGTGCATGGATGGATGGGCATTGATTGTCTATAGTGGTGTGCTGGGATGATTGAAGTTGGTGTGTGACGAATGGAATAGAGGCATTGCATTTGAATCTGAACTTGAATAGTGTATATATGTAAAGTCTCTGCTTTGGACTTAGAATGAACACATCTTTGTGTGAAACCGAATCTTTGAACTGGAAAATCCTCTATAAGTTACCAATGTTGTGTACATTCCTTTTTATGCACTGAGTTCATAGCTCACTCTGTTACTATTTGAATTTCAAGTGGTAATCAGACTTGATCGGTTCGGTTCATGGAAGCTCTGTCCGTTGTTAAATGATGTTCTTAGTATAAATACTACTAGTAGGAGTATTTGTTTATGATGTTATGAAATCAGGAGTTCTGTGTGTTTAATTCACTATTGTGTTGAATGGTATCCAATAATTGGTTTATTTTGATTGCTTAATGCTTGCGTGATTAATGAAATGCATGATGTGATTCTCGAATTTGGTTTGGACGTCTAGGCCGGGTTTAGGGTGTTACAAGACTACTTGGTCGAAGCATTCATCCTAGATAAATTATTAAGATATGATTTTGATTAAGTGTTTATTACTTTAGATAACACAAACAAGTTTTTGTTTTTGAAAAATTATTAAAACTCAAATTTTCCCTTAAACCTATTTTCCGTTGTATTTTTCAAACACGATTTTCCAACAAGATTCTTGTACCTCTCCCTATATATAGAGAGCACAAGTTGACCTAAAAGTACACTTCATACATTATTCATATATCTTTATTCTGCTAGGAAGTAGTGGCAATTTGTTTCCTAAGAATAAATTCTATTTTTTGAGAATTACGATCTTTATCGAATTTTTTATAGAGAGAACTTACTTTCCATATTTAAATAGTCAACTTAAGCTCTTTAGACCCTTAAAGAGCTTATTCTCAAGTATTTTACAACGCTTTTTATTGCTTTTATTTAATTATTAAATTTCATGTTCAATATTAGTTTTTATTGCATTTTATATATATTTTGGAATAAAATGACAAGTTTATGCCATTAGGGTTTAACATTTGAACTAAGCTTATTTCAGGAATGTGGTTGAAGTGAAAATGAGAAGAGGAGACTCTGCTGAGGCCAACGTTGTGACATGAATGTCTTGGTGTTGGACTTCACCAAATTGCAATCTTGAGTGGTCTGTCTCAAAAGTCACGACACTAGCCTATGTGGTTGCAACTCCAAGCTATTGAGGTCGCAGTCGAGCACAGTTACCAAAGTTAAAGAAATCATGTGGCCTGAGGACAATGTCGTGACACTAAAGCTTTCAAATACCCAAGGTGATACGACACTATTGCCGATCAAGGGGAACATCGGCTATTTTACCAATCTAATCCAAAAAAATTGTTATTTATAAAAATGACCCAAGTTTAAAAACAATCACCAAAATGACTTGAAATGAACAGTATATTGGGGTTTTGGCATCAAATCAAACAAACAAATTTTATATTTGTATATAAATATATGTATATTATAATTGAGTTACCATATATAAATTTTGAGAATTAAATGCACAAAATATAACTTAAAAAGAGAATGAAAAACAAAAGAAATAGTAAATTATTGGTAGGTGGATGGGTGGGGACATAAATAAATTTTTATGATGACTTAAGTAGAAAGAATTGAAGTTTATGGAGAGTTATGAAGGAAATGGGTAGTGATTGAGAAGATGAGTTAAGGGGGATTTATTTTGGTGGAGGAATGGGGCTTTTTGACTACATAATGAAAAGAGAAAACTATGGTAGCTTAGGGTAGGCTGATTTTGATGGAGATGAAATGGTGATTATTGATAAAACAAAACATTTTGTGTTTGGGTCTTTTAGATATTATACTATGGAACAGTCATCTCTAAGGTCTGCTTGTTTCTCCTCTTGGCCCTTAGGTCACATCCCTCTTGTACATAACTTCAACTCCATTTCTCCCAAGTATGGATGGATGCTTTTCCTGTTTCGGTGTCTCATCAATGTCATTTTCGTGGTTTTGGCCTTGGGGTGGCATAAAGTTGCTTCAAACTCGCCTACATGGCTTTGGAGCTATCACAAAAAGTAGCTGGCTATATATTTACCATCTTCATTAAATAATGTAGACCTCAAAGATGCGACACTCAATCACATTTGCATCCATGGAAATTTCATGACCCAACCTTAAAACTATAACTCATAATGAAATCAACTTCAGGTAGAATTTTTAATTTAAGAAAAATGTGGAGTGTAACACCCTTACCCGAGACCATTGCTGGAGTCGAGCACGAGGCATTACTAGACTTAACTACTAGTTCAAGGCATAAAAATTAAAACTGTTCACCTGCGTCATGTTAACTATATTGACTATAACTCAAGTTACAAAACTCAAAATTTAAATCCGTAGATTTTTCTTGAAACTAGACTCATATATCTTCTTACTATAATTTTTCCAGAATTTTTGGTTTGACCAATTAGTACAGTTTATTCATTAAATTCTCCACTGTTTCACTGACCAATGATTTTGACCTCTCTTCACTAAAATTCAATTATCTCATTGTACAGAATTCAAATAATGTTCTCGTTTATTCCAATCATAAATAGACTCATTAAAGATTCTAAGAATATAAACTATGCTCCATGATTTTTTTTTGTACAATTTTTAATAATTTTTCCAAGGCAGAATAGGGGATCACATAATCATTCTGAACCAGTCTTACAAAAATTCAAATATCACAGAATATTAAATTCCTTTGCCTACTCTGTTTCTTTCACATAAAAATAGACATAATAAGATTTAATTATATATATATTATTCACTTTCTAATTCCATTAATCCTATTTTTGGTGATTTTTCAAAATTAATTAAGTCACTGCTATTTTCCAAAATCTGTTTCATTTCAAATTTCTACTTTTTCATACTTTCTTTGTAGTAAACATCACTTAGGCATCCATACAAAATAATTTGATCCCTATACATGCCATAACCTAAAACATTTCAAAAGCATTTATATACCAAAGTAAAGGCTTGATTGTAACACCCCTAGCCCATATCTGTCGACAGATTAGGGTTACGGGCATTACTAAATCTCATACAAGGCAAAATACTTTGTAATAAAACTACCAGGATAAATATATATATATATATCACATTAGATCAATTATAAGCATATGAATTTCAATCATATATTATATCATTAAATTTTATAACGCAATTGAAATCATTAACATCAACTAAGGATTTATTCACCATTGAGTAACAATTTACCATTTGATATATTCTTCGAACCCCATTATCACAACGATTTAAAACAATAGCTACATTTTCTTGCAATATTCGACCATTTCATAAATACCCTTTATCGATGCCTTTCGATCCTTATTTAACACATCAAGCATACAAGCCAAACCTATACCATTTATAACACTCATATATAATATAGTCAATTATCTCTAGTCACTTAACTATACTTATAAGAACATACCAAATCAACCATCACATTCAACTATAATATAGTCATTTAAATCCTTTCACATAATCAAACTTTGAACACCATTCACTATGACATGTAAATCTGTAATAATTTTGACCTTGTTCGAATTAATGAAAGTTCAAAACAACCAAAGCTTAGCCATTTTCGCATGGCATACATATATACATCTCAACCAAAATAGACCAAAATATTCAAGCTTATACATGCCATAATTTTTCCAAGGTATAACGTCTAAAGGGATGGTACCAAAATAGGTGATAATGTACTCGACTTCGACAGGATCCCCAAGTGTGAGCTTCAACTATAAAGATCTATACCACGAACAGACAATTACACAATGGTAAGCTATTGAAGCTTAGTAAGATATAAGCCAAAGAGGTAGTATATTAATCAAATGTAATAGTTTGTAATTGGTTTAACTTAGACATAGAATAGATTGCAACATAATATACATAAAACATCATTAAATTATAAAATACCTATTCAATCACCAAATGAACCCGAATATTCACATGTTAAATGTCCAAAGCAAAGCAACATATCCGATTTACATTGAGAATGAACGATCGTATAATATTTAAACACC
Organism: Gossypium rotundifolium; assembly: GCA_025506655.1. Lineage (NCBI taxonomy): Eukaryota > Viridiplantae > Streptophyta > Magnoliopsida > Malvales > Malvaceae > Gossypium > Gossypium rotundifolium. The sequence goes on along the minus strand of CP106725.1, from coordinate 4,131,485 downwards.
TGACATTCTTGTTTACTTTACCTCCACTAATTGCTTTGTCTTTTAGGGAAAAGAAATCTGAAAACCCGTACACGTAGTACAAACCCGTAACGTATCGCTCACATAGAGCCGTTACTTAACATATCCGCACACATAGTGCCACTTCCCATAACGTATAACTCACATAGAGCCAATTATCAAGATTTTCGCACACACAAGGCCACTTCCGTAACGTATCGCTCACATAGAGCCAAGCATCAAGATTTCCGCACACACAAGCCACTCAAGATTTCCGCACACACAGTGCCACTTCCCGTAACGTATAGCTCACATAGAGCCAAGTTATCAAGATTTCCGCACACACGCCCACTTCCCTTAACGTATCGATCACATAGAGCCGTTACTCAATTAAACACATAGTTGTTTATTCAATTATCAACATCGCTCATTTCATGTTTTACCAAGAAATACTACTCAATCGATAATTATTTATGCACCAAACATATCAAATTTCTTTCTCATGTATGTATATATATATATATATATATCAAATATACCTTTACTCAATAGCAACAATCCAATTTCCGTATGTCATATCTTCACATTCGGCACAAACCAACTACACATACAGAGATATGTATTATTAACCATACTTTCGGTTCAATATCCATCTCATCTCATATTCGTATATATATAGCTCCTTTCTGCATCATAAAATATATATATATACATATATGTTCAAAACACTCAATGCATCCACCCTTATACATGTATATAAATATATGTATTTCAACTTAGCATTCGCCATACTATAATTATGTTTGTTCTCATACCTTATTGAATTCGACAACATTGAATTTTACAACTAATCCCAATTTATCCAAGAAATATATCCATATACAAGTGCTTAATAATTCCCATTACATCATCATACTCAAAATCCATATCCCATTCGGCATCATTATAATTGAAACTTTAAATTCATTTGCACAAATGCCTTTATTCATTAAAACCACTCAAACAACCAATGGCTTATAAACTTACCTCTGAGGTCGATAAATTCGTATTTTCCTATATTCGCTCACTTTAGCTTTTCCCCATCCACTCCTTTTCTTTTTGCTCTCGATCTAATTAAATGTCAAATAAAACTTATTCACATTTATTTCCATTTAATTTAATCCAAAATTCAAGATTATAAAGTTTATTCTTTTACCCTAGAATTCTCAAATTTTGCTATTTAATCCCCAAAGCATAACACTCAAAGTACAAGAAATTTAGACTAAATTCTCAAGGACCGAATCTTCCTCATCATTTATTAAATCTATTTGAACCGTTAATTTGCATATTTAACCTCAATCGCTTACCATGCTTACAATATAATCCTTAAGGTTCTAATTACAAGATATCAAAATCTAATAACACCAACTCAATGCTGAATATTCATAGTTGATATATCATCTCATTTCATTTTTTTTAGCTACATAGTTTATTCATGAATTTTCTTTTCATGAGTTCCTCATTGAAATGATTTCCATCAAGAATTTCAAAGAAGAAATTGATAATCTAAAATATATATTACATGTTCTAGTTTAAACCATACAAACACAAAATTCTTGTCCATGGCAACATTCGAATGACACATCTATAACGAAAATTTGGACATGGGTTAACTAATTTACAAGACTACAACCTCAAAAGTATTGAAATTATCAAAAATCAAGATGAATTACTCACCTAATTAAACCATGCAAAGACCGAAAATGATGAAGGCCATTTCTCTTCTTCTTTTTTAAAGTTTCGGAAATAACAAAGAAATAAAAGATGGACATTCCACCCATTAGTGACTTGTTTTTGTTTTTATTATAATAATCATTTCATACATATATTATTATTCATTTCATATTATGAATATAAAACATTTATTTAGTATTATTTAGAGTGCTTTTGCCGTCCACTATACCTTCATGGTGGTTAATTTACCACTCCAACACCCATGCAAAATAAGACTATTCAATTTGACCACCAACTTTCATAGAAACCAATTTTTTATCATCTTTTATCTATTATAATATTATAACATATATTAAATTATTTCATTATAATATAAAATAAAACAACCAAATTCAATCACTATTACATGCATAATCATGACCATCCACTATCTCCATTTTATGGTCAATTTGCAACTCTAAACCTCCAATTTATAAAGACATCATCAATTTAGTACTTACACATTTAACCACCAAATTTTCTATTTATGCGATTAAGCCATTTTTTTCACAATTAAGCACTAAAACGATCAAATTTTAATACGAACTTTTCAAACACACCAATTCACATATAATGAGCATATAAAATAATATTAAAATATTTTTCCAACTCGAATTCGTTGTCCCGAAACCATCGTTCCAATTAGGGTCAAAATTGGGCTGTTACATTGATAGTGTGATACGAGGCTCCGACGATCTCCAATCCAAGTAAGTTCAATACACTATTAAACAAATGAAAGGAAAAGAACGAGTAAGCTACTAATAGCTTAGTAAGTTACATGTAAACAATAAGCATTCAATTAACAATTAACATTTTTACATATAACTAATCAATATCCTTCTTAGCAAACTTAATCACATACACATGTACAATCTTACCAATTCACTTGCAATACATTTATATACTTAACCTTTATTACGTATGCTCATTCTTTCAATTATACCTGCATTCACACTTCATCTCATATTCACTTTAATTCATTATTAATCCTGTTGAACACTTGGAATATACACGGATATGTAGAGAATTAGCACATAAGTGCCACACTGATATGTAGCCGAAGCTACCACTGAAATGTTGCCGAAGCTACCACTGTAATATAGCCGAAGCTACCACTGATCAATAACACTGAAAATGTCCAAGAGCTTGCTCACACAAGCTATCAGGTGTCTACAACACATGCTAGATCACCCAAAGACCCGGACTCATCTGTAACACTCAGAATAACGGTCTCTAGTGATATATCACTTGTATCCACTTCTATTCCTAAGTTCAACGGGGAATTTACACTTAACACTTATTTTAAACACTTTATCACATGAATAATTTTTCTTCCGCATTCAATATTAATTCACAAATCAAATGCAATTCACAATTTATAAAAATATATTGCTATTATTTACACATAACTTACCTCGGATGCAAAACGACTATTTTCGTAAATTAGTCGATAACCTTCTCTTTTCCCAGATCACCTTCACCATTCCTTCTTTCTTGATCTATATTAGCACAATTTAATACATTTTATCAACATTCCATTCAAACACAATTCATACATAATATTTTGGAAAAATTACATTTTGCCCCTAAAGTTTCATATATTTACACTTTTACCTAAAGCTCGGAAATTAAACTTTATCCCTTATTCTTATGTTTTAAGGCATGCTGATCATTTTTCCCTTCTATGACAACCTCAAATTCTCACTCTAATATATATTTATGAACACTAGGTACTTTTATTGATTATGTCGATTTACTCGTTTTCACTTAAAATCACTTAACAAAAATTGTTTAACATAATTTCAGGCTTCATATTCTATCATAAAACATCAAAATAAACACATTTCACCTATGATTATTTTTCCAAATATGAACCCTAGGTTAAATTATTGCTAGCATAAGCTAAATCGAGTTATCGGGACTCCAAAAACGTAAAGAAAATTAAAAACAGGGCTTGGATGCACTTACTATGAGCTTGAGAAGTTGAAGAAACCCTAGCTATGGTAACATGAAATTTTCAGCAGCAAAGAAATCTAATTGAAGAATATGAACACTTGTTTTCATCTTATTTTGTCTTTTATTCAATTTTGACAAAAATGCCCTTGACCACTTACTTAAATATTTTTCTAGAATTACCCTTATGTGTCCATAACACTAATTTATGGTCTATTTTCCACATAAACACTTCCAATTTCATGTAACAATTCAATTAAATCCTTTAGTCACTAATTAGACACACTTTGCATTTTTTTCAATTTAGTCCTAAAAATTCAATTAGGCACTAAATCATTAAAATTTCCTATCCATATTTTCACACAACATTTCAATTAATCAGTAATTAATAAAAATTTATAAAATTAAATTATTTCACTTCGGATTTGTGGTTATGAAACCACTATTCCGATTAGGCCCTATTTTGGGCTGTCACATGGAGCTTTTGTAAGATATATTTATTGGGATATTCATATAGTATAATTTTTTTATTCCACAAATAATATTAAAGAATTAAGATGTATCAACCACGGGAGTTAAATGAGATGGCAAAGGTTTTTCTTATCTTAATTAGTGGTCGAGGATTTAATCCTCGCTTTGGATATAGAGTAGCTTCAAAACCCATGGCCAACATCTACCCCTTAATAGGCCTACAGAATGCGGAAGATTAATTACTGGGCTCACTTCAGTAGAAATCTACATTCCATAATAGATTAATATTACATGTATATAACCATGTTAAAAAAGATATTTAATATAATAAAAAAGAATATGCATATCATTTATATATTTATTTTGATATATTATTTATGATATTGTATCTCACTTTCGACTTTTTAAAAAATAGTATTACCGTATTGTATCTCATAATTAATTATATTAATTTAAATATGTTTAAACTAACCTAAAAACACTATAATTAAAATTTTGAAGTTGTTAAAAATTAAGAAAGACCTTAAAATTTAATTTTCTTTGTTAATATATATGATTAGTGATAAAATCAATCAATGACATAGAAAATATAATTACATAATATTTACTTTGTTAATATATATATATATATATATATATATATATGGTTTCAAATTTATATGTTGTAACATGGAATTAGTTATATTATAATAAGATTTTAATTTGGCATGTTTAATTTTTTTAATTTAACTTGAACAATTCACTAAATTTGATTCAACTTGATCCGAAAAAATTCAAATCAAATTAGGATGATAAAATAGAACTCATCAACTCGAAATTTTTTCACTCGATTCAATCAAATGCTTATTCCTACTCAAACATCTTCTTCCTAAAACGATTTAAAAACAATTCTAACTTTACCATGCTTTTATCTTTCTCTAGACAACTTAAATCCAAAAAGTAATGTTTTTTTAAAGGTGTTTTAAAAGTTTAAATTATGTTTATTTCTTCTTCTTCTTTTTTTTTTTAATTTGTAAGCATAATATATATATTGCTTCATTCAAACTATTCTATTTAAAAGTAATGAATAATAGTTTCAGTTAAACAATACAATTGTCACAAAAGCTATTATAACATGAAAACCAAGCATTCCGATCACTAATTTAACATTCACCACCACATCTTGAACATAACCCTACGATCAATACCTGTTGTCGCTAATGTTTCTACCATTTCATTGTCATTCTGCTTTGCTTTTGAAAATGCTACCTCACCCACACAGGCTAGTCTCATTTCTATATCTGCGAATGTAGTTTGTTGTGACCAAGGTCTCCTATCTTTGTTCAATAACCAGTTATACGCCACCAGTGACCCAATTCTAACAATAATCAAACTAGATCCCCTCCACCCCATCTCAATTATTACATCCAACGCTGTAATTATTACTCCTAATTCAGCTGAATTTGCATCAATGGTATCACATGGTCCCGAGAATAAAACTCTTACAGTTTCTTCCTTATCTCTAAGAACACCTCCGCTGCCCGTAGCTTCCTCAGTTGCCATTCTGTGTAAGCATAATATATATTTCATTAGATTTGAAGTATTATATAATTTGCAAATATTGGGTGTTCTTAAATATAAAGAATCATTTTTTTTATTTTTAATATTATTTCATGTAAGCCTAATTTGGTAGAAGGATTATGAAATTAGATGAATCACCAAAATTATATACTAATTTTTTAAATCGAGACTTTTCTTTGTTCTTTTTTTTCACAAATACTTCAAATCTGTGTTTCCATGAATATGAAACGCTAAAAAAATTGAAATAAGAAAATTTATTTTATAAAATGCTTCATATCCGGATTCAAAATGAGAAATTTAATGGGAATTTTATAAAAAATTTAGGATTTATGATAACTTGTTAATTTGCATAGTTTCTTGTGATTAATTTGGTTTATTTCTGAATCAATCTTTGCTAAATTAGTATTTTTATGATTTAAATCTTGTTAGTGACGCAATTGGACAAAAGCAAGCTGAAAAGGGCCAAATTGAAAGAAAATCATTGAAATGGGGCCAAATCAAAAAGATGGAGGAAGCCAAGGACACATTAAATCTTTTGACTTTGTAAAAAGTCAAAAATAGAAAGTCCTATTTTATTTTATTTTTATTTTTTTTTAATTATTTTTATTTATTTTAGATTTTTATATTAAATTAGTTTAGACTATTTTTAGTAAACCCCATGCATATAAATAAGGGCTTTTTGTTCTTAGAAAATCATCAATCAATTAATCCTTTTCCTATTTCTATTTGGAGTTGAATTATCCCCTTTGTCTTTTTCTACTTCAATTTGGAGTTGAATTTTTCTTTTTCTTTTCAAATTGGCGTTAACAATCTGTAGTTTGTTTTCAATTCTTGTTTCTTTTCCAAAATTGGTTCAATTGCCTTCCAAGCTCCCTTTTCCTTTCCAAATCACATTCCACAACCTTCAAGCATGATTAAATTCATGCCACACTAAAATCGTTTCAGCTTTAAGCGGTTTTAACCCCGTCAAAAACCCGTGAGTTACGAACCTGAGCTATTTAACCCCTATTTTCCAATATTTATTATTTCTCCGGATCAAGAGTATGACTTCGTCAACTCACAAAGTCAAATCAACACTAAGTCAAAAAAGACGTCGTTTGAGTTAGTGTGGCTAGACGTACAGTTGGGATACCGAAAGGATCGATTGTCTAATCGGTTCTGTGAACACATTGGCATGCCAAGTGGGGATTGCTGTTTGGTTCCGTCAAGGGAAGTAGTAACTGGATTTAAACGCCCCACGCGGTTGAGGGCATTGGTTTGAGCTAGGCTCTTCTAGAACGCAAAGCTGTCGGAGTTCTAAATCACGAACGTTTCGTAGGTTGTTCGATCGGTAAGGGTTAGTTATAGGACGCTCGATAACTAATTTACACAAGGAAGAGTTGGTGTCCGAGGCGTCCTTGGTAGCTATAACTAGCTTATTGGAAAAGAGGAGTTCATCTAATTTCGAGGATCGGTTCAAAGATGGAAAAATCCGTGCCTAAAGCTAAGCTAAATTCAATTGATTTTCCTAATTTAATTTTCAATTTGATTTCCAATTTATTTAATTATCTATTTTTTTTTCAATTATTTAGTTTCTAAGTATTTTTAAACCCCCCGATTTATTTTTCAGCAGGTACGATAGGAGTCGTGGGCACGACCTTTGCCACGACCCTTTGACACGACATTCTATTCACAAGATAAACGCAGAAATTGATAATAAACGCCCGATCCCTGTGGAATCGACCCTACTACCACTCTACTACTACTTAGAGTTATTTGTAGGAATTATTTTTGGTAGTTTCGACGCCCATCAGTTTAGGGTTAGTTTTTTTTATCGATATTCAAACCTATAGTGAAACATATTTAGTTAATGTAAAATTATTCAAATATTTTTCGAGGCTAAATTGCACCCATGGTTACCTTTGTTTACCTCAAGTTACATTTTAGTTATTTATGCTTGAAATGTTATGTTTTAGTCAGTTATGTTATCATATTGTAGCATTTTAGTTACTGAGCCATTAATTGTCGTTAATGGTATAACGGTAAGCTGACGTGGCACATTAAATCATCATTTCAAACAAAAATTTTAGGTTAAATTATACAATTGGTCCCCATATTTTTTAGTCTTGAGCAATTTAAAATTTTCTTTTATGATATTTTAACTTTCCTTTGTTTTTTTTCATTTCTCTTTTTCTTCTCCCTTTGTTTTCCTACATTTTCCATTTGTTTTAACGTATCAAGAAGTCGATTTGGCAGTGAAGAAAGAAGCAGGAAGTCAAAAGCCATCATTTCCTATAATTAAAACCCATAAACCCATACCATCTACTAATTATCAAAACCCTCCACCACCACCCATCATCTTCGTTTCATCCACTAACACCTTCACCACTACCATGACCTCATTCATGACAGACCCAACAATATCATCCCCTCACCAATTAAACCTACGTTCAAATCAATCAAGAATCCAAGTAAACAACAATTAATAAGCCCAAAAAAATCACAAAGAGTCAAAGATTAGACTTGCAACAAAGAAAAAGAGTGTAAAAGAGAGAGAGAAAGAGAGATATGGAGAAAAAGAGAGGGGTTAGATTTAGGTCAAGGGGTTCGAGGTACTCCGAAAACTTTCTTATTGGTCCTAATAGTCAAGAAAGAGGTATTGGTGTTAGGAGGAGCACATATCAAAAAATCAAGCCGACCTAGTGGTCAATGATGGAGATTCGATCTTGAATAGTCCAAAAGTTGGGGATTTTTGAGATGTTTTCTAAAGGAGGTCATGGTAGTGGTGAAGGTGTTAGTGTATGAAATGAAGATGACGGGTGGTGGTGGAGGGTTTTGATAGGTAGGAGATGGTATGGGTTTATGGGTTCTAGTTATAAGCAATGATAGCTTTTGACTTCGTGCTTATTTCTTCACTGCCAATTTGACTTCCTAATAGGTTAAAAGAAATGGAAAATGTAAGAAAATAGATGGAGAAGCAGAAGAGAATGGAAAAAAAGAAAGAAAGTTAAAATAACATAAAAGGAAAATAATTAAATTGTTCAAAACGAAAAAATATGGGGACCAACTGTATAATTTAACCTAAAATTTTTGTTTGAAATGATGATTTAGTGTGCCACGTCAGCTTACCACTACACCATTAATGGCAATTAACGGTTTAGTGACTAAAATGTTACAACACGATAACGTAAGTAACTAAAATGTAACATTTCAAATATAAGTGATTAAATTGTAATCGAGGTAAACAAAAGTGACCATGGGTATACTTTACCCTATTTTTTAATAATGTAATATATAAATGATTAGCGTGATAAATTTTATTTAATAAATAGTAAATTTTATTAACTGATTTAAATTTTAAAAACTAAAAGGAAAACAATAAAATAAGACAAATTTTATTAATAATACTAATTATAAAAATAACGTGAAAAGGAGCAAAATTTTGGTAAACAAAATTACGTTTTAAGAATGATACAGAATAAGACTTAATTTGGCAGGATCAACTTTTAATTTCTTTGTACATAACTCACCTACAAAATTGGAAAAAAAAATAGTATAATTAAAAAAGTTTGAATGAAAAAATCAATAAAATATTGTAATAAGTCCATTTTGCCCGGCCTATATAAATAAAACAAATCAGAAAATAATAATAAAAAATAAAATAAACCAAAAGTCCAGTTTAATTTACAATCCGTTTACAAGCCCAAAACAGACTACCCCAAACCCAAAACCTGTTACACCCGCCTAATCGAGTACCCAAACCTATGCATTAAAAGGGCCCAATACCCAAATGCTTTGAGACCTAGGGTTTCGAAAACCTCACTGTAAGCGCCCAACACACCTTTCTTCACCACGCAAATCCACAGTCTGAATAATGCTCCACCACGAGATCTCACTGCTCACCTACAAAAGGAAAGGAAAACAACGAAAATAGCAAGTATAATGCATAAAGAGCAAAAAAATAAGGTCCTATGTTTATTTCCGATTTATTTTGGGTTATAAAACCCACTATAATCAGTAAATGGGGGATTTTTTTATACGTACATACAAAAATATACACAGAATACAATAAAAAACACAAAAGAACAGAGGTGATTTTTGCTTGTTATATCTCGCATATTGCTATTTTATTTTTTTTTCTATTCATGCATATATACTTTTTTTTTAAAATACAAATACTAAAAAATAGATAAAACGAGTTTTACCTTTCAATTCGCACTGAAAAAAATGAAATTTATGGCCTCTGGCCGCCGTATATGGCTGCGCTGATGGTGGCGCATGCGGCGATGGCCCGTAAGTCCGATGACCGGAACCCAGACGGGGGGAAGGGAGGATTGAGAGGATTTCTGAGTTTTTTTTTTTTTAAAAACAGATAAATTCAAATGTTTTTTTTTTTATATAAATGTGGCTTATATAGCAATATAGAAACGACGCCGTTTTTGCTTAAGATAATAAGTATTAAAACAACGTTATTTAAATTCCAGACCCGCGCGTTGACCCGATACCCGGGTAGGATCCGCGTGTTTTTATAAAAGGGACAATTTTCCTCTTTGGTCCTTCCACAATTTTATTGTTTTTAATTTTGTTCAATTTAAATTTTCTTTTATTTTTTAATTCAGCCCTGAAATTTATATTTTCTTGCAAGCTGATCCTAGGACTATTTTAAGGCAGAAAAGGGGAACGGCGTCGTTTAGGAGATAAGGCAAAATTGCCTAATAGGTCCCTATAATGTGACGTGCATTTTAATATGGTCCTTTTACATTTTTTACCCTGGATTTTGTTTTATTTCGATTTAATCCCTGTTTCTTTGATTTTTAACCTTTTTTATTTATTTATATATTTTTAATTACTTTAGTATTTTGTGAAATTAATTTGTTTGTATTAAATTCTATATTATATTTAATTTTATAATTTGTATAGTGTGTATTACTTAAATTAATTTATTAATAATATAAAGTCTTTTATGTATTGATTATTTTAAATATATTATTTCCTTATATGTATTAAATTGTTATATTACATCACTTATACGTATATTTTATATATTCAAGTTTTTTATATACTAACCGTTTAAAATATATATTTATTTTATTACATACATATATATGTCTTTTTAGATTTTGCCATGTCATTTCTTTATATATGTTTTTTATTTATAGTATCTATTTATTATTTGGCATATGTCATTCATTTTATATTGTCATTTTATTTTTATCTTGTATGTTAAGTTTATATTTATTTTTATTCTTTATATCTTTATTTGATTATCCATGCTCTTTTATTTGATTATTATTTTATGTGTGCTTTAGTATAGTTATTTATATCAGAATACCCCTAACTCCGAATCACCACCCGATTAGGGTTATGTGCCTTACATTTATTAATATCAAAACATGGCATTCAATATATTAAACTTGAGCTAATTTCACATTATTTCACATGATTTACTTAACATACATATTTTCACTCATTTTAATTTGAATTCATGAACAACTTATACATTCCCCAATTAAGTCTAATTAATAGCCGATTTAAAACATAACATTAACGCTTATCCTTTTATAAAATACCATATATCCGAACATCTCAATATAAAATGTCGAATACCTAAATGCATAAAATAGGTATACACTCCACGATACATACTATAAATCTTAACCCATGTACATTTTAATAAAAGCAAGTTTAGCTTACTCAAAACTTCTATACAATTATTCAAGTCATGATATGATAAAAGAACCTAATTAGCAACCTTGATAAATGGCTCATCATTTCAAATTTTCCATCAACCTAGAAATTTCATTAACCATCTCAACCACATTCAAGAATTTATTTCATAACCGAACAAGCATGCTACTTAAACTAATTTCATATAATCATAAGGTAATATTCTCCAAGCCGAATTTATAATGCACATATATATACATTCATCATGTTAAGCAAACGATTCAACTCAAACAACATCATAGAAACTTAACCACATCCGAATTCCTCCAATTGAGAACATATACCAAGCCAAACAATATTATCATCTTTACTACTCAGTTAGACTAATTCCAACCATTTCACCTAATCTCATTCCATCCACTATCAAACGTACATACTCATTCAAATTAAGTAGCTTTCAACCAAAATTTCTCATGAACACACACACACATATATATATACACACTAACTTACTATCTTTACTTAATTCATAGAAGAAGTAAAAGCCATTTTCGCATGGTATTTTAACATCCCATTCAAAAGATATGTTTAACATTTGTAGTTTAGCCTATACATGCCATTTACTTAAAGTTTATTTCAAAAGTACCAAAAATTTCGATAGTGTGCTTGACTTCGACAAGGATTCCCGAGTTCGAGCTACGACTTTAAAGACCTAAAACACCATGAAACCAACACTTCAAGTAAGCTTAAATAGCTTAGTAAGTTTTAAGCAAAAAGGTAAAATACACAAATAAGCATTTCACTATTATTCTTTAGTTTCAACTAAAGATTTAATAATTCATCCTATCCACATAAACTAGATTAACATTCATCAATCCCATGCTCACTCAATCCCATAATAAACAAAAGAAAAAGTAGTAACCACATAGTCATATGCTTTATAGCCGTATTTAAACAACTTACCTGACACTTTTATTTACCTTTTATAATTACCTCAATTCTTGAGGAAATCTAATAATCCGCACACACAGTGCCATGCAACCGATCTCGCACACACAAGATTTGGTAATAAATTTCCGCACACACAAGTGCCTTCTCGATCGATTTCACACACACAGTGCTCGGTGATTATATTTTCGCACACACAGCGTTTTTCAACCGATCTCGCATACACAGTGCTCGGTGATTATATTTCCGCACACACAGTGCTTTTCAACCGATCTCGCACACACAATGCTCAGTGATTATATTTCCGCACACATGCTTTTTCAACCGATCTCGCATACACAAAGGTTTCGGTGATTATATTTCCGTACACACGATTTTTTTCAACCGATCTCGCACACACAAAGGTTCGGTGATTATATTTTCGCACACACAGTGATTTTCAACCCATTTTCTCATCAGTAGTATATACGCATAGGATTTCATTTCCATCCATACAAATACACATACAATTAAAGATCCAAACAAATTCTATCTTTTATCACCTTATATCCCATTCGGCCACATCTATCTATATATGTTAAAATAACTATTCCATTCCATCACTTATTTCCAAAATCCATATTAAACTACTATTCATATCATAATTATTTATCCAAACCAATACTACCAAAATCACATAGAAATCATCTACACATTCAACTATCATGAATGTTAACCCCAATCCACATCAAATTCAAAGAATTAAAGAAGAACAAATTTCAATATGCTCAATTCAACTAGACAATAGATACACATACTTACATGCATATAATAGACTCCATTCAACTAATGTATCTTAACACTCCCATGCTTCATTCAGCAATTCCCCAAATAATTCATTAACAAAGATTATAATTCTCATTTCAAAATATTATTCGATTGAACCTAATTGCTTATAAACTTACTTGGTAGTTGAGAAGCTAAAATTTTTCGGTTACTCGATTAATTTAGCTTTCCCACGATCCGATTCCGGTTCTTTCCGTCCTCATTCTTTATAAGACATGCAAAACCAAAAAGAAATGAAAGTTTAAGCTTCCTCTTCCCTTGATAATTCCGTCAAGAAGATGGGGAAGAAAGAGATGAAACAAGAATATGTTTTTCTTATTTTATTAGCATTCACATATATTTTATTACCCCACTAACACTTTATAAAATAATAAAATACTCCTTAATAATTCTATCTCATTGTTGCCGTCCACCATCATTCTTCTTGATGGCCAAATTGCCACTTAAAGACCAATCAAGAGAAAGCCTATTCAATTTAATCCTAACTTTCAAAATAGCTAATATTTTTATACTTATTCAATCAAATCCTTTTACTAAATTATTCACATTAGTAATGAATTAACTCAACAAAATTTTAGCACGTGTTTAAACATATTTGTTAAACACGAAAATAGTAATAAATAAAAATAAAATTAATAAAATTATTCCTTTCTAATTTGGATTCGTGGTTCTGAAACCACCGTTCCGACTAGGGTCATTTTTGACCGTTACAATATCATTCGTTATTTTATATTCTTTAATTGTCTATATTCGTATTAATCGTTAAAATGACTTGTAATTATGGTGAATTGTTATTTGGTGATATATTAATGCAATTTTTTACTCAAATCATTTTTAAAAGAAATGCATTTTGGTTAAATTGTCTCATTTTATTCAAAAGATTTTTTTTAAAAAGGGGTACGACGATACATAATATCTGAGAGCCTCGAGAAAATTTTACCCTAACTCACTGGGCTTCGATTTTTCTCGTTGGACTTAAGATATTAAACATTTCTTTTTTGAAATTGAAACTTATAAACTTCGAATCAAAACTTATTCTCGAGAATTCAAGGTGTTATATCCTAACTTATTGGATATGATGTTTTGTATCTCAATATAAGGATTTTCTACAAATAAAGGTAAGCTTATTTCGAAGTTTTGAAATATTGCATTCTAATTCATTGGGTGTGGCATTTTATTTCTTTGAGATAAGTGAATCTTTACTTTCTTTCAATTAAAAGGATCATATTTTTAAAATTTTCAACATTAGGACAATAATTAATCAATTCGGTACCAATTTTGGGCGTTACGAAGGTGCTAGCCCTTCCTCGTATGTAACGGACACCCGAACCTGTTTTCTTGAATTTCATAGGCCAAAATCAATGTTTTGAAATAAAATATTTTATAAGGTGCTCCGATCACACCTAAGCAAAAAGGGATTGGTGACGACTCCATTTTCATTTTAAAGTCGATCCCCATTTTTTTAAAGAAAACAATGAAAAGGGTTTCGACAAATATAATTAAAAAAAATAGTAATGACACACCTTGAACTAATTATAAGGAATGGGATTCTATTTTTGGTATGATATGTATTATCAAGTTGTTGTTGAAAGTATCCAATTGACTTCACTCTTTTTAGTTTCTTTGAAACTAAGACACCTTCCATTAAATTAGTAAAATTAAAATAAGAGATTAATTTCAAAACTAGATGTCAACTTTTATTCGATGTACAATTTGATACATGAACTTTGATTTGGTGTAATTATTCACTGGAATTGATTGTTATTCAAATGTATATAGTAAACTTTAATTCATCCAAGAATAGATGGAAAAGCAGAGACAAAAAGATGAGAGAAATGCACAGATTGAGAAGCTAATTGAGGAGTTGAAAGCAAATAGAGTTGCTCAAAGGCAGGATCCAAATTGTCCATTTTACATGCAGGCAACAACATACAGGTCAAGGTAACAATGATTTTGATGATATGTTAGGGAACGATGATACAAATAGAGTTTCCTAGTCGAGGGATGCTGCACCCCATGCGGCTTGTCTTTGAACGATCAGCCTAGGCAGACACTTGTCGGTCGGGAAAAAGGGAGGCTGGGCATAGGGCCAACCATTCAAATGATCACCTCGCCTAGCCACTTAAACCGACAAATTTCATGGGGAGGCACCAAGCTGGTTAGGTCCATTTGGGCAAAACGACGACGGTTCGAGGTGCTGGGGAGTCGCGTTGGCGATGGCACCACCGGGCACGGTGGCGATCTAGCGACCTGTGGATGGTTGGTAGCAATGGTTCTTCGGTGATAGAGTAGTTAAAAAAATTAGACTCCTAGTGAGAATCGGGTAACTTGATTTTAAATTAACTTTTCCAAAGATAATATTGCTTTAATGAATTTAATATTAAATTTAATTTAATATTTATCTAGATAATATTTTATTAGTTTACTATTAATGTGATTAATTCTAATCCTAGTTGAACTCTCTCTAAACTCTCCTTATATAAAGAGAGCATGGGTCATTATTCTCATACACTTGAATTCAAGAAAAGTTGTAGAGAGAAAATTCTCTAAAGAAATTATTTCAAAAAATTTCTAGAGATATTCTTGTTATTTACAACTTGATCTCAAAAGTTTAAAGAAATTACGAAATTGCCTCACTGGTAATTTTGTGAAAAATTTTTGATTTGAAATGAGCCCACACTCGATAGACGTGAGCTGGAGGATATCAAAGAAGACTTGTAATGCCCCAAAATATTAAGAACTTGTTTGTGAAAATATGCAGTAATTAAATATTGTATCTGTGGTTCTGTGTTCTGCGATTGAGTTTAAAGTCTGGAGTTCGAGTCGTATCATTAAAAGTTTTATTATTTTAAAGTCTACCCATAAACATGCATTACCCGCTTAAGTTCAATTCTCTGTGAAGGGGTAGCAAGAATGAGCCTACTTGTTCACTGGTTAAGCATCTGTCTGTTTCGAGTTCGAATCCTATCGTATGTATTAGAAATGTATTTGTTTGCAAATTTTGGGAAGAGGGTGATTAGTTTAAGTAGTCTAAAGAAAAGTTATCGTTCTTTTTCTTTGTCTTTTTTTTTTTAAAAATTTTCTCCTTTTCTTCTAAAAAACATTTTCTTTTCTTTTTGCAACCGATTTCATGGAGTAGTAAAGTTTAGTTGTGTGAGACCAATTTAGTGTAAGTTCATTGTAAATTTTGACATTATACTTTTCGTTCGGTTATCATTCTCTGTCAAAACAGGACTTTGCCGTTTAGTTAACTTAATGTTAAACACTAGATTTACTACTTTGTTTAGGCAAGGGTGTTGCCAAAGACAATAATCCGCCGTGTGAGCTAATTCCTTTTGTGTCGTACGAGGTAAGAGTGCAAATTGGTTTAGAATGGTGTCGAATCTTTCGACGTATGTTAACGATAAGTGATTTCTATCAAATATTGAAATTGATGATGTAATTGTTTGTGGAATGGATAATTAGGTTCCGGGTAGTCTCCGTATCATTTCTCCGCCAAAACCAGAACATGTGCGTATCGAAAACTCTATTTTTCAAGTTTCGGATTGCCAAAAATGGAGGCTGTCAACAACACACGGCCAGGCACACGGGCATGTGGTTAGGCTGTGTGCGTCATACGGACATGTGACAGGTCGTGTAACTCACTATTCATGGTATAAAAACGACACGGCCAAAGACACGGGCGTGTGCCCAGGCCGTGTAACTCACTGTTCATGGTATAAAAACCACATGGCCAGTAGGGACACGGGCATGTGCCTAGGTTGTGTAACTCACTGTTCATGGTATAAAAACCACACGGGCAGGGACACAGGCGTGTGCCTAGGCCGTATGACTCACTGTTTGTGCTTGAAATCCACACGGCCAAAGTACATGGGCGGTGCCCAGGCCGTGTGGCAATTGTGTTGGACCCGAGAACTGTTTTGGGGCTGAGGTGGTTGCTCCACTTTGGTATTGGCTTTCTCGATACATGAATGACTGAATTCGCTTACATGACACTGAACTATGGGTCAAAAACTTGAAAGTGCACTGTAATATTATTCTGTTATTGAACTGTTGTATTAGTTATGTTGTAACACCTTCAAGATTAATCATGACAAATATATATTCATATATATCAATAGTACACTTAACACTCATTTCCCATAACCCAATATACCCTAGCACTCAATGGAAAATATAAATTCCATACTAAATCAAGTCATGGTCAATCATATTTTTTTTTTTCCACAAACTTGCATTAACATACTATATGCATCATTCAAAATCATATACATGCATTTGTACATGCCGCATATATATATATATATATATATATACAAGGAATAAAAATATATAAAAATGCTTGCCACAATACCGTATTTACCTAAGCATTATATTCAAGCTTAATAAATTTTAAACCAACCTAAATCGAGCTATATTCAAAACCAAAATTTCACAACTATATTTATATATCACTCAAACATATTCACTCAATTCATGGATAGAAATGAAGCCATTTTCATGGCCTTATATACATCCATTTCAAAGTACTCAAAAGAGTAACCTAGCTTATACATGCCATAATTCCCAAAAGTTTCATAAATAAAGAGGTACCCAAGATAGATGATAGTGTGATGTGACTTCGACAAGAATTTCCCGAGTTCGAGCTGCGACTTTAAAGGCCTAAATCACCATGAAACCAACACTTCAAGTAAGCTTAAATAGCTTAGTAAGTTTTAAGCAAGAAGTAAAGTACACAAAAAAAATGCATTACGCCATTACTTTAGTTTTCAAACTAACTATAGAATAATTCAATCTATAAACATGTAGTCAAACTAACATTCATCAATCCCATATTCATTTAATCCCAATTCAATAATCAAAGTGACCATATAGTCACATGTTTCATAGTCAATTTAAATCAATTTACTTAAATTCACATTAAAATGATGAACCATTCGCCAAACATACCTGACGTCATTATGTACTTTTAATAATTGCTTCTATTCTTACCTTTTTACCGATCTCGCACACACAGTGCTCGGTGATGCTATTTTCCACACACACAGTGCTTTTCAACCGATATCGCATACACAAAGGTTTCGGTGATTATATTTCCGCACACAAGGCCTTTCAACCGATATCGCATATACAAAGGTTTCGGTGATTATATTTTCGCACACACAGGTTTTCAACCGATCTCGCACACACAGTTCTCGGTTTATAAGTTCGCATACATAGTGCTTAGACAATCGATCTCGCACACATAGTGCTCGGTGTATAAGTTCGCACACATAGTGCCACCAATCCCATGTTTCTTCACAAAGAAATACACATATATACAAATCTTCATTCATATATACACACTTAATTAATTAGGGATTCACAAATAACTCATTTATTCATATATACACATTACATTCGGCTCACACATAACATACATTTAACACATATTCACCACCTTCCAAAGATCATCTCTAGTATCATCATTATCAATAACCATCTTGAATCGCATATATACATATTCAACAACTCAATTAAATCAAGTTTACTTATACATTTATCAAGCACAACATTCGGCCATTTCATGCTAAATCCACCTTCACATTCGGCAACATGAAAATTAACTTCCTTAAAATCCTTTAACATATGCGCATAGTATAAAATAAAATTCAATTAAATCCAATTGCTTAAAACTTACTTCGTTATTTGTCAAATTAAGCTTCCCGCCACTCATTGACTTTAGACTTCCCGATTCGCTTCCAAATCTTTCCTTCCTTGATCTAAACAAAGTTCAAAAGAGTCCATTCAAATTGATTTCATTCATTTCAATACTAACACATAATTGTACCATTTCTTTTTATTCATTCCAACAAATAACAATTCATATTCTTTTGATCTAAAACCGAATACTCCTCAAGTTCAATTAAGTCCCCTTATAACATTTAAAATTAATCATAGCATATAATTTATCAATTTGCCAATTTACCAATTTACCCCTCTAGTTTCATTTCTTGTAATTTAGTCCCTAAACACAAACTCACAAAATATTTAAAATTTGAACCTAATCCTTAATGGCCGAATATTACTCCCCCTTGTACGAATCCATATAATTCAATTATCATGCATTTTAGACCCTTCACTAATTATTTTCACAATTTGAACCATCATGCACTACTTCATTTACAACTCCCTTATCAAAATATGTTGATCTCAACCATTTATAACTATTTTTCCATCAAGCAAAACAAATCAAGAGCATTTCAACAATAATCAAACCATAGCATGCTAAATCTCAAAATTCCAACATGGGTTCAAGAATGCTCAAGACAAGGGACTCTAAAATGTAAGAATTCTCAATAATTTTGCTTAATTACTAACCTAATTTGAGCATGCACCAACCGAAAATGAAGAGAGCTTCAAGTCTCTTTATCACCTTCAAACATTCTACCACTTCAAGAAAAAAAAAAAGATGAATACTTTCCTTCTTCTCTTGCTTTTGTTTTATTATTCCTTTGTTTTTACTCAAATTATAATATAAAAAAACACCACTAACTAAAGTAAATTAAATTTAATATACAAGTAATGATTATGCCGTCCATCGCCATGAAATGTGGAAAATTGACATGCAAATCCTCACTTAAATAAAATAATTCAATTGACTTTCTTAATTCATGCACACTACTTTTACCACTTAAGCTATTTGATCCTTTTTATTAAATTAAACATCTAAACAAGCAATTAAATTCACGAAATTTTAGCACATAGTCAATCGTAGATATTTAACAAGGAAATAATATTAAATTATTATTTCTGACTTGGATTCGTGGTTCCAAAACCACCGTTCCAGTTAGGGTCATATTTAAGCTGTTACAACTCCCCCTCCTAAAAGAAATTTTCGTCCCCGAAAATCTTACCGATGAATAAGTGCGGATAGAGTTCTTTCATAGATTCTTCAGTCTCCCAGGTTGCTTCCTCAACCCCGTGTTTAAGCCACAACGCTTTAACTAGCTTTATTTTCTTATTCCGCAACTCTTTCACTTCATGAGTTAATATGCGAATCGGTTCCTCTTCATAAGTCAAATCAGACTGAATCTCTATTTCCACTGGGCTAATCACATGAGAAGGGTCGGATCTGTATCTTCGAAGCATCGATACATGAAACACATTATGAATCTTGTCTAACTCAGACGGTAACCTCAATCTATACGCAACCGGCCCAATACGCTCGATAACCTCATAAGGCCCAATAAATCTCGAGCTTAACTTTCCTTTCCGGCCGAATCTGAGTAATTTTTTCCACAGTGAGACCTTCAAGAATACTCGATCTCCAACTTGAAATTCAATGTCTTTACGCTTCAAATCTGTATAAGACTTTTGACGATCTGATGCCGTCTTCAAGCTATCACGAATTACGACCACTTTCTCGTTCGGTTTCCTTAATCAAATCAACCCGTGTAATTTGTTTTCCCGAGTTCACCCAATACAATGGTGTATGACATTTTCGATCGCACAAAGCTTCGTAGGGTGCCATTTTGATACTAGAGTGATAGCTATTATTATACGCAAATTCAATCAAAGGCAAGTATCGCTCCCACGCACCCTCAAACTCAAGAACACAACATCTCAACATATCCTCGAGTACTTGAATAACTCGCTCGGTGGCCGTCAACCGAGGGTGGAAAGTCAGACTAAAATGTAACTTGGTACCTAGAGCATCTCGTAGTTTCTTCCAAAATCGCGATGTGAATCTCGGATCCCTATCCGAAACAATAGAGATAGGTACTCCGTGTAACCGTACAATCTGCGATACATACAATTCAGCCAACTTATCAAGTGAGAAATCCATACGTACCGGAATAAAATGAGCTATTTTCGTCAATCTAACAACAATAGCCCAGATTGCATCTTTCTTACTCGGCGTCAACGGTAATCCTGACATAAAGTCCATAGTGATTTGCTCCCACTTCCATTCAGGTATCATAATCGGTTGAAGAAGTCCCGACGGTACCTGATGTTCAGCTTTAACTTGTTGACACACTAAACATTTTGACACAAAATCAGAGATGTCTTGCTTCATGCCATGCCACCAATAATGCTGTTTCAGATCGTTATACATCTTCGTACTACCCGGGTGAATCGACTATCTACTACTATGTACTTCATTACAAATCTTAAATCTTTCTAATTAACTCAGGGTTCTTAGGTACACAAATCTGATTCTTGAACCGTAAACATCCTTCAGCATCTAATTGAAAATCTGAATCCGCACTCGAACCACAATGATCCCTTTTTGTTTTTAAACATCATCAACTTCTTGTGCTTCTCGAATCATTGTTCAATCATTGGTCTCACCTTCACCAAAGAATGATCGCACCATCCTCAACCCTAGCCATGTTCGTGATTCATCGCTCTTAAAGCAAATAGTGATTTTCGCTAAGCGATCAAGAACCACGTTAACCTTTCCGGGTGATAATCAATTATAAGCTCATAATCTTTAATAATTCCAACCATCGTCATTGCCTCGATTCAGTCCTTTTGAGTCATTAAATACTTTAGACTTTTATGATCCGAGTAGATGTGGCTTTTCTCACCGTAAAGATAGTGACGCCATATTTTCAAAGCAAAACTATAGCACCAACTCAAGATCATGAGTTGGGTAATTCTTTCGTGCGCTTCAACGCCACGAAGCATAGGCTACAACTTTACCTCTTACATCAAAACACAAATGAGTCCGTTCAATGAGGCATCGCTAAAATAACAAATTCCTTACCCGACTCGTTGCACAAGTCATTGGGGCTTCCACAAGAAAGTTTTCACTGATCGAAACTCTTCGACACTTTTCCGACCATTCAAATTTGACGTCCTTTTGCAATAGTTTTGTCATCGAGGCAATGCTATCATAGAGAATCCTTTCACGGTTGCCTATAATATCCCGCAAGTCCCGAAAACTACGAACCTTAGTAACATTCTCATGGAGACTTCCAATCAAGTATAGCCGAAATTTTACTCGGGTCAACTCGAATACCTGATGCAGAAATGACGTGCCCCAAAAAGCTAACTTCATTCAACCAAAACTCACATTTGCTGAACTTCGCATATAATTATTTTTCACGCAAAATCTATAGCACTAGTCTCAGATGCTCAGCATGCTCGGTTTCATCTCGGGAGTAGATTAGTATATCATCTATAAATACAACTACAAATCGATCTAAGTACGATTTGAAGACTCGATTCATC
This sequence comes from Gossypium rotundifolium, assembly GCA_025506655.1. Classification (NCBI taxonomy): domain Eukaryota; kingdom Viridiplantae; phylum Streptophyta; class Magnoliopsida; order Malvales; family Malvaceae; genus Gossypium; species Gossypium rotundifolium. The sequence goes on along the minus strand of CP106725.1, from coordinate 4,109,114 downwards.
AGATCCATGAAAACCGCAGGGGTATTAGTGAGCCCAAATGGCATAACTAAAAACTCATAATGACCATATCTCGTCCGAAAAGCGGTCTTTGGTACATCTGCTTCCGAACTCAGAATGATAATATCCTCGACCTCAAATCAATTTTGAGAACACTGCAGCTCCTTTGAGTTGATCGAATAAATCATCGATATGTGGCAACGGGTATTTATTCTTTATGGTCACCATATTAAGTCGTCGATAGTCAATGCACATTCTAAATGTTCCATCTTTCTTTTTCACAAATAAACGGTGCACCCTGTGGAGAGAAACTCGATTGGGCAAAACCTCCGTCATCAATTCTTGCAACTACGCTTTCAACTCTTTTAATTCAATTTTGCCATTCTATACTGAGCTATCAAAATCGTAGTCGTCCCCGGTACTAACTCAATCCCAAACTCTACTTCTCGAACAGGTGGCAATCCCGGCAATTCCTCCTAAACACATCCCGATACTCACACACAACTGGTACTAATTCAATCTTCTTTTCTGTCACTTTACTATCAATCACGTAAGCAAGGTAAGCTTCACAACCCTTTCTCAAATACTGCCGAGCCAACATCGAGGATATCACTGTCGATAGCCCATTCAAATCCATAGACTCTAATCTTACGATCTCATTATTCTGACCTCTCAACTCAATAGTCTTTCGTCTACAATTCACTATCACATCATGAACAGTCAACCAATCCATACCGAGGATGATGTCGAATTCATCGAAAGGTAATAACATCAGATCGGCCGAAAAACACATGTCTCGAATCATTAAAGGACACTTTATCAATCAACACCCAACGACCCAAAGGGTTTGAAACCCGAATTACAAATTCATGAGACTCAGCGGTGAGTCTTCATCGGATACTAATGTTTCACGACATACGAATAAGTTGAGCCGGATCAATCAAAGCAATTACATTAGTATCAAAGAGAGTGAAAATACCGAAATAACGTCCGGAGATGAGGCCTCCTCTCTAGCACGGACGACATAAGCTCTAAATTGGTACTCGAGTATCTGCTTCGGATAACCAGATCTGAAGTCCTCTCTCATGCGCGCTCTTACCTCCCCCACTACGAGCTAATCGCCTCTAGCGGTAGTGTGTTTGGTCTCGCCCTCTGAGTAGTGCCCTTCTCAACAGTCTCCGGACAATCTCGGACGAAGTGATTTTGCGAACCACACTGGTAACAAGCGCGATTAAAAGTTTTACCTCAGCATTCTCCGAAATATCGTCTACCGCACTGCTGATATTCAGGTTTGCTCGACCGAGCATTGTCGACACTAGCCACTGATGTAGCTCGAGAACTCATTGGTGGCCGATCACGAATAGAAATCCCAGTATTGGGTTTGGTCGACTATCATTGTTCTTAGTCTTCTTTGTTGCCATTTGTGTAAATCTACCCGCGGATCTTTTCCGAAAATCCTTAGATTCCATTTTAGCTTTTCGTTTTTCTTTTCCCAGTTCTTTAGCTTTACAAGCTCTCTCCACAAGTACAACAAACTTGTTAATCTCAAGAATGCCAACCAGAGTTTTATGCATTCATTCGCACCATCCTCGAATCTCCCACATAACAAATTTCGGAAGATACACATTCACGAGCATAGCGACTAAGTCGCACAAATTTGCGCTCGTATTCAGACACAGTCATACGACCTTGCTTGAGCTCGAGAAATTCCTTACGCTTAGAGTCTATGAAGCGTTGACTTATGTACTTTTTGAACTCCGCCGTAAAGAAGTCCTGTAACTCTCTTTCGGGACAACAGATACGGAGTATTCCACCAAGAATAGGCGTAATCCCGTAATAAAGATATGGCGACTTCAAGCACTCATCCGGTGCACAAGATAACTCATCAAAAATACGGACGGATATCGAGCCAAAATTCACTCTTTCAAAGATCGCCGCCATCTTCACTCTAAATTCTTGAGCTCGTGCTTTCTTATACGATCAATAGGAGGTTTAGATACTTTTCGAGATTGGCAATAGGAGGTACCATTGGTGTTACGGGGAACATTCGGATTCGAGGTTGGTTGAACAGTAGGAGTGGTTCGTAAGTAATGGTGAACCAATCACTCATCATATTATGGAAGGCCCGCTTTACACTCTCATCCGGGCCACTCGCAGCAGTCGAGATTCTTCCGACGCTGTCCCTTGTCAGTGGAGCAGGCGCCACACTCTCGACATCATCAACTACTGCTCACTTGGGATCCGGATCCATTACTGTATATAAAGAAACAAAATACATTTCGCTGTCAGAAGTCATCACACTATCATATTGTAAATAATGACATGTATAGCTAGACTTTCACATGCTACGTTAGTCTGAGAACCGACTAAACCGTAGCTCTGATACCAATAAAATGTAACACCTTCAAGATTAATCATTACATATATATATATTCATATATATCAATAGTACACTTAACACTCATTTCCCATAACCCAATATACCCTAGCACTCAATGGAAAATATAAATTCCATACTAAATCAAGTCATGGTCAATCATATTTTTTTTTCCACAAACTTGCATTAACATACTATATGCATCATTCAAAATCATATACATGCATTTGTACATGCCGCACATATATATATATACAAGGAATAAAAAAATGTATAAAAATGCTTGCCACAATACCGTACTTACCTAAGCATTATATTCAAGCTTAATAAATTTTAAACCAACCTAAATCGAGCTATATTCAAAACCAAAATTTCACAACTATATTTATATATCACCAAACATATTCACTCAATTCATGGATAGAAATGAAGCCATTTTCGTATGGCCTTATATACATCCATTTCAAAGTACTCAAAAGAGTAACCTAGCTTATACATGCCATAATTCCCAAAAGTTTCATAAATAAAGAGGTACCCAAGATAGATGATAGTGTGATGTGACTTCGACAAGAATTTCCCGAGTTCGAGCTGCGACTTTAAAGACCTAAATCACCATGAAACCAACACTTCAAGTAAGCTTAAATAGCTTAGTAAGTTTTAAGCAAGAAGGTAAAGTACACAAAAAAAATGCATTACGTCATTACTTTAGTTTTCAAACTAACTATAGAATAATTCAATCTATAAACATGTAGTCAAACTAACATTCATCAATCCCATATTCATTTAATCCCAATTCAATAATCAAAGTGACCATATAGTCACATGTTTCATAGTCAATTTAAATCAATTTACTTAAATTCACATTAAAATGATGAACCATTCGCCAAACATACCTTACGTCATTATGTACTTTTAATAATTGCTTCTATTCTTACCTTTTTGGTGATGCTATTTTTCGCACACACAGTGCCTTTCAACCGATATCGCACACACAGTGCTCGGTGATTATATTTCCGCACACACAAGGTGCCTTTCAATCGATATCACACACACGAGGCTTTCGGTGATTATATTTCCGCACACACAAGCCTTTCAACCGATCTACTTTTACACAATTTTTTGTTTATAAGTTCGCACACATAGTGCTTGAGACAACCGATCTCACACACACGGTTTTCGGTGTATAAGTTCGCACACATAGTGCCACCAATCCCATGTTTCTTCACAAAGAAATACACATATATACAAATCTTCATTCATATATACACACTTAATTAATTAGGGATTCACAAATAACTCATTTATTCATATATACACATTACATTCGGCTTACACATAACATACATTTAACACATATTCACCACCTTCCAAAGATCATCTCTAGTATCATCATTATCAATAACCATCTTGAATCGCATATATACATATTCAACAACTCAATTAAATCAAGTTTACTTATACATTTATCAAGCATAACATTCGGCCATTTCATGCTAAATCCACCTTCACATTCGGCAACATGAAAATTAACTTCCTTACAATCCTTTAACATATGCGCATAGTATAAAATAAAATTCAATTAAATCCAATTGCTTAAAACTTACTTCGTTAGTTGTCAAATTAAGCTTCCCGGCTACTCATTGACTTTAGACTTCCCCCGATTCGTTTCCAAATCTTTCCTTCCTTGATCTAAACAAAGTTCGAAAAGAGTTCATTCAAATTGATTTCATTCATTTCAATACAAACACATAATTGTACCATTTCTTTTTATTCATTCCAACAAATAACAATTCATACTCTTTTGATCTAAAACCGAATACTCCTCAAGTTCAATTAAGTCCCCTTATAACATTTAAAATTAATCATAGCATATAATTTATCAATTTGCCAATTTACCAATTTACCCCTCTAGTTTCATTTCTTGTAATTTAGTCCCTAAACACAAACTCACAAAATATTTAAAATTTGAACCTAATCCTTAATGGCCGAATATTACTCCCCCTTGTACGAATCCATATAACTCAATTATCATGCATTTTAGACCCTTCACTAATTATTTTTCACAATTTGAACCATCATGCACTACTTCATTTACAACTTCCATATCAAAATATGTTGATCTCAACCATTTATAACTATTTTTCCATCAAGCAAAACAAATCAAGAGCATTTCAACAATAACCGAAACCATAGCATGCTAAATCTCAAAAATTCCAACATGGGTTCAAGAATGCTCAAGACAAGGGACTCTAAAATGTAAGAATTCTCAATAATTTTGCTTAATTACTAACCTAATTTGAGCATGCACCAGCCGAAAATGAAGAGAGCTTCAAGTCTCTTTATCACCTTCAAACATTCGGCCACTTCAAGAAAAAAAAAAGATGAATACTTTCCTTCTTCTCTTGCTTTTGTTTTTATTATTCCTTTGTTTTTACTCAAATTATAATATAAATAAAAACACCACTAACTAAAGTAAATTAAATTTAATATACAAGTAATGATTATGCCGTCCACTACCATGAAATGTGGAAAATTGACATGCAAATCCTCACTTAAATAAAATAATTCAATTGACTTTCTTAATTCATGCACACTACTTTTACCACTTAAGCTATTTGATCCTTTTTATTAAATTAAACATCTAAACAAGCAATTAAATTCACGAAATTTTAGCACATAGTCAATCGTAGATATTTAACAAGGAAATAATATTAAATTATTATTTCTGACTTGGATTCGTGGTTCCGAAACCACCGTTCCGGTTAGGGTTATATTTGAGCTGTTACATATGTAATGTAGTGGTATAAGTGAACATGTTATGGACTACTGTATTCTGCATTATCATGTTGTGTGAGATTGGGAAGATGGTGGGAGTCTGTACTGAAATATTGGCTATGCCACAATAAATGCTAATCTGACTTGGTCACTTGTCGCTTATTGAACTAGCAGCTAAGCTACGTTTCTGTGAAAGTGTCGTTGAACATTGTTAATGTGTGCATGGATGGATGGGCATTGATTGTCCATAGTGGTGTGCTGGGATGATTGAAGTTGGTGTGTGGCGGATGGAATAGGGGCATTGCATTTGAATCTGATCTAAATTATATCTGAACTAGAATAGTGTATATATGTAAAGTCTCTACTCTGGACTTAGAACAAACACGTCTCTGTGTGAAACTGAATCTCTGAACTGGAAAATCCTCTATAAGTTACCAATGTTGTGTACATTCCTTTTGATGCACTGAGTTCATAGCTCACTCTGTTACTATTTGAATTTCAGGTGGTAATCAGACTTGATCGGGTCGGTTCACGAAAGCTCGGTCTGTTGTTAAACGATGTTCTTAGTATAATTACTTCTAGTAGGAGTATTTGTTTATGATGTTATGAAATCAGGAGTTCTGTGTGTTTAATTCACTATTGTGTTGAATGGTATCCGATAATTGGTTTATTTTGATTGCTTAATGCTTATGTGATTCATAAAATGCATGATGTGATTCCCGAATTTGGTCTGGACGCTCTAGGCCGAGTTTAGGGTGTTACAAGACTACTTGGTCGAAGCATTCATCCTAGACAAATTATTAAGATATGATTTTGATTAGTGTTTATTACTTTAGATAACACAAACAAGTTCTTGTTTTTGAAAAAAAATTTAAGACTCAAATTTTTCCTTAAACCTACTTTCCTTTGCATTTGTCAAACACGATTTTCCAACAAGATTCTTGTACCTCTCCCTATAAATAGAGAGCACAAGTTGACCTAAAAGTACACTTCATACATTATTCATATATCTTTATTTTGCCCGGAAGTAGTGGCAATTTGTTTCCTAAGAATAAATTCTATTTTTTTTGAAAGTTATGATCTTTATCGAATTTTTTATACAGAGAACTTACTTTCCATATTTATATATGTCAAATTAAGCTCTTTAGACCCTTAAAGAGCTTATTCTCAAGTATTTTACAATGCTTTTTATTGCTTTTATTTAATTATTAAATTTCATATTCAATATTAGTTTTTATTGTATTTTTATTTTTTTTTTGGAATAAAATGACACGTTTATGCCATTAGGGGTTTAACGTTTGAACTAAGCTTATTTCAGGAATGTGGTTGAAGTGAAAATGAGAAGAGAAGACTCTGCTGAGGCCAACGTTGCCACATGAATGTCTTGGTGTTGAACTTCACCAAATTGCAATCTTGAGTGGTCTGTCTCAAAAGTCACGACACTAACCTATGTGGTTGCAACTCCAAGCTATTGAGGTCGCAACATCGAGCACAGTTGCCAAAGTTAAGGAAATCATGTGGCCAGAGGACAATGTCGAGACACTAAAGCTTTCAAATACCCAAGGCGATACGACACTATTGCCTAACAAGGGGAACATCTGAAGCGCAGTCTTCAATCCAATCAAGCTTAAGTCAAATGTTAAGTGAGGGCATAATTTTAGATTCTAAATATTATATTCTTTTAGGTTAGATTTTTAGAATTTCCTCTTTGAATTTTCTGCACTTTTACTTTGCTTAGCAAAAAGTAGAGGGACTTCCTTGTACCTTCTGCACTTGCTTCAATATTTTAATAGATTTTGTTTAGACATCATATGTTTCTCCGATTAGTGGAAAATAAGATTAAAAGGGTGTGGCCGTGTGGGTGTTTTTCTAGAATACACCCCACATCGAAAGTATAAATAAAACCATTGGTATATATAAGATATATACTTACAGTCAAATGGTGTCGGTCGTTGTAGATAATCCTATACCAATGATTAAATATCAAACTGGCTGGATTATTGTAGAAAGGAGTAATTATTTGTGATGCGTTATTTTTTAATAGTGTAGCTATTTAATTTATCAAATAAAATAAATGTGTTCAAAATTTTAAATCAAGAATGAATAAATTGATTTGTTTGAAATCAAATTTCAACATTCTGTGTTTTTGGAATCTTTGAAGAATCAAACTTTTTTAAATTAACATATTTAAAAACCTCAAATTATGAAGAGTATTTTAGAAAATAAATGTTTAAAAAGAATAATATAAATGTGTTTTAAAAATTACTTTTTTATTAAGAATAAAAAATGAAATCGATTATTTGGTTTAAAGTCTAAAATTTTAATGTGGTATGTTTTGGACTCTTCCAGGTGCTGAGTATTCGGTGTGGGATTTAATGTGTCTAGAATACCAAATAAGTGAATTAATAAATGCGAATTAATAAATGCTTAATAATAATTGCGATCCAAATTTGTTAAAATCAACTTTGGGATAAAAATTGGTTAATTCAATTGGTATGGGTATTGATACGTAGGAGGACATGGATTCGAGTGTATTGAAGCACATTATCTTCTTATTTATGAGTTGGAGAAGGGCTATAAGTAATTCTACGTATTGTCTTAAAAAGAACAAATATGATTTAAACCTATAATAAGATTACTAAAAAAAATATCGGATTCCTCACGATGCTCAGAGGTAAATTTTGATGAAATACTTAGGGATAATAATTATTAAATTATCATCTTGTTCATTGATATCACGTTTCTTATACATTTGGTATGCAGTCTTTTAGATAATATTATTTCTCTAAAGGTGATGTTGTTTCGTTATCGAGACTGCATTAATTTAATTATTGCAAATGAATATCTTACTCGAAATTAAATGAAAATTTTCAAAAATAATTACATCCTTGTATTTCATACAGTGACGGAGCTAGAAAATTATTTTGAGAGGTGAAATTAAATTGTATATTTTTTACGATAGTAAAAATGTAATTTCACCATTTTAATAGTCTATATCTTTATAATTTTTAGAAGATTAAATCAATTTTTTATTATTTTTGGAGGCCAAAATACAAATTTACCATTATTAATTTAAAATTTTATAAATTATAAAAGGCCTAAATAAAATATTTTCCATTTTAGGGAGGAGGCGGACTCTTGCTAGCCCGTTTTGGCTCCGCCACTGCTTGTTTGAAGAGATACCAATTTTTTTGGATGTAATAAAATTTGTTTCATTTAAAATAAAAATGTTGTTTGTTATGGGGATTATTTTTAAATATTAAAATTAAACTTATTTTAATTTAATTTTTAGATAACACATGATTATTTGGTATCATTTTGAAAACAGGCGTTAAGAGGGGACAAATACTTCCCTCACATGTAATCGTACTCTCGAACTCAAATCAAATATAAACTTTTTTGCATATAAGAAAATAGTTAAACCTTAGGGCATACCCTCACACAAATTTCTATTTTGGCCGAAACACAACACACAATTTATGACTACATAGTACCAAAAGAAAAGGAAAAAGAAAAATAATAGGGCATGCAATTTGGGTTCAGTACTGGGGTAGTTTGTGAAATTTACAATAACTATAGTCCTTGAAGTTCTTAGGCTTATATTTAGGAGGAATTTGGGGATCAACGAGTTGAGGAAGTGGGCCAACGACAAATTCCCCTGGAGGCTCCAAGAATACGGGCCATGACATCCTCGTTTTCTCCTTGTCTACTGTTGTTCGATGCAGCACTGCCTTGTACTTCCCGTTGCTTAGTATCTAAATTTAAAAATAAAAAATACTTAGACTACATTAAATGTCTAAAATTAGAATGGAGCAATTTTTTTTTATAAATTAACATGTACATGTTAAAGTGTGTTTTAACTAAAATAATGACCTCAATTTGGTCGCCAATGTGAATAATAAGGGCGCCCGGGATATATTTGGCGTCGATCCAATGGCCATCCTTGAAGACCTGCAATCCAGGGACCTCGTTGGGCACCAACACAGTTATGGCAGAAAGATCAGTGTGGGATGTAACCCCAAGAGTAAGATCAGGGCGTGGACATGGCGGATAATAATTTATCTTCATCATATACTCAATCTCCTCACCTCCTACTCCTTGTTTCAAAACATCTGCTTCAAGCCCTAGCCCCATTGACAGCCATTTGAACAGTTTATCCACCACCTTCCTCACCTCCTGTGCATACTCCTCGTTCACTGCTCTGTCACCAAACCAATAAATTTTTTACAATCTTGTTAAAAATGAAAGCACAAGAAAATGATTATATCTTGCATAAACTATGACCTGTAAGAAGGAGGATTTTTGGGCCAAAACCGGTGGTTAATGCATGAAGCAGGCCATATCTTATGGAAAAGGTGATCAGCCCAGTTCTTCTTTCCATTAACATCTTTCCCGATCTTGCTTCCATAGCCTTCAAGGGTGAGTGCACCAGGAGGCTTAGCATACACTTCTTTCTCTTCCTGAGGGAGATCAAAGAACTCCTTTCCAACTTGTTGCAGTTTTTGAATAAGATCAAAGGATATCCCGTGGTTCACAACCTGGAATATCCCCCACTCCCTGCTAGCATTGGCAATCAAATGGACGATATGATCCTGATCAGGGTGGTTGAAATCGATAACAGGGATGTCAGGGATGGGACCATGGAATGTTGTAATTGCAGGTTGTTCATCTTCGGGTCGAACAAACTCCAGTGGGATATTGTCTTTAGCTAGAGATGAAGAAACAATGGCTTGGACTCGTTCCACCTCCATCTAACTCCTTTTTTTTCTCCGGCTTTGTGTTCCCTATCTTATCGCACAGTTGCTTTTATAGCAAACATACCAAGTAGTAACATAAAAATAAAGAAATAACGTGGAGTTTCAGAGTTCACATATTATAACAACCACCATGTAAAGAACATGACACGTTTATCGTCCTTCAACCTCACTAGAACAAGGATAAAAAGGTCTATACTTACGATACAAATTGAATATCTTCCTTTAAATGCTCTTACGTGACTTCGGGTCTGTCACAAAAAGTATCATATGTTTGGTCTACTTAAAGTAGGTGCCTGTATATTTATCATCTTCATTAATAATGGACACCGCTAAAAAGGCCACACTTGCATTCATAAACTTGTATTTATTCATGTTCAAATTTATCGTTTTACATAAACATGTATTTTTTTTGTAAAATTTTAATTAATTTAGAAATTTCAAATAATTTCTTATCATATCAATAAATTTTAAATGATTTTTTAAACAGTTTATTTTTAATAATTTTTAATCGAACCAATTTAATCAATCGAATCGATAAATTGATAATTTTATCGGTTTGACCACCTGTCTAATCTAAAATTTAAGTCTATGTTATCAATTGCAATTCAACCATTACTTTTAATTAATTATATTATCATACATTGCATTTTAATTAGATAAAAAATTACAAATATAATATTAATTAAATAAAGAAATCATATTTTATACTCTTTCTTCCTCCTTCCTTCGTCGTCTGGGAAGAGTGGGAGAGAATTGGATTAGGGGAGGAATGGTAGCAAAGGAACGGTGGGGGAGGAAGAAAGAATCAGAATAAGAGAAGGGATGGTGGGGACGAGGAAGAGGGATGTGAATTTACCCTTACTAAAACCCCACATCTGATTAATGGAGTGAGATAATACGACGTGACGAAGACAGAGAAAATAAATAATATTGTTCCCTTCATAGGGCACTGGTGGAGCTGAAACAAGTTAGAAAATCGTGGCACAAATTTATTAATTTAGATAATTGTGCCACAAATTTGTTGCATATATTTACTAAATTATGTTCATGTGTTGCATATTTATTAATTTTGAGAAGTGTGCCACAAATTTGTTGCATATATTTATTAATTTTAAAAATTATTTTAAGATCTATAATAAAATGATGAGAAAACATATAAACATGAATCCTTCAATTTTTTTATGCTAATTTAAATATGTGTCTATTTCATTCTCAAAGATATTTATTTCAATTTTTAATGTAATTTCGTATAAATTAACATTAATGTATACTTGTATAAATTCATGTTAAAATTATTGTTTTACATAAACATGTCATTATTGTAAAATTTTAAATAATTTAATTAATATGAAAATAAAACAAAATATTATTATATTATATCATATATGAAAAATACTATTAATATATACTAATTTTCTTTCTTTCTCTTACTGAACAACAACAGCGACAAACGAACTCAAATTTTGGATGAAGCCCAGAAAAATTGTAGGAAAAGAAATTAAAAATAATTTGAAACATCAAACTTAAATTAATATCTCAAAATTTAAAATTAATATCAAATTTAAATAATAATAAAAAGGAGAGTAAATTCATAAAATATAGAAGAGTTTAAATTGAGAAGAAAGGTGTAAAAACAAAAGAAAGGAGAAAAACTTAAATAATTGGAAAATTGATCAATGAAGCCAATTTACTCACAAGCATTACATATGCAGCCAATTTGAGAATAAAACTTTGCATGAAAAGTAATGCGGGAGGCGGGATTGCAATTAAATTGTATATTTGTACGATAATAAAAATATAATTTTATCTTTTTAAAAATTTATATTTTTATAATTTTTAAATGATTAAATCAAATAAAAAATTTCTCATTTTAAGAGGCTAAGGCCCCTGTCAGCCCCCTTAGCTCCACCACTGTGAAGGAGTATGAGGGATGAGGAGGTAAGGAAGAAACAAAGAAAGGGAGAGGGATACACATTATTAAATGAAATTATTTATTTATTTTTATTTAATTAAAAATGTCACGTGGCTTAATAAGAAAAAAAATTAATAGTTTGTAATTGTTGGATCAAAGCGATAATGGAATCAAAATTTAAATACTAATTATAACGAAAAAATTTCACAACCTAAATGGAAAAAATTGCATATATTATAATCTCTGTAATGTATTAATTCAGTTATAGTAAACTAGTGACATTACGCATGAATATACACATTTAGGGTCCGTTTGTTTACATGTAAAAGGTTTTACGGAAAATATTTTTAAATTTTCCTGTGTTTGTTTCAAAAAATAGTTTGGTTAACGGAAAATGACTTACAGGTTAAGGTAAAATAAGCCATTTTTTCCTGTAAAATAACTTACCATCTTGAAAAGCGTAAGTCATTTTTAAAAAAAAAGCTCATCTATAGATAATTTTATTTTATATAAAAATTAACTTAAATCAAGCTTAATATTATTTTATTGATAATAATTTTTATTTTTATTTTAAAAATAATTAAAATATTATATTTTTCAATATTATAAAACATACATATTTAATTATTTATATTTAGTCATATAAATAAATTATTAATATAATAAATATAATTTATTAAAATAATAAATTATTTAATATTTCAATTTTATTTTAATAATAAATTTTAAAAATAATAATTTTAAATAATATTATTCACATATTATTAAAATTTTCAATATATTAATATATTAATAATAAATATTTATTACAATTATAAATATATTAATAATAAATATTTTGTAGTATAAAGGTTAAAATATGTCACAAGTCCATGTACACTTCATGATTTGTAATTTAGTCTTTGTACTTTTATTTTCAAGAATTTAATCCCTTTACTTTTCAAATTTGAAAATCAAGTCCAATTGTTGACATCGTTAATTTTTTTTGTCAATTTTGTTGATGTCACATTTTAAATAAAAAATACTCACTTAGTAGTCATGTAATTAAAAAATGATGTTGTAATGAATCGAATTTAACATAATATTTTTAATATATGAAAAATAATGTAAAATATAAATTAATAGATAAAATAAATTCAATTAAAAATAAAAATTAAGAAAATCTCAAATATATATCTTTAATTGAAAATAACTTTTATGAAATATTTTTAAGAAATCTACCAAATAATGAAAATATTTTACATAGATTCCTCCAAACACCAAAAATATTAGTTTTCCCAAAAAATAAATTATTTTCCGAAATCATTTTCCGGAGTTATTTTCAATTAAACAAACGAGCCTTATACTTTTATTATTTTGTGCAATCTTGAAGAAATATATAAATATAATATTTAAAAGATAGACATATTATAGATGTATATATTATATCTTTACAAAATTGATGTAAACAAAATAATTTAAAATAATAAGATATTATTGATTGATTAAATTAAATCATTTAAATTTTAATGAAAGTGTTATTAAAGATAAAACAAGAACTCTATCTTGGAAATTTTTGTAAATACCTTAAAGAAATTTCAAAAATTAAATAAGGGTTTTCAAATTGAGATTATAATTTGATTTAATTTGTATATGTACACTAATAATAGATAGAATTAATTATGATTTTAATGTATTAAAATTGCACACTTATATTTTTATTATTTAATAAAACATTAATATTTTAATGTATTAATGTTAAAATACTAATTTCAATTTTCCAATATGTTATATTCCATGTTGATAAGAGAGGGCAAGCGGAAGAAGATCCAATTCATCAAGTTGTTCAACTTGAGAAAGAAAGATTTAGACCTGACCTAAAAAGAAGAAACTAAATAGATTTAAGAAAACAAGAAAAACAAAGAAAATAAAAAAATAAAAATTTAAAAATAAAGAATAAATATTCAAAATAATAACTAAATAAACAAAAGATAGAATAAAAAAGTGGAAGATGGATCGAAAAAACTGATGGATATGATGGATAGATAGATAAGTGTCCAATTGAACTCTTTAAGGTATAAACTCCAACAAACTCAATTAATGACTCTAATCAACCTTCAAGAAATAATCCTTAACAAATTGAAGGATTAAAAATAAATTCTCACGACTCCTTGAAGAAAATCGAGAAGAAAATTGTTTCTAAAAATCATAAGAAAGTAATTTTGCACAAAGAAACTAACTCCTAGAGTTGGAAATTTTATTAATGAACAAAAACAGTTGTGTATCTAATGAACAATGAATAGGCCTTTATATAGGTTAACTAAGTACATCCAAATAAAATCCTCAAATATACTGAAACTCTAATTAATCTAAACAAATAGTTTTAAACTAAACTTTCTTTTTGACTTAGAAACATAAAACTCTTATAAATAACTTAAAATACTTAAAAATATATATCTAAAATTCAGGATAAATAAATAATAAAATAATAATACCTAATAAATATAATATTGGGCTTATAAGAAATAAATTTAGTAATAAAGAAATCGAAAATAGTAAAAGAAGAAATTTGAGAACAAAGACTAAATAAAAGTCATAAATAAATAAATAATAGAAATTAAAAAGAAAATGAAAGATGTAACGATAAATCGATGGATATGATAGATAGATGGATAAATGTCCAATTGAACCCTTTGAGATATAAATCCCAACAAACTCAATTAATGACTCTAATCAACCCTCCAAAAAATAATCATTGACAAATTGAAGGGTGAAAAATGAATTCCCACGATCCTTTGAAGAAAATCGAGAAGAAAACTACTTCTAAAAATCACAAGAAAGAAATCTTGCACAAAAAATATAACTCCTAGAGTTGAAAACTTTATTAATGAAAACAATTGTCTCCTTAATGAACAACGAAAAAGTCTTTATATAGGCTAGCTAAGTACATTCAAATAAAACTTTAAAATATACTGAAACTCTAATTAATCTAAACAAATATTTTTAAACTAAACTTTCTTATTTGACTAAGAAACAAAACTCATAAACAACTTAAAATACTTAAAAATATCCAAAATTCAAAATAAATAAATAATAAAAATAAAAACCTGATAAATAAAATATTGGACTCATATATAATAAAAATTAAGCTTAAAAACTGAACCCAATATGAGTTAAACTCGAATTGAAAGCTTGAAACTTGTAATTCCGTAATAATCTCGTTTAGAAATTCTGCTCGAGCAATCTTCACTAAATCGGTCATAACTTGAGCTCCCAAACTCAAAATCGAGTGATTAAAAGTGTATTTTGAAGCTAAGAGGATCTTCAAGCTCTATGCAGACATCTAAGCTCATAAATTTCTGGATCCCATCCAAAAATTCGTCTCAAGTTGACTAATCTTTTCATTTTGAAAACTGACAGCTTGGTTGAATCTTTAATAAATTTCACCCATTCCGTGCATTTATCATTTCTTGTTTCCTTGAAAAGATTCATCCTCTCATATTGTCTCTGATTGAATCTTGGTTTGATTTGATTGACCTTTGACATTGTTGGTGGTCCTTGAGGTAGTGTGAGCCCATCACTTCTATGGGTCTGAAATTGGACATTAAGACTTACATATCACTTAAGCTCCCAAACTCGGAATTGAGTGATTCAAAGTGCATTGTGAAGCTTAGATATAGATCTTTGAACGTTATTAAGACAAATCAACCTAGAAATACCTGGATTTCATCCAGAAAGTCATTACAAGTTGATTGACTTTCCAAACTTGAAAATTGGCAGCTTGGTGAATAGAATTTAATAAATTTCACCCCATCTGTGCATGTATCACATGTTTTTTAATTTGTTGAAAATCATGGATCTAGTGAAGTTTTTGAGTTAAAAAACTGTAACACCCCTAAAATCATCATACTAAATTTGTAAAGTGTCATACTTGCAAAGTGTATAATTGATTTATTGAGTAAATAAAATAAGGTACATCAGAGTTAGTGGAGAAAGGTATTGGATACTGGAGAAAGTTGAAACAAATATTATATTGTGAGATATAAATTCAAGGTATTGAAAAAATTGCGAAGAAGTGAAAAGTGATGGGATCAAAGTGTGAAAATTTAAAAGTTGAGGGGTTAAAGTGTAAATGTAATAGCCCAATTTCAGTGAAGTTGGAATAGTAGTTTCATAACCACAAATCCGAGCCCGAAATATAAAATATTTTAAAATTATAAAATGATTGGTAATATGATAGGAAGATTGTATGAAAATTTTGATAGGAAAATTTTATCGATTACATGTCTAATTGCAAATAGGACTAAATTGCATAAAATGCCAAATTTAAATTCTAATAGCTATATGGATTAAATACCTATGGAATTTAAAACTTGAGGTCCTTAAATGGTAATTAGACCATTGATGAAAAATATGTAGATATTTTTTGTGAATCACCATGGAAAAATTGAAAAAGGACAATGACTAAATTGGAAAAAGAAATAAATAAAATAGAAATTAATATCATTTCATATCATCTTCTTCAACAAAAATACATGGAAACCTTAGGAGAGAGAAAACAAGTTTTCCAAGCATAAATTGGTAAGTTCCTATGTCCCGTTTTTAGTAATTTTTATATTTTTGATATTGGGAAAGCTTAATTTCTCTATTGGGGGGTGTCGAAACCATTTTTTTTTTGAAAAAGTCGACTTTTTGTTTGAAAACGAAAAAATGGGAGTCGCCACCAATCTTTTTTATGAGGTGTGATCGGATCACCTAGTAATTTGATCGTTTTAGTAAACGGTTTGATTTATTAAAATAATGTTTTTCGGTCCACAAAAATCCAGAAAATAGGTTCGGGAGCCGGTTATGAACGAGGAAGGATTATCACCCCCGTGACGCCCAAAATTGGTACCTAGTTGGTTACTTGATATTTTAGTGTCGAAAATTGAAAATTTGATGAGATTTTAAAATATGATCTTTTGTTAAAATATTACTTAATTGAATTTTCATAAAAAAAGGGGTATATTTCACGTTAACCGAGGAAAAAGATTACGTGTTGTAAGTTAGGATACAATGCCTTAAATCCTCGAAATGAGAATAGACACCAAAAAATTTATTAATTTTAAAAGATATTTGATTATCTTGGTTTTAGAAAGAAATCATATTCGTAAGTTAGAACACAATTTTCTAATTCTAAAATAATGAAAATTAATCTCAGGTTTAAAAATCTCTTTTTATATGCATTGTGCGAAAACAAATAACATTTGAAATATCGTGTAATTAATTTATTCGAGTATGGTAAAAAGGTTGAAAGGATAAAAATCATGTTTACCAAATAATAATAATGAAATGTAAATTGTAGTGATAATGGCATAACATGCTTAATAAAATACCAAAGATATGATAGTAATAATAAATCACGGTACTAATATACATAATGAAATATAATAAATGCAATAATATAAATAACAATAATAAGAGCAAAAAATAATCAATAAGTAAATAAATAAAACAAGCTAATAAAAAAGGGGTAAATAAAAGAAATAAAAACTAATAAAATTTTAAATAAAAATTGAAAATAAGCAAATAAATAAGAGAATAAAAATATTAAATAAAAATAAAAAATGATCATGATAATAATAATAATAATAATAATAATAATAATAATAATAATAATAATAATAATAATCATCTAAATTTTTGAAAGTATATAAAAATATAAATAAATAATAAAATGACAATAATAGAAGTAATAAAAATAAAAAGCAAGTCTATTTAGAAAATAATAATAATAAGTAAATAAACAAAAATTATTAAATATTAAATTAATCAGTTTAATAATACAATAATAATTTTAACAAAAAAGACTAAACTAAAATTAAAATGGAATTTTGGATAAAAATCGAGAATAAAAATAGGGTGAAGGACCGAGTTGTAACACGCGAATAACAAAGAGGGATCAAATGGGAAATATTCTCTTTTTACAAAACACGCAGTTCCAATATGGACTAAAATGAAACAGGCGCAAAAATTATGGGGTAAAATCAAAAAGAAAAAAGAAACAAAGAGGACTAAATTAAACAATACAAAAATGCGGAAGGACCAAAAGGGTAAAAACCCTTTTAAACAAAAACACGCTGATCCTCCAGGATCGGGTTGGGTCGCGCGCGGGTCAACCCCAAAACGACGTTGTTTTGGCGCCTGGAGTTGTGGCCCAAAACGGCGTCGTTTTACATGTCTATATAAATCAATTTTTTTTTAAAAAATTCATTTTAACCTATTTTCAAAAAAAAAAAAATTCAAAAAGTTTTTTCTTTGCAACAGGCCTTGGCCGGTCTGGTCTCCGTGAACTCATGTTGCCTACTCTGTGGCTGAAGTCAAATCCCAAAATTTTCAATTTTTAACCTAGATTTAGATCTATGAGGCAAATGCCTAAAAAATAAAAAAAAAAGGAAAAACAAAAAAAAAGAGAAAAAGTTTGGCTTTGGCCCCATTTTTGCAGGTCTCGATGCCGAAAAAGAGATCGGACCGTCGTGGAGGGTGCCTCAGCACAGGAAAAATTTTTTTACTTTATTTTTGTTTATCCTAGAAAAAAAAGAGGGAGAATCACCTATTTGATTTGTTGTATGTTTTGATTTCTCTATGAATTTTTGTTTTTGATTTCATTCACTGTGTAACACCCCAAACCCGGCCCATGAGTCCTGACCGGATCTGGTATGTCACGGAGTAAAATAATTTGAAGTAACTTGAGTGTCAAGTGAAATTTTGTTAAATTATGTCTAAGGTTTTAAAACGGTGTATGAAAACTTCGGTTGGGCTTTTATAAACATGGTTGGGTTGATAAACTCTTTGAAATTGTTTGATTATTTAAAATTTAAGGAACTTTCAAAATCATGATTGACGTGGTGAATTTTTGTTACCGATGGTAACTTCTTTGAAAACTCGTAAGAGTTATTAAGTTGAAAAAGTTTACTTTTAACCGGTTTACTCAATATTTATAAATATCATTTGTCTTTGTAACATAAGTAAAATAAAAGCAAGAAAATAAGCATCCAAAATAATAATAGCGGCCTTATTACATCCCAAATTAAAAATACTTAGAAAATAAATAATTAAACTTAACGATAACAAATTTAAATCCAACGATAAGCATGGCCGCCTCGAGTCCTCTCCGGCTCCATCTCCGCTATCTACTCATCTGCAAAATGTTAAGGGAAGGGGGTAAGTCACCAAGACTCAGTGTGTAATCCCCCACCCGGTAAAGCACTCATACACAAGATATTAATTAACATGCAAATATGCAACCCAACCTAACCATCCATAACACCTTTCTCTACCCCGTGTGGTACCAAACCACTGGTGGTGCCAAACCACTGGTGACCGAAGTCACGATATAAATGTGATACCAAATCACTGGTGACCAAAGTCATGAATAATCTATCTGTGGGGCCAACCCATGTGTGATACCAAATCACTGATGACGATCCCATATCTCAAAAGTGGGGCCAACCCACGGTGGTGTTAACCACAGGGACGAGTCGCTATGAGGTGCCAAACCTCTGGTGTCCGAAGACACGAATGTGATACCAAATCACTGGAGGTACCAAACCTCTGGTGTCCGAAGACACGAATGTGATACCAAATCACCGTGTCCGCTTAAACACGAATATCACTTCCCTCCACTTATATCACCCTCAATAATATGCATATAAAATCATGCCAATCATGCTTAAATATTAATATCTTGAATTTATCATAGGTCATACTTTCACATGTATTACATATACCAAATATGTCATGCTTCCCAAAAGCATCATAAAGTAAACTCATAACAACAATGACTTACTGTTTCCTTGCTTATACCACGATGGTATTAAATCCAAATCTCATCGTTTTCCCACTTTCATAATATGATTAGTTATAACACACATAAATACATATATAAACCAAGTTATAAAGTGTGTAAGATACACACCTTTCACCAAAGCAAGAACTAACTTCCGGAGATCCGATCTATCGCACTAGATCACCTTGTCCTACAATCGACCCACACTTAAATTATAAACAAAGGCCATTCATTTACCAATAAATCAATGAGTTATCACTTGAAAACCAAGTCTTACCTAAACTTACCCAAAGCGATAGTCAAGATATGAGGCTTAGATTAATTGCTTCCAACGTCCGAGGAGCCTATAAGAAATCGGTTCTTAGAATGGTTAGAACCTTGCAAACCAATGCCTAAAGATTCAGCCTTGAACACATACCTTCCTCTCAAACCGATTGGGGAAGAAGAGAGCACCCTTTGCTTTGATGTTCGGCCAAAACTACAGCAAATAGGGAGGAGGAAATTCGGCTAAGAGATGCTGGAATTTTCGAATAATTTTGGGCAATGGTATAAGGAATTTGCAAACAAGGTAGTAGGGGTTTGGCTAATGGAGGAAGAAAAGAAAAAGAAAAGATGTAGGGGGATCAAAGAGGATTTCGGCTTGTGAAAGAAGAAGAAAAGAAGCTGGAAAATTGAGGGAGATTCGGCAGCAAAGTAGAAGAAAAAGATGCTGGAAATTTTTGAAGAATTTTTTTGCTATGAATCAATGGGAAATTCGGCACTTATTTGCTCCCCAATGTGATAAGTTTTATCCTTTAATTATCCCCCATTTGAAATAAAATAACATTACCTTTCATCCTATCTTTCAGCCACCTCTTCAAAAAAATAAATAAAAAAATAAAATAATGATAATCCCATTCCTCCAGCCGAATTCTAAACTAAAAACAAGTTTTATCTTTATCAACTCAAGAGTCCCACGTGCAGGCCACTACCTCTTCCCTTGGACGCCCAAAAATAAAAATAAACCATCCAGGATACTGCCCCTAGGTTTCAAACCCGAGACCTGTTGAAGACACCCCACGCCTCCAGCCACTCTGCTATGGCGACAATTTGTGATATGAACTCGTCATAATTTCTTTTAAGTGCTCCTTCGTTAGTTTCCCCTTGTTTTCACGCCAGACCAAAAATAAAACCAACTGCTGCTGTATACTTGGTTCGAACACATGACCTGGTGGAAGCATACTGCCGCAACCCTCTTAAACGCTCCATGCCATTTCTCCCAATTGACTTTCATGTCAATAAGCCTCCTCATTTAATTTTAAAGCCTCCTTCCTGGCCCCTTCCATTAACGCCCCAAAATAATAAAAAAAACTCCTCCCTTGTTTCTCCCGTGAATCGAACCCAAGACCCCCTTTGCAACCCTTAGGCGCACCAAGCCAATTGTACCAAGCCCATTCTTTGTGTCATGCATCTCCTTAAATTTTATTTAAGCCCTAACTTCACCTAGCTCCTTTCTTTAAAGTACCTTAAAAAGAGATTTTTAATTCCAATTTCGACCTAACTCGGGGGTGTTTCTAGACCCTAAATCATGCCAAATAAAATCATATTTATTTATTTCTTGAAGCCCACATGGAATTTATTTAAATTACAAATAACCCCTAATTCAGGGTGTTACAGTTCTACCCCCTTAAAAAGAATTTCGTCCTCGAAATTACTTACTAACGAATAGTCGTACATCTTAACTCACCGTGCTACGCTTATCTTGCATGACTCGATCTTAATAAAATTATCCTACTTCCTAGGCACCATCTCTAAGTTCGCGTCCCTTAGAACTTATTTCTAACGTCAAGATTTAATCCGATTAAGAATTTTATGCATTAGTACCATGTTTCACTAATTATCCACGTAGAAATTTTTATGATAGGAGCTTTAAGAGTGGTTCTTTCGCAAACATACATACACACAGTTTTCTATTCATTCATTCAAAGAGACGTTGTTGATTTCGTTGTGATTGTTTTCCACTACCTGGGGGTATTTCGATAATTTTGAAGCTCAGGGGCATTTTGGTAATTTTTCACAAATCGGGGTGAATTTGTAAAATTTGATAAATCAGGGATGTTTCAAAAGTTGTAAAACTTTGAAGGTTCTTTCCAAGAATTTATTTTCCAAATTGATGTTATTGTAAAATTTTTTTTTAAAATTCAGGGTCATTATGGTAATTTCGTCGGTTAGGGGTAATTTTGTAATTTTCTAAAATCATGATGTTTTCGATATTTTGCAAAGTAAGGTTTTTGGGCACTTTGTATATAATGGAAATTTTGATTGTAACTATGGGTATTTTGGGAATATCATAAATCAAGGGTATTTTCGTAAATTTTACCCTTAAGGGTATTTTAGTAATTTTACATAATCAGGGTATTTTCATTAAACGATTTCCAAAAATTGGGTTCTAAATGATTTCACCAAAAGAAGGATATTTTGGAAATTTTCTGGTTGGAAATTTTTCATATGGAGGGTATTTTGGAAATTTTTAAGCCAGGGGTATTTTGGTCATTTTTCAAACTGAGGGGTATTTTGGTCATTCTTTTTTTTAAAAACAAGGTTTTAATTACTTCAAAAACAAAACGGCTAGTCCCTTTTGGGTTTTAGTTATCGAGTTTAGCCTGTGAGTGTGTCGTCTCAATAGGATGAGCAATTACTACTCACCAGGTAGGATTCAAGTGAGTAGGAGGTGAGTCACGAGGACTGCTTAAATACCAGGCCCCCACCGAATCCAATCCTAGAAATGCGTATAACGATTGCCACATCCTTTGCTTAGTGACAACTCACAGCGTTGTTTAGGTAATTATTAAATCTTATGCACAGTTGAGGTATGCTAGCCCTAGGGTTCAGTAGTTTCTACTTTAGTAGTCTACGTTCCCATATTACCCTTTCTACCCCTCATCAAAAGAATTCACAAAAATTGATAGAAGTACTTACCTGGGCGGATAGGTGCCGGAGACTCGGTGCCATGCTGTTCATGCCAAAACAGTTTCTCAAACATCATAATAAGGCCTACTATCCAAAACAAAACATTTTGGGCCTTGGGCCCCCCACAGTCGAGTTTTGAACTGGGCTCTGATACCAATTTGTAACACCCCAAACCCGGCCCATGAGTCCTGACCGGATCTGGTATGTCACGGAGTAAAATAATTTGAAGTAACTTGAGTGTCAAATGAAATTTTGTTAAATTATGTCTAAGGTTTTAAAACGGTGTTTGAAAACTCAGTTGGGCTTTTATAAACATGGTTGGGTTGATAAACTCTTTGAAATTGTTTGATTATTTAAAATTTAAGGAACTTTCAAAATCATGATTGACGTGGTGAATTTTTGTTACCCGGTGGTAACTTCTTTGAAAACTCGTAAGAGTTATTAAGTTGAAAAAGTTTACTTTTAACCGATTTACTCAATATTTATAAATATCATTTGTCTTTGTAACATAAGTAAAATAAAACAGAAAATAAGCATCCAAAATAATAATAGCGGCCTTATTACATCCCAAATTAAAATACTTAGAAAATAAATAATTAAACTTAACGATAACAAATTTAAATCAATGATAAGCATGGCAGCCTCGAGTCCTCTCGGCTCCATCTCTGCTATCTACTCATCGCAAAATGTTAAGGAAGGGGTGAGTCACCAAGACTCAGTGTGTAATCCCCACCCGTAAAGCACTCATACACAAGATATTAATTAACATGCAAATATGCAACCCAACCTAACCATCCATAACACCTTTCTACCCCGTGTGGTACCAAACCACCGGTGGTGCCAAACCACCAGTGACCAAGTCACGATATAAATGTGATACCAAATCACTTGGTGACCAAAGTCACGAATAATCTATCTGTGGGGCCAACCCGTGTGATACCAAATCACCGACGACGATCCCATATCTCAAAAGTGGGGTCAACCCACGGTGGTGTTAACCACAGGGACGAGTCGCTATGAGGTGCCAAACCTCTGGTGTCCGAAGACAGAATGTGATACCAAATCACTGGAGGTACCAAACCTCTGGTGTCCGAAGACACGAATGTGATACCAAATCACTGGTGTCCGTCGACACGAATATCACTTCCCCCTCCACTCATATCACCCTCAATAATATGCATATAAAAATCATGCCAATCATGCTTAAATATTAATATACTGAATTTATCATAGGTCATACTTCCACATGTATTACATATACCAAATATGTCATGCTTCCCAAAAGCATCATAAAGTAAACTCATAATAACAAGGACTTACCTGTTTCCTTGCTTATACCACGATGGTATTAAATCCAAATCTCATCGTTTTTCCCACTTTCATAATATGATTAGTTATAACACACATAAATACATATATAAACCAAGTTATAAAGTGTGTAAGATACACACCTTTCACCAAAGCAAGAACTAACTTCCAGAGATCGATCTATCGCACTAGATCACCTTGTCCTACAATCGACCCACACTTAAATTATAAACAAAGGCCATTCGCCCTACCACTAAATCAATGAGTTATCACTTGAAAACCAAGTCTTACCTAAACTTACCCAAAACGATAGTCAAGATATGAGGCTTAGATTAATTGCTTCCAACGTCCAGAGGAGCCTATAAGAAATCGGTTCTTAGAATGGTTAGAACCTTGCAAACCAATGCCTAAAGATTCGGCCTTGAACACATACCTTCCTCTCAAGCCGATTGGGGAAGAAGAGAGCACCCTTTGCTTTGATGTTCGGCCAAAACTATAGCAAATAGGGAGGAGGGAATTCGACTAAGAGATGCTGGAATTTTCGAATAATTTTGGGCAATGGTATAAGGGAATTTCGGCAGCAAGGTAGTAGGGGTTTGGCTAATGGAGGAAGAAAAGAAAAAGAAAAGATGTAGGGGGATCAAGGAGGATTTCGGCTTGTGAAAGAAGAAGAAAAGAAGCTGGAAAATTGAGGGAGATTCGGCAGCAAAGTAGAAGAAAAAGATGCTGGAAATTTTTGAAGAATTTTTTTGCTATGAATCAATGGGAAATTCGGCACTTATTTGCTCCCCAATGTGATAAGTTTTATCCTTTAATTATCCCCCATTTGAAATAAAATAACATTACCTTCCATCCTATCTTTCAGCCACCTCTTCAAAAAAAAAATAATGATAATCCCATTCCTCCAGCCGAATTCTAAACTAAAAACAAGTTTTATCTTTATCAACTCAAGAGTCCCACGTGCAGGCCACTACCTCTTCCCTTGGACGCCCAAAAATAAAAATAAACCATCCAGGATACTGCCCCTAGGTTTCGAACCCGAGACCTGTTGAAGACACCCCACGCCTCCAGCCACTCTGCTATGGCGACAATTTGTGATATGAACTCGTCATAATTTCTTTTAAGTGCTCCTTCGTTAGTTTCCCCTTGTTTTCACGCCAGACCAAAAATAAAACCAACTGCTGCTGTATACTTGGTTCGAACACAGGACCTGGTGGAAGCATATCTTGCCTGACCCTCTTAAACGCCCCATGCCATTTCTCCCAATTGACTTTCATGTCAATAAGCCTCCTCATTTAATTTTAAAGCCTTCTTCCTGGCCCCTTCCATTAACGCCCCAAAATAATAAAAAAAACTCCTCCCTTGTTTCTCTCGTGAATCGAACCCAAGACCCTTTTGCAACCCTTAGGCGCACCAAGCCAATTGTACCAAGCCCATTCTTTGTGTCATGCATCTCCTTAAATTTTATTTAAGCCCTAACTTCACCTAGCTCCTTTCTTTAAAGTACCTTAAAAAGAGATTTTTAATTCCAATTTCGACCTAACTCGGGGTTGTTTCTAGACCCTAAATCATGCCAAATAAAATCATATTTATTTATTTCTTGAAGCCCACATGGAATTTATTTAAATTACAAATAACCCCTAATTCAGGGTGTTACACACTGTGTAAAAAAAGTTTACAATTTTTTAGGCTTTTATAGCCCGAATGCTATACATTATACATTGTTTATTATTGTTGGCCGTCACTTCTGCTATTGATTTTTGCAGGTGACAGTGGGAATGGCAGTGTGACAATGGCAGTGGCAGGCTAGGCAGAGGTGCGGCGCACCTAGGGTTTAATTTTCTGTTTTTGTTTCTGTTGGGTTTGTAATGGGCTAGGGTTTAGGTTAATTGGGGTTTGCTGGACTGTTTAATTTTTTGTTTCTAATTTTATTTCCTTATGGGCCTGGGCTAAAATTGGCTTGGTACAGGGGGATTAATTTGAATAGATATCAAAGTATAGAAAATTTTCCTTGGATGAACATGCTGAAATTTAAATGTTTATGGTAGAAAATGAAAAATTGTTGATAGATAAACAACTTCTACAAAGGAAAATTTAATGGAAACTTGATTTAAGGACTAAATTGAAAAATGGTAAAACCCATGGAAAATTCTAAAATTTTGAGAAAATATGTGCCATAAAAGTTATATTACAATTTTGATTAGGCTTGGAATAAAGAGTAAATTGCATGAATTTCAATTTTCGAGCCTAGGGACGAAATTAGAATTAATTAAAAGTTCAGGGCAAAATGGTACTTTTGCTTGGAATGTGAATTGGGTCCAATTGAATGTGAAAAGTATTAAATTGATGATTAAATTTATTTATATAAATCCGAAAATACCAAACAAAGAGAAAGATCGTGGAAAAGAGAAAGTTTCGGATTAGTAGATACGAACAATTATCAAGGTAAGTTTGTATAACTTAAATAAGCATGAATATGTGTTGATTTGATTGTTAAATTGTATGAAATATGATATGTGAATTATATGTATATTAAGTATGAACATTGTGAAGCATGAAATATGTATATGATGTAAAATGATTGAAAAAGGGTTAAAATCCGTTGAATATTGAATTTCGATGGATAAATGTGATTTCTCAGATAAAACTGCATGTGTTGCAAAATGGATTTAGCCCAGATGGGTAATCCTCATAAATGAACTCTCGAGAATATGTGTTTCAATTAGGATTTAGCTTGGACTGGTAATCCTAATTGACTGGATTTAGCCTGGACTGATAATCCAGATTGGACTCTATAGGGAGTTCTTTGTCATACAAGGATTTAGCCTGGATTGGTAATCCAAAAAAGCCCTTAAAGTATATGTACTACATCTAGAATTTAGCCTGGACTGGTAATTCTGCTGTATGATATGTGACTCGAGAGTGTACCTAAACGGTACTACTGGATATGAATTGACGGAAAATGGAATTGTACACTTTGAGTGTACTACTGGAAATATCCATCAGAAATTCGAAAATTCAATGGAAATAATGAATAAGTTGCATGGAAAAGATGAAATGAAATGTGAATATGGCATGATGAGCTCATCTATGCATTTTGGTATGTTTGTAATTAACATGTTGATTGAATGTTTGTGACTAGGCAAATTTGTCAAATTGATAGATATATGCTTTGTATATGTTTTGAATGTTAAATATGATTGGTAAGTGTAATTTTAGTTATACAAGCTTACTAAGCATATAATGCTTACTAGGTTTACTTTCCTTGTTTTATATACTACTCAAAGCTCATGAAGGTTGGAAAATTCGGTCAGAGCAATCATCACACTATCAACTTTTTGATTTTTGGGTATAAATGAAAATTTTTTTTGTTAATGGCATGTATAGGCTAACTAAGCTAAATGATGGTATGTAAATGATATATAAAACTTAGTCTTTGGAATGGCTAATATACTTATGTTTTTGTTATATGTATGATTGGATTTTACTTGAAATTGGCTGGAATATATTTGTGAGTGTTGATGCGGAAAAATAGAAAATTTGGGTGAGAAATAAGGCTAGGAAATGACCTTATTTTGTCCACATGGGTAGACACACGAGCGTGTGTGTAGGCCGTGTGTCACACACGACCTAAGTACATGGGCATATGATCTAGCCGTGTGTCCCCTGCTTCTAAAATTTGCAAAACAGAATGTCCAAAATTTAACACACGATTAGAGACACAGGCGTCTGTCTTAGCCGTGTGGACGACACGGCCTTAGACACGGGCGTGCGATACAACCGTGTGAAGTCTGCACCTATTTTTCGAAAATTAATTTAACCACACGGCCTAGCACATGGATATGTAGCATGGCCATGTGTGCAAGTCAGAGAGCACCTTAAATGAGACACGGCCTGAGGCATGGGCATGTCTAAGGGTTACACGGGTGTGTCCCTAGACCACAGGGCGTGTGGGTACTGTTCATAAGTGAAATTTTGTATACTTTTGCAAAAAATATAAGACCTCGATTAAGTCCCGACTCGTTTCTAATGTTCGTATTGGGCCTCGAGAGTCCATTTAAGGGACGTTCTTAGCAAATCTCAGTTAATGAATAATGATTTACATAGTTTATTTGAAATTGTTCTGAAAAGTTCCAGTAATGCTCTCAACCCTGTTTCGGCGGTGGATTCGGGTTAGGAGTGTTATAGTAAAGTTAAAAAGTTAAAGGACTAAAAGTACAAATACCTAAAAGTGGAAAGAACATAAATGGAAATATATAATTTGACCAAGGGAAAAATAAACCTATTAATATAGTTGTCTTTTGCATCATAATCGACTATATAATACAACTCAATATTAGTTAAACATTAAGTAATCAGTGAGTCAATATTATCTTGATACATTTTTTTTTTTTGCAAAATCCATAGAGGACATATACAAAAGATAAGAATGTAGATAATAAAATTTTATTAAACAATTTATTCGAAAAAAGTACATACATTCCTAACAAAATAACTACACTAAATGCACTAAATTACAACAATGGAAAGTTAATGACTAGGATACACATTCAACTACTGTTCTTCTATAAGTACCTTTTCAGCACTTAAGAAGAAAGAGGCCATCTGCACACTACCCTCTACTAAACTCTAAAATTGTCTCAAATTATCAACTTAACTGACTCTTCGCACCACTCATATTATAAATCGCTCTCAATCTACTAACTATTTACATCAACACCCTCATTCTAATACTTAACATATTATATAAATTACAATATGGTTTTTGAAACTTTGGTTCCTCTGATGGAATATGGATGAGTTATCCTTTCATCATTGCTTCTGGGCAACTTCAAATAATATTGTAATCCAGTAAAAGAACCTAAATTAAAGTAATTAAAATATAATATAATAAAAAATAACACAAACAGAATGTAAATATAAAAACTAAAACTAACCTTTTAAAAGATACAAGTCTATTGAGTTATAGTTAAACTTGATATAGATATTATTTTTAATGTAGAAGGATGTAGATTCAAGTGCTACTGCAATATATTATCCTCTTATTTATAAATTAAGAAGATGCCATCCATATACAATACTAACACATAATACATTAATTATACTAAAAATTCAAAGCCACAAATATATCATACCCACAAACTCACCTACCCAATTCCCCCCCCCCCCCCACACCTTAGAATTTGATAGTGGAGTTGTCTTCTTGCTTAAAATATACGTTTAGGTTGACAGATGGCATTTTAGTTTCTACTACTTTGCTTGGCTACCAACATGCCTCCATTTTGTAAGCATGCTTGCTTGCCATTTGCTTTCAACTCAATCATGCCATTCTTCTATCCAATCATTCACATTCATCCAACACCATGGGGAAGCCTAGACTCAATTTCCTACTATATTTAATGTATTACAGCTATTAGGCACTTTCTAATATTTGCTCCAATTTTTTGAGTAGATATACCATATTTTAACATTAAAACTTATTATTTAAACAATAAAAAATTATTTATTTCCAATTTTAGGATATTTATGACTTAAATGATAAGAATAACATCATATTTTGTACTTATATTTTCATAAAATACTTAATATGATATCTGTACTTTAAAAATATTTAATATGTAATTGAATTATCAATTAGTATTATTATGGTCATGGTGTTAACAACATTAGCAAATGCTAAACTAACTAATGAAAATTTGATACGTGGACTTCTTTTCTTCAAATCATCAATTCCATATAGATAATATAGCATCGTGTGAAAGACTAAATAAAACAAAATGGTTTAAAAAAATCAAGTGTAGAATTTTCATTAACTGGTTTATCATTCACTAACAATATTAACTCCAAGTATTGTAATAATACATAGATTATTAGTTTAAGTACTAGATTGAATATTTATAAAAGTGTAGATACCAAAAGAGACATTATCCCTTTCTTTTATAATGTCTCTAATATTAAGATTAGTAATAGTTTTAATAGTTTTAACATATTTTAAAGAGTGGTTGGTTGGAGTTTTGGGATTAAAGTAGATTGATAAAGCTTCAAATTTTTATAAAAAAATTAAATGCAACATCTTTAAATTATCATACATTTAGGGTGAAAAAAATTATATAATAAATATATTTATTAAAAGATTGTACAAAATCAAATAAATCTATGGTTGAAATGGTAAAATTAAATGTTTAAAACTCAAATCTCTACTATAATTGATTTTTATTGATTTTGTATAAAATATAAAAAGATAAAAATACTCGTAACGCTAATTCAATCAGAAGTAACTTACATAAAAAGATATTTGCGGTGAAAACGTGGTGATCTTGCTATTAGACTATCATTGTGGAATGCATGGGAAGAATGTCTGTGATGAGATACATTCTGTCATTCCTTTTGAGTTGTGGTGTAAAATTGGTGGCCTAAAGAATCACGTTCTCAACAGAAGAGCAAGTGTAATACTTGAAATAAAGAATAAGCATGTTAAAACAATAGAATAATTTGTTTAAATTTTTTGTGATTGTAATATTTGAATTTAAATACGTGTAAATGTTATTTTTAATTTTTGTGATTGTGTAAATTTATTATTCATATTAAACTTATTATTATTTGGATTTGTGGTATGAATTACAAAATATTATTTTTTGGATATAAAAAATTGATAAATATTGTCAATTGAGTTTTAATTTGATTGGCATCGACATTGTTGTCAGTGTGGGAGGACGTGGATTTGAGTATGCTAAAACGCATTATCCTCCTATTTAATAGTCGGGGAGAGACTATGTATAGTTTTAAGCATGGTATGGAAAAGAACATATATGATAAAAACCTATAATGAAATTATTGTTCAAAAAATTTGCTCTATCAAAAACAATAAAATATAAATAAAATATTTGAAAATATATAAATTTATGTTATCCATTGACATTACTCTGAATGATGAGATTGTGGTTAAATTAAAATTGCACATAATTAAAAGGAAATGAAATTGCATGTCGATCCAATTAATATAACTCATTTATTCATCTGCAGAAATGAGTAATAGCAAAATCATAACTTTCAAAGATGAGGTAATTGGATTGTTATTATTAATTATATATGATTTCATGATCATGGAAGTACATGCACTTCATATGAAAGTCAAAATATAATTTTGGTGTAAAAATAAAACATTTTAGCCACATAGTGGGTTGTTATGAATAAAAAACCTAAAGTCAATAGAATAAAGAACTTTATACTAAACTGCATGCAGAAGAAGGCATAAGTTCACTGCCATCGCCATCACCATCACCATCACCACCCACACCACTAACAATTCCTAGCTAGAGCAAATCAATTTCCTTTCACATATAATCATCATAGCAACGTTCTTTTCGTGGCAGAAGCTACTAGAATTTCAGCTAACTTTGGATTGGAGGGATTTATATTATTAATTTCAAGGTTTGTTTTTATTTGATTCGTGACGCCTATAAATAGAGAGCTTTGCCTTAACTTTTTTCTCAATCAACTAAGCTTGTTTTCAGTAGATTTTAAGACTTGCATTGAGCTTTTTGCGTGAGGTTTGAGTATGGGAAGTTGTAGGGTTATTGGTGCTGCATTCTTGGTTTTGCTCCTTGTGGATTTAGCTTTTGCTGCTAGGTCATTTAAGGCTGTAGGAAAGGGAGGTGGTGCTGGAGGAGGAGGAGGAGGAGTGGTGGAGGTGGTGGTGGAGGTGGTGCCAATGGTTTAGGCTCAGGTTCTGGATATGGTTCAGGGTATGGTTCCGGAAGTGGCTCAGGATATGGTTCGGGAGCTTATGGTAGTGGAGGAGGTGGAGGGGGTGGTGGGAGGTGGAGGTGGAGGCAGCTCTGGATCTGGTAGTGGGTCTGGGTATGGGTCAGGATCTGGATCAGGGTATGGGTCTGGTGGTGGAATAGGAGGTGGTGGTGGTGGTGGTGGTGGTAGAGGAGGAGGTGGTGGTGGAGGTGGTGGCAATGGAGGAGGGTCAGGATATGGGTCCGGATCTGGATATGGAAGTGGGTCTGGATACGGAAGTGGTGGTGGTAGAGGTGGAGGAGGAGGTGGTGGCGGTGGCGGTGGAGGTGGAGGAGGTGGAGGCAATGGTTCAGGTTATGGAAGTGGTTCAGGATATGGAAGTGGGTCAGGTTATGGTAGTAGTGGAGATGATGATTACTCACCATAAATTCAAACTTCTTACTTAGTTAGCAATGCATTAAAACATTTAGGATTTTGCAATTTTCGGAATAAAAGTTCTATGTCTACCTATCACTACCGCATGCATTTCTAAAGGACTTGTACTCTTTTGTATGCATTTCTAAATGTTGATTACTTCAAATAAGACAAAACTTTTATCTTTTAAAGCAAGAGAGGTAAAATCCTAATAACAATGCGACTCGAATTTAGGTCAAGTAAACATCCTAATCATTAAATCAACACACAAAATTCAGCTCTGCATTGTTTTAAAACAAGGTTATATTACTTAAAGTACTAGCATCATCACCAAATATCAACAAGACAATAAAAAACAAATCCCACAACAGCAGGTCAAAGACAAAGAAGGACCAAGCTTTATAAAAGGAGACACCAGCCATGGTGAGAGCATCGGCCACATGACATTGACAAACCATTCTTAAATTCGATCACAACACAACTCACCTGCTCAAGAAAAAGCACCAAAACCCAAACAGCCCATGATAAGAGTCAAATGAATACCTTATTGACAGAGCTCTTAAGTCTTAGCACCAAAGGCCAAATCACCACCATTTCCACCAACAAATCACAACGTTACAAGCTTCAACTCACAACATAGTTTCTGAACATGATTTTCGTGCTTAATTATATTTATATAACTTTTTATATCTTTATATATTTATGTCATGTTACTGATTTTTTTATTTATATATTTTTAGTTATTTTTCATGTAGTATATTTCTATCATGTTTATGGTTACTAAAATGTATCATATCCAACATTAGTAAGTGTATATTAATATACTTTACAATATAATATTTGATTAACAAAAGAATTGGATTTTTTTATATCTTTTGATTTTATCACTTATAAACATATACACAAATAATTCTAGCTATAACGATACTTCACGACACTGTTCAAAAGTTGTAAAAGTTCAGGTATTTATTATGGATTTTCTTAATCTCTTCGAAAATTTTAATATCTAAATTTTCTAACCCTTACATAAAAGGATAAACACGTTTTAACACGTTCAAACCCACGAGCTCTTATATTGACAACAATGCTAATGCCAACCACGTTAAACTTCAATCAACAATTGAATTCTAAACCTTATGTGTTCATATTTCTTTATTTTTACCAATTTCTACTTCTACTCGTATCTCCTCCCTAACCCTTAAACTGAATGAAAAATGTGTTTTAGCGTGCTTGAATCCACATTTTTGTAATTGCTAAAATAGCAACAATACCAATTAAATTAATGCTTGTAGCGACGTAAAATTTTATTACGGGCGCTAATTGAGAAAATTATTGAACATTTAAAAATTAGAGTTTCGATTTTATAAAAGAAGGGAGTCGCCACCGATCTTTTTTTTAGGTGTGATCGGACACCTAATAAATCTTCTTTTTTAAAGAAAAAATTATTTTTTAAATTTATTTTAAAAAAGGAGCGAATTTAGGTCTACGTCAAAATTC
The DNA here is from genome assembly GCA_025506655.1 of Gossypium rotundifolium. Classification (NCBI taxonomy): domain Eukaryota; kingdom Viridiplantae; phylum Streptophyta; class Magnoliopsida; order Malvales; family Malvaceae; genus Gossypium; species Gossypium rotundifolium. The sequence continues at coordinate 4,075,575 of CP106725.1, read as the reverse complement.
CAGAGAAACATAGGGTTCGGGAGTCAGTTACGCGCGAGGAAGGTATTAGCTCACGACGCCCAAAATTGATATCTCGTTAAACGCGCGTTATCTTAATTTTCAAAAATACAAGTTCAATTTAATATTTAATCGTGATCCGATTGAGGCACGAAAATTTTTTTAGAACACGAGAATTTTAAGACTCGAGAAATTTTTTTTAAAACCCGAGAATTTTTGAAAACACGAAAATTTTTGAAACCCGAAAATTTTGAAAACATGAAATTTTTGAAAATACGAAAACTTTGAAAACATGAGAATTTTTTGTTTTAAAAACACGAAATTTTCTTTGAAAACACGATTTTTTTTTAAAAAGCACGGAAATTTTGAAATACGAGAATTTTTGAAAACACGAATATTTTTTTAAACACTGAAATTTTGAAAACACGAAAAAATTTTAAAACACGAATTTTTTGAAAATATAAAATTATGAAACCAAAAATTTTAAAACACGAAAATTTTGATAGATTACATATTATCGTATTATATACATTTTAAAATGAAATCTTGATATTTTTTTTACAAAGATTTTATATTTTTTTGAAATTTCTAATTTTAATTTTTATAAATGAATTCGAGTTTAACATAAAATCAAAAGTTCACCCAACATAGCGGTGAAAACGATGATTTAATGCTAAACCGATTTATTATTTATTATTAAAAATTGAATTTATTAAATATTAAAATATGTAAATAAAATTACAACATAATGCTTTAAAAAAATTTATTAAGATAACATTAATGAAACCAATATAAAGAAATGAGTCCAATAACCAAATAAAAGTAAAAAATTTACCAAGGCCCAAACTTTTTGGCTGCTTCCTTTTTCTTTTTTGATTGGGCTATTGCGTTGGGCTTGGGCTGTCGGGTTCCTCGGGTCGGGTCACGGTCGGGATTGTTAATTTTATTTTTTCTTTCTTTTTTTTTTTTTCTTTTTTTTTCCTTCTTTCTTCTTCTTTTTCCCTCTTCTTCTTCTTCTTCTCCTCCTCCTAGCCTGCCACCACCGCCATGGTCGCCGTCTTCTCCACCGATGTGTGACGCTTTCTCTTCCTCTTATTCTCTCTTCTCTTTTCTCCCTTTTTCTCTTCTTTTTCTTTCTCTTTTTTCTTTCTTTTTCATGGGTTTTTTTTTAATGTTCTTGGGGGTTTTATTTTTGGGGAAAAATCCCCTTTTATAGTGTTGTTCTTGCAGGTGTTAGGTGGCTAAGGGAAGAGATGCCATCCCTTAGGCGGTGGCAGGAAAATCGGGGGTGGGTGCACAAATCTACCAAATTTTGGAGATTTTCCGGAAGGATGAATGTAAATGCAATAAAACGGTTGGGGTTAAAGTGTAATTTTGAGAAAGATGAGGGGTCAAAATGTAATTTTGAAAAGTTTTGGTGCCAAAATGTAATTTCAAGAAAGTTTAGGGGTCAAAATGCAAAATTTTTTAATTTTTTTATTTTTTTTAAAAATTAAGAAATAAACCCATAATTAAGCCGGGCAAAATTTAGTGCTTACAGCTGCCCCTCTTTGCTCATCGCTGTGAAACAGGGATAGAGCAAAGACTTAAAAGCACTAAATTTTGTTCGATTGTTCAATCCTTATTCTTTATTGAAAAACAGAAATCGAAAATAGCTTGGCATGCGACCCGAAGCTTAACTCACCTCTCGGATTATGAGTTGATCTTTGAAAAAGCATAAATTAAAAATACCTCATCGTGTGGCCTAAGGCTCAACTCACCTCTCGCAATATGAGTTGATTTTTTTGAAAAACAGAAATTGAAAATACCTCAGCGTGTGACCCAAGGCTCAACTCACCTCTCGCAATATGAGTTGATTTTTGAAAAACAGAAATTGAAAATACCTCAGCGTGTGACCTGAGGCTCAACTCACCTCTCGCAATATGAGTTGATTTTTTGAAAAATAGAAATTGAAAAATACCTCGGCGTGTGACCCGAGGCTCAACTCACCTCTCGCATTATGAGTTGATTTTTGAAAAGAAAATTTGAAAATACCTCGTGACCCAAGGCTTAACTCACCTCTGCATAATATGAGTTAATTTTTGAAAAGCGAAATTAAAAATACCTCAACTCACTCAACTCACCTCTCTTAATATGAGTTGATTTTTGAAAAGCGAAATTGAAAATACCTCGTGTGACCCAAGGCTCAACTCACCTCTCATAATATGAGTTGATTTTTGAAAATAGAAATTGAAAATACCTCGGCGTGTGACTGAGGCTCAACTCACCTCTCGCATTATGATTTGATTTTTGAAAAAGCAGAATTGAAAAATACCTCGGCGTGTGACCTGAGGCTCAACTCACCTCTCGTATTATGAGTTGATTTTGAAAAGCAAATTGAAAATACCTCGGCGTGACTGAGGCTCAACTCACCTATCGCATTATGAGTTGATTTTTGAAAACGAAATTGAAAATACCTCTCGCATTATGAGTTGATTTTTGACACCTCGAGGCTCAACTCACCTCTTGCAATATGAGTTGATTTTTTAAAAAGCAAATTGAAAATACCTCGGCGTGTGACCCGAGGCTCAACTCACCTCTTGCATTATGAGTTGATTTTTGAAAAGGAAATTTGAAAATACCTCGGCATGTGACCCGAGGCTCAACTCACCTCTCGTATTATGAGTTGATTTTTTTGAAAAAGAAATTAAAAAAATACCTCAGCGGCGTGTGACCCGAGGCTCAACTCACCTCTCGCAATATGAGTTGATTTTTTTGAAAAATAGAAATGAAATAATTTTTAAAAAATATCAGAATTTCAAAACATATCATCTGGTGGAACTCGGATGTTTTATTTTTCCTTGATTCAGTACAACTATCATCAAAACCTCTTGCTCTACTGGAGTACCTGTATATGCCATGCGTGATGTTATCATGATATGCACGTGTTTGTCTTAAATGCTTTCATGCCTACATGATTATGCCATGCGCCTTGGTCTTGTTTGTCATATATCCCTTTTCGATACGATTTTCGTGATGGCTGCACTCATTGCTTGAATCTTGACTTTCCTTTCGGGTTTTGTACCGTCCTCAAGCTTTACTGAGTCATCTGCGTTTCTCGTATACCACCCTTTTGCCCCCTGTTGAACTTTGTCCTTGCTTTGAGGCTCTTGTACTTACCAAATTCTCATCTGAGTAATGCTCAACATTCTTTTTGTTTAGAATATGTCATTTCACTATTTATCATTTAAATGAACCAAACATGAGATGCATGAAAATGTCACAGTAGGTACGAAAGAAGCACCTCACATTCATATTTATTTCAAAAGCTACAAGCAAAGAAAATTGACAAGGAATAGTTCAATAAAGAAAACATTATAAAGAAAGGAAAGCATATTCAATTGTAATAAATGCTCTAGATATTCAATACATGAACTTCTCCACGTTTCTTTATCTGGATCTTTTCAAGCACGGTTTCTTATGTAGAAGATTTGAGCTTAGAATGCTTCAAATATTGTAATCTCGCCACATGACTCCCTGTTCAAATCGTCTTGCTCCTTATGTCCGAACCCCTTTCATTAGGACGCCCTTTCAGGTTTTCATCCTAATCATTTTTGTTTATCAAGAAGCCCTTTTCGGGTTTTCATCTTGATCTCATTTTTTCTTTTTCTTCTTTTTTTTTTATCAAGACGCCCTTTCGGGTTTTCATCTTGATCTCTTTTTTTATAATTTTTTTAAGATGCCCTTTTCAGGTTTTCATCTTGATCTCTTTTTTTTTTCTTTTTTTTTTACTTTTTTTAGGCATAATATTTCTTCACAGCATCTGAGTTCACTGGATTTGGTACCTCCTTCCCATCCATCTCAGTGAGAATCAAAGCTCCACCCGAGAAGGCCTTCTTTACGACATATGGCCCTTCCCAATTTGGTGCCCATTTCCCTCGAAAGTCTTTTTGTATTAGGAGAATCTTTCTCAGTACGAGTTCTCCCTCGTGGAATTCTCTTGTCGCACCTTCTTGTCATGGGCCGTGATCATTCTCTTTTGGTACATCTGTCCATGACAGATTGCCTTCAAGCGTTTTTCTTCGATAAGATTTAGCTGGTCATATCGAGCTCGAGCCCATTCTGATTCTTCTAGTTTCGACTCCATTAAGACTCGTAGAGAGGGGATCTCAACTTCAATGGGCAGCACAGCTTCCATTCCATAGACCGAGAGAAAGGAGTTGCTCCGTAGATGTCCTTACGGATGTACGATATGCATACAAAGCGAATGGTAGCTTCTCATGCCGGTCTTTATATGTCTCGATCATTTTCCTAATAATCCTCTTAATATTTTTGTTAGCCGCTTCTCCTGCTCCGTTCATCTTTGGGCAATAGGGTGAGGAATTATGATGCTTTATTTGAAATTGGTCGCACACTTCTTTCATCATCTTGTTGTTCAGATTTAAAGCGTTATCTAAAATTATTCTCTCAGGCAAACCGTATCGATATATGATTTCTTTTTTAAGAACACGCAAGCTGCAGGTCTTTGTCACACTAGCAAGCGAAGCGGCTTCTACCCATTTTGTGAAGTAATCTATAACCACAAAATGAATCGGTGTCCATTCAAGCTTTTGGGAAAATTGGCCTATAACATCCATGCCCACATAGAAAAAGGCCATGGAGAAGTCATGACATGAAGGGCGAAGAAATTTGCATGAATTTTATCTCCATAAATTTGACATTTGTAGCACCTTCGTGCATAACTAATGTAGTCGCTTTCCATCGTCAGCCAGTAATAACCGAGTCTCATAATCTTCCTGGCTATAGTGAAACTATTGGCATGCGTCCCACAAATTCCTTCATGGACATCTTCAAGTATTTTTCTGACTTCAACAGAATCCACGCATCTTAAGAGCACTTGATCTTTTCCTCTTTTGTACAGGATATCCCCATCAAGGACAAATCCCACCGCCATTCTTTTGATTGTTCTTTTGTCGATCTCATTTGCTTGCTCGGGATACCTTTGATTCTTGACATATTCTAAGATATTATGGAACCACGTTCATCCATCTGTCTCTTTTTCAATGCTAAAACAATGTGCATAGACCTCATATATGCTCATTTGGAGAGGCATTATTTCTGTTTCTCTATTTGCTTTGAACATTGAAGCCAAAGTGGCTAGAGCATCAGCCAATTGGTTTTCTTCTCGTAGGAAATAATTAAAAGTCACTTCTTTGAATTCTTTAATCAGTTCCACAACGAGATCGTGATATTTAACTAATTTTGAATCTCTCACTTCCCAATCTCCACGGATTTGGTAAATCACCAACGCTGAGTCCTCGTACACCTCTAAGATTTTGATGTTTTGTTCAATAGCTGCGCGAAGTCCCATGATGCAAGCCTCATATTCCGCTCGTTATTGGTACGAAGAAATTTAATCTGGCGTTGAGCGGATAATGGTTCCTTCGGTGACACTAAAATCGCTCCAATCCCATGCTCCAATGTATTTGATGCACCATCAAAGCTCATCTTCCATGATTTCTCTTTTGACGACTCACATTCTTTTTCTGTAATGCATATCAAGTCTTCGTCTGGGAAATCAAATCTCAATGGCTAGTATCCTCTGGTTGTTCGAGTTGTTAAGAGGTCAACTATCGCGCTCCTATTTATCGACTTTTGACTCACATATACAATGTCGTACTCCGATAGTAGGATCTGCCATCGTGCCATTCTTCCTGAGAGTGCAGGTGATTCCATCATGTATTTTATTGGGTCCAGCTTTGAAATTAACCACGTCGTATGATACAACATATATTGTCTAAGCCTTTGAACTACCCAGACCAAAGCACAACAGAATTTTTCAATTGATGGGTACTTTGCTTCATACTCTGTGAACTTCTTGCTGAGGTAGTAAATCGCCCTTTCTCTTTTCCCTGACTCATCATATTGCCCCAATACGCAACCCATTGAGTTTTCAAACACAGTTAGATACAATATTAACGGTTTCACGAAGTTGGCGGTACTAGCACGGGGGCTAGACAAATAATGTTTTATCTTGTCAAAAGCCACTTGGCATTCCTCATTCCATTCTCCCGGATTATATTTTCGAAGGAGTCAAAAATTGGGTCACACTGGTTGGTAAGTTGAGCAATGAATCAAGCGATGTAGTTTAACTTCCCTAGAAATCCTCTGACTTCTTTTTATGTACGCGAGGTGGTAGTTCTTGTATGGCTTTTATCTTATCTGGATCAACCTCAATACATCTCTCACTGATAATGAAGCCTAGTAATTTTCCCGAGGTAGCCCCAAATGTACACTTGGCTGGATTAAGCTTCAGCTGGAACTTTCTTAGTCTTTCAAACAACTTCTTGAGGTTCCCAACATGCTCTCTTTCCCCCCGAGATTTGGCAATCATATCATCGACAAAGACTTCTATCTCTTTGTGCATCATGTCATGGAATAGCATCACCATTGCCCTTTGATATGTTGCCCCAGCATTCTTTAATCCGGACGGCATCACCTTGTAGCAGAATGTCCCCCACATCGTTATGAAGGTAGTTTTTCCATATCCTCAGGAGCCATCTTTATCTGATTATAACCCGAGAATCCATCCATGAAAGAAAATAATGAATGTTTTTTGTTTATCCACCAACGTGTCGATCGTGGCAAGGGAAATTATATTTAGGACTTGCTCGATTCGGATCGCGATAATCCATGCACATTCGTACCTTACCGTCTTTCTTGATCTTTGGGACTATGTTAGCTACCCATTCGGTATTTAGAGACTTGTAGGAAGCCGACATCAAATTGTTTCTTGACTTCTTCTTTTATCTTTAATAGCATTTCAGCCTCATTCGTCTTAGCTTCATTGGATGGGTTTGCATTACGGTTTCGATTGGAGTCTATGGACCACTACATCCTCGTTTAACCCTGGCATGTCCTGACATGACCATGCAAATACATCTTTGTACTCACGAAGCAAGGCGATCAAATCATGTTTGGTATTCTCTGAAATGGAAGTCCCAATCTTCACTTCTTGTCTCTTTCTTCATTTCCCAAATTCTTGTCTCAATAGATTCTTGATGGGGTAAAATCTATTTATCTTCTTGTTCTACCATCCTTAGTAAGTCAGGAGACGATACATAATCTTCAGCATTTTCCTCAGCTTCGAATTCTCCTAAACAAATAGCTTTCTCAAAATCAATTTTAGGACTTGTAACGGGATCGTTCCTGTAGTTGGTATCTGAGCACCTGAAAGGTAAATAGAAAAGAAAACTATAGAGGAGCATTAAGGTATGGGAATCAATAAACATAATGTTATGGTATGATATGAGATACATGTAAGGACATGCTGTGAGAAGAGGGAATAATTATGAAGTTAACCAGAATGAAAATACTATGAAAAAATGCATCTCCATTAATGTTCATTTAAATGATAAAGAGCAAACATAAGCTCTTACAAAAGAATCCCACTATTACTTAGGGGCACACAAAGAGAGTTAACATTAAGTATTACTCTGGAGAGGACTTAGAAACTACAAGAAGATCCACAGCAGCCTAATTGTTCAAAATGAATCCAGGAGGACAAGGGCGTATCATTGAAACATCTTTAATTGCATCATCCCCTTTGTCAACAACATTTATACTGACGTTCTGAAGACCCGTTTCAATCCATAACATCGTGCTTTGTGGATTATCTCACCCTGGGTACGTCATTCCTGCAGATGTAAATGTTTTTGACAAAGGAGGATACGCTATGGGCTCCCATTCTAATTCCCGACCTGAGGCTCTTGTAATCCTCCTTTCTTGATCTTTCTACAACTATTTTCTTCTTTGTTGCATATCCGGCTTGAATCATAAACCGTATCGAGCCTTGTGATGTACTGGTTTTAATGCTCTAACTATCCATTGTTGATTTCTTCCCAAACCTTTCTTCACTCAGGCTCCTTTCCCACAGTCAGCTTAATTCCCATCTTGGTATTCCTTGACAGCTTGGGTGTAGGAATGCTATTTCCTTCAGCAACAAATGTAGCATTAATAAATTTGAAGGAACGGAAGGAACATTCTACTGCATCTTTGTTTACTTCAATGTAGGGTGTGTTAGTAGAGATAGATGCAACAATGTCTTCTTCACCAACGACCGTGATCAAGTGGCTATCTATGATGAACTTTACTCTTTGATGGAGAGATGAAGGAACTGCCCCAGCAGAATGGATCCAAGGCCTCCTTAAAAGGTAATTATATGAGGGCGTGATGTTCATGACCTGGAACTCGATATCATATGTACATGGGCCCACTTCTAGAGAAATTTTGATCTTCCCATGACCTCTCGTCGTGTCCTATCAAATGCCCTTACTGTAGAGTGACAAGGCCTCAGATAAGACATATCAATTAACATCCTAGAAAGCGTGGCCAAAGGCATGACATTGAGTCTGGACCTCGTTGTCAATAAGCACATTCTCCGGTATTATATAGCCTTTGCAATTTATGCTGGTTGTGATGTGCAATGCTTTTATATATCATCAATACATATATGAGCCCCTACCGCTAATGCGTCTATAATATCCTACAAGTCCCGAAAACTACGAACCTCGGTAACATTCCGCGGAGACTTCCGATCAAGTATAGCCAAAATTTTACTCGAGTCAACTCGAATACGATCACGCGAAATAGCGTGCCCCAAAAGCTAACTTCATTCAGCAAAACTCACATTTGCTAAACTTGGCGTATAATTGTTTTTCACGCAAAATCAGTAGCATTAGTCTCGGATGCTCGGCATGCTCGATTTTGTCTTGGGAGTAGATTAGTATATCATCTATAAATACAACTACAAACCGATCTAAGTATGATCCGAAGACTCGATTCATCGGATCCATGAAAACCATGAGGGCATTAGTGAGCCCAAATGGCATAACTAAAACTCATAATGACCATATCTCGTTAAAGCGATCTTTGGTACATCTGTTTCCCGAACTCGTGGTGATAATATCCGACCTCAAATTAATTTTTGAGAACATTGCGCTCCTTTCGGTTGATCGAATAAATCAGTCAATAAGCAAGGTAAGCTTCACAACCCTTTCTCAAATCTTGCTAAGCCAACATCGATATATATAGCCTTTGCTCTAATCGTACGATCTCGTTGTGATGTGCAATGCTTTCGAAGGTAATAACATCGAGCCCTACACACTTTATCAATCAACACCCAACGACCCAAAGGGTTTGAAACCGAATTACAAACTCGATGAGACTCAGCGGTAGAGTCTTCTCGGATACTAATGTTTCACGCACATACGAATGAGTTGAGCGGGATCAATCAAAGCGATTACATTAGTATCAAAGAGGTAAAAATACCGATAATAATGTGCGGAGATGAGGCCTCTCTCTAGCACGGATGGCATAAGCTCTAGCCGATACTCAAGTATCTGCTCGGATAATCGCATCTGAAATCCCTCTCGTGCACTTTCTTACCTCCTCCACTCTGTTGGTCTACCTCTAGTCGTAGTCTTTGCTCGGTCTCGCTATGAGTAGTGCCCTTCTCAGCGATCTCCGGACAATCCGGACGAAGTGATTTTGCGAACCACACTGGTAACAAAGCGATTAAAGATTTACCCAAACTCTCGAAATGTCATCTACCGCTTTGACATTCGAGTTCGCTCGATCGAGCATTGCCGCACTAGCCAGATGTAGCTCGAGAACTCATTGGTGGCCGATCACGAATAGAAATCCCAGTATTGGGTTTGGGTCGATTATCATCGTTTTTAGTCTTCTTCGTTGCCATCTGTGTAAATCTACCCGCAGATCTCTTCCGAAAATCCTTAGATTCGATTTCAGCTTTTCGTTTTTCTTTCCCAGTTCTTCAGCTTTACAAGCTCTCTCCACAAGTACAACAAACTCGTTAATCTCAAGAATGCCAACGGGAGTTTTATGTCCGCATTGGACTATCCTCGAATCTCCGGCACATAACGGCCTCAGAAGATACACATTCGCGGCGTGGCGACTAAATCGCATGCAATTTGCGCTCGTATTCAGACACAGTCATACGGCCTTGCTTGAGCTCGATAAATTCCTTACGCTTAGAGTCTATGAAGCGTTGACTTATGTACTTTTTCGAATTCCGCTGAAAGAAGTCGGGTAACTCTCTTTTGGGACAACAGATCACGAGTATTCCACCGATAGTAAGCGAAATCTCGTAATAAAGATATGGCGCACTTCAAGCACTCATCAGTGCACAAGATAACTCATCAAAAATACAGACTGATATTATCGAGCCAAAATTTAGCTCTTTCGCGCATCGCCGCCATCTTGACTCTAAATTCTTGAGCTCCGTGTTTTCTTATACAATCAATAGGAGGTTTAGATACTCTTTCGGGATTGGCAGGAGGTACGCTTGGTGGTATTTCATCATCAATAAATCGAAACACGAAATGAAATTATCCGCCATTCAAGTTGTTCACCCACCTATCAAGCTTTTCGACAGATACGTATAACAAACAATTCCCATGCTATATTCGCCACATACGCTTGATTTAACACTTTCAAACTTTTGTTTTTCCCGATCCGAAAGTATTCTCAATTAACACATTTTCATTCAATTTAATCCAAAATCACATCAATGAATGTGGTTCCTTTAAGTAATTCAACAAGAGGGATAATATATTCTCTATTTATTCATCAAGCATAAAGAGATTTGCACTATGGCATGCATGCTTGTTCACCTACTCCACGACGCAAGAACCGAAAATTATATTCATTGTGCTTGATGAACTTTAAGAATTCATGTGCTTCATCCTCATTCAAAGGTCTTTTAATTTTTACTCGATTTAACACTTTCAAAGAAAGTATTCCGATGTGGTTACGAATTCAACAGTATTTCAACATCAACCTCAAAGATCATGCATTGGTGTCTTTCCTTGGTGTCTTTCCTTTCTGATTCGAGTCAACGGCTTTCTTCTTTGGTTCAACCACCTCAGGAGAATAACATCTCCCATTGCGGTAAAGTGTCCTACTTCGCTAACACTTCCAGTCGTAGCTTTGGATTTTTCACCTTCGGGTATGATAATGTTGACATCATATTTTCATGGTACCACCTTGTTGTCCTTGTAAGGGAAAGGAGATGGTACTTCAATTATTATCTTTGGTTTGACTTCTTTCTTCTTGGCCTCATAATAAATCACCAGAGGCCAATCGGCACTATAAGGGATAGTTGATGGTTGATTATCACAGGTGCATATTTCTCCTTCATTGGCCTCTTCCACTCTGTTAAAGATCTTGACCTCCTTATTGTCCATTATGCCTTGAAGTAATTTTTTGAATTCCTCACAAGACTGGATGTAATGCCCTTCTATGCCATGAAAGACGCAAAAACTTTGTCCTTTTGTACTTTCTTCCTTGAAACTTCTGTTGAGTGGACGGAACAAATCCTTCTTAGCCATTATTTCCCATACCTTTCACAAAGGTGTCTTTATTTCAAAAACACAACTTTTGGCTCGCCACCTGTCTTCCTTTGTCACCGTGCTCACGTTCCCTTCAGTATGGTTAGGGAGTGGATTTCCAGCCACGTTACTAGCACCATCAAATCGTAAAATCCCTACATCAATAAGACCTTGAACCCTTCTTTTAAAGGCTAGACAATTTTCTGTAGAATGCCCTTGGTTTCCAGCATAGTACATGCAACTAGCATTAGGATCGCACCATTTTGGGTATGGAGGTTTCAGGGGTACTATATAATGTGGGGATATTAATTATTTTTCTAATAATTTCGAGCACAGCTCTCCATACGACACAGGAATAGGAGTGAATAGAGGTTTTTCAAGATTGGGTTTTGTCGGTCTTTGTTCGTTTTTGGGTTGACTTTGAGCAGGCATGGTGTTTGGTGGGAACATGACTAGTGGTCTTTGGTTATTTGTGGTGTAGACAGGGTAAGGAGGAGGTGTTTGATAGTAAGGGCTTTGGGGAGGGAAATAGAAATTTGGAGGTGGGCTATATCGAGGTCGTGGTTGGGTTGGGTAAGGATTAGAAGTATAGTGGCTCTCAGTTCCCACCATATGGGTTTCTGCCTCTTTTTTCTTTATGGGTACTGCTCTTTTCGAACTCTCGGGGCCTTCCATCCTTCCACTTTTGATGGCATTCTCTATAAGCTCCCCATATATTACAATATCTACAAAATCTTTTGTGGCGCTTCCTACCAACTTATCATAAAATGGCGCTTTCAAAGTGTTGATAAAGAGGATCGTTATCTCAGTTTTAGTTAATAGGGGTTCTACTTGGGCTGAGATATCCCTCCATCTTTGCGCATATTGTCTAAAAGTCTCAGTCGGCTTCTTTTCCATCATCTGCAGAGTTAGTCGATCAGGCACCATGTTGGATACATGCTTGTATTGTTCATAAAATGCTGATGCTAAGTCTTTCCATGATCGGATCCTTTCTCTACTGAGTTGATTATACCATCGAAGAGCCGATCTGACCAAGCTATCTTGAAAACAGTGTATTAGTAATTTATCCTCATTTACGTAACCAGTCATCTTTCCATAAAACATGATAAGATGCGCCTTTGGACATCTCGTCCCATCATATTTTTCAAAATCTGGCACTTTGAATTTCGGAGGCAGAACCAGATCGGGCACCAAACTGAGCTCTTTGGCATTCAGTGCAGAGAAGACTTCAGTACCTTCTATCACCTTGAGTCTTTGTTCCAGGCTCCTATACTTATCCTGGGCATTATGATCATCCATTTTCAACCTGGCTATTTCTGCCAGATCATCCAAATCTGGAACAATTGGAACAATTGGATCAGTAGGATTAGGTCCAGGGTTCGATACGAATATACCTTGCCTCCATTGAGCAGGTGCTGCAGGTCATTGCTCCAGGCCTGCAGGTTCCCCTTGAGAATATCCTCTTTGCATTGCATGGACGTGAGGTGGAGTGAATCCTGGAGGATAGAGCGGATCCTGATTAACTCTTGACTGGGGTTCTATGATGTCAGGGCTCTGTATGGGTCCTTTTTCCTTTGACCAAAGCTATCATCATCTCCATTATTTTGGCCATTTGATCCCTTTGCTCGAGCGATTCCTCTCGAGATCTTACCATCAGATCTCTTGCTTCCTGCTGTGACTTGGCCAACTGCTCTTGTAACTCTCTTTGGATCCTTTTCATCCTTTCAATTCTTTCGTTGAGTTCAGCATCCATAGTTCTAGCTCTTAGACACGTCTTATAAGAATGACGTGATTCCAGATTTGTAGTGTCGCAACTGTGGATTATACGGTTTTAGCCTCAGTGAATGATTAGAGTGATATGCACATGTAATGAATGGATGAATGAATAGATGACAAATGAATGTTAATCATGAATAAATATGCAAGAATTTGGTGTTGATTTCAAAATAGCCCCATACTTAGGATTTCATTAATCAAAAGAGTCTATTACAAAATGTTTTGCCATCTCTGATCTAACAGTTACACTATTTCCTAGCCACATCGCCTTGTTTCTTCACTCGTTCTAGGAATTCTGACATGCTTGACCCTTGTCTCGGAGGGAATTGGTAACTGAGATCTTCTGCTTCATTTGATAATTGTACAATTTGCACAGCTGCCTTGCGAATTTCATTAATCAAACCGCCAAGATACATATCTTTTTCTTGGAGAGCTCTTTCGCAGGCACGAATGTCTCTGTCATGCTGGCCATTCTTTTCTTCTAGGGCTTTTAAGAGAGTATCCAAGTGTTGCTGATGAGCTTGCAGCTTATTTTCTAAATCTTGTATTTTCCTTCTTAGCTCTTGACGCTCAGACTGACTAGTCATTAATTCTGCAGACACGGTTTCGTATTCAATATTCTTCTTCATTAATTCTATCATAGCACGCGCAGCTTTTTTCTCTTCCTTCTTTGCTTTCCCTCTCTAGAATTCCATCCCACCTTTGATATTGCTTAGCTCCTCCTTCTATTCAGCCCACTATTCCTTATAGTGCCTCTTAATTTCTTATTTTTCAAATGAAGATCCTTTAAGTCATTTCTCATGATCTCAGCTTCTTTCTAGACTTTTTTGGTTTTGGATTCTTTAATTTGAACATCGATCTTCAACTGGTAGTTTTCCTCTTGAAGAGAACTAATATCCCATAACAGCTTGGCCTTTTCACGTTCAAATTCATGTCTTGCCATTTCCAGCTCGGACGACATTTCTTCTGAGAAAGGATTCTGGAAAGTGTAATCCGTCGGTGAGATTCGTTGACTATTCACTCGTCGTTGTCTCCATATGTTATAATCTTGAGTGATAGTATTAGCATAGAGAGCTAACTCTATTAGGTAAATTTTTTCCAAAATTTTGCAGTATCTCGGACCTTTTTCATGTAACCTTCACCTGTAAAAGTAAACTTAGACTGTGTCAATCCTCCGGTAGCTGGTATGAATTGACGTGAGGCACACTGCCTCTGAACCATTAATGGAGCATATCCAACTCCTCCCCATAATCCGAGTAAAGGCACCCAATCTTGACTTCCGCATTTGTATAACAGAATCAAGGACGGATCCACGGTGCTATCTAAGTTATATCTTCGGCGCGGAGGTTCTGAAAAATTGAAACCCAGTGCTGTTTGGTGACATCCTTTGGCCAATCTTTTCCAAGGTAAGCTTCCAATGGAGAGAATGTTTTTGAAAACATGTGGAAAGGTGTGCGTTCCACTTTCCAGAAGTGGCTCAGACTCCAAACATTAAGTAACTACGCGCATCCGATAAAACTTCCTTCCCCTTTCCTCCTACGACTACTTAGAGATCTAAAAGTCTCGGCCAAGATAGTTGGGACGGGGTTGATTCCTTGCCTCAACTTTTTAAAGAAATCCACTACCACAACTTATATGTGCCCAAGGACCTTTGGGAAAACGATTAATCCGTAAATGGTCAAAGCAAATAGATCCACTCTCTTCACAATATCTAGATGGTTTTGAGCTAAGTCTCGCAGAGAAAACCACGGAACACAACTGACTTCGTTCTTTTTCTTTATCTATTTTTCAGCCAATGTATCAGCCATTCCCGTCAACTTCATAAGCTTTTTCTTGAAGGTCATTGGTTTGGGCTCTTTCACATATATCTTGCTGAATTGTGCATTGTCAACGCGAAGCAAGGCGGCATACTCTTCTATGGTCGGAGTTATATCTTCCTGATTGAAAGTGAAACATTGGTAAGCTGGGTCCCAGAATCGAACCATGGCTTGAATCAACTGTTCATCTATGTTGACGGTGATCGAGTGAGCTATATCCTTGTACTTTTTAGTGAATATGCCCCTAGTGTCTGAGTCCCACTGTTTCCAGATCCTAGTCAAGTCTTCGAGGTTATTCCGACGAGCATTCATAGTCACATTCTCGGGAAGATTGGAGATACATCATTCCTTTAAACTGTCCCCTTTTGCTTTCTGGGTTTTCAAAAACCAGTATCGAACCACGACATTTTTCTCAGTTACTTGTGTAATTGACTCCTCCATCAGAAACCCGTTTTTTGCAACCAATCTCTAATCAACACCTTCCTAACAAGATGCCTATGATGCATGATGAAAAATGAAGACAATTAACCTTGGTTAGTAATTACAACAAATATAAACGGAGAAAAACTATGGAAAATCTAACCAATTAAGCTATTTAATTGTGCATTTTGGTGAAACTGACCTACTTTTTTTTTTACCCATCATATTTACAAAATAAACTTACCCCACATGCTCATCAGATAACCTACCCACGCTAAATTATTAAACCCTTGCATAAAAAGTGTAAATATAAAAGAAATAAAAGGTAAGAGGCATTTCTCCCATGTACTTATTTTGGTGACTACTAACGGACGGAGGTTCGGCATGGCTCTAATCGGGTGGCTCATACGGTTTATTGTATGCGGTTTCGGTTCTCAAAAGGTACTCGAATTGTTCGTACTATCGCCTACTAAGGCTAGTCGCGAGCTCAATTTGAGGGATTACATTTACTTATGCCTATGCAGAGGGACGAGTTAACTCACGAAAGCTAAGTCATATGTAACTCGGAAGTATTCACTAGCCTGTGCGGAGGGACGAGTTAACTCACGAAGGCGTAGCGTTTACTTCCACTTAAGCGGACGGAGCCCGCGTAGAGAGCTCATGTTATGCAAAAATGCAAGTGCACGGTGTGTGGGAGAAACTCACAAACCTTTTCGTTTTTATTTTAAAACTAGAAAAACTAAAACCGTAAAAACTTAGAGCTGAAAAATAATAAGATAAAACAAGTTAGAAAAATATTTACAACATGATGCAAATGCATGACTTTTCAAAAAACAAAATTTAAGGATCACGACTAAATATTAATTTAAACAAGAGTTTTGAAAATTTTGACAACACGCGTTTAATTCCAGACTCGACTCTCACAAAACTATCCCCAGTAGAGTCGCCAGCTGTAGCGACGTAAAATTTTATTACGGGCGCTAATTGAGGAAATTATTGAACATTTGAAAATTAGAGTTTCGATTTTATAAAAAAAGGAGTCGCCACCAATCTTTTTTTCTAGGTGTGATCTAATAAATCCTCTTTTTTAAAGAAAAATTATTTTTTTAAATTTTCTTAAAAAAATGGGCGAATTTAGGTCTACGTCAAAATTCCAGAGAAACATAGGGTTCGGGAGTCAGTTACGCGCGAGAAAGGTATTAGCACCCTCGCGACGCCCAAAATTGGTATCTCGTTAAACGCGCGTTGTCTTAAATTTCAAAAATACAAGTTCAATTTAATATTTAATTGTGATCTGATTGAGGCACGAGAATTTTTTTAAAACACAAGAATTTTGAGACTCGAGAAATTTTTTTAAAACCCGAGAATTTTTGAAAACACGAAAATTTTTGAAACCCGAAAATTTTGAAAACATGAAATTTTTGAAAATACGAAAACTTTGAAAACACGAGAATTTTTTGTTTTAAAAACACGGAATTTTCTTTGAAAACACGATTTTTTTTAAAAAGCACGAAAATTTTGAAAACAAGAAAATTTTGAAAGACGAGAATTTTTGAAAACACGAAATTTTTTTGAAAACACGAATATTTTTTTTAAACATGAAAATTTTGAAAACACGAAAATTTTAAAACACAAAATTTTTTGAAAACACGGAAATTTTAAAATATAAAATTTTTGAAAACACAAAATTTTAAAACACGAAATTTTCTTTTTTAAACACAATTTTTTTGATAAATTACATATTAAAGTATTATACAATATAAAATGGATATTCTAATAATTTACAAATAACTATAAAAATAAACACGAAATTTTTGAAAACACGGAACTTTTTTGAAAACATGAATATTTTTTTAAAACGAAATTTTGAAAACAAAAAAAAATTTTAAAACATGAATTTTTGAAAACATAAAATTTAAAAGCGAAAAGTTTTAAAACACGAAAATTTTTATAGATTACATATTATCGTATTATATACATTTTAAAATGAAATCTTAATATTTTTTTACAACGATTTTATATTTTTTTTTGAAATTTCTAATTTTTAATTTTTATAAATGAATTCCGAGTTTAACATAAAATCAAAGAAGTTCACCCAACATAGCAGTGAAAACGATGATTTAATGCTAAACCGATTTATTATTTTTTATTAAAAAATTGAATTTATTAAAAATTAAAATATGTAAATAAAATTACAACATAATGCTTTAAAAAAATTTATTAAGATAACATTAATGAAACAAATATAAAGAAATGAGCCCAATAACCAAATAAAAGTAAAAAATTTACCAAGGCCCAAACTTTTGGGCTGCTTCCTTTTTCTTTTTTGATTGGGCTGCTGCGTTGGGCTTGGGCCTGCTGGGTGTCTCCTCGGGTCGGGTCGGGTTGGACGGGTCGGGTCACGGGTCGGCCCGACTGTTAATTTTTATTTTTTCTTTCTTTTTCCTTCTTTCTTCTTCTTCTTCCTTCTTCTTCTTCTTCTTCTTCTTCTTCTTCTTCTTCTTCTCCTCCTCCTCCTAGCCCGCCGCCGCCATGGTCGCCGCCTCCACCGGTGTGTGACGCTTTCTCTTCCTCTTCTCTTCTTCTTCTTCTCTCTTCTCTTTTCTCCCTTTTCTCTTCTTTTCTCTTCTTTTTCTTTTTTTTTTAGTGGGTTTTTTTTTGAATGTTCTTGGGGGTTTTATTTTTGGGGAAAAATCCCCTTTTATAGTATTGTTCTTGTAGGTGTTAGGTGGCTAGGGGGAAGGGGCCATCCCTTAGGCAGTGGCGGAAAATCGAGGGTGGGTGCGCTAAATCCATGGATTTTTGGAGATTTTCCATGTAATGATGAACTATAAATGCAGATAAAATGTTGGGGTCAAAGCATAATTTTGAGAAAGATGAGGGGTCAAAATATAATTTTGAAAAGTTTTAGGGCCAAAATGCAAATTTAAAGAAAGTTTAGGGGTCAAATGCAAATTTTTTTAAATTTTTTAAATTTTTTAAAAAAAATTAAAAAATAAACCCATAATTAAGAAAGGCAAAATCTAGTGTTTACAATGCTCAATCAAGTTTATATTCTCAATGCTTAAATAAATATAAAATTAAATTATTGTAACAAGATCTACAAAATATAAGATAAATTAAGATATGAAAAAAAAGTAAAAATACATGAAAAAAGTATCACGTACATGAGACAAATGTACAAATTTGTTAAGATTTATTTAAAACAATTATTAACATGTAAAAAATTATATAAAAGTAATATAAATATGATACAAGCATGTACTTTTTTTTCTTTGTATTATGTCACTGTTGTACCCCTTTTCTATCAAGGATACATGGTAGAACGAGGAGTGGTTTGGCAAGAGCTCAAGCATGCCTCCACGGATTCTTCGAGAGGACTATCCGGGGATCATCAACGCATAACAACTTTGTATAACTTTATTAAAAAGAATGTCAAAGTAAGAACAAACATTATCATACATGGTGATAATTGATATATAACGAATTTATCACCAAACTGTCCATACAAGCAACCTCCCCTATATCTACCTCAACATAGGAGTGATATCGGTTCAGTTCAATCTAGTTCTTTGAATTTTTGAAGTACCCATTATAATTTGGTTTGGTTTGACACTTGGTTTTCCATATTAGTTTTTATTTTGGATTTTTAAACTTATTTTTGACAAAATGAGTTTTACTTTATGACTTTTAAATATTATTTGAAAAATTTTCAATTTGTTTTATAAATATTCTAAAAGCAATCATTTTTAAGAATTTTAAATTTTAAATTTTTATTTTTATACCATAAAAATTTAAAATTATTATAAAATAAATAAAAATATAACTGTAGTTTTTAAACTTGTATTCCATAAATTATTCCATCACCTCGATCCGAATTGATTTTTGATTTTTAAAATTTTAAAATTTTCTTACTTAATCCTATCCCAACACACGAGGAATCAAGAATCCTCTCTTCTTCCTCGAGCATCCCTTTCTCCCTTTCTTAGATTTCTAACTCCAACTTTTCGCTTACCATTGATAAATCGATGTCTTTGCAACTTATTATCTTCTCTTTTTTATCTCCTCTTTATTGACTCGTAGTATCAACACACTGAATCTGAATCATTACTTCGAATATGTAATTTAGGGTTGTTTAATTGTTGATCCATTTTATAGATTATGAGGCTTCTGAATTTAAAACATGTTGAATTTTTTATCTCGCTTTTGCTTAAACGAGACCAATGCCATAAATGAAGCCAACAATTGCTCCTATATTTTTGTTGAAAACGATAATTTTGAACTAATTTTAAATTGTACTATGCATGGATTATACTGTGGTGAAGCGAACAATTTTTAGTGGGGCCGGATAAAATTTAACCTTTTAGTTATAAATTATGCATTTAACTAATTTTTTTAATCAAATCAACTCTAAAATCTGGATTAAATACTAAAAGGTTAACATTATTATTTTCAAGTACCGAAACGCACAACTTTTGTCAAGTACATGTATCAACATTGGACCAAAAATAAAACAGGTAGCACATTAAAAAAAAGTGTAAAACCAATTACTGAAATAGTTTTTGGAATTGATGTTTTTAGGGAAAACTACACAAATGGTCACTCAACTATGAGAGTGATTCTACTTTGCTCACCTAACTACAAAATTTTTCGATTGAGTCACTAAAGTTTTCAAAATTAGATTTTTTAGTCACCCAACCGTTAAGTTAATAACAGAAGTTTAATGTGCGTTTTCCTTTGAAGCTTTTAAAATGTTGCTAAGATAAAAGCTACAATGACAAGGGAGTGGGCACTCTTTCACCATGGAAAGTAAAACAGTAAACAAACAAAAGATGCAAAAGTTGTTTACGCAATTCGCTTTTCCTGCATTTGCAAAGCCTAGCTCATTGAGAAATATCCACTATCTTCAACACTTACAACAAGTGATCCTAATCTACCACACACCTATGACTAGTTCCTCACCCTTCTTGAAGAATGATACTCTCACCACTAAATTCACTCCTATAAATTTAACAAGCAAAACCACAACACAAAGGGTTTTGCTATCAATATGCACTCATAAAATAGGGTTCCTCATAAAGACAAATTAAATGCTTAATTCCCTAAGATAAGAATAACCTTACAGGTCTCTCAATTATATAGAATATTTGAGACTAGTTAACATAAGAATATCTATATACATCCCTATAAAACATCAATAGAATAAGTGAATACAATATAATAGTAAAGTACAAAGTAAACATCAATATAATAATCCAATCTCCAAAATATGTTTCCCCAACTGATATGATCTTCATTGATGAGTTAGATGCCATCCATATACTTAACACAATCCATAAATACTGTTCAATAAATTGTCAACATCTCAAATATGGAAACTGTCTCAAATAGTTCTAGTGACCAGAAAGTGGGCACTTCCTTAACACTCAAATACATTTCTATATTTTTCAATAATCCCCCTCTTTGAAAAACAAAACATACATAATGCAGGAAATTTGGTTGTAATACAATTTTTATTTGATACATATAATTTCTTAAATCATTATCATATATATATATATATATATGATGTATGCTTTTCTAAAATAAACATATTAAAAATGCAAACAATAATATAAAAATCTAGGATTTTTACTTTAAATTAATGTTTTTAGGACATATATTATAAAATCTTATAGAAGTAAGAAACTATAAACAAATAAGTTATTAAATATTGCATTTTGGTTTTAATAATAAAATTTAAGAATATTAATTTTAAATTATAAATAATATTATTGATATATTATTAAAAATATTTCTATTAATATTTTAATAATAAATAAAATTACAATTTTTCAATATTTAATCATTCCAACCAGTAAAGTAGATGGGTATTGTTTTGAATGATAAGAGCATATGGGTGAGAGAAAACTATTGGACATGAAAGATAAAGAGAATGAATTTTGAAAGTCAAAATCATGGGAATTGTAGAATGAAAAGTTCCTTACTAGTTGATGGAACTTGGATCGTATTTGCCACTAAAACTTGGTTCTCAAAGTCAAAACCCAAGGACATATATACAGTTTTGACACTTTGGTGGTCACTTGTTGAAGGAACAGGGATGGTATCTTTTAAGTTTCATTTTAATTATAATATATTATTTATTTAAGAGCTAAGTTCTCCCCAAGGTTTGATGAATTGTTGTTAATAAAGAAACCTTGGAGTCAAAAAGGACATACAAAGCATGCACACGAAGACGACATAAGGTCAACACCGACATCACTAACAGTCCCAATACCAACCGCACTTTCTCTTCTAAGCATTGCTTTCGCGACGGAATTTTAAGATGGCTTGGAGAGATTTAAAATATTCATTTTCAAGTTTTTCTTTTCTTTGTTTCTTATTTGATTGGTAACAACTATAAATAGAGTGCATCGCCTGAACCTTTTTCCCTCAACCAACAAAGCTAGTTTTACGTTGATTTTAAAGCTTGCTTTTGAGTGCTTGTCTAAGTGCAGTTTGAATATGGGAAGTTCAAGGGTTGTTGGTGCTGCATTCCTCGCTTTGCTCCTTGTAGATTTAGCTTTTGCTGCTAGGGTAGGAAAGGGAGGTGGTGGAGGTGGAGGTGGGGGTGGGGGTGGAGGAGGCGGAGGTGGTGGCGGCTCTGGATCAGGCAGTGGCTCTGGGTATGGGTCAGGATCTGGATCAGGGCATGGGTCTGGTGGTGGGATAGGAAGTGGTGGAGGAGGTGGTGGTGGCAGCGGAGGTGGCGGTGGTGGAGGTAGTGGCAACGGAGGTGGGTCGGGATATGGGTCCGGATCTGGATATGGAAGTGGAGGTGGTGGAGGTAGAGGTGGAGGAGGAGGTGGTGGCAGTGGAGGTGGAGGAGGCGGAGGTGGAGTTGAAGGCAATGGTTCGGGCTATGGAAGTGGGTCTGGCTATGGTTCAGGGTATGGTAGTGGTGGAGGATGATTTCTCACCATAAATTCAAACCAACTATGACTTCGGCTTACTACTTGATCATATACTAAAATGATGGTAGTTATGTAATTTTCAAAAATAAAAGTGTAATGTTTGCTAGCGCTCTATGCATTTCCATATTATATAATAAATCACACATGTTTTCTAAAGACTTCTAAGTCATTTATAAGAGATGACTATTAAGATTATTACAATATATTTCCTAATTTTTTAATAGTTTATTTTCATCAATAAATCACAAATACAAGAGACAATAAATTGATTACACAGTTCAGTTTCCCTACATTTCAACAAATACAGCTAGTGAACTTAGATCTAACACATTCCAGTAAAGAATCATCACTTTTGTTCCTCAAAGGTTAGAGCTCTCACTACTAAATTCTCTATTTAAGAACTTAGCTTGTAAAACCAAACACAAAGAGGTTTTACAATCAAAGTGCACTCTTACAAATAATGTTCTTTACTGAACAAATAAGTGTTCTCCATACATAGTCCTAATGCACATAAGCCTCTAACATATAAGAGTTAATGGCTTGTTAAGATAAAGATAAATTACAATGAATATCCCACTAAAATAACCTTATAAAAAGGCTTTAAAAATGTCCTAATAAAGTCCAAAATAAACCAAAGATCTTCAAGATAAGTCTTCTAATCAGTCCTAATTCAATCTCCATATTTCACAGGATTTGATTGCTTAATCCAATCTAGTTGAATCTTCAAAGATTTGTTGCTCCAAAAGATGAATTTTCAAATATGGTCCAACACACTCGGGAGTCAGTTACGCGTGAGGAAGGTATTAGCACCCTCGCGACGCCCAAAATTGGTATCTCGTTAAATGCGTGTTGTCTTAATTTTCAAAAATACAAGTTCAATTTAATATTTAATCGTGATCCGATTGAGGCCCGAGAATTTTTTAAAAACAAGAGAATTTTAAGACTCGAGAATTTTTTTTAAAAACCCGAGAATTTTTGAAAACAAAAAAATTTTGAAACCCGAAAATTTTGAAAACATGAAATTTTTGAAAATACGAAAACTTTGAAAACACGAAATTTTTGAAACACGAAATTTTTTGAAAACACGAAATTTCTGAAAATACGGAAATTTTAAAACACGAAATTTTTTAAAAACACGAAATTTTTGAAAACACGGAAATTTTAAAACACGAGAAATTTTCTTTTTAAACGCGATTTTTTTGATAAATTACATATTAAAGTATTATACAATATAAAATGGATATTTTGATAAAAAACACGAAATTTTCTTTGAAAACACGATTTTTTTTAAAAAGCACGGAAATTTTGAAAACGAAAATTTTGAAATACGAGAATTTTTAAAACACGAAATTTTTTTGGAAACACGAATATTTTTTTAAACACGGAAATTTTGAAAACACGAAAAAATTTAAAACACTAATTTTTGAAAACATAAAATTAAAACCGAAAAGTTTTAAAACACGAAAATTTTGATAGATTACATTTTATCGTATTATATACATTTTTAAAATGAAATCTTGATATTTTTTACAAAGATTTTATATATTTTTTGAAATTTCTAATTTTTATTTTTATAAATAAATTCGAGTTTAACATAAAATCAAAGAAGTTCACTCAACATAGCGGTGAAAACGATGATTTAATGCTAAACCAATTTATTATTTTTATTAAAAATTAAATTTATTAAAATTAAAATATGTAAATAAAATTACAACATAATGCTTTAAAAAATTTATTAAGATAACATTAATGAAACAAATATAAAGAAATGAGCCCAATAACCAAATAAAAGTAAAAAATTTACCAAGGCCCAAACTTTTGGGCTGCTTCCTTTTTCTTTTTTAATTGGGCTACTGCGTTGGGCTTGGGCCTGCTGGGTGTCTCCTCAGGTCGGGTCGGGTCACGGGTCGGGTCACGGGTCGGCCCGACTGTTAATTTTTATTTTTTTCTTTCTTTTTTCTTCTTTTTTTCTTTCTTTTTTTTTCCCTTCTTTCTTCTTCTTCTTCCCTCTTCTTCTTCTTTCTTCTTCTTCTTCTCCTCCTAGCCCGCCGCCGCCGCCATGGTCGCCGTCTCCTCCACCGATGTGTGACGCTTTCTCTTCCTCTTCTCTTCTTCTTCTTCTCTCTTCTCTTTTCTTCCTTTTTCTCTTCTTTTTCTTTCTCTTTTTTCTTTCTTTTTCGTGGGTTTTTTTAATGTTCTTGGGGGTCTCTTGCTTGCAGATTTTTGGGGGGTAAGAACCCCTTTTATGTTTGTTTTTTGCAGGTAGCAGGTGGCTAGGGGGAAGGGAGGCCATCCTTTAGGCTGATGGCTGGAAATCACGGAGGGTAGGTGCCCCAAATCATGTAATCTGCCAGAAGGACCAGATTGCAATAGTAACAAAACTTGTGGGGTCAAAACATAATTTTGAGAAAGTATTAGGGTCAAAGTGTAATTTTGGAAAAGTTTAGCAGTCAAAATGAAATTTTAGAAAAGATAAAGGGTTAAAATGTAATTTTAAAAAAGTTAAGGGTTAAAAATATAATTTTGATTTTTTTGTATTTTTCAAATTTTTAATTTTTTTTAAATTAATTTTTTTAATTAAACACGAAATCAAGCAGGACAAAATTTTCTGCTTACAATTTTTTTAGTTTTTTTATTACATTTTATGGGCTCGGTAAAATGGTGTAACATCCCGAAAAGGTCTATGCATTTTCGGTTTAATTGTACGAAATGTCAAGTCTCAAAGTTATGAATAAATTTTGATACTTTTGGAAATCTAGAAATGGAAATGGAAATGGAAATGAAAATGGAAACGAACATTTTGGAAACTTGAACATTTTGGAAACACGAACATTTTGGAAACTTGAACATTTTGGAAACTTGAACATTTTGGAAACACGAACATTTTGGAAACTGAACATTTTGGAAATGATTCAAAATGGAAAGTAAACATTCTGAAACTTGGAAATGTAAGAAAATGGCAAGTTTACTGAGCCGATCGAAAATTTTAGGAAACTTAGAAATGATGCAGAATGTCAAATTTTAAAGTTCAAAATGGGAAATAAGGGCAAGAGGGCCTTAAAAGAAAAAGTTGGAGAATTTTGACACACAAACAGGCTTGGAAAAGCGGCCTGAAGATGTCACTTAGGGCTTAGAGAAATGGCGCCATATGCAAGAGAAATGGGCCTGGGTTCGAGTCACTTGGAAAGCAAATAATGAAGGTTTTATTTTTGCTTCCAGAAGGCTGAGGTGGATGGCATTGGTTTCTAGAAAAGGAGGTGTTTTATTTTCATAAATATGTAAATAATAAGTGATAAATATAGGATTCTTTTTAATAAGATTATTGAGGAGATAAATGATGGATTAAACACTTTTATTTTTTTAAATAAAAGAGATAATATTATCACAAGGAAGATTGGTGGCCAAGTCAAGGACTCTTGGCCTAGTAATTTCGGCTAAAGGAGGAGAGTTAGGCTATTCTCTCATCTTTTTCCTAAGTGTGCCGAAAATTCCATAGCCCCTATTTCTCTCTGCCGAAATTTTTCCTAAGCAAAACTCCATCTTTTCTTCTCCTCTCCTTTGCTATTGTCGAGCCAAAACACTCTTTGATCCCTGTTAAATCTCCATAGTCGAATCTCTGTGACTCTAGGCAAGGAAGCAATCGACTACAGCATCAAAAGGGGTAAGATCTGTGGTCAATCGATTTGTATTCTTTCTCTTTTTACCAAAATCAGGGTACTAATCCTATTAGCAATTTTGGCCGAATCGCAAGGGTCTCTCGTGTTTCTACAATTACGAATATAAGGATCAATGATCTAAGGTAAGGAATATAAATATTCGGTCAAGGTTTTGATTATGTCTCAATATTAAAATAAATCGACATGAAGTTATAGGGATTTCGACGGATATTCAAGACAAGGAAACTTTCGGATTTGGAAACTATAAGGTAAGTACATAGATCCAATCGGCCTAGGGTTATATTGGTATTATTTTCCATTTACTCAAAAGTTAGAAACCCACATAATTACGATTTAGTGGCTAGCCGATTTAAGGAAGGAGTACTATCAATTTTCGCATTTGATTTACAATCTTTCAATTCGCAACAAGGTAAGTAATACAAATCCTACTAGGATTTGGTTTTAAGCCAAATAGGTTTGTTAATATGTTTTAATGGTTGGTAGAATATAGGAGTTAAAGATCTAGATCGGTAGATCGTTCTTCGGGATTTCAAGGAATTTATTAAGCAAATCAGGTGTGTACTCACACTAAATTTCGATATATCATATGGCAATTATTTTAACATATGAATATGCATAAGAATGTGAATGTGGCTAAGTACCACAGATGTGGTAAGAGTACCCAGGTACGTTTCCTACTTCTGATACGATTACGAATATGATATATTTTGAACATATGAATAGTAACATGAATGAGAATTAAGTATGTTATGCATGATATAAAATTTATGGGGCATTCGGGATCTATGTGAAAGGGGAAGAAGGTGTTGACTTCGGTCTCACCAACGGAATATGGTGACTACGGTCACAAAATTTGAATATGGTAACTCCGGTTACATTATCTGAATTTGGTAACTTCGGTTACATTATTTGAATATGGTGTCTAATGACACAAATTATATGGGCGATGAGCACGTTGACTGCAGCGACTGCCTTCGATGGTGTGTAGCGGATGGAGGGTTGACTTAGTAGTCCCCACGGTGTGACTGGCAGGTACGGGTGGTGTGTAGCGGATGGACCATTAGGCTTGGGTTTGGGTTGCATAATCATTTATTTTTATATGAATATGAATTTGATATGAACATGTATGCCTGATTTGTTGAATGTTAGTACTGTGTGCACATTGAGTCTGTTGACTCACCCCGTTGTGGGAACTATTTTCAGGTGACGAACAGTGACGGGCTGGGACGGCAGACCTTGAGGTGGCCATGTTTCATTTGAAGATTTTATTTAATTTGGACTTTATTTCTTATTAGTACCTTTAATTTTATTTTTGGGTTTTACTTGATGTAATAAGGCCATAAGGTCCAAAGGATTTTCCTTATTTTGCTTTACTTTTAACTATTATGTTACTTAACTATTTATGGCTAAAGTTAAAGTGATATATTTTTTTTATAAACCTTAAAAATTATTTTGTCACCTTAATAAAAATTGGATTTTCAAATAGATTAAATGGGTTCCCAATCTGAGCCCAATCCACAACAACATTTTTCTAAAAATTTTACAAATTTTCTCTAAGTAACGAAAATTTTTGAAAACCGGTTTACTAAAGGAACATACCAGATCCGGTTCAGGCTCGTGGGCCGGGTGTGGGGTGTTTCAAATGGGCTCCTACAATACTAAAATATAAAAAATTAAATATATTGTCATAATTCAATTTTAAGTATTTTTCAAATGGATGTCAATGAGCCAAAGGAAGTGGCCACTTCTGCTAGCATATTGACAGGAAATATACTTGCCTTATTTGGAGTTTCAATCAAATCACTTGGGCAATGACTTAAATGATCTTTTGGTAGTGTGTTGGACCATTTTGAAAATTCATTTTTTGGAGCAACAAATTTTGAAGATTCGACTAGATTGGATTGAGCAATCAAATCTCGTGAAATATGGAGATTGAATTAGGGTGATTAGAAGACTTATCTTGAAGATCTTTGGTTTATTTTGGACTTTATTAGGACATTTTAAAGCCTTTTATAAGGTTATTTTAGTGGGATATTCATTGTAATTTATCTTTATCTTAACAAGCCATTAACTCTTATATGTTAGAGGCTTATGTGCATTAGGACTATGTATGGTGAACACTTATTTGTTCAAGAAAGAACATTATTTGTAAGAGTGCACTTTGATTGTAAAACCTCTTTGTGTTTGGTTTTACAAGCTAAGTTCTTAAAGAGAGAATTTAGTAGTGAGAGCTCTAACCTTTGAGGAACAAAAGTGATGATTCTTTACTGGAATGTGTTAGATCTAGGTTCACTAGTCGTATTTGTTGAAATGTAGGAAACCGAATCGTATAATCAATTTATTGTCTCTTGTATTTGTGATTTATTGATGAAAATAAACTATTAAAAAATTAGGAAATATATTGTAATAATCTTAATAGTCATCTCTTATAAATGACTTAGAAGTCTTTAGAAAACATGTGTGATTTATTATATAATATGGAAATGCATAGAGCGCTAGCAAACATTACACTTTTATTTTTGAAAATTACATAACTACCATCATTTTAGTATATGATCAAGTAGTAAGTCAAGTCATAGTTGGTTTGAATTTATGGTGAGAAATCATCCTCCACCACTACCATACCTCAACCATAGCTGGACCCACTTCCATAGCCCAACCATTGCCTTCAACTCCACCTCCGCCTCCTCCACCTCCACCGCCACTACCTCCTCCTCCACCTCTACCTCCACCACCTCCACTTCCATATCCGACCCACTTCCATATCCAGATCCGGACCCATATCCCGACCCACCTCCGCTGCCACTACCTCCACCACCGCCACCTCCACGCCACCACCACCTCCTCCACCACTTCCTATCCCACCACTGCACCCATGCCCCGATCCAGATCCCGACCCATACCCAGAGCCACCGCTCGATCCAGAGCCGCCACCACCTCCGCCTCCACCCCCCACCCCCACCTCCACCTCCACCACCTCCCTTTCCTACCCTAGCAGAAAAGCTAAATCTACAAGGAGCAAAGCGAGGAATGCAGCACCAACAACCCTTGAACTTCCCATATTCAAACTGCACTTAGACAAGCACTCAAAAGCAAGCTTTAAAATCAACGTAAAACTAGCTTTGTTGGTTGAGGGAAAAAGGTTCAGGCGATGCACTCTATTTATAGTTGTTACCAATCAAATAAGAAACAAAGAAAAAGAAAAACTTGAAAATGAATATTTTAAATCTCTCCAAGCCATCTTAAAATTCCGTCGCGAAAGCAATGCTTAGAAGAGAAAGTGCGGTTGGTATTGGGACTGTTAGTGATGTCGGTGTTGACCTTATGTCGTCTTCGTGTGCATGCTTTGTATGTCCTTTTTGACTCCAAGGTTTCTTTATTAACAACAATTCATCAAACCTTGGGGGAGAACTTAGCTCTTAAATAAATAATATATTATAATTAAAATGAAACTTAAAAGATACCATCCCTGTTCCTTCAACAAGTGACCACCAAAGTGTCAAAAACTGTATATATGTCCTTGGGTTTTGACTTTGAGAACCAAGTTTTATTGGCAAATACGATCCAAGTTCCATCAACTAATAAGGGATTTTTCATTCTACAATTCCCATGATTTTGACTTTCAAAATCCATTCTCTTTTATCTTTCATGTCCAATAGTTTTCTCTCACCCATATGCTCTTATCATTCAAGAACAATACCCATCTACTTTACTGGTTGGAATGATTAAATATTTAAAAATTGTAATTTTATTTATTATTAAAATATTAATAGAAATATTTTAATAATATATCAATAATATTATTTATAATTTAAAATTAATATATATTCTTAAATTTTATTATTAAAACCAAAATGCAATATTAAAGAACTTATTTGTTTATAGTTTCTTACTTCTATAAGATTTTATAATATATGTCCTAAAAACATTAATTTAAAGTAAAAATCCTAGATTTTTTATATTATTGTTTGCATTTTTAATATGTTTATTTTAGAAAAGCACATCATATATATATATATATGATAATGATTTAAGAAATTATATGTATCAAATAAAAAATTGTATTACAACCAAATTTCCTGCATTATGTATGTTTTGTTTTTCAAAGAGGGAGATTATTGAAAAATATAAAAATGTATTTGAGTGTTAAGGAAGTGCCCACTTTCTGGTCACTGGAACTATTTGAGACAGTTTCCATATTTGAGATGTTGACAATTTATTGAACAGTATTTATGGATTGTGTTAAGTATATGGATGTCGTCTAACTCATCAATGAAGATCATATCAGTTGGGGAAACATATTTTGGAGATTGGATTATTATATTGATGTTTACTTTGTACTTTACTATTATATTGTATTCAGCTTATTCTATTGATGTTTTATAGGGATGTATATAGATATTCTTATGTTAACTAGTCTCGAAATATTCTATATAATTGAGAGACCTGTAAGGTTACTGTACCGAGGGAATTAAGCATTTAATTTGTCTTTATGAGGAACCCTATTTTATGAGTGCATATTGATAGCAAAACCCTTTGTGTTGTGGTTTTGCTTGTTAAATTTATAGGAGTGAATTTAGTGGTGAGAGTATCATTCTTCAAGAAGGGTGAGGAACTAGTCATAGGTGTGTGGTAGATTAGGATCACTTGTTGTAAGTGTTGAAGATAGTCGGTATTTCTTAATGAGCTAGGCTCTGCAAATGCAGGAAAAGCGAATTGCGTAAACAACTTTTGCATCTTTTGTTTGTTTACTGTTTTACTTTCCATGGTGAAAGAGTGCCCACTTCCTTGTCATTGTAGTTTTTATCTTAGCAACATTTTAAAAGCTTCAAAGAAAAACGCACATTAAACTTCTGTTATTAACTTAACGGTTGGGTGACTAAAAAATCTAATTTCGAAAACTTTAGTGACTCAATCGAAAAATTTTGTAGTTAGGTGAGCAAAGTAGAATCACAGTGACCATTTGTGTAGTTTGCCCTAAAAACATCTGTCGAAACCATTTTTTTGTTTGGAAAATGGGCCGACTTTAAAAAGGAAAACGGAGTCGCCACCAATCATTTTTGAAGTGAGATTGGGCCACTTTTGAAAACGTTTTGGTCTACGAATTTTAAGAAAACGGGCACGGGAGTCGATTACGCACGAGGAAGGATTAGCACCCTCGCAACGCCCAAAATTGGTACTTTATTGATTGATTAATGTCCTTAATATCGAAAATTAGAAAATATTTTAAAATATGAAAAAATGTTTGGATAACTCGCATTGGATATCGAAACCCTTTTGTTTCGAAAAGTTGAAATACCACATCCAGCACGATAGGACACGATGTTTCAAACCCTCAACACCAAGATCGTTCCATGATTTCCAAAATCCATGCATCCGATTTAAAAAAAGGGTATTCCGCTATTTGGTCCAACTAAAAGTCGAAACCCAGCACGATTGGGCACGATCCCTCGAATTTCCAAACATGAAATATTGCCTTATTTAAGAAAACACGATAAAGAATCTTTGAAGGATAATTAGTTGTTTGGACGAATAGAAAATCGAGACCCAAAGACGATTGGGCACGAATCTCGAACTTCCAAACACGAAACATTGCCTTATTTTCAAAAATACAATCAAAATCTTTAAAGGATATTTAATTATCCAGACGAACGAAAAATTGAAACCCAAGGCACGATTGGGTACAAATTTTTTGAACATCCAAACACTAAATACTACCTTTGTGAAACCTTTTTTTTTGAGTCTTTGGAAAAAACAAAAATAGAAACATGAAAATGTAGACACAATTAATAGGAATGACAATAATGAAAACACAGGAGAAAAATAAACGATAATAATAATACTATTAATGTAATATAAAACTCATAATAAGTAATTAATAATGAAAAAGTCACGGTGATAATATTAACATTAATAAAAAAATAGTAAAAGAAATGAGGGTATCTTGATAATAAAAAAATAGTAGACATAAAAAAATAATACAAATAAACAATTAAAGCAAACCATGATACATGTGATAATAGATATAATAGTATGTAAAAAAATAAAAATAATAAAGAAAGATGTTAGTAATAAAGTAATATAATGATAAATAACAATAATAGCAATAATAGTACTAGATAAAAGAATAATAATAATCCAAAATAAACATAATAAGAAAACAATAAAATAATAGTACTAATAAAATAGTAAAAATAAAAGAAAATAAAACATTTGAAAAAAATATATGTATAATAGTAAATATAATAGAAATATAATAGTAATATATAATATAATAGTGATAATAAAAATAATGATATAATAGGATATAATAAAATATAAGATAATAAAAGTAATAAATAAAAATGTTAGTAATAAAATATATAACAATAAACACAAATATAATAATAATAATATATATACGAAATGAATAACGATGGTAACAATGGAAATAATAATAACTATAATATAAAATGACAATAATAATAAAATACGACAATAATAATAAAAGAGAAAAGAAAATCGAAAAAGAACCAAAATAGAAAATAGAAATCTTTCGGTAAAATTAAAAAAATAAAAGATGAGAAGGACTAGTTTAAAACATGCAAAACATGGGGAACTAAAATGGCAATTAATCCCACTCCACGATGCAAAGATTTAAAACGGACCAAATCAGATCGAAAACCAAAACTCGGGGCTAATTTAAATAATAAAGAAAAGTAAGGGGATGCAATTAAACAACTTCTCCCAAAAGGAAGGTCAATCGTGCAATTTATCCATTTAAGATAAATGCGCGTGGACCCCACCATTAATGGCGCCATTTGCTTTGTAATGCTTAAAAGCATAGGAAAACTAAAAAGTTTTCCTTCATTTCTTATCCCTGCTTTGAAAATCAAAACCAAAGCCTAACCATTTTTTTACCTCTTATTTTCTAGGGTTTGACCGTCCCCAAAGTTTACCCTATCGCCCATAATACCACCGGTCCCGTGTCCCGCCAAACCAGCGCAAGACCAATGATTCAGTAAGCTTCTTCCCTTGTTTTTTTTTTAAAACGAAATGCTAATATATAGAGATTATAGTTTAAAACGAAACAAAATGAAAAGATAAAAGACAACAATGCTTAAATCTGAATGAACTACAATAGGAAAAAGAAAGAAATGGACCTCTCGATTTCTAATCGATTTTATGTATCTTGAAAAAATGCTCAGATTCTTTTTTTTTGTCAATCGGGTAACAAAGTGTATATTGCTCTTTTTTATCCAAGAAAAAAAAAATCCCCTCATTTTTTACATTGAAATATTTGGCTTTTATAGCCTAAGAAATCCACCCGAAAATCAAATCCCAAAAATCCTGCTCTTGTTGTTGTATTTCCCTTTTTTGTAGGTACAATGCGGAGACGTGGGCGACTACATCTCTGAAGTGGCGTGGTGGAGAAGCGCACGTCGCGGGGTGGTGGCGTCCGGCACGCAAGGGGCTGTTGGTGCGTGGAGGGTGGTTGCGGCTAGGGTTTCTGATTTATGTTTTTTGTTTTTTTTTTATTTTTGGGTTAAACATTTGGGCTCTTATTTTTTGATTTGGTTAATTGGTATTGGGTTACAAAATTTGGGCCTTACAGCTGCCCCTCTTTGCTCATTGTCGTGCAACGAGAATAGAGCAAAGACTTTAAAAGGACCAATTTTGCCCCGTCTTGTTCGATCTTGACTTCTTGATGCTTCCTTTTTTCCAGGTAGCTTTATTCCACCCACTGCATTCCAGAGGTATAGAAATTTGTTTCGATCTGCTCTACTCCTGCTCAGTGGAGATAGGATCTGCTATCTTCGATCTGCTCTACTCCTGCTTAGTAGAGATAAGATCTGTTGTCTTCAATCTGCTCCACTCCTGCTCAGTGGAGATAGGATCTATTGTCTTCGATCTGCTCCACTCTGCCGGTGGAGATAGAATCTACTATCTTTAACCTGCTCTACTCCTTCTCAGTAGAGATAAGGCTTCAGTCTTTCGATCTGCTCTACTCCTGCTCAGTAGAGATAAGATCTGTTGTCTTCGATCCGCTCCACTCCTGCTCAGTGGAGATAGGATCTGTTGTCTTCGATCCGCTCCACTCCTGCTCAGTGGAGATAGGATCTGTTGTCTTCAATCCGCTCCACTCCTGCTCAGTGGAGATAGGATCTACTATCTTTAGCCTGCTCCACTCCTGCTCAGTAGAGATAAGGCTTCTTTAGCCTGTTTACCCTACTGCTTAGGGAATTAAGGCTCATCGTCTTCGATCTGTTCCACTCCTACTCAGTGGGATAAGATCTGTAATTTTTGGCCTGCTACCCTACTGCTTAGGGAGATGAGGCTCATCGTTTTTTTACTGTTCCTCACTCGCCGGTGGGATAAGGTCTATAGTCTTCACCTGTTACCCTACTTGCTTAGGGAATTAAGGCTCATCATTTTCGATCTGCTCTACTCCCTTTCGGAGAGATAAGATCTGTTGTCTTCGATCCGCTCCACTCCTCGCTTCGGTGGAGATAGGATCTGTTGTCTTCAATCCGCTCCACTCCCGCCGGTGGAGATAGGATCTACTATCTTTAGCTCCCCACCCTCGCCATGAGATAAAGGCTTTTAGCTGCTTACCCTCTTGCTTAGGGAATTAAGGCTCATCGTCTTGATCTGCTCCACTCTCCTTCGGTGGGATAAGATCTGTAATTTTGGCCTGCTACCCTACTACTTAGGAATTGAGGCTCAATGTTTTCGACTGCTCCCACTTACGCTCATTGGGATAAGGTCTGATATTTTCGGCCCGTTACCCTACTGCTTAGGGAATTAAGGCTCAATGTTTTCGACCTGTTCCACTCCTGCTCAGTGGGATAAGGTCTGATATTTTCGGCCCGTTACCCTACTGCTTAGGGAATTAAGGCTCAAAGTTTTCGACCTGTTCCACTCCTGCTCAGTGGGATAAGGTCTGTAATTTTCTATAACTCCCATCAATTTTGCTACATTGCCCTATGGGGATCCTACCTGTAGAATTGATTTCATGGGGTATATGTTTATGCCAAATGATTAGGATGTCATGAAAAATGCTCCTAACCATGTGTATTATGAATGTTATGAATGAATGCAAAATGTCATGAGAATGATCCATTTTTAACACTTGAGCTGTCATTGCTTGCTGCTTATTAAGGTGATCCCTGACGTATGTCTTCTTTATTCAGCTGATACTTCTAACAACGAATCTGAAGATGTCGTCACTGCTTAGTCCCTTATCTCAAGTCTCTGAGCCCTTTAAGCCTGGTTAGTTCTAAATAATTATCCTGTTTCGGATTCTTGTATTATTTAGAGACTTTCAGAGTAATACGCAAAACTTCTTTTGTGAAAGCATTATTAGTTCAATAATCATTATTTCAACGAAAAAAATGCTTAGAAAAGATCATAATAATGGACAAGAAAGAAATTAATTAGGAGCATAGCTCGAAATAAATAAGATAGCAAATGCAATCAAGAAGGAAATTTATTGGTAATGTATTTTGAAACGAGCAAATTAAGAATGGGTAAGACGGCAATTAGGTGCCCCAGATATCGCCGACTGAGCTTCTTTGTTCAAACTTCTTGAGGACCATTTAAGCTCAATATGTGTTTAGAGGATTCAGGGTACTTTGTCGATGCCCCAAGATGTAACATACTTCCTCATTGTCAATTCAAGCGTGGCAAAACCATCAGATGCCCCATCATGATTTGATCACAACTTGAGCCGCCTTTTCGGGTTTTCAACTCAAAGCCCCTTTGGTCTCAAAGTGCCCTTTTCAGGTTTTCACCTTGGCCACTCCGTTTTTTTTTTTTGGATTCAAGATGCCCTTTGTGGGTTTTCATCTTGGCCCACTTTCAAGCGAAGTACTTCTTGACTAAGTCTGTATTAATTAGATTTGGCAGAATTTTGCCGTCCATCTCGGCTAGCATCAAAGCTCGTCCAGAAAAGGCCTTCTCTACAACATAAGGTCCTTCCCAATTAGGCATCCACTTTCCCCCGAAGTACTTTTGCATATGGAGGATCTGTTTCAATACCAAGTCTCCTTCATGGAATACTCTGGGGCGGGCTTTCTTATTGGAAGCTCGCATCATCCGCTTCTGGTCAGTTGACCATGGCGAATAGCTCTTAGCCACTTCCTCAATCAGTTTCAGTCGGTCATACAGAGAGTGAACCCCTTCTGTTTCGTCCAACTTCAGTTTCGATAAAATCTAAAGAGTAAGAATTTTAACTTTGATGGGCAAGACTGTATCCATCCATAAACCAATGAGAAGGGTGTTGCCCCGGTGGAAGTCCTTGCCAACATTCGAGAAGCATAGAGGGTAAATGGTCCATCATCTTTCAAAATCATTTTTTTGGATGGTTTCTTTCTTTTCTTTTCTTCTTTCTTTCTTTTCTTTTTTCTTTTGTTTTGTTTTATTTTTTTTTTTAAAAAAAATTTGAACTTGAACTCGAAGTTGAAATTGAACTTGATGATTGACCTTGTAACTTTGTTATGGGAACCGAACCTCACTCTCTTAGTGGAATAGTTGACAATCACGAAAATGAATAGGCGTCAACTAGATACTTTTGACGAAATCATCCGTAACATTTATGCCCCACGATAGAAAAAGCATATAAGTCACGTCTTCTCAATTTGGCATTTACTGCAACACCGACAAAATCTCTCTTTCATGGTAGCCTCATCGTGCCTAGGCATATCTTGATGCGGTCATGCAAAGACATCTTTGAATTCTTTGATGGCGTCTTGCTTTGTTTCGGTGGAGGGCAAGGCTTCGATCTTCACTCCTTTCCCCTGACTCACAATGTCCACTGACCCTTTGTACGATAGAGTCTATTTTATTTTGTTTTCCCATCCTTATGATTGATGGGTAAGTTGTACTCTCTGACATCTTCAAAATATTCAGATCCTTTTAGACCCATATTTCACTCAAAAGGGAGTCTTTAACAGCGTTGCTCATGTCCCGATATCTGGGTACCTATTGTAGGTATGAAGGTAAATTCCAAAGAATAAACGGTTCTGAAGATGATTATTTATAATGACGGATGAAAAATGAAAGAACATTCCAAAGAACAAAAAAATATATAGTATGACATGGGAAAAAAAATGAGAAAATATTTGCTCGACATGAAACACAAACATGCATTTTATTGAAAATAAAGATGTTTGAACATGAGCCTATTTCACAAAAGATTCTTATTATTTCTAGGCTTAAAAGCAGAAGTGTGTTTTGAACATTACTCTGTGTTAACTCTAAAAACTACAGAGTTTCCTTCACGATCCGATTATTTAAAACACTTTCGGGCTCATAGGGTGAACGCCTCTAGGTTTCCTTCATTCGATCTCTCCTCGAATACGACTTTGATGCTCAAGGCTTTTAACATGTCTTCGGCCGTTTCTTCATTTGTCATCCCCGATTTAGGAGGGATAATTCTTTTTGATATGAATGCCTTCGATGGAAAAGTAATTGATCTCCATTTGACCTCGGCATCTTTCTCTACCGACTCACTTCCTATGGTACACACTTTTTCCCCTTCCGCAAAGTCAAAGAACTCCAGCTCTTTATTATCCATTAACCCTTGTACTAGGGCTCTGAATTCATTTGCCTTCTTTGGATCTCATGGCCTTTCTTATTATGGAACTCACAGTAGTTCCTCGTATCCTGGGATTTGCCCCTTATATCCTGTATGATTAAACCTCTTTCCACCATTCTTCTCCAGACCTCTCTCAACGGGGTTCTTATTTCTGCAACGTTCAACTTGATTCTTTTTCCTACGCTCTCGATTATCGCATTCATCCCATTATCAATGTGACTAGGTGACGGATTTCCCACGACAAGAGCATCATTGAACTCCACAATGCCCATTTTGATGAGCCTTTCGACTAGCTTCTTGAAAGGGAAGCAATTCTCTATCGGGTGCCCCACTATCCCTGTATGGTATTCACATTGAGTGCTTGCATCGTACCATTTTGGATATGGGGGTTGCAACGGTTCTGAGTAGACAGGGGCTACCACGTGTGCGTCTAATAAAGTTTTGTACAACTCCCTATACGTCACAGGTATGGGAGTAAACTAAAATTTCTCGATCTTCTGCCTCGTGTTGGGCTCTTATCTTGGTGGGGCCTGTTGGCCTGCAGCGACCGCTTTCGATTGACTGATAATAATGGGTTTAGGATAACTCGAGCTTATATTACCTACTTCATTCTCTATTTTCTTTGGAACTGATCTTTTCATGCTCTGTCCAGTTTCTATTTTCCCACACCTTATCGCGTTCTCTATCATTTTGCCGGACATCACTATGTCTATAAAACTCTTAGTCGTGCTCCCCAACATATGATTGATGAAAGGTGCTCTCAAGGTATTAATGAAGAGCATGGTCATTTCTTTTTCTAGTAGAGGTGGTTGGACCTGTGTAGTGACTTCCCTCCACCTCTGGGCATATTTCCTAAAACTCTCACCTGACTTTTTCTCCATGTTTTGCAACGTGATCCTGTCAGGTGCTATATCCGTCACATGGCCGTAATGCTTGATGAAAGCCTGCGCCAAATCTCTCCACGATTTGATTTGGGCACAACTCAACTGATTGTACCATTTTGCTGCAGCACCAATCAGACTATCCTGAAAGCAATGGATCAACAACTGGTCATTGTTGACATATCCTATCATTCTCCGACAAAACAGCGTAATATGGGACTCAGGACAGCTAGCCCCGTTGTACTTTTCAAACTCTGGCATCTTGAACTTTAGAGGAAGTACTAAATCTGGGACTGGGACTCAGCTTCTTAGCATCCACTTCGCATTGGTCATCAGCACCTTCCAATGCTCAAACTTCTCCTCCACCATTTGCATCGATCTTGAACTCTTTTGAAGCTCTGTTTTACTTTCTCCCTTCGCCACTTCATCAAGTGCAGGACTATTGGTTTTGCCAAATTGACTTGAGGTTAGAGCTCGAGCTCATGGAAGTTTCCATCTTGAACCTTCGGATTGGTCTTGAGTTTGATATTGATCGATACTCTTTGTGGTTGCACTTGGGAACTTGTCGAGCCAGGGCGGAGGGCAAGCAAAATCTTCATTATCTTCTCCAGTATCGACCATAGGCCTTTTTCCGTTTCCAGGCCCTCCAGTCAACAACTGTGTTAGCTGGCTCATCATGCTTCTCTGGGATTCCAGCATTTGATCCCTTATATCCTGTTGGATCTTGGCTAACTGCTCTTGCATCTGAGCCTGCAGTTGGTCTTGCATCTCTTTCTGCATCTGCTCTAACCTTTCCATCCTTTGATTCATTGCTCTCGTCTTTTTTCGAGTGTAATAGCGGTGTTCCAGGATAACTATAGCACGACCTCGAGTTAATAGGGTTGTCTTATGATATTTAATGCAAATGTTGTTATGCAATGCCAATGCATGAAATGTAATGCAAATGAATGAATGCAAAAATAAAAGGAGTCGATTCTGATTCAATTTCTTTTAGAATACTTATTTAAAAAACAAAATCCTTTACATAAAATAGAGTCACATATACGGCCTATCCCTTCTCAAGTCTGACCATATACACACGGCCGCATTATCTTCTACTTTATCAAGGAATTCGTTCTTCATAACAAGCCTTCTAACTTAGTAATCAAAACAGGAATCGACGCCTTTTAAGTATGAAATGACATGCAAACATGGCCAAAATAAAATAGGTTAGTATCGCCTAATAGCAACCAAAGCAAGTAAAAAATGTCAAACCACTGTATGGGTAACCACTAAGGTTTAGCATGGCTCTACCTAGGGTAGGCTCTTAGGGTTCACTATATGTGGTTTAGTTCTAAAGGAAGGGTACCTGAACCAGCAGATTCCTCAATCCTCACCCATTATAGGCTCATACGGATCGAGTTCAGTTCAGGGGAATACATTTCCCTATGGCCATGCGGAGGTGAAAACCTCACGAAACCATAAGTATGAATGTATCCCAGAAGCAGTCCCCTAGCCCATGCGGATGTGAAAACCTCACGAAGGCATAGATTTTTGCTCCCACTTAAGGATGTGACCACAACGGTCATGCAATATGAATGCAAAAATATTCTATGTGTCTCAAACTAAAGCAGATATATGACGCGACATAGACTCATGCAAATGAAAATGAAATCAAAAATTTATTTTCGATAAAAGGACATTAATCAACCAATTTTACTATTGACTCTATTATTGGTCCCCGATTGAGTCGCCAAGTCGTCGAAACCATTTTTTGTTTGGAAAACGGGCCGACTTTAAAAAGGAAAACGAGTCGCCACCAATCATTTTGAAGTGAGATTGGGCCACTTTTGAAAACGTTTTGGTCTCACGAATTTTAAGAAAATGGGCTCGAGTCTGATTACGCATACGAGGAAGGATTAGCACCTCATAACGCCCAAAATTGGTACCGTATTGATTGATTAATGTCCTTAATATCAAAATTAGAAAATATTTTAAAATATGAAAAAATGTTTGGATAACTCGCATTGGATATCGAAACCCTTTTGTTTCGAAAAGTTGAAATACCACATCCAGCACGATAGGACACGATGTTTCAAACCCTCAATACCAAGATCGTTCCATGATTTCCAAAATCCATGCATCCGATTTAAAAAAAGGGTATTCCGCTATTTGGTCCAACTAAAAGTCGAAACCCAGCACGATTGGGCACGATCCCTCGAATTTCCAAACATGAAATATTGCCTTATTTAAGAAAACACGATAAAGAATCTTTGAAGGATAATTAGTTGTTTGGACGAATAGAAAATCGAGACCCAGCATGATTGGGCACGAATCTCTCGAACTTCCAAATACGAAACATTGCCTTATTTTCAAAAATACAATCAAAATCTTTAAAGGATATTTAATTATCCAGACGAACGAAAAATTGAAACCCAGCACGATTGGGTACAAATTTTTTGAGCATCCAAACACTAAATACTACCTTTGTGAAACCTTTTTTTTTTTTTTTTTGAGTCTTTGAAAAAAAACAAAAATAGAAACGTGAAAATGTAGACACGATTAATAGGGAATGACAATAATGAAAACACAGGGAGAAAAATAAACGATAATAATAATACTATTAATGTAATATAAAACTCATAATAAGTAATTAATAATGAAAAAGTCACGGTGATAATATTAACATTAATAAAAAATAGTAAAAGAAATGAGGGTATACCGATAATAAAAAAATAGTAGACATAAAAAAATAATACAAATAAACAATTAAAGCAAACCATGATACATGTGATAATAGATATAATAGTATGTAAAAAAATAAAAATAATAAAGAAAGATGTTAGTAATAAAGTAATATAATGATAAATAATAATAATAGCAATAATAGTACTAGATAAAAGAATAATAATAATAATCCAAAATAAACATAATAAGAAAACAATAAAATAATAGTACTAATAAAATAGTAAAAATAAAAGAAAATAAAACATTTGAAAAAAAATATATGTATAATAGTAAATATAATAGAAATATAATAGTAATATATAATATAATAGTGATAATAAAATAATGATATAATAGGATATAATAAAATATAAGATAGTAAAAGTAATAAATAAAAATATTTGTAATAAAATATATAACAATAAATACAAATATAATAATAATATATATACGAAAATGAATAACGATGGTAACAATGGAAATAATAATAACTATAATATAAAAATGACAAAATAATAAAATACGACAATAATAATAAAAGAGAAAAGAAAATCGAAAAAGAACCAAAATAGAAAATAGAAATCTTTCGGTAAAATTAAAAAATAAAAGATGAGAAGGACTAGTTTAAAACATGCAAAAAGGGGGAACTAAAATGGCAATTAATCCCACTCCACGATGCGACATTTAAAACGCGACCAAACTCAGATCGAAAACTAAAACTTTGGGGTAATTTAAATAATAAAGAAAAGTGAGGGAGATGCAATTAAACAACTTCTCCCAAAAGGAGGGCCAATCGTGCAATTTATCCATTTAAGATAAATGCGCGTGGACCCCACCATTAATGGCGCCGTTTGCTTTGTAATGCTTAAAAGCATAGGAAAACTAAAAAGTTTTCCTTCATTTCTTATCCCTGCTTTGAAAATCAAAACCAAAGCCTAACCCTTTTTTTGCCTCTTATTTTCTAGGGTTTGACCCTCCCAAAGTTTACCCTATCGCCCCCGCAACACCACCGGTCCCAGTGTCCCAGCCACGAGCATAAGACCGAGATTCAGTAAGCTTCTTCCCCTTGTTTTTTTTTTTTTTAAACGAAATGCTAATATATAGACAGATTATAGTTTAAAACGAAACAAAATGAAAAGATAAAAGACAACAGTGCTTAAATCTGAATGAACTACAATAGGAAAAAAGAAAGAAATGGACCTCTACTGATTTCTAACTGATTTTATGTATCTTGAAAAAAATGCTCTGTATTCTTTTTTTTGTCAATCGGGTAACAAAGTGTATATTGCTCTTTTTTATCCAAGAAAAAAAAGAATCCCCCCCTTTTTACATTGAAATATTTGGCTTTTATAGCCTAAGAAATCCCCCCGAAAATCAAATCCCAAAAATCCCGTTACTGTTGTTGTATTTCCCTTTTTTGTAGGTACAATGCGGAGACGTGGGCGACTACATCTCTGAAGTGGCGTGGTGGAGAAGCGCACGTCGCGGGGTGGTGGCGTCCGGCGCGCAAGGGGCTGTTGGTGCGTGGAGGGTGGTTGCGGCTAGGGTTTCTGATTTATGTTTTTTGTTGTTTTTTTTTTGGGTTAAACATTTGGGCTCTTATTTTCTGATTTGGTTAATTGGTATTGGGCTGCAAAATTTGGGCCTTACAACATCAATTCCAAAAACTATTTCATGTCGGTTTGACACTTTTTTTAATCGCTACTTGTTTTACTTTTGGTCCAATTTTGATACATGTACTTGACAAAAGTCGTATGCTTTGGTACTTGAAAATAATAATGTTAACCTTTTAGTATTTAATTCAGATTTTAGAGTTGATTTGATTAAAAAAATTAGTTTAATGCATAATTTATAACTAAAAGGTTAAATTTTATCCGGCCCCACTAAAAAATTGTTCTAGCTTCGCCCCTGAGTATAATCCATGCATAGTACGAATTTAAAATTAGTTCAAAATTATCGTTTTCCAACAAAAATATAGGAGCAATTGTTGGCTTCATTTATGGCATTGGTCTCGTTTAAGCAAAACTGAGATAAAAAATTCAACATGTTTTAAATTCAAAAGCCTCACAATCTATAAAATGGATCAACAATTAAACAACCCTAAATTACATATTCGAAGTAATGATTCAGATTCAGTGTGTTGATACTACGAGTCAATAAAGAGGAGATAAAAAAGAGAAGATAATAAGTTGCAAAGACATCGATTTATCAATGGTAAGCGAAAAGTTGGAGTTAGAAATCTAAGAAAGGGAGAAAGGGATGCTCGAGGAAGAAGAGAGGATTCTTGATTCCTCGTGTGTTGGGATAGGATTAAGTAAGAAAATTTTAAAATTTTAAAATCAAAAATCAATTCGGATCGAGGTGATGGAATAATTTATGGAATACAAGTTTAAAACTACGTTATATTTTTATTTATTTTATAATAATTTTAAATTTTATGGTATAAAAATAAAAATTTAAAATTTAAAAATTCTTAAAAATGATTGCTTTTTAGAATATTGATAAAAAAATTGAAAATTTGTCAAATAATATTTAAAAGTCATAAAGTAAAACTCATTTTGTCAAAAATAAGTTTAAAAATCCAAAATAAAAAACTAATATGGAAAAACCAAGTGTCAAACCAAACCAAATTATAATGGGTACTTCAAAAATTCAAAGAACTAGATTGAACTGAACCGATATCACTCCTATGTTGAGGTAGATATAGGGGAGGTTGCTTGTATGGACAGTTTGGTGATAAATTCGTTATATATCAATTATCACCATGTATGATACTGTTTGTTCTTACTTTGACATTCTTTTTAATAAAGTTATACAAAGTTGTTATGCGTTGATGATTCCCGAATAGTCCTCTCGAAGAATCCGTTGAGCTCTTGCCAAACCACTCCTCGTTCTACCATGTATCCTTGATAGAAAAGGGTACAACAGTGACATAATACAAAGAAAAAAAAGTACATGCTTGTATCATATTTATATTACTTTTATATAATTTTTACATGTTAATAATTGTTTTAAATAAATCTTAACAAATTTGTACATTTGTCTCATGTACATGATACATTTTTCATGTATTTTTACTTTTTTTTTCATATCTTAATTTATCTTATATTTTGCGATCTTGTTACAATAATTTAATTTTAAATTTATTTAAGCATTGAATATAAACTTGATTGAGCATTGTAAATACTAAATTTTGCCCGGCTTAATTATGGGTTTACTTTTCAATTTTTTAAAAAAAATTTAAA
This sequence comes from Gossypium rotundifolium, assembly GCA_025506655.1. Classification (NCBI taxonomy): domain Eukaryota; kingdom Viridiplantae; phylum Streptophyta; class Magnoliopsida; order Malvales; family Malvaceae; genus Gossypium; species Gossypium rotundifolium. The sequence continues at coordinate 4,031,135 of CP106725.1, read as the reverse complement.
AATTAAAAATTTTGCATTTGACCCCTAAACTTTCTTGAAATTGAATTTTGGCCCCAAAACTTTTCAAAATTATATTTTGACCTCCTCATCTTTCTCAAACTTACACTTCGACCCCAACAGTTTCTTTCATTTATAGTTCATCCTTACGTCGAAAATCTCCAAAATCATGGATTTGAGCACCCACACCCGATTTTCCGGCCACGGGCCTAAGGGATGGCGTCCCTTCCCCCTAGCCACCTAACACCTACAAGAACAACACTATAAAAGGGGATTTTTCCCCAAAAATAAAACCCCCAACAACATTCAAAAAAAACCCACGAAAAAAAAAGAAAAAAGAGAAAGAAAAAGAAGAGAAAAAGGGAGAAAAGAGAACAGAGAAGAAGAAGAAGAAGAGAAGAGAAAGAGAAAGCGTCACAAACCGGTGGAGGAGACGGTGACCATGGCGGCGGTGGCGGGCTAGGAGGAGAAGAAGAAGAAGAAGAAGGAGAAGAAGAGGGAAGAAGAAAAAGAAAGAAGGAAAAAAAGAAAGAAAGAAATAAATAAAAATTAACAGTCGGGCCGACCCGTGACCCGACCAGTCCAACCCGACCCGACCCGGGGAGACACCCAGCAGGCCCAAGCCCAACGCAGCAGCCCAATCAAAAAAGAAAAAGGAAGCAGCCCAAAAGTTTGGACCTTGGTAAATTTTTTACTTTTATTTGGTTATTGGGCTCATTTCTTTATATTTGTTTCATTAATGTTATCATAATAATTTTTTTTTAAAGCATTATGTTGTAATTTTATTTACATATTTTAATTTTAATAAATTCAATTTTTTAATAAAAAATAGTAAATCGCTTTAGCATTAAATTATCGTTTTCACCGCTATGTTGGGTGAACTTCTTTGATTTTATGTTAAATCGAATTCATTTATAAAAATTAAAATTAGAAATTTCAAAAAATATAAAATCTTTGTAAAAAATATCAAGATTTCATTTTAAAATGTATATAATACGATAATATGTAATCTATCAAAATTTTCGTGTTTTAAAACTTTTCGGTTTGAATTTTTATGTTTTCAAAAAATTCGTGTTTTAAAATTTTTTTTTTGTGTTTTCAAAATTTCCGTGTTTAAAAAAAAATATTCGTGTTTTCAAAATTTTCGTGCTTTTTAAAAAAAATCATGTTTTCAAAGAAAATTTCGTGTTTTTAAAATAAAAAATTCTCGTGTTTTCAAAGTTTTCGTATTTTCAAAAATTTCATGTTTTCAAAATTTCCGGGTTTCAAAAATTTTCGTGTTTTAAAAATTCTCGGGTTTTAAAAAAAATTTCTCGAGTCTTAAAATTCTCGTGTTTTAAAAAAATTCTCGTGCCTCAATCGGATCACGATTAAATATTAAATTGAACTTGTATTTTTGAAAATTAAGACAACGCGCATTTAACGAGATACCAATTTTGGGCGTCGCGAGGGTGCTAATACCTTCCTCGCGCGTAACTGACTCCCAAACCCTATGTTTCTCTGAAATTTTGACGTAGACCTAAATTCGCCCCCTTTTTTTAAGAAAATTTCGAAAAATAATTTTGAAATTTTGACGTAGACCTAGAAAAAAGATCGGTGGCGACTCCCTTTTTTTTAATAAAATTGAAGCTTTGTTTTCAATAATTTCCTCAATTAGCGCTCGTACTAAAATTTTACGTCGCTACAGCTGGCGACTCCACTGGGGATAGTTTTGTGAGAGTCGAGTCTGGAATTAAACGTGTGTTGTCAAAATTTTCAAAACTCTTGTTTAAATTAGTATTTAGTCGTGATCTTTAAATTTTGTTTTTTAAAAAGTCATGCATTTGCATCATGTTGTAAACATTTTTCTAACTTGTTTTATCTTTTTGTTTTTAAGCTCTAAGTTTTTACGGTTTTAGTTTTTTAGTTTTAAAATAAAAACGAAAAGGTTTGTGAGTTTCACCCCACACACTGTGCACTTGCATTTTTGCATAACATGAGCTCTCTACCCGGGCTCCGTCCGCTTAAGTGGAAGTAAATGCTATGCCTTCGTGAGTTAACTCGTCCCTCCGCACAGGCTAGTGAATACTTCCGGGTTACATATGACTTATGCTTTCGTGAGTTAACTCGTCCCTCCGCATAGGCATAAGTAAATGTAATCCCTCAAATTGAGCTCGCGAGCCTATGATGGGCGATAACCGAGGCTCAGACTAGCCTTAGTAGGCTACAGTACGGACAATTCGAGTATCTTTTTAGAACCAAAACTGCATATAATGAACCGTATGAGCCACCCGACTAGAGCCATGCTGAACCTTCGTCCGTTAATAGTCACCAAAATAAGTACATGGGAGAAATGCATCTTACCTTTTATTTCTTTAACATTTACACTTTTTTTGCAAGAGAATTAGGTCTGTTTAATAGAATTGGATCGGGTAGATTATTTGATGAGCATGTGGGGTAAGTTTCTTTTGTAAAGTATGATGGGGTAAAAACAAAAAAAAAGGGCAATAAAAAGTAGGTCGGTTTCATTAAAATGCACGATTAAATAGCTTAGTTTGTTAGATTTGCCATAGCTTTTCTCTGTTTATATTTGTTGTGATTACTAACCAAGGTTATTTGTCTTTTTTTTTATTTTATCATGCATGATAGGCATCTTATTAAGAAGGTGTTGATTAGAGATTGGTTGCCAAAAATGGGTTTCTGATGGAGGAGTCAATTACACAAGTAACTGAGAAAAACGCCGTAGTTTGAGACTGGTCTTTGAAAACCCAGAAAGCAAAAAGAGACAGTTTAAAAGAACCCGAGCATGTGACTATGAATGTTCGTTGGAATAACCTCGAAGACTTGACTAGGATCTGGAAACAGTGGGACTCAGACGCTAGGGGTATCTTCACTGAAAAGTACGGGGATATAACTCACTTAATTGCCGTCAACGTAGACGAACAATTGATTCAAGCCATGGTTCAATTCTGGGACCCAGCTTATCAATGTTTTATTTTCAACCAGGAAGATATGACTCTGACCATAGAAGAGTATGCCCCATTGCTTCTCGTTGACAATGCACAATTTAGCAAGATATATGTGAAAGAGCCCAAACCTATGACCTTTAAGAAAAAGCTAATGAAGTTGACAGGAATGGTTGATACATGGGCTGAACAATAGATAAAGAAAAAGAACGAAGTCAGATGTATTCCATTGTTTTCTCTGTGAGGCTTAGTTCAAAACCATCCAGATATTGTGAAGAGAGTGGATCTGTTTGCTTTGGCCATTTACGGATTAATCGTCTTCCCAAAGGTCCTTGGGCATATAGAAGTTACGGTAGTGGATTTCTTCGAAAAGTTGAGGCAAGGAATCAACCCTTCCCAACTATCTTGGCCGAGACTTTTAGATCTCTAAGTAGTTGTAGGAGGAAAGAGGAAGGACGTTTTATCGGATGCGCGCAGTTACTTAATGTTTGGATTCTGAGCCACTTCTGGAAAGTGGAGCGCACACCTTTCCACATGTTTTCAAAAACATTCTCTCCATTGGAAGCTTACCTTGGAAAAGATTGGCCAAAGGATGTCACCGAACAGCACTGGGTTTCAGTTTTTCAGAACCTCCGCACCGAAGATATAACTTGGAGAGCACCATAGATCTGTCCTTCGATTCTGTTATACAAATACGGAAGTCAAGATTGGGTGCCTTTACTCGGATTATGGGAGGAGTTGGATATGCTCCATTAATGGTTTAGAGGCAGTTTGCCTCACGTCAATTCATACCAGCTACCGGGGGATTGGCACAGTCTGAGTTTACTTTTACAGGTGAAGGTTACATGAAAAAGGTCCGAGATACTGCAAAGTCTTGGAAAGAAATTTACCTAATGGAGTTAGCTCTCTATGCTGATACTATCACTCAAGATTATGACATATAGAGACAACGACAAGTGAATAGTCAATGAATCTCGCCGACGGATTACACTTTCCAGAATCTTTTCTCAGAAGAAATGCCGTCCGAGCTGGAAATGGCAAGACAAGAATTTGAACGTGAAAAGGCCAAGCTGTTACGGGATATTAGTTTTCTTCAAGAGGAAACTACCAACTGAAGATTGATGTTCAAATTGAAGAATCCAAAACCGAGAAAATCCAGAAAGAAGCTGAGATCATGAGAAATGACTTAAAGGATCTTCATTTAGAAAATAAAAAATTAAGAGGCACTATAAGGATAGTAATTTGGGCAAATCATCGGCGAGAATGGAAGGAGGAACTAAGCAACATCAAAGGTAGGATGGAATTACGGAGAGGAAAGTGAAGAAGGAAGAGGAAAAAAACAAGCGTGCTATAATAGAGTTAAGGAAGAAGAATGTTGAATCTAAACCTTGTCTGCAGAATTAATGACTAGTCGGTCGAAAGCGTCAAGAGCTAATAAGGAAAATACAAGATTTAGCAAATAAGTCGCAAGCTCATCAAGAACACTTGGATACTCTCTTAAAAGCCCTAGAAGAAAAGAATGGTCAAGATGATGAGACATTCGTGCTCACGAAAGAGCTCTCCAAGAAAAAGATATGTATCTTGGCAGTTAGATTAATGAAATTCGCAAGGCGGCTGTGCAAATTGTGCAATTATCAGATGAAGCAGAAGATCTCAGTTACCAATTCCCTCCGAGACAAGGGTCAAGCATGTCAAAACTCCTAGAACGAGTGAAGAAACAAGGCGATGTGGCTAGGAAATTTGTGTAACTATTACATCAGAGATGGCAAAACGTTTTGTAATAGACTCTTTTGATTAATGAAATGCCTAAGTATGGGGCTATCTTGAAATCAACACCAAATTCTTACATATTTATTCATGATTAACATTCATTTGTCATCTATTCATTTATCCATTCATTACATGTGTATATCATTCTAATCATTCACTGAGGCTAAAACCATATAATCCACAGTTGTGACACTACAAATCTGGAATCACGTCATTCTTATAAGACGCGTCTAAAAGCTAGAACTATGGATGCTGAACTCAACGAAAGAATTGAAAGGATGGAATGGACCCAAAGAGAGTTGCAAGAGTAGTTGGCTAAGTCACAACAGGAAGTAAGAGATCTGATGGTAAGATCTCGAGAAGAATCGCTCGAGCAAAGGGATCAAATGGCAAAAATGATAGAGATGATGACAGCTTTGGTCAAAGAAAAAGGACCCACACAGAGCCCTGGTATCATAGAACCCCAGTCAAGAGTTAATCAGGATCCGCTCTATCCCCCAGGATTCACTCTACCTCACGCTCATGCAACGGCCTGCACCACTGCGCTCCTCTAGGACAAGGTACATTTGTATCTAACCCCGAGCTAATCCTGCGATCCAATTGTTCCGATTTAGATGATCCGTAGAAATAGCCGAGTTGAAAATGGATGATCATAAGGCTCAATGTAATGACCCTATCCCACCCATTCATTCTGATTTAATTTGAAATGCCACTGCGGAAAGCGTTTGAAAATATCCCGACTTATGGTGGAACTTGAAAATTTTGTTCTTATCCAAAAACCATGTCCATTTAAAATTTTTAAATAATATAAGTTTGATAAAAATATCTGAATTAAAACTTTATTATATATATAGATTTATGAAAATAAAACCATTTGCGAAAGATATCTCAATTGTCAATCCATAATAAAACATAATATTAAAGATACTTAATAAAGATACTTAAATACTTTAATGGGCCGTATTACAATAAACCCTTAATCAAAATACTAAAAATATAAATACTTAATTAATTAAATAAAATGTCTTCTGCATGGGCCACCTCGTATCCACTCCAAACCCGGTCCAAGCATCACCTGTGATGTTGATAAGAATTGGGTGAGCCAGACTCAGTGTGTAATTAAACCACTGAATTCCACCCACATGTTAACACATATTAACCCATATATCAGATAACAAGATATCATATTCACAATTTACCACATTCTGGGCCTGGCCCATATTCATAACACTTATCAGGTAACAGGGTAATTAACCACATACTTTTCACATACTGGGCTTAGCCCATTTCTTATTCAAATCCACATTCACATATTGGGCTTGGCCCATTTCCACATTAGTCCACGTATCAATTGGGCTTGGCCCACTTTCACATTAAATTCACATATCGATATAATTATGCAAAGTGTACCCAACCCAAACCTAGGGTCCATCCTCTACACACCCCTTATCCAATTTACCACACACCGGGGATTAATAAATCACCCTCTCCTTTTCACTCCAAAAGGCAATCAATGCCGTCCCGTGCAATAAAGCACAAAAATCCACAACGTGACCTCGGTCCACGCCAATCCACGATGTAGCCGTAGCTAACACCAAAACCACGATGGGACACATAGTCACTCATCAACCACGATATGGCATATAGCCTATATCAACCACGATGAGGCACGAGCTACTCATCAAGCCACGCAAACTAAATCGCAAATAATCCACAACGTGACCTCGATCAACGTCAATCCACGATGTAGCTCAAGGCTAACATCAAACCACGCATCAAGTACACCGTACCTTCTTTCATATCCCAACCCATGCACATGTAACATAAATAATGATATAATATAATGATGCATGAGCACGTTCATCAAGCATAGTCATAACACATATTCATATTAATAATCACATATCATCAGGTTTGGTACTTACCGGATTATCGACATACCCCTTTAAGGGTATCCATCTCATAACTTTTACTGCACTTGTTAGTACACAATCAACACATACAGATATAGCAAAAGAAACCCGAAAACGGTGGGTTAATCACACACCTGACTATTTAGCGAAATCCCGAACTCTTCACTATACTCTTTCTTGTATTCGGCAAAGCTTTAAATCACTTTAACAAATTAGTTTCAGCTTTTGAATAAATATGAACTAGATCTAAAACACCAAAAATAGGCCTTGGTCGAATATTCGCATGTCTTACCTTGTGGATTTTAAATCCGAAATTCAACTGAATAACTAGGAACACGCTGACCTATGGTGTACCTTCTGAAAAGAACTTCTCCTTTTGTAGTTGACTTAAACAAATCCCAAAAGATCTCTTCAAAGTTTCAAGAACAAGATATTAATGGGGTTAGTCCTAGATTTGACAAATCTTAAAAGAAAAGGATGAAACCGAATGAGATCTTATCCTTACTTGAAGAAATCGATTGCACCTTTACTTCAACCTTCAGAGATTCGGTTATGGCTAGATGATGATCTCACAACTTTCGACTTTTGAAGGATTAGAAAGAAAAGAGAAGGAAGAATAAAGATGGAGGATTAATTAGAACACAAGGTATTTCGCTTGGCAAAATAAAAAGAAGAAGATTTGGTGAAGAGAATTCGCAGAGGCTTTCAAAGAATGAAAATATAATGAGAATGGCCTCTCTTTTCCTTTTATAGCCGAAATTACTAACTTAGAATCCTTACTTGGCCATCACTCTTCTATTTTGATAGCTTTATCTCTTTAATTATTACCTAAAATAAAAGATAATTCAACAACTATCCTTACTTAGTGAAATTATTGAACTCAAAGTCTCTTACTTGGCCATCACTTCTCCCTTATTTTCCTAATTAAAGAATAATTCCTCATTTATCTCTTGAAAATAATCTAAAATAAATCCATTATTTATCCCTAATTAGTCGAATTTAAAGAGAATGAAACTCCTCTTTTGCAAGCCTTGTGCCGAGTCCACCTACAGTGCTTCTAGAAGCAAAAATAAAACTTCTTTTATTTGCTTCCTAAGTGACTCGATCCACGGCCCAAATACACTTGCATGTGGTGCCATTTCTAGAGGCCCTAAGTGGCATCTTCAGCCACTTTTTCCAAGCTCTGTTGTGTGTCAAATTTCACATCGTTTTCTCTTAAGGCCACCTTGCCTTAATTTCCTCTTTTAAACTTTAAAACTCGACATTTCTAAGTCATTTCTAAGTTTCCAAAAATTTTCGTTTGGCTCTTTAAACTTGACATTTCCTTACATTTCCTAGTTTCCAGAAATGTTCACTTTCCTCTTTTGAATCATTTCTAAATCATTTTCCTAGTTTCCATAAATGTTCACTTTCCTCTTCTTAACTTAGCATTTCCATACATTTCTTTACATTTCCATACATTTCCTTACATTTCCATATATTTCCATACATTTCCTTACATTTCCATACATTTCCATACATTTCCATACATTTCCATACATTTCCTTACATTTCCAAGGTTCTAAAAATGCACACCACACATCCATATCATAGTAAACATGCTATTTCATAAGATTAAGCAAAAATGCACACAATGGGATTCAACCTCTTCCTCAAAGTACTTCACTTGATGCCATAACCCTTGCACCTTAGGTGGCGTCCCTTGCCACTTTTCCACATCACTTCTTGTTTTTAACTTAAAACCAATAATTGTCCAAAGCTTTCTCTTCCATCCTAGGATTTTAAAACCCTTAATTCATTTCCAAACACCGCCAAAACCTACTACTCATGAATTATGCACAAACGCATAACCCCTAATCTAGGATGTTACGCTTCTACCCTCCTTAAAAATAATTTCGTCCTCAAAATTACTTACTAACAACGTACAATCCTTCTCACCACTATGCTTACTGCATGACTCGATCTTAATAGAACCATCATACTTTCGAGGCACAATCTCTAAGTTCACGTCCTTAGAACTCATTTCTAATGATGCGCTTTAACTGATTTAAGAAATTTTATAAATTAGCTTTTATTCCAGCGATTAACCGCGAAGAAGTTTTATGAAAAGAATTTTAGGAGTGGTTCTTTCGTATTCATACATACACACAGTCTTTACATTCATACCTCCATCAATCAATTATGAACTTTCGTTCATTCAGAGAAATATTGTAGTTTCCATTGTTGTTGTTTTTCCACTACCCGGGGGTATTTTTGTAATTTGTCCTACAGGGGTATTTTCGTAATTTGTCAAAATAAAGTTCCTTGGTGATTTTGTAAATAAGGGTATTCTGGTAATTTTTCATTTTCGGGTATCTTGGAAAATTTTGAAATTTGAGGGTATTTTGGTAATTAACCCGGGTGAATGTGTAAATCTTAACAAATCAAGGATATTTTGGAATTTACAAAACTTGAGGGTTCTTTTGAGAATTTATTTTCCAAATTGGTCTTGTTGCAAAAATTTTGAAAATCGGGGTCGCTCGTAATTTTGTAACTTGGGGTATTTGGTAATTTTGCGGGTAGGGGTAATTTAGTAAATAAATTTTTTCTATCATCAAGGTATTTTGATATTTTGTAAATTTAGGGTTCCTTTAAGCAAGTAGTGAAATTTTGATAAGAATCTGTGGTATTTGGAAATTTCATAAACCAAGGCATTTTGTAATTTTACCACTAGGGGTATTTTAGTAAATTTGTAAGTCAAAAATATTTCAGGAAAATTTATAAAATAATATTTTCAAATCAAGAGGGTAATTTAGAAATTTTAAAACTAGGGTTTCCATAAAAATACGGCTAGTCCCTTTCGGGTTTTAGTTAGGGGTTTAGCCCGTGAATAAGTCCTCTTGGTTAGGGTGAACCATCATTACGCACTGTAGGATTTGAGTGGAGAGGAGGTGAGTCGCTAGGACTGCTTAAGTACCAAGCTCTTCTTGAATCCACTCCTGACATCGCACAATGGTTGCCACACCTTAACTTCGGCTGACTTACTTTACAGTTTGTTTAATAGTCCTTAAGTCTTATGCATGTGTTTGAGTGCACTAGCCCTAGGATTCAATAGCCCTAATATTCTAATCTACGAGCCCAAATAAGCCCATAACAGTTCACATAAACAATCACTTCAATAATTAGAAGTACTTACCCGGTGGACTTCGGGCCGGAGATACAGGTGCCATGCTAGAATAACCTGAAATAAAAGTCCATATTTTGAAAAGCCCATTTTTGAAAACATTTTGGACCCAAAACCCTCAAAGTCGAGTTTTGAACCAAGCTCGATACCAAACTAACAAACCCTAACCCCGCCCATTCGTTACTGATCAATTTGAAATGCTCTGCTAAAAACGTTTGAAAATATCCTAGCTTATGCGGTGGAACTTGAAAATTTTGTTCTTATCCAAAACCATGTCCATTTAAAATTTTTAAATAATATAAGTTTGATAAAAATAACTTTATTATATATATAGATTTATGAAAATAAAACCATTTATGAAAGATATCTCAATTGTCAATCCATAATAAAACATAATATTAAAGATACTTAATAAAAATACTTAAATACTTTAATGGGCCTTATTACAATAAACACTTAATCAAAATACTAAAAATATAAATACTTAATTAATTAAATAAAATGTCTTACAGATGGGCCACCTCGTATCCACTCCAAACCCGGTCCAAGCATCACTGTGATGTTGATAAGAATTGGGTGAGCTGGACTCGTGTGTAATTAAACCATGAATTCCACCCACATGTTAACACATATTAACCCATATATCAGATAACAAGATATCATATTCACAATTTACCACATTCTGGGCTTGGCCCATATTCATAACACTTATCAGGTAATAGGGTAATTAACCACATACTTTTCACATACTGGGCTTAGCCCATTTCTTATTCAAATCCACATTCACATACTGGGCTTGGCCCATTTCCACATTAGTCCACGTATCAATTGGGCTTGGCCCACTTTCACATTAAATTCACATATCAGATATAATTATGCAAAGTGTACCCAACCCAAACCTAGGGTCCATCCTCTACACACCCCCTTATCCAGCCTACCACACACCAGGGGATTAATAAATCACCCTCTCTTTTTCACTCCAAAAGGCAATCAATGCCGTCCACGTGCAATAAAGCACAAAAATCCACAACGTGACCTCAGTCAGCGCCAATCCACGATGTAGCCGTAGCTAACACCAAAACCACGATGGGACACATAGTCACTCATCAACCACGATATGGCATATAGCCTATATCAACCACGATGAGGCACAGAACTACTCATCAAGCCACGCAAACTAAATCGCAAATAATCCACAACGTGACCTCAGTCAACGTCAATCCACGATGTAGCTCAAGGCTAACATCAAACCACGTACTCGAAGTACACCCGTACCTTCTTTCATATCCCAACCCATGCACATGTAACATAAACAATGATATAATATAATGATGCATGAGCACGTTCATCAAGCATAGTCATAACATATATTCATATTAATAATCACATATCATCAGGTTTGGTACTTACTGGATTATCGACATACCCCTTTAAGGGTATCCATCTCATAACTTTTCTCGCACTTGTTAGTACACAATCAACACATACTGATATAGCAAAAGAAACACGGAAAACTGGGTTAATCACACACTTGACTATTTAGCGAAATCCCGAACTCTTTACTATACTCTTTCTTGTATTCGGCAAAACTTTAAATCACTTTAACAAATTAGTTTCGGCTTTTGAATAAATATGAACTAGATCTAAAACACCAAAAATAGGCCTTGGCGAATATTCGCATGTCTTACCTTGTGGATTTTAAATCCGAAATTCACCAAATAACTAGGGACACGCAACCTATGGTGTACCTTCTGAAAAGAACTTCTCCTTTTGTAGTTGACTTAAACAAATCCGAAAAGATCTCTTCAAAGTTTTGGCAACAAGATATTAATGGGGTTAGTCCTAGATTTCGGCAAATCTTAAAAGGAAAAGGATGAAACCGAATGAGATCTTATCCTTACTTGAAGAAATTGATTGCACCTTCACTTCAACCTTGTGAGATTCGGTTATGGCTAGATGATGATTTCACAACTTTCGCTTTTGGAGGATTAGAAAGAAAAGAGAAGGAAGAATAAAGATGGAGGATTCGGCTAGAACACAAGGTATTTCAGCTTGGCAAAAATAAAAGAAGAAGAAGATTTGGTGAAGAGAATTCGGCAGAGGCTTTCAAAGAACAAAAAATAATGCAGAATGGCCTCTCTTTTCCTTTTATAGCCGAAATTACTAACTTAGAATCCCTTACTTGGCCATCACTCTTCTATTTTGATAGCTTTATCTCTTTAATTATTACCTAAAATAAAAGATAATTCAAGAACTATCCTTACTTAGCCAAAATTATTAAACTCAAAGTCCCTTACTTGGCCATCACTTCTCCTTATTTTCCTAATTAAAGAATAATTCCTCATTTATCTCTTGAAAATAATCTAAAATAAATCCATTATTTATCCTTTAATTAGTCGAATTTAAAAGAGAATGAAACTCCTCTTTTGCAAGCCTTGTGCCATCCACCTCTGTGCTTCTAGAAGCAAAAATAAAACTTCTTTTATTTGCTTCCTAAGTGACTCGATTCCTGGTCCAAATACACTTGCATGTGGCGCCATTTCTAGAGGCCCTAAGTGGCATCTTCAGCCACTTTTTCCAAGCTTGTTTGTGTGTCAAATTTCACATACTTTTCTCTTAAGACCACCTTGCCTTAATTTCCTCTTTTAAACTTTAAAACTCGACATTTCTAAGTCATTTCTAAGTTTCCAAAATTTTCGTTTGGCTCTTTAAACTTGACATTTCCTTACATTTCCTAGTTTCGAAATGTTCACTTTCCTCTTTGAATCATTTCTAAATCATTTTCCTAGTTTCCATAAATGTTCACTTTCCTCTTCTTAACTTAGCATTTCCATACATTTCCTTACATTTCCATACATTTCCTTACATTTCCATATATTTCCATACATTTCCTTACATTTCCATACATTTCCATACATTTCCATGCATTTCCATACATTTCCTTACATTTCCAAGGTTCTAAAAATGCACACCACACATCCATATCATAGTAAACATGCTATTTCATAAGATTAAGCAAAAATGCACACAATGGGATTCGAACCTCTTCCCTCAAAGTACTTCACTTGATGCCATAACCCTTACACCTTAGGTGGCGTCCCTTGCCACTTTTCCACATCACTTCTTGTTTTTAACTTAAAAACCAATAATTGTCCAAAGCTTTCTCTCCATCCTAGGATTTTAAAACCCTTAATTCATTTCAAAACACCGCCAAAACCTACTACTCATGAATTATGCACAAACGCATAACCCCTAATCTAGGATGTTACACTCAAGATAAGTATAGGAGCCTGGAAGAAAGGCTCAAGGCGATAGAAGGTACTGAAGCCTTCTCTGCACTGAGTGCTAAAGAGCTCAGTCTGGTGCTCGATTTGGTTCTTCCTCCGAAATTTAAAGTGCTAGATTTTGAAAAATATGATGGAACGAGATGTCCAAAGGCGCATCTTATCATGTTTTGTCGAAAAATGACTGGTTATGTGAATGAAGATAAATTGCTAATACACTGTTTCCAAGATAGCTTGGTCAGATCGGCTCTTCGATGGTATAATCAACTCAGTAGAGAAAGGATCCGATCATGGAAGGACTTAGCATTAGCATTTTGTGAACAGTACAAGCATGTATCCGACATGGTACCTGATCGACTAACTCTGCAGATGATGGAAAAGAAGCCGACGGAGACTTTTAGACAATATGCGCAAAGATGGAGGGATATCTCGGCCCAAGTAGAACCCCCATTAACTAAAACTGAGATAACGGTCCTCTTTATCAACACTTTGAAAGCGCCATTTTATGATAAGTTGGTAGGAAGCGCCACAAAAGATTTTGCAGATATTGTAATATCTGGGGAGCTTATAGAGGATGCCATCAAAAGTGGAAGGATGGAAGGCCCCGAGAGTTCGAAAAGAGCAGTACCCATAAAGAAAAAAGAGGCAGAAACCCATATGGTAGGAACTGAGAGCCACTATACTTCTAATCCTTACCCAACCCAACCACGACCTCGATATAGCCCACCTCCAAACTTCTATTTCCCTCCCCAAAGCCTTACTATCAAACACCTCCTCCTTACCCTGTCTACGCCACAAATAACCAAAGACCATTCGTCATGTTCCCACCAAACACCATGCTTGCTCAAAGCCAACCCAAAAACGAATAAAGACCGACAAAACCCAATCATGAAAAACCTCTATTCACCCCTATTCCTGTGTCGTATGGAGAGCTGTGCCCAAAATTATTAAAAAAAATAATTAATATCCCTACATTATATGGCACCCCTGAAACCTCCATACCCAAAATGGTACGATTCTAATGCTAGTTACATGTACCATGTTAGAAACCAGGGGCATTCTATAGAAAATTGTCTAGCCTTTAAAAGAAGGGTTCAAGGTCTTATTGATGCAGGGATTTTACGATTTGATGGTGCTAGTAATGTGGCTGAAAATCTGCTCCCTAACCATACTGAAGGGAACGTGAGCGCGATGACAAAGGAAGACAAGTGGCGAGCCAAAAGTTATGTTTCTAAAATAAAGACACCTTTGTGAAAGGTATGCGAAATAATGGCTAAGAAGGATTTGTTCTGTCCACTCAACAGAAGTTTCAAGGAAGAAAGTACAAAAGGACAAAGTTTTTGCGCCTTTCATGGCATAGAAGGGCATTACATCCAGTCTAGTGAGGAATTCAAAAAATTACTTCAAGGCATGATGGACAATAAAGAGGTCGAGATCTTTAACAGAGTGGAAGAGGCAGATGAAGGAGAAATATGCACCTCTGATAATCAACCATCAGCTATCCCTTATAGTGTCGATCGACCTCTGGTGATTTATTATGAGGCCAAAAAGAAAGAAGTCAAACCAAAGATAATAATTGAAGTACCATCTCCTTTCCCTTACAAGGACAACAAGGCGGTACCATGGAAATATGATGTCAACATTATCATACCCGAAGGTGAAAAATCCAAAGCTACGACTGGAAGTGTTAGTGAAGTAGGACACTTTACCCGCAATGGGAGATGTTATTCTCCTGAGGTGGTTGAACCAAAGAAGAAAGCCGTTGACTCGAATCAGAAAGGAAAGGCACCAATGCATGACACTGAGGTTGATGTTGAAATACAATCTGAGCAAAAAATTAAAGGACCTGTGAATGAGGATGAAGCACATGAATTCTTAAAGTTTATCAAGTACAGTGAATATAACGTCGTGGATCAGTTGAACAAGCAACCGGCACGAATCTCAGTATTATCCTTACTGTTGAATTTAGAACCACATCGGAATGCTTTGTTGAAAGTGTTAAATCAAGCGTATGTGGCGAGCAACTTATCTGTAGAAAAGCTTGATAGGTCGGTGAATAACTTGAATGCGGATAATTTCATCTCTTTCAGTGATGACGAAATACCACCAAACGGTAGGGGCTCTGTAAAAGTATTGCACATCACAACCAGTTGCAAAGGCTATATAATACCGAATGTGCTTATTGACAATGGGTCTGCACTCAATGTCATGCCTTTGGCCACGCTTTCTAGGATGCCAATTGATATGTCTTATCTGAGGCCTTGTCACTTTACAGTAAGGGCATTTGATGGGACACGACGAGAGGTCATGGGAAAGATCAAAATTCCTCTAGAAGTGGGCCCATGTACATATGATATCGAGTTCCAGGTCATGGACATCACGCCCTCGTATAATTGCCTTTTAGGGAGGCCTTGGATCCATTCTGCTGGGGCAGTTCCTTCATCTCTCCATCAAAAAGTAAAGTTCATCATGGATAGCCGCTTGATCACGGTCGCTGGTGAAGAAGACATTGTTGCATCTATCTCTACTGACACACCCTACATTGAAGTAAACAAAGATGCAGTAGAATGTTCCTTCCGTTCCTTCAAATTTATCAATGCTACGTTTGTTGCTGAAGGAAATAGCATTCCTACACCCAAGCTGTCAAGGAATACCAAGATGAGAATTAAGCTGACTGGGGAAAGGGAGCCCGAGCGAAGAAAGGTTTGGGAAGAAATCAACAAGGGATAGTTAGAGCATTAAAACTGTAACATCTTGAAATAGGGCCTAAACGGAATAGTGGTTATGAAACCATGAATCCAAGCTATAAAAGTTTATTATGATTAATTATTATGATTTATCGAGTGATTAAATACTTGTGTTAGAGTATTGATAAGAAATTTTATTAATTTCATGCTTAAATTGCCTATTAGGACTTGTTTGCAAAAGTTGCTAAATAGGGTTCTAATTTATAGAGTACTTGATTGAAATGGGGTTTGAAGTAGGAGTCCTTAAATGGTAATTAGACCATTATATTTTCATGGACAAAATGGACATATATAGGTAGAAAGAACCAAAGTTTTTAATGAAGGGTAATTTAGTCATTTGGTAATAAAAAGGAATTAAAAGGGAAAAATATGACAAAATATGCTCATCTTCTTCATTAGGCCGAATTTTCAAGTGGTCACCATAGCTAGGGTTTGTTTCAAGCTTCCAAGCTCCATAGTAAATGATTCCAAGCCCCGTTTTTAATGTTCTTTACATCTTTGAAGCCCCGGTAGCTCGATTTAGCTTATTCTATCAATAATTCATGCTAGGGTTCATATTTGGAAAAATACCCATAGGTGAAATGTGTTTATTTTGATGTTTTATGAGATAATATGAAGTCTGAAATTATGTTAAACAACTTTTGCTAAGTTATTTTAAGTGAAAACGAGTAAAACGGCTTAATCGGTTAAAATACCTAATGTTCATAAGTACAAGTTAGAGTGAGAATTTGATGTTGCCATAGAAGGGAAAAATGATCAGCATGTCATAAAACATAAGAATAAGGGATAAATTTTAATTTCTAAGCTTTGGGGCAAATGTGTAAATATGTAAAAGTTTAGGGGCAAAATTGTAATTTTTCCAAATTTAAGAGTTAAGGACTGTTTTAATAATGTGAGTATTAAATAAGCTAAATTTTCTATTATAGATAAGGAAGAACGAAATCCAGAGTTCGATCGAGGAAAGAAAAAGATAGAAGACTAAATCAATATAGTTGATCGTTTTTTGTTTCGAGGTAAGTTTGCGGTAAATAAATGCAATATTCTATTATTTTATATTTAATATTGTTAAATTCCAGCATTTACATATTTATTTTGTAAATTTATTATTTAAAGACTCAAGTATGAATTGATGGAAAAGCTATCCCAAGAAGTTCCTGTTGAACCTTAGGAATGTATAGGATACAAATGTCATGACATTAGGGTTTAAGGAAATCATGTAAGACCATGTCAAGACATGGCATTGATATGTTACTATAAGGCAAAGGTCCCATGTAAGACCATGCCAAGGTATGACATTGGTGAGTTCATAAGGCAAGGATACCACGTAAGACCATGACAAGACATGGCAATGGTTAAGTTTCATAAGGAAAGGTACCCGCGTATCCTTAGTATTCCAAGTGGTTCAACGGGAAAATTCAAAGAGTATACCAAAGTAAAGGTAAGACAAGTTCAAGCTAAAAGGTAAGGTAAGGCAAATTCATGTTTAAAGGTACATGTAAGAATACAAGTTTAAGTATAATGAGTTAAAAGCTTAAGTAATCTTGATAAGAAAAGAATAAGATAATTGATTAAGAATGTTGTTATTTATTTACATGCAAACTTACTAAGCTTTATGCTTACTCCCATTCTTTAATTTTTTCTTTTATAGTATTACAAGCCAACTCGGGAATCACAAAGACGTCGGAGATCGTTACGCACTATCAAAGGATTATATTGGTATTTTGTGACTCGAACGTTTTAAGTTATGGCATGTATAGGGACTTAGCCATTTTGTGTGTATGTCCTTATGATATGGCTTAAGATTGGCTTGTAAATGTTTGGTAATGATTAGCCATTAAAATGGTTAATTAAGAACATGTTTTGGATGCTATGAAACGCCTAGTTGATAGTTATTTTAAAGAAATTATGTAATTATATGCAGGGGAACAATTTGGACAGCAGCAGTGACGTGATTTTGAAAAATCACCAAAACTAGTAGAAATGGAATTATGTTGGCTATGAGAAATATAATTAAAGCTTATTGAGTCTATTTTTATAAAAA
The DNA here is from genome assembly GCA_025506655.1 of Gossypium rotundifolium. Classification (NCBI taxonomy): domain Eukaryota; kingdom Viridiplantae; phylum Streptophyta; class Magnoliopsida; order Malvales; family Malvaceae; genus Gossypium; species Gossypium rotundifolium. The sequence goes on along the minus strand of CP106725.1, from coordinate 4,013,275 downwards.
AAAGCGGTGTAGGAAAAAGAGTTGTATATTATGAGATAATTGATTTTTAGTACAGAGGGGTCAGAACTGTCGGTCTGTGTAACAGGGGAGACTTTAACTAATAAACTGTACTAATTGGCCACACCAAAAATTCTGGAAAAATTATAGTAAGAATATATATGAGTCTAGTTTCAGGAAAAATTTACGGATCTAGATTTAGAGTTTCGTAACTCAAGTTATAATTGATTTACTTAACATGACGCAGATGGACAGTTTCAATTTTTATGCCCCGAATCAGTAAGTTAAGTTTAGTAATGCCTCATGCTCGACTCCGGCAACGGTCTCGGGTAAGGGGTGTTAAATTTATTGGTATCAGAGCAAGGTTTAGTCGATTCTCGGAATATTTAGTATGAGTAAGAGTCTGTCTATACATACCATACTTATGTTTTGATAGTGTGACGACTCTTGACGATTTAAAAATATTTTTCTTTTATAGTTATGGATCCCGAACGAGCTGGTGGAGATGATGTAGAGAGTAGTGCACCCACTCCCGCTGAGGGGACAGTGACACAAGATAGTCATGAAAGGCCCGTTACAGTTTCTTAGGGAGGAGGGGCTCGAGAAGCCTTCTTCCAAGCTATGAATGAATGGTTTCTTGAGTTCGTTAAATACGAACCCGGCCGTTAGACCTCCACCCCTCATGATCTACAAACCACCCATGTAGCTTTTCCGATCCAGAATCTGATCGAAGAGAGAAGCCACCTATTGACAAGATCGAGAAAACAAGGGGCTGAAGAGTTTGAGCTACCAAAGATGATGATCAGAGAAAAAGTGAATTTTGGCTTGAAAATACTATCGAGTTTTGACGAGTTATCACGCACACCGGAAGAGTGTATTAAATGTGTAGTGTCACTTCTTAGAGATTCACCTACCGGTGGTGGAAGACACTTGTATCAGCGATCCGAAAGAAAAAGTTACATGGGATTTCTTTCAAGAGGAGTTAAGTAAGAAGTATATCGATCGAGGTTTATTGACGGAAAAATAAAAGAGTTCCTTGAATTAAAATAGGTAAGATGACGGTGACCGACTATGAACGTGAATTTGTCCGACTCAAGAATTATGCTCGAGAGTGTGTGTCTCTGAGGCTATCATGTGCAAAAGATTTGAAGATGGGCTCAATGATGATATCCATTGTCGGTTGGTGTTCTAGAGATAAAAGAGTTTGTTGCTTTAGTTGAACGAGCCTATAAGGCAGAAGAGTTATTAAAAAGAAAGGGTAAATCTGAAATTGAGATGCAAGACTCGAAGAAAAGACAGATGAGCAAGTCATTTCAGTCTACATCCAAGAGGCCTAGAGAGTTTTATACGAGATCTAATTTTTCAGCTGGGTATTCTAGTCAGAACAGAGGTGGAAGATTTATGGATTCAAAAGCTCAAACCACTTCGATTGCGAGTGTTGGCAGTATTCAACCTGATAGACCCGCGTGTCCTCAATGTGGTCGACGTCATCCAGGTCAATGTCGAGCAACTGAGATTGGTTATTTTCGATGTGGTGCACCGAATCATTTCATTCGGGAGTATCACAAAATGGTTAAAAGAGAAGTAATACCGAGTGCAAGATCAGGTAATGCCCCCGTTAGAGGCAGACATCAGAGAAATCCGGGAGTAGGGGCGGTAGAGGTACATTTAGAGATCTGACAACGAGATCGGATGCTAGAGCACCGCAAGGACTTATGCTATCCGTACTCGTGAAGAGGCATCCTCCCGATGTAATTACGGTACATTTTCTCTTCATGATGTTAATGTTATTGCTTTGATTGATCCGGGTTCAACCCATTCCTATGTTTGCATGAAATTAATGCCTAGTATGAACATGCCCATAGAGTTTACTGAAATTTGTGATTAAAGTATCGAATCCATTTGGTCACATGTGTTAGTAAACAAAGAATGTAAAAATGCCCTTTGATGATTAGAGGTTCTTGTTTTTACCGATCTCATGCTATTGCCATTTGATGAGTTTGATGTGATTCTTGGTATGGATTGGGTAATCGCACATGATGTGATAGTGAATTGTGGAAAGAAATTCATTGAATTGAAATGTGAAAATGGTGAGATCCTTGGTTAATTCGGATGAGTCGTAGTTCAATTTCCATGATTTACGTTATATGCGCTTTCGAAATGTTTAAGGAAAGGATGTGAAGCTTATCTTGCTTTTGTGTTGAATACTAAAGACCCGAGTTGAAAATTGAATCAATGCATGTGGTAAATGAGTTTCTGATGTGTTTCGGAAGAACTACCGGTTTGCCTCCTATTAGAGAAGTTGAGTTTGGTATTGAATTAATTCTAGGTACAACACCTATTTCTATTGCTCCTTATAGAATGGCTTCAATAGAATTAAAAAAATTGAAAGCTCACTCTGGAATTAAGCGATAAAGGTTTTGTAAGACCTAGTTATTCACCATGGGTGCACCAGTGTTATTTGTGAAAAGAAGGGCGGTTCCATGAGATTATGCATAGACTATTGGCGACTTAACAAGGTAACCATCAAGAATAAATATCCACCGCCTAGAATAGATGATTTGTTTGATCAATTGAAGGAGCCACTTGTGTTTTCTAAGATAGATTTGAGATCGACTATCATAGGATACTATCGATTCTGAGTTAAAGAGTCGGATGTTCCAAAAGCGCTTTTGAACTAGGTATGGTCACTATGAGTTTCTTGTGATGCCATTTGGCTTAACCAATGCTCCCGCCATCTTCATGGATTTAATGAACCGAATTTTCAGACCTTACTTGGACAAGTTTGTAGTTGTGTTTATTGATGACATCTTGATTTATTCTCATGATGAGGCCGAGCATGCGAGCATTTGAGAACGATTTCTGATTTTGAGAAATAATCGACTTTATGCCAAATTTAGCAAAAGTGAGTTACGTTACGGAAGTTTGTTTTCTTGGACACGTTGTCTCGGTGAAGGTATTAAAGTTGATCCGAATAAGATTTCACCATTGTCGATTAGAAGCCTCCTGTGAATGTATCGAGGTTAGAAGTTTTTTGGTCTTGTCGGTTATTATAGGCGATTTGTAGAGGATTTTCCATGATAGCTACCCCATTGACAAGATTATTACTGAAAGATGTCAAGTTTGAATGGACCGAGAAGTGTCGTGAGTTTCGACAAGTTAAAAGTATTGTTGACTAAAGCTCTGTTTTAGTACAACCGAATCGGGTAAAGAGTTTGTAATTTACTGATGATGCATCCTTGAATGGACTAGGTCGTGTACTTATGCAGGAAGGAAAGGTAATTGCTTATGCCTCTGAGCAGTTAAAACCACATGAGAAAAATTATCCGACACATGATTTAGAGTTAATTGCTATTGTATTTGCATTGAAAATCTGGAGACATCATTTGTATGGTGAGAAATGCCGAATATTCACTGATCATAAAAGTTTGAAATACTTGATGACTCAGAAAGATCTAAACTTGAGGCAAAGAAGATGGCTAGAGTTGATTAAAGATTATGAACTAGTGATCGATTATTACCCGGGTAAGGCAAACGTTGTTGCTGATGCTTTGAGTAGAAAATCTTTATTTGTATTGAGAGCTTTGCACACTAGTTTGGCCTTGTCAGATGATGGTTCTATTTTAGCTGAGTTGAGAGCTAAATCGATGTTTCTTGAAGAAATTTGTGAAGCTCAGAAGGATGACAGTGAGTTGCAAGCCAAAAGGGTTCAGTGCGAATCATGTGTAGAGTCTGATTTTCAGATCAGATCTGACGGTTGTTTGATGTTTAAAGATAGGATATGTGTACCAAAGAATGATGATCTTATTCGGAAGGTTTTACAGGAAGCACATAGTAGTTCTTGGTCTATTCACCCAGGTAGTACAAAGATGTATAATGATTTGAAGAAAATGTATTGGTGGAGAGGAATGAAAAGAGATATATCAGAGTTTGTTTCTAGATGTTTGATTTGTCAGCAGGTAAAGGCCGAACATCAAGTACCTTCAGGTTTATTGCAGCCTGTATTAGTTCCCGAGTGGAAATGGGACCGAGTTACTATGGATTTTGTGACAGGATTACCTTCGACAATCGAGAAAGAAAGATGCGATGACGGGTTGTGATTGATAAGTTAACGAAGTCGACTCATTTTATCCCAATTTGTATGGATTATTCACTTGACAAGTTGGCGAGTTGTATATTTGGAGATTTTGAGACTACATGGAGTACCGTTATCGATTATCTCAGATAGAGATCCGAGATTTACTTCACGATTTTGGAAGAAATTGCAGGAAGCTTTAGGTACAAAGTTGAGTTTTAGTACAGCTTTCCATCCTCAGATTGATGGTCAATTAGAAAGAGTTATTCAGGTACTTGAAGATATGCTTAGATGTTGCGTATTGGAATTTCAAGGTAGTTGGGAGAAATATTTGCTGTTAATAGAGTTTGCTTACAATAATAGTTATCAATCGAGTCTAAATATGGCACCTTATGAAACTTTGTATGGACGTAAGTGTCGCACGCCTTTGTATTGGATAGAGCTTAAGGAAAATCAGATTCTGGGTTGATCTAGTCAAAGAAAGAAGAAAGTAAAAGTCATCGAGATTACTTGAAAGCGACTTGAGATAGATGTAAATCCTATGCTGATTTGAAAAGAAAAGAAATTGAATTTCAAGTTGGTGACGGGTATTCTTGAAAGTATCCCTTGGAAGAAAGTTCTCGATTGGCAAGAAAGGCAAATTAAGTCCCGTTTTATTGGAGCGTTTGAGGTGATCGAGAGAGTTGGGCTATTGGCATATTGGTTAGCATTGCCAACCGAGTTAGAGAAGATTCATAATGTCTTTCATGTGTCTATGCTACGTCATTATCGTTCAGATCCCTCGCATGTAATTTCGCAGGCAGAGGTTGAGATTCAGCTAGATATGACTTATGGTGAGGAACCGATAAAAATTCTAGCTCGGGAGGTTAAGCAATTAAGGAACAAAAGTATTGCACTTGTGAAAGTATTATGGAATAGGCATGGGATAGAATAGGCTACATGGGAGCCCGAAGAGATTATGCGAAAACAGTACCCAAACCTCTTTACAGGTAAGATTTTCGAGGACGAAAATCCCCAAAGGGGGGAGAAATGTAACATCTTGAAATAGGGCCTAAACGGAATAGTGGTTGCGATGTGTTAGAGTATTGATAAGAAATTTTATTAATTTCATGCTTAAATTGCCTATTAGGACTTGTTTGCAAAAGTTGCTAAATAGGGGTTCTAATTTATATAGTACTTGATTGAAATGGGGGTTTGAAGTAGGAGTCCTTAAATGGTAATTAGACCATTATATTTTTCATGGACAAAAATGGACATATATAGGTAGAAAGAACCAAAGTTTTTAATGAAGGGTAATTTAGTCATTTGGTAATAAAAGGAATTAAAAGGGAAAAATATGACAAAATATGCTCATCTTCTTCATTAGGCCGAATTTTCAAGTGGTCACCATAGCTAGGTTTTGTTTCAAGCTTCCAAGCTCCATAGTAAGTGATTCCAAGCCCGTTTTTAATGTTCTTTACATCTTTGAAGCCCAGTAGCTCGATTTAGCTTATTCTATCAATAATTCATGCTAGGGTTCATATTTGGAAAAATACCCATAGGTGAAATGTGTTTATTTTGATGTTTTATGATAGAATATGATGTCTGAAATTATGTTAAACAACTTTTGCTAAGTGATTTTAAGTGAAAGCGAGTAAAAGCACTTAATCGGTAAAAATACCTAATGTTCATAAGTACAAGTTAGAGTGAGAATTTGATGTTTCCATAGAAGGAAAAATGATCAGCATGTCATAAAACATAAGAATAAGGGATAAATTTTAATTTCCGAGCTATGGGGCAAATGTGTAAATATGTAAAAGTTTAGGGGCAAAATTGTAATTTTGCCAAAGTTAAGAGTTAAGAACTGTTTTAATAATGTGAGTATTAAATAAGCTAAATTTGCTATTATAGATCAAGAAGAACGAAATCCAAAGTTAGATCGAGGAATGAAAAAGATAGAAGACTAAATCAATATAGTTGATCGTATTTTGTTTCGAGGTAAGTTTGCGGTAAATAAATACAATATTCTATTATTTTATATGTAATATTGTTAAATTCCAGCATTTACATATTTATTTTGTAAATTTATTATTTAAAGACTCAAGTATGAATTGACGGAAAAGCTATCCCAAGAAGTTCCGGTTAAACCTTAGGAATGTATAGGACACAAATGTCATGACATTAGGGTTTAAGGAAATCATGTAAGACCATGTCAAGACATGGCATTGATATGTTACTATAAGGCAAAGGTCCCATGTAAGACCATGCCAAGGTATGAAATTGGTGAGTTCATAAGGCAAGGATACCACGTAAGACCATGTCAAGACATGGAAATGGTTAAGTTTCATAAGGAAAGGTACTCGCGTATCCTTCGTATTCCAAGTGGTTCAACGGGAAAATTCAAAGAGTATACCAAAGTAAAGGTAAGACAAGTTCAAGCTAAAAAGGTAAGGTAAGGCAAATTCATGTTTAAAGGTACAGGTAAGAATACAAGTTTAAGTATAATGAGTTAAAAGCTTAAGTGATCTTGATAAGAAAAGAATAAGATAATTGATTAAGAATGTTGTTATTTATTTACATGTAAACTTACTAAGCTTTATGCTTACTCTCATTCTTTAATTTTTTCTTTTATAGTATTACAAGCCAACTCGGGAATCACAAAGAAGTCGGAGATCGTTACGCACTATCAAAGGATTATATTGGTATTTTGTGACTCGAACGTTTTAAGTTATGGCATGTATAGGGACTTAGCCATTTTGTGTGTATGTCCTTATGATATGGCTTAAGATTGGCTTGTAAATGTTTGGTAATGATTAGCCATTAAAATGGTTAATTAAGAACATGTTTTGGATGCTATGAAATGCCTAGTTGATAGTTATTTTAAAGAAATTATGTAATTATATGCGAGGAACAGTTTGGACAAGAAGAAGTGACGTGATTTTGAAAAATCACCAAAACTAGTAGAAATGGAATTATGTTGGCTATGAGATATAGAATTAAAGCTTATTGAGTCTATTTTTATAAAAAAAAGCGTGTAGGAAAAAGAGTTGTATATTATGAGATAATTGATTTTTAGTACGGAGGGTTGAGCTCGCTTACGTGTAACAGGGGAGACTTTAACTAATAAACTGTACTAATTGGCCACACCAAAAATTTGGAAAAATTATAGTAAGAATATATATGAGTCTAGTTTCAGGAAAAATTTACGGATCTAGATTTAGAGTTTCGTAACTCAAGTTATAATTGATTTACTTAACATGACGCGGATGGACAGTTTCAATTTTTATGCCCCGAATCAGTAAGTTAAGTTTAGTAATGCCTCATGCTCGACTCCGGCAACGGTCTCGATTAAGGGGTGTTAAAAAACTAGTACATCACAAGGCTCGATACGGTTTAGGATTCAAGCCAGATATGTGACAAAGAAGAAAACAGTTGCAGAAAGATCAAGAAAGGAGGATTACAAGAGCCTTAGGTCGGAAATTGGAATAGGAGCCCATAGCGTATCCTTCTTTGTCAAAAACATTTACATCTACAGGAATGACGTACCCAGGGCGAGATAATCCACAAAGCACGATGTTATGGACTGAAAGGGGTCTTCAGAACGTCAGTATAAATGTTGTTGACAAAGGGGATGATGCAATTAAAGATGTTTCAATGATACGCCCTTGTCCTCCTGGATTCGTTTTGAACAATTGGACTGCTGTGTATCTTCTTGTAGTTTCTAAGTCATCTCCAGAGTAATACTCAATGTTAACTCTCTTTGTGTGCCCCTAAGTAATAGTGGGATTCTTTTGTGAGAGCTTATGTTTGCTCTTTATCATTTAAATGAACATTAACGGAGATGCATTTTGTCATAGTCTTTTCATTCTCGTTAACTTCATAATTATTCCCTCTTCTCACAGCCTGTCCTTACATGTATCTCATATCATACCATAACATTATGTTTATTGATTCTCATACCTTAATGCTCCTCTATAGTTTTCTTTTCTATTTACCTTTTAGGTGCTCAGATACCAACGACAGTGAACGATCCGTTACAAGTCCCGAAATCGATTTTGAGAAAGCTATTTGTTTAGGAGAATTGAAGTGAGGAAAATCTTTGAAGATTATGTATCGTCTCTGACTTACTAAGGATGGTAGAACAAGAAGATAAGCAGATTTTACCCCATCAAGAATCTGTTGAGACAGTAAATTTGGGAAATGAAAAAAAGAGACAAGAAGTGAAGATTGGGACTTCCATTTCAAAGAATACCAAACATGATTTGATCGCCTTGCTTCGTGAGTACAAAGATGTATTTTCATGGTCGTATCAGGACATTCCAGGGTTGAACGAGGATGTAGTGGTCCATAGACTCCCACTAAAACCATAATGCAAACCCATCCAACTGAAGCTAAGACGAATGAGGCCTGAAATGTTGTTAAAGATAAAAGAAGAAGTCAAGAAACAATTTGATGATGGCTTCTTACAAGTCTCCAAATACCCAGAATGGGTAGCTAACATAGTCCCAGTACCGAAGAAAGATGGCAAGGTATGAATGTGCGTGGATTATCGCAATCTGAATCGAGCAAGTCCTAAAGATAATTTCCCCTTGCCACACATCGATACGTTGGTGGATAACACAGCAAAACATTCATTATTTTCTTTCATGGATGGATTCTTGAGTTATAATCAGATAAAGATGGCTCTTGAGGATATGAAGAAAACTACCTTCATAACGATGTGGGGGACATTCTGCTACAAGGTGATACAGTTCGGATTAAAGAATGCTGGGGCAACATATCAGAGGGCAATGGTGATGCTATTCTATGACATGATGCACAAAGAGATAGAAGTCTATGTCGATGATATGATTGTCAAATCTCGGGGGGAAAGAAAGCATGTTGGGAACCTCAAGAAGTTGTTTGAAAGACTAAGAAAGTTCCAGCTAAAGCTTAATTCAGCCAAGTGTACGTTTGGGGCTACCTCGGGAAAATTACTGGGCTTCATTATCAGTGAGAGAGGTATTGAGGTTGATCCAAATAAGATAAAAGCCATACAAGAACTACCACATCCGTGCACATAAAAAGAAGTTAGAGGATTTCTAGGGAAGTTAAACTACATCGCTCGATTCATTGCTCAACTTACCAACCAGTATGACCCAATTTTTCGACTCCTTCGAAAACATAATCTGGGAGAATAGAACGAGGAATGCCAAGTGGCTTTTGACAAGATAAAACAATATTTGTCTAGCCTTCCAGTGCTAGTACCGCCAACTCCCGGGAGAACGTTAATATTGTATCTAACTGTGTTCAAAAACTCAATGGGTTGCGTACTGGGGCAACATGATGAGTCAGGGAAAAGAGAAAGGGCGATTTACTACCTCAGCAAGAAGTTCACAGAGTATGAAGCAAAGTACTCGTCAATTGAAAAATTTTGTTGTGCTTTGGTGCAGGTAGTTCAAGGCTCGATAATATATGTTTGTATCATACGACATGGTTAATTTCAAAGTGGACCCAATAAAATACATGATGGAATCACCTGCACTCTCAGGAAGAATGGCACGATGGCAGATCCTACTATCGGAGTACGACATGGTATATATGAGTCAAAAGTCGATAAAGGGGAGCGCGATAGCTGACTTTTTAGCAACTCGAACAACAGAGGAATACGAGCCATTGAGATTTGATTTCCCAGACGAAGACTTGATGTGCATTACAGAAAAAGAGTTTGAGTCGTCAAAAGAGAAATCATGGAAGATGAGCTTTGATGGTGCATCAAATGCATTGGGGCATGGGATTGGAGCAGTCTTAGTGTCACCAGAAGGGAACCATTATCCGTTCACTGCCAAATTAAATTTCTTCTGTACCAATAACGTTGCGGAATATGAGGCTTTTATCATGGGACTTCGTGCAGCTATTGAACGAAACATCGAAATCTTAGATGTGTACGGGGACTCAGCGTTGGTGATTTACCAAATCCGTGGAGAGTGGGAAGTAAGAGATTCAAAATTAGTTAAATATCGTGATCTCGTTGCGAAACTGATTAAAGAATTTAAGGAAGTGACTTTTAATTACTTCCCATGAGAAGAAAACCAATTGGCTGATGCCCTGGCCACTTTGGCTTCAATGTTCAAAGCAAAAAGAGAAATAGAAATAATGCTCTCCAAATGAGCATATATGAAGTCCCTGCACATTGTTTTAGCATTGAAAGAGAGACGGATGGACTGCCATGGTTCCATGATATCTTAGAATATATCAAGAATCAAAGGTATCCCGGGCAAGCAAATGAGAACGACAAAAGAACAATCAGAAGAATGGCAGTGGGATTTTTCCTTGATGGGAATATCCTGTACAAAATAGGAAAAGATCAAGTGCTCACGAGATCGTGGATTACATTGAAGCGAAAAATACTTGAAGATGTCCATGAAGGAATTTGTGAGACGCATGCCAATGGTCTCACTATGGCCAGACAGATTATGAGACTCGATTATTACTGGCTGATGATGGAAATCGACTGCATTAGTTACGCACGAAGGTGCCACAAATGTCAAATTTACGACGATAAAATTCATGCAGCCCTTTCGCCCCTTCATGTCATGACTTTTTCGTGGCCTTTTTCTATGTAGGGCATGGATGTTATAGGGCCAATTTTCCCAAAAGCTTCGAATGGACACCGATTCATTTTTGTGGTTATAGATTACTTCACAAAATGGGTAGAAGCCACTTCGTTTGCTAATGTGAAAAAGACTGCAGTTGGCAGGTTCTTAAAAAAAAAATCATATGTCGATACGGTTTGCCTGAGAGAATCATTTCAGATAACGCTTTAAATCTGAACAACAAGATGATGAAAGATGTTTGCGAGCAATTTCAAATAAAGCATCATAATTCCTCACCCTATCGCCCAAAGATAAACGGAGTAGTAGAAGCGGCTAACAAAAATATTAAGAGAATTATTGAGAAAATGACTGAGACATATAAAGACTGGCACGAGAAGCTACCATTCGCTTTGTATGCATATCGCACATATGTGCGAACATCTACGGGAGCAACTCCTTTCTCTCTATTTTATGGAATGGAAGTTGTGCTGCCCATCGAAGTTGAGTTCCCCTCTCTACGAGTCTTAATGGAGTCGAAACTAGAAGAATCAGAATGGGTTTGAGCTCGATATGACCAACTAAACCTTATCGAAGAAAAGCACTTGAAGGCAATCTGTCATGGACAAATGTACCAGAAGAGAATGATCAAGGCCCATGATAAGAAGGTGCAGCCAAGAGAATTCCGCGAGGGAGAACTCGTACTGAGAAAGATTCTCTCAATACAAAAAGACTTTCGAGGAAAATGGGCACCAAATTGGGAAGGGCCATACGTTGTAAAGAAGGATTTCTTGGGTGGAGCTTTAATTCTCACTGAGATGGATGGGAGGGAGTTACCTAATCCAGTGAACTCAGATGCCATGAAAAAGTACTATGCCTAAAAAAAAGAAAAAGATCAAGATGAAAACCCGAAAAGGGCATCTTGATAAAAAAGATCAAGATGAAAACCCAAAAGGGCATCTTGATAAAAAAAAGATCAAGATGAAAACCCGAAAGGGCATCTTGATAAACAAAAAGATTAGGATGAAAACACGAAGGGCGTCCTAATGAAGGGGTTCGGACATAAGGAGCAAGACGATTTGAGCGGGAGTCATGCGGCGAGATTACAATATTTGAAGCAGTCTCAGAAGCTCGAAATCTTCTACACAAGAAGCCGTGCTCGAAAGGATGAAGAAATGTGGAGAAGTTCATGCGTTGAATATCTAGAGCATTTGTGACAATTGAATCTGCTTTCCTTTCTTTATAATGTTTTCTTTATTGAATTATTCCTTATCAATTTTCTTTGCTTGTTGCTTTTGAAATAAATATGAATGTGAGGTATCCCTTTCATACCTACTTTGCCATTTTCATGCATCTCGTTTATGGTTTATTTAAATGATAAATAGTGAAATGACGTGCTCTAAACAAAAGAAATGTTGAGCATTACTCGGATGAAAATTTGGTAAGTACAAGAGCCTCAAAGCAAGGACAAAGTTTAATAGGGGCAAAAAGGTGATATACGAGAAACACAGGTTAGTCGTAAAACTCGAGGATGAGTACAAAACCTGAAAGGAAAGTCAAGAGTCGAAGCAATGAATGCAGGTCATCATGAAAATAGTAACGAAAAGGGGATGTATGACAAACAAACCCAATGCGCATGGCATGATCATGTAGGCATGAAAGCATTTAAGACAAACACGTGCATATCATGATAACATCACACATGACATATACAGGTACTCCAGTAGAGCAAGAGATTTTGATGATAGTTGTGTTGAATCAAGGAAAAAGAAGACATCCAAGTTCAACCAGATGATATGTTTTGAAATTTTGATAAATTATTTCATTTCTATTTTTCAAAAAAATCAACTCATATTGCGAGAGGTGAGTTGAGCCTCGGGTCACACGCCGGGGTATTTTTCAATTTCTTTTTCAAAAAAAAATCAACTCATATTGCGAGAGGTGAGTTGAGTCTCGGTCACACGAGGTATTTTTAATTTCATTGTTCAAAAAATCCACTCATATTACGAGAGGTGAGTTGAGCCTCGTGTCACACGCCGAGGTATTTTTTAATTTCATTTTTCAAAAAAAAATCAACTCATATTAGAGGTTAGTTGAGCCTCAGGTCACACGCTGAGGTATTTTTAATTTCTATTTTCAAAAAATCAACTCGTATTATGAGAGGTGAGTTGAGCCTCGTGTCACACGCCGAGGTATTTTTTAATTTCATTTTCAAAAATCAACTCATATTACGAAGGTGAGTTGAGCCTCAGTCACACGTTGGGGCATTTTTTAATTTCATTTTCAAAAAATCAACTCATATTACGAGAGGTGAGTTGAGCCTTAGGTCACACGCTGAGGTACTTTTTTAATTTCCATTTTCAAAAATCAACTCATATTACGAGAGGTGAGTTGAGTCTCGTGTCACACGCGAGGTATTTTTTTAATTTCTCAAAAATCAACTCATATTACGAGAGGTGAGTTGAGCCTCAGGTCACACGCTGAGGTATTTTTTTAATTTCTGTTTTTCAAAAATCAACTCATATTGCGAGAGGTGAGTTGAGCCTCAGGTCACACGCTGAGGTATTTTTCTAATTTTTGTTTTTCAAAAATCAATCATATTACGAGAGGTGAGTTGAGCCTCAGGTCACACGCTGAGGTTTTTTTTAATTTCTGTTTTTCAAAAATCAACTCATATTGCAAGAGGTGAGTTGAGCCTCAGGTCACACGCTGAGGTATTTTTTTAATTTCTATTTTTCAAAAAATTAACTCATATTACGAGAGGTGAGTTGAGCCTCAGGTCATATGCTGAGATATTTTTTAATTTCTGTTTTTCAAAAAAAATCAACTCATATTACGAGAGGTGAGTTGAGCCTCAGGTCACATCTTTGAAGTACTTTTAATTTCATTTTTAAAAATCAAATCATATTACGAGAGGTGAGTTGAGCCTCAGGTCACACGCTGAGGTATTTTTTTAATTTCGCTTTTCAAAAATCAACTCATATTGCGAGAGGTGAGTTGAGCCTCGTGTCACACGCCGAGGTATTTTTAATTTCGATTTTCAAAATCAACTCATATGCGAGAGGTGAGTTGAGCCTCAGTCACAAGTGAGGTATTTTTTAATTTCAAAAATCAACTCATATTACGAGAGGTGAATTGAGCCTCAGGTCACACGCTGAGGTATTTTTTTTAATTTCTGTTTTTTAAAAATCAACTCATATTGCGAGAGGTGAGTTGAACCTCAGGTCACACGCTGAGGTATTTTTTTAATTTCAGTTTTTCAAAAACTCAACTCATATTACGAGAGGTGAGTTAAGCCTCAGGCCACACGCTGAGGTATTTTTCAATTTCTGTTTTTCAAAAAAAAAATCAACTCATATTGCGAGAGGTGAGTTGAGCCTCAGGTCACACGCCGAGGTATTTTCAATTTATGTTTTTCAAAGATCAACTCATAATCCGAGAGGTGAGTTGAACTTCGAGTCACATGCCGAGCTATCACAACACCAAAATAGACTTTTAGCGGCGTTTTTTATGGCTTTTAGCGGCATTTTTAAGCGCCAAGCGCCGCGCTTTTAAAACGCCATAAAACACGCGCCATAAAAGTTAACGGCGTTATTAGAAAAACGCCGCTAGAAGTCTTGACTTTTAGCGGCTTTTATAAAAACGCCGCTAAAGACCAAACATTTAGCGGCGTTTTATAAAGTCCACACCTTTAATGCTAAAAAAACCAAAGGTCATGTCCTTTAGCGCTTTACTTTAAAAACGCTAAAGGTCATGACCTTTAGCGACGCTTCTAAAATGCGTAAAGGTCATGACCTTTAGCGACGCTTTACCCACAACGCTAAAGGTCATGATCTTTAACGCACTTTTCCCAAAACGCCGCTAAAAGTCATGAAAAATAAAAAAAAATATCATACTTTTTAACGGCACTTTTTCCAAAAACGCCGCTAAAAGTCATGAAAAATAAAAAAAATTAAAATATTATATAAAACGCAACACTATTATCACAGCACCCAAACAAGCTTTAATTGGATAATTTATATACAAATCCATTCCTATCCCTCTACCCACTTAAGCAAATCCTTTAGCATTACTTTGATAACAGTTCCTCTAGCATTACATGTATAACAAAAGACTTTAGACTGCATGAGAAAAAATGCTCTTTCAAATCACGTATACGATATAAAACTAATAAACCGCGAGGAACATTACTTTTTTCTATTCTGGCAGTGTCAATGCCAGTGCCATAGATAAAAGATAAACCTTCACAATAGATAAATTGACCTAAAAAATAAGCACGATAGATAAAAAAAAAAAAAAAAAAACTCTTCTAGATCACATTATATATATGAAAATTATTTTGGCAACGTAGCAGGCGGGGATGCATCAGCAGCAGTTGATGGATCCCACCCCGGTGGTTTGATGTTTGGCCAATCCCCACGGCATCCTAACCTTATATACAGCCTCTTCTTACCTGCACAAAAACACGCTACTTAGCTCACTGAGCAACAGTAATTTCTCCTAAATAATTGCTTGTTATTATTCAAATTAGATAACAAGAAATAAGGTCAAGTTATTTCCTTACACGATTGGCTAGTTCCTTAAAAACTTAAAAACGTAAAGGGTCTGAAGGCCAAAGGCCACTACTCACTGTTTAGGAGAGAGGGTCTTGGGTGGCACCAATGCAGTCGTTCCTGTCAACACCTACAGGACTGCTTTCTCACCCTCCCCAAAATATCTCCTTTTATTTTTTTACTTGAAAGTAATTTACTCAGTGGAATATCTTTGTGCAACACGAGTATGCACCAGAGAAAAACTGAGGACTAAGGAGGTCCTATAATTTTGATGGATAGATAGATAGATACCTGGAAGTTTCTTGTCAGATAGAGTTAAGCATTTGAGGGCACTCAAGGATGCCTGAGCTGCACTTTTGGCATGATCAGCATCCCAACCCTGGAGCTTCACAACCACATCTGCATTCGTGTAGCCAACATTACCATCTTCAATGTGCCTTCTCGCTTCCTCCTTTGCTGAATCCTCATTTGCACAGTGACAAATCAGTTGGCCTGAAATTGTTTGAAACAACTTGACCAGCAAGAAACAGATTGATGACTATAGCTTCAGTCTATGACAGATAAATAGATTGATACAAAGTAAATGCAAATTTACCTGTAGCTTCAATCTGTGACAACCAAATGCTAAACCCTGAATACAGATGTCTCCATTTATCGGCCCTTCCTGCAGCCCCATGAGACCCTCCTAAGGTTGCAACAACAGCCCGGACATGACTGCCAGGACAAGCAAGCCAAGGTGATGCCTTTTTACATGTTTTTAATAATAACTGAGACATACTCCTTACCTACTTAAGCTTTCTAATATTGCACTTTCTGCTTCAGCCACAGAGTCAGAGCCTTCAGCGAGCACCCCTGCGACAGATCAAACTAATTAATAGCTGCAAGCTAGTTACGACATAGCCTAGAAAACTGTATATTGAAATATCATTTCATGAAATAATAGTAAATCTCATTTTTCTTTGAGAAATATAACTTCAAAGTAGCAATTAGCGAAGATATCTATAATCAATGGCTAACATGATGGATTTGTACTGACCATATTGTACAAGACAAGATGAAGAATGGCAACTACCTTTCTCATCAGTGATTTAACGAATCCACTCAAAATGTGCATGGAGATTAGATGCAAATATAAGTGACATAGTTATAGACTTGTGGTGCTTCTAAAGAAAATTTTATCGACTTTTAGAACTACAGACACAGAAAGACGGAGAGGAAAACCAGGGAGGCATATCCACATCCATGAACGTGTATCATTTATGTAACCATGCATGAGTGACGGAATTGAGGTCCACTCATGTGCATATCCTTGGGACTAAGGAGCTAGGGTTAATGATTAAGCATCCCACATTTAGTGAAACAGCAAGATGTAACTCACATGAATCAACAGTTTGCTTGGCAAAAGTTTGTAATAATTCTTTTGTAACGAGTGGCGTGTACCTGCAATCATATAAACTTATTAAATGGTAAGGGTAGAGGACATGTGCGAAATAAATGTTTGTTTGTACTCATTTATAAGCCATTCAAGGTACAAATATAAAATATAGCTATAACACAGTTTTTGCTTTTAAAAACTAAACCTAGAGTATTACTATGCCACTTGAAGATTATTAACTTAGTTTGAGGAACAATGGTTACTTTTCATTTCATCTACTGAAATTAGGATGACAGGCAGGAAAAGGAGACAGTTTAATTTAAGAACACATGAAATGGAAATGTTATAAAGGAGAAGAAGCAACAAATATTCATTTAATCTGCTGAAATTAGGATGACATGCAGGAAAGGGAAGACAGTTTAATTTAAGAACACATGAAATGGAAATGTTATAAAGGAGAAGAAGTAAAAAATATGTAGTAGGAAAAGTGGGATACCCGAGAGCAACAGCGAGTTCTCGGGCCACTTTTTGGTTAATTTCAGTGCAATCCCCAACAATGTAAATTGATGTTCCTTTAAGAAGTTGCATAGAACCAGCTGACAATGATTCCCATGATTCCACAATATCTGGCCATTTCAGATTCGGATCCTGCTTCTTTAAGCTAATAACAAGTTGATCATCGTCTATATACCTACTTAAGACAAGAAGGTAAATCTAAATGCGTAGTGATCTTACATTAATGAAGTTCATTCAAAATTCAGCGACAAACCATATTGTTTCAGCAGGCTTTATTTTCTCAAATAGACTATTAGTATTTATAAGTGTGATGATGGACCCAGCCTGCTGTACTTTGACTGTTAGAGAAGTACCATCCGCATCTACATATATATCTTTAGCACTTAGAACAACTTGACCACCAAGTTGCAACCTTAGTTCCACTTCAGAAGACCCATCAGAGAACTGTAACATGCTCCATAGATTAAGTATGGCTAAACAACAAATCCCAAATTGTAAAAATGATTGGGAAATCAAAAGAAAAACATTCTCAAATTCATGAACTCCGATATAGAAGGATACCCCTTGCAAGGTTTGTTATCATACATGGGCACAGTCAATCTAATGAAATGAATTACTATACAAGTTTCATTATAGGTAAAATTCAATGGGCATAATTATTTGGTTGTACTGATAACTATACTTATAGCGACCCAAACTAGAGCTATATACAAGTTTGATTCGTTCAGATTCAACCTTGTTTGGATTATTACACCATAAGAGCCCAACAAAAGGAAAGCAGAGAGTAAAAAAACTTAGGAATAGACGAACAAAAAACAGTTCTAGTTCCTGTATCAGTCTTTAATTAAAGCAGTAGGCCTAGTCAATTTAGCTTTGAGGAAAACAGGAAAGAGGCAAAAAGGAAAATAGATTAAAAAAGGAAAAGATTGTTGACCTCATAGTGCGTAGTGTTGGTGGAGGAACAGTTGCAGGAGAAGCCACGAAGTGGACTGATGGGTGTGACTCCCGCAGAGTACCAACGAAAGGCAGGAAGTTGGGGTTTTACGAAGTGAAAAGAATGTGTTTTGATAGAGAAATGAAGGGTTTTGGTTGGGTTATGCAATGACAAACAGAGCATGGAACTGGCGCTCGCAACTGCACTAGCCATTGCTTTACTTTCATCTGATATTATGGGTAATCAAAAGGAGAGACCATCTGTAATTTTGAAATGGAAAATAAAAAAAGAAACCAAGAGCGAAAGAAAGAAAAGGGAACGAACCAGTGGTGAGAGCCTTAATCAAGCCAGCACGTCTGCCTTTAAAGTCGTTGAAGACCTCTTCTACCGTTCTCGGTATCGGGTGTGGTATCCCTTCCATTTGTTTCTCTCAAATTCCCCTTCAAAGATTTCCCCCCACTAACCCAAAAATCCTTAATCTCTCTCTATATATGCAAATATTGAAATATTAAAGAAAAACCCTAGTTAAACTAAGCAGAAAGTTAAATAATGGTAAATTTGTGGCGTTTTTCTTTTTAAAGGCCATTATAGCATATTCAATTGCGGCGTTTTTCAAAACGTCATTAAAAAATATATATATAAATGGCTCCATTTTTTATAGTTTTGTAACTTTATTTTAATTTTTGTGGCGTTTTGAAAAAAAGTCATTATTACTCAATTTTAATTTTTTTCATTTTTAATTTATTTTTATATTTTTCTTTCAAATTTTTGTATTGAGATTATCATTTTTAGAATTTTTATTTTTAAAAATTTTAAATATTAAACTTTTAACTGAAATATGGACTAAAATATTAAAATTTAAAATTTAAAGTTTTTAAGTTTTTAATTTTTAATTTTAATTTTTGACAATTTTATAATTTTAAATTAACATATAAAAAATAGTATCATATCATGTGAATTACCTTACGTTTTCACTTCAATATCATTAAAAAATTAATTTTACAATTACGTTCATATTAAAAATGCCTAAATCATAAATCTTAAACCTTAAATATTATACCTAAACCACAAACATCAAAACCTAAACCTCAAACTCAAAACCCCAAATCATAAATCTTAGATCATAAAACTCGAACCATAAACTCTAAACTGCAAACCTTAAACCATAATCCGAGACCAATTTTTTGGGAATTCATGTGGCCAATGTTAGTGTAGTACAAAACATATATTTTAATAGCTAACACATTAACCATAAATCCCTCATGAGGGATTTCAGTTTCGAGATTTTAGATCATATAGCTAACATCCTAAACCCTAAACCCTAAAATTCTAAACTTAAACCATAAACCCTAAACTTAGAAACCTATCACATTAACCATTTTCCCCCAAACCCCTAATCCTAAAACTATAAACTATAAACCCTAAACTCAAAACACTAACCCATTAAGAACCATTTCCCCTTAAACCCCTAACCCTAAACCTTAACCCCTGACCACTAACACTTAAACCTTAATACCGATAAACACTAAGATATTAAACACTATACAACAAACCCAAACAACAAACTTTAAAAGACTAAACCCATACACCAAAATAACAAACCTTAATCCATGAAATTAACATACTAAATAATAAACCCTAAATCAATTTTAATAGCTTAATTTGTAACTTAAATGAAAATTTCTAAATTGTTTAGTTAGCAATATGTAACTTTTCATAATTAACTAAAATGAAACTTTCTCATTGCTTATAAGTGAATTTATCAAAATAAAATATAATTCAAAGCAAGAATGAGGAAAAAATATGAAAAACTTTTAGCGGCGCTTTTGAAAAAACTCCGCTAAAGCACAGGTCTTTAGCGGTGTTTTAAAAGCGCATTAAAGCTCAGTCTTTAAAAGCTTTTTCCAAACTTTAGCAGCGTTTTTTTTCAAAGGCGCCGCTAAAGCTCAGGTCTTTAGCGGTGTTTTTTTAAAAGCGCCTTTAATGCTCTGATTTATAGCGGCGTTTTAGGAAAAACGCCGCTATTAATCATTTTTATCGACGTTTTGGAAATAAACGCCGCTATTGCTCATTTTTTGTGGTGTTTTCCTTCAAACGCCGCTATTGTGTAATTTTTGCGGCGTTTTTATTTAAAACGCCACTAAAAACGCCGCTAAAAGTCTGTTTTGGTGTAGTGTATTTTTTATTTCTATTTTTCAATAAAGAATAAAGATTGGACAATCGAACAAAATTTAGTGTTTTAAGTCTTTGCTCTATCCTTGTTTCACAGCGATAAGCAAAGAGGGGCAGCTGTAAGCACTAAATTTTGTCCGGCTTGATTTCGTGTTTAATTAAAAAAATTAATTTAAAAATTTGAAAATTTGAAAAATACAAAAAAATCAAAATTACATTTTTACCTCTTAACTTTTCAAAATTACATTTTAACCCCTTATCTTTTCCAAAATTTCATTTTGACCCCTAAACTTTTCTAAAATTACACTTTGACCCTGATACTTTCTTGAAATTATTTTTACCCTACAAGTTTTACTGCGATTGCAATCTGGTCCTTTTGGCAGATTACATGATTTGAGGCACCTGCCATCCGTGATTTCCGGCCACCAGCTTAAGGGATGGCCTCGCTTCCCCAACCACTGCCACTGCAAAAAACAACCATAAAAGGGTTCTTACCCCCAAAAATCGACAAGCAAGAGACCCCAAGAACATTAAAAAACCCACGAAAAAGAAAGAAAAAGAGAAGAAAAGAAGAGAAAAGGAGAAAAGAGAAGAAGAAGAAGAAGAGGAGGAAGAAAGCGTCACACACCAGAGAGAGAGCGACCATGGAGGCGATGGGCTAGGAGGAGGAGAAGAAGAAGAAGAAGAAGAAGAAGAGGGAAGAAAAAGAAGAAAGAAGGAAAAAAAAAAAAATAAAATTAATGATGGGCCGACCAGTGACCCGACCCGGGAGACACCAATGAGCCCAAGCCCAACGCAGCATCCAATTCAATCAAAAAAAAGGAAGCACCCAAAAGTTTGGGCCTTGGTAAATTTTTTACTTTTATTTGGTTATTAGGCTCATTTCTTTATATTTGTTTCATTAATGTTATCTTAATAAATTTTTTAAAGCATTATGTTGTAATTTTATTTACATATTTTAATTTTTAATAAATTCAATTTTTAATAAAAATAATAAATCGGTTTAGCATTAAATCATCATTTTCAATTGCTATGTTGGGTGAACTTCTTTGATTTTATGTTAAACTCGAATTCATTTATAAAATTAAAAATTAGAATTTTCAAAAAAATATAAAATCCTTGTAAAAAAATATCAAGATTTCATTTTAAAAATGTATATAATACGATAATATGTAATCTATAAAATTTTCGTGTTTTAAAACTTTTCGGTTTGAAATTTTATGTTTTCAAAAATTCGTGTTTTAAAATTTTTTCGTGTTTTCAAAATTTCCGTGTTTAAAAAAATATTCGTGTTTTCAAAAAAATTCCGTGTTTTCAAAATTCTCGTATTTCAAAATTTTCGTGTTTTCAAAATTTCCATGCTTTTTAAAAAATCGTGTTTTCAAAGAAAATTTCATGTTTTTTAAAAAAATTCTCATGTCTTCAAAGTTTCCGTATTTTCAAAAATTTCGTGTTTATTTTTTAGTTATTTGTAAATTATCGAATATCCATTTTATATTGTATAATACTTTAATATGTAATTTATCAAAAAAATTGTGTTTAAAAAGAAAATTTCTCGTGTTTTAAAATTTCTGTGTTTTCAAAAATTTCATGTTTTCAAAAATTTCGTGTTTCAAAAAATTCTCGTGTATTAAAAATTTTCGTATTTTCAAAAATTTCATGTTTTCAAAATTTCAGGCTTCAAAAATTTTCGTGTTTTCAAAAATTCTCGGGTTTTTAAAAAAAATTCTTGAGTCTTAAAATTCTCGTGTTTTAAAAAAATTCTCGTGCCTCAATCGGATCACGATTAAATATTAAATTGAACTTGTATTTTTGAAAATTAAGACAACGCGCGTTTAACGAGATACCAATTTTGGGCGTCCCGAGGGTGCTACTACCTTTCTCGCGCGTAACTGACTCCCGAACCCTATGTTTCTCTGGAATTTTGACGTAGACCTAAATTCGTCTCTTTTTTTAAGAAAATTTTAAAAAATAATTTTTATTTAAAAAGAGGATTTATTTGGTGTCCGATCACACCTAGAAAAAAGATCGGTGGCGACTCCCTTTTTTTAATAAAATTGAAGCTTTGTTTTCAATAATTTCCTCAATTAGCACCCGTACTAAAATTTTACGTCGCTACAAAAATAATAAATGTCCACTGTTAAATGTCCCTTTTACAAATAACCCAATCCTTGGCCCAAATTACACTTTTTGACCCAACTAAATTAACTAGCCCCATACCAGAACCTGTTACACCAAGCCCAAACACCAAAACAGACCCAATTCCTAAACAGACCCTTAAACCCAAACCAGGAAACCCAAAATGGCCCAACTCTCAAACAGAAATCAGAAGGCTTAGGGTTTTCGAAACCTAAGCGCCAGAGAGATAGCAGCCAACAACAAGCGCTACAATGGTAGGAGCCGATCGTCGCCAGCCATGCCCACCAAAATCCCCTCGATAGCGCCGCAATCTTCGCGTCTGGTCATCAATGCGAGATCGTCGTCATCAACCTACAAAAAAGGAATCAAACTACAGCAGAAATGGCAACAACAACGTTTCTTTTTTTATTTTTAAGACTATAAAAGCCTGATCATTCTATAACTAGGGACAAAAAAGCACACAAAATATTCAAAAAGAAATATACAGAGGAATATAATATATTTTACAGAGGTGGTTTTTGTAACATCCTGAATTAGGGGCTGGTTGAAAATTTAATTATTTGATCCCATGTGTGCATGTGTGCTTGAAATAAATATTATGATTTATTTGGCATGTTCTAAGGTCTAGAATTAAACTCGAGCTAGGCCTGACTTAGGGTTGAAAATTTATTTTATTTAAGTGTTTAAAGGAGGAAGCTAGGTGACATAGAGGTTAAGAAAATTTTTAAAAGGAACTTGACACAAGGATCTAGTTGGCTAAGTGGTTCCATGCGTGTTGGATGTGAAGGGGGGGAGCGCAGGTCACAAGTTCGAGTGGCAGGAGGAGCAATCTGCGTTTTGTTTTTTCTTGGAAGTGATGAGCTTAAGAAGGAAGGCCTTAAAATTAATTCGTGAAGGTTCATGGCATGAAAGTTCAGGTAGTAGGAGTGGCTTGGGGCGCCACTTAAGAGAGGCAGGTCTCGGGTTTGAGGGACGCAGGAGCATTTTATTTTGGGTTGTTTGCATTAGGAGAAAAAAGGCCAAGAAGAAGGTTTTATAAATTAATGAAAGGGGTATTTGACATGAAAGTCTTAATGGAAGAGTGGCAAGGGGCGTTGGAGAGGGCTGGAGGTTCCAGGTTCGAACCTATGAAGCAACATTTGGTTTTTTTTTTTTTTTTCATTCTTTGCCAGTGAATGGGAGAGTAGGTGATGGTATGTTTGTGGACTCTTGAAGGGATATGGATGAGCTTTATTTTGCATGTATTAATTTGGAGGAGAGCGGTTTGCAATTTTATTCTCACTCAAATTGTTGAGAGTAGCTAGGAGATAAGAAGTTAGACAAACTTTGATTAAATCTTTGATAATTGAGAGCTGAAATTATCAGCATAGAGGGGGAGGAATTGGCCGGCATTGGGACT
Source organism: Gossypium rotundifolium (assembly GCA_025506655.1). Classification (NCBI taxonomy): domain Eukaryota; kingdom Viridiplantae; phylum Streptophyta; class Magnoliopsida; order Malvales; family Malvaceae; genus Gossypium; species Gossypium rotundifolium. The sequence continues at coordinate 3,989,564 of CP106725.1, read as the reverse complement.
CCTTGGGAGGCTGTTCAAAATTGATTTTTGTACAGCAAAGAGGTGCCAAAAGTCCTTCAATTTTTCTTTTCTTTTCTCAATAGCTGCTGTCGAATTTCCTCTGCCTATATTGCTAAAATTCCAGCTTCTTTTCTTCTTCTTTTACAAGCCGAAATCCTCCTTGATCCCCCTACATCTTTTCTTTTTCTTTTCTTCCTCCATTAGCCAAACCCCTACCACCTTGCTGCCAAATTTCCCTTATACCATTACCCAAAATTACTCAAAATTCTAGCATCTCTTTTGTTTTCTTAGCAATTCCTCCTCCCTATTTGTCAGTAGTTTTGGCGAATATCAAAGCAAAGGGTGCTCTCTTTTCCCCAATCGGTTTAAGAGGAAGGTAAGTGGTGGTAAGGACTTGATTTAGTAATCTTTTTCCTTTAGGTATTCGTTAAGCCGAAGGCTTGGAGGCTAACTATTTTGTGTCTTAAGGTGTGGCTGATTGTCGGAGGTGAACCATCGTTTGGCTCGGGATTGGGTAGGAAACCGAATCATTTGTAAGGTAAGGGTGAAGTGATAACCCTTTGGAATTAATTTGGTTTGGCCGAATGGTCTAGGGCACTAACCTTGTGTTTGGCCGAATATAGGGGCAAGGAAATCTAGTGTGGCCGACTTGATTTTTCGGGATTTTGGACTCTCATTAGTAACAGGTGTGTAGATACACACTTTATAACTAATTAACGTGCTAATTATTTTGTGTATGCTAAATCGGATTTGTGTAGCTTCGGATTTAATACCATAAAGGTATAAGCAAGGCTTGGTAAGTCCTTGTCGCTATGAGTTCTTTATGATGCTTTTGGGAAGCATGACATATTTGGTATATGTGATTTAAATATATGGTTAATGATAAATCCGATGTATGTTGCTAAATAAGCATGTTGGCATGATTTACATTAAATATCATGGATTGATATGGGATATATGAGTGGAGGAAGTGATATTCGTGTCGGCGGACACGGTGGTTTGGTACCACATTTACGTGACTACGGTCACTAGAGGTTTAGCACCTCAGGAGGTTTGGCACCTCATAGCGTCTCGTCGGTGGCTTAGCACCACACGGTCGTTGGCCCCACTGGATTATATTATGGGATCGACGCCATGATTTGGTATCACACGTGGGTTGGCCCCACCGGTGGTTTTGCACCACAATTATTGATGAATATCGTGACTTTAAGTCACCGGTGGTTTGGCACCACCAGGTGGTTTGGTACCACAGGGTAGAGAAAGGTGTTTGGATGGCTAGGTTGGGTGCATGATTTAGTGCATGTTAATTTGTTATAAATTGTATATGTTGTTGCACTAAACCGGGAAAAGGGTTACACTGCTGAGTCTTGGTGACTCACCTTTTCCTTTAACATTTTCCAGGTGACTCGTAGATCGCGGATGAGGAGCCGGATGGACTCGAGGTGGCCATGCAGTGAAATTATGGATTAGATGAACTTTGAATTATTTTTATTTTATTTTGGTTTTATTTATTTAAGTTGTAATAAGGCCTCCTAAGATTATTTTTATTATTTTACATGTTTGGGATGAATTATTTAAATTGCTTAATAACTTTAAAATGGTTACACAAGTTTCTTAAATTCAAGCGTAAATGATTTTCTTTCGTACCATCGGGTGCAATGACAAAATTGGTAACAACTTGACTTAATATATTTTTAAATGAACTAAGTGTTGCTTTCTTTGTAAACTTCAACTGTTTTTTTTTAAATAAGACAACATCTTTTACTCTAAAATAAAATCGGCTAAACAAGGGTTTTCAAAATGTTTTCATCTGTAACATACCGAATTTGGCCATAACGTTTGGGCCGGGTTTAGGGGTGTTACAGTTTTTCTTTTTAATATCTGTTTTTTTTCCTTCTCATTTCATGCGTTTTTTTATATACATATATTAAAAAGGGGAGAAAGGAGTTTACCATTTGATCGGAGTGAAAAAGGGGGTGTTTAGGCTTTTGTCCATCACCGGAGGAGGTGTGTGGGTGGCGCGTGAGGCGGTGGTGCGAAGACCCAATGTTCGGAGCCTGGACGAGGGGAGAAAGGGTCTGAGAGTGTTTTTTGAGATTTTTTTTTAAAAAAAAAAATAGTTTTGAAATGATTTCTATCACATTTTTTTTTATATAATAAGTATAGAACGACATTGTTTTGACAAAAGGATCCGCGCGTTAACCCGGAGACTCGAACAGGATCCGTGTGTTTTCAAAAAATGGGAAATTTATCCTTTTAGTCCTTCCGTAATTTCATCGTTTTTAATTTAGCTTAATTTAGCTTTTATTATTTATTAAATTAACCCTGAAGTTTCTATTTCGTTTCAATTAAATCCTCGGGCTCCTAAAGATTAAAATCTGAACGACACCGTTTTTTAAAAAAAAGGATTTATTACCCAATAAATCCCTGTCGTTTCAGGCATGTTCTGATTTAATCTTTTTTAATCTGTTTTAATTATTGCTTAACCCTTGTTTCTTTATTTATTTTTAATTTTCTTATTTTGTTTTATTTTAAATTATTTTAATTATTTTATCATGTTAAGTATTTTATATTATTTTCCTATAATTATTAATTTATTAATAGTTTATATATATTTTATATGTATTATTTTATATATATATTTAATTATTATTATATATTACTTGGTTTAATAATTTATATATTATTTTATAATTTATATATTATTTATTATATTACATTTTTAATTTATATATTATATAGTATTATATTATATATCATTTTTAATTTTTGTTTTGTATAAAGTCTATTATATCAACTTATTTTATTTATATTATTTATTAAATATATAATTTTATGATTAGTATATTATGTATGTATATATATATATATGTTTTATTTAAAATTATTATATATATTATTTACTAATTATTTTCCTTATATATTATTAATTATCTTATATTATTTTATTTTTATTAATTATTATATATTTTTGTATCTTTATATTCGTTTATTATTGCTCCAACATTTTTCTTATTATTTATTTATTCATATTATATTATATATTTATTATTTATTGCTAATATAATTCATAGAATTGCAATTGATATATATGATACAATGTCTTACTCATACCATTTTTTAATAAAAATACCTTTTAAACTAAAGTTTTTTTTTTTTTGTAAAATATTTTTAAACAGTGATATCTAATATTCCGGAGTTTTCGAAAAGAATCGTGCCCTAACTTACTGAGTTGTGATTTATCTCGTAAAATTCAAAGTATCAGATATCTCTCCATTTTCAAAGTTCAAGGTTGCCAATTTCAAATAAAAAAACTTATTCTTGAGAACTCAAAATGTTGTATCCTAACTTACTGGGTGTGATGTTTTGTGTCTTGAGGTAAGAATTTTCTAAAATAAAGATGCACCTAGCTTCGAAGTTATAAAATGCTGTATCCTAACTTACTGGGTGTGGTAATTTTATTTCTTTGAAATAGGTAAGTCTTGGTTTTCTTTTCAATAACGGATCTTATTTTAAACTTTTTAAACTTCAAACATTTAGACATGATTCTATCAATTAGGTACCAATTTTTGGCGTTATGAGGGTGATAACCCTTCCTCATACATAACCGACTCCCAAACCCGTTTTCTCATTTTTCGTAGACCAAAATTGAATGCTTTAAAATGAAACGTTTTACAAGGTAATCCAATCACACCTAAGTAAAAAGGGATTGGTGGCGACTCCTTTTTTTTTATAAAAAGTCGATCCCCATTGTTTTTTAAAAACGATTTTTTAAAATGGTTTCGACAAGTGTATTTAAGTAAATGGATTTAGAGTTAAAAACAAATTATTATGAAAAGCTATACATAATATGGGGCGACTTAAGATATGGCTATACATAATATGGGTTTAAAATATGTTATAAGTCCTTGTACTTTGTGCATATTTAATATAGTCCCCTACTTTTGTTTAAGTATTTAGTCCTACATTTTTTTTTTTTAGCAAAATTAAGATATGACATGAGTTAATATGAGAAAAACTTAAGATATGACCTGAGTTAATATGAGAAAATAACTGAAGCAACTATGATATGAAAAATAACATGTATAATACATAAATTATAGTTTAAAATATGTTATAAGTCCTTGTACTCTTTGTGCATATTTATTATAGTCCCCTACTTTTGTTTAAGTATTTAGTCCTGCATTTTTTTAGATTTTTCAAAATTCAAGTCCAATTATTAACACCATTAAAATTGTTTTGTTTACTTGAGGTTCATTACAATGAATTTCTTTTAGCTACATGACTATCAAGTGAGATTTTATTTTTAAAATTTACAATGTTACATCATCGAACTTAAAAGTAGAGTTTTAACAATTGAATCTAAATTTTAAAATTTGAAAAATAGAAAGACTAGATTCTAATTGTTTAACAGTATAGAGACTTGAAACATATATTAACCTAAATTATAAACACTAATGATTAATATGTAAAATATTGAAATTAATTTATAATACTAATTTAATAAATTATGTAAAATATATTATAAACTACAACTAATAATCTCTAAATTGAATCATGAAAATAATCGAAAAATATGATATGATTAGTACATAACACAAAAATAACAATTAAAAAAAACATTATAGCTCGAATATCACATTCTACCAAATGAACCAAAGAAGGTAATATTACATTCCATCCTTAATTTACATTTTAATAATCATATTATGAAACGTAATTTAAAATTTGACAAACCAAAAGAAAAGTTAATATAATTATATTTTATAAAATTAATAACTTCCAAAACTTTATAAGTTGAGACCTCACCCTCTAAATTAAATTTTACTACTATGTTTTTTACCATGTTTCGCTTTGGATTAATTATTTTGACCAAATTATAGAGTAAAAATTTGAAGGTTAAAATATAATTCTAGCCTTTATACTCTTTATGCATTTAAAATTTAGATTTCATACTTTTATTTTTAAAAATTTAGTCCATTTATTTTTTTTAATTTAAAATTTAGGTCAAGTTTGTAACACCATTAAATTTCTTTTATTGCTAAAGTCGCAATTTAATTTTTTTAAAATATTAACATGATAACCACATAAAAATTGCAACAGAAATGAATTTAATAGATAATTTTATGATTTGTGGATAAGTTTTTGTTTATACTTATTAGAGTTTAAATTTATTTTATATACTTTTAATACATTAAAATAATTAATTATTTAAATATTTAATATTAAAATATTTTATATATATATCGATTGAGTCTTAATTTGATTGGTATCGACATTGTTGCCAATATAGGAGGATGTGGGTTCGAGTGCACTGAAACATATTATCTTCCTATTTAAGGATTAGGGAGAGACTATGGGTAATTCTAGACATTGTATTAAAAAGAGCAGATGTGATAAGAACCTAAAATGATATTAATGTTAAAAAATTTATTTTATATATTTGTCTCTAAAAAATATTACTATATATATTATAAAATAATGTGTTAGAGTTGTGTGACCTGAATCTCGTCACTTGTTAAAGAACTAATAGATAGGCAAAATAGGGAGATCTGTGGGGTAGAGCCCTCGCGGTACAAACCATGCCGCACAAGTTGAATCCGTATAGAATTATACTTTTTCTATTATAAATTGATTATAACAGGATTGTTTAACACTTAAAAATGTGTGTAGTCGAAAAACTCTTGAATTGTTGTTTCTCAACATTAGTGAATTTCTCATTCTCTGCCCATGGTTTTTCCCAAAAAGCGTTTTCCACGTAAAATCTGTGTTCTTATTTTTCTTTCTTATTACTTTGCGATCATTTCTACTGTCATTATCATCTACACCAATTGTCCTTAAATTTAGTTTAAAATTACATTTCGATCACCCAACTTTCAATAGTTACATAATAGTCACTAACATTATCAAATTGTTACATTTTTGTCACATGACCGTTAACTTCCGTCCGTTAAAAAAGTAATGTTGCACCATAAGTCAAAGGATTAATAATTGATTTGGTCCATGAACTATAGTTAAAAAAATTATTTTGACATTTTAAAAAAAAAATAGCAATAATTGTAAAAAATTAAAAATCTTAAAAATAGAAAAAATCATTAAAAAATCAATTGCGGCAAGGAAGAACCAAGAATTTTGCAGCTAATTTCTTCACATCCGATCTCATCAAAATCACAGTCTTTGAACTTTCACAAAAGAAAAAGAAATTACCGATTCACTTTGATCCCACTCATTTTTATATAATAAAAATTTCCAAGAAATGTTAGTCTGAAATTTTTTTTTTTAGTTTTAATAAGAATTTTTTAAATTTATACATATTTATATATTTTATATATTTTTTAAAATATGATATTTTATTATTTTATAGATTTTTAATAATTTTATTCTAAGATTTTTTTTTACAATTATTGTTAAGAAAAATTTAAAAATATCAAAATGATTTTTAACCTATCTCAAGGACCAAATTAGCTAGTAACCCTTTGACTTAAGGTGCAACACTATTTTTAAACGGAAGTTAACAGTCAAGTAACAAAATGTAATAATATGATAACATTAGTGAATGTTATGTAACTTTTGAAAATTAGGAAACTGAAGTGTAATTTTAAACAAAATTTAAGGACAATTAATATAGTTTACCCTATAAAATATGTGACATCCACTTTGTGAACGAAGGAAAACATTATATAAAAACTAAAGGCATAATAACTTATTTGACCCTCCGACTTTGCAAAAAAAATTATTTTAGTCTTACATTTAAATTTTTACCTTTTTTAGCCCTTAAACTTGTATTTTTTTGTCAAATCACCCAAATGGATGGAAAAGTTAACATTTTTTTAATTTTGCTTACATGGCATACATGTGGATTTCCATATGGATGACACATTAACATTTAATTAATTTTTCAAAGCTATAAAATTAAAAAATATAAAAATTAATATTTTTAAATTTTAAAAATGATTAAATGCTAACATGTTATCCATGTGACAATACACGTGTAAGTCATATTAGAAAATTAACAAACGTTAACTTTTCTATCCATTTTGGGGTAATTTAATAAAAAAATACAAGTTCAATAGTATTTATATAATTTTAAAATTATAGATCATGATAAAGTATTTATATAATAAAAAATTTAAATTTTTAAAAATTTCCAAAACTTTTATAGATAATGATAAAGTATTTTATATTTATATAATTTTAATATGTTAATTTATAGCATTATTGTATTTATGCCCAATTCAATTTTAATCATTTCATGTTTTATATTGTGCTTTAGTCAATAATTTGAATTTTAAAATTTTGGAAAAAATATTTATTTGTTTTTATTGAAAATATTTCATGTTAGTGATACTATTGTAAGTAATTATTTTCAAAAATAAAAGATTTATATTATAATTAAATTTGAATAAAATATATTTTTCATTATTTTAAAAACTTGGAAATAAATTGAGTGGATCGAAACTGAGGTTGGAATTGTTTATTCCTCTAATATAATATCTTAATATATTATTACCATTTATTTATTATAATAATGGCAAAGAAATAAATATTTTTAATGAAGAGAATTTTTTTCAATATGTATGGTTATTGAAACTTTGGTCCCTCCATTGTTGATGGGATGCCTATAAGCCACTAAAACATCGTGCGGAAAGTCCAAACCAGAAAGTCAAAACATGGTTTAAGAAAAAAAGAAGAAGAGGAAAACCATATCTACTGTTTCTGAAACATTGGATAATATTTTTTTCAATTATATATTATATTGTTTTATAAAAATTAAGTAGCCCATAGTTGTGAGGAAAAAAAAAGATCTTCAAGTCAAAACTGGGAAATATATAGGATAATACTTTATGCTAAAATTGCATGCAGAAGAAGACGTAAGTTCATAGCCATTACCATCCTCTTCTCAACCTTCTTTTTCGTGACTGAAGTTGTAGAATTTCAGCTAACATGGAGAGATTTAAATTATTAATTTGCAAGTGTGGATTAGAGAGATTTAAAATATTTATCTCAAGTTGTACTTGAACTTTTTTATTTGATTTCTAACTCCTATAAATAGATTGCTTGGCCTTAACCTTTTTCTCCATCAGCAAAGCTTGTTTTATGTAGATTTCTAAGTTTGAATTTAGCTTTTAATTGTCTATGTGTGGTTTGAATATGGGAAATTCTAGGGTTATTGGTGCTACTTTCTTGGTTTTGCTCCTTGTGGATTTAGCTTTTGCTGCTAGGCCATTTAAGGCTACAAGAAAGGGAGTAGCAGTGGAGGAGAAGGAAGTGGTGGAGGTGGAGGTGGTGCCACAGGTTCTGGATATGGTTCAGGTTATGGCTCAGGAAGTGGCTCTGGGTATGGTTCAGGAGCTAATGGTAACGGAAGAGGTGGAGGCAGCGGTGAAGGAGGTGGAGGTGGCTCTGGATTAAGCAGTGGATCTGAATATGGGCCAGGATTTGGATCAGGGTATGGATCTGGTGGTGGGACAGGAAATAGAGGAGGAGCTGGCGGCGATGGAGGTGGTGGTGGTGGCGGCAATGGAGGAGGATCCGGATATGGTTCCGGATCTGGATATGGAAGTGGGTCTAGATATGAAAGTGAAGGTGGTAGTGATAGTTGTGGTGGAGGAGGAGGTGGTGGCAGTGGAGGAGGGTTCGGATACGGATACGGAAGCGGATCTGGATATGGAAATGGAGGTGGTAGTGCTAGTGGTGGTGGAGGAGGAGGTGGTGGTGGAGGTGGTGGCAGTGGAAGAGGGTTTGAATACGGAAGTGGATCTGGTTATGGAAGTGGAGGTGGTAGTGCTAGTGGTGGTGGTGGTGGTGGAGGAAAAGGAGGTGGTGGCAGTGGCAATGGAGGAGGGTTTGGATACGGAAGTGGATTTGGATATGGAAGTGGAGGTGGTGGAGGTGGTGGAGGTGGCGGTGGTGGTGGTGGAGGTGGAGGTGGCAATGGAGGAGGGTCAGGATATGGGTTTGGATCTGGATACTGGAAGTGGATCTGGATATGGAAGTGGAGGTGGTGGAGGCGGTGGTGGCAATGGAGAAGGGTCAAGATATGGGTTCGGATATGGAAGTGGAGGTGGTAGTGGTGGAGGTGGCGGGAGGAGGAAGAGGTGGTGGAATTGGAGGCAATGGCTCGGGTTAGGGAAATGGATCAGGCCATGGCTCAGGGTATGGTAGTGGGGAAGGTGGTGATTTCTCACCTTAAATTCAATCTATGGATGAAATGTGGTTGCTACTCAGTCAATGACGTACAAAAATGTCCTTCAATTTATAAGTTTCAAAATAAAAATGCAGTGTCTGCTTATCACCATTGCATGCATATCTTTATTTCTATAATAAATTTAAATGTTGTAAAGATTTCTAATTTTGGGTTTTTGGATAATCTTTATTCGTGTAGTTCAAAGAAGATAGAGCTTTTACCTTTAAAAGTTTGCATTATTTTTTATACAACATTGGGGTCAGGGGATAGGATCACACGGTTTGAATCCATGTCAAATGGGTGTTTGACAAGAGTTTTAATCATGTTGATATGATTCAAGACAAGTGTGCGTTATTTTTTAGGATAAACTACCTAGTTAGTCACCCAACTTTTAGGCGCTTTTATCTTGGTCATCTAAACATTAAATCTTTAATGGCGATAAACTGTATCAGTCCACATCATGTTTACACTTTCATTTTGGTCACCCAACTGTTAGGTCGCTTTCATTTTTTCATCCAAAAAATATTTTTTTTTAAAGTATTGATTGGGGTAAAAAAATTCAAGAATTAAAGTGAAAAAGCGATATAAACTAAAATAATACACATGAATTATCAAATTGTACTTGTTTATCCCATTGCCAAAATTCTAAATTTCTTTTTTTTAAATAGTGAAATTTTAAATTCCAAAACATCAAAATAAATTGAATAAATTGTTGAATTTTTTATCCATTAATAATGTCAACTAATTTGTTACTATAATGTTAAAATTAATTAATTTAATATCCTTTTAAATTTTAAAATTTTATTTTATGTTTCTAGATTATCTTAAACGAAATTGTAACACTCTATACAGGGTCCGGTTGCCAGACCCGAGCTATAAGATGCTACGACAGTTAACGATCACTATTAATTATGAATTTAACTTAAATATTAAATCAATCAACAAAGCATTCATTAACACAAGTATAACATGATTTACAACTAAAATTGTGTCTTAATTGAGCCTATGGAGCATTTAAACCAACTCAAAACAAATCAGGACTAATTTGAAACTTCTACAAAAAGATAGGTAAAAATAAAAAATAGGGGTCACACAGTCATGTGGCCAGGCCGTGTGATAGGATGATGTCGTGTGGTGCTAGATGACATGGTCGTGTGCTGAAACTGTGCAACAACTGAAGCCGTGTATAACAAGATCACACGGTCGTGTCGTTAGGCTGTGTAACAGACTGAAGTCATGTGGACCTAAATGCAAAACTACTAAAAATGTAACACCCCTTACCCGTATTCTATGCCGGAACCGAGTACGAGGCATTACCAGACTTAACAATACATTTTGTCAAATTAATTAACACATATACATAATGACTTAGTCAAGCCCCTATACATGCCATAGTTTAAATCATTTATAAATAAAGATACTCATAGATAGCTTGATAGTGTGAAGCGATCTCCGACGACCTCCAACCCGAGCTTGTTTAGTAAGACTCTGTAACATGGGAAAGAATAGGGGGTAAGCTTATAAAGCTTAGTAAGTTCACATGTAAAAATAATAAGCATTAGCAATGAATTTAGCTTACTACTAAGTTGTCATAACTTGCATAAATAATGCTAAGTTTTTACTTTCCCAACTTACTCATTTGTAGCCTTATCAAAGCCTCAACATGAAAAATCCTCACAACAAGTTCTTAAAGTGATACAATAATTAAATCACACGCTTATACCTTATTACTCATATTCACATTAATTTGTCTACTTGAATCACTGTCACTAAATTATTTATTTCTTGAGCTACAGAGCTTCAAATTTCAAACCGCTAATTTTCCCTGAAACTAGACTCATATATCTTCATACCATAAAATTTCCAGAATTTTTGGCTTAGCCAACTAGTACAGTTTATTCATTAAAATTTCCCCTGTTTCACTGTTTGACTATTCTGACCACTTTTCACTTCGAATCAATTTTCTCCTTGTGCAGAATTTAAATGATGTTATAATTTATTTCATTTGAAACTAGACTCATTAAGGATTTCAAGCATATAACTTTTATCAAATAATTATTTTTGTACAATTTTTAATAATTTTTCCAAGTCAGAATAGGGGATCTCAAAATCATTCTGAACTAGTCTCACAAAAATTTAAATATGTCAAAATACAGAATTTCTTTGCTTTCTCTGTTTATTTCATGTGAAAATAGACTCAATAAGCTTTAATTTAATATCTCACTCAACTACTAATTCCATTTCTACCATTTTTGGTGATTTTTCAAAATTTCTCTACTGTTGCTGTCCAAAACTGTTTTATTTCTAAATTTCACTCTTTCATGTTTTCTTTATGGTAACTTTCATTGGAACAATTACTCCGTATCAATCTTACCAAAGTTCGATCACATATCAAGCACATTGCTCATAAGTTTACACGGATATACTTGCACTTATTCATCACATAATCATATTCAATTACACTTAGTCGTTACATAGCCACATTGTATTTTTACTTAGCCAATTTCCCGTTGAACTCATTGGAATATTAACGGATACATCGGAATATTGCACATAGTGCCACACTTGTAGCCAAAGCTACTTCATATCAGTTATCACACATAGGCTCGTTCTCGAGCTATTCATATTCATGGGTCCGCTCACACAAGTCGCATCGGTCATACGTAACTACTCGATGTAGCGACCTAAAATTTGCTTGGCGCTAATTGAGGAAATTATTTAAAATTTAAAACAGAGTTTTAATTTTATTTAAAAAGGAGTCGCCACCGATCTTTTTCTAGGTGTGATCGGACACCTAATAAATCCTCTTTTAAAGAAAAATCATTTTTTGAATTTTCTTAAAAAGGCGGGTTTAAGTCTGCGACAAAATTCCGAGAAAAAAAAGGGTTCGAGTCAGTTCTGTGAGGAAGGTATTAGCACCCTCGCGACGCCCAAAATTGGTATCTCGTTAAACACGCGTTGTCTTAATTTTCAAAAATACAAGTTTAATTTAATATTTAATCGTGATCCGATTGAGACATGAATTTTTTAAAAAAACTGAGAATTTTAAGACTCGAGAAAATTTTTTTAAAAACCTGAGAATTTTTGAAAACACAAATTTTTTAAAACCAAAAATTTTGAAAACACGAAATTTTGGAAATACGAAAACTTTGAAAACACGAGAATTTTTTTGAAACACGAAATTTTTTTGAAAATACTAAATTTTTGAAAACACGGAAATTTTAAAACACAAGAAATTTTTTTTTTTAAAACATGAATTTTTGAAAATCTGAAAACTTTGAAAACACGAGAATTTATTTTAAACACGAAATTTTGAAAACACTAAAATTTTAAAACACAAGAAATTTTTCTTTTTAAAAACATGAAATTTTGAAAACCCAAGAACTTTGAAAACACGAGAATTTTTTTTGAAACACGAAATTCTTTTGAAAACACGAAAATTTTGAAAACACGAATTTTTTTAAAAAAAACACGGAAATTTTGAAAGCACGAAAATTTTTGAAAATAAAAATTTTTTTTTGAAAGTACAAAATTTTTTTACACTCGAGAATTTTGAAAACCGAGAATTTTGAAAACACGAATTTTTTTCTTTAAAACACAAAATTTTGAAAATACGACAATTTTCTAAAACACAAAAAGTTTTGAAACTCAAATTTTATTTTATTTTTTGTTTTTTATTTTTAAAAGGCGATCGTATTTAACACGAACCGATGATATTCACTCAACATAGCGATGAAATCAACGACAAGTGTTAAACCGATTCGCTTTTATTTATTAAAAATTATCAAAATAAAAGTAAAAAAAGATACAAATAAAATGCTAAAAATATCAATAATATTAAAACGAGATGTAATCAAAATATATAAATTAAATTAAAAGTGAGTAAAAGGAAATTAGAAAATCAAAAATACGGGCTTGATCGAATGATTTATGCGTCTCGGTTTTTTTTTCTTTTCCCTTTTCTTTTATTTTTCTCTTCTTTTCCTTTTTTTCTCTTTTTCTTCTTTTTCTTCTTCTTTTTTTTTTCTGGGCTTCTTGTCTTTGGGCTGAAATTTGGCCTTTCTTTTGGGGCTGGTTTAGTCTTCTTTGTCATTTGGATGTTAATGCTTCTTCTTTTTAATGCTTTTTTTTTTTTTTTTTTTGGCTTGCTTCTTCTTTTTTTTTTTTTTGTTTTTGTATTTTTTTTGGTCATTGTTGGTGGGCTCATGGGTCGGCCGTGGGTCTGACGGTCGGGTCGTGGGTCGGTCAGTCGACCGACCGAGTTTATTATTTTTTTTTTTCTTTTTTCCTTTCTTCTTTTTCTTTTTCTTTCTTCTTTTCTTTCTTTTTTCTTTTTTCTTTTTTTTTTCTTCCTTCTTCTTCTTTTCCTTCTTCTTCTCCTTTCTTCTTTTCTCCAATCGCCATTGTCGCCTCTTCCTCCCGGTTGTGCGACACCTCCTCTTCCTCTTCTTCTTCTTCTTCCTTCTTTTCTTTCTTTTTTCTTTCTTTTTCGTGGTTTTTTGTTGTTGAATGGGGTTTTGATTTTGGTGGATTTCCTTCTTTTATAGTGTTTTTGTGTAGGTAGCAGTGTGCTAGGGGAAGGAGGCCATCCCTTAGGGTGGGTCAAAAATCGGGGTGGGTGAGCGAAATTACGGATTTTTGGAGATTTTCCATGAAGGACCAGATTACAAACGCAGAAATTGTTAGGGCCAAAGTGTAATTTTAAGAAAGATAAGGGTAAAATATAATTCTAAAAGTTTTGGGGCCAAAATGTAATTTCAAGAAAGTTTAGGGGTTAAAATGTATTTTTTCATTTTTTAAATTTTTAAATTTTTTAAATAAATCCATAATTAATCCGGACAAAATTTAGTACTTAATTTGCCCTCTTTGCTCATCATTGTGTAAACAGGATAGAGCAAAGACTTAAAAGCTTAAATTTTGTTCGATGTCTAATATTTATTCTTTATTGAAAAATAAAAATCGAAAATAGCTCGACATGTGACCTGGCTCAACTCACTTCTGGATTATGAGTTGATCTTTGAAAAACAAAATTGAAAATACCTCAGTGTGACACGAGGCTCAACTCACCTCTCATGAATGTGAGTTGATTTTTGAAAAATCGAATTGAAGATACCTCAAAGATGTGACTGAGGCTCAACTCACCTCTCGTAATGTGAGTTGATTTTTTGAAAAACAGAAATTGAAAAATACCTCGACGTGTGACCCGAGGCTCAACTCACCTCTCGCAATATGAGTTGATTTTTTGAAAAATAGAAATTGAAAAATACCTCAGCGTGTGACCTGAGGCTCAACTCACCTCTCGCAATATGAGTTGATTTTGAAGAACGAAAATTGAAAAATACCTCAGCGTGTGACCTGAGGCTCAACTCACCTCTCGCAATATGAGTTGATTTTTGAAAAATGAAAATTGAAAAATACCTCAGCGTGTGACCTGAGGCTCAACTCACCTCTCGCAATATGAGTTGATTTTTTGAAAAACAGAAATTGAAAAATACCTCGGCGTGTGACCCGAGGCTCAACTCACCTCTCGCAATATGAGTTGATTTTTTGAAAAACAGAAATTGAAAAATACCTCGGCGTGTGACCCGAGGCTCAACTCACCTCTCGCATTATGAGTTGATTTTGAAAACAGAATTGAAAATACCTCGGCAGTGTGACTGAGGCTCAACTCACCTCTCGCATTATGAGTTGATTTTTGAAAAACAGAAATTGAAAATACCTCAGCGTGTGACCTGAGGCTCAACTCACCTCTCGCAATATGAGTTGATTTTTTTAAAACGAAAATTGAAAAATACCTCGGCGTGTGACCCGAGGCTTAACTCACTTCTAAATATGAGTTGATTTTGAAAAAACGAAAAAAATACCTCAGCGTGTGACCTGAGGCTCAACTCACCTCTCGCAATATGAGTTGATTTTTTGAAAAACAGAAATTGAAAAATACCTCGGCGTGTGACCCGAGGCTCAACTCACCTCTCGCAATATGAGTTGATTTTTGAAAAATAGAAATTGAAATAATTTTTAAAAAGTATCAAAATTTCAAAACATATCATCTGGTGGAACTCGAATGTCTTCCTTGTCTTTGGTTCGATGCACTATTATCAAAACCTTTTGCTTTATTGGAATACTGATATGTCATGCATGATATTATCATGATATGCACATGTTTGGTCTTAAATGCTTTTATGCCTACATGATTATGCCATATGCCTTGGGCTTGTTTGTCAGATATCTCTTTTCGTTCGACTCTCATGATGATTGCATTCATTGCTTCGATTCTTGATTTCCCTTTCGGGTTTTGTACCCATCCTCGAGTAATCTGCGTTTCGTGTATCACCCTTTTGCCCCTTGTTGAACTTTGTCCTTGCTTTGAGGCTCTTGTACTTACCAAATTCTCATCCGTAATACTCAACATTCCTTTTGTTTAGAGTATGTCCTTTCACTATTTATCATTTAGACTAACCACACATGAGATGCATGAAAATAGGAAAGTAGGTGCGAAAGAATACCTCACATTCATATTTATTCCAAAAGCAATAAGCAAAGAAAATTGACAAGGAAAAGCTCAATAAAGAAAACATTATAAAGAAAGGAAAGCGATTCAATTGTCACAAATGCTCTAGATATTCAACGCATGAACTTCCACATTTCTTCATCCTGGATCTCTTCGAGCACGCTTCTTGTGTAGAAGATTTGAGCTTCGGATCGCTTCAAATATTGTAATCTTGCCACATGACTTCCCGCTCAAATCGTCTTGCTCCTTTTGTCCGAACCTCCTTCATTAGGACGCCTTTCGTGTTTTCATCCAAATCTTTTTGTTTATCAAGACACCCTTCGAAGTTTTCATCTTGATCTTTTTTTTTTGTCAAGACGCCTCTTTCGGTTTTCATCTTGATCTTTTTTTAGGCATAGTACTTTTCACGGCATCTGAGTTCATTTGGATTAGGTAACTCCTTCCCATCCATCTCGGTGAGAATCAAAGCTCCACCGAGAAAGCCTTCTTTACGACGTCTGCCTTCCCAATTTGGTGCCCATTTTCCTCGAAAGTCTTTTTGTATTGAGAGAATCTTTCTCGACGAGTTCCCCTCACGGAATTCTCTTGGCCGCACCTTCTTGTCATGAGCCGTGATCATTCTCTTCTGGTACATCTGTCCATGACAGATTGCCTTCAAGCATTTTTCTTCGATAAGATTTAGCTGGTCATATTGAGCTTGAACCCATTCGATTCTTCTAGTTTCGACTCCATTAAGACCCGTGAGGGATCTCAACTTCAATGGGCAGCACAGCTTCCATTCCATAGACCAGGGAGAAAGGAGTTGCTCCCGTAGATGTCCGCACAGATGTGCGATATGCATACAAAGCGAATGGTAGCATCTCGTGCCAATCTTTATATGTCTCGTTCATTTTCCCAATAATCCTCTTAATGTTTTTGTTAGCCGCTTCTACTGCTCCATTCATCTTTGGGCGATAGGGTGAGGAATTATGATGCTTTATTTGAAACTGCTCACACACTTCTTTCATCATCTTGTTGTTCAGATTTAAAGCGTTATCTGAAATAATTTTTTCAGGCAAACCGTATCGACATATGATTTCCTTTTTTAAGAACCTGCAAATTGCAGTCTTCGTCACATTAGCAAATGAAGCGGCTTCTACCCATTTTGTGAAGTAATCTATAACCACAAAATGAACCGTGGCCATTAGAAGCTTTTGGAGAAATTGGCCTATAACATCCATGCCCCATATAGAAAAAGGCCACGGAGAAGTCATAACATGAAGGGCGAAGGGGTCGTATGAATTTTATCGTAGAATTTGACATTTGTGGCACCTTCGCGTAATTAATGCGATCGCTTTCCATCATCACCAAGAATAACCGAGTCTCATAATCTGTCTCGCCATAGTGAAACCATTGGCATCGTCCCACAAATTCCTTCATGGACATCTTGAGTATTTTTCGCTTCAACAGAATCTCGCATCTCGGGAGCACTTGATCTTTTCCTCTTTTGTACAAAGATATCCCCATCAAGGACAAATCCCACCGCCATTCTTCCGATTGTTCTTTTGTCGTTCTCATTTGCTTGCTCGGATACCTTTGATTCTTGACATATTCTAAGATATCATGGAACCATGGCCGCCATCCGCTCTTTTTCAATGCTAAAACAATGTGCGGGGACCTCATATATACTCATTTGGAGAGGCATTATTTCCGTTTCTCTGCTTGCTTTAAACATTGAAGCTGGGGTGGCCAAGGCATCACCAATTGGTTTTCTTCTCGGGAAGTAGTTAAAGTCACTTCTTTGAATTCTTTGACCAGCTCGCCACGAGATCGCGATATTTGACCAATTTAGAATCTCTTACTTCCCAATCTCCACGAATTTGGTAAATTACCAACGCCGAGTCCCGTATACTTCTAAGATTTTGATGTTTCGCTCAATAGTCAGACGAAGGCCCATGATGCAAGCCTCATATTCTACTACATTATTGGTACGTAAGAAATTTAATCGGCGTTGAGTGGATAATGGTTCCCTTCTGGTGACACTAAGACTGCTCCAATCCCATGCCCTAATGCATTCGATGCACCATCAAAGCTCATCTTCCATGATTTCTCTTTTGACGACTCACACTCTTTTTCTGCAATGCATATCAAATCCTCGTCTGGGAAATCAAATCTCAAAGGCTCATATTCCTCCGTGGCTCGAGTTGCTAAGAAGTCATCTATCGCGCTCCCCTTTATCGACTTTTGACTCACATATACAATGTCGTACTCTGATAGTAGGATCTGCCATCGTGCCATTCTTCCTGAAAGTGCAGGTGATTCCATCATGTATTTTATTGGGTCCAGCTTTGAAATTAACCATGTCGTATGATACAACATATATTGTCTGAGCCTTGAACTACCTGCACTAAAGCACAATGTAATTTTTCAATTGACGGTATTTTGCTTCATATTCGTGAACTTCTTCGAGGTAGTAAATCGCCTTTCTCTTTCCCCGACTCATCATGTTGCCCATCGCAACCCATTGAGTTTTCGAACACGCCTAGATATAATATTAACGGTCTTTCGAGAGTTGGCGATACTAGACGGAGGTTAGACAAATCTTGTTTTATCTTGTCAAAAGCCACTTGACACTCATCGCTCCACTCTCCCGGATTATATTTTCAAGGAGTCGAAAAATTGGGTCACACTGGTTGGTAAGTTGAGCAATGAATCGAGCGATGTAGTTCAACCTCCCTAAAATCCTCGACTTCTTTTTGTGTCTGTTGAGGTGGTAATTCTTGTATGGCTTTTATCTTATCTGGATCAACCTCAATACCTCTCTCACTAACAATGAAGCCAAGTAATTTTCCTGAGGTAGCTCCGAAAGTACACTTGGCTGGATTAAGCTTCAGCTGGAACTTTCTTAGTCTTTCGAACAATTTCTTGAGGTTTCCAATATGCTCTCTTTCCCCTCGAGATTTGGCAATCATATCATCAACATAAACTTCTATCTCTTTGTGCATCATGTCATGGAATAGCATCACCATTGCCCTCTGATATGTTGCCTCAGCATTCTTTAATCCGAACGGCATCACCTTGTAGCAAAATGTTCCCCAAATTGTTACGAAGGTAGTTTTCTCCATATCCTCGAGAGCCATCTTTATCTGATTATAACCCAAAAATCTATCCATGAAAGAAAATAATGAATGTTTTGCTGTGTTATCCACCAACGTATCGATGTGTGGCAAGGGAAAATTATCTTTAGGACTTGCTCGATTCAGATCGCGATAATCCACGCACATTCGTACCTTACCGTCTTTCTTGATCGAGACTATATTAGCTACCCATTCCGGTATTTGGAAACTTGTAGGAAGCCAGAGATCAAATTGTTTCTTGACTTCTTCTTTTATCTTTAACATTTCGTGTCTCATTCGTCTCCGACTTCTTGAATAGGTTTGCATTCTGGTTTCAGTGGGAGTCTATGGACCACTACATCCTCGTTCAACCCTGGCATGTCTTGATAAGACCATGCAAATACATCTTTATACTCACGAAGCAAGGCGATCAAATCATGTTTGGTGTTATCTGAAATAGAGGTCCCAATCTTCACTTCTTGCCTTTTTTCTTCATTTCCCAAGTTCACTGTCTCAACAGATTCTTTATGGGGTAGGATCTGTTTATCTTCTTGTTCTATCATTCTTTGTAAGTCAGGAGACGAGACATAATCTTCAACATTTTCCTCACTTCAATTCCCTAAACAAATAGCTTTCTCAAAATTGATTTCAGGACTTGTAACGGGATTATTCATGTCGTTGGTATCTGAGCACCTGAAAGGTGAATGGAAAAGAAAACTATAGAGGAGCATCAAAGTATTGAAACCAAACAAACATAATGTTATGGCGTGATATGAGGTACATGTAAGGACAGTCATGAGAAGAAAGAATAATTATGAAGTTAACAAGAATGAAAAGGCTATGACAAAATGCATCTCTATTAATGTTCATTTAAATGATAAAGAGCAAACATAAGCTCTTACAAAAGAATCCTACTATTACTTAGAGGCACACAAAAAAGAGAATTAACATTGAGCATTACTCTGGAGAGGACTTAAAAACTACAAGAAGATCCACAGTAGTCCAATTGTTCAAAATGAATCCAGGAGGACAAGGGCGTATCATTGAAACATCTTCAATTGCATCATCTCCTTTGTCAATAACATTTATCTTGACGCTCAAGACCCCTTTCAATTAATAACGATGTGCTTTGTGAATTATCTCGCATACAGGTACATCATTCCTGCAGATGTAAATGTTTTTGACAAAGGAGGATACGCTTATGGGCTCCCATCTCAAATCTTGGCCCGAGGCTCTTGCAATCCTCCTTTCTTGATCTTTCTGCAATGTTTTCTTCTTTATTGTACATCCGGCTTGAACCCTAAATCAGACGAGCCTTCCGGGTATCGCTTTAGTGCTCTAACTATCCCTTGCGATATTTTCCCAAACCTTTCTTCGCCAAGCTCCTTTCCCACAACGACTTAATTCTCATTTTGGTATTCTTTGACGGTTTGGGTGGGATCTTATTTCCTTCGACAACAAATGTAGCATTGATAAATTTGAAGGAACGGAAGGAACATTCTCATCGCATCTTTGTTTACTTCAATGTAGGTGCGTCAAGAGAGATAGATGCAACAATGTCTTCTTCACCAATGATCGTGATCAGCGGTTATCCAGATCAACTTTATTTTTGATGGAGAGATGAAGGAACCGCCCAAAGAGAATGGATCCAAGGCCTCCCTAAAAGGCAATTATACAAAGGCGTGATGTCCATGACCTGGAACTCGATATCATATGTACATGGGCCCACTTCTAGAGGAATCTCGATCTTTCCCATGACCTCTCGTCGTGTCCCATCAAATGCCCTTATCAGAGTGACAAGGCTTAAGATAAGACATATCAATTGGCGACCTAGAAAATGTGGCCAAAGGCATGACATTGAGTGCAGACCCGTTGTCAATAAGTACATTCGGTATTATATAACCCTTGCAACTGGTTGTAATATGCAATGCTTTTATGGAGCCCCTACCGTTTGGTGGTATTTCGTCATCACTAAAAGAGATGAAATTATCCGCATTTAAGTTGTTCACCCACCTATCTAGCTTTTCAACAGATACGTTGCTCGCCACATACGCTTGATTCAACACTTTCAGCAAAGCATTTCGATGTGGTTCTGAGTTCAACAGTAGAGATAACACCGAGATTCTTACCGGCTGTTTGCTCAACTGCTCCACGACATTATATTCACTGTGTTTGATGAACTTCAAGAATTCATGTGCTTCATCCTCATTTATAGGTCTTTTAATCTCTTGCCCAGACTGTATTTCAATATCAACCTCGGTATCATGCATTGGTGCCTTTCCTTTCTGATTCGAGTCAACAGCTTTCTTCTTTGGTTTACCTATTTCCGGAGAATAACACCTCCCGCTGCGGGTGAAGTGTCCTACTCTACTAATATCTCCAATCACAGCCTTTGACTTTTCACCTTCAGGTACGACAATATTAACATCATTTTTTCATGGTAATCGCTTTATTGTCCTTGTAAGGAAAAGGAGATGGCACTTCAATCACCACATTTGGTTTGACTTCTTCTTCTTGGCCTCGTAATAAATTACGAGAGGCCGATCAAAGACTATAAGGGATAGTTGATGGTTGATTATCGAGGCGATATTTCCTTTCCTTGGCCTCATCTATTTTATCAAAGATCTTAACCTCATTGTTATCCATCATGTCCTCAAGTAATTTTCTAATCCTCACAAGACTGGATGTCCCTTCCATACCGTGAAAATCACAAAACATTGACTCTTTGTGTTTCTTTCTTTGAAAGATCTGTTGGGATAACAAAATGACCCTTTTAACCATTACCTCCCAAACCTTCCGCAGAGGTGTCTTTATTTCAGAAACATAACTTTTAGCTTGTCGCATGTCTTCTCTTGTCACCGCGTTCACGTTCCCTTCAATATGGTTAGGGAGCGAATTTTTAGCCATATTACTAGTGCCATCAAATCGTAAAATCCCTGCATCAATAAGACCTTGAACCCTTCTTTTAAAGGCTAGACAATTTTCTATAGAATGCCCTCGGTTTCCAAAGATGGTACATGTAACTAGCATTAGGATCGTACCATTTTGGGTATGGAGGCTTCAAGGGTGCCATATAATGTGGGGGTATTAATTGTTTTTCTAATAACTTCGGGCACAGCTCTTTGTATGATACAGGAATAGGGGTGAATTGAGGTTTTTCAGGATTGGGTCTTGTCGATTTTTGTTCATTTTTGGGTTGACTTTGAGCAGGCATGGTATTTGGTGGGAACATGGTGAATGGTCTTTGGTTATTTGTGGCATAGACGGGGTAAGGAGGAGGTGCTTGATAGTAAGGGCTTTGGGGAGGAAAATAGAAGTTTGAAGGTGGGCAATATCGGGTAGTGATTGGGTTGGGTATGGGTTGGAAGTGTAGTGTCTCTCGCTTCCCACCATATGGGCTTCTCCTCTTTTTTCTTTATGGGTACCGCCTTTTCGAACCCTGAGCCTTCCATCCTTCCACTTTTGATAGCATTTTCTATAAGTTCCCTGATATTACAATATCTCGAAATCTTTCGTGGCGCTTCCTACCAATTTGTCGAAACAGGCGCTTTCAAAGTGTTGATGAAGAGGATCATATCTCTATTTTTGTTAATGGGGTTCTACTTGGGCGAGATATCCTCCACCTTTGAGCGTATTGTCTAAAAGTCTCTCGGCTTCTTTTTCCATCATCTGCAGAGTTAATCGATCGGTACCATGTCGATACATGCTTGTATTGTTCACAAAATGCTGATGCTAAGTCTTTCCATGATCGGATCTTTTCTCTCGAGTTGATTATACCATCAAGAGCCGATCCGATCAAGCTATCTTGAAAATAAGCAGTATTAGTAATTTATCCTCATTTACGTAACCATCATCTTTCGACAAAACATGATAAGATGCGCTTTGGACATCTCGCTCCATCATATTTTTCAAAATCGGTACTTTAAATTTCAGCGAGAACTAGATCGGGCACCAAATCGATCTCTTTAGCACTTTCGGTCAGAGAAGGCTTCATACCTTCTATCGCCTTAAGCCTTTCTTCCAGACTCCTATACTTATCTTGAACATCATGATCATCCATTTTCAACCTGGCTATTTCTACCGAATCATCTAAATCCGGAACAATCGGGTCAGCAGGATTAGCTCCGGGGTTTGATACGAATATACCTTGCCCTAGATGAGCAGGTGGCGCAGGTCGTTGCTCTAGGCCTGCAGGCTCCCCTTGAGGATGTCCTCTTTGCATTGCATGAACGTGAGGTGGAGTGAATCCTGGAGGATAAAGCGGATCCTGATTAACTCTTGACTGGGGCTCTGTGATGTCAGGGCTCTGCATGGGTCTTTTTCCTTTGACCAAAGCTGTCATCATCTCCATCATTTTGGCCATTTGATCCCTTTGCTCGAGCGATTCCTCTCGAGATCTTACCATCAGATCTCTTGCTTCTTGTTGTGACTTAGCCAACTGCTCTTGCAACTCTCTTTGGGTCCTTTCCATCCTTTCAATTCTTTCGTTGAGTTCAGCATCCATAGTTCTAGCTCTTAGACGTGTCCTATAAGAATGTCGTGATTCTAAATTCGTAGTGTCGCAACTGTGGATTATACGGTTTCAGCCTCAGTGAATGATTAGAGTGATATGCATATGTAATGAATGGATGAATGAATAAATGACAAATGAATGTTAATTATGAATAAATATGCAAAAATTTGGTGTTGATTTCAAGATAGCCCCATATTTAGGCATTTCATTAATCAAAAGAGTTTATTACAAAACGTTTTGCCGTCTCTGATAATAGTTACACAAATTTCCTAGCCACATCGCCTTGTTTTTTCACTCGTTCTAGGAATTCTGACATGTTTGATCCTTGTCTCGGAGGGAATTGGTAACTGAGATCTTCTGCTTCATCTGATAGTTGCACAATTTGCATAGCCGTTGCGAATTTCATTAATCAAACCACCAAGATACATATCTTTTTCTTGGAGAGCTCTTTCAGAGCACGAATGTCTCTCGCTATGTCGGCCATTCTTTTCTTCTAGGGCTTTTAGGAGAGTATCCAAGTGTTGTTGATGAGCTTGCGATGTATTTTCTAAATCTTGTATTTTCCTTCTTAGCTCTTGACGCTTCGGACCGACTAGTCATTAATTCTACGACGCAGCTTTCAGATTCAACATCCTTCTTCCTTAACTCTATTATAGCACGGCGCTTTTTCCTCTTCCTTCTTCGCTTTCCCTCTCCGTAATTCCATCCCACCTTTGATGTTGCTTAGTTCTTCTTTCCATTCCGTCGATGATTTGCCCAAATTTCGCTATTCTTTATGGTACCTCTTAATTTCTTATTTTCCAAATGAAGATCCTTTAAGTCATTTCTCATGATTTCAGCTTCTTTTTGGACTTTCTCGCTTCGGATTTTTCAATTTGAACATCTATCTTCACCGGTAATTTTCCTCTTGAAGAGAACTAATATCCCGTAATGATGGGCCTTTTCACGTTCAATTCATGTCTTGCTATTTCCAGTTCGGATGGCATTCCTTCTGAGAAAAGATTCTAGAAAGTATAATCCGTTGGTGAGGTTTGTTGATTATTCACTCGTCTTTGTCTCCATATTTTATAATCTTGAGTGATAGTATCAGCATACAGAGCTAACTCCATTAGGTAGATTTCCTTCCAAGACTTTGCAGATTCTCGGACTTTTTTCATGTAACCTTCACCGTAAAAGCAAACTCAGATCGTGCTAATCCTCCCAGAGTTGGTATGAACTGTCGTGAAGCAAACCGCTTTGAACCATTAACGGTGCATATCCAACTCCTCCCCATAACCCGAGTAAAGGTACCCAATCTTGGCTTCCGCATTTGTATAGTAGAACCGAAGGACGGATCCATGGTGCTCTCCAAGTTATATCTTCTGCGCGAGGTTCAAAACTCAAACCCAAAGGTCGTTCAAAGACATCCTTCGACCAATCTTTCTCAAGGTAAGCTTCCAACGGAGCGATTGTTTTGAAAACATGTGGAAAGGTGTGCGCCCACTTTCCGTAAGTGGCTCGTAATCCAAACATTGAGTAGTCATGCACATCCGATAAAACGCCCTTCCCCTTTCTCCTACAACAATTTAGAGATCTAAAGTCTCACTAAGATAGTTGGGACGGGTTGATTCCTTGCCTCAACTTTTCAAAGAAATCCACTACCGTAATTTCTATATGCCCAACAACTTTTGGGAAGACAATTAATCCGTAAATGGCTAAAGCAAACAGATCCACTCTTCACAATATCCGGATGGTTTTGAACTAAGTCTCGCAGAGAAAACCATGGAATACAACTGACTTCGTTCTTTTTCTTTATCTGTTTTTCAGCCCATGTATCAGCCATTCCTGTCAACTTCATTAACTTTTTCTTGAAGGTCATTGGTTTGGGCTCTTTCACATATATCTTGCTGAATTGTGCATTGTTAACGCGAAGCAAGGCGGCATACTCTTCTATGGTTGGAGTCATATCTTCCTGGTTAAAAGTAAAACATTGATAAGCTGGGTCCCAGAATTGAACCATGGCTTGAATCAACTGCTCGCTCACGTTAACAAATATTAAGTGAGGTATATCCCGCATTCTCAAAGAAGATGCCCTTAGTGTCCGAGTCCCATGCTTCCGGATCCTAGTCAAGTCTTCGAGGTTATTCGACGAACATTCATAGTCACATGCTCGGGAAGGTTGGAAATACATCCTTCCTTTAAACCGCCTCCTTTGCTTTCGGGTTTTCAAAGACCGGTCTCGAACCACGGCGTTTTCTCTTGTTACTTGTGTAATTGACTCCTCCATCGAAACCCGCTTTTGGCAACCAATCTCTAATCAACACCTTCCTAACAAGATGCCTATGATGCATGATGAAAATAAAATGAAGACAAATAACATTGGTTAGTAATTACAACAAATATAAACGGAGAAAAACTATGGAAAATCTAACAAATTAAGATATTTAATTTTGCATTTTGGTGAAACCGACCTACTTTTTTTTTTTTACCCCATCATATTTACAAAATAAACTTACCCCACATGCTCATCGATAATCTACCTCTCTAAATTATTAAACGGACCCGATTTGCTTGCATAAAAAGTGTAAACGTAAAAGAAATAAAAGGTAAGCGTTTCTCCCATGTACTTATTTTGGTAACTATTAACTGACGGAGGTTCGGCATGGCTCTAATCGGGTGGCTCATACGGTTCACTATATGCGGTTTTGGTTCTAAAAGGTATTTCGAATTGTCCGTGTCGCCTACTAAGGCTAGTCACGAGCCTGCTATCGCCCATCATAGGCTCACGAGCTCAATTCGAGGATTACATTTACTTATGCCTATGCGAGGACAAGTTAACTCACGAAAGCATAAGTCATATGTAACCCTAAGTATTCACTAGCCTTGTCATGTGAGGGACGAGTTAACTCACGAAGGCATAGCGTTTACTTCCACTTGCGGACGGAGCCCGTAGAGAGCTCATGTTATGCAAAATGCAAGTGCACAGTGTGTGGGGAGAAACTCACAAACCTTTTCGCTTTTTATTTTGAAACTAAAAACAAAAACCGTAAAAACTTAAAGTGAAAACAAAAGATAAGACAAGTTAGAAAAATATTTACAACATGATGCAAATGCATGACTTTTCAAAAAACAAAATTTAAGGATCACGACTTAATATTAATTTGAACAAAAATTTTGAAAATTTTGACAACACGCGCTTAATTCCAGAGTCGACTCTCAAAAAAGGTCCCAAATGGGTCGCCAGCTGTAGCGACCTAAAATTTGCTTGGGCGCTAATTGAGGAAATTATTTAAAATTTGAAAACAGAGTTTCAATTTTATTTAAAAAAGGGAGTCGCCACCGATCTTTTTTCTAGGTGTGATCGGACACCTAATAAATCCTCTTTTAAAGAAAATCATTTTTTTTGAATTTTCTTAAAAAGGGCGGGTTTAAGTCTGCATGACAAAATTCCAGAGAAAAAAAAAGGGTTCGGGAGTCGGTTACGCGCGAGGAAGGTATTAGCACCCTCGCGACGCCCAAAATTGGTATCTCGTTAAACACGCGTTGTCTTAATTTTCAAAAATACAAGTTTAATTTAATATTTAATCGTGATCCGATTGAGACATGAATTTTTTAAAAAAACGAGAATTTTAAGACTCGAGAAAATTTTTTTAAAAACCCGAGAATTTTTGAAAACACAAATTTTTTAAAACCAAAATTTTGAAAACACGAAATTTTGGAAATACGAAAACTTTGAAAACACGAGAATTTTTTTTGAAACACGAAAATTTTTTTTTGAAAATACTAAATTTTTGAAAACACGGAAATTTTAAAACACAAGAAATTTTTTTGTTTTAAAAACATGAATTTTTTGAAAATACGAAAACTTTGAAAACACGAGAATTTTTTTTAAACACGAAATTTTTGAAAACACTGAAATTTTAAAACACAAGAAATTTTTTCTTTTTTAAAAACATGAAATTTTTGAAAACCCAAGAACTTTGAAAACACGAGAATTTTTTTGAAACACGAAATTCTTTTGAAAACACGAAAATTTTGAAAACACGAATTTTTTTAAAAAAAACACGGAAATTTTGAAAGCACGAAAATTTTTGAAAATAAAATTTTTTTGAAAGTACAAAATTTTTTTTACACTCGAGAATTTTGAAAACACGAATTTTTTCTTTAAAACACGAAAATTTTAAAATACGATAATTTTCTAAAACACAAAAGTTTTGAAACTCGAAATTTTATTTTATTTTTTGTTTTTTTATTTTTAAAAGGCGTGATCGTATTTAACACTAACCGATGATATTCACCCAACATAGCGATGAAATCAACGACAAGTGTTAAACCGATTCGTTGCCTTATTTATTAAAATTATCAAAATAAAAGTAAAAAAAGATACAAATAAAATGCTAAAATATCAATAATATTAAAACGAGATGTAATCAAAATATATAAATTAAATTAAAAGTGAGTAAAAGGAAATTACGAAAATCAAAAATACGGCTTGATCGAATGATTTGCGGCGTCTCGGTTTTTTTTTTTCCTTTTTTTTATTTTTTCTCTTCTTTTTTTTTTTCTTTTTTTTTCTTTTTTCTTCTTCTTTTTTTTTTTCCGGCTCACGCTTTGGGCTCAATGGCCTTCTTCTTGATTAGGCACATTGGTCTCTTGGGTGGATGTTAATGCTTCCTTTTGGGCTTCCTTTTTTTTTTTTTTTTTTGCTTGCTTCTTTCTTTTTTTTATTTTTTTGGTCATTGCAGGGTTGGTGGGCTGCTGTGGTAGTGGGTGGATTGGTTGGTCATGGGTCGGGTCAGTTGACCTGACTAAGTTTATTATTTTTTATTTTTCTTTTTTCCTTTCTTCTTTTCTTTTTCTTTCTTCTTTTCTTTCTTTTTTCTTTTTTTTTCTTTTTCTTTTCTTCTTCCTTCTTCTTCTCTTTCTTCTTCTTCTCCAATCGCCATTGTCGCCTCTTCCTCCCGGTCGTGCGACACCTCCTCTTCCTCTTCTCTTCTTCTTCTTTCTTCTTTTTTCTCTTTTTCTTTCTTTTTCGTGGTTTTTTGTTGTTGAATGGGGTTTTGATTTTTGGTGGATTTCCTTCTTTATAGTGTTTTTGTGCAGTAGCAGGTGGCTAGGGGAAGGAGGCCATCCTTAGGTTGTGGGTCAAAATCGGGGGTGGGTCTTGAAATCCATGGATTTTGGAGATTTTCTAATGAAGGACCAGATTGCAAACGCATGAAATTGTTGGGGCCAAAGTGTAATTTTAAGAAAGATAAGGGTAAAATATAATTCTAAAAGTTTTGGGGCCAAAATGTAATTTCAAGAAAGTTTAGGGGTTAAAATGTAATTTTTTATTTTTTTAAATTTTTTAAATAAATCCATAATTAATCCGGACAAAATTTAGTGCTTACACTCGTCTTTCACAAGTGTCGTCAGTATCCGCAACACATGCAGGATTACCCGAACCAATCGGTAGAACTTATAAGACCAAAGACCCATTTCACATAATCACAATCTCGTCTTACTTTCACAAGTCGTTCAATATATCGTAACTACTCAAGTCTTTTATTACAGTCGTCGAGTATCCGTAACACATGTCTGGATAACTCAATACCGGTGAGAACGTCTGATCAAAGACCGGATCACTTATTTCACTTAGATTTCACATAGGTTTCTAGTGAACATGTCACTCAGATCCATTTTTATTCCTAAGGTTCAACCGGAAATTTCTCACTTGTCTATACTTTGTCAATTAAATCAAATATTCAACCACAATTCATACCATTTATCAAAATATGAAAACGTAAGGAAAAACGATGCATTATTTACATACAAACTTACATAATTACATTCTCAATCTCATCACATCATCAATTTAACTTATCCTCCCCAAATTATTCTATTCAATACTAAAGTATTAATAACTAAAATTTCAATCTAATATTCAAAATTGCATCATTAAATGCTTATTAAACATATGAACTTACCTCGATACCAAAACGGTCATTTTACCAACTTTCTCGATTTTCAATTTTCCTCCCGTTCTAGGTCCAAATCTCATTTTTCGGAGTCTAAAACATCACATTTCACTTAATTAGTTAATGTACTGTTCAAAACAATCCTTAACTCAACTTTTTCAAAATTACATTTTTGCCCCTAAACTTTTACATATTTGCACTTTTACCCCAATACTCAAAAATTAAACTTCAGCCCTTATCCTTATGTTTTATAACATTCTGATCATTTTTCTCTTCTATGGAAACATCAAATTCTCACTAGTTCACACACTTATGACCAATTTATAACTTTTACAATTTAACCCCTTTTATACGATTTCATCGAAAATCATCTAATAAAACTCGTTTCTCTAATCATAGACATGCATAATATACCATAATTCATCAAAATTCACAATTATTCAACATGGGTCAATTTTTAAAATTAAAATCTAGCTCAAAATAATGGTAGAAATAGCTAGACTAAGTTACCGGGATTTCAAAAATACGATGAACATTAAAAACGGGGCTCAAAAACACTTACTATGAAGCTTGAAAAGCTTGAAACCCTTAGCCATGGAGTCTAGAAATTTTCGGCAGCAACTTGAAGAAGATGAGCAGATTTTTTTCTTGTATTTTGTCTTTTTATTCATTTAAAACACTAAATGTTTAAAATACCCTTAAGACTTTTCTTTCACTTTTGTCCTATTCATGCCCATTTTTGTCCATCAAGTTATTAAATGGTCTAATTACCTTTTAAGGGCCTCCAATTTAAAACTCATAGCAATTTGACACCTCTAATATATAGAACTCAACTTTTTCACTTTTTACAATTTAGTCCTTTTGACTAAATTGAGTGCTCAAACGTCAAAATTTTTGAACGAAATTTTTACTTAAATCTTTCCGTAAAATTGTAGACCATAAAATATAATAAAATAGAATTTTACTCGTCAATTTGTGGTCTCAAACTACTATTCGACTAGACCCAAATTTGGTCATATAACTCTCCCCTTTTAGGATTTTCGTCCCCAAAATCTTACCGAATGAAGTTTAATATCTTTCTCACGATTTCCAACATCACTAAATAACCCCTTTTAAGACGATACTTTTAGAAACACTCTATCATCGATCTAAATCCCAATATAATTCAAATAATTTTGTCAAATAAAGAATCGATACATATTGAAATTATTATACTAATTCCATCAAATGTTCAAAACAACCCACTAGCATATCTCTTGATCTCAAGATTGAGGAAACCTGATACTGAAATTCACAATAGTCCCGCTTTATTATCATTTTAATATTATCACCGATATCGTGAATCCTCAATACACTTAACATTCAACTTAATTACGCCGACATATCAACATCCAATACTGAGTCGAAGTATCAGTTCATATTCATATGCCCAAAACATTTACTTTCACTCTTTTGGGCCCTTTTTTTTCACTTATCATCCTTAATCAAATTAGGAACAGTTACGGAAAATTGAGTACTTCACTTTCACTTTGCCATAGTATAGTATAACTATGGTCTTACGTATGATCACTTATCACTTTCCGCCGTAGCCCTTACGGTCTTACACGGATCACATTTATCACTTGTCACTTATCATCGATCGATAAGTGTAGTGGAGTTACTACTTATCACTTGTCACCGATCGAAGTACTCAACCGACGCTTCGCTCAATTTGATCATTTAATCACTTTTCGCATTGTCATTTTATTCTCAAATCTAGAAAGATTAAACTTATAGTAGAATTTACTTCAATCATTACTCATCAAGCACTTAACTATACTGATGCCACAATACTCATACAGCTTAAAAATCATAGTGCCATAATAAGACTAACTTCTCAATTACTTTAGTAGATAATGTCCCGGCTGAAAAGAAAACATCTCGATCATGATTGCACTATCTAATTCTGTCATTACTAATCTAATCTTATTCCAATTGCAAACAAATAAAAATTCAGAATAAATTCCAGCAATTACATACTTTAGGTCTCATACCTGGATGAGTTAATTAACAGAGCCTGACCTTTCTTTAACTATAACATTTTGAAATCCGAATGATCTTCATATTAATCTGACATCTTTTCTGCAACCGTGTTCATTTACTAAACCATTCTCAACTTTGATCACATTGTCAGTTAATATACAACTCAACTATTTAGTCTTCCACTTGTAAACCCATTCGATCTGAATTTCATAAATTTTCTTTATAACATACCTTATTGGAAGGGGTGAAGTTGTAACGCTTTGACTTGCCTCTCGTATTCATGCATATAACTTAACACTCATCAATATATATTTTGTTTCAAGTAACTTAACATGCATACTCATTTTACACAACCTTCCTATCATCTTATACAAACAAGTGCACTTATACTTTCATTCATAAATCTCAAGTAAAATTACTCATAATATTCACTTAATTTCACAGTTATATTCATAACATCATACAAATGCCAATCAAACATGAACACTTATCATAGTATAAACTTTCCTTTCATCTCATATTTCATATTTCAAAAGAAATTCCTATCCACAATTTATACATCTTCACATAAACATCCTAAACTATTATTCTTTTTTTCACGAGTCTCAACTCATCATAAACACACTTGCTTTGTACTATTAAATTTAGCTCGGTTGAAGTGCGATCTGCTAATAAAATAATTTACATCGGTTTGGGAGTTGTCACACTATCACAACTCATTATGGCATGTATAGCTAGACTCTCACACTCACTATGGTAGTCCGAGAATCGACTAAACCATAGCTCTGATACCACTAAATGTAACACCCCTTACCCGTATTCTATACCGGAACCAAGTACGAGGCATTACAGGACTTAACAATACATTTTGTCAAATTAATTAACACATATACATAATGACTTAGTCAAGCCCTATACATGCCATAGTTTAAATCATTTATAAATAAAGATACTCATAGATAGCTTGATAGTGTGAAGCGATCTCCGGCGACCTCCAACCCGAGCTTGTTTAGTAAGACTCAGAACATGGGAAAGAATAGGGGTAAGCTTATAAAGCTTAGTAAGTTCACATGTAAAAATAATAAGCATTAGCAATGAATTTAGCTTACTACTAAGTTATCATAACTTGCATAAATAATGCTAAGTTTTACTTTCCCAACTTACTCATTTGTAGCCTTATCAAAGCCTCAACATGACAAATCCTCACAACAAGTTCTTAAAGTGATACAATAATTAAATCACACGCTTATACCTTATTACTCATATTCACATTAATTTGTCTACTTGAATCACTGTCACTAAATTATTTATTTCTTGAGCTACAGAGCTCCAAATTTCAAACCGCTAATTTTTCCTGAAACTAGACTCATATATCTTCATACCATAAAATTTCCAGAATTTTTGGCTTAGCCAACTAGTACAGTTTATTCATTAAAATTTCCCCTGTTTCACTGTTTGACTATTCTGACCAATTTTCACTTCGAATCAATTTTCTCCTTGTACAGAATTTAAATGATGTTATAATTTATTTCATTTGAAACTAGACTCATTAAGGATTTAAAGCATATAACTTTTATCCAATAATTATTTTTGTACAGTTTTTAATAATTTTTTCAAGTCAGAATAGGGATCTCAAAATCATTCTGAACTAGTCTCACAAAATTTAAATATGTCAAAATACAGAATTTCTTTGCTTTCTCTGTTTATTTCATGTGAAAATAGACTCAATAAGCTTTAATTTAATATCTCACTCAACTACTAATTCCATTTCTACCATTTTGGTGATTTTTCAAAGTTTCTCTACTGTTGCTGTCCAAAACTGTTTTATTTCTAAATTTCACTCTTTCATGTTTTCTTTATGGTAACTTTCATTGGAACACTTACTCCGTATCAATCTTACTAAAGTTCGATCACATATCAAGCACATTGCTCATAAGTTTACACGGATATACTTGCACTTATTCATCACATAATCATATTCAATTACACTTAGTCGTTACATAGCCACATTGTGTTTTTACTTAGTCAATTTCCGTTGAACTCATTGGAATATTAACGGATACATCTAATATTGCACATAGTGCCACACTTGTAGCCAAAGCTACTTCATATCGCTTATCACACATAGGCTCGTTCTCGAGCTATTCATATTCGCTGGTCTGCTCACACAAGTCGTCGGTCATACGTAACTACTAAGTGTCTTTGCTCACACAAGTCGTCGGTATCCGCAACACATGTAGGATTACCCACCACCGGTAGAACTTATAAGACCAGACCGCTTCACATAATCACAATCTCGTCTGCTCACACAAGTCGTCACCATACGTAACTACTCAAAGTGCTGCTCACACAAGTGTTGAGTATCCGTAACACATGTCAAATAACTCACCACCGTAGAGAACGAAAGGACCAACACCCGGATCACTTATATCACTTAGATTTCACATAGGTTTTTAGTGAACATGTCACTCGTATCCATTTTTATTCCTAAGGTTCAACCGAGAAATTTCTCACTTGTCTATACTTTGTCAATTAAATCAAATATTCAGCCACAATTCATACCATTTATCAAAATATGAAAACATAAGGAAAAACGATGCATTATTTACATACAAACTTACATAATTACATTCTCAATCTCATCACATCATCAATTTAACTTATCCTCCCAAATTATTCTGTTCAATACTAAAGTATTAATAACTAAAATTTCAATCTAATATTCAAACTTGCATCATTAAATGCTTATTAAACATATGAACTTACCTCGATACCAAAACGGCCATTTTACCAACTTTCCGATTTTCAATTTTCCTCCGCTCTAGGTCCAAATCTCATTTTTCGAGTCTAAAGCATCACATTTCACTTAATTAGTTAATGTACTGTTCAAAACAATCCTTAACTCAACTTTTTCAAAATTACATTTTACCCCTAAACTTTTACATATTTGCACTTTTGCCCCAATACTCGAAAATTAAACTTCAGCCCTTATTCTTATGTTTTATAACATGCTGATCATTTTTCTTCTATGGAAACATCAAATTCTCACTAGTTCACACACTTATGACTAATTTATAACTTTTACAATTTAACCCCTTTTATACGATTTCATCGAAAATCATCTAATAAAACTCGTTTATCTAATCATAGACATGCATAATATACCATAATTCATCAAAATTCACAATTATTCAACATGGGTCAATTTTAAAATTAAAATCTAGCTCAAAATAATGGTAGAAATAGCTAGACTAAGTTAATGGATTTCAAAAATACGATGAACATTAAAAGCGGGCTCAAAAACACTTACTATGAAGCTTGAAAAGCTTGAAACCCTTAGCCATGGAGTCTAGAAATTTTCGGCAGCAACTTGAAGAAGATGAGCAGATTTTTCTTGTATTTTGTCTTTTATTCATTTAAAACACTAAATGACTAAAATACCCTTAAGACTTTTCTTTCACTTTTGTCCTATTCATGCCCATTTTGTCCATCAAGTTATTAAATGGTCTAATTACCTTTTGAGGGCCTCCAATTTAAAACTCATAGCAATTTGACACCTCTAATATATAGAACTCAACTTTTGCACTTTTTACAATTTAGTCCTTTGACTAAATTGAGTGCTCAAACGTCAAAATTTTTGAACGAAATTTTTACGAAATCTTTCCGTAAAATTGTAGACCATAAAATATAATAAAATAGAATTTTACTCGTCGAATTTGTGGTCTCGAAACTCATTGTTTCGACTAGACCCAAATTTAACATAAAAAAAAAAGTCACACTAGTGTCCTAGACCGTGTAACTCTCTAAGACCACGACAACAATAACCTTCCAAAACATACAAACTACACGGCCGTGTCACATGGCCGTGTGTGCCACATGGTTATTTGACAAACTGTGTATACCTAAAAGGTACCCTACAAGGCAGATTACCAATCCAAACATTCAAATACACCACAACCATGAACATACCATTCCTCAACCTATTAAAAATACATCAAAAACATGCCAAAACAACACTTATATCAATTATTCTAAGTGACTAACCAATATGTCAAAATTGGCACATCAAATCAACCATTCATCATTAAATATTCATGTACAAGCATACCAAAGTTTCATACCTATTTTTTCACCAACACAACATCAATCCCAAATGGTCAAATTCATTAAACAAAATGTATTCTAGGTAACTGTCATACCCCAATTTTGCCCGGGCCTACAAGCCCATTTTACACCAGTAAACCAACAAACCCCAAGCCCAACAAAGACCCGAAACTAATTAAATTCATACCCAAAATATAACCCAAATTTAAGCCCTGCACTTGGTTACAAAATCGAGATAACCTAATGACCAAGCCCAATACCCAAATAAACCCAAGAATGACCCAACCCATTTACAATAACCTAAACCCTAGCCCATTTCAGAAATTAAACAAAAAGAAAGGCACAGTAGCAAACCCTAGGTGCGCCGCACCTAGGCATCCGACTCTTGACCCCGACATTCGACACTGCTCTGCCACCGCCACCGCCTCGCCACATCTCCACCGCCACTCCACTTGGACTCGCAAATAATAAAAAGGAAGTGACTTAAAGCAGTGTTGTAAATGGCTATATAAGCCGAATGGAATACCTTTGTAAAGGGTCCTTTTTTCGATTAATAGAAAAAAAAAACAGATTCACCAATATTAAGCAGTAGATCTGCAAATACAAAAATAGAGACAAATCAAAATAGTAAGATTGAGCATTAAACTACTAAAAATTAGAACTGAGATCGAATGAGGTGATATTCTCTCTCTTTTATTTTTGAAGTATTCTTCCTTCTCTTTTCTTTTTCGGCATATATATATTATTAATGAGTATATTAAAAAAAGAAGAAAAAAACATACATTTTACCTCACACATTGGTGGCCATGCATGACGGTGGACCTGAGCAACCCCTATCTCTTTTCTCTCGGACAGCATAAACAGAGAGAGAGAGCAAGTTTTTTTAAAAAAACAAGTCAGAAATGCTTTTTTTTTCAACATCTTCCACCTTTTATAGCCCCCTGAAACGACGTCGTTTTGGGGCTGGCCTTTAATGCCCAAAACGACGTTGTTTCACCCTTATAACCCGCGCGTTGACCCGACCCGCCAGGAGGATCTGCGTGTTCTTAAAGGGAGGGGGAATTGCGCAATCAGCTCTTTCGCATTTTTAGTTTTTCAAATCAAGTTTTCAGTATTCGCACATTGGCCCTAAAATTTTACACGGTTTCGCGATTTGGTCCTCCCTCAAAGCGCTGCGTTTAATTTGCTGGGAAAATTGCCCTTTTGATCCCCACCTTTTACGCGTGTTTTTCTAGCCCTAAACCTCTACTTCATTTACAAATTGACCCAAAATTTATTTTTAATGCAATTTAATCCATTTTCAATTATTTTGCAATTTTACTATTTTTGCTTTATTTAATTTTTCTTATTATTAATTATTTATTATTATTTTATTATTACCTGTTATATTATTATCAAGATCACCATTATTATATTATTATATTCTACGTATTTGTATATTTTGTGTGCTTATATTATGTTATTTATTTATTTTATTAGTATTATTATTATTATTATTATATTTTTATATTTTATATATGTATGCATTTTATTTGCTTATATTATTATTTTATTCATTTATTTTATTTGCATTATTATTACTATACTATTATGCACCATTGTTATTTTTATTAATATTACTATCTTTGTTATTTTATTAACATCAAAACCCTTCTTTACTTATTATTTAATAATTTATTTATCTTTTACAATTATTATTTTCATACATATATCTTTTATTATATTACTATATTATTATCATTATTTTATTACCATTTGTTTTTCCATTGTTTTTATTATTATTATGTTTACTATTATTTTATTATTACATTTGCATATTGTTATTCGTTTCTACTATTACTATTATCACTAATGTATTATTACCTTATTTATTATCATTTTATTATTTCCATCATTATCATTATTTTCTATCACCGTCAATATATATACTATTGTCATAATGCTTTCCTTTTACCATTACTTATATTATTATTATTCATTATTTGTTATTATCAATATTCTCATCGTTCGACTCACTAATCCTTCCCGCATCTCAATTTTTATAACGACCAATATTCCGTATTAGCGATTCGAGAGAATCAAGCCCTAACTTCTCGGGTTCCGATTTTCTCGTTTAAGCTAAACAACGAATGTCCCTTTAAAATCACAATTTAAATTTTAAACAAAACACTTAATCTCGGATATTCAAATGTCGCTACTAACTTATCGGACTCGACATCTAGATACTTCGGATAAGTTTTTTTCTATTAAAATAGGGGCAATATTCCTAATTTGGACCTTCGAGAAAACGAGCCCTAACTTACTGGGTTCTGATTTCTCGTTTGACAAATGACGGGAGATCCTCTTCAAATATAAAACTAAGTTTTAAAAGGCGAGCTTAGTTTCAGGAGTCTAAGGTATTACGCCCTAACTTACTGGACATGATGCTTTATCTCTTCGAAAATAAGAGAGTCTTAACGTCCCTTCCGATCCCTTCAATTTTTGGAAATAAAAAGTATCTATTTTCGAATCATTTCAAAGTTTTTAACATTAGGACATCGATCAATCAGTTTGGTACCGATTTCGGGCGTGTCGAGGGTGCTAATCCTTCCTCACACGTAATTGATTTTCGAACCCGTTTTCTCAAAGTTCGTGGACCAAAAAGCATTGTTTTAGTAAACCGAGACGCTTTATTAAAATAAAGGCGACCCGATCACGCCAAATAAAGATCGGTGGTGACTCCCTTCCTTTCGTTTTCAAACCTTGAGTCGACCGTGTTGTTTCCTGTTTTATCAAAAAAATGGTTACAACAGTACCAAAGCATGCTTATACCATCAAGTACCACAACTAACCAAAGCAACCATCAAGGTTAACCTCTATATACAAAATTCATATTCAAGATGGCACAGAACATAATTCAATTACTTATATGCATACATTGCCATTAACCTATTTAAATGCCACTTATAACCGGGCCAAAATGAGTAAAAGTCTACCAAAAGGATTGATGGATAGTGTGAGCTCCGAAGATGATCCAATCGGCAGCATGATTCCAACAATCTACAAGGAAGAAAAGAAACACGATAAGCTTACTCAAAGCTTAGTAAGTTCGTATAATTCAAACACAACCTACTTGTCATTTAAATTCCTTCTATTTGAAATTAACATATAAACTTAGTATTCCTGACCAAGTTACATATTCCCTACCATACCAAAATGGTCAGCCATGAACATATAGAAAACATCAAGACATATAGATAGCATAATACACATGACATTTCCATTCATTCAATGAATAACATTTTATGCCATAATCTCCATTTATTTCCTTATCTAGTTTTGCCGGAGAACTATAATAAATGAACTTGGGATACTTGGGATAACTTTGCTTTCTCAAGCTATAAATCGAGACATTAACAATTACTCAATGTTGCTCACACAAGTTGTCAAGTATCCGCGACAAAAGCTAAATTCTACCCATCGAAATGGTATCCACCACCGATACATAGTATCTGATAAATATAACACTAGCACATAGTTTCTGATAAATATATATAGCACCGGCACATAGTGCCTGATACAACATGAACATCGGTAAAAAGTACCTGATAATATGGTCACCGGTTCATAGTACCTGATAAATATAATCACCGTACATAGTGTCTGATAAACCCTAATGACATATCATTTGTATCCTAATCATTCACTAAGATCACACAGGCCTTAATTCCATCATCACACTCTTTCCATTTTATAGAATAGTTTCATATTCATAATGGTCATTTACATTCCATATCATCTCTCAATTCATTCCAAACACATAAGTTGTTATACTTTACAATTAAGTCTTTCAATATCAATTTCAACATTTATTTCCAACAATCATGCCAACAACAACAACAACACACACATATATATATACACCTAATACAAACATAAGTATCAATCAAAATGAACCTAATGCTAACTTACTTAAACGAAACAACAACAAACACCACAACGATGACTAATCAACAATTTTTCCTTTTCCACGTTTATTAATTGGTTGATCCATTTCTTGATCTATATATAATAATTTAACTCAATTATCACTTTCAATTTTAAAATGTCTAAACACATACATATGACCATTTAATAACATTTTACACTATTTCCCTAAACTTTTACCTTTTATTCAATTTAGCCCCTAAAATTGAAACTTACATTCTTATCACAATTAAGCCAAAAACCCTTAAGATCGAATTCACCTTTACTCCTATAAGGTGAATTAGTGCTCGCTTTTTGTCTTAGGAAAAACAAATGAAATTTATGTTGTTTTCTCAAAATCATTATGAAACAAACACAAAGGTTCTGTCTAGTTTGCTGCTTCTATTTTTTGGATCCTCGTCTTTGCCTTGTCATCTAGACTCTCCAAGTTCATCGTACTTTTTCCAATTTGATTAGCCCTTGCATTTATCATGTGAATATATCTTTCCCACGCTTCTCTAATGGAGATACCTATGCAACTTCTCTTTCTACTTGCTTTATTCGCATGCAAAATGACATTGTCTAGTAGAACATTAATTGGATCTCATGTAGCCTTTTTCTATAGGGGTAAGGAATTTAAGCTTCAAACAAAATGTTGTTGCGACCATCTTTTCCATCCTTATGATTGATCTACCAAATATGGCATTATAGGCTGAGGGATGGTCAACCATCAAGAATTCTATCATCTCTGTCTTTGTATGCTGACCATCGCCTAACGTGACTGATAAAGTTGCTGCCACTTTGACCTCTATTGGCTGGTTAGCGAAGCCATAAATAGGTCTCATGCTCTTGAGTATTGATTCCTTAAAACCATCAACTTGAATGTCTATCAATGTAAAACTTCCACTGCACTTCAGGGTCAACTAATATTCTCTTCACTTGAAACCCAATTATGGTCGCTGATAACCACCAGAAGGTCATTACTATTTACATCTAATAGTTGCTCTTAGTCAATTCCATTAAGCCCAAGTTGCCATGATTGCCCCGAGTGAGGCTTTTTTAATGGAGCATTGATGAACACTGCATTCTTCAAATATGCCTTCCTCTTAGCGTTAAGTCTTGTCCAATCCTAATTATTTTCCACTATCACGTTGATGACTCCCTTAAGTAGTTGCTTATCTCTTGCTTTGTCCTCTCTAAACTCTTGAGAACAAGCTACATTTCAATTACCATACTCTGTTATTTCGATTTTGAAGGGTTGAGCTACATACTACTTTAACTATCCCTTCCACACAATAGATTCAATTGCACCCTTTAGGTGTATACAGTTTTATTCTTGTGATCATGAGCATTATGAAACTAACACCTATGGGCTGACTGTAAAGTGACTAGGTTTCATCAATGGGGGTGTTTCCAAAATTCCTTAATTTTCTATCTAGCTAAGAATATAAGCGACGAAGTAACGTTAGGTGTATAAGTTTCAAATCTGTTATATGGAGCTCTTTCAATTTGCTTTCGTTGTTGATTCCACTACCTACCATCTCTCCTTCTGCTCATCGAGTTCATAGAATTAGCAAGGTTAGAAAAATGTTGGCCCTTAAATGTAAGTGTATGTTAGGATTTCGCCTTTGGTGATCATGTAATGGTGGGAAACCTCTGTGCGAGCTATTATAGCTTTCTAGTGAAGGTTCAACATAAAACTTAAATAATTGAATGTTAGCTCCTTGAAGTTCTTTAGTTTCTGCGTACTTATGTGCCTTCTCAAATAAAGTTGACAACCTCTCTGGTTGGTCATTTATCAATGCATACTTTAAATGCTCATGCACTGCCCCTGCAATAAACGCTTGTATCGCCCATTCATCCGTTAACCCCTTGGTTTTCATCATTGCGGTATTAAATCTGCAGATGAATTCTTGGAGGGGCTCGTCGTTCTTCTTTTTTAATGGAGAGAAGTAGGACTTTGCTGCAACATTTTATTGGCGAGGAATCGACTCATGAATAGGTTTATAAAGGAATGTATGAAGCCCTTTGGTAAAGACAAATACCAAGATTTTCATTATCTCTTAGGGTCATCGAAAAGGCGTGACATTTCACTGCGTTTGAAGTGCCCAATATATTCATTTTATTATCGTAGTGCGCTAAATTGTCTTGAGGGTCGCCTTGGCCATTATACGTCTCTTTAGATAGCTTGAGAGTTTGACACATAGATTTTCCTACCACTCTAGAGCCAAGGGTTCATTAGAGTAATCCCATTCAAACTCGATGGACCTGCCTTTGC
This sequence comes from Gossypium rotundifolium, assembly GCA_025506655.1. Lineage (NCBI taxonomy): Eukaryota > Viridiplantae > Streptophyta > Magnoliopsida > Malvales > Malvaceae > Gossypium > Gossypium rotundifolium. Next base: position 3,947,970 of record CP106725.1, on the reverse strand, counting down.
AAAAAAGGCTGCATTTCCTTCCTAAGAGTCTCCATTTGCTCTTAAAAGAGTTGGCTTGCCTTTGTGGGTTATGCATTTGTGGTTAGTATATGGGTCAGCCTATAGGTTTCTGATGGACTTTGGACTCTTTTTATTAAAGGATTGAACTGTCTCTTCCCATTATGCTTCAAGTTGAAGGCTTCTATTTTTGGGGGTTTTGCTTTGAGTTCTTCTATAATCTTCTTATTCCTAAAATTCACCTCTTGTTGTTGCTAATATATTCGTTGCTGCATGGAAATTTGTTCTCAAGTATCCTCATTTTTTTCTTGCATCTCTGTGAACTACTGTAAGCTAGAGTTTAGGCTTGTGAAGTTTGCTCTCCATGGCTGCCTTAAGGAGGTGGTGGTTGGTTTTGTTGCTTTGGATATTGAGTGTAATATGTAGGTGGCGAGGGTCATACAGGTTATGTAGATAATAATGGTGGTTTGGTTGCAACTGTTGTGGAAAATATTGTTGCCTCCTACTAGTCTAAGTTGAGTTGTTTGAAGTCGGTACTAAGCTTGAGAATCTAGTTCTCATTCTTCTTTATCATTCTTCTTTATACATACAAGAATGTGTAAGCTAGAATGAATTATGTATGTTTACGCTCATCAAATCAATTATTAAGGGAAAAATGTGACGAAAGTTGATGTTATAGTTCATTTCATAAGTTGAGAGTTACAAGATGAAAATAGAGCTAATTAGGGAGAAATAAGGAGCTAGAAAAAGGAGGAAGAGAGTATAATTATTGAGGAAAGTTGGAATAAGAGGAGAGAGAAGGAATCATTGGTTAAGGAATAGGAGATGTATAGTGGAAGACCACTAATCAATTAGGTATTTTGAAGAAGGTAGTAATCTAAGGGTAGGTTTGGATGAAAGGTATGTTTATCTGCGAGTCAAATACAGGGAGTATCCATCGTAAGAGTGAAGGTGTACATGCACAACTATCATTTTAACCTTTTAACTTTCACAGGTAACGTACATATTTTTCTGACTAGTTTGAATTTTGTTTTTTTATCGAGGGGGCGCAATTTAACCACAGGCGCAAATGGCAGGCAAAAAATCTCTTCTCTTATCCCTGGGAACAAAACACCAGAGTCCACAGTCCAAGGCTTCTTCCCCAAATATCCGCTTTCTATCTACCTTCTCGGATTCGGAAACCATTTCTCCGACGTCGTTTCAAACATGGTCTTAGGATCTTCTTCCTCACTCACTTCAACGCGCCTTTCCTTCCCTTCAAACATATCATCCATCAAAACCTCCAAAAATCCACCGTCGTTTCACTTGCTCTGCGTTAAGGCCTCCGCCACCAACTCCCCCCCTAAAGCCCGTTTTGTCGCTCGTCGAAAGGAGTCCATTTCCGTTCGCCAGTTGAACCGCCCTCTCAGTAATCTTGCACCACAATTATATATATTGTTTTCTTTTACTTATTTCTTTTTTGCTGTTTGTCTTAAGGTTTATAAAATTATTTATGCATTTAACTATTTTTAAATTGTTAAAAGGGTTTGATTCTATTTAATTAACAGTTTTCTATATAATTATAAATAGCCAAATTAACGATCCATATAATTACTTAAAACATTTTTTTAATTTCTTTAAGTATTTTTTTACACCAAAAGAATATTTTATTTTTAAAATAGATGGGTCACTCTCTTAATCTGGTTTGGGAAAGTAAAAACTCTGTTGAAGCCTGATGAGATAATTTTTTTGTGTTATTATTTTAATTGGGATTTTGTTTTGATGGTGCAGTTGAGTATATGAGCTTACCAGCGAGCCAATACTCGGTGCTGGATGCAGAAAGGATTGAGAGGGTAGATGATAATACATTTAGGTGTTATGTATATAGGTTTAAGTTTTTCAATTTCGAGGTTTGCCCTGTTTTGCTTGTTAGAGTTGAAGAACAGCCTAATGGTTGCTGTATTAAGCTCTTGTCTTGTAAGGTAATCTCAAAGTTCCATTCCATGAATTTGTTAAAATATACTTTGCATCTAATATTTGTTAACATTTTGAAGTGCAACATTTCTTGAAATGGTATCTTAATCGGTATTTCTAGGAACTTAGACATACTGCTTAGAAACACTCTTCAGATACTGAAAGGTCGCTAATATATACATTTTAGATTTTTTTAGATTTTCTTGAATTTTGAGAATGTCATAATGTTCTGTCCACTGATTGCAGCTGGAGGGCTCACCAATTGTGGTTGCACAGAATGATAAGTTTGATGGTAAGTATCTGTCTGTAACTTCCCCATCCAATAAAGATATCATATTTTTAGTTTTGAATGTTATGTGATAAGGTCAATTAAGGATAAATCCCTAGTTATTGTCAATTCTTATTGTGGGTTTTGTTTAATCTTGTTGTATGATATTTTCTTTGTTATGTATTAAGCCGTGGCTCATCAAAGAAGTATATAATTGATTCATAGCTGAAGCAGTATCAGGCTATCAGTAAAAAAGCACTAGTACTATGTTTAAAAGGCAATGAGACTTTTGTGAAGCTTGAGCATCTCAGAAACATGTCTTCGACCGATGCTTTTTTATCCGATTGTCTTTCAATAGAATAAGTTGAATTATGTAGGTGACCTGTTACTTTTACCCTGATTTATTTTAATTACTTTCTAATTTAACAATTATCTGTAGTTTCTTCTAATCCAAATTACAAGCAGCAGGTTTTACAACTAATTATTGCATAATGCAAACTGCAAAAGGCAGTTTATGCTTGTTCCGTTATACGAGATTGTGCAAATGAAATTTCATAGTTTATTTGATTTGTCTGATTTAGATTAAAATCCTTTACTGGGTCTGTTTCCTTTTCTTTATTCAAATAAAAGAACCATTTCTCCTCTCAATCTCGTTGTAGCTTATTTTTCATCTGTGGCTCCAAATTGGCTATTGACGTTAATGAGAACAATAAATTTAAATATGTATTGTCTTAACATACTTTTTTCCCCACAATTATTGACTATATATGGTTGTTGCTAGCTGTTGTCATTTTGTCACTACATGCGCACTAGGATAGACCTTTAACTTGTATGTATTCTGTTCTCCCCTTATTCTGTATTTGAATTCCATTTGGTCATATGCAATGTTTTAACTAGCTTATTAGCTTTATTTTTCAAAACCATTTTTATGTGTGAGTGTCATCCAGTGTTGTGAAGCACAAGGTGCAGTCTAGGTGCTAAAACCCTTATATTGCTTTAGGCGCAAGGTGCAAAAAAAGCACCAGCCAGAGTGAAGTAAACCGCAATATGTATGTGAGATTTTTCTAGTCTGTGCTTGCATATATAATATATAAAGCTTAAGATATATAGTAAACTCTAAAGTGTGGTGTAGTTTATCTACAAAACATGCAATTTTTTCACTGGTCAATATGGATGATTTTCTTATGCTGTTGAATGCTCAAATATTGAGAAGGATAGAGTTTGATGTTCTCTCTTTTTTTTACTAATAAAGGCATATCAAATGAAAACACTGAAAAGTAAAATGAAATTTAAAGTGAAATTCAATCAGGCGAGCCCTGTTTTCTTACATATGCCTATTGCCTTTAAAAAAGTCCCTAAGCTCACCAAGCATGTGCCTGATCAAATGGGACTCGCCTAATGGGTATGAGGTGTTTTTGTTGAATAATGCTAAGACGTAGGCATATCTAGGCACATGCCTTGACCACACTGGTGTCATCTTTGTAAGCTTTCTTTGTCAAAAGCATTTTTGTAGGTAGGTGGGTTGGGGTGTGTGTGGATATTGCTAGCTTTGTACTGAAAAAGTAGATTAACATAATAAAACCTTAACGTTCTACAGAATCTCATCATTCTCTGCTATTTCATCTCACCTTGCAAATTGAATGTATATATTTAGCTCTTTTCTACTCAAGTGCCTTTGCTGCTTGGGGTACTGTTCTGATAAGCTTGGATGTCTTAACTAATTTGTGTAGCTAGCCACTTTTTTTGGGTTGTGCCTTGTGGGGTGCCATTGGTTTTGATGAGACATTGAACAACTGCAGCATGATGTTAAGGAATTGACAACTTGCTTAGTCATTATCTGTTTGAGTCAGTTATACCTAAATTTAGGTGCAATTTTTCTTTCTGGCATGCTTTGACACTGATTTGATATGAAAATGCAGCTTCTATGGTCAACCGAATATCATGCGATACCAACCGAAATGACTCATTAGTACAAGAGCTTACATCGGACGCAGTTATTGAGGTAGTGTTTGCAAATTAATCTTTCTCCAATATCGCCATTGCGTTTCAGAGAGGCATATATTTCTTACTGCAATTTGCAATTCTATGTTTAATCTAGGTCAACATCGAGGTTCCTTTTGCATTTAGACCAATTCCATTGGGAATGATTGAATCAAGTGGGACCCAAGTCCTTGAACAAATACTCAGGCTGATGCTGCCCCGTTTTATGGCGCAGGTTTGTAGAATATTACTCAAGATTTCTTTTTCACTGATTCACTGATTTCTTTTTCCCTCAATACTTAAATTGTTGCTTTGCTCTTCATTTTTCTTGAAGTTTCCATGTTCGATACCCCTGAGTATCTTCCATATACATGAAAAAACTTAGAAAAATTTGACCATAACTATGTCAAACGCATATCTTTATCTAACATACACCCTAGTCCAAATAACATAACTTCCTACATGAAGTGCAATGTAGATATGCAAATTTAGTATGTAAGCAGATATTTTTGGCAGTTTGAGTTTTTCTCAGACAGCTTACTTTAAACTCCTTGGTAATAGTCACGTTAAACTCATAATTTGTTTGCTAGATTCTTCTCTGTGGTCAATGAGGTCCAATTTGAAGTTAAGTTTTATAATTGACTATCAATTAAAGGTTATCTGTCAAAATGATAGAAAATAAAGATGGTGGCAGCACTTCTTGGATCCAACTATTACATTTACATTTATGTTTGATTGTCAATTGGGAATTGTTTTCAAGATTACATGCTTATAAAGAATGTAAGACTATACTATTTTGATTGTTGATACAAAGGGTATAATATATACCCGTCTAGTCTGATCCAAACCTAAAATTTGACTTAATCAACCAGAAACCAATCCCGACCCAATGTTTTGTGACCATAAAAAGTCAATAACATGAATCTGTCCAACCTTAACATGAATTGATCGAACCCGAGTTGATCTGAGCATGAAACAATCCAAACCGAAACACCCGAACTTGAAAGTACTCAAACAAGTAATCTTGAAATGACTTGATCCTAAAGTGATTAGAATCCAAAATGATCTGAATTTATGATGACCCGACTGGAAAAATCCAAGCCTCAAACCCAAGACCACTTGAATCCAAAATTGACCCAAACTTGGAATTAATTCAAACCAAAATGATCTGAAATTTTTAAAATCCAAATTGAGTAGATCTGAAATCAATTTGACTCACACAATAGACTGGTCTAGTACAATATATTAACTAGAAAAACTATTTATATCTTCTACTTCTGTTTTGAGTTATATTATTTATAGTGGTAGAAATAACTTTTAGGAAGTTCTTGGAATTTCCCTTATAGAGTATTATAAACTTCTAGTTCACGGGAAGCCTCTCTGTATTCAGAGACAAGTTTAGCAGTGGATCATGTTATGGTGCTTATATGGGTGGGAATGACATTAGAGAGCCCTTTGATCTAAAAATATTTTTTCAGCAGGTTTCACTTTTGGAATGAGTTTTTGCTCAAACAAACCCAAACATTTAATTGTTTGCATGAATGGCGTTGACAAATATAGCTGGTGATTGAAAATGTTCCTGACTATTCTTCTGTTTGTCTCTTGTTCTTTCATGCATTTAGAAAGTCTTCGGAGGATCATATCTTCATTAAAAAAACACTTTCAAAAGAAATGGATTTACGTATGCTGGACACTGATGCATACCCGATTTTTCACATCCGAGTCTGAGTAACATAGGTGCTTGATATCATATTTTTTTTCTAATGTGCAGTTGCAGCAAGTGCTGCTTCTACTGGAATTGATTTGTTTCTGTAATTGGAAATATGAAAATATGAAGCAACAAGTGTAACTTAAAGTAAATGCTCAATTCTGCATTTTGAATGACATAGTTGTGATACCTTTCTGTGTTGGCAGCTTGTTAAAGACTATCAAGCATGGGCTTCTGGTGATACCTCAAGGCAACCTCTTGGAACCGGGGAAATATGAAATCACGCAAGATAAGATTTCTTCAAACTCTCTTTGAAATTGTCATCTTGTTCAATTTTGGCAGCATAATATGTTGACTGTAATATATAGGCAGTTTAGTGTTCCTCAGCACTGAGGTGCAACAAATTAAGAAAATTCATTGTATTCATCCAATGTCAGTCATGCAGACTCTAGGATCAGTATATCCCTCCTATTCTGATGAAATTCTGGCAACTTTTTTCAGTTTTCTCTTTGGATTTTAAGTTGGATTAAACAAAATGATAGATGGTCTTGTTATGTCGAACCTGACGATTTAGGACATGATATGAACATACAGAGCATGATTGTTGCAGATTGCCTGGTATCTCTCTCGCTCACAGAATTATGAGAATGCAATTATGCTCTTCACACATAGTTGTTGCAGATTGCATGATCAAGGATATGATGCAGATGAGGGTGAAGAGGAAAGCTAAATAGAATTAACTAAAACTCATTCTCCACTGGCAATAATATCAATTTCAATCGAAGTAAGACTCAACCGGCAGAATAAAAAAGAAAATTAAACACAACAATTAATGGTAATATATTTATTGATTAAAAAATTAGATAGGGAGAAATTAAATTAATACATTGAATGAATTTAAATTAAAAGTATTAACAAATTTATTATACCAAACATTTTTACCTTAATTTTTTTAATTTAAAATGTAAAGTATTTCAAAATACATTTTCAAATAAAATCTTACTTTATTTTTGTGGATTATAACTTTAGATTCTTATATCTATTATTAAAATCAATTTACTTTTGTGGATAATTGATTAGGATATTAATATTTGATTTTTTTTACTTTTAAATATTTAATTTAATTATTTTATTTTATTTTATTTTATTAAATTCAAATATCAAAATATTACATGATAAATTATTTAATTTGAATTAAAATTAAAATAATAATGTTCAAATTTAATAAAATAATAAACAAATTTATGAATTTAAATCTAGACACAATGATATGTTTTCAACCCAACAAGGAATTAAAGAACTATTCTCGATCAAATAATAAATTAGAGATAATAATGCGTTCTTGACTCAATAGAGAATTAGAGGACTCTCATCGACCCAACAAGGAATACGAGAGTCAAATAAAGTATGCCCAACACTAAAACACCATTTGATATATCTAATCTTATGACATGTCAACTATATTCGAAACTTTATCTGACATCGTTTAATAGGACATTTCCGTTATTATATATCATCAAAGCATATTTTAGTACAACTTTCACCATAATATCCAATCACAACTCATATTCAATATTATGCCAATCATTGTGAAATCATCAAACATAAATTCATATTCATATAGCATGATCACATAATTCAACTCATCATGAAATCAACATATCTTACCACATATTATAATAGTGAAATTCACATATACTTATGTAAGTACAAATTGAAGTCGCTAGTCGTTGATCACTTTCATCTTTCTTTTCTCCTTTTAAATCTCAATGTCATCTTTAGTTACATACGATAATATGTTTATGAAAACATCGTTAGTTTCACGGTCAAATATAGCCATTAAAATCAAAACATGAATGAATATTTTTTTACTTATGTCCCTGAGAACCCTAATATCCAAAATTCCCATATTTTATCATTCTCCCGTTCGAATCTAAATCCAACTTTATAACTATACTCTAAGTACCTCCATCTATCTATAAACACTATTCTTCTTCAAAGTTGTCATCATATTTGTCTCTATTTTAAGCATTCGTCCATGGTTTCTTGATCAATTCATGATAAATTCCAATTCTAACACATGGTCACGTATATCAACTTGCGTAAAGCTAAGGATTCAAAAAAAAAAATCAAAAGAAAAGATCTCTTTACCTTATGGTTTGATGCACCACAATGGGAGAGAACCTTAAGGATATTTTCTTCCTCTTTTTTTCTTTCATTGTACAGTGGAGAAAGGACGAAGATGAACGTTGTTTCATCCTTCTCTCTCCCACTATTATGTATGTGTATAAATAATTAAACTTAATTGACAATAACAATAAATAAATCAATGGCTATAGTTTCATCATGAAACACTTGGTGGAAATTAGTGGCAATGATCACACTTAGACACTAACCACATATTAATAATAGTTTATTTAGTCTTAGGTCCTTGCCTGAAATACTATATTAGAACTAGTTTAATCTCTCATCTAATTCTCTCTACTTCTTTTATAAATTACTAGCACTGCTCATCCCTCAATTGATCACAACTCTAAAAGGTTACTAGCATTGCTCATCACTACTTAGTGGAGTTTGTCTAGGATATCATCTAACCTTTTACCATGAATGCAAACACTGGTGATGCATATACATTGAAACACACGCCTATACTCTAAATATGTAGTTTCTAGATTTCTAACATATAATAAAATAATTTTTTTTAGGTTTTTTTAATAAATTGAATTAAATTTTTATATCACACTTAAACCAGCTCGAGTTTTGAACACTTTATAAGTAAGTAAATAAATAAATAAATAAAAATAAGGGTATGTAAAAGCAAATAAATCTCTTTTGAGTCAGAAGTTGAGTTTGTTTCTACTTTAAGTAACGTCTATTGTTTCCTCTTCACAAAATTATCTCTTCTTTATTCAGTCAACATTAGGATGCTAATTAAGAATCGCTTATGCTCTACGCTCTCTTCTTTTCTTTTTTCCTTTTCAAAGTTATTCCTAATTAACTCACAAATAATGCCTACTCTAATCTAGTCATTGACTTTTGGCAATGCTATTTAGAACGGTTTGAAAAGTGGCTTTAACTGGTTAGATTGAGAATCGGTATGAACCGATTAAAAAATCAATTGAATTGATGATTGAATCGAATTTTATTTAATTAAGGGTATAGACTATTTCAACTAACTAATAATATTACGTAGAAGAACCAATTACATAAAATTAAATAGTAGATACTGAATTCTAAATTTAAACATAATAGAGAGACCATATCTATAATTTGGTCTAAAACAATATATGTTTAACACGATCATTCGTCCATTTATTTAATAATAAAAGGGTGACTGTTTAGTACACTAGTAGAAAGTTTTTACTCCGGAAACAAGATTGAGATTTTGGCACATGTCCTATTGATAGTTTTATAAAATTTTAATTTAATGTAATTGGTATAAGTAACTGTATGTTTATCGAAAATGGATCTAGATAGCAAATTAATATTTACTAAAAAAAATAAAAACTTATATATGTATGTACCACCCCTTTTTTTCATTACTGATTCGATTATATCTATTCTCTTTTTTACATAATGCCTAGAATTACCTATAGTCTCTCTTCAATCCATAAATAAGAAGATAATGCGCTTCAACCCACTCGAACTCACGTCCTCCTGCATTAGCAACAATAACCATGACAATCGAATTAAGACACAACCGGCTAAACGCTTAAATATTTAAAATAATTAAATCTAATTTTGAAAAATAAAATTATTTTAAAAATTGAAAAGCAAGATATGCAAATAAAATATATTAAAAGTATAAAAATTAAAATTATTTGTTAAAAATAATACTAATTTTAAATACTCATACCAAAAATAATATTTTAAAATACTTAAATTTTACATAAAAATTTATTTAAAAATAACAATCAATCCTAAATCCTAAAATAGTCCTAAAATATAATAATTTTTAAATATTTAAAATTTTACAAATTAAAAAATAAAAAAATAAAAGAATGGCTTGATAGCGTAAAAAGCACTTGAACTTTTTCAAGAAAAGCAACTAAGCTCTTTTTTTTTTTTTTACACTCAATTGGGTACTTGAACTACCAAAATACATCAAAAGGTCATTGGACCATTAAAGTTAACGACCCCGTTGTTTCAATTAAAGCCATCACGTGTCGTAACATTACGTGACATGTATCGAAAAATAATAAAAGAAATAAAATTTGATAAAAGTTATAGAAAATATTAAAATTTTATAAAAAATTATAGAAAATGTTTAAAATTTATAATAAAATAGAATTTTTTATAGAATTCACAAATTATAAAAAATCGTAAAGAATTTATAAAAAAATTCAAATGTTCTAATGATTTGTTATAACAATTCAAATGTTGTTTTAGTAAATTTTCTTCACCATTTTTTTAATTAGGCTTATTATTTTTATATTTTATAAAATTTTAATTTTTTATAATTTTATAAATTTTTACACATTTATTGTAATTTTAAAAACTACATCCAAAATGAATTTAAACGAACTGGTGTCTAGATCCAAATGAACGAGGACAACCATTTGTTTGGGTTTATTCTATATTTATTTTTTTATTTGCTGGTGACATTTATTAATCAAATTGTCAAAGTACGAAATTCATATTGACAAATTAAATAAGGTTAAAATTTTCCAAAGTCCCTGTACTTTTTAAAATTAGAAATTTAGTCCCTTTACTTTTTAGATTTTAAAATTTAGGTCCAACTATTAACATTAATAAATTATTTTTGTTAAATTCTGTTGCTGTGATATTTTTGAAATAAAAAAACACTCAATTGGCAATCATGTAATTAAAAATTAACTTGAATTTAACAAAAAATTTAGCAATTGAATATGAATTTTGATATCTAAAAGGTATAGGATTAAATTCTATTTTTAAAAAGTATAAGAACTTGTGACATATTTTAACCATTAAATAATTGAAAGATAACGTAAGACATTATCTTTATATTCTACCATCATGATGCAAAAAACATGATCCAAAAAGACAAAACAATAGCATTATGACAAGCACATTGGGCCATTCTCATTTTCTCTCCCTTTCTGTCACTTTCTCGAGGAAAATCATCTCCGAGAAATTCGAATCTAAGTTTTGGGTAATCCCAAAGCCATGTCAATCACTCACAAAGTTTCCCACATGTCAAACCAAAATTAAATAATAAATAGTATTAATAATCAAGAAAAACAAAACCCAACCATTTTAAGTTTGAATCAACAAAGTAATAAAATAATATTGATTAGAAACTTCAAACTAATCTCTTCTTCTTCTTCTTCTTCTTCTTCTTTTTCAAACTTAAACTACCAACCATCCCCAAGAACAAATTTTCAATGCTATTCATTGCAACCCATTCACTGGTAAAAGCAGGAAAATGAGAAACAGTATATGTATATATATATATATATATGATCTGATAAAATTACATTGAAAACCAGATCATATAAAATGAACATGGGATCCAAACGTCTGAACAATTTACAGACTTGGTTTGAATCCTAGTGGTAGAATTTGCATGTAATTTCAATTCATTACAAACAGACGAGGAAAACAAATAAATAAATAAATGATAAGGTTGTTTCATATACAAGGGCACCTCCTTTTAGAGTGAGAATCATCAAAAGCAGCTTTGAAAAACGCATCCACTTCATCCCTGTTAACCATTTCCAGGAATTGGAATTGTAGAGACAGCTTCCGTTTGCATGAAAGGGGCCTGGTCTTAGGTTTCTTGGGCGCTGGCGGACATGACACAACTGCTGGGATCTTGTTTTCTTTGGAGCAGGGAGTTTTACATAGGGTTTGATCTTCAGTGGGTGATTGAATCTTCAGTTTGGGTAATCTTAAAAGATCTGTAGACATCTTCCTAAATAAAAAAAAAAATGGAGGTTCAAACAATGAAGGAAGAGAAGAAGACGTGTGAAGGGAGGCAAGAGAATGGAGGTGTTAGGAATCCTTTTATATTGTTCATGTGAAGGAGAGTTGATGGAATTATTTAATGAATTTGGTATAATCTTTAGTGTGTGAAAACTTTCTGTATAAGCTAGATTGATGAGTTGGGGTTTGGGTGGGTTGCTTTTTCAGTCTTCTTACTTTATTTTTTCTTTTACCTGTTTTGTTGGGGGCACCAAGATTTTGCTTTGCCTTTTTATGCAATCTGGTTTTTTTTTTTTTAATTAACATTCTACTCTTTCAAACTCTCGATAATACATTTTTTCTTATATTGATAACAATATCTATGTCAAACTCAATCAAATGAAATCTAAATTCTTATGGTTGTTTACATGTCTTATTGAATCAAATCAGTAACTCTGAAAATATGTGATAATATGCTTTGCTTGTAATAATTATCTATTGACGGTTGATGTTACCTTCCATCGAGTTATCAATTTAGTGACTAATTAATCAAAATATTTTATTTTTAATAAATAATAAATATTATTTTGAAAGTAATTTTATCTTTTTATATACCATTTAAAAAATATTTGTACGTAATGGGATTTGAACTCAAAATATTATCATTTTAATCTTTTAACTTTACAATTTCATTTAAAAAATACATAATATTTTTGCTCACACACTCTCTTTAGTATTTTTATAAGATAGGTGATCAATCTTTCAATACTTTCAAGTGTGGCTCCCTAATTTCGTAACAACTCTTCCTTTCAAGCATTATCGATTAATATATAGAAAATTAAGATTGTGACTTTTAATGTGATAGATTATTATAGGATTTTTATGCAAGATTTAGTTTTTATTGATTAATTTTTTTGGGATATTGATTTTATACAAAAATTCTAACATCTTGATTGGATAATAATTATTTTTTAAAGGTTGATTATAAATTCGTGAAAAAAAATTAGATTTGATGTCTTAATGATCTTGAATTTCTTGAACTTTGATTAAAAATTTTGCATTTTTATTTAGAAATTGTTGTCACTAGTGTGATTGTTGTGAATAGGGGTGAGTATTCGATCGAGTCGAGTCAAAAAATTTCAAGTTAGTCGAGTTGACGAATCCTATTTTTGCAACCGAATTCAATTTGAATTTTTTTCGAATCGGATCGAATCGAGTCAAAAAATTTCGAGTCAAGTCGAGTCGAGTTAATGAATCCTATTATTTATACTTAATGTTGCATTTACATGAACCAATTATTTAACTAGTAAATGAAGTATAAAGTTATTTAACTACATAAATAATATAATAATTTTGCCTTTTAACTTAATGAGTAAATATTTATCAAAACAACGTAGTTTTGACTTTTAACTTAATAATTTTAACTTTTAACTTTAGAAAAGGTAAACATTTATCAAAATGACGTAGTTTTGCCTTTTCTTATTCTGATTTTTGGATAACCCGAATTGTGTAATTCACATTCGAGTTAAACCGAAAAACTTAATTTTTTATTCGAGTTGATCCAAAAAACTTGATTAACTCAAATGACTTGAACTATTTAATTCAAAATTTGAAAATTTTATCGAGTTTTTCAAATCGAATCGAATGTTACTCACCCCTAGTTGTGAATCTTGTATTTTTGTTATCTAGTGTTTGACATACTGCATTATCATAATACCAAAAGTGATTTTTATTCTCGTGAAATAAAATTAGTAGTTGTATGTTGGCTTTATGAAAACATTTATGTGTTTAAGATTTAAATTTATTTGTTAAAATTATTTAACAGAAATGAAAATTATTTTAAGAAATACAAGGCAATTAAAAAAAGGGTAAAAGGTCAAGAAACCTTTCAACCAATTCAAGGTTAAGAACTAAGATTATAGATTATCTTCTAAATGATAGAGACAATATACAAAGGGCATATTTGCAAAAAGAACCTTGTCAACCTCGCAATCACAACTTTCCCTAAAGAAAAATTGCGAGTTAATATTATATATTGTTTTTATTAAGGACTAATATTATTCTACTTTATCTATAGTATATATATGTGTATATATATTAAGAGTTTGACTAAGTTGAGGTCACTCATTAACTAGGTCTTAACTCAATTGTAGAATTACTTAAAACCCTTTCCTTTTACAAAATAACATATATTATTTTGAGGGTATTTATGTCTTTTGTATTTTGATAAATTTAGAACAATATATTCATAAAATAAGAATTGTAAAATTTGAATCAAAGACATTATGATATGCACTATTTCAACCAAACCTACATTTAGTTTTTATATTAATTTTTATAAATTTGGTACATATTTTTTCACTCACATTGTAGGTTTATCATTAGGTTTAATTGTTTGAGTTAAGAATCTTTTATTTTATTTCTTTACTTTTCTTAGAATAATTTGGAAATTTTACTATAACACTTTTGTTAAAGGAAATAATTTGATAATAAATATGTCGATATGAGTACTCAACATGGAGGAGAAGGTGGTGGAGGTACGAGTTTAGGTGTTAAAGGAGAGGAGAGAAGAAAGAATGAGAAAGCTTGGTGACACTTAGGTTTTGCTTGGCGGAGTGAAAAAAAAATTAGAAAGATGGAAAATTGAAAGGATAGAAAAAAATAGAAAGACGGAAGATATAAAATTTCTTTTCATAGATAGGCGTGCTTGGTAAGAAAGATGAAAAATGGAAAGAAAATTATTTTTCTTCCATCCATGGCTTGGTAGATTTGAAAAATGAAAGGAAAATAAAAATAAAATAAAACATTTGAAAAATACATAATTTTGAACTAACATACACATCTCTCTCATTTTTTTTCTTCTCATCATTTCAATTTGGAATGATTGATTTTTCTGCATTAAGATAGAAAACGATCATCTCTCATATTTTCTTTCCTCTAACTTTTATTTCTTACCAACCACAATCAAATTTTATTTTCTTTCCACTTTTTCATTCCCTCCTTACATCCATCAACTTTTTCACTCAACCAAGCACATTCTTAAAGGTTTTTTTCGGCAAGAAGGGGAGATCCTTAGTCCTTTATGCTCTGGGGTATATATAGAGGGATCACCCATTGTCTTGTAATGCCACGCAACCAAACAGTACGAAGGGTAGGCAATGATCATGAGGTCGACAGGCAGTAGGATCATTACAGTATAATTGTCATCATATATTATATTGTGTGGTATTACTCTGACATTCTGATCTTCCCTGAGATTGTATGAGGTTGTTGTGTCTCAATGATCCCTTAGTGGGTCCCATGAGGGGTGTGTAGTGGAACATCTCTAAACTAGTTCGAATAGGATACGCGGGAAGTTCTCCTTGGACCATCCTAAGCAAGGGGTTGCCATGAACTATTCGTAGCAAGACATGTGTGGACCGTTTCCAACGAAGAGTCACCCGTGAGTTGTGTCATGTCTCGCTACAAGTTATGCTAGGAGTATAACAAAACAAAAAATTTATGCATGAAATTACTATAAAACTAAAAGATCTTTCTAATCTTAAAAAAGGTTTTTATATGAATAAAAATAAAGAAAAAGATTAATTTTTTTATGATTAATTTTTAATTAATATAAAAACATAATACTTGCATTCGATATAATTTGGAAATAAAAGAAATTTTATGTTAGTGTACTTTTTTAATAATTTTATTATAGATTTTGATCATATCTCGTTCTTTTTACATAATGTATAAAATTACCCATAATCCTCCCAACCCATAAATAGGAGGATAATACGCTTCAGTGCACTCGAACCAACATCCTCCTATATTGACAACAACGTCCATATCAATCAAGACTCAATTACATATGCTAATGTAATTTTTAGTTAGCTTACACTTTTTGAGTTCACTTTTTTTTTTAAATATATAAAATTATATATTAAAAATAAATATATTAATAAACATTCATATAGATAATAAATATTAACAATGTCTAAAAGCAAACTGCTATCGGCGAAATAATAATTAAAAATTATTTTTAAAAATTCGATTTGAGAGAACAATAATTAAATTATTATTTGGGGATATGCTTTCAAATAATAATACATTATTTCCTATTAATTCAAGAGGAATTTGATGAGTGAATTAAACTTAAATAATATCTTGTACTACAAATTGATAGTGAATTAATTTATGAATATAACCTTGCAGATTTAGTAAATTTTGAATTACATAACCAATATTGGAAGGAAAATTCTTCACATGAAAAGGGTTTTTTTTTTTTCTATTTAGCAGGGTGAAGTTAGAATTTTTTTTGGAGAGATTAAAATTAAATTATATATTTTATAAGAATTAAAATATAATTTCATTAATATATTAATTTACATATTTATAATTTTAAAAAATCAAATCAAAATTTTATTATTTTAGAAATCAAACTATAATTTTAACATATTATTTATAATTGCATAAATTTTAAAGAAGTCTAAAGGTAAATTTTAAATTTAAAATGTCACTAACTTTTTTTTCAACCATTTCCGCTAATGCTAATTGAGTTTTAGTTTAGTTAATATTGATATTATTATTAGTGCAAAAAGACGTGGATTCGAGTGCGTTGAAGTGTATTATCTTCTTATTTAAGGCTTGAAAAGAGGCTACAAATAATTTTAGACATTATATTAAAAACTAAAATTAAAAATTGTGATATTATACTTAGAGGTGTGCATGGGCGGGCGAGTCGGGTTCGGGTCGGGTCCAAAAAAATTTCGGCCCATTTATCAAGCCCGGCTCGAAATATGGGCCTGAAAAATTATCCAAGCCCGACCCGACATAAAATTGATAGGCCTGAGCCCAGCCCGCTAATATTAATTTTTTAACTTATTTTATTAAAAAATAAAATAAAATAAATCAAATATATTTAAAAATTAAAAAACAAATATTAAAACAAGAAGCAAATATTAATTTTGTATTATTTCATTACCTGGCGCTCATAATATTTCTCCAATTCCAAATATGCATCATTACCTGGAGCTTGACTTTGCTTCAAATGTTGGATTTTTGGCATAGGTGCATGCGTATAATCAAGTATATCCAAGTATATGAAATAATTTCTCCTGTAGGTAGTTATAGATAATTAAATGATAATCTCTTTTCTTCCCTTATTCTAAGAAATGAAGCTAAATTATAAATCATAATTGACATTATTTTATTAAAATATAAATTTAATGCACATTTTCTGCTTTGGAATTCATCTTTTCCGGTTAGAAAAAGAAGTGGGAAAGAGAATATAATACTATGAAGAAAGCTAAATGAAGCAAAGTAAAGACTAAAGAGTAAAGAAATAAATTTAAAAAATTAAAAAAGGATAAAAAATAAATTATTTAATATATATTTCGGGCCGAGCCCTGGCCAAGAAATTCTTACCCGAAAAAACGCACTTCATTAATTTTCTGTCCAATCCTATTTTTCGGGCTTATATTTTTACCCGAACCCTCCTATTTTTAGGACGGACCTTTGGGCCGGGCCGAGTGACCCGACCCATACTCAGCTCTAATTACACTCATATATAAAAAAAAAAAAAAAACTGTGATTAATACCAGATGAACTGTTTGGTGTATACTAGTTGATGGAAGAGTGGCAACATAGAAGAATAGCGGAATTAATTTGTAACACGTGGAACGTGAAACTTACGTTACAGACAAAAGGTTGTGAGCATTCCGTCTTACATACTCATCCAAGATCCTATGAATTATGATTATATTTATATCTATAATATTTATATAATATTTAGTCTTTTTTTTTTTCTTTTTGAGTTCTCCGAATATTTATCGGATCAAACCTAATAATTGATCCTCCGTATCCTGTAAGCACATTAAGGAATAAATGTTGGTCACGAATTTTAAAATTGTTTCATACTCAAAACGAGAATTGAACATTCGACCACTAATTAAAATAAGAGAAATCATGATCATCTCACCTAACTCCCGTGATTATATTTAGCTCTAATCTTTTTGGCCTTCCCCTATTATTCTTTTTGTCATGTGAGTTTGAATTTTATCATGTGTTGATTTTATCAACTTTATATAAAATATAAAAATATTTTGTATAGTCCGTTTCCAATTGAATTAATGTTTCATTAACTCATGACACCAAATTTAGAAATATATATATATATATATATATATCAATTGAGGTCAACAACCTAATTATTTACCATATGGGTTATTTATATTTTAAGTTAATTAATAATTTTAAAAACTTTTATTAGTTAAAAAGGTTTAAAAAATCCTCATTTTCCTTAAAATATTTGCAAAATAAATTTTTTTACCATATTTGATAAGTTCAAAATAAAAATATTTAAATAATTAAAATAAATTAATTTTTTATAAAACCCTATAAATATTTAAAATTGAATTTAATGAGTAGGTTAAAATCTAAGTCCCTATACTCTTATATTTGAAATTTAATCCTGCTACTTTTATTTCAAATAATTTACTCCTTCTACTCTTTAGATTTAAAATAAAAGTTTAATAATTAACACCGTTAAATTTTTTTTTAAATTCAAGTTCATTGAAGCATTACTTTTTAGTTATATGACTATCAAGTGAGTATTTTTTTTAAATTTTAAAATGTCACATCGGTAAAATTGACGAAATAAATTTAATGTGGCGTTAACAATTGAATTTGAATTTTAAAATTTGAAAAGTATAAGAACTGAATTCCAATTTATAAAAAATACAACTTGGAACATATTCAGGGGCGAAGCCAGAGGGGGCTGGCATGGGCCCCGACCCCCTTAAAATATAAAATTATTATTTAGGCCTTTAGAATTGTTTAAAAATTTTAAATTAGTAAAGGTAAAATTACACTTTGGCCCCCCTAAAGTTATAAAAATTTGATTTAATCTTTTATAAATTATAAAGATATAAACTATAAAAAAATTAAAATTTCATCCGCCCTTCCTACGAAATTGTTCGACTTTGCCCCTGAACATATTTTAACTTAATTAGTAACAATTGAATCCATAAATACTTTTTATCTATGTTTGATCTAAGAAATTGTATATATCATACACATATAATAATTTAATATTTTATTTTTGTTAAATAAAATATTGAATTACAAAATATATAAAATAAATTGTAAATTAATGTAAAATTATAAAATAGTTTAAATATATTTTAATTGTTATATAAAAATAAGTTGGATTTTTGGTGCTACAAACCAAAGGAAAAGACTAGAGGCTCACCCTTAGGCGTCCTTTTTTTGGCATATCATCGAGTAGTTCATGAGCACAGTAGAAACAGTTGGTGTGGGCATAATACCTTCTGTTTTTATTTCCTAAAAGGTGACTATATTTTCAAGCCAGCAAATCAGTCGATTTGAAGCTGAATCACATCCTTTCTTCCTCATTGTTCTTCACCTTAGCTTTCCCGAAAAATCCGCCAATAAATGGCGAGCCCCATAACACAGACGATAGGAAACGACTAATGCAACAATTGAGACGGTAACTGGGGCAAGCTGGAATGAAGGTGGAGCCAAAATCACAAATGTATCCATAAATAGCTATGAAGCACTAAAGAGGCAGAAGTATTATAATTCTGTGATGTTGAGGTTCTTGTCATCATCTTCTCCAATACTGGCAAGCTCTTTGGTTTTCAGCTCCGGTTCAAAAGCAATAGTTGAGAAGCTGCAGTACCCAATGGCGACGGTGGATATCGAGAGGAAGCGAGCTACATCAATAGAAGAGACATGCACTGCTAAGAGCCGCGCCAAGCAAGGGGAAGCTAAGTTGAAGAACAAGGCTTCATAGCACTGCGTCACCAGAGTGGTCGAACTTCGGGTCAGGTTATGATATATTTTATTATAATTCTAGTTCAAGGCTTCTATATTAAGAGTCAAATTACATTTTGTCCTCTCTACTCGAAAATGAGAAAAATAGCCCTGTATATTAGATTAAAGTGCAAATGAGTCATTTTGTTAAAAATTCATTTATTTGTACGGTTAAAAACGGGTGTGCTTGACAAGATAATCAGTCAATGACACTTGGTGTACCATGTGTACATGGCATTGATATCAGGACTAATTTTTAACTATAGAATTAGATGGAACTTTTATTAGAAGGACTAGTTTCTCTCTGATCTAAAGTATAAAAATTAATTTACACATTTTTTAAGTAGAGGGAGTAAAATATAATTTTACACCTACTACAAGGATCTTCCTAATACTTTTACCTCCAAGCTTTCAATTTTAAATAATCCCAATTTATATTTATTAGTAAAAACTATTTTTATTTAAATTTAATTATAAATATATACATTATTATAAAATAATTTTTAATTTTTTAAGTAGTGAAACACGTTATTAAATATATTCAACTTTTTCCTATGAGTAATTGTATGAAACAATGTTAAACCAACCTTCATTGGATATCATAAATTTAAGATGTGCTACTTAAATATATTAATTACCTAACAAAAATGAAGTTAACTAAAAGAAGATTGTGAAACTGTTAGTTTCACGTGCCGCGGATTAAAGTTTGAGGTTAATTTATAAAATGAGACTCATTCGACCCACTTGAACTGATTCGATACATGAAATCTATGAAAAAGTTCATCTACTTGAAACTTTGGTGGCTCAGTGAAACGCTCCAATAAAACTAAAGTTATTATGGTAATTAATGTAAATTCTAATGGATAAAGATATATAGAGTTTAAACTCTGATATTGTAGGTAGGCACTAATCTAGTCGTTGATGTAATTTAAACTGCACCATTAGATTTACGAGGGCTCAATTATAAATAAAGGTATTACTCAAACACTTGATGTGCTTATTTCGAGTTTGCTTCCACTATATTCTTTCAATGTTAGACTGACTTAAACATATTTAAAACAAAAAAATCACGAATTAAGTTTTAAACGTGTAACACTAATGCTATGTTTGACATACCAATCTAACAAATGTTACTTAGATCCGATCATTCAGAAATAAAAATAAAAATAAAGCTAATGATCTCATTTGGTTCAATGATGGTGGAAATCCAGTTATAATGAAATGGCATGTGTTGTCATGTTGACATTGGCATTGGATTCTTCCACGTTAGAGCCTTGAAGACGCTTCATCTTCTTCACTATTTTAATCAAAATTTTTGTTGGATTAGGTTTTACCAAACTCATTAATCTTCTCTTTCCACGTGAAAACTGTCTCTTCAATTTTTGCATGGTTCATGTCCTCTATATGGGACACCAACTTTTTGAAAAAGGTAGACCATTGGGTTATAGTCCTTCATCAACCACATTTAAAGCTGCTGAACCACAGATCTTTTGTTTTTAATTGGATTAGGGTTTTACTTCGTAAACTGTAGTGAACAATCATTTTTACCCAGAATTCAGTGAAAAAAGTAAAACCCTAATAATATTAAAGTCAATGGATGAACAACTTTTTTCCAGTTTCTTGATAAAACCAGACAACAACATTCCAAATCTTACCTTGTTAACCTTTCACTTTATTCCTTGTGTCAAACCTTGTTTTAGAATTTTTAACCTTCCCTTTCCTTTCCTTTGCCTTTTTATTTTTATTTTCTTTTCTTCTGTCTCTCTCGTATCAACAATTTATCTAATTGAATCGAGTAATAAATAATTAAATACTTTTTAAATAAAATTTCGAGTTTGAGCTTTGTAAAATCTAAATCTATTTAATTTTAAAATAATTGAATCCGATGTGACTAGTAAATCGAAATATATGAGGTCTCACATCACTCAAGTCTAAAAGTATGCTCGAAATTTAGGAGGGTTTTGCTTAAAATTTTAGGCTAAAATATGGGTTTTGACAAAAAAAAAATTAGATCCCTTTAAAATACAGGTTGAACTTGGGCTCAAATATGCACGGTCCGATGTTATATTATGTAATTTATAACATATAAAAAATTAAACTATAATAATATATAATATTATAATGCAAACATTAAAAATATTAAGTTTCTATATATAAAATTTCAATAAATGAAAAAATATAAAAATGTAAAATATTAAATTAACATATTATAAATATTTTTCAAAAAATAAAAAAAAAAGTGCCAGCATAAAATGGACTTGAATTAGACATTTACAAAGACGAGCAAACATTGACAAAATTTTTATCTCATATTTCAAATTATACCGAACTTGCAAACATAAAATATATTACTATCATACTTAAACTCGAACTCCGTTTATTTATTTTATTTCTTTAATTGTTTGTTTTACAAGAATATTATTGACAAATCCATATGAAGGTGTGCTGTTCCTAGCTGTACTATAGGGATTTTAATTGGATTGGCATATGTTCTTTTCTTTCATTCTTTTTTCTTTTCATTTCTTTTTTTAATTTAAGAAGGGAATACTTTTTGGGCCATTATTTAAAAAGGAATTTACGGTTCCCATGTTTATACCTTCTTTTTTACTAACATACATTAATGACGTCAAATATTAAAAAATATGACGAACAAAATAAAAATAAAAGTTGATATAACATTTGGTATACTTAAATTTGACATTTTTTTAATTTGGTATCTAATTTTTTTTTAGCCCAATTTGATATTTGAACTTGACATTTTTTTTCTAATTTGGTACAAACTTTTTTTGGGCCTAAATACTCGAACTTGGTATTTTTTTTCCCTAATTTGGTACCTAAGTTTTTTTTCTTTAGATTCAATTTGGTACCTAAATTTATTAAATGTTATGCAAATTTCACAAAGCACTAGTGGTGTTAAAAAAAAAAAAAATTTATGCTACAAAAATTTGTTAGTATTAGAGAACGCCAGCTTTGACATTGGAGATCCATCGGTGGTGGTGCTTGATGACAAGTGGTGTAATCGCACCAAGCTTCGCCTGGTGGCTATCATGGTTGGTTTGTTGAGGGTGTGACTCAGCCTTTTCTCCTCCACTGATTGGCAAGCCATGCTTGGTCCTTCTTGGCATGTTTCTTTTTTTTCTTCTTCTACTTAGAGGTTTATTCACTCTTTTTGCTAGCTTAGAAGAATTTGATTCAATTTTTGACAATAAGGAGTTGTAAGAATCGTGAGATGTTTTACTTTTCTTGAAAAAAAGATTGGACACCTAAGTACCTCAAATAACGTAGGGAATGCCTCATTTGATCTTGACAAAAGAAGTACATATATGTGGAGGCCAAGTTCAAGGGGCTGTTAACATTTCCACTCATTCGAATGAGCCCTATTAAGAGCAATGCTTGCATGCACCTTTTTTGGATCATGAGGTTGCCAAACACTAGTTCAATCGTTTCAAGAAAGGTCGTTATTTTAAAGTGTGTTACTATCTTTTGGCAATGAGAGTTCACCATTTTATGTTAGAGGTAGGGATGTGAATGCTTTGCCTCTTTTGATTTGGCTTGCATGTATAAATAAATAAACCTCTTATTGTTATTATTAAGTGAGTGACCAAGCCATAGTGTACGAACACTGTGAGAATACACACAAAATATCAATAACTAAAAAGCAATTTTTACTGTAAGTGTGACAAGTCAATTATAATATTTGTAATGTTACATCAAAACACAATGAGTATTCCGAGGATCGAACCCAAAGGAGATAATTAACTAAAACCAAGCACAAAAACAAGGAGTTTAGATAGCTAATGACTAAGTGACATAGTATGACAAACAATAGAAATATTGATTTAAACTAAATTATCATCTAAAAGACTAAATTTCAAAATCACCAAAATCACAAATGTAATAATCATAGAAAGTAAGTAGTTGATTAATATCCATGTCAACAATTAACTCTCGGATTAGAAATCTAAACCAATCGATTTCCTAATTGGTTCGATTTTACCTCTCAATCACCATTTTACCCAATTAAGCAATTTAGGCCAATTTATCTCTCAACCACACTAAACTAAATTGGGATAACTAAATTTGTGCTTGATAAGATCTTCTTTCAGTTTCACTTATCTTATTGTTCTTTTAGATCTGTCAATTCCAAGTTTCTAAGTTCATTCGATTTAATCCAAATTTATGATCTAATCCCTAAACCTCGAATCAATCAATTGACATTTCAATTAATTAAACACAATAAAATTTAGCTCATATCCATCATCAATACACAAGCCCAGTCAATTTCATGCTAAATTGAACAATCAAATAATATGAAAAGGAAAAAGAGTTGAGAAATGCTTAGAAAATTTCAAAAAAGTCCTTGATTTGATTGATGAAATATGATGAATCTTGAAGTTCCATAGCCTAATTATCAAGATTTTGGTAATAAAAATACTAAAAATCTATTGAAATTGTAAAGCAAATCTTAAAAGAGTACAAAGAGGTCCTTGTACCTTTTGAGCTAAAAGAAGAAAAATGCAAAAAATTTAAAATTAGAGAATTCTAAAAATTAACTTAGAAGAGAAAGTACTAAAGCAATAGTAATGATTACTTGTCCTATTTTTGTCATAAAGTGACCTATATAGTCCGACACAATTTGACCTATAGTTGAGAAAAATGCCCTCGTTTAACATTTGACCTAGGCTTGGTTGAACTGAAAGATGCCCTTCAACTTTTTTCCTCATCAAGCACCAGTGTCGTGACACCCAAACCTTGGCTTTGTGACACCCTTCGCAGTCGACTACTTTGGGTGCTTTGAAGCTTTAGTGTCGCGACATTGACCTTCTAGTGTTGTGACCAAATCCTCAGGCAACATGGCTTCCTTAACTTTGGCAACCGTGCACGAGGTTACAACCCTAATAGCTTGAAATCACAACCATTTAAGCTAGTGTCACAACATCACCCCTTGATGTCACGACTTCAAAGGTAGGCCACTTGGATTGCAATTTGTTGAAGTCTAACTCCTTGAGTGGTAATGGAGGCATTGGTGTCACGACACCAAGACTCTGGTGTGGCGAATTCGGCCATATTGATGAACCTTCTTCATGTTTTCGCCTCAACCAGTTCCCTGCACAAGCTCAATTCAACAGTTAAACTTCCAAAGGCATAGTTTTGCTATTTTGGTTCTAAAAAGTATGAAAAAGGCATTCAATCTAACTTCTAATATAAAATTTAATAATTAACAAAAAGTACTAAAGAGAGTCATAAAACATTTGAGAACAAGCCCTTTTAGTGTCTAAAGAGCTTAATTTGACGTATAAATTTATGACAATCAAACTCTCTCACATTTAAGTCTTTACTTGTCCTCAAGCAAATATTCAAAACATGAAATCATGCAACTTGACAACCCTTAAGCAATGATGAAAGATGATAATTAGTCCATCAATATGTACAATGCAACCGACTGTTTTAACATACAACTTAAGAATGATGTCTTGCAGATTCACAACTTTTAAAGTAAATCAAATTAGTTCACTATATTACAGAATGAACAGACACAAAGACAATCATGCAAAAATACCGTTATTCCATGTTAATCCATCAAAACACGAGAGA
Source organism: Gossypium rotundifolium (assembly GCA_025506655.1). NCBI lineage: Eukaryota > Viridiplantae > Streptophyta > Magnoliopsida > Malvales > Malvaceae > Gossypium > Gossypium rotundifolium. The sequence continues at coordinate 3,922,771 of CP106725.1, read as the reverse complement.
ATTCGATTCATTCATTTCTCATACAAATATCGAAAATTAAGAACCTATAAACAAAGGTGTCAAGGTCACATAGGTTTCTAAGCTTGTAACGTTGTAAGGCTAGAGGATAGTTTGATTTCAAAGAAAAGCTGTCGTCAAAACGGTTGAAGAACTAAGAATGATGTAGCACATGACATTATTTCCAAATCACTCCCAAATATAACCATATTTCTCATCACCTTATATTTCCTTCTCTCATCTCCTTTATTTCTCTGAAATTTTGGATGAAACAATTCAATATTTATAAGTATAAAAAGCTAGCAAGAATAATGCGTTACGAGACAAGATTCTTTCTAAGCTCAAAAAAAAAAAAAAAAAAAAAAAATCAACGTTGAGCAAATTTCTAAATAACATATTCAATGTTTTTATTGTGCTTTTCTTTTCATTTTTTATATAATGAGTCTAAAGATCACGGTAATTCTTGAATATTATTTAAATAAATAGTGTAAGCCTCGTTAACTTGTGTCTCAAAATAAATAAAGGGTGTTTATTTTTGAAGAAGGTATTTTGTGGGTAATTATTAAAAGTCATCACTCTTTTTATTTATTGTAGTAATTCTACAAGATAACAGTAGGATACAAGCTTATTTCAACCAAAATTTACATGTTTGCTCTTTCTTTTCTATTCTTCAGTTAAGGATTCCAGAAACCGTCTAATCTTAATCCGTTCTTCTTTGGTAAGATCAGGATCGTCACTCGTCAACCTCTTCCGAACTTCTCCATTTGCGCTGTTTGGGTCACTGTTCACAACCTGCACCCATCACAAATATTAGGTACATGCATAATCGTACTCGTACTCATACCCATACCCAATACTCACTCCCAAGTCTGATTAACATAAAGGGTACATACATAATTGATAATACAAGATTGAGCTCCTCACTTGACAACCAAACTAGAAAGTGGAAACTTACATGAAGAAAATTGTTGACATGGCCATCTTTGTTGGGGGTTGTTACCAGTTCAAACTCATTGTAGGCCCATTCACCATCAACTATATATTTGTACTCATAGCGTCCTTCCTGTGAAAGAAACAAAAAACGAACCATTATCTTGTAATGTAATCCACATATGTTATTGCTAAGAAAAACTATTCTAATAATTTAGACCTGTACCAATCGTTTCGTTCCTAACACTAAAGTGAAAGTAAGAATTCTATGATATTTTCTATGAGCGTTAGACGCATGAATGAATGAAGTATTTAAATAGCTTAAAAAAGAACTAGGATAGAAGTTCTGCTCCTGAAGACAAATGCATGTAAATTGGGGGACTTAGCATAACTGAAACATAAATGCACAGGGATCTTAATCTTAAATCCATGAGTGGTCACTAGGCGAAATTTTCGTCCCAATAGGATACACAGAATGAACACGGACAAGAGAAACATTAAAAGAAAACAGGGCAAGAAAGCAATAAGTAGTAACAGGGAAAATGTAAGATACTGAATATATTTTTCAGCATCGAACAAATTAAAGACAAATTAAACACAGTCCAGCGAACAAAATATGATTACCGGAAGTTCTCTCTGAACAGTCCATGAACCATTCTCTTTGTCAAACTTCAAAGGCATTCTCTGGATAAATAAGACAATAAAGGTAGAATAATAAAAAAGCAGAAAGTGAATGAATTAATTAATTAGTATTTCATCTTAACAAGAATGAATAATCCATTGAAATCTTCTCAAAACTTATTTCAACTTTGCATGAAAAGGGAATAAAAGCAAAAGAATTAACCAGAATCTGCCTCATATGTAGAACACACTTCTGAATCCAATATAGAGGAAACCAAGAGCTCTCTATATGCACAAAATCAGTTGGATATGACATGCAAGATTTAGGTTCAAAGCTACCATGAGGAATAGAGGCCTCACTTTGGAACCACATAATCCACTTGCTCTGTAAGAAAAGAGTGCTTGATTCAACTTATCTTGGCTACTATAAACGAAGCTAACTATGTGTATCCTTTAGAAAAGAAAATCATCCAATCTTACTTTCTATAAATATAATAAGGTTATCTTTTTGAACATATAATATAGCAACTATCTTGTAGTTATGCTATCCTTCATCATAACTGAAAGGAACAACTGTCTAGATTTAGAGAGAATACTATCCCTAAAAGCATATGATACATCTATTTAGAAAACAGCTGGAATATGCAAAGAGTGGTGAATATGTTTTCCTGGAGTCAATGTTATTCAACTGAGAAGAACTGTAAAAATATTTGTTCCAAACAGTCAAGTAACTTCACAGCTATGCTACTTCGGCTCGGGTGGCGGTGTTGGATATGAATATGTCACCGACACGGTTATGTTCAGATTTTTCCGAGTTTTTCTATGTATTTGAAGGATTGGCATTTTTGCATCCTAGAACGAAGTCCATGGCTTCTATAATTCTCAAGAACTAGAGTAGCTGAAATGTGCTAATAACGAATAGTGGATCATTACCTGGCCCCAACCTATATCAAGTCCAGAAACTTCCACTGTAGAGCACTTTCTGTCTTCCCATGACAAAGTGACAAGCTCCTTCTTGAGATCGGTGAGCTGTACATTGAGAAAATATGATAACTGAGTTTGTAAAAACTTCTCATTCAATATATAATGCTTGTGTAGGAAATTTTAAATATAATAATAACAACATCATGGAGCTTGTGTTCCAGTGACTACTGCAATTAACATTATATATATCACACACCAAATAATAAATAAATGTTTTTCAATGACTGCATGAGCTTAGTCTTTAGAGAATGCTGCAATAAACATATTGTATTGAACACCAAAAGAGAGAATGCTTTACAATTTCATGACCTCAATGAAGCAGATAGTAAAATAGCTTTTCTACATTTCTAACCATCATATTAATCAATAACAATGCTGCTAAAGGGGAGAGAGAAAAAGGGAAGGGGAAAGATAAACCGAGATAGTGCAATGCAAGTCCCATGGATTTATAGTTACCTCATTAGTTTTATTTGTCACTATCTTTAGCATGTACAGACAAACAAAACAAATAAAATCATCAAGAATTCAATTACCCTTATAATCCTTAGATATATTTATTTCAACTGTAAGTCACCAAAAAAATGCTCCATTGAAGAGCTAAGGCAAGAAAAATATTATATAGAAGCCAATCATTTGCAACCATATTTAATTTCAAGAATATGAATGACTTAAACCATACAAGAAAGCAAACGGATTAATGCCAAACAAGGACAAGAATTCTAACCAAATATTCACGAGAAGGGCTTGCATGCTTCACATATTAAATATATATTAGCACTACCAAAATAAAAAGGAAACTAAAAATGTTTTCTGCACAATCAAGCAGCATTTATATGAAACTTTTAGCAAATAACAAGATCTACTCTTCATAAAATAAACAAACAAATTAAAACATCCAAAAAGAAAAGAAAAACTTTTGGATACATGAATGATTATGCCTATCGTAATAGAAGGAAAACAACTCACAATATCAGCAGTAGCACTTTTGATGGCCTCCAATTTTGGGAAGCATGAGCGTTTGCTCTGAAAGAGAAGAAATGAAAAAATATATCAGAGATGTTATAAGATAACCTGCACACAGTTGCACACTATAACAATGCAAAACCCTCTTTAATCTTTAACAAAGAAAAAGAGAGAGGGAAAAAAGGAATAAGTCTAGAGGTTACTATCCCACCAGTTTAATGTTTTCCAAAATTATTTCCAGAATTGACATAAACTAACTTCTAACCTGAAATTACTTCTATGATAGGGATCAGATTGGTGCCTGTTTCTTTCAAAGGAGGGACAAAAAAATGAAGGGAGTGCTTATTGTTATAACGGTACAGCAAGCTGTTCAGACACCAAAACTTAGATCCTAGAACCTAGATTGGTGCCACTTAAATCAAGGAACTCTCAACCAAATGGCTGGCATTGCAAAAACAATCACAGTAATCACTGAATGTACTAGTTGATTGAGAAGCATCATTCTTATGAATATTTATTCAAGGATAAAGTCATCAACCCTAAAATGGTAGAAACAAATCCAGGCACCCAAAATTGAATTGACCCGAAAAGAAAAGCATGGAAACAAAGGCAAAGATACCAGCAGTTCTCTGTGAGCTTCGCTAAGTTTATAGCCTTGAACCCAGAACATATATGCCAACTGTAATTAATAACAACAAAAATGTACAGATCAGTATTAAGATAAATTAGAGGAACAAAAACACAGCTCATTTCATCAAGGTTTAGCTATAAAATCTGGATGGAAAGACATTTCAGACAAATAAAAATAAGTTCAATACCGCAACAGCAGGAGCTCTTCCAAGTCCGGCGGTACAATGGATATATGTTACACCTCCATTCCGATTTATGGCCTTATGCAATATACTAACCACAACCGGAAGCCTCATCCGTAAATCAAATGCATCGAAGTCCCTGCTTCATCCAATATCAACCCAACTAGATTAACAACAAAAAGGACTCCAAATCACTAGTTAAGGTATTAGTGATACATAAAAATTGCTAGGACAACAAAATACTAATCACTAGTTTCACAAATAACTTTACAGATGTTGTTCACAGTGAAAACTTAGTATAGTGTATCAGTCAAATTTGATGTCTGACCTTATTTGAGCACGTATGTGTTCAATATCACCACATTTCTTGGCATAATCTTGAATGGCGCCAATATCAACCCCAAAATATCTGGAAATTCTAGTAAAGGAAATACAGCACTTAATTCCTCAACCTTCTTGTCAATTACATGTTCAAATGTTACCAACAAATAATCATGCATGTGAAAATATGTAAGAGAAATTAGTTACTTTTGTTCTTCAAATCATAAATTTAGATAGAACTTCAATGACAATAGCATCTAGGATACTCCAAATCTGGGTCTTGCTGCAAGCAAAATATCGTTTTAACTCCGATCTTACGTAACTTGTCAACGTCTTCAGGAGTCTGTCGATTTAAAGAGAAAGAAAAATTTTAATTTGGGTGACCATTTAAGGGGGCATTTTCTACTATTATTCACTTAGAAATGAGAATTACCTGCAAACATGAGCCCACAATTAGGTCTGGACGGATAAAGTTGTAATTCATTCCCAATTCATGCCTATAAGTCAAAACTGCAGAAAACCACATGAAGAAATGATTAAAAATGACTAAACAAAGAAAGCAACCAAATTATATAATAGAGTGACCACCAAAGCAAGAATACCACTACTCCAGAATATTGAGTTATCATGTTGAGACTTCATATGAAGATCTGCCTGCTATTATGAGACATTACAGTAAGGTTTAGCTTATTTTTTGAATCTCACATCAAAAGACATGAGTCTGAGCCCTGGACACAAAAAATGCACCTAAAAGCCATCCTCAAAACTTAAAGCAAAAGCAACACACAAGTGAACTTACCAGCGCCCATAGCTTCTGTCATATCATGACTATATGTCTCAGATTTTTTCCCCTCTGAGTCAGAGTTACTCGTTTTTTCACTTGATGTGGAACCAGGAATTGCCTGTCAAAAAATAAATTAGCCAACAAATCAAGGTTCAAAGACAATCAAGCAGCATGTTAAGCTGCACGCAGAGACACCTTTTTCATCATAATACCAATAATTCAATCATGTATGAACTACCAAAAGGTTATTGAACTTCCTGGTACATTTCGGTGCAACTGTCAAATGCTATACATGTTTTTAGAAAGAGTGTAGATCATTTTGGTTTAACGTGGTATATGATAAATGCAAATAAAAATTACTACATCCCCTGGTTTAAAATTTAATGCAGGTCAGTCTCAAGTTACAACATTGGCATCGACATTTTATCATTTATGATTATGATTATGAAAAGAATCACAAATATACAGCAGCTTAATCAATTATTCTAACTTAAAACAATCTTTCAGTAAACTTCGTATTTCCTACCATAAAAAGTTTCTAATAATGACTTGTAAGTGAAACATGTTATTTACCTTGTTCCAATGGAAGAATACCATCCATCCATCCACAAATACTAAAGAGTAAAGGATCAAAACGCAAAAAACACATAATATCTTAATCCAAGAAGAAAAGTTAAGGAACTGTCTCTTTAGAAAACTACAACAAATAGAGCAAAACAACGAAAAGAAATATTAGAATCTACCGCAAAACAACAAATCCCTGATGCTAAAACTAAAATTCTAACGAAAGCCCAGGAAACGAATCCGAAATCCACAGATAATTAAGTTACCTTAACTACCATACTCCGCGGTACTTTACTCGAGTTCATCCCGCCCTACATTAAATCACAAAATTCAACAACCAAAGAACGAAAAGATAAATCCTGTGGATATCGATAATATGGAATGATAAAACTATGCAACAAATTCAGGGATAAAGAGGTAAAACCTGGAAATGTACCATCGTATTAAGGGAACAAGAAAGTAGTTTTCTTGGATTGCACTTGAAACCTTGAAATGGCAAGGCATAGGATCTGAAACTATTCCAAACAACAAACTTTTAGCAAGCTTTTTAGATTAGATTCTGAGACAAATAACGATTGGATATTAAAAAGAATTGAAAAGAATAGATTTTGATCAGACCTCAGAAGATTCTGAAGACAATTCATTGTGATGATCAGACGAGAAGAAAAAAGATCTTTGGAGATGACACCAAGAAAAAAATCTTAGTTACAGTTGTGATTTAGTTTTATTCAATTTTTCATTTATTTTTGGGGGCTTTTATCGATCGTTTGTTGGTTTGAGAAATTTTTAAAAGAGTAATGATTTTTTAAAGAATCTCAGGTATGCCATTCGGACCGATCGGTCGGGTCCACATCCCTAGAATCGTAGATCTCTGTCATTTATTTAAGTGAAAATGATTTGTTTTTAATTTTATAAAAAATTTATTTTAAATTTTTATTTACTTTTTTTCTTTTTAATTTTTTAATTTATATTTTTTGTCAAATCACTTAAAATAAAAGAAAAATTTACTTTTTTTAACTTTGCTAATGTGACATACAAGTGAATTGTTACGTGGATGACATGTCAACATTTAATTAATTTAAAAAAATTAATTAAATTTTAGTGTGGCAATCCACGTGTATTCTATATCAATAAAGTTAACAAATGTTAACTTTTTTATCCATTTTTTGAGGTGATTTAACAAAAAAAAAAACACAAATGGAGGGTTAAAATAACTTTTGTAAAGTTTGAGGGCCAAAAACTCTCATTATGCCTTCATTTATTATTAAGTTAAAGATGCTGCAATTTCACCCTATAAGGTTACAAGTTTAGATAAAACGGGTTTGGTTCGATTTGTGTTAGGTTATGTTCCATACAGTCAAGTCTTTTTTTAAGAGTTGCAATATAGTTAAGTTTATTGTAAATTCAGTTTTTTTTTAAATATTTTCCGTAGCCTTTTTATAAGATTTAGTATATGAAGACTTTGTTGAGTAAGCCTATGTCTATTCACCGCAGTGTTGTCTAAAGGGGTTTTTCGAGGCTAAAAACAGGATCTCTGATATGAATATTGAAGGAAAAGCCCATGACTGTGCCACCCTCTGAAGAGGAACTAAAGGAAGGTTACTACCCAATGGGATTCCCTGCATGTCCCAGGATGATGATGGGCAAACCTCACATAACGTGAGTTAGGAAAATCTATATCGTAAACATGTTAGGAAAGAAAAGCCTTTGTGGCTTAATATGAAAGAAAAGTCTTTGTGGCGTAATATAAAGAAAGAAAGCCTAAAGAAAAGCCTTTGTGACGTAACATGAAAGAAAAGCATTTGCAGCGTAATAAGAAAGAAAAGCCTTTGTGGCATAACAAGAAAGAAAGCCTTTGTGACGTAATATGAAAGAAAGCCTTTGTGGCGTAATATGAAAGAATGTCTTTGTGGCAAACTTCGTAAGGAACGCCTTTGTGCTGCACTCTTAAGAATCGCCCTTGTGGCGAACAACGAATCAATAGCCTGTGTGGCAGTTCTAACGTGAAAGCCTTTGTGGAGAAAACCTAAAAGAACGACGTACATGGAGAAATTTGAAAGTAGTGCCCTTGTGACGCATCCTAGTAAGGCTCATAATGGCGTAACATAAAGGAATGATTCTTGACAGGTTCTGTATTAAATTGCTTTGGAGCGTTCAGCATGGCTTGTAAGTGTGATTAGAAAGATTAGTAACGCACAATGTCTCTATGGACTACAGTAAAGTGTTTTATGATACCATGATTCAACTGTGAATAATAAAGTAATGAGATATAGAAGAGGTGGTGGGTAAAAATAAAATAAACGTATTCCGAATAAGGATTTTTTCTAACTGAATATCAGAAGGAATGTACCTATTATCTATATATGTGATCAAACATGGATTGTGGAACGATGGCTTAAAGTTACATAGACAAGAGTAACAGTGTTTTGGTCATATGGACCTCTGTAAAGGAAATGGGTAAAAACTTATGAAAGATCAAATTGAAAGAGGTAAGTGTCATATCGAAGATTTGATGGGTAAGAAATGAGCTCTGAGCAAGGTATGGTATCTGACATGTAAATGAGAAAAGAAATTAAGGGAGTATTCACCAGTGACTAAATTGAAGGTTCAAAACGATATGATCATCTAAATAAGTTACTTGTTGAGATGTGTAGAAATGACATAGGTAAATGATGTTTTCCTCACTAAGTTCTTACGAACTTATATGGGTGTGTGTTTTGTTACAGGCGAATTGATATGAGTCTGCTCCAAGAAGGATGATACTAGGGCTACACCTAAGGAGCGGCATATTAGGCTATTATGCATACAGAGTAAGTTGGCGACATATTAGGATCCAATATCCTTGATCCAAGGGATTTGTTACAATCGATTCTATAACACCCATCGCCCGACCCGATTGTTGGGTCCTAGCTATAGGTTACTACATTCATTGTCGGAGCAACTACAATCAATCAGACATTGAACAATTATTTATAAAAGCAATCTAACTCCAAACACATTCAATTCATGTTAAACAATCAAATCTGAGTCTTAATTGAGCTTAAGAAAGTTTTTTTTTTTCAACTTGAGCATGAAATAGGACCAAATTGTGAAGTTTTAAAACTTTAAGTCCAATGTTATGACATCATCTCTTCCATGTCGTGACATCGCCAAAAATTTATCACGTCACGACGTCAAGCCACTTGATATCGCGACGTCACATATTGTCGGCCAGCGTTACGACGAGGAAAAGTTATTGTCGGGACGAGAACTCTGTTTTTGGAAAAAAAATGAACCATTTGGTACCAATTTCAATGCTCCAACAATAACCATTCAAGGATGCATTACATACCATTTCCAAATAACTTAAAAATTCCCTAAAACATATCAAACAGGTTCAAACATTCCATTTCAACTACATATCAACTCATATTATCATTTCATCAATTATGTTTAAACACTTCAATATCATAAACCAAAACCAAGAAAATAGTATACTATACTCCCCTAAACTCATATTCTTTTTTTTTTTTTTTGCTAAAAAATGAAAAGATATTACATTCCACAAGCAAGCAAATCTGCCTTATAGCGAAGAGTACGAGTCTTTTTCTGATTAAGGAGCTATAATTAAATCTCAAAATGTTGAGTGTCTTTGTCAATATATGCCAATTCCTCATCAAGATTTTCTATCAATCTAGCCCTGTCAGTGTTCAAAAAACCACCAGATGTTGATCTAATTGCTAATCCGCAACAACTGATGTAGGATCTTCATCTTCATATGTATTAGCTCTTAAAATTTTAAAAATTATAAAACTTGTAAAATCAAACTTATAAAAAATATTAGAAAACTTAAATTAAAACTATAAAAATATAGAAATTATAAAGATATATAATAAATTTTGACCAATTAAATTTATCAAACAATAACATATGACAAGTGTGGTGACATATAGAGTGATTATATATGTAATTTAAAACATGTAATAATTAATTTTTTTTTTCGTTTTCATGTTAATTTGAGTAAATAATATATTAATCTAACACCTATCTTTACCTATGACATGCCATACTGAATCATACCATTTCACCTTAGTTTCAAACACATATGTTCATTTTACAACTTAATGGCTTTTAGGAGTTGAACATGAATGAAATTAACCAATACATATCTCAAACATATAGTCAAACTTACTATTTTAACTAGGCATCATTTTAGCCATTCAACTTACCTCATCTTACCAATGTAACATACTAAGTTAAATTATGTTCATATTTCAACTTCTCACGTGGATCAAACATTGGCAAATCATGCGTTAACCAACTCACTTACCATGTACAACATCTGAATCATCATGTGCTAATATCATTACCATATTCAACTCATTGAGACTTTTAAACATTAAAATATGTACCAAGACACCTATGTACATGTCACAACCCTAGGTTCGAAATGATAAAACATCTAACAATTCAATGATAGGATAGTGTCAGCTTCGAGTCGATCCGACTTCACGCATTCCGCAAGGTAACGATCTACAAGTGAAAGGGAAAACAAATAGGGTAAACATATAGCATGCTTAGTAAGCTCATAAGCATTAAACAAAAACTTACCTTAGCTTTTAGTTAAATACATTAGGCTACCACAGTGTTGCCATAGTTTAGCTAAACATGACAATTCACAACATTAACAAAGTGAGTACTATATCACAATCAAACCATATGATGCTAAAAGTGATCAATATGCTAGTTCATGACATATTAGATAACAATTTCAAATTTATACTTATTCAAAAGATAATTCCATCACATACATTTCAAATTTTATTTTTCTAATCGATACCATGTTCTTTTATTCTCAATTCAATTTCTCGTCTCGTATACTCTGTTTCGCTCGATGTACCCTAGTAAATGGGCTCAGATACACAAGTATCTACATCACACTAGTTGCTCGTCCAAGCTAAGTATATTCGCACTAGGTTACTCATTCAGGCTAAAACTTTATAAAGACACTTCCAATTGCTTGTTCAAGCTGATTATATATACAGGTAAGGTTACTCATCTGGACTAAACATTTAAAATGACAGCATGTTACTTTGAGCTAAATCTGTGTTTCATGTATCTTTGAGTCCGCAACAAATGTTGGACCTCAGTAATCGTCTGTGATCAATCTCGTACTAGCACACACAAAACCTATTGACACGTCAATCATATCCTAACCTTTACTAAGTTCAAAAGGGCTTTTATTACACAAATTAACATTTCTTTACAATTTAGTCCAAATATCACCTTTTGAATCAATTCACAATCAATCATATATAATTACAAACCAAGTACACAACTATCTATATAAGTAAATATTATATGAACTTAACTTGTCAAAACAACAAACAAGTTGAATCTTCAAGGACTAATTGATAATTTTGACTTTTCCTTGATTATCTCTGATTTAATCCAAATTCTCAATCTATACAATTATTTTAAACAATTCATCAATACCAAACATTTTCATTTTATGCCATGATATGTATGAACCCATATAATTTTTTTGATACCCCTAATTTTTTACATTTTATTCAATTTAGTCACTAAAACTGAAATAGTCAAAACTTTCAATTTTGAGCTTTGATTTGAAAACTGGCCTTAATTAAAATCATTATAGACCCTTTATTATTTGTTTTTACTAAAATTTTACCTCAAATTCACAATTTATACATTTTATTCCTTATGTTCAAAACTAACAATTAAACTTTACAATCTAGCCCTTTTTCATAATCTAAGCTTAAAATCTATCAATTTAACATCAATTTCTTTAAGAAATCAACAATGGAAACTTTCAAAAACTTTAACAGTTTTGCAAATTGGTATATGGGCTAGCTAAATCAAGCTCTCATGACCTCAAAAACATAAAAATCACAAGAAAAGGACTTGATTGGGCTTACCAATTTGAGGACCAATTGAAAAACTTCAAAAATGGTTTTTCTTTCTTTAACATATGACATGAAGAAGAATTAAAGAAGAAAGATGACAAAAATCCACCAATTCATCCTTTTATACTTTAATTGAAACTTAATTAACCTTAATCACAATTATTCAAAATAAGTAGATTTTAACATCATCCCCCACTAATTGATGAAACAAAATGGTTTATTTACCATTTTGAACCTTTAGATATTTAAAAATCTATAGTGATAAGACTTCTACAATTTAGTCCCAGGACCTAAATTAAGCAATTAATAGACAAAATTGAAAGACCAAACTTTAATATATTTAATATTTACGGACTCGGTTTATGAAAATGGGGTTTCGAAACCACCTTTTCTATCACCACAAAAATCGAGCTATTATAGATTCGATCTGGTCCAATCCTTAGGATATGTTTCTCCAAATGAACTGATCTTCTTTGATGGGCTTAAATCATTCGACTATATCAATAAGGCTCAAATATTTATTTCAATAAATTATGAATCTTTCAAATAAGACAAATTGCTTTCTATCATAGTGATGACGAAAGTGAGAACTTTTGTTCCCACATTACATTTGCCTCAATATTGCAAAAAAAGGGAATCATGTCTTCTGATAATGTGCATTTGAGATACATAGTCCATATCTAGTAACCATATGCATTTGTACTAGGCAAGTGCTATGTTATTAGCACTTAGGATCAATGAGTATAAGACAACCTTGTTTTTATCTTTTAAAAAAAATATATTTGGTGTATTAGCACTAAACTTTAGTTGGGAATTGAAATGTGTTTGATTAATCTTTGTTATTTTAATTTTTATTATACTTCAATTTAATATTGAATTTTGCTACTTTTGTTTGGTTACATTTGTCACTAAAATTGTTTTTAATTGAATATTTCCAATTGATTTTTATTTTGAAAATTTTTATTAATTTTGAAATAAAATTGAATTTTATTTTTGGAGTTGTAATAATTCAAAGTGTTAATATGTAGTTTGTCCTTTAAATTTGTCCAAAAATATCTAATTAGTACATAAACTTATATTTCGTTACCTAAGTTTGTACTTTAGCACTAACACCATTAGTTTGTGCTGACATGACACTAATGACCAATTCAGTGGTGACACATAACAATATCTCAATATGACACATGTCAAACATAAAAAATTAAAAATTAAAAAAAAATCTTTTAAAATATATAATAAATTAATAAAAAGTATAATTATTATTCACATCAAGAATGATCATAGACACATGGTTGTCCAAATACATTTGAATCTAGATACCTATTTGTCCATATTAATTCTAGATTTATTTTAGTAAGTTTCTATATTTTTATTTTTAGTAAAATATAAGTTCTACGTTATTTTATTTTAAAATATAAAAATACATACAATTAAAATATATAGAAAAAAATAATATTTTGAAATATATAAAAATTACAATATATAATATATATAAATAAAAAGCTAAAATTTTATAAATTTATAAAAATATATAAATTTATAAAATAACTAAAACCACATCTATAATGCATCTAGACGAATGGTTGTCTAGATGCATTTGAATTTGGACAACCTTCTATCTAGTTCATTTTTTTTGTAAAAGCTTTTTTATTTATTTTTATTAATATGTATCTTTAAATTTGAAAACAACAACATTGATATTTTATAAAATAAAAAATAAAAACATATAAACTTACTAAAATACATCTTGAATGAATTTAGACAAATGGGTGTCCAAATTAAAATGTATTTTAAAGTAGAAAAATATTTTTTTATTAATTTATATATTTTAAAGGTTTTTATTTTATTTTATTTATATCCGCAACATATCATACTAAGAGGCTACCGTGTGCCACCATCGGATTAGTCTTCAGTGTCATATCAACACAAACTAACAATATTAGTATGAAGATATAAACTTGGATGACAGAATACAAGTTCAAGTACTAACTAAGTCAAAAAAAAAAAATAGTACCAATTAGGTACTTTTGGTCAAGTTCATGATCAAACTAATATTAACTTTAACTCTAGTAGATTAATTGTTACAAAGATTGAATTAAATAATTAATTCAATTCAAATTAACTCACACATTATATTTGGTGAGACTCAAACTCAGATTCTTAAAGTTTACATCTGATTGATATCAAATATCTAGTTTTAATGATTTAAAAAAATTAATCTGCTGCATAAAATATTAAAAACTAATAATAAAGTAATACGAGTAGCCCAACCCAATTCAATGTCCATGATGGAGATGGACTTAGTTTCCCTCAAGGCCCAATCATGAGATCCAAATCCAAGCAGTTGAAGTAAAAACTCAACTTATTCATTCAAGATTTTAACACGAAGAAATTTCAAGAATAAGAGTTGAAACTTCAAAATGATGGATGTAATAGGCCCAATTTGCCCAGGCCCAAAATAAAATGATAAAGTCTAGTCCATAACAAAAAAAATATATATACCCAAGCCCAAGCCCAAGCCCAAAACTCAATCAAATTTTTGAAGAACCCTAGGGTTCCTCTTGCGCCGCAACCCCCATGTGCTGCCACAACGCGCCCACCGCCCGAGGTGGCCTTCTTTGAACCAAAATAGCCAAGCCCTTGCAAACAGAGCAAGAAAAGGAGCAGGATAGAGACGCAGATAACAACAATGAACAGTAGCAAAAAAATTCAAAAATATTGTATTGTTCACTATAAAGCCACCACAAACACCAAATGTTAATTTTTTCACACACACAATAACAATAAAAAAACCGAATTCAAAGTTGAAAAATGTGATTTTTTATTTTTTTTTACAAATTTATTTTATAAGTAAAAATATAAAAAAAGGGAAGAGGATTGAAACTTACCCGTTTCTTTGTGTCGTGCCACCATCGGAGGTTTCCTCCATTTGCGAAAGCCCAAAAACCCTTTGGGGTTTCATTCGGGCTTCGAAAGAAAGGCATTGAGAGGCCATAGATTAAGAAAGGTTGTATTTTTTCTTTTCAAAGTTTTCCCTTTAGATCTAAACCTAGGTTGTAAAAGGGGATAAAAAGGGGACTTTCGACATTTTCCGGCCACCGGGAGCGGCGGAGCCCATCGCCAGCGACCGGTGGCCATCGTGGGACTCACCAAGCCTTGAGAGAGTGAGAGAGAGTTTATTTTTAAAGAAGAGGATTGAAATGAATTTTTTTTTAAAGAAAATGAGTTTTATAGGCCACAAAAAATAGCGTCTTTTAGGCTGATTCCAGAAGCCTTAAAACGGCAGGCCTTAGGATCTGCGTGTTTTTGGAATAGGGTATAATTGCAACCCTAGTCCACTTTTTAAGAGCGTTCCAATGTGGGCCTTTTTATTTTTTAATTTAGCAATTTAATTTTATATTATTTTCATTTAGGTCCCCAGTTCGTTTTAAGAGAAGGGCACTCGAAACAGTGCCGTTTTAAATGACTTGACGATCGAATTTGGCCCGATTCGATTCAAGGATCCACGTGTTTTCACAACTTTGGATTATTTATGTCCTGGTCCCTCTGCTTTTGGAGTCGTTGTTAATTTAGTCATAATCCCTTATTTATGTTTTTTAGATTTGACAATATAATTTTATTTCATTTTAATTTGGTCCCTAAACAATTTTAATGGGTTAAGCACCTGAAACGGTGCCGTTTTGGGCCAACCTATGGTCTGACCTGACCCATTCCAAGAGCCGCGTGTTTTTAGCCCATGGGTTATTTGCGCATTAGGCCCTTTCATTTTGGTAGCCCATTGCAATTTAGTCCTTTTTGTTTTTTATTTAGCCTTATAATTTTATTTTTATTTCATTTTAACCCCTCCAGGGAATGACGCCGTTTTAAGGACAGGGGATAATTCCCCAATCGGTCCCTCTATTTCGTGCATGTTCCATTTTAGCCCGTATTTCTCCCTTTATTTTTATTTATTCACAATTTATCCCTCCTATTTTATTTAAATGTCAATTTAGCCCTTATTTATTTATTTTGGATTCTTCCTAAATTATTTATTTTTACAAATGTTTTTTAGTCCCTTTGTTATTTATTTTGTTCAGTCTTTCCTTTTAATTTCATTTAAGGCTCCGTTTGTTTATCAGTAAAATGTTTTCCGGAAAATGATTTCTAGAAAATGATTTACTTTTCTGGAAAATGATTTACTGAAAATATTTTCTGGTGTTTGGATGAATCTGTGTAAAATATTTTACATTGTTTGGCGATTTCAAAAATATTTTTCGGAAAAAGTTTTTTTTACATATATTAATAATTTTTTATTTTAAATTATTTTTACATATATTGCAATGATTTATTTATAAATAAATAAATCAAATTAAATACATAATAATACTTAATTATCTCCAAAAGTTCTATTACTAAAATGAAGTTAATCCTCCATTTCCTCCTGGTTTTCCTTCGAAATGCAAGTTGGAGACACCGCTTGGTAAGATGAAAGCGACTAGGAGGTTAAGTCATTAGTAACTAAAGGTCAAGTTAATTTGGATTAATTAACCCTTTATTTTTGGAAAATATTTGATCATCCATTAGAAGTGAATTTAAGGATTAGTTGCCTAAGCAGATACATTGAAATTTACATGCTTTTGATGCTACCCTTTTTGGTGAATTTGGTTAGTTCAACCATTTTATAGCAAGAAAGAAAAACAGCTTTTGTTGCTTATATAAGTTGCAAGATAACAAATTGCAAAGTTAAAGCTTCTTGTACATTTGCTTCAACCAATATTCCTATTTCAGACTATGCATTTTATAAAATCTTCATACATGGGAAAAGAACTTCTCCTCCAATCTCGGAGAGCGAAGCCATGGATCTTGAGCTCGCTTACTAATCTTTGGTTAATTCCAATTTCATCGCCACCATTCTTTCTCTTCAATTCTTCGAGAATCAATACTCTTTGAGGAAAATTCAATATGTTTAAACATTGTTTATATCTACACTGTTAGCAAAACACGAGAACAAACTCATTCAAAATAAGTCGATTAGACCTCAACATACATCAAGAATCAATAGGCGATAATAAAAACCCCAATCCTCAATGCTAACAAGGTAATCATCAAAGCTTAAAGACACGAAAGAACACACCTGCTATTGCAAATCAGCTAGGATTGAAAAGGCAGCACAATATTAAAGATCAATTACAGAAGAACTCTATTAAAAAGCACATAAAAAAGCTAGGCTAAGAACCAAGTAAATCCAAACACATTTTTTCCAAGGTTTATAAACACAAACAGTTTCAAGGACATCAAGAAGAAGTGAATCCAAGCTTAAGCATGCTTAAGCCTTAAGCTTTAAGCATGCAAACGAAGAAAAGAATCTAACATTGTCCTACATGCAGTGATTTTAAATAGATCATCTGCAGAAGGTTCCAAGCTCAAACCTTGAATAGAGGTCCAACCTTAATGGCATGAACTAAATATAAACCAAACAAGAACAACTGCCATTATAGCAATTTCCTGAGAAGGTTTCAAACAGGTAATTAAGCACATTGATGAACCACACTGAAGAATCATAAGGTCTAAGCTTAAGACAATCCAATCTAACATCAATGGCAGTTATGATAGCTTAACGCACTAGCTCATTTAAGCTATGATATGCTTGCTTTCAAGTAAAAATAACAGCATCTCTTAAAAATAACAAATATCTTGGACTATATTTTCCATGAAAATTGAATCTAATTGAAATTTGGGTTTACTAAAATTGTTACCAACAATGCAATGCCAAGTAGGTTCATGTTTCTTGTCAAATTCTTTCTTAATGTACTGCTACATCTTTCTATATTGTTCTTCTCGAAAGCCTAGTCAAAACCCCGGAAGGAAAAACCACTCCAAGTCAAAGAAATTTACAGATTTACTAACAAATCAAGATCGAACGAAGAAAACCCGAAACTAATTCCAATAAAAAAGCCATAAAAATTAGAAATCTTGTAAGGTAGAGAAAAGAGCTAACAAATGGCTATATTGACGACCTCTTTTTGCATGTCGTCTTTCATGTCGGCGCTTTTGATGATAACTTTTTGGGTTCTACATAAGCGTCGGAGAAGGCTTCAATTCATCAATTTTTGTTGTTTCACCGTCGAGAGCTCGGTGGTCTTCTCTTATTGCTTGATTATTCATCCTCTTTCTTTCTTTTTGTTTTCAAATTCCGAGTCAAAAGAAGAGAAAAGAAAGAGAGGACTCGGCTTCCACAAAATTCCGCTTTGCAACAATGGGATTTTTGTTTTGGAAGAAAATGAAAAATGGAAAACTGGAAATGTTTTGTCAGGTGATACTTTGGTGAATGAAGCAACAGAGAAAGAGGAATTCTTCCTTAGGGTGAAGAGAGTGAAGAGAAGAGCCGTGGAAAATGTCTTACCGTTTAGAAATTTTTGTTTGTGGACTTAAATTTCAATCTATGATGACAAGCCCATGTAGAAAATGTTAACAAGTTTAATTGTTACACTTGAAGGACCCCAATCAAGCCCACTCGCCTAGCCATGTTACAATGAGTCGACTTGCAGTGCATTTTTGGACTGGATGTACACATTTTTTAGTTGAGATGTCTCATAGTGTTCGAAGATCTATCTCTTAGCTTTGAAACATATTTTGAATCACTCGATTTCGAGTTCGGGAGCTTAAGATGTCTTCATATCGTTCGAAGATCTATCTCTTAGCTTTGAAACATATTTTGAATCACTCGATTTCGAGTTCGGGAGCTTAAGTTAGGATTGTTTTAGTGAAGACTATGCAAGAAAATTTTTTGGACGAGATCATTACAGAAATTACAAATTTCGGGCTTTTAATTCAAGTTTAAATCATATTGGATTCGATTTTTAAACTTGTTTATATTATATATGATCCAGATATTGTATTTATTAGGTATTATTATTTGGTTGTTCTTTTCAAATTAAATCCGAATCTTTCTTTCTCAGAGTTAAATAATAAATAACTTAAATACGATCTAATATTTTGATTATTTATGTCATCCTGAATATTAGGTTGTGTTTGTTCTAGGGAAATTGGTAAGAGTGGTTTTATGTTTTTGCAAGTTTAAAGAGAGAGTAGTCAGATGTGATTTCTGGTGTAGGCAGGCTGTTGGATTTTAAGCGTGATGTTGCCGCTGTTGGGGAAGTAGGCTGTTTGTGTCGGTTTAGAGGTTGATGTAACCATCTACAGCAAATATAAAATTAAGAGCATAAATGATGCAACCATTTGAAGAGTCCGATAAACTCGCCATGATATTACTTTGTAGTTCCCACCAAATAAGCCATTTGTTCCTTCATATTCTCTCAACCCTCTCTTTTATTTCACCAAATATAAACACACTTTGGATTCCACAATAATGTTTCTTAATTTTTACCAAATGGAATGGCAAAGCGTCAAACATTTGAAAGTCAACATATCTAGGCTTTTTTAAATAATTTCATTATAGACCCTCAATCATATTTCTTCTTTTTTAATATATTACCAAAAATTATTTATAAAAGATAATACGTTTTTTAATATATTAACGTCAAACATGTGCTCCTACAAGCTCATACTAATTATATTAAAACTTAATTAACAAATAACTAAACTTATGTAGTTGTTAAACATGAAAATGGAAGAATTTAATAACGTGGAAGGAAGTAAAGTTTTATAGAAGTCAAAACTATAAAGATGCGCGTACCCCGTTTCCCTTTGGCTTTTTTTGTTTAGTCAAACAAAATGGCAATGAAGTAGTGGCTAACATACGTAATGCTAATTAGAATCTTCAAATCCATACCACACCTTCTTTGAATTCCAGTCCTTCCCCCCCCCCCCCCCAAAAAAAAAAGTAATTAAATCAAATCAAACAACACATTTAGAAAAAATTGCATAAATCAAATATCCTAAACTTTGCGTAACTGGTAACATATTTCTTCATTAATGACTTAGTTACCATAGGTTATAGAGTAGAGTCGAGTTAAGCCATGTACAAACTCTTCCGTTTGCTCGGATATTATACGGCACTCTCACTCTATAAACCGAACATAAGCGGAAACCATCGTCCAGCTCCGAGTTGTGATCATGTTTGGCAGATGGTGACAGGCACAGGTGGCTTCTGATCATCGTCGGAAACAGAAGAGCGTTTGATGAATTCCAAGCAATCTGAAATGGCCTCGGAATAAAAAGAATTAGAGTGGCCCAACGATGATCTCAAGCTGCAGCTGTTGGTCAAAGGTACATGGTTGGTCCTGCTACGCCAGCTGCGGCTGCTGTTATTTCTGATAGCCATGATATCGCCACCCATTTTCTTAATTATGGATCGCAAAGCTCGACCGTATGATGATCTCCATCTACTTATTAAATAAAGGAATCTTGCCCTTAGACCTTGAACGGAGAATCTTCTAAGCCTCAAACCTTTGCTTCTCTTCCCAACCCTGGTGTAGCCCATATGACGAAAGTTCATGTTTCTGATCAAGCTATTTAGAACTATTTACACCAACAAAAAATAAAAACCCTTTTAGTGGGGAAGCCTTATACAGAATGTAAAGGTGGGCAGAAGAAGAGGTAGTGGTTTCCAAGGGAAAACAATGGTAGCTTTAGACCTTTAGAGCTTTGGGGGTATTACAATTATATCATGAGGAACATTTGCTTTGTAATTATAAAAGTAATTGGGTAGGTAAGTAGGGTCGGTTAGAAGAAAATAGAATTAAAAGCCAAAAGAAAAGAATGCATTACAGGTGTCTGTCAATGAATTGGCCATTTGCATTTAATTTATATGTTAAGCTTATTATTCCTTGGCGAAAACTGAAAAACAAAATGAGCATTAGACTTTTCATGGTGAGGACAAGAGAAATTTCTGTACAGAAATCAGCTACACCTCAATGCCCTTTTCTTTACCATATCTTATCCTACTCTTCATAGTTCTATCTCCATCAACCACCGCCTTCCATTTTGGATGCCTTACTTCCTCAATCTCCTAGGTTTATGTTAAACCCACTTTCCAGTGCTTCACTATTTCATGGGTCAAAATCTCGAAGTTCATCAGTTTTTGTCTGACGGTAGACCCTTATAACATGTCCCTAGAGAGGATGATGATTATACTGACTGACTAATCAAAATAACCATTAAGAAGGAAGAAGATCTGTAAACATACGAAATTCCTTCAAAAGAGATTTCTCTTAATTTAGTTTAATCTTCCTATTTGTTTATTTCTAAAAAAAGTACACCACAAAAATTAATAAAATTACAAGTTCTCAATCACAAGAGTTAATAAACAAACAAATAATAAAAATTCCCCAGGTCTAGTTCAAACTAAGTCCAAACAACTCACTAATCACTATATTTTTCCTTGCCAAAAACAAATCCCTACTATTTATAAAGTATTAAAATAGTTCAAAGGTCGGTTTTAGACTAACATATATACATTTTATAAGTAAATTCAAACAAACATATTATTATTTTTAAATAATAATTCGAAGTTGACATGCTTGTTATTTGAATCATACTGGACCAGCTGAGATATCAGTTTAGAGAGAGTTACTATACCAGTTGACCCACAAATCGGTATAAACTAATTAAATAGGGTTAAAATTTTTATTAATGTATTTAATCAAATTGTATGAAGCGGTCGAATTGACCAATCGATAGTTTCACCAATTCAACTGTTGGTCCAGTTTTGAAAACCTTGGTTTTCTTAACGTCTCATGTTGCAATGGAAACACACACTACAATCACCCCAAGTTCTCAATCATTGTAAGAATAAGATTTAATTGGATATCCTCCTATTCAATGGTTGGTGATGGTCGTCGATTCCACTAATATAATCCTACACCTAAATTGCAAATTTAAGCAGTATAGGGAGTAGGGTCGATCCCACAAAGACTGGATTTACTCAAAATTGTTTCGCTCTCGACCAGATTTATGCAGGAATTGTCGTGCCCACGACTTCAAACGAACCTGTCAAAAATAAATAAATAAATCAGGGGGTTTAAGATGTTTAAAAACTAACTAATTGAAACAAAATAATTAAATGAATTAGAAATCAAATTCAAAATTAAACTTGGGTTTGTAATCAAAGTAAATAAGCATTAGCCTTAGACTCGGTAAATTTTGAGTCAAGAATCGATTCTCGAAAATTGATCTTCTCCTCTAAACGATAAGCTGGTTATAGTGATTAAGAATGTCCTAACCACCAATTCCTCCTTTCGTAGCTGGTTCCGGTACGACCTGCAAACCAACCCTTACCGATTATCTAATCAAGATACACGTGTTCCCGATTGAAGATTCCGGTAGCCTTGCGTTCTGAAGAACCCAACTCGAATCAACGGCCTCAATCGCGTGGGTCGTTTAAACTCGATCACCTCTTCCTTGATTTGTTCTCGGAAACTAGAATACAGCACGACCGACTCGAATCTCCAACTGTCGGCAAATACGACCCCAATCCAACGTGCACTTTGACTTGGAATCAAATTCAACCTTAAGGGATGATTTATCTATCCCGATACTTAGGAAAAAGGTGAATACCGATTGGAAGGATTATTTGCGCGAATACGAATCTCACGATTCCCGACCAAAAAGAGTATCGGCCTAAGGCTAAGATAGAATTTAGTGTGGCATGAATTTAATCATGCTTGAAGGTTGTGAAAGGTGTTTTGGCTTGGTGTGAAGGAGGATGGAATTTTGGAAAGGAAAGGGGACTTGGAAGGCAATTGCACCAATTTTGGAAAGGCAAACAATTGGATTGGAAATTGGCAGAATGTTTGACGTTAACTTGAAGGAAAGAAAGAAATACTATTCTAAATTGAAATAGGAAAAGAGAGAAATAAAACTTCAAATAGGAATAGGAAAAGAAATATTTGATTGATGATTTTCCAAATACAAATAACCCCTATATACATTTTCTATATTTGGCTTTTTACAAAGTCAAATTGTTTCATGTGTCCTTGGCTTCCTCCATCTTTTTTATTTGGCCCCATTTCCATGATTTTCTTTCAATTTGGCCCTTTTCAGCTTGCTTTTGATCAATTGCATCCTTGACAAGAATTAAATCATAAAAATACTAATTTAGAAGGGACTAATTCAGAAATAAACCGAATTATACAAAACAAATCATGCAAAATAATCATGTTATCAGTTGGGGATATTGGTACATAGGGATAAAAAATAAACTTAAAGAGAAATCAACTAGTTTTGGAGAATCATAATGCTAAAGTATTAAAAGTCCCTTCACTAGTTGTGAAAGATTTTTATTTATAGATTTTAGAAAATGGGAATTACAAAGCTAAGGGTGGGTTTGGATAGGCGGTGGGATATGCGGTGCATTTAGCTTACTTTTTGTCTCACGTTATAGTATCTCTATAGTATCTAATCTCACCGCCACCGTTGTTTTTACACTGACCGCAGGTAAACACACTGTCCATCCAAACCCACCCTAAGTAGTTAATGTGAGTAATAAAATTAATTTTTAGTTACAATGACATTAGTAGTTAGATTTTTAGTAAAGGGTTTGTTTGTTAACGGTGATGGTGAATGTGAAGAAGAATTCACTATGTTTTTGAAAGAAGAGAAAAACTCTCAATGTTACTGTAACACCCCTCACCCGGTCCGATCGTCGGACCTGAGTTACTGGATGTTAAGTACTACTATTATCGAAGTAAAACATATAAAATTCATAACCAATAATTCATTTAAACTCCAATTCACTCATAATTCCATACATAATATGATTTGTAAACAAAATTGAAACTTAATCGAGCTTATGAAAGCTCTAAAATTGACCCAAGTATGAAGAATGATCAAAATGTAAAGTTTTCAAAGTTTGAGTATAGGTATTGATACTAAAATTCAATATCAATACCATTTTGGCATTTTGTCAATTTTCAAAATCTAAAACAATTCACTTAGTATCGGTACCATTATAAAATTATTGATACCATCCTCAAGGATTGATACTTTATATTGGTATCGATGCCCAATTTGCATTTTGCCATTTAAAATACTGTTCATTTGGTCATGTACTGATACTTTTATTCTATGTATAGATACTTTATGCCAAAAAGGTCAAAATCATCACATTTTAGTACTTATTTATGCTAAAACCAAATGATGCCTAAAATGGTGTCTTAGACACAAGCAAACGTGAATAAAATCATTTATAATGTAATCATATACTCATCAAATGATCCTAAATTCAACTAACCAATATGTCAATCATTTGGCACCATTTCACATCAATATTTCAAGCAAATCATTCAACTAAATTATACAATTCATATGACTTGATAATTTATAAGCATATACATATAGCATAACACTAATTATAAACATGATCAAGTTGTCATTACTAAAGGTACTCAACAACAAGTGAATTTCCAAAACAAACTAGATGTTTCCAAGTAATATGATAAACCCTAGTTACATACCACATATAACTGAAATCAAACGATTGAAAATCTACCAAATCTAAGTTGAATAGTGTGAGCTTCTCGAAGATTTGATTGTCACGTTCCGATCGGGTAAGCATTACGAAACGCTTAGTAAGCTCATATGTAAATATCAATTAATTTACCTCAAATAACAAGTATGTATGTAAAACTAATATGAATATTCAAGTTTACCTAATTCATCAAAACATAATACAACAAGGTGAGTTATACTCATATTCAAACTAATCCCAAATCATACTTAAGTATACATATAATCAAAATTGTCAATTGATCTTTCACCACGATATCTTTAAGCATAAACACAATACATCTCATTATGTTTCACTTTTCATATTACTATATTACCCAATGAAACTCAATAAACAACTCGATTACACAAGTATTAATTCCATCAGAGGCTCAACTGAGCTGAGTAAACAATCGTGTTAGGTTACCCGTCAGGGCTAAATCTTTTATTGACATATCAAATAGCTTGACTAGAGCTATAAATACATGCAAGGTTACCAATCTAGGCTAAACTTTTAAAACGATAATAGATTACCGATCCAGGCTAAATTTGTGTCACATGTATCTTCAAGTCCGCAAAAAAATGTTGGAGCTTAGTATAATCGGAAATCAAACAGTAGTCATGTGTAAGATACATTTACGAAGTTTCATCAGGGTAATTTCCATTGCTCAAGATCATAGATTTTTTGTTTTCTATTGATTCCAAGTCTCACCCATTTTGTACTAAATTGTAAATAAATCAAAGTTCACTAATATAATAGATATTCACATTAAAATATGAAAATAAGGTTCAAAACATAAATATACCATATGAACTTACATGTAAAAATTGCTAATGAGTTGAAGTGTAGGGACTAATCAGTAATTTTTCCTTTTCCTTGGTTCTCCGTAACTTGAGTCAAATCCCAATCTATATAGTAATTAATTTCAAACTATTAATTCTAAACATTCCAAAAAAGCATACTATTACCATATATCAGTTCAATTTTATTTATCGAATATTCCTTCAACTTTTACATTTTATTCATTTTAGTCCCTAAAACTAAAAATGTCATAACCTTCAAATTTGAGCTTCGATTTTGAAACTGATCTTAATTTCATCCTTCTGCAGCCTTCTAATATCTTAAATTTCATATCAAATTCAAAATTATTACACTTTAGTCCCTAGGTTCAAAACTAACAATTTTCACTTTACAAATAGGTCATTTTTCATACTTAAGCTCAAAATCTATCAATTTAACACCAAAAGCTTCAAGATTCACTAATGGAAACTTTTGTAAACTTTAAAAATTTTATAAATTAATCCCTGGGCTAGCTAGATCAAGCTTTTGGGATCTCAAAAACATAAAAATTACAAAAAAAACCTAAAATTTCAGGGTCAAAATGTTGAAATCCTAGAACTTTTCTTCCTCCTCGTGGAGCTTATGAATTTTCGGTGAAAGAAAGTTAAAGAAGATGCTGCTTTTTTCTTTCTCTCCACTTCCAAATATTGATTTATATTTTATACCTTAATTTTAAATTTTAACTTCAATTTACTTAAACTTTTGACAACATTAATATATAATTCACATGTTTACCATCCACTATACACCCAAATAGTATTTTCCCATTTTGGTCCTTTAACAATTTAAAAATCTATATAATAAACTTTTACCACTTTTATAATTTATTAAGACCCTAATCGGAATGGTGGTTTCGAGACCACGAATCCGAGTTGGAAAAAAATATTTTAATATTATTTTCTATGCTTATTATGTGTGATTTGATGTGAGTGAAAGTTTCGTGTTAAAATTTGATCGTTTTGGTGTTTAATTATGAAAAATGGCTTAATAGTATAAAAAGAAAATTTGGTGGTTAAATGTGTAGGTGCCTAATTGTTGATGTCTTCATAAATTGGAGGTTTAAATAGCAATTAGACCATGAAAATGTGGTTAGTGGCCGGCCATCATTATGCATGTAATAGTGTTGGTATTTTATATTATAATTTATTACATTTTATGTTAAAATAAACTAGTTAATATATGTTAATAAAAAAAAAAAATAAGAAAGCCATGCATTATTCATCTCTTTGGCCGAAAAACACAAAAGAAAAACAAGGAGAAAGCTTGGCACATTTGGCTTTGAGTTTTGCTTGATTTAGGTATGTAAATTTGTTCGGTTTTTAATAATTTTTACGTTTTTGAGATCGTTGCTTCGAATACTACTCGACCCATGTTGGAATTTTTGAATTTGATGTATGTTTAATATTCGGCCATGGAAGAATGCTTATGTTTTGTGATATTTGATGATTTTAAATATAATATATGTGTTAGATTATTAAATTTTGTGTTGGAAATTTTGATTAAATTGAGTATCTAGGACTAAATTTCAAAAATAGTAAATTGAGGGCCTAGATTGTAGAAATTTTGAAATTTGGGGACTTGTATAAGCTTAGTGAACATTCTACCTTAGCTAAAAATATGTAACTTTAGTATATTTTGTGTTTTGTAAAAATTGGATTAAATTGTAAAAGTGCAAAATGTTAAGGATAAATTGGTAAATTGTTCAACTATGTGTTTTGGGCCAAAATGAATGAAATTTTATTTGAATGAGTTCATTTTGAAATTATTTAGATCAATAAAGAAAAGAACCGGGATTGGATCGGGAAAAACAAAGTTAAACGAATAGCCGGGAAGCTTAATTTGACAATTTTCGAGGTAAGTTTTTAAGTAATTGAGTTAAATTGAAATTTCATAATATAGAGGTGAAATAGTTAAGTAAAGGTAGGTATTTTAATTCATGAATTGCCGAATGTGATATGAATAAAATAGAAATACATGTGTTGGTCGAATATAAGCTTAGTGTATATATATATATGTCGTAACCATTTTTTGAGGGGGGTAAAACGGTAAAACGATGTGGTCGACTCGATTTTTGAAAAAAAGAAAAGGAAAGGAGTCGCCACCGATCTTTATTTGGTGTGATCGGATCACCTTTGTTTTAATAAAACATTTAATTTACTAAAACAGTGCTTTTTGGTCCACGAACTTTGAGAAAACGGATTCGGAGGTCGATTACGTGCGAGGAAGGATTAGCACCCTCGACACGCCCAAAATTGGTACCAAACCGATTGATTGATGTCCTATTTGTTGAAAACTTTAAAGGGGTTCGAAAATACGATACTTTTATTTTTAAAATTGGAAGGGACGCTAAGGCTTTCTTATTTTCGAAGAGGTAAAGCATCACGTCCAGTAAGTTAGGGCACAATGCTTTAAACTCCCGAAACTAAGCTTGCCTTTTGAAACTTGGTTTTTATTTGGAGAAGATCTTCCGTTATTCGTCGAATGAGAAATCGGAACCCAGTAAGTTAGGGCTCGATTTCCCGAGATTTCAAATACGGAAGACTGTCTCTATTTTAGAAAAAAACTTATCCGAAGTATCTAAGTGTCGAGTCCGATGAAGTTAGGGCACGACATTTCAATTCGAGATTTTGTTTTAAAATTGCAACTTCGAAGAGACATCCGTTGTTTGACATAAGCGAGTAAAAACGGAACCAGATGAAGTTAGGGCTCGATCTTCCGAATTTTCAAACAATGAACATCATCTTTATTTTTGAAAATTTAGTTGATCAACATTGGACAAATTAATGATACTAGCAAATTAAGCGAATATGTGAATAAATCTAATTTGAATGAGCTAATAAATAATGAAGTAAGAATAATAATAAAATCATGGAGGCGAATAGGATGATGATAATAACAACAACAATAAATAAGAAATATAAAAATATGATAAATAATTGAAATGCTTTAAAGTATTAAAAAGTAAAGAGTAATAATCGAATAAATAATAAATAAATGAAATCACAAATAAATAAATAAAATAACAAATAAATACAGTGAATAAAATAAAGCAAAATTAAGTAAGTGGTGAAGATTAATAATGAAAATAATAACTTACTAATAAATGAACAATAATGAAATAAATAAGAGTGGTAATAATAAAATAAAATAGTACTAGTACTAGTAATAAAGCAATAGGAATAGTAAATAATAATAATAATTAATAATAGAGGATAAAATAATAATAATAATAATAATAATAATAATAATAATAATAATAATAATAATAATAATAATAATATAAAAAATGCGATTCAAGCTAAAAGGATTGGATTGAGAATAAAATGAAATTTTGGGGCTAATTTGGAATAAAAATCACAAAAAAGGACCAATTTAAACGCGCCGAGGAAGCAGAGGGACCATGCGCGCAAATAATCCTTCAGGCTGAGGCCTACAGCGACAAGGGGGACTACATCGGAAGCGAACCCAAATACTCGGGCCGAATTTAAAATAAAAAAGAAATTAATTGAAAATAATAAAAAGGCGGAAGGACCAAATCCGCAAATAACCCCTTTTTTCGGCAAAACACGCGGATCCTCCGGGCGGGTCGGGTCGGATTCGGTTCACGACAAGCACGTCGTTTTAGAACTCTTGTCGGGCCCTAAACGACGTGTGTTCAAATCTTTATAAATTCAAATTTTTTGTTTTTTTCATTTGCAGCAGTTACGGAAAAAAAAGGGGAGAGGCTCTCCTTTCTCCTCTGCAGACGGAGAGGAGGGTCTCGAGGGATTCCGTGAGGGTCCGCCGTAAGTCGTCGCCGGCTGGAAGTCTCGGCCACCGTGGCAGGGTAGGAAAAGGTAAAAATGCTTTTTTTTTATATACATATTTGTTTTGTTTTTTTTTTGCATTTATTGACTTATTTTTTTTGTTTTTGAAAACCGAAGACCCACCCATTTGCTCCGGCCTCGGCCGACGACGGAGAGGTTTTCCCACGACATCTTGCATGGGCTCGGTAGGTATTCGTCTTGCTTTCCTTTTTATTATTAAGTAAAATAAAAATAAAAAAATAAAAATAATATAAAAACTATGAGCAGATGAAAAGAATGGAAAAAGTTTGCTATCGGAGTAAAAAAGCAGTAAAAAAAATCAACCTTTATTGCTTTTTTTGCTCTCGGTTTCTGATGATTTCTTTGTATTCTTAGTCTCTGTTTCTTTTTCTTTTCAAACCGAAAAGGGCTCTCTTTTGCTATACTCTCTCTCGATTTTTTGAAAAAGCCTTCCTACAATGATTTTTGTGTGGCTTATATAGTAGAAAATGAAAAAATATATTGCTTTTTCCTTGCTTTTTATTTCGCCATTTCTTGTTGTCCTCCTTTGTCTTGTTTGCGGTAGCGGTGGAGCTGGTCAGGCGGCGACAGGCGGGCGTGTCGACGTCTTGGCCTTGAGAGGCGCGGAGTCGAGGTCGAGTGCTAGGGTTTTGTTTGTTTTTTTGTTCTTTTTCTTTTTTTTTGAGTTTTACAGGTTGGGTCGATTTTTTGGCTTGTATTTATTTTGTAATTGGGCGGGTTTTTGATTGGGCTTGTAATTAATTTTAATGTAATTGGGTTTCTTTGTTTGGTTGTTGGGCCTGGGCAATTTGGGCTCTCATGTGCCCTCTTTGCTCATTGTCGTGTAACGATAATAGAGCAAAGACTCAAAAAAGCCAATATTGCCCTACCTCCGAAGTCTTGGCCTCTCGGTGCTTTCCTTGAATAGCCTCATCCTCGATCCTTCACACCTTGTTGCTCGATCCACTTCACCAATATGTGGCTTCAATCTGCTCTTCTTGCGATTTCAATAGGATGTGACTTGTTTTATCTTAGATTGCTCCACTGCATCTTGAGAGAGATGAGGTCTTTGGTCTTCAGCCTATCCCACCTCTAGTTAAGGTGATAGGACTAAAGCTTAACCATGCTCCCTCTTGGTTAGGGACAGAATTACAAATTTTGGCCTATTCCACCATTGGTCGGTGGCAATAGGAGGGTGGCCAACATCATGTTCTCTCTTGGTTAGAGAGCCAGATTCGCCGATCTTGCCCTACTACTGGTTATGGTGACAAGATCTACAATTTTTGGCCTATTCCACTTTCGGTCGGTGGCAATAGGAAGGTGGCCTAAATCGTGTTCCCTCTTGGTTGGGAGCCATGATTTGCCTTCGATCCTGCCCACTATCTTTTGGTGACAAGATCTACAATTTTGGCCTATTCCACTTTCGTGGTCAATGGCAATAGGAGGGTGGCCTAAATCGTGTTCCCTCTTGGTTGAGGAGCCATGATTTGCCTTCGATCTTGCCCCACTCTTGGTTAGAGGCGACAAGATCTACAATTTTGGCCTATTCCATCTTTGGTCGGTGGCAATAGGAGGGTGGCCTAAATTATGTTCCCTCTTGGTTGAGGAGCCATGATTTGCCTTCGATCTTGCCCCACTCTTGGTTGGGCGACAAGATCTACAATTTTGGCCTATTCCACTTCTGGTCGGTGGCAATAGGAGGGTGGCCTAAATCGCGTTCCCTCTTTGGTTGGGAGCTATGATTTGCCTTGATCTTGCCCCACTACTGGTTATGGTGACAAGATCTACAATTTTGGCTTATTCCATCACCGGTCGGTGGCAATAGGACAATCTTCAACCTATTCCACCACCGGTTGATGGTAATAGGACAATCTTCAACCTATTCCATCACCGGTTGATGGTAATAGGACAATCTTCAACCTATTCCATCACCGGTTGATGGTAATAGACGATCTTCAACCTATTCCATCATTTGGTTGATGGTGATAGGACAATCTTGATAGTGTTGCTACACCGTCCTTTAGGGACATATCCTGTAGACTCGATTTTGTGTTTATGCCAAATGGGGAGGATGCTATGGTCAAAATGACTCGAATGCTCCTAACTAATGGATGACACTTGCATGAAGGCAGAATGTCGTGAGAATGATGATCTTCGTTAAGATGCAATGATTGTAATAAATCGGATGCTCCTAACTAAATGATATTACGGAGGACATTTGCATGAATGCGGGGATGTCATGAGAACGATTCATTTTCCTTAAAATCTTAGGGCTATAATTGCTCTCTCGCTCGTCGAGGTCATGGCACAGAGGCAACATCTTATCTGATGTCTATGCCTGCGAATCTGAAGAAATGGTCATAATTTTGGACTTCTCTTCTTCGAATGTTTCCAACCCCTAAGCACGGTTGTTCCTAAACAACAGATCTTGTTTTAGGTTCCTCTGTTGTTTAGAAGCTTCGGAGTAATAAGCGGGACTCGTTTCATGGAAGTATTATGGGTCAATGGGTCGTTATTTCAATTGCAAACAACTCAAAGATTTAAAATAACAATGGAATTCATAAAGAATGGAATTGGATTAATTCAACAAAAGTAAACATTATTGGAGTACAAAAAAAATGGGTAAAAAGAAAAAGTAGGTGCCCCAGATATCGCAGCCTAAGCTTCACCACCGGATGCTTCCGAAGATCATTTGAGCTGAGAAGACGTTGGGAGATCTGCAGCGCTCTGTAGATGTTCCGAGGTGTAACATTCCTCCTTTTTAATTTGAGCCTCCCTTATCGGGTTTTCGACTCAAAGCCCCTTTGGTCTCAAAGCGCCCTTTACGGGTTTTCACTTCGGCCTCTCCGTTTTTTTTTTTTTTGGTAAAGTGCCTTTTCGGGTTTTCACTTTAGCCTTTCCTTCTTCAAGCGTAATACTTCTTAACGAATCAATTTATGGGATTGGGTAGATTTTTCCCATCCATCTCGGCCAATCGATTGCCCCTCCGGAAAGCCTTTTCACCACATATGGTCCTTCCCATTCGCATCCATTTCCCCTGAAATCCTTTTGTATGGGAAGGATCTTTTTAAAGACGAGATCCCTTCGTGGAATTCCTTGGCGAACTTTTTGTTGTAAGCTCGCATCATTCGCTTTTGGTACATCCGCCATGACGGATAGCCCTCAATCTCTTTTCTTCGATTAAGTTCAACCGATCATATCGAGCACTGGATCCATTCACCGTCCACTTCACTTCGACAATACTTGAAGAGAAGGTATTTCTACTTGATAGGTAGAAGCGCCTCCATCCCATAGACTAATGAGAAAGGTGTTGCCCAGTGAGAGGTTGGACGGACGTTCGATAAGTATAGAGTCTGACGGTAATTTTTCATGCCAATCTTTGTAAGTCTCATCATCTTCCCACTATCCTTTTGATGTTTTTGTTGGTCGCTTCCTTTGCCCCATTCATTTTTAGGCGTCTGGTGATGAATTGTGGTGTTTGATGTTGAATTGGTTACAAACCCTCGCTATCGTGCTATTGTTTAAATTGGTCGTTGTGCGATATGATCCTCTCGGGCATTCCATATCGACAAATGATTTCCTTCTTTAAAATCAACTAACCACGATTTAGTGACGTTGGCATATGGGACCTCTACCCATTTCGTGAAGTAGTCGATGACCACAAAGATAAATCGATGCCGATTCGATGCCTTGGAGATATTGGCCCAATGCGTCCATGCCCCACATGGAAAATGGCCATGGAGAAGTCATAACATGCAAAGGTGACGGGGTACATGAATCTTGTCTCCATAAATCGGCATTTATGACATTTTTAGCATAGTTGATCTGATCTCCTCCATGGTGGACCAATAATATCCGAACCTCATTATTTGTCTGGCCATTGTGAAACCATTAGCGTGAGTTCCACAGACACCTTCGTGGACTTCTTCTAAGATTAACTTAGCTTCGGCGGCGTCCACACACCTTAGCAGCACTTGATCTTTCCTTTTCTTGTATAAGACTTCTCCATCCAAGACGTAATCGCATGCTAATCTCCTCAACGCCTTTTTTTCATTCTCTGTGGCTTGATCAGGGTACTCACGATTCTTCACATACCGCAATATATCGTGGTACCATGGTGGGTCAATTTTCTCTTCTTCCTCGACATTGTAGCAATGGGCTGGGGCCTCATAAATGCTCATTTGTATAGGTCTCATATCCTCCTTGTTGTTTGCTTGTACCATAGAAGCCAATGTGGCTAGAGCATCAGCCATCTGATTTTCATCCCTTGGTAAATAACTGAAAGTGATGTCATCGAACTCTTGATTAGTTATTGGACCAATCTTTTGTATTCGACCAATTTGGGATCTCTCGCTCCCATTCTCCTTTAAGTTGATAAATTACCAGCGCGAGTCTCCGTATACTTCCAAAGACCTTAATTTTGCGTTCAATAGCGAAGACGGATGCCCATAATACAAGCTTCATACTACGCCATATTGTTTGTACAATCAAAATCCAATTTACAGTAAAGCGGGTAATGATCTCCGTTTGGGGACACCAAAGCGCCCCAATTCCATTGCCCATAGCGTTCGATGCTCGTCAAGTTCGGTTTCAAGGATGACTTTCGCGGTATCTTCTTGATGGTTGCTACGTACATTAGGTCTTCATTAGGAAGTCAAAGTCCGAGGCTCATAATCGCGAGCTCTACTAGCGAAAATCCGCTATTGCACTCCCTTTTATCGCTTCGGTTTACATAAACTATGTCAAACTCGAGAAAGTAGAATTTGCCATCGGACCATTCGTCCATTAAGAGTAGTTGACTCCATTAGGTATTTCGATTGGTCTAGCTTTGAGATGAGCCAGTCGTGTGATACAACATGTCTTGCCTCGGTCTCAGAGTTGTCCGGACCAAGGCACAACACATTTTCTCAATCGGTGAGTACCTTGTTTCACACTCGATGAACTTTTGCTAAGGTAGTATATTGCTTTTCTTTCTTTCTCGACTCATCATGTTTGGCGAGAGCACACATCCCATTGAATTATCTAGTACCGTCAAATAGAGGATTAAAGGCTTCTGCGGATCGGCGGTGTCAATCTTGGAGGATTGGACAGTCTTGCTTACTTTGTCAAAGGTCTTGACATTCCTCGTCCCACACACAGGTTGTGTTTTTAAGAAGACGAAATATGGGATCACATTTCTCGATCGGTTGTGAAATGAACCGAGCAATGTAATTTAATCTTCCTAAGAAACCTCGAACTTCTTTTTGCGTGCGGCGGAGGCAATTCTTGTATAGCCTTGACTTTATGCAGGTCAACCTCAATCCCTTTTCTCGACTATAAATCCTAGCGATTTCCACGACACAGCTCTGAAGGTACACTTTGTCGTTAAGCTTGATTGGACTTTTCTCAACCTTAAAATAATTTCCTTAAGACTTGGATATGCTCCTTTTCGGTCCGAGACTTGGCAATCATATCGTCGACGTAAACCTCAATTTCCTTGTGCATCATGTCATGGAATAGGGTCACCATGGCTCTACGATATGTTGCCCCGCATTCTTCAACCCAAATGGCATTACCTTGTAGCAAAAGGTTCCCACATAGTTATGAATGTGGTTTTATTCATGTCTTCGGAAGCATCTTTATCTGGTTGTATCCACGAGAACCCATCCATGAACGAGAACAAGGAATAACTCGCATGTATTGTCCACCAAGGTGTCGATATGGGTAACAGAAGTTGTCCTTCTGCTAGCCTTGTTGAGATCTCTGTAGTCCACACATTCGTACTTTCCCATCTTTCTTGGGGACGGGGCGATATTGGCTACCCATTCGAGTACTTAACCACTTGCAAGAACCTGCGTCAAATTGCTTCTTGACCTCTTCTTTTATTTTTAGTAAAACGTCGGCCTCATCCTCCAAGTTTCATTGGGTGGCTTGTATTCTTCTTTTATGGGCGGCGCGGTGTACCGCGATATCGATTGCTTAACCGGGCATGTCTTGATATGACCATGCGAAGACATCCTTGAACTCTTGGAGTAACTCAATGAGGTCTTGCTTTGTCTCTGCGGTGATCTGGCTCCAATCTTCACTTCTTTCTTTTCTTGTTCATCTCTAGATTCACTATTTCCACTGATTCCTTGTGAGGTATGATTTGTTTCTCCTCTTGTTCTACCATTCTTAACAGTTCAGGAGCTAAATCACAGCCTTGGTCATCTCCAAAATCCTGAAAATCTTCCGCGCCCATATCTTGCTCAAAAGGACATTCTGAGTCATTGGTAGCGTTACCCAAATCATTGATATCTGGAGACCTGCTATGGAAATGAATAAAGGCTCATAGGATCATAGAATCTTGGCATGTTTATTGGTATGATAAATGAAGAATAGAAATGTTTAGAAGAATATTTAAAGAAAGAATAATGAATGAATGAAATGAACATAAAAGAAAATTTGCTCAAAAGATAGCGGAGATGTATTTCATTGAAAATAACGATGGCTTCTACAAATTCATGTTTCACAAAAGGGTTCTTATCGCTTCTAGACTTAAAGCAATAAGTGTGTTCAGTATTACTCTGAATAAGTTCTAAAGGCTATAGAAATCTCCTCCATGATCTAATTGTCTAGAAACGCTACCCTACATAGTGGCGAATCCTATTCCGATTTTCTTCCTCAATTTCCCCTCGACATCTGACATTGACATGGGACTTCCTCATTTTGTGTCTTTCGCCCGGATAGATAACCCTCCGATATAAAGGTCTCACGAATCACGAGGAATTATCATTGGTTGCCATTTCATCTCATCTCCCTCGACGCGTGCCTTCCTTCTTTCTTGCTTCTTTTCCAACTCTTCTTTTTTTGCTTGGCGTTTGGCTTGAATCGAGCATCAAGAAGTCTCGTTTTTTTTTAGTCTAGGGACCTCGATTTCTCCTTGGAGGTACCTTCCAAGTCCTTTCTTTGCACGACTCCATTCCCGACCATCGGTTGTAGACCCATTCTCGTGGTCTTGGATAATTGAGGTACTGGGACTTTATTCCCCTCAGCGACGAATGTTGCATTAACAAATTCCAAAGAACGGAAGGAACACTCGGCTGCTTCATCGTTGGCTTCTAAATAGGGTGCATTACTTGTTACGGTTGCGATGATGTCCTCTTCGGCATTTATGGTCACTAAACGGCCCTCTGAGATTAATTTTAACTTTTGGTGCAACGATGAGGGCACTGCTCCTGCCGAGTGTATCCAAGGTCTCCCCAGCAAGCAGTTATAAGACGGCCGGATGTCCATCACAATAAAGTCCACCTCATATGTGCCTGGTCCGATTAAGAGAGGTACCTCGATCCTTCCCATGACTTTCCTCTCGGTTCCATCGAATGCCCTTACTATATTGTGGCGGTGCCTTCATATGAGAACTATCAACGGCAATCGATTCGATTATCGCTAGTGGTAGAACATTGAGCGCCGATCCATTGTCGATTAGTACCCCGGTAATGTATATCCCTTGCATCGTGTGGTAATGTGGAGAGCCTTGATGGAACCCATACCTCCGGAGAATCTCATCGTCGTTAAAGAAAATGAAGTTATCGGCACTTATGTTCTTGACGAAGCGATCCAACTTATTAATCATTATATCATTACGCAACATAAGTTTCGTTCAATACCTTCATCGGTAGCGTTACGGTGTGCTTTAGAGCTCAATTGTAAATTTAGCACCGATATGCTGAGCCGATTGCTTATGTAGTATTTCTACGACCTTGTATTCACTATGCTTGAAACTT
Source organism: Gossypium rotundifolium (assembly GCA_025506655.1). Lineage (NCBI taxonomy): Eukaryota > Viridiplantae > Streptophyta > Magnoliopsida > Malvales > Malvaceae > Gossypium > Gossypium rotundifolium. The sequence continues at coordinate 3,886,071 of CP106725.1, read as the reverse complement.
TAAGAATTCTAGCTTCTTCCTCCTTCACCGGCTCGTTTACATGTGTCTCTTGCTTGGTCCCTTTTTCCTTCTTCATTAGCCCATCAAGTTTTCCCTCTTGAGTACTCGTCTTTGTATTTGACAAGTCATAGCGCTTTCCATCGCGGCGTGTAGAGCCTTCCTCTTGGTTTTCTTTTGTAGTGTTGGCGAATCTCCCTCTCGAGAACCGTCACATTGCGGTTATAGTTCGGGGGACCTTCTTGTCATCTTTGTATGAAAAGGTTGCGTGGTTTTCGATCACGATCTTAGGATACTCTGGCTCCCTTTTGTTGGCGACCTCCTTTTCGTGAATTGTCACGTTGCGCTTATAATCCCCGGAGTCTTACGGTTGTCTTGGATGAAAAAGTAGTAGGCTTTGAATCACGATTTTGGTTTATTTTCACTCAATCGCCTTTGATCGTGAGATGGTGACTAAAGGATGGCTCACCTCAGAGGCTTGACTCATTTTCCAACATACGAGATGTTACCCTCTTTCCGGCCTTCATTGTTTTCAAAGAATTCTAGCTCTTTGTTGTCCATCGTCACCTGCACGGTAGATTCGAACTCGGTGCAACTTTGGATTCGTGCTCTTGAGTTATGAAATTCACGACCCTTCGTGTTTCTTCATGTTCTCCTCTTGGGCGCCGCACAACCAATCCCCTTTTATCATTTCTTTCCAGACACTGCTTCATTGGGGTTTCACATCGAAATATCCCTTTTTACTCTTCTCCTCACATCTTCGCCTATCATGTTGACCCCGTGATTAGGTAGCGGGTGCCCCTTGCCGGAGGTGTCATCGACTTCTATAACTCCCATCTGGATCAATCTTTCCACTAGTTTCTTAAAAGCGAGATGGTTGTTTATAGAATGCCCCACGATTCCTGCATGGTATTCGCACTGTGCGTTCGCATCATACCACTTAGGGTACGGGGGTTGCAAGGGTTTTAAGTAATGGGGGGAGACAACGTGTGCGTCAAATAATTTCTGGTACATTTCCTTATAAGGGACCGGGATAGGCGTAAATTGGATTTTCTCCGTATTTTGCCTTGTGCTGGACTCCTGTCTAAAAGGGCTCTGATGATCGGGGGTTGTAGTCCTTGGCTGGCTCACAGTAATAGGTTTTGAATAACCTTTTCCCACGTTGTTTATATCACTCTCCCTCTTCTTCGGGGCCGTCCTTCTAGTACTTTCTCCAGCCTCTATTTTACCGCTTCTGATCGCATTCTCGATCATTTCCCTTGACAACATAATATCAGAAAAACTTTTCGTGGCACTTCCAAGCATGTGATTAATGAAGGGTGCTTTCAGCGTATTGACAAACAGCATGGTCGTCTCTTTTTCAAGGAGCGGTGGCTGAACTTGTGTGGCTACTTCCCTCCACCGTTGGGCATACTGCCTGAAACTTTCGTTCGACTTTTTTTCCATATTTTGGAGCGTGATTCGATCGGGAGCTATATCAGCTACATGCCCGTATTGTTTCAGGAAGGCCTGTGCTAGATCCTTCCATGACTTGATCTGGGTACGATTGAGTGATTGTACCACTTAGTCTGCGGCCCGACCAAACTATCTGGAAACAATGAATGAGCGGTTGATCGTTGTTAACATATCCCGCCATCCGCCGGCGAACATCGTGATGTGCGCTTCAGAACAACTGGTCCCATTGTATTTTTCAAAATCCGGTCTTAAACTTTGGAGGAAGTATGAGGTGCAGGACTAGGCTCAAGTCTTTAGCGTCCACTCCGTGGCGATGGTCGTGATCTCTATTTCCTTAAATTTTCTTCTAACCATTTGCAACGATCCTCGAGTTGCTTGGGAAGGTTCGTTTTCGCCTTATCCATTTCAAACCATTTCACAAAGTCGGGGACTATAGGGTTAGTCGGACCTTCTCAGGATTCTTGCTGAACCGATCGGAAAGTCTACCGGCATTACTGGTCTCAACTCGCACTGTGCTCGATAACAAAAGGTGTCCTTTGGGGACCTATTTCAGTGGTGCTTGAGTGTTTGGCGGGTAAATCACGGAGGGTAGCGAGGTCGTCATTATTCCACTGAACTAGTAGCGACGCCTTTTCCTCGTTCATTGGCTAATAGTTGCGCCAGCTGGCTCATCATGTTGTTTTGGGACTCTTGCATCCGTTCTATCATATCTTGCTGGAGTTTTGTTATTTGCTCCTGCATCTTTTCTTGCATCTCCTTCTGAAATTGTTCGAATCTTTGATCCATTTTCTTAGCACGAGTTCCGTAGTGATGTCTGGTTTCCAGATTTCTTTTTCTTCTCTCTTGTTTCTCTTTTGTTTCTCTGTTAATCTTAACCAATTAGGCTTCTTTTTATAAACTTTAATGCATGTAATATGATGTAATGCAAATGCATGAATGCAGGAAAAAGACATCGATTCTGATCAACTTCATTTTAGAAAACTTTATTAGAAGGCAAAACCCTTTACATAAAGTTGATTACAAATACGCCCTAGCCCTAAGACCTAAGGTTTTGATTTTTCCAAGCAGAGAGACTAGCTCTTCATCACGACCCGGTGGTAGCCTATATTTTATGCCCACTATGTCAGCCTCCTCAGCCAAAGCCTGTAAGTGATCATCTACTTCTCGAATCTGGATTATTGCTTCTCCCATAAGGTAGTCCGGCTTGAACTTGCTCGCAAGAATGGTGAAGCTCTTCCTCCCAACGTCTTTCTCTTGTTTCCGAAGCTCAATCCGAGCTCGTTACTATGCAATGCCGATTCTAACTCTTCAACCCTATCTTTCGGTTCCTCTATTACATTTAGGCTTGACTTTAGTTGGCTTTACGAGTCTCGACTTGGTAGTGGTGCGAGAGATCGCCCAAGCTCGGCTATTCTTGCTTCTAGTCCCTTTTCTCTTTACGGTCTTCATCACCCCGCCCTTCTCTAAGTCTTCCTACGTGCTCGTATTTCGTGAAACTTTTCTCCCAACTGCTAGCTTTGGCTCTTTCCTCTCGACCTCTTGTTGCCCTTTGCTCAAGTTTTCCCTAATCCGACATTCTTTATCGTTAAGCGCATCTTCTTGTACTCGTCTTCAAGTCATCTCGGTCTTCCTCTACTTTTCGCTTTTCCTTTCTGAGTTTCTCAGCCTCTGACTTTTGACCGTCCACTTCTAACTGGAGGAGCATCTTTTCTTCCTCCAACCTTTCTATCCTTTTCCCGAGTTCCGAGCTCATCCGTTCAAAATCTTGCTTTACAACTTCCAATTCTGATGGGACCACTCGCATGCATTCTTCTCTCGATCGGGCGCCTTCTGGGTTTGGCTCAGGAATGTTATCATTGACCCTCCTAGCCCTCCATTCAATATATTTTGTGGTTGTTCTCGGGCCTGTGGACAATCTTCTCGTTCTGTGAATCTGATTCCAGGCACTAGAAATCTCTTTAACCCTTTTCTTATAGCTTCCCCCTTCATATGAAAACTCGTGACCTAGCTAGCAGTATGTCGTTGGTACGAATCGCCTTGAACCATCTTGCCTTAGGACCAAAGAAAGGCGTGGCGGTGGCACCCCAAATTCCCAATAGGGAACCAGTCAAAGCTTCCATAGCGATAAAGGATCACGCTCGGGAATCATCCGAGGAGCCTTCCACTCAATGTCGTCCTCTTGAAGGTTTTGAAAGATCGCGATCCAATTTTCTTCGACACATCCTCTCTTACAGGCGTGGTTGCTATCTCTTCTAGTGGGGAGTACTTCTCGACATGAACCGCAAGACACTTTCTCTATTTTCCAAAAGTGACTATGGAACCAAGCCAATAACATTGCAAGACACCCAATAAACACCGCCTCACCTCTTCTCCGGCATGCGGTCAAGGATCCGAATGTTTGGCTAAGATGGCGAGGCGAGTGTGACCCTTTGTCCAACCGGTTGAATAGATCGATAATCGCTTCGTCAATATGCCTTAAAGCTTTGGGGAAGATTACGGTAGTAGATACACAAGGCCAAGATGTCTACCTTTTTCTTCGTATCGGGATGCGCTAGAATCAGGTCTCTCAAACATGTCCAGGGTATGCATTTTCCCTCGCCCTTCTTTTGCATTCTAGCCGAGACCCACTGTTCACTCATACCGGTGATATTCATCAACTTTTTCGCAAAGGTTGGGCCATTAACCGCTTTGGAATAAGCTTTGTCAACTTGAATTCTCGGGCAGCGTAGCAAGGTTGTATACTCTTCTACTGTGGGAACCAGATCCACTTTTTCAAGGAGAAAGCATTATAAGCGGCATTCCGAGGCGGGCCATTGCTCGGAGCAGTGCTTGTCTATTTTGACCTCAGCGGGTAAGGGTCGTAGTAAGTACCATAGAATGTACCGCTTCCTTCATCATCCCATCGAGTCCAAATTTCTCTCAATTCACGGAGCTCGTTCTGCGTGACACTAATATTGGTGAAGTTAGTAGCTCAGACACATACCCTTCGACTAAGCTATCTCCTTTTTCTACTTGGCATTGCTCGACCATATCACGGATGACGCATTGTCTTCTACTTTATCAAGGAATTCGCTTTCCATAACCACTTCCCAACTCGAAACGGACCGTGAATCGATGTCTCTTTAAAATATGAAATGATATGCACAAAAAGAAAAAAACACAAAAAGTTAGTACCATGGAATGTAAAGTAAGTAAAATAAGCAAACGCCTATCTGGGTGACCACTAAGGTTTGTCATGGCTCTACCTAAGGTGGGCTCTTAGGGTTTGCTATATGCGGCTTAGTTCTAAAGTTCGAGGTACCTGAACCAGCAGATTCCTCGATCCTCACCCATTATAGGCTCATACGGACCGAGTTGATTCGAGAATACATTTCCTATGGCCATCGAAGTGAAAACTTCACGGAGACATAGGTACGGATGTATTCAAGCGATCCACTAGCCCATGCGGAGGTGAAAACCTCACGAAGGCATAGCTTCTCGCCCCACTTAAGGGTGTGACCACAACGGTCATGCAATGTAATGTCAAGTATTTACAAGGCTATTATTGAAGATGTGTCGAAAGAAGCATGATTTTCAAAACCGTTTTAATTAAAAGGACAAAAATCAATCTTTGGCCTGACCCTCACATCCCCAGTGGAGTCGCCAAGTCGTCAGTAACCATTTTTGAGGGGTAAACGGTAAAACGCGTGGTCGACTCGATTTTGAAAAAAGAAAAGGAAAGGAGTCGCCACCGATCTTTATTTGGTGTGATCGGATCACCTTTGTTTTAATAAAACATTTAATTTACTAAAACAGTGCTTTTTGGTCCACGAACTTTGAGAAAAGCGGATTGGAGGTCGATTACGTGCGAGGAAGGATTAGCACCCTCGACACGCCCAAAATTGGTACCAAACCGATTGATTGATGTCCTATTTGTTGAAAACTTTAAAGGGTTCAAAATACGATACTTTTATTTTTAAAATTGGAAGGACGCTAAGGCTTTCTTATTTTCAAGAGGTAAAGCATCACGTCCGATGAAGTTAGGCACAATGCTTTAAACTCCGAAACTAAGCTTGCCTTTTGAAACTTGGTTTTATTTGGAGAAGATCTTCCGTTATTCGTCGAATGAGAAATCGGAACCCGAGAAGTTAGGGCTCAATTTCCGAGATTTCAAATACGGAGATGTCTCTATTTTAGAAAAAAAACTTATCCCGAAGTATCTAAGTGTCGAGTCCGATAAGTTAGGGCCACGACATTTCAATTCCGAGATTTTGTTTTAAAATTGCAACTTCGAAGAGACATCCGTTGTTTGACATAAGCGAGTAAAAGCGGAACCCGAGAAGTTAGGGCTCGATCTTCCGAATTTTCAAGCAATGAACATCATCTTTATTTTTGAAAATTTAGTTGATCAACATTGGACAAATTAATGATACTAGCAAATTAAGCGAATATGTGAATAAATCTAATTTGAATGAGCTAATAAATAATGAAGTAAGAATAATAATAAAATCATGGAGGCGATAGGATGATGATAATAACAACAACAATAAATAAGAAATATAAAAATATGATAAATAATTGAAATGCTTTAAAGTATTAAAAAGTAAAGAGTAATAATCGAATAAATAATAAATAAATGAAATCACAAATAAATAAATAAAATAACAAATAAATACAATTGAATAAAATAAAGCAAAATTAAGTAAGTGGTGAAGATTAATAATGAAAATAATAACTTACTAATAAATGAACAATAATGAAATAAATAAGAGTGGTAATAATAAAATAAAATAGAACTAGTACTAGTAATAAAGCAATAGGAATAGTAAATAATAATAATAATTAATAATAGAGGATAAAATAATAATAATAATAATAATAATAATAATAATAATAATAATATAAAAAATGCGATTCAAGCTAAAAGGATTGGATTGAGAATAAAATGAAATTTTGGGGCTAATTTGGAATAAAAATCACAAAAAGGACCAATTTAAACGCAGAGAAGCGAGAGGGACCATGCGCAAAATAATCCTTCAGTAGAGGCCTCACAATGACAAGGGGACTAAATCGGGCGAACCCAAATACTGGGCGAATTTAAAATAAAAAGAAATTAATTGAAAATAATAAAAAGGCGGAAGGACCAAATCATAAATAACCCCTTTTACGCAAAACACGCGGATCCTCCGGGCGGGTCGGGTCGGATTCGGTTCACGACGAAACGACGTCGTTTTAGGGCCACTGTATCAGGCCCTAAACGACGTCGTGTTCAAATCTTTATAAATTCAAATTTTTTTGTTTTTTTTTCATTTGCAACGGTTCTGGAAAAAAAAGGGAGAGAGGGCTCTCTCCTTTCTCCCTCTGCAGATCGGAGAGGGAGGGTCTCGAGGATTCCGTGAGGTCCGCCAAAGTCGTCGCCGTGCCGAGCTCCGCCACCGTGAGATGGCCGGAAAGGTAAAAAATGCTTTTTTTTATATATACATATTTGTTTTGTTTTTTTTTTGCATTTACTAACTTATTTTTTTTTTGTTTTTGAAAAACCCAGAAGACCCACCCCATTTGCTCCCGGCCTCGGCCTCGACGACGGAGAGGTTTTCCGACATCTTTGTCGGGGCTCGGTAGGTATTCGTCTTGCTTTCCTTTTTTATTATTCGTAAAATAAAAATAAAAAAAATAAAAATAATATAAAAACTATGAACAGATGAAAAGAATGGAAAAAAGTTTGCTATCGGAGTAAAAAAAAGAAGTAAAAAAAAATCAACCTTTATTGCTTTTTTGCTCTCGGTTTCTGATGATTTCTTTGTATTCTTAGTCTCTGTTTTTCTTTTTCTTTTCGAAACCGAAAAAAGGCTCTCTTTTGCTATACTCTCTCTCTGATTTTTTGAAAAGCCTTCCTACAATGATTTTTGTGTGGCTTATATAATGAAAATGAAAAAATATATTGCTTTTTCCTTGCTTTTTATTTCGCCATTTCTTGTTGTCCTCCTTTGTCTTGTTTGCGGTAGCGGTGGAGTTTGGTCAGGCGGCTGACAGGCGGGCGTGTCGAACGTCTTGCCTTGAGGGCGGAGGTCGAGGTCGAGTGCTAGGGTTTTGTTTTTTTTTTGTTCTTTTTCTTTTTTTTTTGAGTTTTACAGGTTGGGTCGATTTTTTTGGCTTGTATTTATTTTGTAATTGGGCGGGTTTTGATTGGGCTTGTAATTAATTTTAATGTAATTGGGTTTCTTTGTTTGGTTGTTGGGCCTGGGCAATTTGGGCTCTACAATATATATATATATATATAAGCTTGAATAAATTGAGTCTAATAATAAAGCATTGATTGAGATAGGAAAATTTTGGATTGACCATGTATGATTATGGTATTAAATTTGATGAGTATATATGTTGTTTTCTATTGCGAATAGGGTAACACTTTGAAGAAGAGACAATTGGAATTCAAATATATATATCCATGAATGTTATATATCTCCTTTAAAAATGTGATAGTTATATCTATATGAATGAGATGATAATTTGATTTAAATATGGCATTATGTGTGCGGGAAATGTTAACTAACGGATCTATGTGAGCGATACGTTACGAGAAATGTTAAATAACTTGGCTCTATGTGAGCGATACGTTACAAGATATGTTAAATGCTTGGCTCTATGTGAGCGATACGTTACGAGAAATGTTAAGTAACGGCTCTATGTGAGCTATACGTTACGAGATATGTTAAGTAACGGCTCTATGTGAGCGATACGTTACGGGGAATGTTAAGTAACGACTCTATGTGAACGATATATTACGAGATATGTTAAGTAACGGCACTAAGTGTGCGATACGTTACTAAATCTTATTTACAAGTGTGTAAGTATGAATTCATTAAAAGATTTCTATTGTTAACCATATTAAGTATACGGAAATGTATGAGTATATTATCACAGGTCATGCACTAACGGTTAAGTTAGGAGAGGAAAGTAAACTAGAGGTGTCGTAACCATTCTTTTTGGAAAACGACAAGGGGTTCGACTTTGGTTTTTAAAACGAAAAAAAGACAGGGAGTCGCCACCAATCCCCTTTTTTTTTTTAAGGTGTGATCGGGTCACCTCGTAAAGCGGTTATTTTAATAAGCAGTTTGATTTATCAAAACAACGATTTTGGTCTACGAAATCCGTAAAATGAGTTCTAAGTCGGTTACGCATACGAGGAAGGGTTAGCACCCTCGTCGCCCAAAATTGGTACCACAATGATTAATTAGTGTCTTAATGTCGGAAGTTTGAAAAGGTTTTAAAATACGGATCCTTTAAAAGGTATTGGGATATTTGAGATTTCTTTGTTCCGAGAGGGTACAAACATCACATCCATCACGTTAGGACATGATATTCTAAACCTTCGTAATCAAAGCTATCTCATGATTTTACGAAGTTTATCAAAAGGATGCTTAGTGATTTGGTCAAACGGAAAATCGCAACCCAGCACGTTAGGGCACTATTCCCCGAATTTCTAAACACACAAACATTGCCTGATTTGAAAACTTTTGGACGGAATAAGGTGGTTTTGTAAATGCACTTTGATTTTATAGTGTTTGAGCTAAAAATAAATGTAGGTATTCGGGTCAAAAAAATCGAGATTTCTTTGCTCCGAAAAGATCTAAACATCGCATCCAGTACGTTAGGACACGATGTTTTAATCTCTCGGAGTCAAGGTCGTCTCATATTTCATGAAATAGGATAGAAGGATGTTTGATTATTTAGTGAAACAGAGAATCGCAACCCAGCACGTTAGGGCACTATTCCACGAATCCCTAAATACAAAACATTGCCTTGCTTTAAGAACCTTTAGATAGAATAGGACGATTTCATAAAATGTATTTTTATTTAGCGAGATTGTTGAAAAATTGCAATAGCAATAATAATGCAAATAAAGGATGATTGATAACAATAATGATGACGGTGATGAAGGATAACAATACTAAACAAATGATAATAAAGATGTTATATAATAGTAATAATAATAATGATAAGATTAACAGTAATAGAACAATGATAACGATAATAGTAACATACATATATAGTAATAGTAAGCCGATAAAATACGTTTATATGTGTATAAATATCATGACATGAAGCATAATAAACAAAAAAAAAAAAACATATGCGATAATATAGTAGTAGTAAACTAACAATATATATCTATACATATAACTATGATAATAGCGATGGTTAAAGCGAACGAGAAAGCAATGATATTGTCGAAATGAAATGGTCACGTGGATAACGATATGTTAATGAAAAAATAACAATGGTAATGGTAAAGAATAAAAATAAACACGATAACAAATAAAATATGTATAAGGATTTGATATGTGAAAATAATGACAAATAATAGAAATAACAAATAATAGTGATAATAATAATAATAATGATAATAATAATAAAACAATGAAATACATAAATATATATATAAAAAAACCGAATAATGATAATAATAGTATTTATGTAAAATAATAATATAATGCCAATAATGATAATGAAAATAATATATATATATATACATATATATATGAAAAATAAATAAGTAAGTAAGATAAAATAAAGTAAATTAATAATTGAATAAAGTAATAAATATAATAATAGTAATCATAATATTAATATTAATAATAAATATAATAATGGTAAATGCAATATAGTATCAACAATATTAAATACAATAAAAATAATAATAATAATAATAATAATAATAATAATAATAATAATAATAAAAGATTAGTTAAATTAACAAAAGGATGAAAATAATAAAAGAGGACTAAATTGAGAAAGGAATAAAACCACAGATCTAAATTTAAAAAAAAAGCAGATGAAGGGCCCATAATGAAGCGCACAAAGAGAAGGAGGACCGTTTGGGAAATTATCCCTAATTCCCATGCCTTTGCGCTTTGTGCAAGACCAAATTGGCCGAAGGAAACACTGCTGAGGCGATTTAAAAATAAGAAAAAGCTGGATTGAAAAGGCTAAAATAGCGGAAGGGCCAGAAGCGCAAATAGCCCTTCCACTTAGGAAACACGCGGATCCTAGACTGCACGGGTCGGGTCGCCCGCGGGTCGTCTTAAACGGCGTCGTTTCAGAGTCTGGTATTCAACCCAAAACGACGTCATTTTCTTGGGTCTATTTAAGCCCAAAATCTCTAAAAAAAATCATTTTTGTCTTTGAGTAAAAAAAAAATCTTCTTTTCTCTTCTTTTTTTCTCTGCAAAAGGGGGGCTTGGCCGGAATTCGGCCACCGGACTACCATGCCTCCGTCGCCTGAGCCGTCGCCGGCCACCATACACGGTGGCCGGAATTTCAAAAGGTAAAATATGTAGTTTTTTTATTTTTTTTTTATTTTTATATGTATGTATATGCCGAAGGAAAGGAAAAAGAATATTTTGAAAATGATAAAAAAGAGAAAAACAAAAAAGAATCACCTCTTTTCCTCTGTTTTTTATTCTAGTTTTAGGGTTTAATCGATGCTTGCTATTTCTGATTTGTTTTTTTCGTTTGAATATGTTGAATCTGTTTTTTCATTCAAAAAAAAAAAGGAAGATCTTTTACATGGTTCTTTGTTCGGCTTATATAGCCATTGAAAATTACAAAATATTATTTATTGCTGCTGTTGCTGTCTTGTCCGTTTGATGTCTTGCAGGTCAAGTAGAGGGCAGGTGGAGGGTCGGTGGCCGACTCTGTTAGTGGCGGTGGAGCAGTTAGGTCAGAAGGCAGACATGCGGCGGCCAAGGCACTTAAGGGCTAGGGTTTTTTTGTTTTTTCTGTTTCCTGATTTGTTTAGTGGGCTAGGGTAGTTGGGCTAGGGTTTGTGTTGCTGTTATTGGGTTTGACATGTTGTAAAATGGGCCGGGCAATTTGGGCTTTGTACAAGAGGTATGTATTATACCTATTAACTTGAGATTTTTGGTGGCTTGAAATGTATGTAGAGGGTTTGGTAAGTATATGACATGTATGCTAGTTAATTATTATGTGATGATGGTATACGGAAGTTAGTATAAGCATGCGATGTGGGTATGAGTTCAACTTTTAATTGTTTGGGATATTCGGTATGGATATTATCAATATGTTAGGTTTCGAAATCTTGAATAAATTTATATATTTATATGAGTATATATATTGCTTAATCTTACTAAGCTATATTAGCTTACTTGGGGTGTTTAATTCATCGTTTTATAGATTTTTCGAAGTCGAGGCTCGAGATCGGGGATCCACGTCAAAGTCAATTGCACTATCACCAAATTGTGGTATTTTATAAGTTATATCTCTTTTGAATTTATGGCATGTATAGGCTATGTCTCTTAGGTATATTTTGAACGTTGTGAAATTGTATATAAGCCATGCGAATATGGCTATACTTTTGTGATTATATGTGGTCTAGTCCTTTTCGAATTTTGATGCCATTAGGTTGAATGTTTGAATATTTAATTATAAGCTTATCTTACAAGATCATTACTTACTAAATTATGTGTGATAGAGGAACGATAAATTTGATATTAAGTATAATGTATAATGCAATTTGGGTCAATAAAATTTATAGGTAATATATACATGTATGATTTGAAATATTAGTAGTAGGTTAATAATATGTGAATGCTAGTTTAAGATTTTAGAAATGGTTTGACTACGAGATATATATACATGTATATACATATATTGTGCCTAATGCATGCGCATACCTTAGGTGATTTAGTAAGCAGCAAACAAATTTATTTGAGCTAATCATAGGCATTCGGCAATGAGTTACCTTTGTATGGAGTCTAGATTTTCTCATTGAGTGATTGAACAAGTTTGGCTATGTGTCTTCTATGTTAAATAAATGAATGGTTTTGAGCTTTGGAATTTTGGTTTGAATGAATGCGGATCGAAATGTATGTCCAATAATGAGTTAAAGTGGTATGTTAGATGGATGGTATATGTGTTTATAAAATGAATAAGTGTAAATTAATCTTTCAATTATTTCATTATACTTGGTTTTATAATAGTGATTTGTCTATTGGTATGAAATTCACTAAGTATGATTCTATTTGGGTGCATTAACTTGGATTGGTTCTGTAATGCTCGTAACCCTAATCTGGTGACAGATACGGGTTAGGGGTGTTACACCTTATACCAAAATTAACTTACTAATTAACAATATTAAAAGACTAAGTTCTAATTAAACTTTATACTGACCTTATAAATTTTGAATAATACTATTTACGAATTAACTCGCCAGAAATGGAGTTCTGAAATCACCATTTTCGACACCACTGAAAAACGAGTTATTACAATTACATAAAAAGGTTAAGAGGAAACATCCTAAGAGTAACCCAAGAATCTTGTCATATTTCGAGGTTACTTTCACTTCTTTTTTGGTGAAACTATACCATGTAAAACATATTCTGCGAAACATCTCCTAAAATGCAAGACGAGAGTTGATCCTGAATAAGAGTTGTTATGTTTTTTTCTTTGCTCGACCAAAATAAAAACTTTATTAAACCCCTAAATGAGAGACTAACTGAAAGGTTAGTAAAACAGAAGCCAATAGCCTGAAGGCTCAACTACACTGCACTGCTGCAAAACACAATCACACACCTTATAAAACTAAAGACAACATAAACGAAAGAGAGACACCCAAACCAAGAAACACCCTAATAGTTCCTCTCGAAAACCCAAAGCAATCCGCAATAAAACATAGAAAAGGAAATTTTTAGCAAAAAGAACTCCTAAAAAACCAACATTAGACCAATGCAAAAAAGCATGCAAACTCGCACCCTATAAATATACATGCTCCACCATAACCAGTAAGTGCAAATATCTTCTCCAAACGATTGCCATTTAGCCTCAACTACATGAAGATCACACAACTCTCAATTGCATCAAAGAACCATAATTCATTGTTTCCATTCCAACAACATATAAGACATCTAACAATTAGAAACCACTAACAAGTGTTTAACACATATGAGTCTTGCATAACCTTGTCCTCACTGCCAAAACTAAACCAAACACCATCATTAGATATCCATAATCTCAAATTATCCAAAAAAAAAAAATCATCTAAAGTTAAATCCATAACATATATACCACAAACAAAATTTTAAAAGTCAAAAGAACTTCATCCATCAACTAATCCAAAACCATCATCAACTTACAAGCAAATAATGCGAAACAAAAATAATAACACCTTTCATGTCGTGACTTCCACCATGAGAAAAGTTTCAAATAATTAGCCACTTTAGAGGATCAAAATAATTTCCATGAATACTATGAGCTTTTATAACATGAGAGTTGTTCTAACTTATTTCAAACAGAAGTTGTTCTCAATGTAGAAGTGTTCCAAATATAAATTGTTTTGTAGTGAAGCGAACTTGTTTTAAGTAACGACTCTTCGTAAAAACACAATTGTTCTAAATAGAAATTATTCCTGTTGGGGTTACAAGTAACTAGCAGTTAGCATACAGCTGAAGCTTGAGCACCAAGGCTCGAGACTTACAGCAGAAGAAAGAAAGAAGAATGGCAGAAATTGAAGTATGAACGAGAAGCAAAAGAAATGGAGCTTGAAATTAGATGAAATCTATTGATTTTTCATTACTAAACATCATTGGCTTACAGCCATTACATATATTGGATGATGACAAATGAAATTGAACCAAGTTTCTACCTAATGTTAACCTAATCCCACTAATTTACTTGGAAACATAAAAACTTAGCTTGCAGACATACATTTGCTGATATAATCAGCTTCAATCAACATCAAGTCTACATAAATATCAACCTAATCTACTTTGAAAGTAACTAAATTACATTACATAAACAAGAGATTACAAAATGAACTGAAGCAAACTTGTTACACATGAAATACTGGTCGCTGCATGGCCAACTTGCTACTTCACGTGTCGAGTTCTTACTGCTGCATGGGATGCATGGGAAACCAAATTCTAACACTCCTCCTTGGTTTCCATGCTGCAAACCCCTAGCTCTTTTCTCAACTTGATGAACCTTGGAGCATTGAGGGCCTTGGTGAAAATGTCTGCAATTTGATTCTCAGAATTGCAATGAATCAGCTCAACTTCTCGAGCTTGTTCCATCTCTCTTATCACATGTAACTTGATATTGAAATGTTTGGTTCTGCCATGGAAGACAGGGTTCTTTGCAATTGCAACAGCCGACTTGTTGTCACATAGAATCTCTGTTGCTCCCTCTTGTTGTAGGTTCACATCAACCAAAATTTTTCTTAGCCATATGGCTTGATTTACTGCAGCAGCAATTGCAACATACTCAGCTTCTGCTGTTGATTGTGCCACTAGATTTTGTTTCTTCGAGCACCAGCAGAATATTGATGAACCAAGTGTGAATGCATAGCCTGAAGTACTCTTCATTCTGTATAGCCTACTAGCTTTATGTTTTCAGTTTTGCTAAATTTCAAACTATAGCTCAGGGTTCCTTTGATGTACCTGAGGACTCTTTTTGCAGCTTGTAGGTGCTGCTCATTGCAGTAATGTATGAATCTTGACAACATGCTAACAGCAAACATAATATCAGGCCTGGTGGCAGTCAAGTATAGTAAGCAACCAACTAAACTCCTATAGGAAGTCTCATCAACTTGCTCATAAGCTCCTTGGCTCGATGACTTTATTCCAACAGCCATTGGTGTGCTTGTTGGCTTGCAATTTTCCATTGAGAATTTGCTTAAGATTTTCTTAGCAAAAGTCTGTTGGCTCAAGAAGATCTCACCATCAGTTTGACTCACCTCCATTCTAAGGAAGTAGGTCATGCGGCCCAAGTCTGACATCTCGAACATCTTCTTCATTTTGGTCTTGAAATCTCTCAAGACATTGTTGCCTCCTCCTGTAACCAGGAGATCATCTACATAAAGAGACACAATGAGTTGTGTTTCAGTTTCATCCTTCTTAACATACAGTGTGCGCTCACTTATGCTCCTTTGAAATCCCAAACTAATAAGGTAGCTATCAATTCGAGCATACCAAGCACGGGAAGCTTGTTTCAGCCCATATAGGGCCTTTTTAAGCCTGTAGACCATATGTTCCTTGCCTGGCACAGCAAAGCCTTGAGGTTGATCAATGTAAATCTCCTCTTCAAGGAGTCCATTTAGGAAGGCTGATTTGACATCAAGTTGGTGTATGCACCATTGCATTTGTGCTGCCAAAACAACTAGCAACCTTATGGTGTCAAGCCTAGCTACTGGTGCAAAAGTTTCCATGTAGTCTAGGCCATATGTTTGACTAAATCCTTTGACAACTAGCCTAGCTTTCAGCTTATTTAGACTCCCATCAGCATTTTGTTTGGCTCGATAGACCCATTTGACTCCTATAATCTTTCTGTTTGAAGGCCTATCAACTAGATCCCAGGTTTGATTCTTCTCAATCATCTTTATTTCTTCAACCATTGCAGCCTTCTAGCCCTGGTGTGCTTCAGCCTCTTCAAAACTTGTTGGCTCTACTATGGCCACTTGAGCTCTTTCATAAACATCAGCCAAGGTTATTGTGCCTCTAATTGGGACATCATCAATGTCTATTTCTGGACCAACTTGATCAGGTTGAGTCTGACTTGCAACAAGTTCTTCAGAGGTATCCACTGGTTGATTCTTTTCTCAGTTCCAGCATTCCTTCCCATCAAAGACTACATCTCTGCTTACTTGAATTCTTTTAGTTGAAGGATCAAAGATCCTATATCCCTTTTTAACTGAGCTATAGCCTACTAGAACACCAGGATTGGCTCTCTTTGACAGTTTGTCCCTTGTTGCTGATGGAACATGAGCATAGCATAGACAACCAAAGACTTTCAAATGAGCCAGTGATGGTTTGAACCTATACCAAGCTTCAAAAGGTGTTTTTTGAGCCAAAGCCTTTGTTGGAAACCTGTTCTGAAGGTAAATAGATGTGTTAATAGCTTCAGCCCACATAGACTTTGGCATGATCTTTTCAAATAACAAGCATCTTGCCATATCCATGATGCTTCTGTTCTTTCTCTCACACTACACAAAAAGACTTTTAGCGTTTTAGTGGCGTTTTAAATAAAACGCCGCAAATATTATACATTAGCGGCGTTTGAGGAAAACGCCGCAAAAAATGATAATAGCGCGTTTATATACAAAACACCGCTAAAAGGATATATAGCGTTTTTCCTAAACGCCGCTAAAATCGAACATTAGCGCGCTTTTAAAACGCGCTAAAAGTCGAGATTAGCGGCGCTTTTGAAAACGCTAAAAGTTCGAAAGCATCGTGTAGCTTTTGGAAAACGCTAAAAATCTGATATCGGTGGCGCTTTTGGAAAAACGCTAAAATCTGAACATTAGCGGCTTTTGAAAACGCCGCTAAAAGTTGAAATTAGCGCTTTTGGAAAACGCCGCTAAAATCGAATTAGCGGCTTTTGGAAAACGCCGCTAAAGTCTGAAGATTAGCGGCGCTTTTGTAAAACGCCGCAAATAATTTTAAAGTTTTTTGTATATATATGGTGATTGTTTTAAATTTATATATTAAATAATTTCTTATATAATTGTAAATGAGATAACTTTAATTTTAATACATTAAAATTATGATTCTAGTTTAAATTATTTAAGAGAAAATATTTATTAAAAATATTTGCGGTTTAAGGTTTAAGGGGACGTGTTAGGGTTTTATGGGTTAAAAGTTAGGGTTAATGGGTTTAAATGTAAATGGTTAAGGGTTTAAGGTTAGTTAGTAAATTGAAAATGTTATTTAATTTTCTTAAAATATTGAAAGAATATTATATAATATTCAAAATTTATCTAAATAATTTAGGGTTTAAGGTTATAATTAAGGGTACTTTAATAGTTTGTATGGGTTAATTAGGGTTTCAAATTTAGTATTTTAATATTCAGTGTTTAGGGTTTAGGGTTAGTTATGGCTAGGGTTTATGGGTTTATGGGTTTGTGGGTGTATGGTTTAAGGTTCACGATTTAGGGTTTATCGAATGAAGGCAGGATATCAATTTTGATTTATTCATTAAAAATTATAAAATATATGCTATAAAAATCGATTGTGTATCTGCTTTATCCTTAAACCCTAAATTGTCTAACCCATATAATTATATTAATATGAATATATTAAAATTATAATTATAGTTTAAATTATTTAAGAAATAATAGATAAACTTTATACATATTAAAATTAAAAAATTGGTAACCCATGAATCTCTAGAGAAACAAAATTAATTAGTAAATTGAAAATATTATTTAAATTTCCTAAAATATTGAAAGAATATATAATATTAAAATTTTATCTAATTAATTTAGAGTTTAAGCTTTGGAGTTAAGGGTTTAGGGTTTGTTATGGGGTATGGTTTTGAGTTTAGGATTCCAACATTTAAGGGTTATGATTTAAGGTTTAAGGTATATGATTTTAGGGTTATGAGTTTGAGGTTTAGGGTATGTGTTTAAGACTTAGGATTTTAGGGTTTAAGACTTTAATAAAAAGTCAAGGATTAATTTAGATTTTTAGAATATAAATCAAAATAAGATAAATATAAATTATTATTTTAAAAAAGTATATATCAAAATGGGTTAAATCCCAATCGCATACATGAACAATGGTTTAGTGTGCAATTGTATACATAAACTTTAATTTGATCCAGATCTTGGAAAATATTAACACAATTATTGATATAATTAACATCATTTTTATTTATATATTGCATACATAAAATTTATATTTATTCAATATAAAAATATATTGATGTATTTATATTTTAAAATAATGTGTATGATTAAATCAAAATTAAAGTTTCAACTATACATTTAAACCACAATTAGAATTTCACATATTCATATATAATTACGAGATGTATCTATATCAAAATTTAGGTGTATACATATAATTAAATGCTATTTATATAAAAATCTAAACAATTAATGCAGACCATACTTAAAAGAATTGTAATTAAATTTTTAAAATTTAATAATAAAAATTAAAACTTAAAACTTAAATTTTTATATTTAATATTTTAGTTAAAAATTCAATACTCAAAATATAATAAAAAATTCAAAAAATAATAATCTCAACACACAAATTTTAGAAGAAAAACATAAAAAAATATAGATTAAATTAAAATTATGTAATAGTGGCGTTTTTCAAAAGCATACAAAAATAAAACTATAGTGGCGTTTCTAGTTAAAAGCAGCTGCAAAATTAACCTATAGTGGCGTTTTTAATAAAACGCATACAAAATTCTTTACTAAAATGATATATCGTTTAGGGTTTAGGGATAACATTTTTCCAAAATCAAAATTCCTCCCAAAATCCCCAAACCAAAATCCCCAAATCGGTTTCCCCACCGATCTTCGTCCATCTGCTCTAAAATTTACATATTTTCGAAGTAATCTTCCCCTAACTACCAAGGTTCGTAACTATTTCTCCATATATTTCACGAAAATTCATTCAATTTTGTATATTGTAATGATAATTTCGGTTTGCCCGACCTCTAGCTTCTTTAGCATTCGCGTCTTGCTCGAGAAAGGGCATAATCCTGCTGGCGTTGCTCATGGCGTTGTGTCTGGTCAGTCCACCACCGCTCTCTCGCCAGAGAAATTTAGTTTAGCTCCACACTCACTCAAGTTGTTTCCAAAATGGCCGTGACTCCATGGCAATTCACCATTGATTGCAATCCTTCTAATTATATAGTTTTGATTCGCACTATTTCTCTGTTTGTATCTGGTTATGATTGAATTCAAGAATTTATAGCCTTGCTTCAGTTTATGGTTGCTTTTCTTCTTTTGCATCTCTAGTGACTGGTATGTGCATTGAATTTTTCCAGGAGCTTCAAATTGTTCATTGTGATGATTAGTGGTTATAGTTAGAGAAAAGGAGGAACCTAAATTTTAGTTTTTTTAAAAATATATGCTCAATACCGTGAATGGGTCTTTTAGTTATTAGGTTACCTTGAATCTAAAGCAAAACAAAGAGGAATTTTATTGAACTTGACATTAATAAATCTTTTTACGGTGTGCTTCACAAGTAGGCAACTATAAAGATGGATGCAAGAATTTTCCATTCGATACATTTTATAAACGTGCCTCCACGATTCGGACTTGAACACGAGAAAAGTGCTTGAGATAGCTTGGTGTAACATTCTATCTAACTATTATCGAGACTAATTACATGCTTTTAGAAAAAAAAATGTGCCTACCTATTGCTATGAAGCAAATTGGACTTAAACATTGTCTTAGTTCTCATTGTTAGGAAGGGTGGAAGCAAAGGGTATTTTTAACCTAACGAAAGAAAATTGGAAATTGAGATTCTTATCCGATTATGTCTATTTTCTTTCTTAGTATTCGATAGGGTGTTTTGCTATTTACTTCATCATACTTTATATGTAATGTTGCTTGAAATGTCTTGGCCTTATCTACAAGGATGCGATCATTTAAATATTCTTCTTTCTTTGCAAGATCTTGATGTGATAGGAACTTTTGTGCCAAATTGTTCGCTCTTAAATGGTTACCTTTATTATCCTTGCTTTATTATGTCCTCAATTTGTTTGTTCTTTTTAGCCTTGTTGCCCCACTATCCTTCTAAGTTCCAAAATCTAAGAAGGTAAATTTCTATTTCCTTGCTTTTATTTGTGGTTTAATTTCTGGTTCCCAGTTTATGCTTCCTTAACTTAGAATAGGTCCTAAATCTTAACTTGAGACTTATGTTTGACCTAACTGAAACTTTTGTTGAAGTACACAGACTAGATTTGCTTCTTTTAAACAATTTGTACAAGTGCATTAACAATTTGTATAAGTTGTGTTCAATTTTTCTCTTTATTGTAGGGCTATCTTTTCCTAGTGGTTCAGCCTTGTTCTTTTCCTTTGTTAATTTGAATTCTAACTTTACAGGGACAAACTCTGGTTTGGACAAATGAAAAGCACAACACTTATCTTGATTCCTTAGAAGCATCATTTGTCAGCAGTTGCATTATTCTAAGAGCTTGCATGGTCATCACCTACAAGTGGAATGCGAGAGCAGTGCATTCCCAACAACATGCTATATATAGGCTAACTAAGAGAAAAGCATTATCCCTTTTAAGTTCCTTGAAACCAAAATTTCATCATCCTCCAAATTGGGAGAGAGAGCTTTTATGTATGGCATCGATTCACAAACATACAAGTTTCTTTTATCGTAAATTTTATTAAAAATGACTTATAATGTAAATGTCCTAAAATTATTAAAAAATGACCTATAATGTAAATGTCCTAAAAGATTTAAACTTAGTGTCCGATATTGAATATGAATTGAAACATCTTAATCCCTATTTGTGTCATGTCATATTGACTTGGCATTATCTTGTGGGTGAATCTTGTTTGCGTAATCCAAGTTTTTGCTTTTATTTATGAATATTTGAATCATTTGTGATGTTTAAATAACAAAATATGAATTGTTTCTTTTATTGGCATTAAGTGATGAAACCTAATAGTTAAGGGTCCATAATAAAAGTTGTAATGTGAACTACTTCCATGGAACCTTTTCTTTGGGCGATATGTTTATTTTATTTACGTTCCTTTCTAGTGTTTGTTAACGATCTTACATATTCATCCTTGTTATATGGCAAATATATGTTCGGGATTTATAATATATTTATAAGCACGAGTTTGAAGAAACTTTTAAACTGATGATCATACTCTTTATTGTTAATTATATTACTAAATTGACATAAGAATAATAATTTATTAGTATTATTGTGTGATCATAATAAAAATAATGTTAATTAATATAATAATATATTAATGTGAAATTAATTAATTTGGTCATATCTTTTGGATTATCAAGTTTCTCTTATTAAATTTTTGGTTGGGTTTGAAGCTGCATTTTCTATTTTATCTGCAGGTGAAGGAGTGTGAAGTGGCTGATTTGGTGAAGGAGTGTGAAGCTCCTAGGGAAAATGGAGAGTGAAAGAGCAATGGCATTGAAGAAGATGCTAACCGATGAAGTGCAAAGAGACAACTGATGTGGTAGATGATCGCCGAGCAAATCTAGGTTTCCTTTTGTATTTTTTTCCCTTTTTTGGTCATTTATTAAAGGAAAAAATGTAGATTGATGTGACATAAAATGTGGTATTTCGGTATCAAACAAATTAGAGATACAATAGTAATGCAAAATTTTTATTTTTTTAATTTGTTAATATGAAGAAAATATATATTTTTTTATTTTTCATGACAAAATTAGCGGCGTTTGTAAATAAAAGCGCCGCTAAAAGTGATGCCTTTAGCGGCGTTTGTAAAAAAAGCGCGCTAAAAGTCAAACCTTAGCGGCGTTTGTAATAAAAGCGCGCTAAAAGTCATGACCATTAGCGGCGTTTGTAAAAAGCGCGCTAAAAGTCAAACCTTTAGCGGCGTTTGTAATAAAAGCGCTAAAAGTCATGACCATTAGCGGCGTTTGTAAAAAGCGCTAAAAGTCATGACCTTTAGCGGCGTTGTAAAAAAGCGCGCAAAAAGTCATGTTTTAGCGGCGTTTGTAGGAAAAGCGCCGCTAAAAGTCATGACCTTTAGCGGCGTTTTTTGCTCATAAACGCCGCTAAATTTTGTGGCGCCTCTTTTTGCGTTTTTTGCGGCGCTTCTAAAAGCGCCGCAAAGACTATTAGTGGCGCTTAAAAACGCCGCTAAAGGCCTAAAAAAACGCCGCTAAAAGTCTAAATTGCTGTAGTGTCACTGACTCTATTTTGCTAAGGAGTATAGACATTGGTCAATTAATGCTTGATACCTACATTCTCACAATGAGTTTGAAACTGAGTTGAAGTATACTCAGTCCTATTGTCTGACCTTATGATCTTTATCTTGCAGCCTGTTTCATTTTCAACAGCTGCTTTTAACTTCATAAACATTTGAACCACTTTAGATTTATGCTTCAAAAAGTAAATCTAACAAAATCTTGAATAATCATCAATGAACAAGACAAAATACATGTTCCCACTGAGTGACTCAGTTTTCATAGGACCACACACATCAGTGTGCACAAGTTGGAGCTTGTCTGATGCTCTCCAAGCTTGATCCAAGGAAAATGGATGCTTGGCTTGCTTTCCAAGCTGACATACTTCACAAACTCCTTCATCAATCACTATATTAGTAAAGTTTTCAGCCAGACTTTCATTTACCATTTTAGACATAGATTTAAAGTTGACATGTCCAAGTCTTTGATGCCAGAGCTTAGAGTCTTCAGTTGAAGCAGCATATACTGAGTCCATGTGGTTTGTCCAATCAACAACAAAGCTCTTATCAGCCATTGTGACTGACATAAGCTTAGATCCATAAGGGTCACTGATTTTGCACTCCTTGCCCTCGAACACAACAGTGTATCCCTTGTCTAGCAACTGTGCGATACTTAGTAGGTTTCTATCTATATCAGGCACCAACAACACATTAGAGACTAGTTTATTGCTTGTAGGTGTGTATATAAATACATCACCTAGTTTATTGCTTGTAGGTGTGTATATAAATACATCACCTTTACCTACTGCCTCAATAAAATGACTATTTCCCACCTTGACCTTGGCCTTGAAGCTTTTATCTATTGACTTGAATATTGTAGCATCAGGTGTCATATGATTGGTGCAACCACTGTCCAAGAGCCATCCCTTGTTAGCTTTCTCTTTTGCAGCTGAGCATGAGACTGCAAAGAGTTGTTCTTCATGTTCACTGCCCTCTTCAGCTACTCGAGCCTCAGCCTTTGGTTGTTGTTGTTGAGCCTGCCTTGGTCTGCCTTTATTTTTGCAAACCTTTTCAACATGACCCTTCATCTTGCAGTGCTGGCATATTGCATCTGGCCTGAACCAGCACTTGTCCTCAGGATGGCCTGGTCTCTTACAAAATCTGTAAAGCCGGTCACCACTTCTTGCAGCATCAGGCTTAGGCCTGTTTTTCCAAGTCTTCTTGCTTCTATAGGAAGAAGTGCTCGAAGAAGTCCTGGCCTTGGCTTGGAAATCACCTTATTGGTGCTCCTCATTCCTACTTGCCCTCCTTTGCTCTTGTGCATAGAGAACATTGATCAATTCGGTTAGGGAGATGCTGGAGAGGTTCCTTGAGTCCTCGAGGGAGGATATTTTTGTTTCATACCTTTCAGGTAAGGTAGATAGCACTTTCTCCACTATCTTGCTTCACTGAACTACTTACCTAGGAGCCTTATGCTGTTTACAACAACCATTATTCTGTCTGAGAACTGTTTCACAGTCTCCTCTTCTTTCATCTTCAAGTTCTCGAAGTCCCTTCTAAGGTTCAAGAGCTACTGCTGCCTTGCTCTATCAGACCCTTGGAACTCCTCCTTCAACTTGTCCCAAGCTTGCTTTGGTGTCTCACAAGCCATTATCCTTGTGAAGATCACATCTGACACACAATTCTGGATGCATGACATAGCTCTATGCCTTTTGGTTCTCTCATCAGAATGTTGCCTTATCTGAGCCACAGTTGGATTGGCTCGTAGGGGTGCTGGCTCAACGTCTAAAGTCACCACTTCCCACAAATCAAAGGCCTGTAGGTAAGTCCTCATCTTAACCTGCCATATGTGGAAACTGTCACCATTAAAGACTAGTGGTGCAGGTGGTGTATAACTAGGTGTAGCTATTCGATTTCAAGCTTTCAAATAACAGGTCCTCCAAGATAGAAGCTCTAGATACCAATTGTTGGGGTTACAAGTAACTAGCAGCTAGCATACAACTGAAGCTTGAGCACCAAGGCTCGAGACTTGCAGTAGAAGAAAGAAAGAAGAATGGCAGAAATTGAAGTATGAACGAGAAGCAAAAGAAATGGAGCTTGAAATTAGATGAAATCTATTGTTTTTTCATTACTAAACATCATTGGCTTACAGCCATTACATATATTGGATGATGACAAAGGAAATTGAACCAAGTTTCTACCTAATGTTAACCTAATCCCATTAATTTACTTGGAAACATAAAAACTTAGCTTGCACACATACATTTGCTGATATAATCAGCTTCAATCAACATCAAGTCTACATAAAATATCAACCTAATCTAGTTTGAAAGTAACTAAATTACATTACATAAACAAGAGATTACAAAATGAACTGAAGCAAACTTGTTACACATGAAATCTTGGTTCTGCATGGCCAACTTGCTACTTCACGTGCCGAGTTCTTGCTGCTGCATGGGCTCAATGGGAAACCAAATTCTAACAGTTCCAAACAACGATTATTTTGAATATAACTATTTTACAAACATAACTATTCTAAATAAAATTTGTTTCAAATTTTAACTATTTTCAACTGTAGATATTCTCAAATGACAATGATTATTTTGTTACCTTGCATGAAAATTTCTTTGACAAAAAACATTTTATGTACAAAATCTAGTGCATATAAAAACATATTAATTTTCTCATATATATAATAAAATATAATAGAGTAGCAGGAGATTACTTTTCTTAAGAATAAAAAGAAAGGAAAAGGTTTTGAAATAACAAGATATTAAGGGGTTTTTTTGTCCCTCAACTCATATTTTTACCCGATTAAGCCTGAAATTCTAAAAATGACTCAAAAAGCTTTTTAATTGTTTCCAAACATCCCAAAATTTATTAATTCTATCAAAATTGAATTTTCTCATCAGATATACGAATAAGGTTATCTAAAGAGTCTTGTAAGGAGAACCAAAAATTTTTGAGGCGATATATCTTAAATTCCTACTAGATTTTCTAAATTAACTCATTCTACTCGCATTGGTTAAATACAAATTTTAATTACATTACATTATTCAACATTCTTAAAAAAATGATTTTGTATTATAAAATAACACATCATATTCTTTTAGAGTTCAAGTATACGATATCTGTACTAAAACCCTTCCACTATTTTATGTTGGTTACTTATTGTTAGAAGATGGCCTTCCATGCAGCCCATGCAGCAAGGAGCACTACATGCAGTTGAGCCAAGCTTGCAGCAACTGAAGCTTACTGATGCTGTCCAAGTTCAACTTGTTTTGTTACTCCAAGTTCATATTTTGTAACTTAGTTTGATTTGAACTTAGTTAGTATAGAATTTGATGTAATTAGGTGGTGATTGAGCTGATAAATCAGCTTTGTTTATGTGTATAAGTTATTTTACCAAGTTTTCATGAAACTAGTGGTATTAGGTAAGTATTAGGTGAAAACTTGCTTTGATTTGCTTTGCCAATGACTGATATATGTAATGGCAGTATGTCAAAGTTGTGGTTAATGAAAAATTTCTGATTTCATTCATATATTCTCCCTCTTTCTTGTTTCTTGTTTTCTTAGCAAATTATTGCTTTTGTTTCTTCACAAAGCAACGAGGCTTGTTGTACAAGCTTTCTACTCAGCTTGCTCAGCCTTGACAAAACACCAACACTTATTTACGGGTATCGATACTTAGGCAGTCCCAAAACAGGTCTTACTCTTAAGACTTTTCCATTTTTAACAATTTTTAAACAGCAAAAGAGGGTATTAACCATAGATTGACTCGGCAAGGTAATGAAGCAACCGATGGCAAATTCAAGAGTAGAAGGTAGCAGCGCTAAAGGGCTGCAAATGATCTTCAAAATCATAACATCAGCCTTTCTAAAGGTAACTAATGAAGCAGCTGCCTTGATAACCAAGTAGCTTGAACAGTTGATGACAATAGCAAGTCCAACTAAATATGAATTCAGAGCTAATCCAACCTTGACTTTTTTTCATACCCTTACTCTTACATAAATAAACAAGACATTAATTTAAGTGTGCATAAGGGTGCTTCTCATTTTGTTTTAGTTAAATATTATTTTTGAACAGTTTAATTTAAAATTTAAATATTTAATATTATTATCAAAAATACTTTTAAATAAAAAATAAGTTTTCCAAGTTAATTGAACTCGATTGACATATGCATTGTTATAAATGTAGGAGGACGTGGTTTCATTGCGTTGAAGCGAATTATCCTCCAATTTATAGGTTGGAGAGGAGTTACAAATAGTTATAAGCATTATGTCAAAAAGAACAAAAATGATAACAACTTAAAATAACTTGACTTCCATGGCATTCATACATCATAGACTTTGACATCTTATAACGGGGCATATTAGTTGTCCAAAATTGACTTCAACTCCCCAAGTAAAGGATCTCATCCCATGTTTCGTCCGTCACCAGCTTTGATCCTTCCTTCAATCTGTTTTTACAATAATAGCTTTTAGTAGTGGATCCTTCAACCTTGATACTCCATTAGGAAAGACGAATGGCAACTGCTGATCCAAACTTCTTCCACTTATCCTCACCTCAAAAGGAAAATGGTGTCTCAGAGTCTCCAGGACAGCTTGATGCAGGAGCTCTTTTCGTCCTCAAATCACGAGGTCACTTTTTACTATATTACCTTGAATTTCGATTCCCATGCTCATTTAAAACATTATGATTTGGTTGTAGGTTCTTGGTTGCACTCTGGGTATCACTTGACCACCTCAATTGTTGGCCCTGTTATTTTTAGTTTCCCCTTTGCTCTGTCCTTACTAGGCTGGGCACCTGGACTTCTCATCACTACTCTTCAAGCTCTCGTCACTTTTTACTCCTACAACCTTCTCTCTGTGATATTGGACCATCATGCTCAGCTTGGGAAGCGACAACTTCGTTTTAGGGACATGGCCAGAGACATTCTTGGTGAGTAGTCTTTGACTGAATTCAAGATTAAATGGTACCAGTTTCGTGATAAGGACCCCTATGTCCTCGGTTCAGATCTGGCAAGGCACACCTAGTGACAAAGCCTTGAGGGGTCAGTAGGTACCCCAACCCCAAGAAAATAATATCCATGAAAATATAGAGTATCTTGCATTGCCGCTCGTCTGGTGGAGGGATTAAATCTCTTATTCTACATTATTACTTGAAAAACCAGTTTTTTTCCTGCTGCTTTGCATGCACAGATACACCATGTTGCCTAGGCGTGTCTTTTTCTACACCTTCTGTCTGGGGCAATATATATATGTATATAATGGTTTTAGTAGCTAGAGTACGTTTAGTGACCTCGGCAACACCGGGACAAACCGTTGTTATTAACCAATTGAGTGATTTGGCAGGACCTAGATGGGGCAAATACTTTGTTGGTCCACTTCAAATTGCAATATGCTATGGTGCTGTTATTGGTTGTATTCTTCTTGGAGGACAAAGTCTTAAAGTCAGTTTCTCCATTCTGCCTCACTAACCATTAATTTGTGCCATATCACTTATGTATTCTAGTGTGGTATCTGCAGTTCATTTACTTGCTCTACAATCCAAGTGGGAAAATGCAGCTGTACCAGTTTATAATTATCTTTGGAACCGTACCACTATTCTTGGCACAGATACCATCCTTTCATTCGCTAAGACATATCAACCTTGCCTCTCTACTCCTTGTTCTTGCTTACAGCGCATGCGTCGTTGCTGGTTCGATACACATAGGTCAGAAATCCGTATAATTAATCGGAACCAATGAGTCTCCATCTAATCGATCTATTGTTGTGTTTACAGTGGTCTATGTTGACAGGTAATTCCAGGAATGCACCTAACAAGGACTATTCAATAAAGGGATCAAAAGAAAACCGCATTCTTGGTGCCATCAATGGTATTTCAATCATCGCCACCACCTATGGTTGTGGAATTATCCCAGAAATACAGGTGCTGTTCCAGTCACTTTGCAAATTGTTATATATGCTTTATGTTGAGTTTTAATAATAAAATGTTTATTGTAGGCAACTATAGCTCCCCCAGTGAAGGGGAAGATGTTCAAAGGTTTATGTGTGTGTTTTGGTGTGATAGTTAGCACATATTTCAGTGTGGCGATCTCTGGGTATTGGGCATTTGGCAATCAATCTCAACCATCAATTCTTTCAAATTTTATGGATGAAAACAAACCATTGCTGCCTTCTTGGTTTCTATTGCTCACCAACATCTTCACTCTTATGCAACTGGTTACAATCACTGTGGTAAGAACTCTTCATTTATGGAACTCTGGAATTGGTCTACTCAATA
Organism: Gossypium rotundifolium; assembly: GCA_025506655.1. Classification (NCBI taxonomy): domain Eukaryota; kingdom Viridiplantae; phylum Streptophyta; class Magnoliopsida; order Malvales; family Malvaceae; genus Gossypium; species Gossypium rotundifolium. The sequence goes on along the minus strand of CP106725.1, from coordinate 3,857,691 downwards.
CTTACTAAAATCATTCTAAGGATTTCATTTTGGTCTATTGGTAGAGTGTTTAGTTCTAATAGATGTCAAGGATCAAACTTTGACCTATTAAGAATCAAAGGATTCCTTTTAAGCTCTGAAATTCGTTGCCCATTTACAGATGGTTAAAAACCTTCCACCTATGAACCATACCCCTCCCTCAATAATGTCCCAGTTTAACCAAGAAGAAATCATGTCCCAGGTCTATAGGATGCCAGATTTGACTTGGCTTGAAGGAAAGAAATTTGAAGCCTGTTATTTTCCCCAACACCTTAACGATTAAAGTGTTTCTTCACTTGCCTCTTAATGCTTCTTTTGCCTCCTTGGAAAGTTGGATGTTGATCATTCCATCCACAATGTCGACCTCATTTTCCATATCTTCTGTTTCCTTACCGAAACTGTTGTGTGGTGAGTCACCATGTCCTGGTCCCAGGAGTGGTTCTCGGTCAGGGAGGCACCGGAACATGTCCCTTGTTTAGTTTGGTTACGTCAGCCTATTTGAACAAATATTCATGCATTTTCTTGACCATTGTCCATTGCAGATTTACTTGCAACCCACAAATGAAGTATTTGAAAAATGGTTTGCAAACCCAAAGATGGATCAGTTCTCTGCACGTAACGTGATGCCAAGATTGATTTTAAGATCGCTGTCAGTGATAATCGGCACTACATTTGCTGCAATGTTCCCTTTCTTTGGTGATATTATGGCATTGTTTGGAGCATTTGGGGTTATCCCTCTAGACTTTATTTTGCCCATGGTTTTATATAATCTCACTTTCAAGCCATCAAGACAGAGAATCGTATTCTGGGCAAACACATTGATTGCAGTAGCATCATCAGCATTAGTGGCAATGGGAGCTTTAGCTTCAGTTAGACAGATAATTCTTGATGCCAAGACATATAATTTGTTTGCTAACGTGTAACAATAGTAGATAATAAACTAGCCACATTACCTGCTACTACACCTTATATTGCTAAAAAAACAAGAGGATCAATCTTGAAATCCCAAATGTATTTTTGATATGATGTGTAACGTGATGCCAAGTCCTTGCTTCTTGGCTGCTATTTGTGGTTAGTCCTAGTATTTTGACCTTGTCTCGGACCTCTTCTTCCGTAACCAAAGTCATGAATCTGAAATGTTCTTTGTATGCTAAGTGTCATGTATTGAGCATATCTCAGCAATCTTGAATGGTTTGTCCTTTGATTTTGAGTCTGTTGCTGCAACCATATGATGTTGGTACTAACGTACTGTTAGTATAAATCTCTGGCGAGGAAAATCTCGAACAGAAGAAGAAATAGGACAAGGCTCCAAGGCGTGTATCAAACCACTATCTTTAAGGTTATCTTCGCCTCACCTATCTTTGATGTGCAAACAAGTTCCAAGCAAACTAACCTCGAGGATACAATAAAGCCAATGACTATTTGCGTTTTGCACTGACGAGAATAGCCCACTACACACTGAGCAATGTATGACAAGAAACTCAATTTCTCTAAAGGATTTCTGCAGTAATACTTTATAGAATAATCTAATAATATTAGAAAATGAAGGAAGGAAAGAAAGAATATTAGAATTTGTTGGTATGATTTCCAAATGAAATCTCATTTCTATTTATAGGAATTTTCATGTCTCTTCATGGAGAAATGTTTCATCAATAGGTGTCTTTCTGAATAATAATGTCTTTAAAATAAACAAATAATTATTCATTTAATTATAACTATTCAAATAATATTATTTAAATAGTTATAATTCTTTTAAAAAATCAAATAATACAATTTTTGATAAATTACATCCATTCATTTATAATTATTGGAACACTATAAATATTTGAAAATATTCTAACAATCTCCCCCCATTTTCAAAATATTTTAGATTTTGATATTTTTGGAAATCAATTTGCGTAAATGAAAGTATCTTACGATTGAACCTTCACTTAATGAAAACATGTTAAAGTTAATCGAAATTGCATGGTAGACTAACCTTTGAACCAACTATTTCATTTGATTAATCGAACGCATCTCACACAATGATTTCAACATCGGTCAATGCATAGTATCTAGGGACACTATTATGGCCATGTGTTTGTGTCCTCTTTTCATGAGTGCTATTAGAGCCAAGCCCTTAAGCTCCTAGAAGCGGCCACACTTCCATTCACATAGGTAGATCCCATCAAGAGTGTTCACGTAATTATAACACTCTAACATTTTTATGTTATAGGTTCATTAAGAGTACATTACTCATCATTCCTTTATCATTACAAGTACCTAACACTTTAATCTTAGGATGGATTTATTTATAGTACAAACATTTACATACTAATGATGTTCTTTGTCTCATTGAACTCAAGACTTGACGTTATACCAAGCGTTGAGTCGAGTTTCCATCATGGATGACTCTAATTAATGGGCATGAGTCTCATCCCTTTTGAGGTCATTTTTATTGCATCTCTAGTAAGACTTTTTGTCAAAGGATCTGCCAAATTTTCACTTGACCTCACATAATTAATAGTGATCACTCCATCAGAGATTAATTGTTGGACATAACTATGTCTTAATCTAATGTGTCTAAACTTTCCATTATATACTTGGCTTGCTAGAGTAGCCTCACTATCACAATGGATAGAAATAGGTGAAATTGGCTTAGGCCATAAAGGTACATTATAAAGAAATTTTCTTAACCATTCTGCTTCTTTAGATGCAGCGGCTAATGCAATAAATTCTGCTGCCATGGTGGAATCAGTATTACATGTTTGTTTCTTGGAATCCCAAGAAATGGCTTCTCCACCAAGAATGAAGATCCATCCACTAGTAGATGCATGATCTTCCAAACTTGTAATCCAACTAGCATCCGAATACCCTTCTAAAACTGGAGGATATCCATTACAACACAATCCATAGTTAATAGTTTTCTTTAAGTACCTAAGTACTCTATTCAAAGCTTGCCATTGCAAACTACTTGGATTACTTGTGTACCTACTCAATTTCCCAACAGCATATGCAATATCTGGTCTTGTAGAAGTCATTATGTACATAAGACAACTAATTAGACTTGCAAATTTCAATTGATCAATTTTCCTACCAACATTAGATACTAATTTTATTTGAGGATCCATGGGTGTAAATGCTGGTATACAGTTGAAAAGATCAAACTTTTTAAGCACCTTTTCAATGTAATGTGATTGTGATAAAGCTATAGTACTTTCATCTCGGGTTATTTTAATCCCAAGACAACATCTGCTACACCCATATCCTTCGTAGAAAAGGTGTTTAACAAGAATTTCTTTGTGTTTTCTATTTGTTCCAAATCCGTGCCAAAAATGAGCATGTCATCTACATATAAGCAAATTATGACACCTTTTTCATTTTCAAATTTGCTATATATGCACTTATCGGATTCATTTATTTTATAGCCATTAGCTAAAACAACATTGTCAAACTTTTGGTGCCATTGTTTTGGTGCTTGTTTAAGTCCATATAAAGATTTAACAAGCTTACATACCTTATGCTCTTGTCCTGGAACAACAAATCCTTCCGGTTGTTCCGTGTACACTTCCTCTTCCAATTCACCATTTAAAAATGCAGTTTTAACATCTATTTGTTGAACAACCAAATTATATATAGAGGTAAGTGATATTAAGAGTCTAATTGTAGCAATTCTTGCTACTGGAGCATAGGTATCAAAGTAATCAATACCTTGTTTTTGTGTAAAACATTTGGCTACCAACCTTGCTTTAAACTTATCAATGATTCCATCGACCTTCATTTTCTTTTTGAAGATCCATTTACAACCTATTGGTTTGGAACCCGGTGGAAGATCAACTAAGATCCAAGCTTGATTTCCTATTATTGAATCCATCTTATCATTTATTGCTTCTTTCCAAAAAGTAGAGTCTTGAGATTTCATTGCCTCTTCAAATGTAATAGGATCAGATTCCGTATTATAACAATAAGGTATCTTATTGCATATACTTTCACAATTTCCTTCTACAAGAAACATAATAAAATCTGGTCCAAAATCTTTGACCTTTTTAATCCTCTTACTTCTTCTTAATTCTTGACAAGATTCATCATTATTATCAATTTGTTCCAATAGAATCTCATTCTCATTTGAAGAATGAATCAATTGTTGTGGCTGTAATTGTCTTAATATAGAATTAAATCTACTTTAAATTTATCAAGCGCTTCATCTTTTGAATGCAATAAATATACATAACAATATCTAGAATAATCATCAATAAAAATAACAAAATATATCTTTCCACCTAATGTAGGAGTATTATGCATGTCACATAAATCACTATGTATCAAATCAAGCAATTTTATTTTTCTTTTAACCTTAGGGAAAGGGTTTCTTGTAATTTTAGTCAACATACATGTATTGCATTTTTCAATATTATTATTAAAAACAGAATTAAATCTAACTTATACATGTCATTCAATTTTCTATAATTCAAATGACCTAATCTATAATGCCATAAACAAAAGATTCAACCATATAAGCGAAATAGTATTTTTATTCTTATTAATAATATTCAGTTTGAACATACTCTCATACATATACCCTTTCCCCAAAAAATTCCTCCCTTAGACAAAATAAACTTATCTGCCTCAAAAACAAGTTTGAAACCAAACTTATTTAATAGACTTCAGACACTAAATTCTTTCTAACTTCTGGTACATAATATACATCATTTAAGGTTAAAACATTTCCAGAAGTGAATTGTAGTTCAACAGACCCTTTGCCTTTAATTGCTGCGGTGGAAGAATTTCCCATGTACAAGACATTGTCATTTTCACATTGTGTGAGCTTTGTGAACATGCTTTTGTCTTTACACACATGTTTGGTTGCTTCGGTATCAATCCACCATGTATTATCATCTTGTGCCATATTAATTTCAGATATCATTGCAACAAACTTTTCGTTATTATCAGCCTTAGAAGATGATTTCTTCTTTAAAAATCAACATTCATTCTTGAAATGTCCCGACTTACCACAATGATAGCATGAGCCCTTTTGTTTCTTTTTAAACTTAGGCGCTCTATCAGTCTGTTTGAACTTTCTCTTGAATGGTTTAGTAGTCTGTACTTCCTCCGTAATATGCAATTTGGCATTTTCAAAATTTAGATTCTGATCTTGCTTTTGATATTCTTCTTCAATACGAAGATGATTTGCCAAAGCCTCAAGAGATATTTCCTCTTTGTATGTTTTAGACTTCTTTTAAAGTCTTTCCAAGATGGAGGAAGTTTGTCTATTATGGAGGATACAACAATCATTTCATCTATTTTCATATCATATTGCTTGAATTGATTCAGCATTTTTTCAATATCACAGAATTGTTCCATAACAGAACGACCATCAACCATTTAATAATTATTGAAATGACTGACAAGAAATTTCTTACTTGTAACATCTTCGGTCATGTATCTTGTCTCCAATTTGTCCCATAATTCTTTAGCAGTGACCTCGTTTTGGTAGGTGTCGAACAAACCATCAGATAAACCATTCAATATGTAGCCCATGCACATGTAATCAGCATTGTCCCATTTTTATCTTTCTCGAGTTGCAGCAATAGATTCTTTTTCAGTCTCGTCAGGTCTTGGAGTATCCAAAACATAAGCAATCTTCAAAGTTGATAATAAGAAGTGCATCTTTTTCTACTATCGTCGAAATTTCCACCCTCAAACCGATCAAGTTTGACAAAATTGGAAGCCAACTCCCTTAGTGTTTCACTTTCATGAGTTGTGGTAGTCATCATGAATTATAACCTTAAAATTTTAGTACAAATCTCTGGTGAGGAAAATCTCAAACACACGAACGAAACTCGAACAGAAGAAGAAATAGGACAAGGCTCCAAGGCGTGTATCAAACCACTATCTTTAAGGTTATCTTCGCCCCCACCTATCTTTGGTGTGCAAACAAGTTCCAAGCAAATTAACCTCGAGGATACAATAAAGCCAATGACTATTTGCATTTTGCACTGACAAGAATAGTCCACTACACACTGAGTAATGTATGACAAGAAACTCAATTTCTATAAAGGATTTCTGCAGTAATACTTTATAGAATAATCTAATAATATTAGAAAATGAAGGAAGGAAAGAAATAATATTAGAATTTGTTGGTATGATTTCAAATGAAATCTCATTCCTATTTATAGTAATTTTCGTGTCTCTTCATAGAGACATCTTTTATCAATAGGTATCTTTCCGAATAATAATATCTTTAAAATAAACACATAATTATTCATTTAATTATAACTATTCAAATAATATTATTTAAATAGTTATAATTCTTTTTAAAAATTAAATAATATAATTTTTATTAATTACACCCATTTATTTATAGTTATTAGAACATTATAAATATTTGAAAATATTCCAGCAGTTACTATGGCATCCAAGCTCATTGACATGGGAAAAAGGCAAAAATCAGTGATGATGTCAAATGTAATCAATGCTAATATGGCAGCCAAGTTATATGTTCCTGGTGGTCAGTCAGCCAATTTGATCATGCACAGCCATAATCAATTTTAGACAAGTGGAGGCCGAGGAGGATTTTGATCTGACATAAGACTACTGTAACATCCCCTGCTCGGTTTGGAGACTTGACCAGGTGGGGGATGCTACATTTGCTGGTGGAGAGCTACAGACAAATTAGAGATTCAAACTAATCAAAACTGGGTCTCAAACTCTATCCGAATCCACCCGAAGCTTGAGAGTCAGCATAAGCCTATATCAAACATTTTCGACTCAAATTTATACTTATAGGAACAACACATTTGGGTATCTAAGTTACATATAACGAGGCGTGTGATGTTGGTGCTCTTAAGCCTGCGATCAGATCGTGTGTCCAATGAGTTCCACCGTTAGGTAACAATGTTAAATTCAGTGTTAACGGGTCAGCTCAGGGTAAACCGAGTCCAGCAGGTTGTGGAGGAGTCCTAAGAGATGCTAAGGACCATGTCAAAGGTGTTTTTTCAGGATCAGCCGGTTTTGCCTGCTCAAACGAAGCTGAATTGGTTGCTTTTTGCTTCTTCTCAATGGCTGCATTCTATTTTGCTGGTGATTGGATCAGCATTGTAAACAAATATGATACACACACTAAACATATTATATTAATCATGGTATTCATGTTCAAAGGTATCAATTTTTATCAATACAATAACTTGAATTTATGTCATAAAATATGGGTAGCCAACATTATGATATTCAAGTAAAAAGAAACCCTGTATTTATTGATGATATAAATAAGAAAACATGTTTATGAGATAGATTATGGAGGTGGAAGGTGGGAAAGATCAGCAAAGGCGGAGACAAACGTCTTTTTGATACCAACATCGCTTTTTGGGGTCGCCCAAGCAGCACCAACAGGCAACATTGGGGGTGCATTCAGGGTGCAGGATACATGGTCCAAGCTTTATGCCCGTTTCAACCATACTACGACCTGTGTTTGAAACACCAATATTAATAATTAAATGGAATAAATCATGGGAAAGATTGGTTTAGTTTACTTACATTCATGTACAACTACCAAGAAAGTCAATAAAATGAAAATATGAGCCATGAACTTGAGATTTCTCATCATGTTTTTTTCAATACACAACTACAAGGAAGGATCAATTCATTTATAGTGATATGGACTAGAATGGTAAGATTACAAAATCCCATAAATAAGTGCCAAAAATCCATTATTACCATAATTCACACTCATACCAGATACTCATTAATAAATTGGATTATATCATCAAATCAAGGTGATTGTTTCTAGGTTGGTTTAGTTTTTGAAATTTTTAAATTGATTTTTTATTTTTTGAAAAAAAATTATTGAATTTTTTTTTTTTTGCATTTATACGAGTTTGAAATAAAGTCAATTCTTTTAAGATTTAAATTTTCTTGTCGAGTGAAACTTAACTCAATTAGCATGGTATTGTTGTCAATGCAAGAGGATATAAGTTCGAGTGCACTGAAGCGCATTATCCTCCTATTTACGAGTTGGGGAGGGGCTATGGATAGTTTTAGACATTATATCAAAAAGAGTAGATATGATCAAAATTTTTTTTTTATTACAATTCTCTAATATCGTAATCTTTTTTGTTATTACTCTAAATCGTCGTATTTGTATATTTATGGTCCCTTAGTATAATATCTTGAGTTGCGCATTTATTGGTTGGACCAAATTAAGTTAAAAAGGGTTAGACTATTTCAAAAGCAAAAACTAGTCAATGATGACCCTCCATGAAATCACTTATATAAGCCGCAGTTAAAGTTGTAAAAATAAGAGCTTGAATCCCACTTGTAAACAATCCAAAGAACATGACAAGTATAGGGACGACTGAAGGTACTAAAAAACAAACAACAACTACTAATTCATCAGATAATATATTCTCGAAAAGTCGAAAACTAAGGTAAGGGTTTCGTGAAATCCTCTAAAATGTTAATAGGTAAAAGAATTGAAGTGGGTTGAATCTATAATGAGATTGTTCAAAAAAATATATTTAAAAACTCTTATTTTCAACTTTTTCAATCACGTATTTTTATTTTTCAAAATCATTTTCATGACTTTTGTTTCATGAAACCGAACAAAACATTTACTTTCTAAATATATTATTTCCTTTATTTATTTATTTACTTTGGTAACAAAGCTCACATTGATCTTGCTAATTTTAACAAGGAATACAATTTTTTTAAAGAGATAAATATCAAATTTATACATAAACTTTAGCTAATTTACAATTTGATATATAAATTTTATTTTTGGTGCAATTATACATATGAAACTTGAATTGAGGTTTATATGTATATATGAAACTTTGATTTAGATTTAATTATACACATTTTAAATAAATGAATACATGCATTTATTTTCATGTTGGATTAATATAATTGTTTGTATATGCAATACATCAACGTAAAATGGTATTAACTCGATAATTTTGTTAGTGATTTGTAAAAACTGATTCAAATTAAAATTTCATGTATAAAATCATACAAAATCAAAGTTCATATATGACATTACATAAAAGATCAAAGTTCATGTATAGTTTTGATATTTATCCAATTTTTAACCCTTGAACATGGTATTTTTCCAAGTTAACACGTTATGTTTTTTTTTTTTGTCCAAATTAATATTTGAACTTATTTTCTATTACACAAATATATCCAAAAACATTAACTTGATTTATATTTTAATGAGAACCTCTTATAAATTGGCATGTGTCTTATTTACTATATTAAAAGGAGAATTCATTAAATATAAAAAAAGTAAAAGAATATTTTATAATACAAGAAGAAATGATCAAATTACACTATTTTTTCCTTAAACCCCATCTCTTGTGAAAACGAAAAAAGGCAAAACTCTTCGATCAATAGCTCTCATCTGCAACAATTTAAAAAGTATATATAGAAATTTTAGTGTGTTGGCTTGATAATCAAGATATTTATTGCCCTAGATGTGATTTGAGTTTAAGTCGTATTAATCGCGTGGTTGTTAAGACTTTACTCTCCTATTATAACTCAACCAAAAATATATATATATATATAGGACACCTATAAGACCCTTAGTTTGAAACCCTCAAAAATTAACTAACTAGTTTATGATGGTAATTAGACGGTTGGTGAAAAAAATCTAATAAAAATTTTAATTTTCTTTTTGGTCCTTCAATTCTAGACATGATTATGGGTTGAGTTAAGTTTGGGTTAGGTCAATGTAAAATTTTACGTCTATTTTTTAGGTTTGGTCTAAAAACTAAGCCTAAAATTCTACCCAAATCCAGGTCATATTAAAAATGTTAAACCTAAGTCCAACCCGGCTTGTCCATATTATTTTTTTTAGATTATTATTTTTATATAAAACTAATTTAATAAATATAATACATCAAATACACGAAAAATATTAAAATAAATGTTTCTAAAAATTTAAAAACATTAAAAAAGTTTTTATACTTAAATAACACTAATATAGTTGCAATAGTAACAAAATTAACAATAAAACAAGAGTTATACAATATCCAAACAATAACAATAAAAAAATAGCAATATAATAGCGAAATGACAGGTAAACAACTTATTCAAGCCGGGCCGAGCCCAGGCCAAAAAAATAAGCATTATTTTTTTATCAAAACTCATTTTTCGAGACTATAATTTTGCTCAAACCCTCTCACTTTTCAGGTGAACTAACTCTTAAAAAAATTTTAAAAATCAATTGAGCCCTTAAAGAAAAATTGTATCCAAATTGAGCTCTTATTACACACAAAAGAAAAATCAATTAGGTCCTTCTATTAACATTTTTCGTTATTGACTAATTTGATCGTTAACGAATGTAACATGGTTGACGGAAGCGACGAGAAACATATGTGACATGCCATGTGGACAAGTGTGTTGACGTGACATACCATCTCAACATATATTTAAAAAATCTAAAAAATAAATATAAATTACCCTCATTTATATTAACTATAAATTAAACTTTACAAATAATTTATATTAATTATTTAAAAGAATATTTAAAATTTATATTCCATATATCATAATATTTATTTTATTATATGTGTACTATAATCTAAGTTGAATATTTGGTAATACCAAAATAATAATAACATGACATTATCGTAATAATAATAATAATAATAATAACAACAACTAGAAATTTTATCACACGCCTATGTGTATGAAAATCATAGATTTAGAATGCATATGTGTGTTTAACAATAACACACAATAAACAATAAACTATAAGGTTTGAAACTAATTAATCATAATAACACATGAAATATATACGATATTAAAATAAAAAATAGATTAAATTGTGAGTTAAACAAAATTTAAACACATAAATATATCATATTAATAATACTAAATGTATTACAATTTTTATAAAATATGTTAAATTGAAGTTTTGGTTTAGTTGTAAATTAAATATCCGATCCATCCAATTGGCACGGGTTCAAATCTCACTATGCATATTTTATTTATTTTGTTAAAATAAAAGATTAAATATCCTCAAATAATATAACTTATTTTAATTACAAAAAGGCATTTCCGTAATTTTTCTAAATGAGTTGGTAACCGGTGGACGACATGTGAAAATAAGGATTGTGAAAATAAAATACTTTACATTTGGAGTCTTATAATTTTTACTATAATTTATGTTTATATACTTTTACTCGGTAAACTACTTTAATTTTATAAAAATATACTAAATGGTGCAAAACTATTTTAATTTTACATTACTACAAGTAAATTTCTCTCCATATTTTTTTTATATATCATAATATAAGATTTTGAGTTTATATATTCCATATATTGCATACATCGTAATATTAATTACTTAATAAATCAATTTTAATATTTTGCCAATCCAATTTCAGTTAAATACATTATTAAAAATTCATTATAAAATAAAAATTATAAAATTCAATTCAACCATCAACTCAAATTGATTTTCTTATCCCAATTCAAAGCGGTTCACAATGTAATCGGTTCAACCCATTTGTCCGAACTAACATACCAATCGATTCCTGAACCAACTGATCGATTTGGTCTGATCTGATTCCAACAATTATGCTTTTAAGAAACAAGATTTTGGTTTACAGTCCAATTAATTCAACCCCTTTATTCATACTACCATCGATAGATTCCCGGAGTAATGGATTGATCTGGTCCAATCCGGTTCAAGATTCAAATTACTCCCCAAATTTCCAAACAAAACATGAGAAAATCTAGACAAGATAGAGGAAATCAGAAATCAGAAATGGTAGACGAAAGACATTTATCCAAATATATGGAGGATTGATTTGACACGGTATCAAATATAAACCCCCTAAACAAAAAACCATTCAACAAAAAGCAAAACCCAGGCTGCTTAGGGACAACCCAAATTAAGAGTGCCAAATCCAAAGTTGAATTTATTCGCAACGATCCAAAATGAAGCCAAGTTTCTAAAAACAATGTTTACAGCAATAACTGTAGCTTTTATCATCAAACTTGAAAGAGTCAGAGAAGTGAAGGATTATAACCCCCACCAGAAACAACAAATTTAACTTAATATATCCTTAGGGCAATAAGTTTTAAGAAACCTCCATTTTGGCCGCCGGAGATTCTGCACCGGACGCAGAAGCTTCCTTTGCAGGACTAGTAAACCTCCACAGCACAATCTGGAAAACATTCAATACAATATGTTAATAACTAAATGTTTAATATAGTAATTCTAACAACTTTTATAAGTATAACCCGGATTAGTCGATTGAGTCTTAGTTTAATTGGCATGATCATTGTTACCAATGCAGAAGTATATGGGTTCAAATGCGCTTAAGTGCATTATCCTCCTACTTATAAGTTGAAGAGAGGCTATGAATAGTTCTAAGTATAATGTTAAAAAAAATAAATATGATAAAAACATATAATGAGATTATTCAAATATATATATAACCCAAATTATGTACTACACTTCCACCATTAATACTTCTCAACAATCAAGACTTTACTCCTACTTTACAGCAATTGTCTGTGTTCACATTTGTACCAAATAATATTAAGGATTTAGGGTTGAAGGTATTTTTAATAAACATAAAATTTTCTTTTAATAATATAAACATGATTGGTACCTATTTTCCTATAAAAGAAATAAAATAAATAATATACCTACATTTATACGGATTTAAACTAGAGTAACAAATTTGCTATTTAAAAACAGTTGTTTTCAATTTTACAAAATATTTTTAATGAAAATGAATTTCTTTTTCATTGTTTTTTAAATTTTCACATTTTTCATTTTCTAAAAATTATTTTTAAAATTTTCAACCAAACAGTTTTTTCAATATTTTCCATTTTCTAAAAAATGAAAACCAAATGGAACCTAAAATTTCCTCTGGAGGAAAAAATTTCCTCTTTGGACGTAATAAAAGCTCATATTGGACAGTCTAACATATAATGCTTCACTAAATAAAGAGGTCTTTCTTTTTTTCCTTTCTTTTATGCTTCAACTACAATAATGTTCCTAAATTTCAATATTAAGCAAATTAATCCCTCTAAAAAATTGAAGTAATTTAATCTCTACCTAGTTAAAAACGAGCAACTAAAGACAATTAATCAAGGAAGTTAATGTTTTCAGTCAAATGTACATAAATTTGATTGATATAATAAAAATTAAGCTCTAAAAGCTTACATATTCGGTTAATTTGATCCTAATCTAAAAAATTATCTGAAAATATTATATAAAATTTTTATATTAAAAGAATATATAAAAAATTTAGCTTCAAGTATATATAAGATATACAAAATGTGTAAACTTTTATAGCTAAATTTATTATTATAGCAATCAAAACTATGTGAAATTTGACTAAAACATTAATCATGTGATTAGTTGTCCTTGTATGCTCAAATTTGAAATTGTCAAAAATTAAAGTCCTATATTTTTTAAAGTAACCAATTTGCTCAATATCGAAATTGAAATGAATCAGAGAGGTCTTTTTACCAATAATCTAAGATCTACTTAAATTCAACCAACATTTACAAATTTTGTCAATTTAACCCTTATTCCTTTTTTAGCTAAAATTAACCATTAACCTTAAAAAAAAGTCAAATCACTTCACTTTAATAGAAAAGTTGACTAAACATTAATTTTTTACCATGTTGGTATGACAACCCATATAAAAGTCCACACGTATTTCATATTGACATGACACTATTTATCTTGTATGCCCAACAAATAATTTAAAATTATAAAAATTAAAAAGTCTAAATGTCAAATACATGTATATAAAGTTCATAAAAGTTCAAAAAATAATATAAAGTACACGTAGATTATCATGCGGGTTGTCATATTTAAAGATTTAACCTTTTAGTATGTAAATCTATTAAAAACAGCAATTTAACTCTTTTAAAAAGTTGGTTAAATTTTGACTCTTTTAAAAGTTGATGGCCTAATTTAGCTAAAAATAATAATAAATAGCCAAACTGATAAAAAGATATAAACATTGAAGGCTAAATTTATCATTATACCTTAAACTTATTCACACAAGACTGAATTTCCTACGGCTGATATAATAAAACAACAGGGAAATGAAGTCCTTACTTGAACATTAGTTTTTGCTATCAGAGGGCCAGAAACATAGCCCCCGAACACTGAATCATTTTTGGATGCCAAAGTGATCAGAATTCCATAACCATTACTGCGACCAAGGTTTAAGGGCATGGAGACATGCCCTGTCAGGGATACTATTTCATATGATCCCTGCAGGGGAAATGAAATTGTCAGAGCCAGCAGTCATCAGATAAGCGACACGGTGCTTTGAGGGATAAAGCAAAACTGTGGTATGAGAATTTAGAAGCCTCACTATCTCCAGCAAAGATTGTGTAAGCAAGTCTAGAAGATGATAAAAGATTAAAATAGAACTGAAAAAAATAAATAAAGAAGTGGAATCATATCTATCATTTCTCTCATAATCCGTAACATTAGTTCAAGAAAAGCCATGAAAGTAATAGGAAGTAATTGGGTCTATGAAGGAAAAGAAAAAAAAGAGCAAACAGTTAAATTAAAACATTTTCCTATGAAGAGTAAGAAAGGCAAAGATGAAGTGCATGAATAAAGGCCTACTTAAATACCACTGCCAACTAATGTGCAGTTACATTATGTTTGTTAGCGAGAAGCATTAGTATTAATACTGGTAGAAGCCATTGCATTGCATCATTTACCGGATAAAATGACATATGACAAGTGGATCCTGCACTAGTTATCAGCAAAAAAATACACACAACTGAGCTCTTTCCAGACCAAGAAAGGCAAGCAATTTCTCATGCCTCAAGTTTAATGTTATGCCACTGCAAGTCAACTGCATTGTTCTGGCTGACTAGTCTAAAGGAGTATTACAAGTGCATCATGATAAAAAGAAATCCTGGGTACTCGTTAAAAATAAGATAATCCAATGTGCTAGCCAATCACTTGTTATATCAAGAACACTTGCAAACATAAAGATACAACATTTTATCACAAAATGTTCTGCTAGAAGCATGGTCTAAGCACCATAAAATAAGGCAGGCCAACAGAACGCCTATAAGAAACAAATGGTAACTCGACTGACAAATATTACTTTCCTATAATTTCTTCTCACACCCTGCCCCCATACATTAAATATATTTTCTTTACTCCATTTGTCAGCTAGATATAATTGGCTTCAGTAGAAAGAAGTAATTTTGTAATATTTCTAATATTGGTTTTAAATAGTGTTGCCTTCAACATGGCATATAAAAATGTAAGAAGCTGCAGTCGCAAAAACAAATAAAAAATGTGCAAGGATTTTGAAGTGAATAGGCAACATTCTCAAAAGCAATTAAATGCACAAAACTTGTAGTGAAACATTGCTCATTTTTAGGACTTGTTTAAACAAAAAATTATTACATAAATATCACAAAGAGACAGAAAACAAAATGCCAGATATGACTCACACAAGAAGATAGTTCAAATAATACCCTATTAAACCCTTAAAAAGGCCTTAATGTGCTTAGGATTAGGGTTACCCTTAGCCAGGCTAGTGGCACCAAATAAACACACTTATTAACAGTTTAAAATAAAATACCTCACTTAAAAAAAATAAATAAATAACTCACCATGAATACTACTTTAATAACAGCATAAATTTGAAATCAAGTGTTTCGAATCTAGGCTACATTCCTTACATTATTCTTTCTAGTCCCCCCCTATTACAATGTTAGGCTTTCCTTTCTCTCTCCCCCTTCAATATGACTAGAGAGCATCTATGAATTCTTATATGCAGGTGTTTCCCTATGAGAGAGGAAAAATAGCACTGTGTAATGCCTAACATGCTACATGCCCTGTCATGAAATCAAGCAAAAGATGGAGTTAAAACAGTGTAGAAACATTACAAATGTTACAATATCTGAACCACAAAATCCAATCAAGACTAGTTGATGGTTTCTAGTTAGCCCTCATCAATATTAAACCAGATGGGAAGGTGCCAGTGAGCTTAGTTCCTAAATCCTTTGGTGGCTTACCAAAGAACTGAAATTGAATCCTGCTTTATCAGGGATGGATAGGTTTCCTAAAATGTATAGCCCAACAATTGTACCAAACGAACATTTGAACTAGCAAGGGAACCCCAAATGCACAAGTGCACCAACCATAGGGCGTTTGGCTTGATGGTCAACCACCCAGCCCAAAGGAGTGGGCAGCTGCAAATTTAGACTCAATGCAACTTCCTTCAATGATGCATAGCATCGAAAAGAGAGAAAAATTAAATTAAATAAAAGGAAGAAAAAAAGTAACAGAAATTTGTATTAAAATACCAGTCAAATTAAAAATAGAGAGCAAGGGAAAAAGAAAAGGTTGAAAAATTATAGGAAAATAGTTTTAAACATACAAAACTTTTGGTTTTGGTGAAGCGAGTAAAACAAGATGGGGGTAGAACAGCAAAACCAAGTTGGTGAGCAACACTTTTTTTTTTTTTTTTTTTTAAGGGGGGGGAGTCTAGCTAGTTAGCAAGAAAATTATTGAAATCCTGCAAGTAATCCAAACCGGCATCAATCTAATACTTTGCCTCAATAGACTAGCATAGACACGAATCACCATCCAATTATCTTAAGTTTAAAACAATAACATACTTGAAACTTATTGCCAAGGAAAGGCTATTGATTAATTCAATCAAACAATAAATAGACAAACAAAAAATTTACTTCGCCGGAATTCATTCATTTACACCTCCACTTACCATTAACTAGTGATACACATAAAAGAAGACAACTACAGTATCACATAAGAAAAATATAAAGCACTTGATGAAAGACCTTGGAGAAAGAAATTAGTTGTTAATTTGCATAAACTCAAATGCATATATACAGTATTAGTATGAGAATCTACAGTCATATGGTACGATTTGAGATCTCACCTCATGTGTAGAAGCCGTACCACATTCAAGAATGCTAGCACGAGCAACACATCCGGTAGCAGAAGCAATGTAACAGTTACAAGAACAACTCTCAACAAATGAAGTTATTTTTGAGATTATGTCCTGCAAGCATAAAAAATTGTCATCATCATTTTCGTAAATAACCTTCATTTAATAGAAAATTACATACAAAATTACCATAAATCTTAATAAGTAAACAAAATTCTTAACATAATAGCGTTAAAAGCAAAGTAGCCTTACCTTACCTCCCAGAACAGACAATCAATGAACAGGGAACAAAATCTCCCCCAATTTTGTTCAGATCGAAACACTCTGCAAATGATAATCCATGTGTGAAGATAACACATAAACCATGTCAATCGTAACTTAAAAAGTCAAAATTAACAATATGTATGCCAATAATTCTAACATCTGAATCTTTTTATTTTCTTAGTATAGTCTCACCAAGAAATGGACTAAATTTGTAGTGGTTCATGTTAATCCTTATCTAAATAAATATGCTTAGTCTAAGCCAGAATCCAATTTACCTTCATTTGAAAAGTATTCAGCAGGGCTGCGATGGAAAGATTCAGAGGTTGATAACTTTTCATTACAAAGAACAAGTTTCCTCGGGATTCCCTTTCTCTTCCTTTTCCTAGCAATCAACCTCTCTTGCTCCTTTTCCCTTTGGTCCTCATCCATGCCAAAAAGTGCAGCCAACATACTCTCCTATCCTCCATAAAAATCTATGCTTCTGTAATACACAGATAAACTATATGGTTTAAGAGAAAAGAAAAGAAAGAAGAAACAAAAGACAAAAAAGTTATCACATTTACCAATAAAGAAAATCAGAGAATATCTTAAACACCTGATTCTTTTAGGTTAAAATACTTGTGAATGTACTTATAGGTGGGCGTATCGAATAGCATCACTACAGTCAGACATACAGAAATGGCATATCTGGCAAGGCTTGTTACCAGAAAACCAATAACATTCCAGATTGCATTTTTATTGAACATCTACCGATGTATAAGACAGTGAAATTAGAAATTTCTGTTTCTGATATGTCTCATTATTTAAAATACAAAAGGACTTATTAAGCATATCTTACCTATAATGTCAAGATAAGCATGTCATCTATCTTGAATTTTTCAATTAGAAAATGTCTTAATGTTTTTTTTTTTTTTCTGCATCAACTTTATTCATTTTGAATTCGATAAACTGAAAATAATCATAGAAATAAAACTTGAACATGTTTAATGAAGACATAATAACTCAGCAACAGCAAATATATGGTAACATATTGAGATAAAAGGTTTAAAAGGTAGATTTCTTTACCAGCCCCATATCCGTTACGTTTTGGATTCAGGTGCTCTATAGTTAGTAAAAACAACTATTCGTCCAATCAGTGTCAAGAAAGGCACTACAAACCAATGTGCATACTTTCCACCATTCATATTGCTCAACGTGGACAAGTTGAGTAATTACGGTGTCACCTAAATTAGGCAAAATGTTAAGCAAATGAGTCAGTGCCAATCAGACATCTTAATGGTAAACAAAATCTCCAATTGCGACTTATATCTCTGCATACGTAGTGATAAATATTCTGGTACCTTCCAATATTGGAAGAAAAATAAAATGATTAAAAAATATATTAAGCTACACAACAAGAAAAACAATGGAAGGGCAAGATACAAAACTATTTAGTACTGTTTACGCAGATGGATGTTCTTTTCCTGCAAATTTTACCTTGGAATTAGGGCTTCACTATCAATTTTCTAAATTTTGATGTCAGGAGTCCTATTTGACATTGTTAAATAGAGTCAAAGGGCAGATACAAAACTTCACAAAAATAAACTGGCATAATTTCACATTACTAACTAAATCAACTCAACTAAGCTCAACCTAACATGAATCCTTTCCATTCACTCCATCCCGGATTCTCTAAAAGGTATTGAGAAATTCAGTCCTTCCTAGTTAGATAATACCATTTACTATGCTCTTCTTCCCTTCAGAATGTATCAAATAATCCTCCATCCAAACTATCTTTTCACATTTCCACCCCAAATGTCCATATGTTAACTTCATCATTTTTTCTTTGCTGCCCCCTCCACCCCAACACCAACACTATCAGCATCACCACTACCATGTGTCTACATGTGCATGCATATAGAAGCACAAAAATGCATTTGAATAATGGCACAAAATGTTTTAATTTCTTTTCTAGTCTCTCACTATTTACTCCATAAATGCTTCAATTTCACTACAAAAGGAGAAGCATTTTAGTTTGAGTTTCTGATATCCCAAATTCCACTGAACTGTCATTTTAATTGTATCCCCAATTGAAAATGTCTTTAAATAGCTAGAAATAATCAAAAAATGATGAGGTCGGAAAAACAGTTGATTAAATCCAGGTTCCAGCTGTGTTCATACCTTGAAGTAATCCACCAGGATAATTTTGTAGGACTATAGGAATCAAATTTCCCATTTCATGATAATTCAAATTAGAAGTTATGAATAGGAATTGCACTCAGTTCATTTTTCCCCTTGTCCATAGCTACGCAATTATCACTACAATAAATAAGACAATTACACACATTACGGTACAAATGTCACCATAATTACCCATTTGCCTATCCTAGTCGTGAAGAAGTAATGAAGATACCATTAGAGAACACTCACATTCTGAATTGAAAATATTCAATTAATGAACTTAGTGCTTAGTCTAAATGGTTCATCAACATCCTTTAGGAGATGGACTCAGCGTGTCAGCAGTTCGATCCCTGGCATTTACAAATTCCCCTTTCCTGGTTCCTCCTAGGCCTTGGCATCCTTTTGTGCCAAAAGAAAATATGTGGATTTTAACCAAACATAATCAGTATTTTTAATAAATGGATAGAAGACAACTAAAATAACAATATACTATGTAATTTTCTTTATAGAAATGCACATTCAATTGTGAAAATAGGTTTCTACCTGCTTTGGTAATTGACAGCAAGCTCACTATAACCAGAATCTATTGCCCTCCAATATACTGATATAACCATTCCTATGTCCAAAAATTATGACTTTGGATTCCATGACTGCGAATTATAGAGATGAAGGTTGTGCAGAAAAGTAATAGAAAAACTATACACACACACAAAGCTTGCAAGCAGCTTTTTTTTTTTTTTTTAAACATTCAATGGAATTTACAAGTTCATAAGAAGTATTCTTCTTCAAATAATAGGTTTGAAGAAAAGTAATTTAATAGTGCCCAATTTTTAACTTTTATTTTTCTTTTAAGTAACTTTTGCCACAAAGTTGGTATGCATTTAAAAGCAATTCAGCAGAAACTTTCTTCGTTACATAAGCACAAATAATCGAAATTCAAAGAGAAACGAAAACCTAAGATTAAAAAAAAAAAAAACGTAATTCCTGACTAACAGTTTCAAAGAGAATTCAGTCGGCATTTTAAAAGAAAAACTAATATATTTATTTCAAAGTCAATTACCTTAAAATGAAGAGAAAAATGGGAGATTCAGACTGGAATCCTTCATTTTAACTGAGCAGAAAAGATTTTTGTTTTTCTTGCTCTTTCTGCCCCAGTTGTTCAAGGAATATATTTTCGCTTAAATAAACTACTCTTATGCACGCCATTAGTAAATAATTAAGGGTAAATTACTAAAATAGTAACTTTTGTTTATCTCAAATTATATTTTAATTATTTAGATCATTATGTTATAATATTTTAGTCATTAAGTATTAATTATTATCAATTTAAATAAAAATTTTGAACTATAAATCATTTTCAAATAAAAATTTTAGGAGAAATTTTAGAAATGAAAATAGAGAGAAAAAAAGATAATTAAATAAAAAGAAGGAAAAAGGAAAATTAAAAAATATAAAAGAAAAGGAAAATTAAAAATATAAAAGAAAAAATTAAATTATTCAAAATGAAAAAATATAAAAATTAATTGTATAAATTAACTTAAAATTTTTGTTTAAAATGATGATTTAATGTGTCATATCAATTTATAGTTACACCATTAACAAAAATTAACAGCTTGATAATTAAAATATTACAATATGTTAAAGTAAATGACCAAAATATAAATTTTAAATATAAATGACTAAAATGTAACCTAAGAAAATAAAATTACCATTTTAATAATTTACCCAATAACTAATTATATGCCACACAAAGGTGCAAAATGAACTGTAGCCTAGAATTTGACCCAAAAAAACTCCCAAAACTTTTTGAAATTGAATCATGTTTAAATGATTTAAAGAAAATTTTTAAAAATAAAAATATTAAAATATAAAATAAGTCAATCAATTTTATATCTCTCAACCATCAATTTAATTTGATTTAAATAATACTGATTTAAATATGATTTCGTTGAAAATTTGTCAACAAAGTAAGGATAATTTTGAAAGAGTTTATTTAGCGCTTCAACATTCTGTAGATAAACCTTGTATCCATTATTGACAACTGTTGTAAGTAACTTGCAGCCATTACTTTATTCTACCCCTGCCAGCCCCTTTTGGATTTGTCTCTATATAGTGGAAGTCTCAAAATCTCCAACGTCAAAGGAGAAGTCCCAAAACGCTCATACCTAACAAATTCAGCATTATTTTTTTATTAATTATCATTTTCTAATGAAAATGCCATTAATCAACACGTAATATCTCTTCAAAGATTATACTTATGTCATTAATCTCATTTGTATAGTCTTGATTTGAAACTGAATTTTATGATGGCTCCATATTCGATTCAATCAATCAATGCCTCTTTTACTTTCGTATTATGACTAGTACTCTGAGAATTCAAGAAAAAGAACAGAAAATGATAAAATCTAAACCAGAAACAGTTGAAACTATAGCAAAAGAAAAAACCAATCCTAATAAATTTCAAAGAAGATGAATATATTTCTCGATTCTTTTCTGTTAAAGCAACGAGAACAAGAGCAAAGGGAGATTTGATTCCTGACCTTTCGGGAGAAAAAAACTTTGCTTATTCCACACTTGTTTGGCCTCTCCCTTGTGCTAACCTGTCAACATCTATTTAAAGAAAATTTTTCTTTTTCTTTTTCTTGTTCTTGTACTTGTTCTCATTTCTTGAAATGAAATTCTATCCCCAAAACGTCCACAGATTCTTTATTTTTCTCCTTTTATTTTTAAGGTTCCCTTGTGTTATAATTTACAAGCCAAATTAACACGGTTAAACTTTTTAATAAATCCCTATACTCTTCCGAAATTTAGAATTTAATTTTTTTTCTTTTACATGAAAAGAGATGGAGAATTGAAGAAAATAAAGGGAGAAGCAGAAGAGAATTGAATAAAAGAAGAAAAAAAACATAAAAGAAGAAAAATTAAATTGCTCAAAACTAAAAATATAGGGACCGATTGTATAATTTAACCTAAATTTTTTGTTTGAAATGATAATTTAATGTGTCATATTAGTTTATAGTTAAATTAACGGGTCAATGACTAAAATGTTATAACATGTTAACGTAACTGACTAAAACGTAAAATTTCAAATATAAATGACTAAAATGTAACCTGAGAGAAACAAAAGTGACCATTTTAATCATTTACCCAATAACTAATTATGCCACACAAAGGTACAAAATGAACCCTAACCCAAAATTTGACCCAAAAAAACTCCCCAAACTTTTTGAAATTGAATCATGTTTAAATGATTTAAAGAAAATATTTTTTAAATAAAAAATATTAAAATATAAAACAAGTCAATCAATTTTATATCTCTCAACAATCAATTTAATTCGATTTATATAATACTGATTTAAATATGATTTCATTAAAAATTTGTCAACAAACTGAGGATGATTTTGAAAGATTTTGTTCAGCGCCTCAACATTCTATAGATGAACCTTATATCCATTATTGACGACTGTTGTGAGTAGCTTGTAGCTATTACTTGGGTATTTTATGGCTGCAGGGGAGAAGCCAAAAAATTTTTTTAATGATGGTGAAATGAAATTATAATTTTTAATAGTCTATATCATATTTTTTAAAGAATTAAGTTAAATTTTCATAATTTTAGGGACAAAGTGTAATTTTACCTTTACTAATTTAAAATTTTAAAATTTTCTAAATGTCCAAAACAATAATTTTCCATTTGGGGGGAGGGAGGCTAGGCCCTGCCAGCCCTCTTAGATTCACCTCTGTATGGTTGGATAGTTGAGCCAATTGTCCCAATTCTCAAAATCTCCAACGTCAAAGGAGAAGTCCTCCAAAACGTCCATAACTAACAAATTCAGCATTATTATTGGATTAACTATCATTTTTTAATGAAAATGCCATTAATTAACACATAATATCTCTTCAAAGATCATATCTATGTCATTAATATCATTTGTATAGTCTTAGTTTGGAACTAAATTTTTGACGGCTCCATAATCGATTCAATCAATCGAAATGCTTTTTTTACTTTCGTATTATGACTAATACTCTGAGAATTCAAGAAAAAGAATGGAAAATGATAAATTAGAGAAAGAAAAACCTACAACAAAAAAAGATTATTAGATCTAAACTAGATACCAGTTGAAACTATAGCAAAAGAAAAAACCAATCCTAATAAATTTCAAAGAAGATGAATATCATCCTCGGTTCTTTTCTGTTAAAGCAAAGAGAACAAGAGCAAAGGGAGATTTGATTCCTTACCTTTCCAGAGAAAAAACATTTGCTTATTCCATACTTGTTTAGCCTCCCCTTGTGCTAACCTGTCGACCCCCATTTAAAGAAGAATTTTTCTTTTTTTTTTTTTCTTGTTCTTTTTCTCATTTCTTGAAATGAAATGTAAGCTTCGCACGCGAGTGCATTTTGTCAGTTGCAAAATGCATATTCGAAGCATTCTATCCCTAAAACGTCCACAAATTCTTTCTTTTTCTCCTTTTATTTTTAAGGCTCCCTTGTGTTATAATTCACAAGCCAATTTAACATGGTTAAATTTTGTCATAACTCCCTATACCCTTCCGAAATTTAGAATTTAATTTTTTTCTTTTACATTAAAAGAGATGGAGAAGTGAGGAAAGTAGAGGGAGAAGCAGAAGAGAATTAAATAAAAAAGAACAAAAAAAAAAAGTTAAAAGAACATAAAAAAATTTTAAATTGCTCGAAACGAAAAAAAATATGGAGACCAATTGTATAATTTAACCTAAAATTTTTATTTGAAATGATGATTTAACATGTCATATCAATTTATAGTTACACCGTTAACGGAAATTAACGGCTCAGTGACTAAAATGTTACAACATATTAACGTAAGTGACCAAAACGTAACATTTTAAATATAAATGACTAAAATATAACCTGAGAAGCAAAAGTGACCATTTTGATCATTTACTCAATAACTAATTATGCCACACAAATGTGCAAAATGAACCTTAGCCCAGAATTTAACCCAAAAAACTCCCCAAACTTTTTAAAATTGATTCATGTTTAAATGATTTAAAGAAAAAAAATTAAATAAAAAATATTCAAATATAAAACAAGTCAATCAATTTTATATCTCCCGATAAACAATTTAATTCGATTTAGATAATACTGATTTAAACATGATTTCATTAAAAATTTGTCAACAAAGTGAGGATAATTTTGAAAGATTTTGTTTAGTGCCTCAACATTCTGTGGATGAACCTCGTATCCATTATTGACAGCTGTTGTGAGTAGCTTGTAGCCATTACTTGAGTATTCTATGGCTGTAGGGGTGAAGCCAAAAAAAAAAAAAATTAGGGGGGGCCAAAATGAATTTTTAATTTTTAATAGTCTATATCTTATTTTTTAAAGGATTAAGTTAAATTTTCATAATTTTAGGGGGCTAAAGTACAATTTTATCTTTAATAATTTAAAATTTTAAAATTTTTAAAGGGCCAAAACAACAATTTTCCATTTTAGGGGGGTTAGAGCCCATGCCAACCCCCCCATTGGTTTTCCTCTGTATGGCTAGATTGTTGAGCCAATTGCCCCTGGGCTCAAAATCTCTAACGTCAAAGGAGAAGTCCCCCAAAACACTCATACCTAACAAATCCAACATTATTTTGGATTAACTATCATTTTCTAATAAAATTTCATTAATCAACACGTAATATCTTTTCAAAGATCATACCTATGTCATTAATCTCATTTGTATAGTCATTAAAAATTTGTTAGCAAAGTGAGAATGATTTTGAAAGATTTTGTTCAGCGCCTCAACATTATGTGGACGAACCTCATATCCATTATTGATGGTTGTTTGTGAGTAGCTTGCAAACATTACTTGGGTATTCTATGGCTACAAGGGTGAATTTTGTTCAGGAGGCTAAAATGAAATTTTAATTTTTAATAGTTTATATATTATAATTTTTAAATGATTAAATTAAATTTTAATAATTTTAGAGGTAAAGTCTAATTTTATCTTTACTAATTTAAAATTTTAAAATTTTCTAAAGGGCCAAAACAACAATTTTCCATTTTAGGGGGCTAGGGCCCATGCCAACCCTCTGGATTCGCCTCTGCACATGAATGAAAGCTCATACACCTATTTATAGAATTTAGTGATCGTTGGATTGTTGACACATGTCAATATTCTTACCATTGGTTTCACAAATATCTAATAACTAGAATGTTATGTATAATATCTAATCTTCTAGAAAATATCCTATTTCTTTATTATATATATATATATATATATATATTCTAGAATCTTCCAAAAAAAATCTCTTAAATGATAATTTTGGTTTTTATCTAAAAGTTGTTTTGGCTTTTAGCACTCCCCTCAATGCAAACTTCTTTCCACAGATGATTTGCAGATCATACCAAGTGCTTCTCTAAACTTCTCAAACTTTGGTCTACTCAGACTTTTCGTGAATATGTCTTCAACTTGCTCATCTGTCTTTGTTGGAACCATCTTGATCTCCCCTTCAAGGACCTTCTCGTGAATATTGATGGCTGTCGATTCCACCAATCTAAACCTACACCTAGTTGTAAATTTTAGCAGTATAGGGAGTAGGGTCGATCCCACAGAGACTGGTTTTACTGAAAAATCGTCTATCTCTTGACCATGTTAGTGTCAGGGCAATTGTCGTGCCCGCGATGTTGGGGGGAAGTAAAATGTTAAACACAAATGCAGACGAGAAAATAAAACGTAAAAGCATCAGTTTAAATAAGAAAATAAATTGAAATAGTATGAAAAGAAATCGATAAAACTTAGCTCAGCCTCAAGCACGGGTTTTTCCGTCTTTGACCCGATCCTCGAAATTAGATGAACTCATCTTTTTCGATAAGCTAGTTATAGCTACCAAGGATGCCTCGGGAACCAACTCTTCCTTGTGTAAATTAGCTATGGAATGTCCTATAACTAACCCTTACCGATCGAACAACCTACTGAAACGTTCGTGGCTTAGAACTCCGTGACTTTGCGTTCTAGAAGAGCCTAGCTCGAACCAATGCCCTCAAATGTTGGGACATTTAACTCGGTTACTATTTCCTTGGCGGACAAGCAAGAATCCCCACTTGGCACGCCAATGTGTTCACGGAAGACCAATTAGACAATCGATCCTTTCGAATTCCAATCAGACGTCTAGTCGTGCTAACTCAAACAGCGTCTTTTTGACTTAAATGCGACTTGACTTTATGAGTGACGAAGTCATGCTCCTAATCCGGAGAAATAATAAGTATCGAAAATCGAGAGTTGAATAGCTCGGGTTCGTAACTCACCGGTTTTTTGACGTGGTTAATCTAAACTTAAGGTGAAAGGGTTTAGTGTGGCATGATTTTACTCATGCTTAAAGGTGATGGAAAGTGTTTGGGTTTTGTAAAGGATGATGGAATTTTAGGAAGGAAGGGGACTTGGAAGGTAATTAAACCAATTTTGGAAAAAAACAAAAATGGATTGGGATTGGCGAGAATATGGACGTTGGCTTGAAAGAAAATAAAAGAAATCCTATTCTAATTTGCAATAGGAAAGAGAAAAACAACTCCAAATAGGAATAGGAAAAGAGAGAATTGATTGATGATCATCCAATTACAAATAACCCTATTTATACTAATAGATTTACTAAAAATAGGCTTAATTAAATTAATATAAAATCTTAAATAAAAATAAAAATAAATAAATAAAATAAACTAAACTAAAAATAGGATTTTCTATTCTTGGCTTTTTACAAAGTCAAATTGCTTGATGAGTCCTTGGCCTCCTCCATCTTTTTAATTTGGCCCAATTTCCATGATTTTCTTTCAATTTAGCCCTTTTCAGCATGTTTCCAATCAATTGCGTCCCTAACAAGAATTAAATCATAAAAATGCAAATTAACAGGGATTAATTTCAGAAATACACCGAATTAAATACAAGAAATCATGTAAAATAATCATGTTATCAAATCCCCCCTACTTAGCTCATGCTTGCCCTCAAGCATGTTGTTCGTTCAAACATTAAAATTAATCCCACAATTTATTAAGACCCAGTCTCTTTTACGCATCCTTACTCAATGTAGACAACATAGGCAAAAATAATTTAATAAATGCTCGAACATATAGTTTAATTAACAAGACAAGTGTCATAAAATTCGATATATGTGAACTAGATAATTCCATTAAATAGAGTTTGATTCTGATAAATTGCAAGGCATTATTAATATACTTTTTAGAAAAATAAGCTAGACATGGTCAAACCTTTTTACGCGAACTAGGATGACAACCCAAGCACCCTATTCCTTACTCGATTCGAAAGGTCTTTATTATTGGGCTCATGTTAGCGGAATGTTATTAAGCCATCGACTCGTCACTCGAACCTTTTACGCGAGATGAGATGACAACCCAAGCACCTTACCGGTTACTCAATCGGTCACATTTTCGAGACTTTCATTCATAACTTGAGCCTTTATTTATTTAATTTTCATTTTTTCTTTTTCTCTTTTTTTTTCGTGCACAAGCAAATATTTTTCAAACAATCAATTCATGAAAATCTAGTTACATACATCAACCTTAAAACACAAGTGACGATTAATCTATATACTTGAGCATTTAAATTCAAAAAAATTTTACCCAATTGTCCAAGTTGACTAAGTATGAGATTAAAGGCTCATCGTCAAAATAAACTGCTGAATGAATTCAATGCAAGATTGAACATATGCAAAAGAGAATCATGTAGCAAAAATCAATCAACCATCCATGCATACTTACTATATTCATCCCCCCTACTTATTCTATGCTTGTCCTCAAGCATGCATCATATAATAGAAAAGAAAAACAATGACTCAAATAACAAGTAAAATGAAAAGTTAAGAGTACTCCCCATGTGTGGCTTCAATGATTTTGTCGATGTTGGGGGTAAAAGCTTTGCAGGATATCAAGGATTATGGAGACTTGGTTAAAGTGAACAGATACTATGCACCAGGTAGGATTCCAGAGAAGAGGAGGTGGGTCATTAAGACCGCTTAAGTACCAAGCTCTCCCTAGATCCAATCCTAGACATGCATATACCCATTGCCACACCTTAACCTTATAGCAAAGGGGGGGAAAACGGAGACGGTAGTGCAGTGGCATCGGTGATGGTAATGCGACAGCGACGGAGATGGTGAAGGCAGCGTGGGTTGGTTGTGGGGGAGAGGGTATGTTTTGAGGGTGTCTTTGGGTAAGTGTGGATGGGGTTTTTTTTAGGTAAAAATTTGTCACCAAATTAGCATGTCGTGCCCGCGCCACCACTGTTATCCGACTTTCGGGAAAAATTCATGCTCTCCATTGTTTCCCTGAAAACATCAAAAATTGAACTAAGTAAAAATTTATTTATCTACACCCTAGATTTACTAAAAATTTAAAATTAAATAAATGAGAAGAAATTTGGGTTACCTCCCAAAGAGCGCTTTTGTTTAACGTCGTAAGCTCGATGACCTTAAATGTTATCCGTTTGGCTTATTGAAATTAATTTCTCCATTTTGTGCACTTGGATGTCATTGCGAAAGGTTTCACCTCTTTCCACTATCCTTGAAGCCCTTCCGGTTCCTTTATCATTAGTGGATTGAGGAGTATTTGAGCTTCTTCGTTCAAGTATGTATTTTTCTCTGTTGGAATACTTGTACGTTCTAGAAATGATTTCAGCTCTAATCTCGAGGCTTTCATGATAGCTTCACGTATTGGTTTTTAAATTATCGATAATTCCTCTTGCTTAACATCAAGATCAGTATTCCTGCAAGGCACAGTTTGTAACTTATCATTGGGATGTCCCATATCATCATAAACATTAAACCTAACCACTTCGCCATCAAATTCCATGGTGAGTGTTCCACTCAAACGTCAATTTTCGTTCGCAAGATTACTCAAGAATGGTCTTCCAAGCAAAATGTCGATTTAATTAGTTGAGTTATCATCTTTCATATTAATAATGTAGAAATCAGTAGGAAAACTAATTAGTTAACTTTAACAAGGGCGTCTTCAAGTAACCTTCCGGGATGACGATTGACCTATCCGCCAACCGGCTTATTATTCTGTTTCTTTTAAAGGACCCGTTAATCAACTTATAAGTAGAATAAGGCATAACATTAATGGAAGCCCTAAATCACACATGGCTTTCTTAATGCCTACATTACCTATCTCACAAGAAATAACAAACATACCTTGGTCCTTGTATTTGGGAGGAACTTTCTTTTGCGAATGCGGAGACATTTTCTCCTACATTTACTCTTTCGTTCCTATCAACCTTCTCTTGCTAGTACACAATTCTTTAAGGAATTTCGCATAACGAGGATTTGTTTGATAGCGTCGATAAAGGATATTTACCTCCACCTTCCGAATGTCTCGAGGATTTCTTTTTCCTCCTTCTCTTTCTTATCCTTTGCAAGCCTCCACGGAAAGGAGGTGGCATCACAATTGGTTTTGAATTTTCGATTCTGGCCTTGCTGTTGGATCCGAGGTTTGCTTTTCCCGTTCCTTGTCTTGCCCATGACTTTTGGTTGGCATCGTTTCTAGGACCTTTCCGCTACGAAGAGTAATTGCGCTTGCATTCTGTCGAGGATTCGGCTCTATCTGGGAAGGTAATTTACCTTGAGATTCCAAACGGTTAACTGCCATCGAGAGTTTACTAACCTGATTGGTCAACTCTTGTATTGATGCGTCTTTCCTCTGTTGGTATTTTGCCGCATTGGTAGCAAGTCTTTCCACAATAGCTTCTAGAGATGTGCTCGACTTGGGTTGCTGTTGTGGTGGTTGCAGAGGTCTCGATTGGTACGATTGATTATATCGGGGATTACCTCCGTAACTCAAGTTGGGGTGATCCTTCCATCCAGGATTGTAGGTGTTGGAGAAAGGATCATAACGTCTTTGAGGAGGTCCCAAAAAACCTCCGGCAGCATCAACATGTGCCACTGAATTGTCGTTAAGGATTGGGCACGAATCCGTCGGATGTTCGGATGTAGAACAAATTCCACACAATTGAGTCAGATTCTTCTTCTTTGTAAGCAAAGATTGAACAACATTGGTAAGCTTATCCAATTTATCTTCTAAAGTTGAAACGTTTACCCCATGAACCCGTCTTGTGGGTTCCGAATTTGGTCGATATTGTTGAGAATTTGCCGTCATGGTGGATATCAGTTCTCTCGCCCCTTGAGGAGTCATATTGACAAGCGCCCCCCTACTAGCAGCATCGATCATTTTCATTTCCATAGGGAGCAATCCCTCATAGAAATCTTGAAGGGTATTTGCTTTCGGTCAACCCGTGTTGAGGACAACTTGCACATAGTTTCTTGTATCGTTCTCAATAGTCGTAGAGCGATTCATTCTCTGTTTGGCGAATTCCCACTATGTCCCTCTGAAGTTCAGCTGCTCGTGAAGCTGGGAAGAACCTGTCAAGAAAAACACGAGATAAGTCATCCCACGTTGTGATAGAACCGGGAGGTAAGTAAAATAACCATTCTTTTGCTATATCAACTAAAGAAAAAGGAAAGGCCCGAAGTTTGATTTCATCTTCGGGTACTCCCTGCGGTTTCATGCTTGAGCAGACCATGTGGAATTCTCTCAAGTGGGTGTGCGAATTTTCATTCTTCAGGCCTCGAAAGGTGGGCAAAAGGTGAATCAAGCCTGATTTCAGCTCAAACGGGGTTCCTCCGGTGGATAATTGATGCATAATGGTGTTTGCTCGTTGGGAGCAACGGCTAGTTGACGAATGGTTCGGTTCGCCATCCTCACTGGTTCACCAAGGTTGCCTTTTTCTTCTTTTGTTTCAGGAAGTGGTTCGGTCTCAGTTCCAACCACTTCGACTTGTTTCCCACGTCGAATTGCCTCTGTACGAATTACTTCGCTCAATTTTTTGACGTCAGATTCTAGGATACCTTGTCCTAGTTTAGCTTCCGCTTTACCTGCGCGTTTAAGAGCTTCTGTCTCCTTTTGTCGCTCCATACTGATTTCTCAATTTCTGGGTCGTATTCGAGACTTTCTGATGAAGATCTGGTCATGAAGACGATTAAACAATCGTAAGTGTTGCCGTCCACAACAGCAGGCGCCAAAAGCGATGGTATCGATTCCACTAATATAAACCTACACCTAGTTGCAAATTTTAGCGATATAGGGGTAGGTCGATCCCACGAGACTAGTTTTCTTGAAAAATCGTCTATCTCTTGACCGAGTTAGTGTCAGGCAATTGTCGTGCCCATGACGTTGGGGAAGTAAAATGTTAAACACAAAGCATACGTAAAATAAAAAGCGTAAAAAGCAACAGTTTAAATAAAAAATAAATTGAAATAGTATGAAAAGAAATCGATAAAACTTAGCTCGACCTCAAGCACGAGTTTTTTTCGCCTTTGACCCGATCCTCGAAATTAGATGAACTCGTCTTTTCCGATAAGCTAGTTATAGCTACCAAGGACACCTCGGAACCAACTCTTCCTTGTGTAAATTAGCTATGGGCGTCCTATAACTAACCCTTACCGATCGAACAACCTACGAAGCGTTCGTGGCTTAGAACTCCGGCGACTTTGCATTCTAGAAGAGCCTAGCTCGAACCAATGCCCTCAAACGTTGGGACATTTAAATCCGGTTACTATTTCCTTGAGGAACCAACAACAATCCCCACTTGCACGCCAATGTGTTCACGGAAGACCAATTAGACAATCCATCCTTTCGAATTCCAATCAGACGTCTAGTCGTGCTAACTCAAACGACGTCTTTTTTGACTTAGTACGACTTGACTTTATGAGCTGACGAAGTCATACTCCTAATCCGGAGAAATAATAAGTATCAAAAATCGAGAGTTGAATAGCTCGGGTTCGTAACTTACGGGTTTTTTTGACGGGGTTAATACCGGCTTAAGGCTGAAAGGGGTTTAATGTGGCATGATTTTACTCATGCTTAAAGGTGATGGAAAGTGTTTGGGTTTTTGTAAAGGATGATGGAATTTTAGGAAGGAAGGGGGACTTGGAAGGTAATTAAACCAATTTTGGAAAAGAAACAAAAAATGGATTGGGATTGGCAGAATATGGACGTTGGCTTGAAAGAAAATAAAAGAAATCCTATTCTAATTTGCAATAGGAAAAGAGAGAAAAACAACTCTAAATAGGAATAGGAAAAGAGAGAATTGATTGATGATCATCCAATTACAAATAACCCTATTTATACTAATAGATTTACTAAAAATAGGCTTAATTAAATTAATATAAAATCTTAAATAAAAATAAAATAAATAAATAAAAATAAACTAAACTAAAAATAGGATTTTCTATTCTTGGCTTTTTACAAAGTCAATTTGCTTGATGAGTCCTTGGCTTCCTCCATCTTTTTAATTTGGCCCAATTTCCATGATTTTCTTTCAATTTAGCCCTTTTCAGCATGTTTCCGATCAATTGCGTCCCTAACAAGAATTAAATCATAAAAATACAAATTAGCAGGGATTAATTTCAGAAATACACCGAATTAAATACAAGAAATCATGCAAAATAATCATGTTATCAAATATAATGATAGTGCACTTCTATATGTTTTTTTTCTTGCATGAAAGATCAGATTCTCTGCTAGACGTATGTTTGATAAATTATCGCAGAGAAGCCTTACTTGATAATCTGTTGACTGATGAAGATCTTCCATCAGTTGTTTCAGCCAAGTACTCTCTTGTGCCGCTGATGTTGTTGATTAATATTCTACTTCGTTGCTTGATAATGACATTGTTGGTTGTCTCTTGCTGCACCATGATATTGCTCTTGATCCAAGGTTGAAGATGTTCCCAGTTGTTCATTATCAAGTATCATAGTCTCCAGCATAGTCGACTTCACAATATCAGCCAACATACATTCTTTTGTTTTCTTGTATAAAATACCAAAATTAATTATGCCTTTAACATACCTTAGGATATGTCGTACTGCATCGAGATAAGGCTTCTTAGGATTGCTCATGTACAGAATAGCCACTCCAACTACATAAGTTATGTCTGGTCGGCTTAGAGTGAGATAGATAAGATTTCTGACCAGCTACCGATTCATAGTTATATCTTCTAAATGTTTTCCTTCATCTGCTTGTAGTTTTATATTGGGATCCATGGGAGTGGAGATAGGCTTGCAGTCAAGCATCACATACCTCTTTAGAAGATCCTTTGCATAATTCTGTTGGCCCAAAAATAATCCTTCCTTCGTTCGTTCTACTTCAAGTCCAAGAAAATGTTTAAGTTCTCCTAGTTCCTTTATATGAAATCTGATAGAAAGATTTTCTTTTATTTGCTGGATTTTCTCGCAATAATTTCCCGTGATGATTGAGTCATCCACATATACTAACACTATGGCTAGTTTTCCTTGATTTGCTTTCATAAATAAACTAGAATCTGAAGGAGCAACTGTAAACCACTCTGTATTAATAACTCACCGATCTTCCCGTACCATGCTCTTGGAGCCTACTTCAAGCCGTAGAGCGCCTTCTTCAATTTGTAAACATACTCGGGATGGATCTTGTTCTCGAAACCTCTTGGTTGCTCCATGTAGATGTCTTTGTCAGGTTCTCCATGTAGGAAAGTTCTTGACATCCATCTGCCACAACCTCCAATACTTCTGGCGGCCAATACTAGCAAGACTCGTACAGTTGTGATCTTTGCCACCGAGCTAAATGTTTCTTCGTAATCCATCCCATATTGTTGAGAGAAACCCCGAGCCAACAAGTCAAGCCTTATACCTTTCTATTGAGCCATTTGGTCGGGTCTTCATCTTATAGACCCATTTGTAGGATATTGGCTTCACATCTTTTGGCTTTGGCACTAAGTTTCATGTTTGATTTTCTTTTAGTGCCTTAGTATCTTCTTCCATAGCTTTCTACCACTCAAGGCTTTGTGCTGCTTCTTCATAAGTAGATGATTATATATATATTAAAATCCTTAGCCAAGAATTTGACCTAAAAAACTGTCCAAAACTTTTTGAAATTGAATCATGTTTAAATGATTTAAAGAAAATATTTTTTAAAATAAATATATATAGATTAAAATATAAAACAAGTTAATCAATTTTATATTTCCGACAATCAATTTAAATTGATTTAGATAATACCGATTTAAACATGATTTCATTAAAATGTAAAAAAAATATTTTTTATAAATGCTTTAACTATTAATTTTTTCTAATAGTTTGTAATAATAAATTAATTATATATAATAAAAGAGTAATTATTTGATTTTAAGGAAGCCAAAATCTATAAGGTTTAAACTTTTAGATTATTGGGTTATGTCATCAAATATTAATACATGAAAATATCATTTTTTTGGAATTTAAAATAACATATTTTAAAATTATTTTTTGGTACAAATATTTTAAATTATTATGTTTTATTATTTAGTATTATATTTTATCAAAATTTCATATTACTTCAAAGTAGACCTGATTATGGATCAAGTTGGGCAAATGCATAATTTTAGGCTCAAAAATTGAGCCTAAATTTTACCCAAATTCGGCCCAAATAAAAAATAATAAACCTGAGTTTGACCTGACCCAGCTCGCTCATATAAAATATTTTTAAATTTATAAATTTCAGACAAACTTTCGAGTTTAGACAAATGACTTGACTCATAATCAAGTCTACTTTAAAGTATAATGATTCTACTAATAAAAATTGAATGTCAAGTTAATTTTTTTTTTCATAAACATAGAATTTTTCCATTATTCAAAACTGTATAGTTGTTTCATTTGTTATAAGTTTCTTATTTTTATAGGGCATAATAATATAAATGAATAATGACAAAAAGGCCCTTAGCATTTGCACTTTTGAGCAAATTTGCTTTAAGCAATTTTGTTTCAATTTTGAAAAAAAAAAGTAATGCTTTAAAAAATAAGGGCCAATTTGCTAAAAAATGCAAATATTAAGGGCTTTTTTATCATTATGCCTAAAATAAACTATAATGTATTATTTGAGAATCTAAGTTTATCAATATAATTAACTTGTAATATGTCAAGTCTTTATAATAAAATTATTAAACACGATTGATTTTATATAACAAATTTATGATATATCATTTTGATGCTAACAAATAACTAAAATTTTATGATATATTCTACTGAAATCATAACATGAGAAAGTATGACAGAAGCTGAGTTACTTTTTAAACATAATTTTTTTTAATATTTATTTATTTTGTACTACCAAACCAACATCTATTCGCAGTCGTTAACGACCACATCAATGATTCCATTAGAAACTAACAGTCGACATCATTTAAAGTGATGATAATTTTGTAAGTTTATAGTCAATTTAATGTAAATATTGGGAAGGACTTAATTGATATTTTTTAAAATTTTTGAGTACCTATTAGAATTTTGCATATGATGTTAATATATAAAGCAAAACAACCAAGTGGGTAACTCCTAATCATAAACGGTAGAGTTGAAAATCTTTATAAATGAGGCTTCAATTAGAGGTGATCATGGGTTGGGTTACCCGAAATATGGGAGGGTTCGGGTAAAAATATGGGCCCAAAATATGAGTTTGGGCAAAAAACGATGCTCGTTTAGAAAACGGGTCGGGCCTCGGGTAAAACTTTTTAGCCCGAGCCCGACCCGAATTATATATTAAATATATATTTTATTTTTAACCAAATATGCTTTTTAAATTTACATATTTTTATTTTTTTTGTTTTAAATTTTTTATTTAATGAAAAAAGCTAAAAAAAATTAATATGGGTCCGGTCGGGCCGGACTTGGGTTTATTAATTTTCTTTCGGGCTAGCTTGGACAAATTTTTAGTCTCATATTTCGGGACGGGCTAGGCTCGGGTCTAAAAATAGGCCTAAAATTTTGTATGGGCCTGACCCAAACCCGATCCGACCCGACCCATAATCACCTCTAGCTTCAATTCCTTGCTACCAAATTTCAGTCACAACTTTTTAGAAAAAAGGAAGAAAAAGTGGTTTGAAGTTAATATTTTGGAGTTCAAAAGAAGCAAAAAATAACATAAATTGTTCATTTATATCCAATATTTTCCCACTTCTTTGAGTTATTATCACCCTTTAACCAGAGCCGACAGAGGTTTCGGTCCCCTTAAAATAGAAAATTTTTATTTAATTCATTTATAATTTATAATTGCACTTTGACTATCAAAAATAATAAAAATTTAATTTAACATTTTAAAAATTATAAAGATATAGACTATTAAAATGGTAAAACTTTATTTTTACTATTATAAAAATATACAATTTAATTTCGGCCCCAACAATTTTTCTCACAGAACCACTATCTTTAATTTAACCTTAATAATTAAAAATAAAACTAACAATTTCCATTAATGCATGAATGTTATCATCACCTTTTCTCCGAGAAACTTCATCTTAATTTCAAAAAGCTACAAAGAAAAAGAATAATAATAAAAGAAATTATTTTGTTTTTATTCGGTCAAAATATTAATTATTTAAATTTATTATAATATATAAAATATATTAAATAAATAAAAATTCGAGATTTCATGCTAAAACAAACTTGGAAAAAATTAATTAAATGTAATTGGTGGTCTAATTATATTGTCATCAATCATGTTTTAAAATTTTAAAAGTTTGCAATTCTTATACAACACTTTTATCATTAATTATTTAATAATAAAATTTATGAAATAATCATATATTAAATAATGGCTGAATTCTTTCCTAGGGTTTTAAAATTAACACATCTTGATTCTTGTTCAATTTCTTTTACTAATTGAATGAATGAATTTATTGATTTCCATGAATTAATGGTATTGAGTGATGTGATAATTTTCTTTATTTTTTATTGTTAAAGATTGTGTGATCCGAATCCCGTCATTTGTTGAAGAAACAAATATAGTGACAAAATAAGAGAATCCATATAGAACTATTTTTCTTCTATTTGATTTTGATTATAACAGAGTTTTTTAATCCTTAAATAAATGTAGTCAAAGCTCCTCTTATATCATTTATTTTTCAACATTAATAAAATTTTCTTCCTCTATCCACATAAAATCTATGTACTCTTATTTTTCTTTTTTATTACTTTGTGATCATTCTATTGCTATTATCCATATTTATTATAATATTTATTTTTATAATCAATCACTAAGTTTGGATGATTGTCCTTTGTCTACCAAAATTATGCTATCTACTTATTATATATATATATTAATGGCACCCAAACTTTTTAATTTAGGTCTTGTTTGATTAAGTGTCAATCAACATAAAATTAATGTTTTCAATAATTTAATTTTTAAATACTTTTGATAACCTACCATGAAAATTACTGAATAGAATTTTTTTCTTTAAAAAGTGTGAAAATTATAAGTAGATAGGGATCTATTTATCACTTAATAGAGAATAAATTTAATTTTTATTTTATTCTATTTTATTTAGAATTATATTATCATTTATCAAACAATCTAATTATATCCGTATGTAATTTTAAGTAATATACTAAAAAAATTATTAGTTAAAATCTACACTTATTTTTTTGGCACTTAAATTTTTAGTTGATCCAACGTAGCATTACTTTTTAATTTTAGATTTCTTTCTTTTTAGTTTTGTACATTACTTTTTAATAGTATTTTAAAAGATAATTTAGGGTGTGTTTGATAAACCATTAAAATTTTAATTTCATTACAAATGAAAATTTTCAACATTTAATAGTTTAAATGCATTTGACCATCATTTTAATTTTTACTTAATATAAAATTTTCAAAAAAATGTTGAATAAGATTTATAAATTGTTAGCTACTTATCACTTAATGCATAAAATAATAAATTGATTTTATTTTATTAATAAATTGGAATAAACTATCCTTTTAAAAATAGATACTCAAATTACCATAATTATCTATTGTTCAAAACTATCCAAAATAATATAGAATATTATATTAAAAAGATTACAATTTTAAAAATAATTTATCTTTCAAAAATCAATATTTACTTTTATCAACCAATATAATTATATTTGGTACTTATATTTACTAATTTACCAAACAATTTTCTAATATAAATAAAAACTTAGTACTTAAGCCTATTAAGTGGCATGAGTATTGTTGCCAATGAAGGAGGATGTGAGTTCGAATGCACAAAAGTGCATTATCCTCCTATTTATGGGTTGAGGAGGGGTAGTTTTAGACATTCTTAAAAAAGTTTTAGTTTACCAAACACACCCTTATTTAGGGACCATACTGAATTCATCTAAAATAAATTTAAAAACTACTTTATTAACCATAGTTATTTTTAAATAATTTATTTAAAGAGACTATGATACAAAATAATTAAAATTTTGATTTAATATATGTATTTGTAGCGCACTGAATAATTTGTTTTTGTTTCTGTAAATCTTGACATAACTGTGTATCTGCTTCAGTGGTTAAATGTTCTGAGGGTGTGCGTGAGAGGTCCCAAGTTCAAGCCCTACCTTTAGTAGATTTTGTTATTTTTTTTTATAATCCAAGACCTACCCTTGTTGAGTGGGCTTATATTGCATAGTTTGTTATTTTATATCATAATGAGCTTGCTAGTTCAAGTGGTAAGAGAGCTTGTGTGTTGGAGGTTTTGTGTTTGAACCTCGGTGTTAATGAGGGTGTAAAATTTTGCTCAGTTGCCTGATAGAGTTTTGATTGAGCTGAAAGTATGAAAAAGTTATGAGTTAGTGGGTTTGTGGGAGAAAATCTAGGGATATGTCATCATATCTGGATTTATTTCTTTTCTTTTTTCTTTTTTTCCCAAAAACATTATGACGTTTGTCTCTCTTTTCTCTGCCATTTTCGTTTTGCCTCTTCTTTCCTACGTCTCTATCTCCTCATTTCGTATCCCTACTTCTCGTTACTTCGGTGTTTCTGTATTATTTCGGTAAGTGGGATTTTGTTTCTTTAACTTTGTTTTACAACTCGTTGGGTAGGGCCAAATCGTTTATTTTGGCATTTTGGTGTGTATGCTAAGGGTTAATTTATTCAATCTGTGGTGTAGGAGAAGGTGGTGAACGTTGAAGATTTATTCCGACAATCTAAATCGCGCTAGTATCCATGTGTCAATTCATAAATTGGCTTCTAATTAGGCATTGGGATGCTCTATTTTTAGCTTTCGAAAGGCTCAAGGGTGGTTTCGCATCAAAACGATACCAAGTGTGTACCTGAAGCACAGAAAACGAGGTTTTAGAAAAAGCCAAAAAAAACTACTCTGTCGATGCCACACGGGCGTGTGGTCACCCGTGTGGTTGGTCGTTTGTGAAGACACGACCGTGTGATTGATGAAGGCATGGATGTGCGAAAGACACGGCTATGTGGTGGCCTGAATGTGGTCGTGTGGGCCATACGAGTTAGGCTAGATTGGGCGTGTAGGCCCACATGAGTACACCACACGGACGTGTGGGTTTTGGGCCTAGCTATGTGATCCACACGGCCAAGGCTAATCTGAACGTGTGGGCCACACGGTATGTGGGCCCAAAATTCTAAAACTTATCATAAGGCCGCACAAGTCATTTCAATTGACTGTTGGCCAACTGTAGGGCCGGTAATATAATGGCCTAAATTCAGTTATATCAAAATAGTGGTTTCGTGACCACAAATTCAAGCTAGAAAGAAAATTTATTTTAATATTATTGAATGATTTATGATATGATAAAGAAGTCGTTGATAGGAAAATTTTTCCGATTAAGTGATTAATTAGGGAAATGACCTAATTGCATAAAATGTAGAAGTTGAGTGCTAGAAGCTAAAAGGATCAAATAGTTATGAAATTTAAAACTTAAGGTCCTTATATGATAATTAGACCATTAATGAAAAGCTGGAAAATATCTTGGGTGATTCATCCATGGAAAAATTAGAAAAGGGTAAGGACTAAATTGAAAATTAGAAAAATTAAAGGATGATAAATAATTAAATTAGAAATATCATGATATAATTATCATCTTGTTCCCCAATTTTCAATGGAAACCCTAGGAGAGAGGAAAGAGACTTTTATGGCTTAATTGGGTAAGTTTTCATGTTCCGTTTTTAGTAATTTTTATATTTTTGAGATCGGGATAATGAAATATATCTAAATTGGAGATTAATTTGAAAAGTTATTAAAGTTTAAAGTTTGTTCCATGGATGAATATGCTGAAAATTTGAAATTCATGGTAGAAAATGAAAGGTTGTTGATAAATAAACAACTTTTACAAAGTGATTTTAGATGAAATTGAGATTTAGGGACTAAATTGTAAAGATGTAAAGTTCATGGAAAAATTTTGATTTTTGTGAAATTATGGACTGTTATTGATACATGAAAATTTTGGCTAGGTTGGGAACAAGGATTAAATTGCATGAATTTCATTTTTCGAGCTTAGATACAAAATTAGAATTAATGAAAAGTTTAGGGGCAAAATAGTAATTTTACCTAGAATGTAAATTAAACTCAATTGAACATGAATTGAATGAAATTGAAGATTAAATTTAATTATGTAGATCCAGAGAACTCAAATTCGAAGCTAGATCGAGGAAAAGAAAAGATTTCGGATTAGTAGACTTATATACAAACGAACATCGAGGTAAGTTTGTGTAACTCAATACAATATGTGAATTTGGTTGAATTTGAATGTTGTATTTGGATCGGATGTGGAACATATTTGTGGATACGGTATTGATGTTGTAAAATCAAGAATTAAATACATGCTCGGAATTGATTGAAAAAAGGTTCCCAAAACACTAGGTAGTGCTGACCATTGGGTTTCCAAAACCCCATTCTACTGTTCATTTCAGGTCATTTTAGTGATTGTTTTTAAACCTGGGTTATTTTTGTAAATATCAAAAAATTTTAGGTTAGATTGGTAAAATAGCTGTAACGCCCCAAATTTTAATTTTTGTTAGTGTGAATTTGTAATATAAATATCTGTCTATTTCAGTGGTTAAGTGTTTTGGGTGTGTGTGTGAGGTCCTAAGTTCAAGCCATGACTTGGGAAAATTTTGGTATTTGTGTTTGAGTTGTGGTGTAGTGGGTAGTTAAGAGTACCAAATCAGTTTTGATTCTTTTCCCAAAAATTTCCCCCATCCGACGTTTTTCTCTATTACTCTCCCTCTCCATGTTTTTCTCCTTTCCCTTCCTTTCTCCTAATTTCCTCTTCTTTCTTTCATTCTTGTTTCATTCCACTTTCTCTTCCTTGCAACATTAATTGTGGGTGTATGGTAAGTGGTATTTTGTTGACATCGTTCTTATATGATTGCCTCCATTTTTGTTAGTCTAATTTACGGGTTTTGACAGCAGCAAATCATAAGGATTAAGGCTTTTCTTGTGCTACTCCGTAAGCAAATCGATTTGAAGATTTGGGGGTAAGTTTCAATTACTCAATGGTTGAGTAATCTGTTATGGGTTGGTTTTAATTCGTTGATTAAGTGATTAATTAAGTAGTATTTTGGTCGAATATAGGTTTTAGAAGGCTCGGGGTTCGTTTAGCTTCAATCGAAACTAGGTTTATACCCAAAAATATAAAAATTGGGGTTTCAAAGAAAGCCAAAAACCCACTATCAAAGCCACACGGGTATGTGGTCACCCGTGTGGTAGGTCGTGTGCCCTAACACGGTGTATGATCGGCGAAGCCAGGTAGTGCACACGAGACACGGCCATGTGATGGCCATGTAGGCTATGTGTGACACACGGGCTAGTCTGTTTTGGGCCGTGTAGGCCACACGTGTAGTCCACAACGGCATGTGAGATTTTGGGCCAGGCCGTGTGATCTTCACGGCCAAGGCCAAATTGGGCCGTGTGGGGCCACACGGACGTGTGGGCCCACACAGGCAAGTCACACAGGCGTGTGAGCCCATTTTTACTGAAATGATTTCTAAGGTTGCATGAGTTGCCAAGTCGACTATGAACCTACTGTAGGGTCAGTAAGGACTACTTAGACCCAAAATGTGTGAAACTGATTAAATGATGTATGTACTAAGCATGTTATATGTATGCATGTATACTGAACTGAATGTGTAATTGATAGTCCTGTGATTACATGACATTTATAGTATGTTACATTGCATTGGGTTCGGATGATGGTATTTGGAGGAAGTGTACTGAAAGGCTCTTAAGCCTAATATCTAGCAGCTTAGCTGCAATTTAATGATTATGTGTTGCATTTGATACTACTTGGAGTGTAGGGATGGATGGGTGTTTTAAACCCCATATAGAGTGTAGGGATCGACGGAGATGGTGTGTAGAGGTTAGTTGGGTAGGACTTGATTACTGTATATTGTATATTTGATACTGATACTGTAAAGGCTAAGGCCTTATGCATGACTGATACTGTTACTGAAATGGGCTAAGGCGTAATTGCCACTGATACTAAAAAGGACTGCGTATGACTTTTTACTGTTTACATGTTTTCTATGGGGATTACACACTAAGTTTACGTAACTCACCCCTTTGTTAAATGTGTACAGGTAATCCCCAGACCTAGACGGAACGGTGCGGCTGAAGACTTGACGGTGATCACAGTTTTTAGAATTTTACGATTTTTTTTAATTTATGATTTATGGTATTATTATTGTTGGCTAATGTTTTGGTTGTAATGTGGACTTACGGACTTGGGTTTTAGTTTCATTAATTTATGGATTTTATATCTGCTGGTCATAGGAAAACTCGATTTTTAAAAAGCAAAAGATTTCTCTAATCACACGATTACCTAAACTGTTCTTAAAGCTTCCGCAAATGTTTTAAAATAAATGATTAAATGAAAACGAATTTTGGATCTAATAAGATATAAAGAATAGAAATTAATTGAAAATAGTTTTATCACGACAACATAGTTTTCAAACACCCTATCATGTGACTTTGCCAGATTCGACCATAACGTCTAGGCCGGGTTTGGGGTGTTATATAGCCGCTAGAAATGGTGCATGGTCTAAGCACCATAAAATAAGGCAGGCCAGCAGAAAGCCTATAAGAAACAAATGGTAACTCGATTGACAAATATCACTTTCCTATAATTCCTTCTCACACCCTGCCCTTATACATTAAATATATTTTCTTTACTCCATTTGTCAGCTAGATATAATTGGCTTCAGTAGAAAGAAGTAATTAGTAATATTTCAAATATTGGATTTAAATGGTGTTGCCTTCAACATGGCATATAAAAATGTAAGAAGCTGCATTTGCAAAAACCAATTAAAAATGTGCAAGGATTTTGAAGTGAATAGTAAAAATTCTAAAAAAATGCACAAAAATGCATAAATATCACAAAGAGACAGAAAACAAAAATGCCAGATATGACTCACACAAGAAGATAGTTCAAATAATACCATATTAAACCCTTAAAAAGGGTTTCTTCCTAAACTTCACCAACTCCAGACTGGCTTTTCGGATGGTTTCTTCAAACATCTTCATCTTTGTTTCATCCTCCAATCTTTTGTGAGTCTTTGTCAATTTTTCCTTCAGCCATGAGAGTTCTAGACCGATGAACTCTGCATCTTTCTCCTTTGCAGCATATTATCTATCTCGGTTAGCTCAAGCTCATAGATATTACTTTAAAATTTTGATGAATTTCAGCAATTGTATTCATAAAGTTACTCTGAAACTCTGTATGGTTCTGTTGAAATTTCTTGGCAAAATGAGGATGATTTTGGAAAATCTTGTTTAGGGCCTCAACATTTTGAGGATGGACATGGTATCTATGAGTGACAACTGGATAGTTGAGCCAACAGCTCCAGGCCTCAAAATTTGTAAAGTCAAATGAGGAGTCCCCCACAACCCCCATACCTAACAAATCCAGCATTAGTCCATTTTCTAATGAAAATTCCATTAATCAGCACATCTCTTCAAAGATCATACATATGTCATTGATCTGATTTGTATTGTCTTGGTTTGGAACTGACTCCATAATGATTCAATCAATCGGAATGCCTACTAATACTCTGAGAATTCAAGAAAAAGAATCGAAAATGATAAATTAGAG
This sequence comes from Gossypium rotundifolium, assembly GCA_025506655.1. Classification (NCBI taxonomy): domain Eukaryota; kingdom Viridiplantae; phylum Streptophyta; class Magnoliopsida; order Malvales; family Malvaceae; genus Gossypium; species Gossypium rotundifolium. Next base: position 3,813,458 of record CP106725.1, on the reverse strand, counting down.
AAAGAAAAATGAACAAGAGCAAAGGGAGATTTGATTCCTTACCTTTCCAGAGAAAATAATTTGAAGAAGGGGCAAGTAACAAGAGAGGGAAATAAGTAAAAATAGAGAATACTCCTCCTTCAATTCCACATTAAACATGTACATTTGACTTGCACAAAGTTTAAGAAAAGAACTAGGACTCATGGTTTTTATTTTAAATTTTTGAAATATTATAAAAAACTAATGTCTAGCTTTTTAGTCCAAAAGGATGAAAAAGATCACGATAAATAAATGTATGAAACAATAAAATATTAGCTTGACATATTTAAAAAAGGAAAGAAAACATAATTTTGATACACCCAAAGAGGACAGATGAACATTCATTAGCCATCAAGGAAATAATAGATATAAAGTTTATGTTACAAAACACATTTACCCAGCATAGCAATAGAAAACTAACCTAGATTAGTGACAATTTTTGTCTCGATCATTTATGCTAGTGTAACAGTCCGGTTTAGACCCTAGTTAGAACAGTGGTTTTGGAACCACAAATCCGAGTCCGTATAATATTTTAATATTATTTTCCATTCCTATGATATATGATTAAGTATGTGTTAAAGTTTCGTAAGTTAATTTGTCCATCTGTGTGTTTAATTTGACGAAAAGGATTGAATTGCATTGAAATGCAAATTTGCATGTTTTATGAAAAGATGCTTATTTGCCATGTCTTTAAAAGTATGGAGGTTTTATGTGGCAATTAAGCCAATTATAAGGATAGTGGAAGACTATGGACGGTTATGCCATTGATTTTATAAGTTATATATGTTTTATATAAAGGATAATTTTGTAAATGAGTTAATATCATAATATTAATAAAACAAAATATTAAAGGATGGTGGAAATTCATATGTTCTTCCACCAAAAATCAAACAAAAGAAAAAAAAAGAAAGAAGAAGCTAGGGCATTCGGCACTCATTAAGCAAAATTAAGGTATGTTTTGACTTTGGATTTTGATGATTTTTATGTTTTTGAGATTGTTGCTTAGTCTACTATCAAGCCCATGTTGTAATTTGAAGAATTGATGATATTTGTGAGATGTGCCATTGATGAAATGGTGAGTTTTGTGATGAGTTTAGATGTTAAATGAAAAATATGTGTTAAATGAACATTTTTTTTCTTGAAATTTTGATGAATTTAGCTAATTAAAGCTAAATTGAGAAAATAGCAATTTGAAGGACTAAATTGTAAATTTGATGAAATTTTTGGACTTGTATGAGATATATGGGCATTTGGCTAAGCATGGTTAAATGATGATTTTGTATATTTGATGTTTTGAGAAAAATAGACTAAATTGATAAAATATGCAAATGTTAGGGCTAAGTTGCAAATAGCTCTAAATGTGTGTTTTTGGATGGAATTGAATGTGTTGATAAATAAAAGGGTTAAATTTGAATATGTATAGATCCAGAACCGAAAAAATCGGACTTAGATCGCGGGAGAGCGAAAGTAACCGAGTAGCCGTTTCCGTTTCAATTAAATCGAATTCGAGGTAAGTCAATATACAAATAAACGTGTTTGAATTGAATTATGTATATTCATATGACTATTGATAATTTTGAATGCACATGAGATGAGGTATATATGAATTCTGAGATCGAATTGACATAGTGTTAATGTCCGAGAAGTTCCATTTGAATCTAGGAATAGATAGGGTTAACTTTGTCATAACATAGGTTTCTGTCGTGTTATATCATGTAAGACCATGTCTGGGACGTTGGCATTGATTTGAGCATTCGGGTAAGACCATGTCTGGGACATTGGCTTTGATATGAGATTTACGTATAAGACCATGTCTGGGACATTGGCATCGTATTGATACGTATAAGACCCTGTCTGGGACAGTGGCATCAATATATGAGTGCATGTAAGACCTCATCCGGGACGTTGGCATTGTACGACTATTCCGAGCTTTCTGAGTATCCTATTAGGTTCCGGACGATTCAACAGGAAATTTCGAGATATGAACGACTATGTGAATTATATTTTAGTTTTAGGTACGTTTGATATGTACACTAAGTGTGTATAAAAGGTAAGTATCTAAATGAATTTACTTTGATGAGATGTATATTTGAACATGATAATGTGAATGTGATATAAGAATGGAAATATGTTTGAATAAGCTAAGTACATAAGTGATATGTGAATAGAAGTATGTGGCAATCTTTGTGTAAGAAAATGTGCCAAAGATTATGCAATGAATTGGCTATGAGAGCTATAAGTACCATTGATTTAATTTGGTTATATGCATTGTATGTTAAGTTTATTTGTATATGGCTTACTAAGCTTTTGGAAAGCTTACTCTGTGTGTGTTTTCTCTGTTTTATAGATCGTCAAAGCTACTGAAGGCTCGGGGACCATCGAGGATCATCATCACACTACCCAAGCTCTTTTTGGTATCTTTTGGAAATGTATCTAGCTAGATATGAAATGTATAGGCTAGTATTTGGTATAATTTTGATATATGAACTTAGTCATGTGATGTGGCTAATTATATGTTGATATTTTGCCTTTGTCGATATGGTATTTGATGTTGGTTTTGGTATAAGTATGTGCTTATGAAATGGTTAAGTTTATGGTAAGTATAGGGATGAAATTTAAGCATATATGTTTGAACAAAAGAATGAGTTCATGAAAGGTAAGTATGGATGAATTATGTTTGTGTATACATGAGTTTTAGTCATGTAAATTGGCATGATTGGAATTGGATTTGGTTGTAGAGTTTGGATGGTTATTTTGGCATGTTCTTGGATGTCAATTGTGCATTAAATGAATTGGTTATCTTGCTTGTAGGTAAGTCCTTAGTGTGGTGGCAACTTGGCCTTGCAAATGGCCTATTTTGCCTACACGGTCAAGGCACACGGGCGTGCCTGATGACCGTGGGAGTAAGTCAGTAGCTAGCTATAAGCACACGGCCATGGTACACGGGCGTGCTTGGCAGCCGTGTGGTTTAGTCAGTATATCGCCTAAGAGCACACGACCATGGTACACGGGTGTGCCTAGTGGCCATGTGGAGAAGTCAGTATACATGCCCTAATTTGGCATGGCCAAGACACATGGGGGTGTCTGGTGTCCGTGGGAGACACACGGCCAACCCACACGGGCGTGTTTCCTGCATAACTTAGAAAAGTTTTAAATTTTGAAAATTTCTGTATGTGTTTGGCCTAGTCCCGGCCCTACTCTAAAGCATGATTTAGGTCTCATTGACCAATATGAGGGACACTTCGATTGTGATTGATGAATGGCTATATGAAATTTCTGTAAATGTTTTCGATTTGTTCGGTAACTCCTTTAACCCTAATCTGGTGATGGATACGGGTTAGGGGTGTTACATTTAGTCTATATTTTATAATTTTTAAAGGATTAAATTAAATTTTCATAATTTTAGGGGCCTAAAGTGCAATTTTACCTTTACTGATTTAATTTTTTTTCTAAATACAAAAAAATGCACAAAGAATGCACAAAAGAATGCATAAATATAACAAAGAGACAGAAAACAAAATGCCAGATATGACTCACACAAGAAGATAGTTCAAATAGTACCCTATTAAACCCTTAAAAAAGGTTTCTTCCTGAACTTCAACTCCAAACTAGCTTCTCGAATGGTTTCTTCCAACGTCTTCATCTTTGTTTCATCCTCCAATCTTTTGTGAGTCTTTGTCAATTTTTCCTTTAGCCATGAGAGTTCTAGACCGGTGAACTCTGTATCTTTCACCTTTAGCATATCATCTATCTCAGTTAGCTCAAGCTCATAGAGATTACTTTATAATTTCTGATGAATTTCAGCAACTTTTTTCATCAAGTTACTCTGAAACTCTGGATGGTTCAGTTAAAATTTCTCAGCAAAATGAGGATGATTTTGGAAAATCTTGTTCAGAGCCTCAATATTTTGAGTATGAACCTGGTATCCAAGAGTGACGGCTGGATAGTTGAGCCAACTGCTCCAGACCTCAAAATCTGTAAAGTCAAAGGAGGAGTACCCCACAACCCCCATACCAAACAAATCCAGCATTAGTCCATTTTCTAGTGAAAATTCCATTAATCAACACATCTCTTCAAAGATCATACCTATGTCATTGATCTGATTTGTATTGTCTTGGTTTGGAACTGACTTCATAATGATTCAATCAATCGGAATGCCTACTAATACTCTGAGAATTCAAGAAAAAGAACCAAAAATGATAAATTAGAGAAAGAAAATCGAACAAGGGCAAAGGGAGATTTGATTCTTTACCTTTCTAGAGAAAAAACCTTTGCTTTAGTCTCCTCTTTTGCTAACTGTTGAACAAGAGTAGGGGCAAAGCAAAAAATTTTTAAAGGAGACTGAAATGAAATTTTAATTTTTAATAGCCTATATTTTATAATTTTTAAAGGATTAAATTGAATTTTTATAATTTTAAGGGGGCCAAAGTGCAATTTTAACTTTACTAATTTAAATTTTTTAAATTTTCTAAAAGGACAAAACAATAATTTTCCATTTTAGGGGGGCTAGGGCCCCTGACAGCCCCCTGGATTCGCCTCTGTATGGCTGCATCGTTGAGCCAACTGCCCCAGGTCTCAAAATCTCAAACATCAAATGAGAAGTCCCCTAAAACGCCCATACCTAACAAATCCAACATTATTTTTGAATTAACCATTATTTTCTAATGAAAATTCCATTAATCAACACATAATATCTCTTCAAAGATCATACCTGTAACAGTCCGTTTTTAGTGAAATCAAAACACTAGTTTTGGGACCACAAACTCGAGCCCAAAAAATTTCTTTTAATATTATTTTGTGGTCTACATTATGATAGGAATGTCGTATGAAAATTTTGTTAAGAAAATTTTATCGATTACATGTTTAATTAGATGGAATGGACCAAACTGCATGAAATGCAAAAGTTGAGTTCTAGTAGCTATAAGTATCAAATAGCTTGGAATTCAAAGTTTGAGGTCCTTATATAGTAATTAGACCATTAATAGGATTTAGTAGATAAGTTTGATGATTCATCCATAGAAAATTGAATAAAGAAAAAGGACTAAATTGGAAATAAAAGAAAATATAAGATGATAAATGATTAAAAGATGAAAATATCATCTTTTTCCTCATCTTTCCCAAATTTTTTTTATGGAAACCCTAGCTAAGAGAAAAGAGCTTAAGCAAGCTTTCTTGGCTTAATTAGGCAAATATTCAGGCCCTCGTTTTTAGTAATTTTTATGTTTCCAAGATCGTAATAGCTTAATTTAGCTATCTCAGAGATTAATTTGAAAAGTCATCAAAGTATTAAAGTTTTTCCATGGATGAGTATGCATGAATTATGAAGTTTTATGGTAGAAAATGAAATGTTGTTGATAGATAAACAACTTTTTTAAAGGAATTTTGATGAAAACATGATTTAGGGACTAAATTGAAAAGTTGTAAAATTCATGGAAAATTTTTTATTTTTGTGAAATACATGTGCTATTATTGTTACATACGAAATTTGGCTAGGTTTGGAGTAAGGGTTAAATTGTATGAATTTCATTTTCCGAGCCTAGGGATGAAATAGTCATAAATTAAAAGTATAGGGAAAAAATGGTAATTTTTCCTAAGATGTGAATTGAATTGAATTGAGTATGAAATTATATTAAATTGAGTTAAATTTACTTATATAGATCCGGATAGATCAAATACGAAGCTAGATCGAGGTAAAGAAAAAAGTAATGGATTAGTAGCATACAAGTTCACGAATATTGTCGAGGTAAGTTCGTGTAACTTAATTGTGTAATTTTATGTTTGAATTGAATTGAATGATATGTATGTGGATTTTGTAATGGCTATGTATATGAAATTTAATTACATATCTGGAAACACCGGACAAATATTAAGTCTCATTTGAATGAAATTCGATTGGATACAGGGTTCTGTTCCTAAAATGGTAGTTGTCTTGCATATGTTATGGACTTACCGTAGCTCGAAAGAGCGTTCCGTTATAAGCCCTCTCAAGCTTCTCATTATATGGTTCTTACGAGCTTCCCGTTTATAGCTCTTCGGAGCATCCCGATTGGTTGTGATTCTGCATGTGTTGTAGACACACCACCGCTCTTATGAGCATCCAGATAAATGGCTCTTAGTGAGCTTCCCGATTATAAGCTCTTTGTGAGCTTTCTATTAAAGGTTCTCTGAACTTCTCGTTATTTCTCACTTGAACTTCCCGTTATATGGCTATCCGGTGCTTCCTGCTTAATTGCTCTTCGGAGCTACCTGTTATAAGCTCACATGAGCTACCTAATTAAGGCTCTTATGAGCTTCCCGTTATATGGCTTGAGAGAGAGCTTTTTATTTAAGTGCTCGTAAAAGCACTATCGAATATGAATTGACGGACTTCTGATTTGTACACTTTATGTGTACTACCCTTGTATCCATCGAGATTTCAAATGATTCAACGGGTGAAATTCTGATATGAGAACATGTGAAATCAAAAGGAAATCATTATCTGTAAATACATGAAATACTTGGAAACTCGATATTTGATGAGCTCATCATTGTCATTGATTTTTACTTGAAATACATGGCTAACATATTGGTTGAGGAATGTGTGTTAGGCTAATTGTCAAATTGCTTTGGATGTATTTATGCATGTTTATTATAAATGTAAATGAATGGTAAGTTAATTTCCCATTATACAAACTTACTAAGCATGAAATACTTACTCTATTTTATTTCCTCTATTTTATAGTAAATCCAAAGCTCGTTGGATTGGACGCTTGGCAGGGATCACTCACACTATCCACCGACTCATTTCAGTACAAATATGAAACTAATTTTGGTTATACCGGCATGTATAGTTTAACTTAGCCCTTGATGGCATTTAAATGTTTTGGTTGTAACTAGCCATTGGTATAATTTAAAGAAAATAATTTTTTAAAAACAAAAAAATATTAAAATACAAAACAAGTCAATCAATTTTATATCTCCCAATAATCAATTTAATTCGATTTGCATAATACTAATTTAAACTTGATTTCATTAAAATGTAAAATAAATAAATTGTAAATGCTTTAATTATTAATCTATTCTAATGGTTTTAATAAATTAATTATATATAATAAAAAGCAATTATTTGATTTTTAAGGAAGCCAAAACCAATAAGGTTTAAACTTTTAGGCTATTGAGTTAGGTCATCAAATATTAATACATGAAAATATCATGTTTTTGGAATTTAAAATAACAAAATTTTAAATTATTTTTTTGGTAAAAATATTTTTAAATTATTATGTTTTATTATTTAGTATTATATCTTATCAAATTTTCATATTACTTCGAATTAGACCTAATCATGGATCGGGTCAGGTAAATGCATAATTTTAGGCTAAAAAATTAGGCCTAAATTTTGTCCAAATTTAGCCCAGATAAAAAATAATAAACCCGAGCTTGACCTGACCCACCCCGCTCATATTAAAAATAATTTATATAAAATAATTTTAAAAAATATAATACATCAAATACACTAAAAGTATTAAAATAAATGTTTTCCAACTAGAGGTGTTCATGGGCCGAGCCGGGCTCAACTAAAATTTTAGGCCCATTCATCGAGCTCGGGTTGGGCCGGGCCCAAAAAATGAGCCTAAGTTTTTTCCCAAGCCCGGCCCATATAAAATGTTAAAACCAAGTGCCCTACCGCCACTTTGTATTAAATTTTATATTATTTTATATAATTTTAAATATATAATACTAAAAAACTAAAAAATCAAAATAAATATTTCCCAACAAATTGAAAATAAATTTTAAAAAATATGTAGACTTAAATAACACTAAGATAGATATAACTTAACAAGCAAATACCTCTAAAATAATAATAAAATTAATAAATGCCTTTAAAATAATAACAAAATTAACAATAAAATAAGTTTTATATAATATTCAATCAATAACAACAAAATAGTAGCAACATAATAGTAATTGGTAGCAAAATAGGGAGAAAATAACAAGAAAATAACATTCAAAAATAAAAAAATAGCAGATTTTTTTGTCATTTAGTGAAATCGAGCCGGGCCCGGGCAAAAAATACCTTACCCGAGGCCCGGCCCATTTTTTAAACGGGCCTTTTTTTTGTCCAAGCCCATTTTTCGGACCTATATTTTTGCCCAAACCCTCCCAAATTTCGGTCAGGCCTTCGGGACAGGCCGGGCCGCCCGGCCCATGAACACTTCTATTCCCAAAAAATTGAAAATATATTTAGAAAAAAGTCTTTATAATTAAATAGCACTAAGATAGTAGCAACTTAGCAAGTAAATGTCTCAATAATAATAGCAAAATTAATAATAAAATAAGAGCTATACAATATCCAAACAATAATAATGAAATAGTAGTAAACAACAGGTAAATTTGGGTCGAGCAACAAGCTTTATTTTTTGTTTAAACCCATTTTTCGAGTCTTTTTTTTCATACCCTCCCACTTTTCGGACAAACTTTCAAGTTTAGACAAATGACCCGACTCATAATCAAGTATACTTTAAAGTATAATGATTCTACTTAAAAAATTTGAATGTCAAGTTATATATATTTTTTCATAAACATAGAATTTTTCCATTATTAAAAAATAAGCTAACATGGAGGTAGGGCATAGTAATTAATCTCCAATACCCAGAGAAAATTATAGCTAACATACATGCATATTTTTCCTTAACAGAATATTGGAGGGAGCTCCCATTGCTTACTTGACACGTTCAATAGGAGGTTTGAGGGAAAAAGATCTTACTTACACCGGTGTAAGTCAATAATGATAAGGCACCAAATGAATATCAGCAATGAATGTATATTAGAGTTTGAATCTATTCAAACAGTAATGAATCGATTAAAGAGGCAAAGATTCAATTTAAAACAACAAACAATTGATTGAAAGAATCGATTGAAAACAACAAACAATCAATTCAAAGGATCTATTTAAAAGACCAAACAAACCTAACTTATAATAGAGGCCCATCTGATGTCTATTGGAGCTGACTTTTCGGCAGTAGCTAATAGACTTAAGCCAAGACGACAAAGATTGGCCCCCCCTAAAGTGGAAAATTTTCCATTTAGACTTCTTTACAATTTATAAAATTTTAATTTAGTAATGATAAAATTGCACAAACCTCCTTTTGCTTGCTTGACGCATTCAACAGGAGATTTGAGGGAAAAAGAACTTGCTTACACCAGTGTAAGTCAATATTGATAAATGAACAAATGGAAAACATTAAAAAACTACGTTAAAAGAGATGGAGAAGGTGTAAGCCAGTGTAAATTTCTAACATTGCATTTTGTTAGATTAAAAAACAAACAAACAATTTTAAATTATTTCCACCTAGATTAAAAACAAGCACACTTGAGAAAAAGGTTTCTTATTTTCCCATGAAATTTGTAACGCCCCAAAATTCCTGTTTATGTTTCTCAGAATTATATGATATAAATATTTGTTTGTTTTAGTGGTTAAGTATTTTGGGTGTGTGTGTGAGGTCCGGGTTCAAGCCATAACTTGGGTAAATTTTGGCATTTTTTTTATAAATAAAGCTCTAATTGGGTTCAATAGGCTTTTAATTAAAAGTTGGTAGGTTTATAACAGAATGGGTCTGTTGGTTTGGTAGTTAAGTGGAGTGTTAATATGCGATAAGTCTTGTGTTTGAATTTTTTGTGTGGCAAGGGTATTATTTTTGCTACAAAATTTCGGCTAGATTTTGTGTTTGTCCGAAAATCTAAGTAGTGGGAAGTTGGTGGAGAGAATTAAGGAGAAAAAGATTGGGGGTTATCAGTTTCAGTCAATACGATTTTCTTTTTGACAAAATTCAGCTACCCCTTCTCCCTTTCCTCTCTTTTTGCTTCCGATTTCCTCTCCCTTTACTCCTTGTGCTACCGAATTCTTTTGTTGTTCCCCCACCTCTTCACTTTTGATTATGTTTTCTTCTCCATCTTTTCCACTCTACGTTAGCGCGCGGTCAGTAAGTTATGCTTTTGACTAATCTTATATGTTCTTCATGAATGATTACTAAAGATGAGTATTTTCGTGTTTAAAAGGTCTATAAAGTGGTTGTGGTTCTCCAAACGGTGTCGACGAAGTGCGTTTTTGTCAGTGTCCGCTCAAAGGTAGGGGTTTTCGTTAAGATTGAGGTTTTGTTTGTTCGTAATAAATCGTTTAACTGACTAATCTTGGACTCAGGATTATTAATTTTAGGTTCTGAAGTGCTCGTGATTGGGTTAGTAACGAAGAAGAACCAGTTGTGTACTCGAAAACACAGAAAACGCGAATCGAGAAAAGTCAAAAATAAAATTGTCGACGCCACACGGGCCTGTGATAGTACAAGGCCGTGTGATTGACAAGCATAACCATGTGATGGCGGGCGAGGCCGTGTGCGAGACACGGGCTCGACCAATTGGGCCGTGTGGGCCATACAGGTATGTAGGTCGACACGGGTAAACCACACGGGCATGTGGAAATTTGGGCTAGGCCATGTGATCCACACGGCCAAGGCCAATTTGGGTCGTGTGGGCCATACAGGCAGGCCATATGGGCGTGTGAGCCCATTTTTCTGAAATGATCTGTAAGATTGCACGAATCGCCCAAGTCAACTGTAGACCTATTGTAGGGTCGATAAACATTACTTAGACCCATAATTTCATGATCTAATTATGTGATGTATGTATCAAGCATGTTACACTTAGCATGTATATCTTAATTGATTGTATAATCTAATAAATAGCATTATAGCATTTCATATTTGTATGTTGCATTGCATCGGGGTTGAGTTGATGATATTTGGAGGAAGTATTCTGAAAGACTCCTAAGCTTGATATCTAGTAGCTCAACGGCAATTATCTATGTAAGTGTCGCATTTCGGTATTACATGGTGTGTAGGGATGGGTGGGTCGATTTTATCCTCACATGGTGTGTAAGATTGGTCGGAGATGGTGTGTAGAGGCTGGTGGGTAGGATTCTGATATTCTATCTGCATACTATTTTTGAGATGGGCTAAGGCCCTAAGTTATATCTAATTCTATTTTTGAGTGAGCTAAGGCTCACACCTATTCTGTAATGGGCTCACGCTTGGACTGTGAATAACTGTATTCTGATATATGTCTGTATGCATGCTTTCTGTGGGGATTACACACTGAGTTTGCGAAAACTCACCCTTTTTTGTTTAATCTATTCAAGTAATCCCCAGCATAGGCGAGTCGATGCAGCGGATGACTCGACGGTGACTATTGCTATATACACTTTGGTTTTACGATTTTAATGCTTATACTGCCTTAATTATAATTTTTGGGAATTTTTGTTTTAATTTTTGGACTTTGGACTTTTCGGGTTTAAATTTTGATTTTTAAACTGTTGATGATTTTATTACTGATAAGCATGATTAAAAAACCTAATTTTCTCTAAAAACGAATGGCTTTCCTAAAATAGAATGTTTATTTCCTATACAGTTAGGCCGAATCCAGAAAATAAAAAATTAATAAAAGAGCTCAAGACTCAACCCAACCCAAAACAAAAAAGAAAAGAGGAGGTGATCGGTAGAGGTGAACAAAATCCGATTCAATTCGAAAAACTCGATAAAATTTTCAAATTTTGAATTAAATAGTTCGAGTTATTTGAATTAATCAAGTTTTTTGGATTAACTCAAATAAAAAATTAAGTTTTTTGGTTTAACTCGAATGTGAATTACACAATTCGAGTTATCCAAAAATCCTAATAATAAAAGACAAAACTACTCCATTTTGATAAATGTTTACCTTTTCTAAAGTTAAAAGTCAAAATCATTAAGTTAAAAGTCAAAATTACGTTGTTTTGATAAATGTTTACTTATTAAGTTAAAAGGCAAAACCATTATATTGTTTATGTAGTTAAATAATTTTATACTTCGTTTACTAGTTCAATAATTAGTTCATGTAAATGCAACATTAAGTATAAATAATAGGATTCGTTAACTCGACTCGACTTGACTCGAAATTTTTTGACTCGATTCGATCCGATTTGAAAAAAATTCAAATTGAGCTCAGTTGCTAAAATAGGATTCGCCAACTCGACTAACTCGAAATTTTTTCTCAACTCGACTCGATCTAATACTCATCCCTAGTGATCGGCGTCAAAACCAACAAATATAATTTTTACTTTCTAACTGAATTAAACAGTAGTATAAAGTAGTATGGTTGATCTTACTAGTATTGGGATTCTTAATTTTATTATTTACGTTACCAGATTCCTAAGTTTAGGCAAGTATTGTGCCCACGACCTATAAGTGCATAGCTGAAAATTAAATAAAAGAGAAATTTAGTTGATAAAGGAAAAGCAAATATAAAATGAAATGAGATAATAACATAATAATGGTTGCTAAATAAAATTAAGTAAATTAAATTTAATTTAAAAATCAAATATGTTAATGCTTAGCCTCAGACTCGGTACATTTCGAAATTGAATCGATCCTTGAAAATGGATTTTCCCCTCAAACCATGTCACAACCTGATACCTGACCTAGAAGTTTAGACCGAATTTTAGAGGTTACATTGGCCACCAAAAGTGGCAGAAACAAAAACTCTAATTCAAACCAAGAAAATTTCTTTCGCCTCTTTTCTTTCTATCTCTCTCCAAAGATATTCTATTCTTTGCGTCTCCTTTTCATTCGCTCTCTGGTAATTTCATATTCTCTTTTTGTAATTTAATTTGTTCTACGCTACTTCATATATCGTTACTGTTACTTCTCTCCCTTTCTTTCTTTTTCTTTTTTTGAATGATTATCCGCATGGTTGTCAAGAAAATGTATTATACTGAGTGATGACAATATTTCAATTATACTAATCTCTTCTCTCTGCTTTATATATATATATATACATACTTTTTTAAATTCAATAAATTTAAATTTATTATTATAATTTGTTTTCGATAAATTTTTAAGTAAACATTCTCTTCTAAATTTATTATGCAGCAGATTATATATAAAGATCTCAAGTTTACATGCAGGGATTAGATATGAGGATTTTATATAGCAAAAGGAGTGTTAGGATGTCCCCTTTTAGTCAATGGAGTATTAGATTTCACATTTATCATGAAAACCCTTTTATTGAAAAAAAAAGTTATAATTGTAGCAAACATGAGTCCTGCTTAATAGTTTATCATCAGGTTAAATAAGGAGTAGACTTGTTAACGTTGCCATAACCTTTCTGTCTTGGTAATTTGTTTGAACTATCTTAAAGAGGTGAACATTTAGTAACTTGCCTGCCTCTATTGTTCTGTTCTTTGTTTTACTTTGCTACTCATCTTTATATATTTCAAATGTAGATGACTGATCAAGAGAAACTAATTCAGCAACTGAATCCTTTCCTAATACATGTGGAAGGAAAACTAATGGGATTAACATTTGAAATGCAAAAAAGTGAACAAAAGATGGTAAGGATTGAATTTTGAGTTTCATAGAGCAAATTATGACCTGAAAATGCAAGCATGTATTGTCCACTAAGTTTTTTTCTATCATTTTAATGAATGATGCAAAAATGAAGTTCAATATTCAGTTATAACAATACTCTTCGACCAATTAAGTTTATAACTCCTACTGGCATGTATGTAGAACTTGCCATCCTTTTAAAATTGGTAGGCCCGAGCCCAGCCCGAACCCGCCCGACTAATATTAATTTTTAAACTTATTTTATTAAAAAATAAAATATCATAAATTAAATACATTTAAAAATAAAAACAAATATTAAAACATGAAACAAATAAAAAATGATACTAAAACAAAATACAAAAACATATAAGATAACGTTCAAAACCCTATTTCTTTTTTCAAACATGGAGCCTATATGTATCATATTTAGCCCTTCAATAATTTTAATTTGTCAAATGTTGGTCTCATCATTTGAAGTGAGCTGGTCCATTTGAGTTAACTTTCTGGTGTTATACTACTGTGGTCAATGATGAGAAATGTTAGATTAGGAAATGCAAGTTGTACCCCCATTTTGCTATTATAAATCATGTCCCATCAGACAAGTAAACTTTGCAACATGTTTAAATTTACTATTTTATGCATGTTCTAAATATATACACAAACATTATATATACTGTATGTATTAGATATCCCTGTATACTAAAAATTGTAAAGAGAATAGAATGGAGCAATATAAAGGGATTATGAATGTGATCAACAAGCACAATGGCATATGTTTATCATTCATTGAAGAATAGGTTGGCCTACAGATTGCGACTGGATTGAGGGGCCACGGTGCAAATGCTGTAAAGAAGGGAAAAAAAGTGTTTTTATTTGCTAGAATTACTAGTGCTGTAAAAGGAGGGAAAAAATTTTACAACTAGAAACTAAAATTATTATAGAAATTGAAGGTAAAGGTAAAAATTAAAAATAAATTATTTAATATGTATTTCGGGCCGAGCCGACCTGGGCCCTGGCCAAAAAATTCTTACCCGAGGCCCAGCTCATTTTTTAAACGGGCCTCATTTTTTGTTCAAGCCCATTTTTTGAGCCTCTATTTTTATCCGAACCTTCCAATTTTTCTAAGCAAGCCTTGAGTGCCGGTAGTGGCCCAACCATGCTCAGCTCTAGTAGTACTTGTCATCCCTTTAATTTCTATAATGGGCTGTCTATTTTATCTTTTTCAAACTATATATTGCACCGCAAGAGATACTATATGAACACTTAAAATTCAAATAGTTATTTCAGGACTGTCTAATTGATCCCACATTTATGATAAGATACCAAACCAAAACAAGAAATATCAAGTAGAAACACACAAAAATCTTAAGTAGGAAAGTTGTCAGTCCCTAATTCTATGCGTTATCATGTTGCAAAGGTTTTAATTTTATCTACTTATTTTTGGACCAATATCTAATTTTTTTTTGCTTATAGATTCCTCCAACACATTTGAATTCCAAATCTTCTAATCATATGGATGCTTCGGCAAAGACTCGTGAAGCAAAAATAAAGAGATTGTGAGAAATTATCCTAAAAGCCAATCTAGAGTTGGCCAGGTTAAAAAAGAAACGACAGCTGTAGTAATTGCTGCTTCTTGTTATTTCATTCCAGTAATAGCAATCAAAAATCTTTTATTGGTTAATTAAGATATTGATGTACTGATAGTTTATGTTTTTGTTTGAGGATTTGTGTTTGAATCAAGACAGTGTTAAGAACTCATGCGATTTAATACTTTTGGGCAGGCCCATCTCTAAAACTTGCAAATCAAAATCAGGAATTGGCCTGTGAATAAGAAAAAATCTGTTACTTTTGGGGACAGGGTTCAAGAAATGAGAAGAAGAAACAAAGAAAGAATAAGAACAAGAACATTTCTTCTTTAAAAAGGGGTCGACAGTTAGCAGACTAAAGCAAAAATAATTTTTCTAGAAAGGTAAGGAATCATCTCCCTTTGCTCTTGTTCGTTCTCTTCCTTTTTATGAATGATGATCCGCTTGGTTGCCAAGAAAATGTATTATACTGGGTGATGGCAATATTTCGATTATACTAATGTTTTCTCTAGTGTTCTTGAATTCTCAGAGTATTGGTAGGCATTCCCATTGATTGAATCATTATGTAGTCAATTCCAAACCAAGACAACACCAGTGAGTTCAAAGATGGAGGTATGATCTTTAAAAAGATGTGTTGATTAATGTAATTTTCGTTAGAAAATGGACTAATACTGGATTTGTTAGGCATGGGGTTGTGAGGGACTACTCCTTTAACTTTACAGATTTTGAGGCCTGGAGCAGTTGGCTCAACTCTCCAGCCATCAATCACGGATACCAGGTTAATTCTCAAAATGTTGAGGCCTTAAACAAGATTTTTCAAAACCATCCTCATTTTGCCGAGAAATTTCAATTGAACCATCCTGAGTTTTAGAGCAACTTTCTGAATGCAGTTGACATTTATCAAAAACTAGAAAGTGATCTCTCTGAGTTTGGAGTAACTGAGATAGATGATATGCTGTTAAAGATGAGAGATGCAAAGTTTACCGGTCTAGAACTCTCGTGCATGAAGAAAAAATTGACAAACAGTCGAGAAAAAATTTTAGAGCATGAAACCAAGATCAAGATGCTGAAAGAAACTATAAGACAAGTCATTCTCGAGTTGGCGAGGTTAAGGAAGAAACCACGGCTGGAATAGCATAAATCGAGACAAAGAATTGTCCTCTTTGGGTGTTAAACATAATTTTAAAACACCCAAAGAGGACAGATGAACATTTAGCCGGTCATCAAGGAAAGAATAGATATAAAGTTTATGCTGCAAAACACATTTACCCAACATAACAATAGAAAACTAACCTAAATTAGTGACAATTTTTGTCTCGATTTATACTATTCCAGCCGTGATTTCTTCCTTAACCTCGCCAACTCGAGACTGGCTTGTCTTATGGTTTCTTCCAACATCTTGATCTTGATTTCATACTCTAATATTTTTTCGTGACCGTTTGTCAATTTTTCCTTCATCCATGAGTTCTAAACCGATAAACTCTGCATCTCTCAACTTTAACAGCATATCATCTATCTCAGTTACTCCAAGCTCAGAGAGATCACTTTCAAATTTCTAATGAATGTAACTGCATTCAAAAAGTTGCTCTGAAACTCCGAATGGTTCAATTAAAATTTCTCGAGAAAGAGAGGATAATTTTGAAAAATCTTGTTCAGGGACTCAACATTTTGAGGATTAACCTGGTATTCGTGAGTGACGGCTAAAGAGTTTAGCCAACTGCTCCAAGCTTCAAAATCTGCAAAGTCAAAAAGTAGTCCACCACAACCTCTATACTTAACAAATTCAACATTAGTCCATTTTCTAACGAAAATTCCATTAATCAACACATCTAAAGATCATACCTCCGTCATTGAACTCACTGGTGTTGTCTTGGTTTGAAACCGGCTCCATAATGATTCAATCAATGAAATGCCTACCAATACTCTAAGAATTTAAGAACATAGAGAAAACATTAGTATAATCGAAATACTGTCATCACCCAGTATAATACATTTTCTGCTAACTGTCGACCTCTTTTTAAAGAAGAAATGTTCAGTTCCAAACCAAAACACCACCACTAAGCTCAATGATGGAGGTATGATCTTTGAAGAGATGTGTTGATTAATGAAATTTTCGTTAAAAAATGGATTAATGCTAGATTGGTTAGGCATGGGGTTGTGGGAGACTACTCCTTTAACTTTGCAGATTTTGAGGCCTAGAGCAGTTAGCTCAACTCTGCAGCCATCACTCACGGATACTGGGTTAATCCTCAAAATGTTGAGGCCCTGAACAAGATTTTTCAGAACCATCCTCATTTTACCGAGAAATTTCAATTAAACCATCCAGAGTTTCAGAGCAACTTTCTGAATATAGTTGACATTCATCAAAAACTAGAAAGTGATCTCTCTGAGTTTGGAGTAACTGAGATAGATGATATGCTATTAAAGATGAGAGATACAGAATTCACCGGTCTAAAACTCTCGTGGATGAAGAAAAAATTGGCAAACAGTCGAGAAAAAGTTTTCGAGCATGAAACCAAGATCAAGATGCTGAAAGAAACCATTAGACAAGCCAGACTCGAGTTGGCGAGGTTAAGGAAAAAACCACGACTGGAATAGCATAAATCGAGACAAAGAAGTCCTCCTTGGGTGTTAAACATAATTTTGAAACACCCAAAGAAGACAGATGAACATTCAGCCGGCCATCAAAGAATAGATATAAAGTTTATGCTGCAAAACACATTTACCCAACATAACAATAGAAAACTAACCTAGATTAGTGACAATTCTTTGTCTCGATTTATGCTATTCCAGCCGTGGTTTCTTCCTTAACCTCGCCAACTTTGAGACTGGCTTGTCTTATAGTTTCTTTCAGCATCTTGATCTTGGTTTCATGCTCCAATATTTTTTCGCGATTGTTTGTCAATTTTTCCTTCATCCATGAGTTCTAGACCGATAAACTCTGCATCTCTCAACTTTAACAGCATATCATCTATCTCAGTTACTCCAAGCTCAGA
This sequence comes from Gossypium rotundifolium, assembly GCA_025506655.1. Classification (NCBI taxonomy): domain Eukaryota; kingdom Viridiplantae; phylum Streptophyta; class Magnoliopsida; order Malvales; family Malvaceae; genus Gossypium; species Gossypium rotundifolium. Next base: position 3,795,467 of record CP106725.1, on the reverse strand, counting down.
GAGATCACTTTCTAGTTTCTGATGAATGTAACTGCATTCAGAAAGTTGCTCTGAAACTCTAGATGGTTCAATTGAAATTTCTCGCAAAATGAAGATAGTTTGAAAAATCTTGTTCAAGGCCTCATCATTTTGAGAATTAACCTGGTATCCGTGAGTGACGGTTGGAGAGTTGAGCCAATTGCTTCAAGCCTCAAAATCTGCAAAGTCAAAGGAGTAGTCCCCCACAACCCCGATACCTAACAAATTTAGCATTAGTCCATTTTCTAACGAAAATTCCATTAATCAACACATCTAAAGATCATACCTCCATCATTGAACTCACTGGTGTTGTCTTGGTTTGAAACCGGCTCCATAATGATTCAATCAATGGAATGCCTACCAATACTCTAAGAATTTAAGAACATAGAGAAAACATTAGTATAATTGAAATACTGTCATCACCCAATATAATACATTTTCTTGGCAACCATGCGGTTCATCATTCAAAAAAAGAAAAAGAAAGGAAGAGAACAAACAAGAGCAAAGGGAGATGATTCCTTACCTTTCCAGAAAAAAAACCTTTACTTTAGTCTCCCCTTCTGCTAACTGTCGACCTCTTTTTAAAGAAGAAATGTTCAGTTCCAAACCAAGACAACACTAGTGAGTTCAATGATGAAAGTATGATCTTTGAAGAGATGTATTAATTAATGAAAATTTTGTTAGAAAATGGACTAATGCTAGATTTGTTAGGCATGGGGGTTGTAGGGGACTACTTTGACTTTGCAGATTTTGAAGCCTGGAGCAGTTGACTCAACTCTCCAGCCATCACTCACGGATACCAGGTTAATCCTCAAAATGTTGAGGCCCTGAACAAGATATTCCAAAACTATACTCATTTTGCCGAGAAATTTCAATTGAACTATTCGGAGTTTCAGATCAACTTTCTGAATGCAGTTGACATTCATCAAAATCTAGAAAGTGATCTCTCTAAGTTTGGAGTAACTGATATAAATGATATGCTGTTAAAGATGAGAGATGCAGAGTTCATCAGTCTAAAACTCTCGTGGATGAAGGAAAAATTGGCAAACAGTCGAGAAAAAATTTTAAAGCATGAAACCAAGATGAAGATGCTGAAAGAAACCATAAGACAAACCAGTCTCGAGTTGGCGAGGTTAAGGAAGAAACCACGGCTGGAATAGCATAAATCGAGACAAAAAATTGTCCTCTTTGGGTGTTAAACATAATTTTGAAAAACCCAAAGAGGACAGATGAACATTCAACCGGTCATCAAGAAAAGAATAGATATAAAGTTTATGCTGCAAAACACATTTACCCAGCATAACAATAGAAAACTAACCTAGATTAGTGACAATTCTTTGTCTCGATTTATGCTATTCCAACTGTGGTTTCTTCCTTAACCTCACCAACTCGAGACTGGCTTGTCTTAAGGTTTCTTCTAGGATCTTGATCTTGGTTTCATGCTCCAATATTTGCTTCACGAGTCTTTGCTAAAGCATCCATATGATTAGAAGATTTGGGATTCAAATGAGTTGGACGAACCTATAAGCAAAACAGAATCAGATATTGGTCCAAAAATAAGCAGATAAAATTAAAAACTTTACAACATGATAACACAATAAATAACACATAGAATTAAAAACTGACAACTTTCCTACTCAGGATTTTTGTGTGTGTGTGCCTACCTGATATTTCTTGTTTTGGTTTGGTATCTTACCATAAATGTGGGATCAATCAGACAATCCTGAAATAACTATTTGAAGTTTAAGTGTTCATGTAGTATCTCTTACGGTTCAATCTATAATTTGAAAAAGATAAAATAGACAGCTCGTTAAAGAAATTAAAAGGATGGCAAGTTCTACATACATGCAAAGAGTATCGTTATAACTGAATATTAAACTTCAATTTTGCATCATCCATTAAAATGATAGAAAAAACCTTAGTGGACAATACATGCTTGCACTTTCAGGTCATAATTTGCTCTGTGAAACTCAAAATTCAATCTTTACCATCTTTTGTTCGCTTTTTTGCATTTCCAATGTTAATCCCACTAGTTTTCCTTCCACATGTATTAGGAAAGGATTCATTTACTCGATTAGTTTCTCTTGATCACCATCTACATTTGAAATATATAATGATGAGTAGCAAAGTAAAAGCAGAGAATGAGAACAATGGAGGCGAGCAAGTTACTAAATGTTCACCTTTAAGATTGTTCAAACAAATTACCAAGACGAAAGGTTATGGCAACGTTAACAAGTCTACTCCTTATTTAACCCGATGATAAACTATTAAGCAAGACTCATGTTTGCTACAATTACAACTTTTTTTTTCAACAAAAGGGTTTTCATGATAAATGTGAAATCTAATACTCCATTGACTAAAAGGGGACATCCTAACACTTCTTTTGCTATATAAAATCCTCATATATAATCCCCGCATATAAACTTGGATCCTTAGATATAATCCACGATAATAAATTTAGAAGAGAATGTTCACTTAAAATTTATTAACAATTTATTACTTTGTTATAAATAAATCCAATTATCAAAACTATTTAAAATCATTATTTGAAGTATTTGATATCCATTTTATCCAAACAAGTTTATGTATTTATTACAAGCTACATTAGTAAATCAATAAATATTAACTGAATATGAAATATTTGTAATGCCAAAACAAAATTTTAATAGAATTTCAAACATAAGCAATCAAATTGTAAACTTTTAAATTTTATATGACCTAAATGTAAATTTCCAAAATTAAAGGGCCAAAATCATACTATTTTTTTTAGAAAATTCATTTAAAAAATCAAAAAGCTAGTAGAGATTATCATATGCCATGTTAAATATTCATTTAATATTAATTATGTTAATATTTTAGGATATTAATAATTGAAAATTCATAAGCTTATACATACAGTGCACAAAATGCATCAAATCTTTGAAAATCAGAGGAAAATATACTAATACTAATAGCAGCAGTAAAGTAATGTAGAAATCTAGACCATTTGAACAGCTAAAGCAAGTAAATGACACAACCTTTAAGAGAAATAAAGAACAAATAGCAAACTCAGAAGAAATAAACACAGTGTTGAAAAACATCAAGAAACAACTTACATTTGTGAAAAAGCCGATATGGAGGACACAGTTGACTCTAGTCAAGCAAGACTCATACGTGAAAACAAATAGAAGGAACATGCCCACATGAGAAATAATAGACACAGCAGATTCATGTCTCCACTACAACAAAAGAAATTTGCCAGACATATATATGAACCCAACATTACAACTAAAGCAACCAAAACCTTCCACTTACGCCTGATCCAAAGATCCCTATATGAATGAGAATGTGCTACTTTATTAGCAAACATTTGAAGCACCAAACAGATGCTAAAAATCTCACAAACTCATCATTACAACTAAAGCAAAGCTAACTAAAAACAAGTAATTAAATGACAATAGGAGAGGAATGGCCATTAACACATGCTATGCATATTACTAGCAAATGAAAAAAACTATCATATCCTACGCCGCACCTAGGGTCTTCTAACCACTGCCATGTCACCGCCTCATGCCTCACGCCCTGCAAGACTGCGCTTACGCACCGCCCACCACACGCAAAACAAAGGCAACACGCAACAACAAGAGGACAACACAGAAGAAACAAATAGAAATTAACAAAAAATAGAAAAAACATTTTTGTAACTAGTTTATAAAAGGTCTCAGATGGCCATTTGCTTTTCTTCTTGGATTCTTTACGAACGATCAGCAATAATAAGGCAAAAAAAAACCATTGAAAGGTTGATTTCGTTTTTATTTTCTATTGTTTACTGTCATTTTCTCATTTTTTTTATTACGAACGAAAACAATAATAGTAAAAGAGAAGGGAAGAACCTTAACGGAGTCCCTATGTCACGGCGTCGGAGTGCTTTCGTTCCGTCGTCGGGGCTCGGCTTTAGGAGGGGCGTCGAAGGCCTTCTCCTTTAGCCTCGGAGACACTAAAAAATTAGGGCTTTCAAGGTTCTCCGAACGAAGCACTAAAGGCCCCCTTTCTTGCGCACTCCATGGGCAATGGACCTAGTGGTATTTGCCCGAATGGAGGAGCCCTAGCAGAGGAAGAAAATGGGGGGTTCTCTGTTTCTTTTATTTTTTTAAGAAAGGGAATTGAATGGGCAAATATCCCAAAAATACCAAAAAAAATCAAAAATTACCGGAAAGGACAGGTTTCAAAAATATTGACCGGAAAGGGCAATTTCCCTAAAATCGCGTCCACGTCGGTAGCGTTTTTTGGGGAAAGGCCTAAAAAGCAGCGTCCATGGGGGCGCTTTAGGCCACCTCAAAAAGCAGCTCCCACGAGGGCGCTTTCTTGAGGTGGCCTAAAGCGCCCCCATGGACGCTTTTAAGTCTGTGAATCAAAAAAAATTTGACCGTTGGGGTCCAACAGTCAAAAGCAACGGTAAAAAAACTATAAATACCCCCAACCCTTCATTTTTTCACACTTCAATCCTTTCTCATTTTCTCTCAATTTTCTCTCAATTTGCTCTCAATTTTCTCTCAAGTTTCTCTCAAAGCCCTTGAAATTTACGCTTAAATTTCAAAATAGTCTTCTACCATTTACTGAAAAAGCCCTTTATAATTTTTTAATATATTTATTTTTGGAAAATTTAAAATTCTTTATCGAGTACAATGGTAGGGATTTACGTCACCTGAGCAAAGAATCACATTGGCGTCGAGCAATTGAAAATGGTAAGTTTGAATTTTAATTTTCAATATTATTAAATTTTTTAATTATGCAATTTTAATTAATTTTGAATTTTATTATTTTTAAGCAGTCAGTAGATCGGGTGTTGCAATGTTATATTTGCAACATGCCCGGTCCCCATCGCCATTGATCGAGAATTACTGCGGAAGCGGGTTTTTGCACGTGGCCACGATAGGTAGGGGTTCAAGTTGGACCCGATTTTGATCGGCGTGTTGATAGAGAGGTGGAGACCCTAGACGCACACTTTCTATCGCCATGCGGAGAGTGTACCATCACCTTAGAAGATGTGCGATTCAGATTGGGATTACCGGTGGGCCGGCCCGGTAGTCACCGGTCCGTAACATCTCTCGGTTGGATGGTCCGTATGCTACGAGCTCTGGGTGCTATTCGGATAAATTGCAAGGAGGTCGGATCGATATGGTTTGGTTACGAGACACATTCCTTGCCGAATGAAGGTTCGATTGAAGATGAAAGAATACGGTATGCGGACATACATACTTGAGATAATTGGAGGCTATCGATCTTGGACCTCTCTAGAAACCTTGTCCACGAGATGGCTCTGAAACTTGTTGATTTCAGAGCGGCCGGTGAATTGAGTTGGGGTCCGCCGTGCTATCGAGGTTGTACTGCAAGGAGATGTCTTGGCCGCGGTGCTGAGTAAAGCAAAAATGGGAGGTTGCCTATCACTCTGCAGTCATGGGCATGGTTTCGATTTCCATTTTCGTCCTCGACTCGACCGCACATATTCATTCCCATTGATAACGAGGTAAATTTAATATTATATTTTACAATTATGTCATAGATTTATAGTATAATTGCATGCTAAAGTTCATTTAATTAGGTGGAACCATCCGACGAGTCATGTTGGAATACGACTACTCGCTTGAGGATATCTGACTCCTATTGGAACAACGGTCGGAATCACAAGTAAGTGTCAATTTCGTTATTATAATTTAGTATTTATGTGTATAACTAATATTTTGGTAATGTTAATATAGTTTCAATGGACACCGTCGAGGATCCCAAAATTGGCGATAATTAGGGAGTTCCTCCAAAATTGAGCAGTTAGCACGTTAAGGTCCCGCTAATCACCTACTGCGACCGTGGAGATGCACCGGTCGAGATCGAGTTATCGGCAATTTGGATGCTGGCAATCGATTCCGTGGCTCTGAGGTGCTCGATGATGAGCACAGTGTGGACTTACGGTGGCGACCCGGATTGGCCAATATTTTGGTCGAACATATCGAGACGGGAGAACCGGTATGACTTTTACCTAATCGGGAACCCGAGTTAAGCGTGCGTCTTTGGAGTACATGCCATGGTTTAGAATCCATGGCAAGCCGTATCTGTTGTCGGATGAAGAGAGGCGATGGCAAATTCGCGAGCGAAGGGAACGTCGGGCCCCTTTACATTCAAGGAGAAAGGGTGATGAGACGGGCCCAGCAACAGCACCTACACAGTCACCGGGCCCATCAACAGCGCATACACAATCACCGGGCCCATCAGTTCAACTGACAACACCGACAACACAGCGTCCACAGTTTATGCTAGGTGCGTACCACGCCTTACATGTATCTTCCTAACCCATATATGTTTCCTTTTCTAGTCCCCGAGTTGGAATGTATGGCGGGTTGAGTCCGTTCGACAACTCCTTTTAGCCACCGATCGTGAGGCCGACGTCGGGTGTGGGATTAGAGGAGGCGCCGTCGGGGAGCGATTCTTTCTACCGAGCTCCTTCACCAGACAGGATCAGATCACCCCGCCGTGGTTTATGCAAACACCTCCGGTCATTATTTTATCAAGGTGGGTCATCATCGCAACACCTGAACTGCACCCACTTCTTGGAGGATCGGATTCCCACCGAGGTTCCACAACCCCAGGAAGCTAGAAGAAGGAGGAATCCAACAGAATCACGATCCGCCCAGGTGGCACTGGTTCCCACCCCATCCGCACTAAACCTAAACCCCTAATTTGAGTAATTGTAAATTAATTTATAATTTGAGTTTAATTTTTTTGTAATTAAGGTTTAATTTTTGTAATTAAGTTGTAATATATTTAATAAAATTTGAGTTTGTTTTTTTAATTTAAATTTTTAATTTATTTAATTTTAATAACTTTGACAAAATAGGTTTGGTTTATTTTTTTAATTAAGTTGTAATATATTTAATACAATTTGAGTTTTTTTTGTAATTTAATTTTTTTGTAATTAAGGTTTAATTTTTTGTAATTAAGTTGTAATATATTTAATAAAATTTGAGTTTGTTTTTTTAATTTAAATTTTTAATTTATTTAATTTTAATAACTTTGACAAAATAGGTTTGGTTTATTTTTTTAATTAAGTTGTAATATATTTAATACAATTTGAGTTTTTTTTTGTAATTTAATTTTTTAATTTATTTAATTTTAACAACTTTGACAAAATAGGTTTGGTTTATTTTTTTTAATTAAGTTGTAATATATTTAATACAATTTGAGTTTGTTTTTTTTGTAATTTAATTTTTTAATTTATTTAATTTTAATAACTTTGACAAAATAGGTTTGCTTTATTTTTTTTTGTAATTAAGTTGTAATATATTTAATACAATTTGAGTTTGTTTTTTTTGTAATTTAATTTTTTAATTTATTTAATTTTAATAACTTTGACAAAATAGGTTTGGTTTATTTATTTTTTTGTAATTAAGTTGTAATATATTTAATACAATTTGAGTTTGTTTTTTTTGTAATTTAATTTTTTAATTTATTTAATTTTGATAAATTTGACAAAATAGGTTTGGTTTTTTTTGTAATTAAGTTGTAATATATTTAATACAATTTGAGTTTGTTTTTTTTTGTAATTTAATTTTTTAATTTATTTAATTTTAATAACTTTGACAAAATAAGTTTGGTTTATTTTTTAATTAAGTTGTAATATATTTAATAAAATTTGAGTTTTTTGTAATTTAATTTTTAATTTATTTAATTTTTTAAATTTAATTTTTTATATAATAAAAATTGAGTTTACTTTTATTTGTTTTGTATTTTAATTTTTTATTTTAATTTTAATATCTTTGATAAGATAGAAACGATTTAATTTTTTAATTTAATTTTTTAATTTAATTTTAATAACTTGAATAAAATAAAAGTTGGTTTATTTCGGTATCAACGTTGATTAGGATGGGCTGTTTTATTTTTAAATTGTAATAATTTTTTTATTTTTGAATAAAAAGTTGTTTGATTATTTGTGTTTATAATTTAATTTTAATTATCTTATATTTAATAAATTTGAGTTATTGTACAAAAGTTCACCGTTTTCCTCCAAAAAATCAGAAATTACATAGCCAGCAAGAGACAAACAAGCTAAGAACACGGTCAACTAGTCCGATTTGGACACGAGCGAGATGTATGGCCCTGGTTCCTACACCACCCGCACCGCCACCGACTTTGGTTGGTCGGTTCTCGGATATCCATATTGTTGCGTATTCTAGTCGAGGAAGGTCGACCTTTTGGTTTCGTCTCAATTCTCTATCCGGCAATAGCTTATACGGTGCAAGCGATACCGATGGCCACTTACGTTCATCTGGGACTGGTGGGAATACGTGTCTCCACACGTTGTACATGTTTTCTAATTTGTAGACTTCGTCGACATAGCTCATGGGGTCAAGACGAAGATTATGACAAGCCGCAAGTACATGAGCACATGGGTAACGGTGCATCAAATATCCACGATCGCATGTCCTATTTGTCAAGTGTACACGATAATGCCCGCCAACAATACCTTGGTTCGGTCATCAAACTCGTGACACGAAACCATAAGTCGTCATGGTCGTGACAAGCTGTGTGCATGGTGTTCGCCGTGCCTTCCACGGTTAATTTCTTGCAAGACCTTCGGGCTCCATACATGGCCTCCTTGCATCTGCCCTCGATAACTCGCTGCTCTCTTCGAAATAGTGCCGCTAAACGAAAATATGTCTCCCGCAAAACCGCTGTAATCGGCAGATGACGGGTTCCTTTTAGCACAGAATTTATGCATTCGGCCAGGTTTGTGGTCATATGACCATATCGTAGGCCGCCGTCATATGCTTGTGTCCACTGTTCAAAAGGAATATTGCACAGGTACTCTGCGCCTTCGGCGTTATATTCGCGCAAACTGGCCAACATCTCGTGAAAACAGTCTTTATTGATCTCGTACCCTGCTAATATACGTTGATATTGAATATTACATACCACTATTCAATTGCAAATAAATTGAAAATTTCAAAAGAAATTATATTAATAGATATTTCATACCCATATCGGTCACTTGCCGTTTCTGTCTTTTAGATCGGTGTTGCCCATAGTAGTTGGATGAAACATGCCTCAGGCAATATCGATGGTGTGTGCGATGCCACATGCTTCCCTGTCGTTCTATTGCCGCAAGTATTCCAGGGCCCCGATCCGATATAACGCATATGTCAGGTTGAGGGCAGACATGCCTCCTTAACCTAGATAGGAAGAAGTTCCAGTCATCAGCTGACTCCCCTGGTGTTATTGCGAACGCAATCGGAAGGATTCTCCCACAATCGTCTTGTGCCACAGCTAGCAATAGCCGATGCGTATATCTACCATACATGAAGGTACCGTCAATTTGTACCAATGGCTTGCAGTATGTAAAAGCATCTCGGCATTGCTTAAATGTCCAGAACAGGCGCTTGAACACTGCGCATCCACGGAGCAGACGATCGTTGTAGTACGCCGGTTCCGTTTCAATGTCATTGTCTTTGCTCGACATATCTCTCGAGACCTTACACCATCGCCACACTTCATTATATGAAGCGTCCCACCGACCGTGCAACTTTTCCAACGCATATGCGCTTGGCTATCCAAGCCTTTACGCAAGAGGGCGTGTACCCCATTTGCTACGAATATTGCCAATTAAGGCCGCTTTCAGTAGTTTTGAGATCGGCCTTCACCGTCGGGATTATTAAATCACCAACATATCCGAATCCATCCTCCGATGATCTTGTGTTACACCTATCAACGAAGTACGTTAAATAATGCAACATTACATAATATTAGTGTTATTCGAAATCATTGAACACATAGTGGTACTGTACCGGTAAGACATGTATGCGGACCTTTGTACTTCTTCACCTCCCACATCCCCGTCCTTTTCCTCAACGACGCCATGATTTTCATGCATATGTGCCGTCTTGCACAAAGACACTTCGCCTCGTACCTATCGAGCTTTGATTTAACCATAGTGTAGTTAACCCGTTCACGATCTTCGTATTGTTTCAATGCACCAAGAAAAGTGTTCTTGTTGGAAAACGGTTACCAACTTCTAATTGGTGCGAATCCAACGAAGAATTTGTACGGTCCGCGTCCGGTGTGGTAGTTCAGAAACTCAATGCATCATCTTGAAATAGATCGACATTATGCATATGCTTATTGGAGGCGAGTATGCCTGAATAGCGGATCTTCTTCTTCTTCGTCGAACCGCTCTCAACATCTTGGTACAATTGGAGCGGGCTCCGGTTGAAAATAGTCCAACTTCGCACCGTCGAGCCTCGGCTCCATAGGTGGATCCACATCGGATTCATCGTCCGATCCTCCATAACCTGCAACAAGCGAGGGCCTCTCATTGGTGGATGCCGTCGATAATACATCATCCCTCCTTAAACATCTTTCGTAAAGATTCCAATCGTATGTGGATTTCCATCCACTAGAAGTTGATGACGTCCCCAATACGTATTTACGTCATCCGACGTCGATTGATTTAATATGCATGTCCCATCCACCAACCGAGTGTCGTGCGGGGTTATGTTTTCCATACTATCACCGCACACGGGCACTTCGTGTTTTGCCTCCCACTTACAGTGTCGACTTGGGGTCGTGTATTCCCTCGAACGATACTAGATGTTGAGGTCGCACGGATCACTTGGAGATGAAAATTCTACATATACCTCGATATAGGGTGAACCATCGGCAAGATGATTCTCCACCATTGCCTCAAGGCTCCGAGGACCTTTGATGTCGAATGTGTCATATCTCACCGGATCAACCGAAGCGCAAAATCTATACTTAATAGACTAAACTTTCATTGGCGTTGTTCCGAATATTTTACGCCTAATTCTTTTGCGAAGTTCTTCCAAATCGACGTTTCGATTAAAACTCAATCGCGCTGTGTTCTCCGATAAGAAAACAACACCATCTTCGGTGTCACGCACTTCACCATCGTAGTAAATAATAGCATTAATACGTTCACTCATTTTCAATTTTTTTTCCTTTTGCTTGAATTTGCTTTCTGCCAACTGAGAATGCAATTTGGCTGATTTATAGCCTAATTTTCTTTGGATAACCTTTGTAGCAAAAGTGCGTCCACGTGGGAGTGCTTTTCAGTGCTCGGGTAATAGTGCACCCTACTGGAAGCATTTTTGGCCACTGTTTGATCAGAAATGTCTCCTCAAAATAATTTTGCCGGAGACCACTGTAGCAAAAGCGCGTCCACGTGAGAGCGTTTTCGGCCACGGTTTGTTCTGAAACGTCTCCTCAAAATTATTTTGCCGGAGACTACTGCCCAAAAAATTATTTCATTTTTCACATTGCAAGTGGACGGGAAAGATTCCCCAAAAATCACGTCCACGTCAGCGCGTTTTGTGGAAAATGGCCTAAAAGCGTCCACAGGGGCGCTTTAGCCACCTCAACAAAAGCGCCTCGTGGGAGCATTTTTCTTGATGTGGCCTAAAGCGCTCCCCAGGGGCGCTTTAGGCGCTTTCCCAAAAAACGCTACCGACGTGGGCGCGATTTTTGGGAAATTGCCCTTCCGGTCAATATTTTTGAAACTGTCCTTTCCTGGTAATTTTTATTTTTTTTGTATTTTTGGGATATTTGCCCGAATTGAATGGCAAAAAAAAATAAAAGAAGGATATTAAAACAGGAACAAACGGCGCCGTTTGGCCTTGGGAAGTAACCGCACGTTTCACCTTAAGGAAAATTTTGCGATGGGTCCTTCCCTCTTGTTGAGCCATTCAATCAGGTCCCATTTGGCTTTGTTTTTCTTTTTTAATGTTTGCCATTTTATTTCTATTGCATTTTTAATTTGGTCCACGTCCAGGTCAGTCGAAGCGCAGCGCATAGGGGTTGGGTTATTCACCCATTTGGTCCTCGTGAATTTACGTGCTAGACGTTATGGTCCCCATCCCTTTCTACTTTAGTTTATTGCAATTTTAGTCCTCAATTTTTTATTCTAATTTCAATCTAGTCCTCGACCTGTTTAAAGAGTTTATTTATTTATTTTTCTTTAAAAATTGTATTATTGTTATTATTATTTACTTTGAGTTTTTATATACTATTTTTATTAGACTATATATATATATTGTTTATTTTAAGACTCTTTTTATACATTATTTATTTCAAAATTTTTCATGTATTATTTATTTTAAATTTTCTTCACATTATTATTTATATTTTATATATAGATATATTTATATATACACTTTTTTAGTATGTTCTTTAAGTCATTTTTTATACAGTTAGGCAAAAATTTTAATTTCCTTTTTCTTTTGTAATTAAAGTTACTTATATTCTTTTAATTTACTAACATTTTATTACATATATATTATTTGTTTAGAGTCTTACATGGACTTTAAATATCTTGCATGCATTATTATATTATGTACGTATATTTTTTATAAATTTTATTTTAAATCGTATCATATAACACCATTTCTATATATAATTTCAAAATTCATATATGTATATTACTATTAAATATAACATCTTTTTTATGTTAAACTTTTATATACTTTGTTTTAATTTTTGTTTTCTCGTAAAATTTATTTTATATCGAGGATTTCAAATTTGCTTTCTTTCAAACTATTCATTTTTATGTAATTTAAAACTCGTTATATTTTATTTGTGTAAGTTCGTTTTGTGACTTTTTAAATTTGGCTCTTAATTCATTAGTTTGCTAATATTAATATTAGTGTTTATATAATATGAGCTTATTGCCGTTGCATGTACCATGATTCATTTATTTATATTGTAATATTATTATAGTCCATTGTATGATTTTGTGTTCATGTATTATTGTTTCATGATCGTTATTATTTTTGTATTATGCCATCGCATTATCTATTAAACCCCAATGTATTTATCCAACTTAGATCGTCGTATTTTACTCCAAACAAAATAAATGCACGTTGTTAAATATCGTACCCGTTACATTCTGAAAAGAAATTTTTTCTAAATAAGACAATATTCTGTGTTTGAAAATTCGAGAAATCGTGTCCTAATGTGTTGGGTTTTGTTTTTTTTTGCTTGGCCAAATAATCGAATATCCTTTTGATATTTTTAATGCATGAGTCTCGAGAATCATGAGATGATCTTGGATTCGCGGGTTTAAATTATCGTATCTTAACGTGCTGGATGTGATATTTTATTCCTTCGGAGCGAGAGAGTCTTAATATCCAATTTGAGAAAATTCAAATATTTTTAAAGGGATCGTATTTTAAATTCGTTTTCGGTTTTCAACTTTCGATATTAAGACATTAATTAATCAATCTGGTACCAATTTTGGGCGTGATGAGGATGTTAATCCTTCCTCGTATGTAACCGATTCTTGGACTCATTTTGTTGAATTTCGTAGACCAAAAACACCGTTTTAGTAAACCAAAATGCTTGATTAAAACAAAGGTGATTCGATCACACCTAATAAAGATCAATGGCGACTCCAATTTTATTTTTGTTTTCAAAAACCTAATCGATTCCCGTTTTCAAAAATGGTCACAACAAATGGAATGGAAGAGTATCGGGGAAGACGAGCGGCTGAAATTAGGACAAATTTTTGAAATTATGAATTTTACAATTTTTAATACCGATTGTTCTTTGCATTTGGAACATACAAAGGAAGACTTACCAATGCAGCAGAGAGTCGACAGCGATAAGGCAGAGGAAGGTTGACGGCGATGCGGCAGAGTGGACAGTCGAAGGCAAAGCAGCAGATGGTCAAAACTCGAGATTGGAGAAAACTTTTAAGGAAAAACGATATTTAAACCATATTTACTGTAAAATGAGATATTTTTAAACAATGTACAGTAAAATGAGATAGAAGAAAATAAAACTAAAAAGCTCTCACAACTAAAATGAGATATTTACTGTAAAGTGTTTAAGTGCTAAATTAATTAATACATTCAAATACATTAATACACAAGAAAATTGTAATGACAATTTAATAATATTTATATACATATATTTAGACAATTTTATATTTAGACATGGTATAATGACTTATTTAATCATCTAATTTTGTAGAAAAATTAGTTTATTCGTCCATTTAATTTTTTATCTTTTTAATATTTAAACTTGTGTTTTTTATTAAATTATCCTAACATGAATGAAAAAATTAATGATTTTTAATTTTACCACATATATGAGATGTCAAATGCATATTTGGGTGTTATCTAAATCAATTAAAGATGATGTAAAATATTTTTTATAATCCGAGATTTTTATATTATATGATTTATAATATTTGAAGTGGAATTGGACACCTTTACCATGATATTTGAAGTGTGTATTCTTGATGCTTATAGAAATAAAGATGTTTGTTTGATCTCTACCTTGTGTAGGGCAGATTATATGACTTTTTTTTCTATTTTTCGAAAATATTAATTGTGGAAGAATACTAATAATAATAAATTATTTAAAATAAATAAATAAATTTAAAATATAAGTATATTATAAAGAGACAATATTCCTATATAGAGGAGGAATCAATTTACACAATGTAAAAATTAAATTAGTTTTACACACTTTTATAATTATTTATATGATTAATATCTTAAAGATTCAACTATTATAGTTTGTGGTCTATGATTGACAGGAGACCATAATGTCAAATTTGATGTAAATTTAGAATTTCTAACTATTTAATCGATGTAAAGAAGACTCAATCGTTGAATATATATTACTATATAGAATATTTTAGATCGATATGATAGAGATATTTGATTGGTTTGAAAATTTACATGCATGACAAGTATAATCATATTGATAAATTCAACCGTTAGATTGTTAAAATATTAATCATATAAATAATTACTAGAGTGTATAAAACTACTTTAATTTTTACAATGTGTATAGGATTATAGGTTAAATTTGTCTTCAAATTTCTTAAATTTTAATTAGAAATAAATTAAAATAATATATTTATAGAAAAATGAATTGTAATGTTTTGAATTCATCGTTTTAATTATTACAATAATAATATCAATTGAGTTAAAATTGATTTAATTTTAAATGATAATTAAAGTAATGGGAGCACTACAAAATTAAATATATGAAAGAGGAAAGATGATTAGGTGTTTATAAGATGAAATTTTATATAAGATCCTTATACTATATAATTTTGTAGAGTTAGTCCTTGATTATTTCTAGTTGTTTTCAAAATGTATATTTTCAGTCTAGAGTCCAACTTTTTAATTGATTTTGACATTTTTTATCATGTTTAAAATAAGTCATATCAAATTGTTTGAAAAATTTAACAAAAAGAAATTGATTTGTGGACTAAAAATACACATTTAGAAAAGTAGAAGGATCAAATAATAATAATGGGACAAAATACACAAAAAGAAATCATAGGATAGGGAGCTCTTATAGAATTTAACCTTTATATAAACTTTAATGTTGGCTCGGTTTTGCATTTGGTGTCTTTTCCAATACCATATTTGTTTTAGGAAAACTACTTGAAGTGAAGCATATACATACATTAACCCCCATGTGGCTCCTCTAGTCTTCACTGCATCTTCCCAGCTACTTCTTCTCCTCTCTATCTTCTCTATTTCCTTTCATTTCCCATTTATTTTGCTTCCTTTCCAGCTTTTGAACTGTGAATCCTTTTGCCATTTCATGTGATCAGTAAGTTTTTCTTTTTCCAATGATTGTTTGTTTTACTTTTTGTTGGTTTTTCTTTCTGGGTTTTGGGTTTCATTCTGTTTGGAATCCTAAGTTACTGTGCTTGGATGGTTGGATTCAATAATTGTATTTTCTTTCTACGTTTAGTATGGATGATGTGATAAACCTTTGTTTGTGGCATTCTCACCTTATACCTTAATTAAGTTTTTCACTGCAAATGGTAATCGGATAATTCTATCGAGTTCATAATCTTAAAAAGAAGAAAAAAACAAAAAAATTTTAAAGGAAAATCAGTTTAGATGAATTTTTTTTTACTTTTTTAAGATGATATCTAGTGATAGATTATTTTTAAAATTATCTAGTTTTTTTTCCCTTTGTTGGTTTAGTTTGAATGGTTAATCTTTAGCTTGTTTTAGACTTTTAAAATCTAATGGAGATGCTTATCTTTTGGCTTGCTCTTTTTTTCCTTTTTCTATTCTGTCTTCAATTTTGTGTTTTTATGTAGACATTTTGGTATAAAAAGATGGTAGCAGAGTCTTGGTTTCGTAGTTTTTGGAAAATTCCACGGAGGCATGAGGGAGGTTCTGAGAGAGTTGAAATTGGAGTATTAGCATTTGAAGTTGCAAGCTTGATGTCTAAGCTTGTCCATCTATGGGGTGTCTAAGTGATAAGCAGGTTAGTAGCTTGAGAGAGGAGATCATGACTTGTGTGGGGATTAAGAAGCTGGTATCTGAAGATGAAGTTTACATTGGACACTTGATATGTGCAGAAATGATTGAAACTATTACAAATGTGGCGAAGTCTGTGGCTAGCCTTGCAAAGAAATGTAGTGATCCGGGCTTGAAGAGTTTTGAACTTGCTTTCACTGAGTTAGTCCAGATTGGGGCTGACCCTTGTTGTTGGATATTTTCCTTAAAGAAGATGGACAAGAAAGTGAAGAAGATGGAACGGTACATTTCAGTGAATGCAACTTTGTATCAAGAGATGGAAATGCTCTTGGATCTTGAGCAAACTCTAAGGAGGATGAAAGCCATGATGCAGAGCGGAGAATTTGCTTGAATTTCGAAGAAGGTTATGTGGAAGCAAAGATGAAGTGAAGAATCTTCGGAGATGTCTCTTTGGAGTAGGACTTATGATTATACAATTCGACTTACAACAAGATCAATATTCTCGCTTTTGTTAGGATCAAACATGTCTTTGGAATTGAACAAAATATAGATGATGGAGATTTGAGGCGCTTCTATAAATCGCGACCAATCGGTTTCCACCTTGATACAATCTTACATTCATTGCACCGATAATACTAGCCTTACGGTGTTTTCTTCGGTCCCTTTGGAATGTTTAGCACAGAATCAGGTCCGATTTCAAAACCAAATAAAACAAATTATTTCCATTTTGGGCCTGTTTTTTCAAGTTTTCTTGCCTTTGTAGGTTGAGGTGCTCGAGAAAGACTTGATCTTGGCTTGAAAAGCACCTTATTGGTGCTCCTCCATCCTATTGGCCCTTTTTGCTCTTGTGCATATAAAGCAGTAATAAGCTCAGTTAGGGAGATAGTTGAAAAATCTCTTGAATCTTCTAGGGAGGATATCTTTGCTTCATAGACAACACTTTTGATCCCTGCAAAACAGTATAGTTTTAATATTTATAAAAGAGTGATCGAACCTATAGACTGACTGCGACAACGATAGAGGCAAGCACACCTATCGAACAGTAGTATAGCTCAGGCAAGAATATCTTATCGAACCCAAGGAACCTAAAAGTACTACTACTCACTTTCTTTCTATTATTTAGCCTAAAATATGGAGTGATTGGTTTATTAGTCTAAAACAAATGAAATACTTAAACTTAAATGCAAAGACAAAAAACAAAACTTTGGGAAAAGAATTTGAAGAAAACTCAATTGATAAAGAAGATACCTCCGGTAAGAATCCACCTATGACTTCACTTAGTATCTACATTTTCAATTCATATGATTTCTTTACTTAGCTTGATCCGTGAGACTCCCTAACCTATATTAAACATTCTCTCGAAGTGAATAACGTCTAACCTTAGGTTAATTAGTGGAACTCTCATTCTCTTATAATAACCCCTAAAGAAGCGATAAATTGATCAATGGACTCCCATATTAGGTTTCACCCTAATCCGGAAAATCTCGTAACCCTATCTCTAGGCGCTCGATCAACTCTCGCTAATTATGCTAGATCTACTCTTAGATGAGGTCTATTCCTCCTCCACCTAAGCACATCGATAAATTTAAGCAACATAATTAAGAACAAACTAAGTATTTATCATATAAACCAAAGAATTAAATAACAAAATCCATCATAGGTTTCATCCCTTCAGTATCTCGAGGGTTTAGTTCATAACTAAACAAGAAAACATCTCAAGAGAAAAGATAAAACAAAACATAAGAAATCCCTAAAACCCTTGAAGGAATTGAAGAGAGATCCTCCGTCTTGAGTAGAACTCCGACTCTTGAGATGGATCAATTGGCTATCTTTGAGACAATCCCTAAACGAGAAAGGTTTGGCGAAAACTCGCTCAATGATCGACTGCTTTACTTCATCGAACTCCCTTTTAGTTGCTACCTTGGGTGTTTATATAGGCTTTGAGATGCTTTACTTGGCTCCTAAGTATCCTAATTCAAGTAGAATTCTTCCTAGGATGTTTAAGTAGACTTAGGAATGTGTTTCTTTGCCTCCAAGCATCCAAATCCAAGTGAAATTGCTCTTTCCGGCGTGGCAGGGGCACGCCCATGGCACACGCCCGTGTAAGTTGTCTTCATGCCGTGTCTCGATTCTCGATTAGGACACGACTGCAGTGTAAATCGTGGCATGGCCGTGTGAAGTAAATGGCAAGGCACGGTCGTGTGGCTTGAAGTCCAGGCCGTGTTTATTTCTTGGGTTGGCCCAATTTGGTCCGTTTTAAGCCCGTTTTACGTTCTTTTTATCCTTAGGTGCTTTCTTGACCATAAAACATGAAAAGAAAGGATTAAGAGCACCTTTTTACATAAATCAGGGATAAATCATCCAAAAACATACTAAATGTGGGATTAAAATATGTTACTTTTACGATTTATCAAATACCCCCACACTTAAGCTTTTACTTGTCCTTAAGTAAAATTCTCAACTTACAATTAAAACAGACTTTCCATAATTCATAATTCCTATCAACAATGTCTCATCATAATTTATAGATAATTTATACATGGATAATTTAACTCAAAGAACCCTAAAGGTTCAATCAAGATAAGTCATACCTTTGCAGTACGAAAACATAGGTGTCTCCCCTTATCTAAGTAATTACCTTTAATTCAAAACCGACAAGGATTGACATCCTCACTAAAGGTTCACTCAAATCACTCAAAGTGTTTAGGATTCAAGAATAAGCACTCATAAGTCGAACCTGAAAAATTAATCCCATAGGCTTGCCTGAAAACCAAATCTCCACCACTGTATATGAGATGATACACAAATCAAAAGGTCTTTAATCAGGGTTGTAACGGGGCTAGGATTAAAGGTGTGGATACAGGCTGAATTAGAAGGTTAAAATCGAGATCGACTTGACAAATTACCTAACTAGAAACAATGAACTAAATATGAATATTTACATCGAATGAAAACTAATAATACTATTACTGATGATACTTCTAATACGAGCTTTTCTTTGACAATTGGAATTTAAACATATAAGCTCTTTTTAATAATGACTACACTAATACTTTACATGTACTTTGAATTTTTTTTTTTTTAAGAACAAACTAAAGTAAATACATAATAAAGAAAGACTTTATCAACTGAAATAAACTAATTAGGTAACTGATCAAATCAATTTTCGATGGAAGGGTAGTCAAAAGAATGATAACAAATTCAAAGGGTTTTTAGGTTAATATTAGCGGGTAAATCAATAAAAAGGGTTGTTAGGATTAAAAAGGGTTCATTAGGGGTTAATTATGTAGGTAGGCTTTTAGTGGTTTAAGTGGGTTAAACCTAGGTGTCTTTATCATCTCAGTATATCAAATCATTAATGTGGTCTCGACATGTATAAACGAGGTAAGTTCTAAAATAACAGTTCAAAGTTGACAAACTTATAACTAATAAAGTGAGCACGAAAAAGAATATATGCTCTATAAGGCTCAAAATCTCACAAAAATTATGGGTATTTTTGACCTCAATCCTTGTAAATTTCCAACTTCAAGTAATACTCAAATTCAGTTCAACGACCTATTCATTTTTAATTTTTAAAAAGTAGACTTATCATGCTTTTTCTCTAGTATCCTTTAGATTTAATCATCAATGCACAATTAACTATGACTTACTCTAAAACATATCAACAAAAATCATAAATCATTAGAAATTTCATCCTAATTAGTAATATGAGAAAATACTTTCGAACAAGACCTAATTCGAATTTTGAGAATAATGCAAAAAGTCGTACTTTTACCCCCACACTTAAGATGTACATTGCCCTCAATGTACAAAGATAGATAAACTATTATGTAATAATAAAATCAAAAGAGAAGGGGAGAAGTAACACTTCCTGAATTTTTGGATGAAGTCTATGAAAAGAAACCGGATAAGATTGGAGGTGAGCGTGGGAAGCGTCTCGAACCGTTTGAAATTGAATCCTCGAAGTAGCCGGCTTGGTTTTATTGTATCCTAAACTAAATCTAAATATCATATAGAATAAGAAGAAGAAAATAAAATAAAATAAAGTAACAAAAATGATGATGAAATAAAATAAAAACAAAAATAAATAATGGAAAATGAAAGACAACTAGAAAAATGGGGAATGAGGTTTAAATAGAGATGTAGCCCATGTTTTGGGATTTTGAATTTTGAACGTATTCAGGGTGTTTGGGTATGGCTGTGGGTGTCGTGGCACGCCCGTGTCTTTCTTCACACGGTCATTCAATACAGGCGTGCTCTCCGTGTTCGATAAGTTAGAATGTTGGCACGGTTGAGGCATGAGGCAGGCACGTGTGTTTAGCCCGTGCTTGGCAAGTCAAGAACCTCGTACGGGGCATCGGCACGGTGTGGACTATTATCGCCACCCGTGTTGGGAAAAGAAATTTTTCTATGTCGTGCACGGCTACTGGCACGCCCATGGTTCATCCCCTGGCTTCCACACGGCCACGGGCATGCCCGTGTGTAGGGCTGTGTGGCTTAGAAATCTGCTCTTTGGTTAGTTTATGGTTAGGTGCTAAAAAGAAACAGAAAAGAAAAAATAAAAAAATAAAAAAAATGTAAAAATGGTGTTAGTGCTCGGGTTGCCTCCCGAAAAGCGGTCGTTTATAGTCTTAGCTAGACTTTACCTCTCATTCGTCTGGTCATGATGGTTTAAGAAGGTGAAAATCCTTTCTCATGCAATCACTTCAGTTATGGATATATAGTTTAAGTCGAGTAATGTTTACCTCAAAAGTGTCGAATTTAGGATGGCTGACCTCGACTGTGCCGTATAGGAAGAAATTTAGTACCTCAAAAGTGATTTCTTCGTTTGTCTTGAGGTCTGAATTGGTGATTCGAGGTCTTCCTTATTCAACAATACATGATCTCCTAATCAAGTGATTCCTTATTCCTATCACTTCGTCTGGGGCTCCTTCGTTTCACTTTGTGCGGTTCCTGTTCCTCTTTGATTTGTGTTTCCTGCTCTTTTAGTTTGTCAACCCTAAGGCTTTGTTCCTTATGTATTTCTTCTTTGTTGGCACGAGGTCTAGGATCTAGCTCATCTAAGTGATTTCGTGATGCTTCGTGTAAAGAAGGTTGAACCAAATGATTATCAATAGAATTAATGTTCGTACCTTTATTACTCGATGTCTTAGTTGAGTTAAGAGCTTGAAGTGTGATTGTTTCGTCGTCTACACGAAGTGTGAGTTCACCGAATTCTTCCTCTGTGTGGTCTTTCTTTATTGCATCGGGATATGGCACACGAGGTTGGTACTCTGTAATTGCCGATTTTGGTAAATCATGGTACACCTCAACCTTACCTTTTCTTACCACAAGTTCTTCCCTTGGGTTTGGATCCACTAACAATTCACTGTTATGAGCTTGTACGGCTTGGGGCCCATGATTTGGCTCAAGTTTGTAGCCTTGTGGTGTTTCCTGTGGTGAAAGTTGAACAATTTGATTATCAACTGAATTTACTTTCTCACCTTCATCACTTGATGTCTGGCCGAGTCAAAAGCTTGTAGATCGATTGATTCGTCACCTACACGAAGAAGAGTTCTCCTGTACCAACATCAATTTTAGTCCTGGCAGTTGCTAGAAAGGGTTTTCCTAAAATTAAAGGAATCGAATTGTCCTCATTCATGTCTAAGACAACAAAATCTACTGGGAATATGAATTTATCAATTTTGATTAGAACATTTTCTATTATACCCCTAGGAATTCTGATAGTTTTATCAGTTAAGTGAATGCTCATCCTAGTTTGTCTGGGTTTCCCTAGACCTAGTTGTTTAAACATTTTATAAGGCATAACATTGATGCTTGACCCTAAATCAGCTAACGCATTATCAATAGATAAACTACCAATTAAACATGAAATTGTAAAACTCCTTGTGTCTTTTTGCTTCTGTGGTAGTCTGTTCTGTAACATTGCTGAGCATGCTGTGTTTAATTCCATGTGTGCTCCTCGTCTAATTTGCGTTTGTTTGTCAATAGCTGTCTTAAAGATTTCCTCGAGTTTGACGTCTGAAAAAGAGCTTCAAGAAGAGGTAAGTTAATATGTAATTTCTTTAAGAGTTTAAGAAACTTACCGAACTGTTCCTCTGAATTGTCTCTTTTCATTGCTTCGGGATAAGGTATGCGAGGTTGTTACTCCTTGATTACCGGTTTCGACTTTTCTTGTGTTACCTCTACCTTACCTTCGTCTACCGTGGCTTTTTGTATTGGATTGGGTTCATTTAACCACTTACTGGCATGAGCTGTGATAGCTTGATTTTGCTCCTTGGGATTGATCTCAGTGTTACTAGGTAGACGTCCTTGCGGTCATTTCGACATTGACTTTGCGAGTTGTTCGACCACATTAGTGGCTGCCTTGACTGACTTAATAAGTTCCCCGAATCGGTTCTCGTTTCTTTTACTTATTTTCTTAGTTTCTTGGAGACGATTTTCTGTGTTTGCCATGAATTTTTTCATCATCTCTTCAAGATTCGGCTCCTCTTCTTGTTGGTGAGGTGGTTGTTGAAAATCTGGAGGAAATTTTGATCTTTGGCTATTTTGATCATCCCACGAGAAATTGGGATGGTACTTACAACCTGCATTATAAGTGTCACTATAAAAATTATTTTGATATCTAGAATAGTTACCTGTATAGTGAGCTTGCTTATTTTCCATGCCATATCCGTAGGGTGGGTACTCAGGATTCGCCACGCCTCCTAGATTTAAATCATATTGTATTTCTGGATGTACCTGCGAGGGACTATACCAATCATCAATATTTTTATTCATTATCTCTAACTGATTAGATAACCTAGTGACCACGTCGAGGTTGAAAACCTTGGTTGCTTTAGTAGGAATTGCCCCCATGCCTTGCCACTGATAATTATTCAGTGCCATCTTTTCCATAGACTAAAATTTTTTGCCAAAAGCAAAATAGAGGAAAAAATTAGCAAAGTAAAAAGAAATAATAATAAAGAATAATATAACAATAAATTGCAAATAAAAAAAATTTGGCTAAAGTAATAGAAATAGAGTTTTCTTAATATTTTAGTGTTCAAGAACAGCGCTTAAAAACTTGATCATTTGCAATAGTGTAGTTTTAATATTTATAAAAGAGTGATCGAACCTATAGACTGACAACGATAGAGGCAAGCGCACTTATCGAACAGTAGTATAGCTCGGCAAGAATATCTTATCGAACCCAAGGAACCTAAAAGTACTACTACTCACTTTCTTTCTATTATTTAGCCTAAAATATGGAGTGATTGGTTTATTAGTTTAAAACAAATGAAATACTTAAACTTAAATGCAAAGACAAAAAACAAAACTTTGGGAAAAGACTTTGAAGAAAACTCAATTGATAAAGACGATACCTTCGGGAAGAATCTACCTATGACTTCACTTATTATCTACCTTTTCAATTCATATGATTTCTTTACTTAGCTTGATCCGTGAGACTCCCTAACCTATATTAAACCTTCTCTCGAAGTGAATAACGTCTAACCTTAAGTTAATTAGTGGAACTCTCGTTCTCTTATAATAACCCCCTAAGGAAGTAGTAAATCGATCAATGGACTCCCATATTAGGTTTTACCCTAATCTGGCAAAATCTCGTAACCCTATCTCTAGGCACCCGATCAACTCTGCTTAATTATGCTAGATCTACTCTTAGACAGGGTCTATTCCTCCTCCACCTAAACACATCAGATAAATTCAAGCAACATAATTAAGAACAAACTAAGTATTTATCATATAAACCGAAAGAATTAAATAACAAAATTCATCATAGGTTTCATCCCCTTCAGGTATCTGAGGGGTTTAGTTCATAACTAAACAAGAAAATATCTCAAGAGAAAAGATAAAACAAAACATAAGAAATACCTAAAACCCCCTGAAGGAATTGAAGAGGAGATCCTCCATCTTGAGTAGAACTCCGACTTTTCGAGATGGATCAATTGGCTATCTTTGAGACAATCCCTAAACGAGAAAGGCTTGGCAGAAAACTCTGCTCAATGATCGACCTGTTTCGGCTTCTGCCGAACTCCCTTTTTAGTTGCTACCTTGGGTGTTTATATAGGCTTTGAGATGATTTACTTGGCTCCTAAGTATCCTAATTCAAGTAGAATTCCTCCTAGGATGTTTAAGTAAACTTAGGAATGCGTTTCTTTGCCTCCAAGAATCCAAATCCGAGTGAAATTGCTCTTTCCCGCGGCAGGGGCACACCCATGGCACACGCCTGTGTAAGTCGTCTTCAGGTCGTGTCTCGATTCTGTCGATTGGGGTACGGCCGTGTAAATCGTGGCATGGCCGTGTGAAGTAAATGGCAAGGTACGCGGTAGTGTGGCTTAAAGTTCGTGCCGTGTCGATTTCTTGGGTTGGCCCAATTTGGTCCGCTTTAAGCTGCTTTACGTTCTTTTTATCCTTACGTGCTTTCCTGAGCATAAGACATGAAAAGAAAGGATTAAGAACACCTTTTTACATAAATCAGGGATAAATCATCTAAAAGCATACTAAATATGAGATTAAAATATGTTACTTTTACGGTTTATCAACTTTCTCCACTATCCTTGCTTCATTAAACTGCTCGCCAAGGAGCCTTATGTTGTTTACAACAGCCATAATATTGTCAAAGTATTGCTTTACTGTTTCCTCTTCTTTCATTTTCAAATTCACGAAATCTCTTCTCAAGTTCAACAACTGTTGCTGACTTGTCCTCTCTGTTCTTCTTTGAGCTTATTTTAGGCCTGCTTTGGTGTCTCACAGGCCATGATCCTTGTAAAGATCAAATCTAAGACACAATTTTGAATGCATGACATAACTTTGTGCCTTTTAGTCCTCTCATCTACATGTTGCCTTATCTGAGCCACTATTGGGTTGGCTCGAAGAGGTATTGGCTCGACATCTGAGTTGATCACCTCTCATAGGTCGAATGCCTGGTAGGTTTTCATTTTGACCACCCAAATGTGAAAGTCCTCTTCATTGAAGATTGGTGGTGCATTTGATGAAAATCCTAATGAAGCCATAGTTTGATAGGTCCACTAAGACAAAGACTCTAAATGCTAATTGTTGATGTTATGAACAATAAGCAGACAACTTCAGCTTTGGCTTGAGCAACAAGCCTCGTGTCTTGCAGAAGAAACAAAAGCAAGAAACTAATAGAAATGAAAATACAAAGCTAAGAATAATAAAGCATAAGGAAGGAAACTTGATAAGATTTTCATTAAAAAATAGAACAATGGCATAATGCCAATACAAATACAAGTTGATGGCAGAACATTACTAAGTTAAAGATTACCTAAACTTTCACCTAACACCACTAAATACATAGAAACTTGTTGAATTAACTTGTAAACACTACATTGGTGATTTTTCAGTCAATCAACACCTAATTACATCACAAAAATAATACCAACTTAGTTCAACTAAAAACTAAATTACAAGAAGAAAGTTAGAGTAACAAAAACTAGTCACAAATGGACAGTCTCGATGGGCTTCAGCTGCTGCTTGCTTAAGTTGGTCTGCATGGCCACCTTTTCTGCTACATGAGTTGCATGGAGAGCCACCTTCAACAAAAAGCCAAAGCATAAAATCTATGTTAAACTACTTGAGTGTCGGATATGGGTATGTTCAATTTTATTTTTTTTTAAGTTCTTTATATTTAGAGTCATTTTCCCAAACTCATGTCCATATGTGCATCGGACACAGATACCTGCTATATCTACAATATAGAGCACCTGAGTATGAACCGGAACTAAATAAATCCCACCGATGCTATATTTGACCTCATCCAAGAAGTCAGCAACAGGATTTAACAGCTATTTGCAATGCTCAATACATGAAATCTTGAATTCAATTAAATCGTGTGAAGAGAAAAGAATAGAAGGGTAAAAAATTGTGGTGTGATGATTCAAAATGGCAACTGAATACATGAATTCTTTTTTCCCATTCTCGATAAACTATTCAGATATTTTCAAACGGATAGGTATGCTATAATCAGTGAGATAAAGAATTAACAACTCAGAAGAAAAAAAAGAGGACACTTAAGATATTGACATCCAAGTCGAGGCGGTATATATTATGCTAGTAAAATAAATATGGTAAAAGTATCAAAGAGAAAGAAAAAGGCAATCTCAAGACAAGATTTGGCCTATCTTCCTTAAAAAAAAATGCAGATAAGGATTATTGAAATTTTGTTTCATTGCAAAGGATGGGTTGTCAAGGAAGCATGGTTCATGGAACAACAGAGTCTTAATTTGGTGTTTTCACTTACAGCATATAACAAAACCTGGCCATCATCCATTGTTTTAAAAGACATTGATGTCTCTCTGTGCTGCACATAAGGCACAAAATTGAAGGTGTCATCTCATATAATCAAAAAGAAATACTGAAGCTGCATTTATAGATAATAAAGATGTCTCACCACTTCAGATGCTATTTCAGGAAAGAGTCCGGAGCATATGACAACTCAAACTAGAGACTGGTTGTGACTTAATTTATAGTTTGCAGCTACATCTGCATCTACCAAGCCAACTTCTCTTAGAATATAACCAAAGTGTTTCCTAAGAGAATGAATAGCCTGAAGAGTTTGTGCAGACAGGAAGTTTCTCCAACAATACTCGTATGCTGATCCTTCTCTTTCTGCATCCTTCCAGCCTTCATAAGCAAAAAGACAAGAGCCATGTGATCACTGTAGTCTTTCGCAGAAAATCTAGCCTTGGCTGTCCCAGCTAACTAAAATATACAAAGGATAATTAGTCAAAGAAAAAATTGATTAGCTGTCCCAGATAGATTAAAAATTTTAAGATGGCAAAGAATGTTGGTAATACAAGCAATGATCTACAAATATCAACAGCCTACATGTCAAATGATCAAATTGATAACTGTTATCTTGTATCAAATTGATTTAACTTAGCAGAAATAAAAGCAATTAAGCAATTAGAAAAAAGTCACATAGAAGCACCAGACAGTTACGATACTATAAAATTAACAAGCTGCAGAAGAGATGGGCCTCAAATAGCAATAAGCAAACGATCTTTGGTTGGGCGAATATGGAGTTCAAAAGGATGTTTACAATAAAAACAGAATATACATCACTAATTCATAGTTCAGTAGTAGCAAGTCTTTCCACACAAAAGATGGAGCTTATAAAATTAATCAATTTTCAGGGCCAGAATTTGAGCCACTCTTTTGACATTTAGAAAAATATGACCTTTTAAAAATAGACAAATGGAGTAAAATGCAAGTAAATGGCTAAGATTTATTTGAGCCAAGTTCAGAGGAGTTGGGTAAGCTACTTTAGAAACTCCCATTATATTAGTCAAAACACACACTTATTCATAAACCTTGAGAGATTTACAGCTAGCAAAAGTGCCAATATCACAGTTACTTTTTCTGAAGCCAACAAAATGATTATAGCCAATTTGCTTTCTTTCCCTATAGCACAAGTAGAAGCCATTATATGAAGTTTCTGATTTCCAAAATCATCTACAACATCGAAATGAGATGCTTACATATATGCCTCTAGTTGTTCCTAGCAAGGTAGTCAGTACTGTACGGGTAGACATACCTTTTTTCTACCAGTACTGGTATGTACCGGTACCAGTCTGTTCCGGTGTACCATTTCAGAGTTATCACTATTTTTGAAAAACATTTGATATGTGTATATGAAAAGTATTTACAAATATCAAATAATGAGAGTAAATAAATATCAAATATAAAATACTCGGAAAAAAAATAAAACTTTGGTTGAGGTGGTAAAAAAAAAAAAGATTTTAAAAATATTGGTGGCATGGGTTTCAAACCTGACCATATGTAAATTTTAAGATACCAAAAAAAAAAAAAAAAAAAAAAACAAAACTCATCAACTATATAAAATATTCTTTAATAAGCTTCACAAATACAATCCATCATTAAACAATCTCAAAATAAACAAGCAAAAAAATTATTATGTAAATTAAACAATAAGATCATCCCATACTATGCATATAACAATTCATAATTCAACAAATTCAAAATAAATAATAAAATTTTAAAATTATAATATATTTTAAAATTATGTTTTGGTACAAATAAATAATAAAAATAAACTTAAATTTAAACTACATTAATTCTTTTTACAAATAAGTAATAAAATTAAAATTCTGAAACATTATAAAAACTAATGTCTAGCTTTTTAGTCCAAAAGGATGAAAAGATCATGATAAATAAATGTATGAAGGAGAAAATATTAGCTTGAGATATTCAAAAAAGGAAAGAAAACATAATTTTGAAACACTCAAAGAGGACAGATGAACATTCAGTCGGTTATCAAGGAAATAATAGATATAAAGTTTATGCTGCAAAACACATTTACCCAGCATAGCAATAGAAAACTAACCTAGATTAGTGAGATTTTCCTTCTCATCTAGTGCCCCCAACCATTTTCAGAAAATCAATGGCGTTTTGGACCTGTCATTCATTATTTTGTCAATGAGCCATGTTGCAGTATTCATAAAAATGAAAACAAGAAAGAAATAGAGAAACAAGAGCTTAAACGAAATTGTTAATAGAGAGACAATGGAAGTATCATATATATACATATACATATACATATACATATACATATATGGATGTATGTATTGAGTATTGAGCATTCATTCTTGCACTGGGAAGAAACCGCTGTCTTGCCCTCCTAACCTCCTTTTTCCCTTTCTTTTATTACTTTTGAAAGGATCTTAACCACTTCATGCTATCTATAGTCAAACATGCCTCGATTCTCGCATGTTTTCTATGAAGTAAAACTTTTACATTCTTGCATATTTTCATAAGGTATCCAGTCACTGGAGTATTATTTTCATAATTTCTTCAATTAACAACCTTGTTCTCTTATAGGAAATATAAAGATAAGATTTCATACAGGTGAACCAAATTCAATAGCGTGGCAGATATAAATATGCTCAAACTACAACTAGTAAAAGCTTAAAATAATACTTACAGGCAGTGGTTCTGGTGCTTGCAAAGCTGCTGACAAGAATCCTCCAATGCTTTCAACCTGCAAACTTTTTATTTGCAAGCAGAGAGAATTCAAAGGAGTTCTCAGAAGTTCAGGAAGTTGATACTCAGAGAAAGCTTCATAAACGCATCTCGGATACAGGTGGTAGCATTCGCCTGGCTGCACACGACCAGCTCTACCCCCTCTCCGGCCACCAAAATATCAATCAAAGCCACTTACATCGGCCACAACAAGATATAGTAGGCAACATAAACACAATGGGATCTGTTATAACAGAGTCAACAATCAGAGTTTAACTCTTCTAAACATTGTTAAAACCACACGCTTGTCTTTGAAACTGTTTGGGAAATAAGCTTTCCGATCTAGGCCAAGAAATTTGGGAAAAAAAATCAATTTAATCGGGCTCGAAACAATTTGTGGACCAATTAGTTCAACCACTATCTCCGACTGATCCGCAACTATGCCACACATTTATCAAAAGTTTTAACAACCATATGGCTATTAGCAAAGTATTAAACCACATGAGTTCTTAACACTGTCTTGATTCAAACACAAACCCTCACACAAAAGCATAAACTATCAGTACATCAACATCCCAATTAACCAATAAAAGATTCTAGATTGCTATTACTGGAACGAAATAACAAGCAGCAGCAATTACTCCAGCCGTCGTTTCTTCTTTAACCCGACCAACTCCGGATTGGCTTCTAGGATAAGTTCTCGCAATCTCTTTATCCTTGCTTCACGAGTCTTTGCCAAAGCATCCATATGATTAGAAGATTTGGGATTCAAATGTGCTGGAGGAACCTATAAGCAAAACAGAATCAGATATTGGTCCAAAAATAAGCAGATAAAATTAAAACTTTGCAACATGATAACACAATAAATAATGCATAGAATTAGGAACTGACAGCTTTCCTACTCAGCATTTGTGTGTGCGTGTGTGTCTACCTGATTTTTCTTGTTTTGGTTTGGTATCTTACCATAAATGTGGGATCAATCAGACAGTCCTGAAATAACTATTTGAAGTTTAAAGTGTTCATGTAGTATCTCTCTTACGGTTCAATCTATAGTTTAAAAAAGATAAAATAGACAGCCCGTTAAAGAAATTAAAGGGATGGCAAGTTCTAAATACATGCCAGTAGGAGTTAAAAACTTAATTGGTCGAAGAGTATCGTTATAACTGAATATTGAACTTCATTTTTGCATCATTCATTAAAATGATAGAAAAGAACTTAGTGGACAATACATGCTTGCATTTTCAGGTCATAATTTGCTCTGTGAAACTCAAAATTCAATCCTTACCATCTTTTGGTCGCTTTTTTGCATTTCCAATGTTAATCCCACTAGTTTTCCTTCCACATGTATTAGGAAAGGATTCAGTTGCTCAGTTAGTTTCTCTTGATCAGTCATCTACATTTGAAATATATAAAGATGAGTATCAAAGTAAAACAGAGAACAGAACAATAGAGGCAGGCAAGTTACTAAATGTTCACCTCTTTAAGATTGTTCAAACAAATTACCAAGACAGAAAGGTTATGGCAACGTTAACAAGTCTACTCCTTATTTAACCTGATGATAAACTATTAAGCAGGACTCATGTTTGCTACAATTACAACTTTTTTTTTTCAACAAAAGGGTTTTCATGATAAATGTGAAATCTAATACTCCATTGACTAAAAGGGGACATCCTAACACTCCTTTTGCTATATAAAATCCTCATATATAATCCCTGCATATAAACTTGAGATCTTTATATATAATCCGCTGCATAATAAATTTCGAAGAGAATGTTTACTTAAAAATTTATCGAAAACGAATTATAATAATAAATTTAAATTTACTGAATTTAAAAAGTATATATTTATATATATAAAGCAGAGAGAAGACATTAGTATAATCGAATCACCCAGTATAATACATTAGTATAATCGCTCTGTTAAGAAGCATAGTTTCAAAAAGAACAAGGAGAGCCCAATATCAAATTCATTTAGAGGAACAAAACCAACAAAAAGAGAATAAATATTCCGAGGTTCGTTGCTTAGCTAGAAAGGTTTCCTGCACTAAGAGACAAACATTTGTTTTGTATATGCCCAAATTTATCAACATTCAAGAAAAACATTGTAATATTCACAAAATATATATCTAATGTTCAATGAAAGTAATCGAATTAGCAGTACTTACTTCAATTAAATTATCTCAAGCACACCAAAGCAAAGCAAAGAAAGGAACTGTACTTGACTCACTTTTCGCCTAAAACAACGATTAATCAAAACTGCATTTTTTTGAGTTTTCTCAGCAAACAAACAAGAAAATTACTTAGCCCTAATTGCCATCGATAAACAAAAGCAATTAATAATTGACTGGAAGGAAAACAAAAGGCAACATTGAAAGAAACCCTAGAATTAGAATGTCGATCGTACTGAAGACAAATAAAGCGTAATCTAGTGTTACTAAAGCCACTTAGAAAGAAGATAAAATAAAAGCCTACCTCAATTTGGGATTTTGGAAGAGATTTTGGGAGTTTTAGGGATTTGAAATTGAAGAAGGTTAGATTTTTTCTTTCTGTCCAGTATTAGTGTTGAGTTGGGTTTATTTATAGTTTTAGTTTTAGAATTTTATTTTTATTTATTAATTTATTCGCACTTTAGGTATTTGGGTTAGATTTAATATTTAAGTTTGGATTGAATTTAAGTGAATATTGGGTCTATTTATATATTATAATTTTATTTATTATTTTTTCGATTAAATTGAAAAAATTCGATAACTATTGGTTTCGAACCGAATTAACCGTTAACTGAAAAATCACAAAATAATTAATCGACCCACGACCAAAAAAATTTGGTTAACCGACCGATTAACTGAATTCGATCGATTAACCGAATTTTTTGATTTTATCCGAATTTTGCACACCTCTAACTTCACACACACCCCTGCAAAATCAATAGACGCTAAACGCCAGAAAACTTTCCCTTTTTTCCAGTGAGTTGAGAAACAAAATAGATTAATTTTTATATGAAATTAATAAAAACTAGATTATAATCTCATTCGGAGACCAAAAAATCACCTTCTTCCTCCCAGGATGAGCAAGATTTCTATTTTTTTTTTTTTGGTGGCGATCTATACTTTTTTCATTTTGTTTTAATAACTAACTAATAACCAATTTTTGTAAGGGTAATTTATCAGAAAATACCATTTTTTATAAAATTTACGAAAAAGAGTCATTTTCCCTGAAAACGCGTCCACGTCAACGCATTTTCAAGGGATGGAGTAGGAAAACACGTCCCCAAAGGAGCATTTTTGCCGCATCAGCACAAATCGCGTCCTTGAGGTGCGCTTTACTGATGTGGCAAAAACGCTCCCTCGAGAACGCCTTTTTACCCTTTTCCCGCGATAGGTTTTTCAGCTATTTTTAGGGTTAAGGTATATGTTTTTAGGGCTTTAAGGCTATAGTTTAGGGTTTTTAGGGTATTAGGGTTTAGGGGTTTTATGAGAAAATTAATGAACTAGATTTTAAGGTTAATTAAATAAAATAATTTTAGGTTTTGGGTTTTGGGAAAAATATATCAGCAATATAAAAATTATTTGATTTTTTTTACAATAGTATCTGGTAAAATAATTTTGAGAAGACGTTTCTAAACACATAGTGACTAAAACGCTTCAAGCAGGATGCACTGTTAGCAAGAGTACTGAAAAAAGCTCCCACGTGGACGCTCTTTTGCTACAGTAGTCTCAGGCAAAATAATTTTGAGAAGACGTTTCTGAAAAAATAGTGACCAAAACGCTTCAAGCAGGATGCATTGTTAGCAAAAGTACTGAAAAAAGCTCCCACGTGGACGCTCTTTTGCTACAGTAGTCTCTCGCAATCCTTAGACTATAAATGAGCCAAATTTCATTCTCGGGTTGCATAATAGAAATTGAGGCAAAAGTAAAATAAAATCGAAGATGAATGAGCGTATTAGTCTTTGTTATTTACTATGATGGTGAGGTTTGTGACAAAAGCGGTGTTGTTTTTTATCGGAGAACAGTAGCGATTGGTTTTAACGAACATAGATTTTACAGAACTTCGCAAAAGAATAAGGCGTAAAATCTTCGAAACAACGCCAATGAAAGTTCAATCTATTAAGTATAGATTTTGTGCTTCGGTTGATCCCGTGAGATATGACTCATTCGTCATCAAAGGCCTTCGAAGCTTGGAGGCAATGGTGGAGACTCATCTTGCCAGTGGATCACCCTATCTTGAGGTATATGTACAATTTTCATCGCCAAGTGATCCTCCTTCGACTTCAACATCTACTATTATTCGAGAGGAATACACCACTCCAAGCCGATACTCTATTAGTGGGAGACAGAATACGAAAGCGCCCGTTTTTGGTTGGAGTATGGAAAACACAACCCCTGCACGACACTTGGTTGGTGGATGGGACATGCATGTCCTTCCTTCGACGTTCGATACTAGAAATACGTATTGGGGAACGTCACCAACTTCTAGTGGTTGGCAATCCACATATGATTGGGGACGTTACGAAAGTTGTTTAAGAAGGGATAATATACTCCCCACGACATCCACCGACGAGAGGACCTCGTTCATTGCAGATTATAGTGGGTCGGATGATAAGTCCGATGTGGATCCACCTCGAGAGCCCGACCCCGATGGTGCAGAAGTTGCATTATTTTCGAATCGAGCTGTTCCAACCATACACAAGATGTTGAAGGGGGTTCAGATGAAGAAGAAGAAGATCCGCGATTCAGGGCATACTCGCCTCCATCCCACATGCATAATGTCGATTTATCTCAAGACGATGCATTGAAGTTTCCTGAATTACCACACAGAATGAGTGACCGTATAATTTCGTCGTTGGATTCGAGCGAATTAAAAGTTGGTAAAGAGTTTTCCAACAAGGATACTTTTCTTGGTGCATTGAAACAATATAGCATCAAGAACGGGATTAAATACAACGTGGTTAAATCCAAACTCGATAAGTACGAGGCCAAGCGTGCAGTGCAAGACGGTACATATTCATGGAAAATCATGGCATCATTGAGGAAAATGATAGGCTTGTGGGAGATTAAAAAGTATAAAGGTCCACATACATGTCTTGCCGGTACAGTATCACTAGGTGTTCAAGGTTTTTGAATAATACTGATATTACATAATGTTGCATTATTTAACGTACTTCATTGACAGGTGTTTCACAAGATCACCCAAAGATGGATTCAGAGATGTTGGCTGACTTAATAATACCGACAGTGAAGGCGAATCCCAAGACTACAGTGCCGACCATAATTGGCAATATTCGTAGCCAATTGGGGTACACGCCCTCTTACCGGAAGACTTAGATAGCTAAGCAGAAGGCGTTGGAAATGTTGCATGGTTGGTGGGACGCTTCATATAATGAAGTGTGGTAGTGGTGTCAGGTGTTGGAGAGATATGTCCTAGGCAGCATAACAGACCTTGAAATAGAACTGGCGTACTACAACGATCAATTACTCTGTGGATGCCAAGTGTTCAAGCGTCTATTTTGGACATTTAAGCAATACCGAGACACATTTCTATATTGTAAGCCATTAGTACAAATTGACGGTACCTTTATTTATGGCAGATATACGCATCGGCTATTGCTAGCTGTGGCACAAGATAGCAGTGGGAGAATCATTCCAATTGCGTTTGCAATAACACGATGGAGTCAGTTGATGACTAGGATTTCTTTCTATCTAGGTTAAAGAGGCATGTCTACCCCCAACCTGATATATGTGTTATATCGGATCGGGGCCCTAGAATACTAGCCGCAATAGAGCGACACGGAAGCCTGTGGCATCGCACACACCATCGATATTGCCTAAGGCATGTTGCTTCCAACTACCACAGGTAATATCGATCTACAAGTAAACGACGGCAAGTGACCAACATGGGTATGTAATATCTATTAATATAATTTCGTTTGTAATATTCAATTTATTCTTAATCAAAGAGTGGTATGTAATATTCACTATCAACTTATATTGGCAAGGTACGAGATCAATAAGGACCATTTTCACGAGATGTTGGCGAGTTTGCGCTCAGTTAACGAAGAAGGCGCAAACTACCTATGCAACATACCTTTTAAATAGTGACTGAATGCATAAATTCTGTTCCAAAAGGAACGTGTCATTTGGCGATAACATCGGGTGTGCGAGAGACATATTTTCGTTTAGTGGCACTATTTTCAAAGCGAGCATCGAGTTATAAAGGTCAAATGCAGGGAGGTCATGTATGGTGCGTGAAGGTATTGCGAGAAATTAACAAGGCGAAGGCACGAGCCAACACCATGCACACAGCGTGTCACGATCGCGACAACCTATGGTTTCGTGTGACGGAGTTTGACAGACCAAACCAAAGTATTGTTGGTGGGAAATATCGTGTACACTTGAGAAATAAGACCTGCGACTGTGGGATATTTGATACACTTCATTATCCATGCGCTCATGTAATTTCGGCTTGTCAGAATCTCCGTCTAGATTCCATGAGCTATGTCAACGAAGTGTATAAAATAGAATACATGTACAATGTGTGGAGACGCGTATTCCCACCAGTCTCAGATGAACATAAGTGGCTGTCTGTATCGCTTACTCCGTATAAGCTGTTACCGGATAGAGAACTGCGTCGCAAACCAAAGGGTCGACCTTACTCGACTAGAATACGCAACAATATGGATATTCGAGAAATAGCCAACCAACGAAAGTTATGCGGATGGTGTAGGAACCCAATCCATACATCTCGCTCGTGTCCAAATCGGAATAGTTGATAGTCTCCTTATCATTTTTTGTCTCTTGGTGGCTATAAAAATTCTTTTAATTTCCTAATGAAAATGATGAACTTTTGTAGAAGGACTAAGTTGTAAAACAAAAAAAAAAGTTATTCAATTAATCTAAAATATCACCATCATCATTATTCTTCAAACTTATCTTTCTTGCTAAATGCTTATTTTGCCTCTTACGATCCTTCAAAATTCATACATTGGATCAACATCCATCTTGATAAAATTACAAATTAACCCTCATTTTTTCACTTATTCAATTTACTCCTAATTCATCTATTTCTTTTTAGTTTCTAGATATAAAAATAAAAAAATTACAATAAAAAATAAAAAAACATTTATTTTATTTAGGATATAAAAATAAATTAAATTACAAAAAATAAAAATAACTTTTATTTTATTAAAGATATAAAATTAAATTATAATAAAAAAATTAAAAAACTTTTATTTTATTAAAGATATGAAAATTAAATTATAATAAAAATAAAAAACAACTTTTATTTTTTAAGATATAAAATAAATTAAATTACAATAAAAAATAAAAAGCATCTTTTATTATATTAAATATATAAAAATAAAAAACAACTATTATTTTATTTAGGATGTAAAAATAAATTAAATTACAAAAGAAAAATAAAAAAAACTTTTATTTTATTAAAGATATAAAATTAAATTACAATAAAAATAAAAAACAACTTTTACTTTATTAAATATATAAAAATAAATTACAATAAAAAATAAAAACAAATTTTGTTTAATTTAAGATATAAAAATAAATTAAATTACAAAATAAAAATAAAAATAACTTTTATTTTATTTAAGATATAAAAATAAATTAAATTACAAAAGAAAAATAAAAAAACTTTTATTTTATTTAAGATATGAAAAATAAATTAAATTACAAAAGAAAAATAAAAACAACTTTTATTTTATTAAAGATATAAAATTAAACTACAATAAAAATAAAAAACAACTTTATTTTATTTAAGATATAAAAATAAATAAAATTACAAAAGAAAAATAAAAAACAACTTTTATTTTATTAAAGATATAAAAATTAAATTACAATAAAAATAAAAACAATTTTTATTTTATTTAAGATATAAAAATAAATTACAATAAAAAATAAAAATAACTTTTATTTTATTTAAGATATAAAAATAAATTAAATTACAATAAAAATAAAAAATCTTTTATTTTATTAAATATATAAAAATAAATTACAATAAAAAATAAAATAATGACGGTTCGAATCAAGTCTTTGCATGGGGTGGTCGACGATTCTGAGCTAGAAAAGAACATTCTTCTAGCTTCCCAGAGGTTGTGGAACCTCAAAGTGGATTCAGTTCCTTTGGCAAAGTGCAGTTGTGGGTGTTGGGAAGATGACCCACCTTGATAAAATATTGACTGGAGAGATGTTTGCATCGCCCATGGTGGAGGTGTCTAAATCTTATAAGGCGAAGGAGATTGGTAAAAAGAAGAGCTCCCGACGGCACCTCGTGCGATCCTTCATGCGACGGCGGCCTATAGATCGGCTGGCCAGTCGAGTAGTCGGGAATGGACTCGAACAGGGCTATAACCAAGCCATGCATTCCAACTTGCCATGGGACTAGGAAAGGGAAACATATAAGGGTTAGGATACATATAAGGGCTAGGGTGCGCACCTGGCATAATCTGAAAAGGCTGTGATGTTGGTATCGTCGGCTGAAGTGTTGGGTCCGATGACTATGTGGGAGCTGTTGATGGGCCCGGTGGTTGTGTCGGCACTGCTGATGGTCCCGTCTCATCACCCCTTCTCCTTGAATTTAAAGGGCCCCGTCGTTCCCTTTGTTCATGAAGTTGTCGTCTCCTCTCCTCTTCTGACAATAAATATGACTTACCATGGATCTTAAACCATGGCATGTATTCCGGCACGCATGCTAACTCAGGAACGATGATCGGTTCCCGAGTAGGTATATAATTATACCTGTTGAAACACCCACACCCTACCACGAGAATGGACCGGATCGGTATGTTCCTCGAAGTAACCGGTTCAAAATTCATTCGAATACTTTGAAAGCGTGTGTTTTGAAAGATAGTTTGTTGTGGGTTGGGCTCGAGTTGAAAACAAATTTATCTTATAACAAAACCCATTTGTTTGGTGACAAAATATTTAAACTTATTTTAAATTAAATGGGCTTTTTCTTTGTAAAGCCCTAAATTCATAACATAGTAATTAAAGCGAAATAAAATGTCACGATGGCCTTATTACATAAAATGAAACCCAAAATAAAATTATACAAGACTTAAAATAAAATAAAGATTCAAATAAAATTAAACTTCAAGTGAACATGGCCACCACAAGTTCTGTAGTCCGATCCATTATTTCTCATCACACAAACATGTTCCCTAGCAGGGTGAGTCGATAGACTCAATGTGTAACCAACACCAAAACATAATAGAAATAGGCACACCATACATATCATATTCATATAAAATTCAAGATAATGATGCAAACCCGAACCCAAACCTATAAAGCCATCCGCTACACACCACCGTACCAACTTTGCACACAGTGGGGACTACTAAGTCAACCTCCATCCGCTACACACCATCGAAGGCGATCATTGCGGTCGGCGTGCTCATCGCCCACTTATAATATTGTGGCATAGCCACCACTTTCGAATAATGTAACCGAAGTTACCACATTTCAAATATTTGTGACCGTAGTCACCATATAACGTTAGTGAGACCAAGTCAACACCTTCTTCCCCTTTCACATAAATCCGAATGCCCCAAAATATATATCATGTATAACATACTTAATTTCATAATCATATACATATATTCACATGTTATGAAATAACATATTTCATAATCCTATCGAAGTAGGAAACGTGCACAGTACTTTTGTACCACATTAGGTACTTAGCCATATTCATATTCTTACGTATAATCACATAATAAAATAATTGCCATATGAAATATCGAAAGTTAATGTATGCGTACACGGTACCTTAGCCATATTCTTACACTTTTATATTAGCACATATAATAAAATTAAAGCAGTAAATCTATCAAGATTTAGTGTAGGTACACACGATACCTTAGCCATATTCTTACACTTTTATATTAGCACATATAATAAAATTAAAGCCAGTAAATCTATCAAGATTTAGTGTAGGTACCTACGATACCTTATCCATATTCTTACACTTTTATATTAGCACATATAATAAAATTAAAGTAGTAAATCTATTAAGATTTAGTGTGGGTACACACGATTTGCTTATCAATTCCTTGAAATCCAAAAACCCGATCTATTGCTTTAGATCTCAAATCCTACATTTGATTAATCACTTACTACTTTAATTAAAAAAACATTTGACCATAAATTCAAAATCCTAGTAGGATTAGTATTCTTAAAACTTACCTTGTTGCCGATTTCAATACTAATCAAATCCAAAATCTATGCTATGCTCCTCCTTGTATTGGCCAAGCACTAAATCTCATCGAGGTTAGTTTTGGCTTTTAAACAAACAAGAATTAGATCTAATTATCAAAATAGGCCTTAGCGAAAGCTATAGACACTTACCTTGTGGATTTTAAATCCCGAAACTCACCGAATAACTAAGGAACATGCGGCCTATGGTGTACCTTCGGGAAAAGAACTTCTCATTCCTTGTAGCCTACACTTAGTAAATCCCGAAAGATCTCTTCAAAGTTTCGGCAACCATGAACATTAATGGGATTAGCCCTAGATTTCGATAAGTCTAAAATATAAAAGAATGGAAACCAAACTTGGATCTTACCCTTATTTGAAGGAATCGATTGCACCTTCACTTCAACCTTCAGAGATTCGACTTAGAGACTTGATGAACAATCGGCTATGATTCCCTTATGTATTCGATTTCAAAGATGAAAGAAGAGAGGAATAATAGGCTTAGAAGAAATCGGCTAGGAGGCTAAAAGAAAATAAGAAAAGAATGGAGGCTCAAGAAGAATATTCGGAGAGGAAAAGAGAGAGAGAATGAATAATGAATGGCCCTAGTCTCATCCTTTTATAGCCGAAATTACTAGGCCAAGAATCCTTAACTTGGCCACCACTCTTCCTTATTTTCCTAATTAAAGAATAATTCTTCATTTATCCACCTATTTAGTGAATTTTAAAGAGAGTGAAACTCCTCTTGTGCAAGCCTTGTGCCGTCCACCTCTTGTGCTTCTAGAAGCAAAATAAAACTTATTTTATTTGCTTCCCATGTGACTTGAACTCAGGCCCAACACCCTTGCATGTGGGCCATTTCCTGAGGCCTTAGGTGGCATCTTCAGGCCACTTTTCCAAGTCCGTTAATGGGTCAAATTTCACATACTTTATATTTTAGGGTCACTGCCCTAAGTTCCCTTTGAACTTTAAAATTCGACATTTCGGGGTCATTTTAAGTTTCCAAAATTTTCATGTGACTCTGTAAACTTGACATTTCCTAGGTTTCCAAAATGTTTAGTTTCCTCTTTTAGCATAGTTTCCAAAATGTTTACTTTCCTCTTTTGGCTTAGTTTCCAAAATGTTCACTTTCCTCTTTTAGCTTAGGTTTCCAAAATGTTCACTTTCCTCTTTTAACTAATCGTTCCATACATTTCCATACATTTCCATACATTTCCATACATTTCCTTACATTTCCATTCATTTCCTTACATCTCCATACATTTCCATACATTTCCATACATTTCCTTTCATTTCCTTTCATTTCCTTACATTTCCTTATATTTCCTTACATCTCCTTTCATTTCCTTTCATTTCCTTACATTTCCTTTCATTTCCTTTCATCTTAGGGTTCTTGAAACTCTTCAGAACACATCCAACACACCCACTGATCCCATTATCTCATGAATTACGCACGAACGCATAACCCCTAATCTAGGATGTTACACCTGTTCTCCTATAATTCGATATATGTTGACCAATATCTTAGCCAATCCGTATGCAACTGTCGTAAGTCAACTTTGTGCTCATCATCGAGCACCTCAGGTGCCACGGGAATATGTTGTCGGAATCTAAATTGACACAGAACCCAATCTAATTGGTGCATCTCCACGGTGGCATAGTTGATAAATTGGACCTTCACATGCCAAATGTTCGGGTTTTGAAAGAACTCATCCGGTATTACTCTCCGGATTGACAGATCATCGTATGGTGTCCATTCCAACTATATTAACATGATAAAAATATTAGTTATATACTAAATACTAAATACGAAATACGAAACGACTATTTTATTACGAAAATATATTTTAATTAATACTTACTTGTGCTTCCGACCGTTGCTCTAATAGAAGTCGTATATCTTCAAGCGATGTAGGTATTCCAACATAACTCACCGAATGGTTCCACCTAATTAAATAAATTTTTAGCATACAATTATATTTTAAATCTACGTAATAATTGTAAAATCTAATATTAAATTTACCTCGTTATGAGTGGGAATGTACATAGGTAGTCGACTCGAGGACGTAAAAATGGAAATCGAAACCGTGCCCATGATTGCAGTAGTGATAGGCAATCTCTGATTTTCGCTTTATTCGGCCGCGTCGCCCCACATATCTCCCGATACAATTTTGCTAGCACGACAGACCCCCAACTCAATTCACCGGCTACTCTAAAATCAACGAGTT
Source organism: Gossypium rotundifolium (assembly GCA_025506655.1). Lineage (NCBI taxonomy): Eukaryota > Viridiplantae > Streptophyta > Magnoliopsida > Malvales > Malvaceae > Gossypium > Gossypium rotundifolium. The sequence goes on along the minus strand of CP106725.1, from coordinate 3,753,741 downwards.
TCAGCAGTCATCTCAGATGTACGAGGTTTCGTGACAAGTCCGGCATCAGATAGCCTCCAATCATATCAAGAATGTATGCCCGAGCATACCGAATTCTTTCTATTTAGGTCGAATTATTATCCGGCACCGGGAATGTGTCTCGTAACCAGCCCATCTCGATCCGACCTCCGTAAATGTTATCCGGAATAGCACCAAAAAGCTTGTAGCATATGGCTCCCCAATCGCCAGAAGTTGCGGACCCGGTGACTATGTACCCATCCACCAGCAATCCTAATTGCAAATGCACGTCTTCCAGAGTGATAGTACACTCTCCGCATGGAAGATGAAAAGTGTGCGTCTCGGGTCTCCACCTTTCTATCAACGCACCGATTAGCTTGGTCCGGCTGCACCCCTACCTATCGTGGCCGTGCAAAAACCCGCTTCGCGGTAATTATCGATTAACGGCGATGGCGGATAAGCATATTGCGAATATAGCATTGCAACACCGATCTGTGATTGTTTAAAAATTATAAAATAAAAATTAATTAAAATTGCATAAACCTAAAAATATTAAATAGTATTGAAAATTAAAATTATAACTTACCATTGTCATTTGATCGACGGAGATGTGTTTATTGTCGAGACTAATTAATTCTCCGGCCATTGTTAATCTGATCGAATATTTTAAATTTATCAAAAATATATATTTCAAAAAATTTAAAAAGGGTTTTTTTTTGTAAAATTAGAGGACTATTGTGTAACACCCTTACCCGTATTCAACGCTTGAATAGGTACGAGGCATTCTTGGAATTACAAATTTATTTATCGGACATTTTATTTCATTTCCTTTTTATATTTGAAACCAATCAAAATTAAACATATTGTCCCTTAAACATATTTATTTTTCTCGTCATGTCTTACTTAAATTTATTACTCGTCTCAACATACTTAATTACCTTGTATTAACATATTAAAGATAATCATATATTTACATATCATGATAAATATCATTCACTTGTCTCTTCTTCATAAACATAAATCAGTTAATTCATCATATCAATATTTTAATACCATCAACTCATATTTTCTTATATCACATAATTAAGTTACACGAACTTATCTGGTTAAATTTGCGAAATACCAAAATTTAGGGGCATTTTGATAATTTTCTATTTTCATAAATTTTTCAACCGATCTAATCTAAATTAATAATTTCATACTTTCAATAATAAAATAATCCATTTCATGCAATTTGGTCATTTCCAACATTTTTACAAACTAATCATAAAATTTTACTTTTATTCAATTTAGTCCTTGAGCCTAAAACATTACAAATTAGCCATGCTAGCTGAATATTTATACATATTTTCCTCCTCCTCCTCTCCATTCCACAACCTTAATGTATATAACATGCTATAAGTAACATTATAAATAATTTCACTATTTACTCATATGTATATTCAAAACTGTCCATTTGAGTCATAGTTACTAAATTATTTATATCTTGAGTTATAGATCTCGAAATGAAAAACCGTTAATTTTTTCTGAAACTAGACTCACATATATTTATACCATAAAATTTCCAGAATTTTTAGCCTAGCCAATTAGTACAGTTTATTCATCAAATTCACCCCTATTCTGTTGTCTGGCGGTGCTGACCCTTCTTCACTAAAAATTAGTTATCTCTTCATACAAGATTTAGATTATGTTCTTGTTTATTTCTATTGAAAATATACTCATTAAGGATTCTAAACATATAAATTTAAGCCCTAATTATTTTTATTCAATTTTGATGATTTTCTAAAGATAGAACAGGGATCTCGAAATCACTCTGAACCAGTCTTACAAAAATATAAATATCTCAGAATACAGAATTCCTTTGCTTTCCATGTTTCTTTCATATGAAAATAGACTCAATAAGCTTTAATTATATATCTCACTAAACTTCTAATTCAATTTCTACAATTTTTGGTGATTTTTATAGTTAGACTACTACTGCTGTCCAAAACTGTTTTAATGCAAAATGTTAATTATCAAGTTTATAACACCTTTATTTCCTTTCTCTACAACATTTCCCATTACTTTCTCTTATTTTCCTTCTCTAACATATCAAGAACATAAAACTTTATATAAGAAAACTCTACATTAACATCATTTCCATGCTTTTCCACAATATCAAACTTAAAATATATTGAAAACATGACGTTCTTACCTTATTTTATAGATTTCAATATTTAATTTGATTTTCTCTCTCCTCCAGCTTCTATTTCTTGAATCAAACTTGATATTCTTGCTCCCCATAGTCTCCTTGTCATCTTTCTCTCTTGATGGCTATGTAAATTCTTTTGAATTCTAAGTGAAAATGGTGGATTTTTGGTGGAAGGACTAATTTGTAAAGAAAGCAAAACTTTCTTTTCTTTCTCTTCTTCTCACGTTGGTTAGCATGGGAAAGAGATGATGATAATTCATCATCTTTCCTTCCTTATATACTACATAAATAATAATAAAATAATAATAAATAATAAAATATCTTATCAAAATATTAATAAAATAATATTTATCTAATTAAATGATTATAAAATATCATCACTATTATCATTACTTTCTAGATTTCTCTTTCTTCTAATTGACCATTTTGCCCTTTGTGATCTTTTAAATTCCACCTTGAATCATCACATAATTTGATAAAATTATGAATTAGTCCCTCATAATTCTTTACCTATTCAATTTGGTCCTAATTCATCCATTTCCTTAGTTTCTAGATTATTCCACCCTAAAATATTTACACAATTGGTCCTTAAACTTTTCATATTTACACTTTAACGCTCAAATTTTGAGTATTTACTCTTAGGTAATAAAACTTTCTCACTTTTACAATTTAGTCCTACCTTGAATTAATAATGTAATATATCATAATATATTTCCCAATGTTGACATAATCCAAATTTCCCTTCTCGTCACTTTATTTTCTTATTTTACTATATTAAGGATAATATTTCCTTTGTAAAATTTTCGGGGTGTTACATATTGTGAAATTTGAGAGGAACTTTAAAGGATTTTGAGAGAAATTTGAGAGAAATTTGAGAGAAAAATGAGTAAGGACTTTTGTGTGAAAGAAATGAAAGGGTGGGGGGTTTTTATAGTTTTTTTTTACCGTTGGAGGCCCAACGGTAAAAAAAAAGTGACAGTTGGAACGGGAAAAAACGTGTCCTTGAGGGAGCGTTTTTGCCACATCAACAAAGTGCGCTCTCAAGGACGCGATTTTGGCTGATGTGGCACAAAACGCTCCCTCGTGGACGCGCTTTCCTGCTGCATCCCCTGAAAACGCACTGACGTGGATGCGTTTTTGGAAGAAATGGCCCTTTCCAATAAATAATTAATTAATAGGTCCTTTTTGTAAATTTTGTATAAAAATGATATTTTCTTGTAAATTACCCTTTTTGTAAGTCCATAACTTTGGGTAATATATCTAAAATACGTGGGGAAGGGATCGAAAAACAATGATTAAGGTAAGTAGGTTATGGGCCAAGGATTTATGAATGCTTCAAAAATAGGTGGAGTTAAGGTGTTAGGCCTTTTCAATATGTCTAGGCTGGAGTTCAGGGCTCAATCTGGCCCAACAATTTAAAATAAGGATAGACATTCGGTGGCTTTAGTCACTGAGAATTTTAATCCAAATTTTGAAATAGTACAACATATTTTTTGCACAATTTTTAATTTTACACCGCCACCTGCAAAGATTAAAAGAAGAAAAGACAGCAAAATGATCAACTTGTAAAAATGGTTATATAAGCCAAAGCAAAAACCGATTGTTTCTTCTTCGATTTTTTTTGGACAGTTTTTCGAATACAAAAGACTTTGGATACAGAAAAAAGCAGAGATTTAAAGCATCCACAAATACGAAAAATAGGCAGTTGAAGAAGAGATAAAAAAAACAAAGTTGAAATGAAACTTTCGAAACCGTTCGTACACATAAATATATTTATTTTTTTCTTTTTTTTTAAAACAAACTATTGAAACATAAAAAAAAAAAAGAAGAGAAAAATTTTACTTTTCCGACCTTCCGGCCGCCATGTGCGACGGCGGAGGTGCGGCGGCGATCGACCGGACTCTCGCCAGACTCCCATGCCATGCAGAGAAAAAGAAAAGGGGTGGGGGAGTTTATTTTCCTGAAATGGGTTAAAATGAAATTTTTAAAATTTTTTTTTACCTTAAATAGACCTTTAAAACGATACCGTTTTGGCAGGCCTTTCAGGCACTAAAATGACGTCGTTTTGCCCCTCTGACCCGCGCTTTGACCTGACCCGCAAGGAGGATTCGAGCATTTTCGATGGAAGGGCTAACTGCACATTTAGCCCTTCCGCTTTTTTATTGTTTTACAATCAATTTTTTATCTTTTTAATTTTTGCCCCATAGCTTATTGCAATTTCAGTTAGGCCCTATCTGAACGACGTCGTTTTGAAGAATAGGGAAAATTTCTCTTTCGGACCCTCCTTGTTATTCGCATGTTCAAATAGGTCTTTTTTTTTTTTTTTTTCCGATTTTTCCCCAGACTTTTGTTTTAAATTTAATTTAATCCCATTTAGTTAATTTTTGCAATTATTATTATTATTATTATTATTTAATATTTTATTATTATTACTATTAATATTATTAGTATTAGTATTATTATTATTTAATATTTCTATTATTATTTTTGTTACCACTATTATTATGATTATTATTATTATTTATCTATTTTTATTTTTACTTTTATTTTTTATTTTTGTATTTTTACTATTATTTGTTTATTATTATTACTATTCATTATTACTATTATTATTACTACTATTACTATTATTATTTTCTTTGCTATTCGCATGTTCAAATAGGTCTTTTTTTTCTTTTTTCGATTTTCCCTAGACTTTTATTTTAAGTTTAATTTAGTCCCATTTAGTTAATTTTTGCAATTATTATTATTATTATTATTATTATTATTATTATTATTAATCTTATTATTATTATGATTTAATATTTTATTATTATTACTATTAATATTATTAGTATTAGTATTATTATTATTTAATATTTCTATTATTATTTTTGTTACCACTATTATTATTATTATTTATCTATTTTATTTTTACTTTTATTTTTTATTTTTGTATTTTTACTATTATTTGTTTATTATTATTACTATTCATTATTACTATTATTATTACTACTATTACTATTATTATTTTCTTTGCTATTATTATTGATATTATTTTATTATTATTACTATTATAATTATATTTTCTCCTTGTATTTATTATTTATTTTATTTTTTTATTACTATATTTATTTATTTTATTTTTTACTCATTTATTGTATTTTATTTTCGTCTTTATTATTGTTATTCACATTGACGCATTTATTATTCTTTCATCATGCATATTTGTACCATCATTTTTTATTTTATTACCAATTTACATTGCTTTAATCTATACCTGTCACATAAAATTTTGTTTTTTTAAAATCAGCAATTTTTCGTATTTTGAGATTCGAAAGATCGCACCCTAACTTACGGGGTTCCAATTTTTTCGATAAATCCGAATAACGAATGTTTTCAAAACATTTTTAATAACATCAAGAATTACGAACAGATCATATTTTAACTTACAGAATATGATTTTTGTTTCGATGGGTTGTCAAGAAAGCATGGTTCATGGAACAACAGAGTCATAATTTGGTGTTTTCACTTGCAACATATAACAAAACCTGGCCATCATCCATTGTTTTAAAAGACATTGATGTCTCTCTGTGCTGCACATAAGGCACAAAATTGAAGCTGTCATCTCATATAATCAATAAGAAATACTGAAGCTGCATTTATAGAAATGCTGAAGCTGCATTTAAAAGACAATTTTTTTTTTTTTATGTTTCAATAGTTTTTTTTCTTTAAAGAAAAAAAGAAGTATATGGATGTGAAAGAACGGTTTCGAAAGTAGGAAAATAAAAAGAAAATAAAATCAAAGACCTTGGCGCGTTAACTTCGTTCTTTTTTCTCTTCTTCAACTGCCTGTTTTTCGTATCTGTGGATGCTTTAAATCTCAACTTTTTTCTGTATCCAAAGCCTTTTTGTATTCGAAAAATTGTCTAAAAAAAAATCAAAGAAGATACAATCGGTTTTTGCTTTAGCTTATATAGCCATTTTTACAAGTTAATCATTTTGCCATCTTTTCTTCTTTTAATCTTTACAGGTGACAGTGCAAGTGAAGCCCATTGGTGGTGCTGCAGAGGCGTCAGACTGGCAGTGACAAAGGTCAAAAGACCGTTTCTAATTGGGGTTGGGTTAGGGTTAGGCTTGAGTTTAGGCCTATTGAGTTCACTTTTATTTCCGGCCGTTTGGGTTTGGGCTGATGATTTGAGTATTTAGGTTTTAATTTATTTGGGGAAGGTTTGTTATTTTATGGGCAAATTGGGCTGAAATAAACCGTAAAAAGGAACTGAAAAAAAATAAAATTACGGTTCCACACAAAACAACTTTAAAATACCAAAAGTATTAAACCACATGAGTTCTTAACACTGTCTTGATTCAAACACAAACCCTCACACAAAAGCATAAACTATCAGTACATCAACATCCCAATTAACCAATAAAAGATTCTTGACTGCTATTACTGGAACGAAATAACAAGAAGCAGCAATTACTCCAGCCGTCGTTTCTTCTTTAAACTGACCAACTCCAGATTGGCTTCTAGGATAAGTTCTCGCAATCTCTTTATCTTTGCTTCACGAGTCTTTGCCAAAGCATCCATATGATTAGAAGATTTGGGATTCAAATGTGCTGGAGCAACCTATAAGCAAAACAGAATCAGATATTGGTCCAAAAATAAGCAGATAAAATTAAAAACTTTGCAACATGATAACACAATAAATAACGCATAGAATTAGGAACTGACAGCTTTCCTACTCAAGGATTTGTGTGTGTGTGTGTGTGTGTGTCTACCTGATATTTCTTGTTTCGGTTTGGTATCTTACCATAAATGTGGGATCAATCAGACAGTCCTGAAATAACTATTTGAAGTTTAAGTGTTCATGTAGTATCTCTCTTACGGTTCAATCTATAATTTGAAAAAGATAAAATAGATAGCCGTTGTAACACCCTCTAACCCTAAACCGTCGTCGGAACAGGGTTACAAGGCATTACCGAACATATCAGATAACTTACGAATTATTTACAAATAAAATAACATTCATAGTATAATTATTTAATAAATCCCAATGAAGGACATTTAAAACCTAAACCATGTATTAAAAAAAAATGGGACGGGACTTGTTTGAATACTCAATTTTATCATAAATTTTATTTAAATTTAATGACATTTACGCTTATTTTTACATATAACCCCTGCAATTAAAAACCGTATTCATTCCAAATATAACCAATTCAACCAATTCCAAAATCCAACAATTCAACCAATGCAATTTCATATTTAATCATATTTAAATTATACTTATAACATCAAATACCAAATATCATTCTTTACAACAAAAGTCATATAGTAATTTAAAGTGACCAAAACAACACCTATGTACATGCCACTTTTATCAAAGGAGAATACATCACCGAGTTTGTTCGAGTCGGGATCGTCTTGGATCTTGAATCGAACTTTGAACACCTACTAACTGCATGCGGAAACAACCGTGCATTGAGTATACATAAACTCGATGGTATTACCATAATTCAAATTATAAACATAATAATCATATCATTAAATCATATCACTTTAATTTTACTAAACCAATTCAAACATAAGTTTGTCATTCTCAATATATTCATACAATTCAATTTTAGCAATTCAACAATTGAAATAATACACGATCATGTTGAGCCACTATCCATTTCTTGAACCAATGGTTCATACTTTCCATTCTCATACACATATTCCAATCACATTTTTCAGTTCATGTTCTATTTTCGCATTACTTCCAATGGCTCAATCATTTCATTTTATTCAATTTAACCTTTTCCTTATTTACCCCTATTATGACTCGGACTTTAACGGATACAGTTCCAACCCAAACACACCAAGACGGCACATTGTGCCTAAAGCAGTACATAGTACGATCGATTATCGACACATAAGTGCACGAAGCGACACACGAGGTGCGATCGACACACAAGGTGCACGGAATACGACACATAAAGTGCACGATATCGACACATAAAGTGCACGATCGGCAAAGCCGATAAATCCGTACACTTCCAAATCCTATGGCATGCCAATTATATCCGACTCAGCCCGACTAGTTAATAGGGTATTTTAGTTCTCAATTTCATTTTCATTTTCATAACAAATTCAATTTCAATATCAAATACACTTTTCCATTTCAATCCACATACAATTCAATTTCAATACATATCCATCATTCAACTCAATTTCCATTCAATTCAATAAAACACTTACCTTATGATTTACTTACCATATACATAAATTAATTTAACATTTAATAAATAAATAAAGAATTTGAATTATAGTAATACAAACCGAAATACACATTTACTCCTCGGTGATCTTTTCTTTTCCCTTGGATGCCTTTGCCTCTTTTTCCTTGTTAGCTACAAAATAATAATTTACATTATTAATTACAGCATTAAATTACAATAAATAATGAATTTTATTCAATTTCTACTCTTCCTCTTCATTCTACATTCTTTATACACGATTCTATTATTTACTTATAAGTTCTTTCAAAACTGTCTACCTAAGTCATTGTCACTAAATTATCTATATCTTGAGTTACAGATTTCCAAATTAAGATCCGTAAATTTTCTATGAAACTAGACTCACATATATTCTTGCCATAAAATTTTCAGAATTTTGATTTATCCAATAAGTACAGTTTATTCTTTAAAATCACCCTATTCTGTTGTCGGACAGTTCCGACCACTCTTTGCTAAAATTTAATTATCTTTTATACAGAATTCAAATTATGTCCTAGTTTATTTCTTATAAAATAGACTCATTAAGGAATCTATCCATATAAATTATGTCCCCAAATTATTTTTTACAATTTTAATGATTTTTCCAATTCAGAACAGGGATCTCGAAATCACCCTGAACCAGTTTCACTAAAATTTAAATATCTCATAATACAGAACTTATTTGCTTTCTCTGTTTCTTTCATATGAAAATAGACTCAATAAGCTTTAATTTCATATCTCACTCAACTTCTAATTCCACTTCTACGATTTTAGTGAATTTTCAAAGTTACTCTACTGCTGCTGTCCCAAAACTATTTTCTTATAACTTATTTTGCAATTAAATCCTAATTAAGTTTACTTATTTCTTAACTTAATTCATGCTTTGATTCTACTTAAATTCCTTCCATATTCAACTTGATTATATAATTTTCATAATAAAACCCTAATTCATAATTTCTTCAAAATTAATCCCTATAGTAGAAAACTTATAGCTTACCTTACAATTTAATCCTTTTACTAATTCTAACTTAGATTTCATCTAATTTAATCCATAATTCATCTTTTCTTCAACATAAACTATATTTAAAAACCTAAAACTCTCAAAATACCAACTTAGTTTCATCAAAATCTTGCTTTAAAGCTTCTAAAACATCAAAATTAAGAAAATGACTAAATTGACTTACCTTTTAAAACTTCAAACCTTAAATCTTTAGTTTTTCCTTTTCCTTCTTTTCTTCTTCTTTCCTGCTTGTTTCGAATGTTTCTCTGTTCTCTCCTGTTTCTTTTCCTATTTCTTTTATACTATTTACTTTATTATATAATATAATATTATATTAATATAATTATTTAATAATATGAATAATATATTTTAACACATAAAATCTCAGATTTTTTAAGCTTATGCCGCCTCAACTTATGCTAAATGGCATAATTGCCATTTTGGTCCTTTATAATTTCTTTTAATCTATAATTAAACTTTTACTCCCTATTCAATTTGATCCTTTTACCTAATTACTTTAAATTAAGCTAAATTCACTATATAAAATCTAATTAAACACACTACTAGACTCATAATTACTCCTAATGATTATTTACTAACTCGATTTACTAAGGCGGAGGCAGATAATACACTTTTGGTGCCTGATTTTTAATTCACATTCTGTAGTTAAAGAAATTAAAGGGATGGCAAGTTCTACATACATGTCAGTAGGAGTTAAAAACTTAATTGGTCGAAGAGTATAGTTATAACTGAATATTGAACTTCATTTTTACATCATTCATTAAAATAATAGAAAAGAACTTAGTGGACAATACAAGCTTGCATTTTCGGTCATAATTTGCTCTGAAACTCAAAATTCAATCCTTACCATCTTTTGGTCGCTTTTTGCATTTCAATGTTAATCCCACTAGTTTTCCTTCCACATGTATTAGGAAAGGATTGGTTGCTCGATTAGTTTCTCTTGATCATCATCTACATTTGAAATATATAAAGATGAGTATCAAAGTAAAATAGAAAACGAAACAATAGAGGCGAGGCAAGTTACTAAATGTTTACCTCTTTAAGATTGTTCAAACAAATTACCAAGACGAAAGGCTATGGCAACGTTAACAAGTCTACTCCTTATTTAATCGATGATAAACTATTAAGCGGGACTCATGTTTGCTACAATTACAACTTTTTTTCAACAAAAGGGTTTTCATGATAAATGTGAAATCTAATACTCCATTGACTAAAAGGGACATCCTAACACTCCTTTTGCTATATAAAATCCTCATATATAATCCCGCATGTAAACTTGAGATCCTTATATATAATCATTGCATAATAAATTTAGAAGAGAATGCTTACTTAAAATTTATCGAAAACAACTTATAATAATAAATTTAAATTTTGAATTTAAAAAATATATATTTATATATATAAAGCGAGAGAAGACATTAGTATAATCGAAATCTTGTCATCACCCGGTATAATACATTAGTATAATCGCTCTGTTAAGAAGCATAGTTTCAAAAAGAACAAGGAGGCCCAATATCAAATTCATTTAGAGGAACAAAACCAACAAAAGAGAATAAATATTCCGAGGTTCGTTGCTTAGCTAGAAAGGTTTCTGCACTAAGAGACAAACATTTGTTTTGTATATGCCCAAATTTATCAACATTCAAGAAAAACATTGTAATATTCACAAAATATATATCTAATGTTCAATGAAAGTAATCGAATTAGCGATACTTACTTCAATTAAATTATCTCAAGCACACCAAAGCAAAGCAAAGAAAGGAACTGTACTTGACTCACTTTTAGCCTAAAACAACCATTAATCAAAAGCGCATTTTTTGAGTTTTCTCGCAAACAAACAAGAAAATTACTTAGCCCTAATTGCCATCGATAAACAAAAGCAATTAATAATTGATTGGAAGGAAAACAAAAGGCAACATTGAAAGAAACCTAGAATTACGAAAATGGGCGGGTTGTAAAAATTTACGGAAAGGCCATTTCCCCAAAAGCGCGTCCACGTCGGTAGCGTTTTTAGGTGGCCCAGGCTAAAGCGTGGGCGCTTTTTTTTGAGGTGGACAAAACGCGTCCCAGGCGCGCTTTAGCCTGATTTTACCCAAAAGCGCGGCGTGACGCGCTTTTGGGGAAATGACCTTTCCGTAAATTTTCTACAACTGGACCATTCCGTAATTTTGAATTTTAGGGTTTTTTAGTAAATTGCCCAATAGAAAAAGATTCAAACTTTTCAAAATATATTTGCATGTAATATTATTTATATCTTTTATCTACTTATTTAGTATTTTTATTCTTAGAGTATAAGTACGATGTATATGTATTATCCATTGTATACTTCATCATTTTTATTGTTTAGTTAATTATCTATTTTTTACATATATCATTCATTTTACATGCTTTATTGTATTTCGTATACATCCGATTCCTTTTATATAAAGCCTCATTTTATTTCCTATATTTTTAAACCGTTATTTACTGTATCCCTTTTAGATTGAAATTTCGATATTTGTCACTTTTACTATTCTTTTATGTTGGTATTGGCATTGTCTTTGTATTATTCGATATATTAGTTATGTTATTATTATATTTTCTTTTAATTGTTTATATTAGTATTTTTAGTAAGTTGTGCAATATCTGTGAATTATCATTTAGTACTCGTATTATGTATTTTATTGATGTAATAGTTTTATTAATCAATCATCGTCCGCATTCCATTTTATTCAAAAGCTTTTAAAGTAAGGCAATGTTCCGTGTTTGGAAATCCGAGAAATCGTGCTGGGTTTCGATCTACCGTTTGACCAAATAATCGAATATCCTTTCAAAAATCTTGAACGCATGAGTTTTGGAAACCACGAGATGATTTTGGTATCGAGGATTTAAATTTCGTATACTAATGTGCTGGATGTGATAATTTATTCCTTCAGGACAAGAGAATCTTAATATCCAATTCGAGAAAATTTAAAATTTTTTAAAAGAGATCGTATTTTCAAATATTTTTAAAAGAGATCGTATTTTTAAAACTTTTTTTAAATTTTTAACTTTCGACATTGAGACACTAATTAATCAATTTGGTACCAATTTTGGGCGTGACGAGGGTGCTAATCTTTCCTCGCACGTAATCGACTCCCGAACTCGATTTTTGTCGAATCCCATAGACCAAAAACACTATTTTAGTAAACCAAAATGATTAATTAAAACAAAGGTAATCCGATCACACCTAATAAATATCGGTGGCGACTCCCATTCTTATTCTCGTTTTTTAAACCCTAGGCTATTCCCGTTTTTCACACAAAAAAATAGTTTCGACAATTAATATCTTAAAGATTCAACTATTATAGTTTATGGTCTATGATCTACAGTAGACCATAATGTCAAATTGATGTAAATTTAAAATTTCTAACTATTTAATTGATGTAAAGAAGACTCAATCGTTGAATATATAGTACTATATAGAATATTTTAGATCGATATGATAGAGATATTTGATTGATTTGAAAATTTACATGCATGACAAGTATAATCATATTGATAAGTTCAACCATTGGATTGTTAAAATATTAATCATATAAATAATTACGAAAGTGTATAAAACTACTTTATTTTTTACATTGTATATAGGATTATAGGAAGCCAAAATTCACAAATATTTAAATTTATCTTCAAAGTTCTTAAATTTTAATTAAAATAAATTAAAAATAATATATTTCCAGAAAAATGTATTGTAATGTTTTGAATTGGATCGTTTTAATTATTACAATAATAATATCAGTTGAGTTAAAATTGATTTAATTTTAAATGCTAATTAAAGAAATAGGGCACTACAAAATTATATATATAAAAGAGGAAAGATGATTAAGTGTATATAAAAGATGAAATTTTATATAAGATCCTTATACTATATAATTTTGTAGAGTTAATCCTTGATTATTTCTAGTTGTTTCCAAAATGTATATTTCCAATCTAGAGTCCAACTTTTTAATTGATTTTGACATTTTTATCATGTTTAAAATAAGTCATATCAAATTGTTTGAAAAAATTAACAAAATGAAATTGATTTGTGGACTAAAAATACACATTTAGAAAAGTAGAAGGATCAAATAATAATAATGGGACAAAATACACAAAAGGAAACCATAGGATAGGGAGCTCTTATAGAATTTAACCTTTATATAAACTTTAATGTTGGCTTGGTTTTGTATTTGGTGTCTTTTCCAATACTATATTTGTTTTAGGAAAACTACTTGAAGGGAAGCATATACATTCATTAACACCCATGTGGCTCCTCTAGTCTTCACTGCATCTTCCCAGCTACTTCTTCTCCTCTCTATCTTCTCTATAACTCTATTTCCTTTCGTTTCCCATTTATTTTGCTTCCTTTTCAGCTTTTGGAACTGTAAGTCCTTTTGCCATTTCATGTGATCAGTAAGTTTTCTTTTTCCAATGATTGTTTGCTTTACTTTTTGTTGGTTTTTCTTTCTGGGTTTTGGGTTTTATTCTGTTTGGAATCCTGAGTTACTGTGTTTGGATGGTTGGATTCAATAATTGTTTTTTCTTTCTACGTTTAGTATGGATGATTTTGAATTTATTAGTTTTTGTTAAGTGGATAATCGTGATAAGCCTCTGTTTGTGGCATTTTCACCTTATACCTTAATTGAGTGTTTCACTGCAAATGGTAATCGGATAATTCTATCGAGTTTATAATCTTAAAAAGAAGAAAAAAAGAAAAAATTGAAGGGAAAATCAACTTAGATGAAATTTGTTACTTTTTAAAGATGATATCTAGTGATAGATTATTTTTAAAATTATATATTTTTTTTTCCCTTTGTTGGTTTAGTTTGAATGGTTAATCTTTAGCTTGTTTTAGACTTTTAAAATCTAATGGAGATGCTTATCTTTTGGCTTGCTCTTTTTTCCTTTTTCTATTCTGTATTCAATTTTGTGTTTTATGTAGACATTTTGGTATAAAAAGATGGTAGCAGAGTCTTGGTTTCGTAGTTTTTGGAAAATTCCGCGGAGGCATGAGGGAGGTTCTGAGAGAGTTGAAATTGGAGTATTAGCATTTGAAGTTGCAAGCTTGATGTCTAAGCTTGTCCATCTATGGCGGTGTCTAAGTGATAAGCAGGTTAGTAGGTTGAGAGAGGAGATCATGACTTGTGTGGGGATTAAGAAGCTGGTATCTGAAGATGAAGGTTACATTGGACACTTGATATGTGCAGAAATGATTGAAAATGTTACACATGTGGCAAAGTCCGTGGCTAGGCTTGCAAAGAAATGTAGTGATCCGGGTTTGAAGAGTTTTGAACTTGCTTTCACTGAGTTAATCCAGATTGGGGCTGACCCTTATTGTTGGATATTTTCCTTAAAGAAGATGGACAAGAAAGTGAAGAAGATGGAACGGTACATTTCAGTGAATGCAACTTTGTATCAAGAGATGGAAATGCTCCTGGATCTTGAGCAAACTCTAAGAAGGATGAAAGCCAGTGATGTGGAGCCAGAGAATTTGCTTGAATTTCAGAAGAAGGTTATGTGGAAGCAGCATGAAGTGAAGAATATTCGGGAGATGTCTCTTTGGAGTAGGACTTGTTATTATACAATTCGACTTATAACAAGATCAATATTCACAGTTTTTGTTAGGATCAAACATGTCTTTGGAATTGAACAAAATGTAGATGATGGAGATTTGAGGGCAGCTTCTATAAATCGCAGCCAATCAGTTTCCACCTTGATGCAATCTTCTGTTCATCGCACTGATAATACTAGCCTTACCAGGTTTTCTTCTGGTCCCTTTGGAATGTTTAGCACAAAATCAGGCCAGATTTCAAAACCAAATAAAACAAATTATTTCCATTCTGGGCCTCTTGGTGGCTCAACTACAAAATCAGGTTCTATTGCTCGAAAGAAAGGAAATTTCAACTTCCATTCAGGTCCACTTGAGAGGTCTACAGCGAAGTCAGGGCAACTTTTGGGCATGGATAAAATCAGCAAGAAGATTTGGCAGACTAACAACCACCCTTCCCCTGCTAATGGAAAAAAACCACATTTGAAAAGCAATAGATTGACTCAAGTGGGACCTTTCAAAGGCTGGATTATAGATGCAGATGATGCTATTCATTCAGGAATTCTTAGTGGAATCAAAGCTGGAAATCTTAATCCTCCTGAAGGAAATGCTGTTCAAACTAGTTCGCCGGTGTTTAGATCTCAGTGCAGGTTGTTGGATGCTCCGCCTGAAACTCTTGCGGCTTCTGCTTTAGCACTGCACTATGCAAATGTTATCATCGTCATTGAGAAGTTAGCAGCATCTCCTCACTTGATTGGTAATGATGCTAGAGATGATCTGTACAACATGTTACCTGCAAGTGTGAGAGCTGCACTGAGGGCAAGGCTAAAACCATATGCAAAGAGCTTAACTTCATCAGTTTTTGATACAGAGCTTGCTGAAGACTGGACTGAGGCAATGGCTGCAATATTAGAGTGGTTGGCGCCACTAGCTCATAACATGGTTAGATGGCAATCTGAGCGGAGTTTTGAACAGCAGAACTTTGTTTCTGGAACAAATGCGCTTCTGGTTCAGACTCTCTACTTTGCAAACCGAGAAAAGACCGAAGCAGCAATCATTGAGATTCTTGTTGGTCTGAATTATGTTTGGAGACTTGGTAGAGAACTCAATGCAAAGGCTCTCCAGGAGTGTGCAAGCAGTAGAAACTTTGATGAATGTTTGTATCTATAGAAATAAGTGGACCACTATTGCAGTATGTCAATAGATGAATGGAATCTGATTGAATGTTGGCAAGTTCCCATTTTCGGCAGGCAATGGGGTTATCTCCATTCTATTTGCCAACGTCGATCGAAGATGAAAGAATTATCCAACATACTGTGAAAGACATCATAAAGCATTCTTTGTGAGTCAGAGGTATAGTTTGAGCTTTAAAATTATTTATATATATATATTCCTGGGTGAAGTGCTTGTCATCTTTTCCAAAGTTTGAAGCTTGTTGCTTTTTTATCTTCCATGAAATATCTTTTCAAGTTAAGCTGTTATCCATGTAATGTGTATATTATTTTAGTGATAGCTTTTTCAATTGGTTTTGTTGACCATATAGGTTTATTCATAGATTTATATGTTGCGGATACCTTTTGGTTGACCGATGTTTGACATGACCGTATGGAGTTTTGCATTCCTTGATAACAGAAGCAGATGTAAATCAGGTTGCGTGGCCAGAATCTGAGCTTGAAAATAACCTTCTGACAGACAGGCTATCACCTTACGGAGTTGCCCGCTATGAAATCACAGAAAGGTTTGAATTGTTTTCGTAAATGATCTCACATGGTATATTTCACTGAATATAATGTTTGGTGAAGAGTTCTTAGTGAATGGACAGACTTCAATTTTGTTAAAGTACCATGTCTAACACTCATGTCTGACATATTAATATAAAGATATGATCTCCAAAGATCCTCTGAAAACATGGAAAACTGAAAAAAATCTCGTGTTGGACACATCTGGTTTACAAATAGTGTGATTTGTATTGCTTTAAAAAGAGATTAACATAGAGAGAGTGGCATTATTAGATTCTTTGAGGCTGGAAAGCTCCTGTTGATGTTGTCATCTATTGCCATTCGTTTTACCCCTTGCCCTGTATCATGTATTGTTTCCTAGATATCAGTTGGTCATTAGAGCTGAGGTTATTTGTGCATTTAAGATGAATAAACACGACATTTTAAACATTATTAGCCAGGGTAAATAGTATTTTATTTGTGTTTTGACATCTTTAATAATTTGGAGCTTGTTTATGTTCGAAAAATTTGAAAAGAATAAGCATGACAGCATGAATTGCCTGCTTTTTCTTTTTAGTTCTTCATATATGCAGTAATTGGAGAATAGAATGTTAAACGACAGCTTAGAGAGTGGAATTACATCATAATTGATTCCTTATGTCATGTTTGATAGTACAAATTGTAATTATACAGTTCTATAATTTATATTTTTAAAAATATTAATTATTATAAAAATTATTAGTATAATAAAAATAAGTTCTTAGCAAGTAATAAAATTAAAGTCAAATCGTTATATGCATTATGTTAGTCTAAAAAGTAGTTAATATTATGATTACTAATAAACATAGCAAGAAAGATAAACATTATATTCAATTTTATCTAATTGTTCTAGTGCATATTGTTGGATTATTCTCTTTTAACATTTAACATATGTTCCTTAACATCATTTGTTAATCCTTGATTGAGTTTATCATCATCGAATTTGAATCTAATAATTAAGATTATCAATATCTCATTCTTACATGTACTTTCTGAAGTATGAATCATCTTAGTTCTTGATTGAAGTTATGAAATATGCAACATGATAATACGATCTAACATTTTTTTATGCTATACTAAGGTAATGTTGTTAATATGGGAAATATTTTTTTTTTTGGCAAATGTCTTCTATATGACATTTTGAAGTCTTAAATGTCTCGAATTAAAAAGTTCGCAAGTTGTCTATAATAATACGTGCTTGTATTCATTGCCCAAATAGTCTGTAGATTTAATTATAAAAATTTCTATAAATTTAATTTGGAGAAAGGCTATGCTAAGTGTCGTAACCAATTTTTTGAAAACGGGAATCGACTAGGGGTTTTGAAAACGAAAATAAAAATAGGAGTCGCCATCGATCTTTGTTAGGTGTGATCGAATCACCTTTATTTTAATAAAACATTTTGGTTTACTAAAATAACATTTTTGGTATACAAAATTTGAGATAACGGGTTCGGGAGTTGGTTACGTACGAGGAAAGATTAGTACTCTCGTCACATCCAAAATTGGGTTTAACAAAATTGGTAATGTTGAGTTTAAATTTGGTAAAATCCTAGAATTTGAATGGTGAATGTTAGTACGAGATTAAATATGTAATGTTAATTAATAAGTAATATAAATAGTTTAACAAACATGAAAATAGTGATGAGTATAAATGTGACATAAACTTGGGCCAAAATATTGTTGTTGAGAATTTATGTATTTTGATAGTAATGTGACAATGAATGGCATGGTCATATGAAATTAAAATGAATGATTTGAGAATAAAAGAGAGAGTGGAGAAACTAAAGCAGAAACTTGTGTAGTAACAAGAATTTGGTTAGTGAGATATGTTGTAAAATGTCAAGGATTATGTTATGGTAACTTCAAGAGTCGAGAGGTGATTGAGTGCTTATAGAGCTTTTATGAAAAACTATATTGAGATGTAAACATAAGTGAATTCATTTATAACAACATCTTGTTAATATAAAAAATTTCTTATTGAATTTGAGTACACGAGAGTACAAACTCTCGGATTGAAAATATGAAATGTTAATGTCACATTGTGAAATGACAAGTGACTATTTGTATGGTTAAGTGTTGTAAGGAGTATGCAAACATATGCAAATAAATGTATGTGATTATGAAAATGTGAAATGAGTATTGAAAATGAGATATGTGAATATGAAGGGTCTAAAGACCCCTTAATACGTAGAAATGGGTTAATGGATTTTTTTTTTGACAATATTGAATCATGCAAACGTGTCAAGTTTTATCTAAATTATTTCTAAGCCCATGTAAGCATGGTAGAAATATTAGGATATATGCCAATCAGGGTCATATGTATATGGTTTTCATCGAAGTTCTGTACTAGTGATATCTGGGGTTTGAAGTTGTGTGATATGTTTTTCGGAGTTCCGTTATGATACCATTGGTTGAGTGTAACACCCCCGACCCAACTTACGAGTATCGGCTAAGTCAAAGGCATTACATTGATCACCGAAGTGATCTTGTAAAGTCCTTGATTTGAATTGGATTGTATGAAAATCGCTCTTCTGTTTTAAAGGAAAACATCCATTAATTAAACTGACTTTGCTTAGCAATTCAATCACAATATTATTAATGTGAAGTTTTGAAAAACGGTTAAAGTTAAAAAGACTTTTCAAAACTTAAAGTATTTGTAAAGCAGTGGAAAATATTATTAAGAATAATAATTTTCTAAACCAAATAGCATGCAATTATTAGAGTAATAACTAAATATCATGCTTAGAGTTAATAAGCTAAACAATCCCAAACCTAAGATATAAAAACAAGAAATAATTAATAATTACAACCCTAAAAGCGATTAAAGAAAACTTTAATGGAAACTTTAAAAATAATAATAAAATAACGAGTTGCTAGTCCGAGGTTCTTCCAATGTCGTATCGAGTCCTAGTTCCCCGCATTACCTGAGAGGTAAGGAAAAAGTGGGAGTGAGCTTATGATAACTTAGTGTGAGTCTAATTTTTAAACCACTGCATATGATCCTACAAATAGTAAATAATTCAATTTATAACAATGTAGCAATTAAGCATAATGCAAGGAACATTCAGTTAAATCAATGCATGTACAGGTTATATTCATGATGCAATTCAATTTTAGTTTTAAGTTCCCACCCATCCATCCTATTTGCCATTGAGCATTACTCAACACACCAAAACACATGTCAAAAATTGACCATCTCGGATTTCCCAGTGACGATGGTCGTTCACTTGTCTTCTGTGACGATGACTTTTACTACAATAACTTACCATCCTAGTTACTCGATTTTGATGGTTTTTTAAACTATCATCTTGGTTTACCCGGTTTTAATGACATTGTTGCCTACTTTGTGCAATATTGACTTTCAGTACGGACTTAAATTATCACTTTCTCCTAAGGAACTCTTCTGTCCTCATACTCAATTCATGTAATCATGCGCTTAAATTCAACATGTCATGCTATTTATCAATCAAAAATCGATTACTATGCTTATCAAGCACATTTACCTTTCAATACGGTATATGAATTTTCATACTAACAATCATTGGCATGTATTTATGCAATTAACTCATAACAATTGCACATATGCAATTACTTTATGCGAAGTAAAACAATTTCACATATACAATTTCTTCATGTGTATTAACATTGGGATATTAACATGCCTAGTTTGGCTAACACATACATAACAGGTTAATATATAGGGTTCGCACCACAAGGTTCACATATATAGGGTTCGCACGTATGGGATCTCACACATTAAATCACATACTATATAACATGGGGTTTGCATACTACGTCATACTATATAACATGAGGGTTCGCATACTAAAACTAGTAGAGTTAGCATGTATAAAACATATAGGGTTCGCATCTATGCATTAAGGGATCACATATATAGGGGTTCACATAAAAGAGGTTTGCTTATAGGGGTTCGCATACAGAGGTTCACATACATGGACTCACATACAGGGGGTTCACACATACAAATTACTTACTTTTTAATATTTTCATTAATCATACACCATGATTTAAGTTTAGATCTCACCCCTAATTTGAAGACACAAAAACCTTAATTGGATGAGGGGTTCGACAAAATTCTGGAAGAAGAGGGATGCGATTGGAAAATCTTGAAATCTTTTAATAACCCTAATTGCAATGAGGGTTTCGATAATGAAGAAGAAGAAGAAGAGAGAATTTGAGAGCTTTTCTTGAGAAATCTTCTAAATATGAATTCTAGGTTTTGAATAGATTAACTATTTATAAAAATTTTCTTCCCTATATGATTAGGAATTAATTTAGAAATAGAGTTGATTTAAATTAAGGACTAAAATAATTTAAAAAAAAATTTTGGGTTGGGCTAGTTTGAAAATTCGATACTTGATAAGGTAAAAATAAGAAAATAAAATATTTTGGCTGAAAAGTGCATAAAGTATTTCAAACTTGGGATCTAAGAGAAATTTAAGACTTTACCACTAAACCCGTAGGCTTATTCTTGTTAAAGTTCCTTAACAAAATTAATTTTTAAGGCATTTTAAATTCTTTTACCCTATGTTTAAAAAAATATACATTTTATTCCTATTTCTTCTAGCCCTATTTTTGGGATGTGACATCGAGCATTTGTTGCTGGCCTTTGGGCTTATATGATTTGGAGTTTTGTTGCCTTCAGGCATTCCACTTTATGTTTATGGGAGAATGTGGAGTCCAATAGTGTCCAATTCCTATTTTACTAAGATTACAATGGGCATAAATTTAAAATTTGTAAAATATAGTAGAAATAAATGAAAATGAAAAGTATGTCAAGAATGAATCAAGTATGTATTTTATAATGAAATCTAGAGTCCATAAGTAATAAGTGAATAAAATCAAATTTATAAGAGATTATAAAATTCAAGTTTAAGCATGAAATAAGCTCTAAGGGATTAAGGCTTACATTACAGTAGGCCATGTTAAAAGTAAGTTAATAATAAAGACATGAATTTAAGAAGAAGAAGAAATGAATTCTAAAGGCTAGTTTATTTGCTAAAAATAAAAATTGAGTGCAAGGGAGATGCAAATTGGTACTTAAACTATGTCTCTAATAGCATTAATGATAGAGTTAATTGGTAATAAAAGCAAGAAGTCTTTAATATGAATAAATCATTCCATGAGACAAGGTAAGTTGGGTGTCTTTCTTGAGTATTTACTAAGCTTTTTAAACTTAACATGTTAGTGGTTTAAAACATGTAGGTAATAGATTCGATGAGAAGTTTAAGATATGAGCTTGGGAGCTTCGCATCACTCCTTGTTAAAGGTTGTTATGTATATATAATGTTTGTTACTGTATGAGAATTTTAGCATGTACATAAGGACTTAGTTTTGAATAATATTTGAAAAATCGATTTGTAACTTGAATTCTTTTCGATTTTCTTAGAGTAGTCTTATTTTGCCATTCATTTCATATGCAAGTATACCATGTATTTTTGCATTTTAAATGAGCTTAGAAATTGATTTATAGTGTTTTGAAACTCATTGAAATGATATGACAATGTTTATGGAAGTATGAAATTATGAATGGTTACGGTACCACATGAGCAACAATTTATAACGCCTAGGCAGCAACTTAACAATACTAGTATTAACTTATATAAGTTTTTATAATCAAAACTACATATTGTTTGCATTGTTAATCTAAATATTATGTTGTAGATGTTAGTTATGCAAATGCAAAAGGGTTTTTGCACCATATCGAGGGGTATGCTACTGTTTGAGAGAATGAAGTCAAATACAAGTACAAGAGATGGTTCACGAACTTTTTAATTTGAGACATTCAAAGTTCCAAAATGTGGTTGAGAGGACATTTTCTATTCTAAAAAAAAGATTTCTCATAGTAACAACATTACCTCAATATAGCATCAAAAAACAAGGTTGAATCATATTAAAATGTTGCATACTTTATAACTTCATTCGTAGGTGGAATTGGAATGGTCCATACTTTGAAAAGTACTTGGAAGAAAGAAATCTGGATAATCTTAATGATATAGATTCGGATTCAGATGATGAAGAACTCAATCAAGGACCAATAGATTAGGGATGTCAATGAGACACTGGTGCTCACAAGCTACTCGAGTTCGACTAAAAAAAAATTCGAACTCAATTTGGTAATTTACCGATTGAATCAAATTCGAGCTTAGTAATACTTGACTCAAATGACTTGTGAGTCTTATCGAGCTTTGCATATTTGTATATTATTAAATTAAGTTATTGTCTTTAATATAAATTATTAACCCTAAGCTTAATTATTAAGTCAAGTTCGAGCTCGAATATTGGTAAATGAGCTTAATCGAGCTTAAGCTCGAGTAGCTCGATTATATCTCAAACTAAGCTCGAGCTGAGTATCGAGCTCCAAATTTTGAGTTGAGCTTGAGCTTGGTTGTATTTGAGCTTATCTTGTTACACCCTAATGATGACAATGAGTATATATTAAAGAGGTAGTAGCCCAATAAATGAAATGCTAGAGCAATTAGAAAAAAATTACATATAATGTTTGTTTTTCTTGTTATTTTTAATATTAATCTTATTATGAACTATTTTCTTGTACTAACATATTACATATGATTATTTAGTTTTAGTTTTGGTTACTTGTTTATAAATTTTTAATTGTACTAACAATTTTTATAGTAATTAATATTTTTAAAAATATAAATTTTTATAGCAATAAGTATGACTCTTGAAGACAGATAGAAATTGTGATACATGGTTTAAATTAAAATATATTGAGTAGCATTTTACCTCACTTTGCATGAGGTGACTCTAACCTTAAGAACTCAATTTAAGTCTATTTATAGACGACGTATGTAACAATCCGAATTTGACCCTAATCGGAACGGTGGTTTTTGGGACCACGAATTCGAGTTTAGAAAATTTTTAGATATTATTTTCTGTGTTTTTTATATGTGTATTAATGTGTGTGAAAGTTTCGTAAGAAAATTTTATCATTTGAGTGTTTATTTTGACAAAAAGGACTTAATCGTGTAAAGTGTAAAAGTTGCATACTATAGTGAAAAGTGCTAAAGTGATAATGGCTTTTTAATATGAGGTACTAAAAGGGCAAATAGCCCATTTTTTAAGTTAGTGGGTGGTATACGACAATAGTAACCTTAAGTTATATGTTATAAAAATTATTATTAAAAGGTTAATTTAGTAATTGTTAAATAAGTTTAATATATCTTAAAATAACACAAAATAAAGCCACCATCTTTTAGCTTTTCTCTTGGCCGAATATTAGAGAAAGAAGAAAGCTTTGGATTCTTTTGATTTTCGGCATTTCTAGGCTTAATTTCAAGGTATGTTTTCGGTTGGTTTTCGATAATTTTTACGTTTTTGAGATCGTTGCTTCGAATACTTCAAGACCCATGCTTGAATTTTTGATTTTGATGTATATTTTGAAATGTGCCATTGATGAGCTCATGAGTTTTATGATGATAGTTAATGAATTATGAAAGATATATGTTAGATTAATATGTTTTGTATTAAGATTTTTGGTGAAATTGAGTAATTAGGACTAAATTGAGAAAATAAATTTTTGAGGGGCTAAAATGCATAATAAATGAAATAAATGGACTTGTATAGTCCCTATGAATTTTCAGCCCTTAGATTGTGTAATGAAATTTTGTGTATTTTGTGTTTTGTGCAAACAGGACTAAATTGTAAAAATGTGAAATATTAGGGGCAAAATGGTAATTTTCCTATTTAGGTGTTTTTGGATTAAATTGAGATGAAATGTACTTGAATTAGCTTATTTTAAATATGTTTAGATCAAAAACAAAGAAAATCAGATTTGGATCGGGGAAAAACGAAAGTTTACGAATAGCCGGTCTTCGTCGTCCTTCGATAGTCGAGTTAAGTCTTTAAGCAAATTAATTTCATAAGAATTGATTATAATCTAGCATATATGTTAAATTATGAACTTGTGGAATTAAACATGTTAAAACCGCATGTGAGGAAGTAATTTAGCAATGTATGTAATCGAACTCATTGAGGTAATATGTGAAAGTGATATTGAATTATATAGGATATATGTGATATTGGTAAGGTGTGAAAGTGATATTGAATTATTGAAATATATGTGATATTGATAGTATGTGATGTGAATGAGATGACTCAATAATATGAATGTTCGGGCTTGAGCCTAGTAGGCCTTGTCTTAGGTGAAAGATTATCGAGCTTATTGCCTAGCGTGCCTTGTCTTGGTGATTTATATCGAGCTTGAGCCTAGCAGTGCCTTGTCCGATTATCTTATCGGGCTTAATACCTAGCGGGCCTCGTCTGGTGAATTATATCGGCTTATTGCCTAGCGGGCTAAATGCCGATGTTCGAACTTCGGACCTTGAGTCTAGTAGGTCTAGTGCCAGTATGTGAGATTCGGGTAAATGCCTAGCAGGTTTTATACCGGTGAGTTGAAATTCCAAGCTTAGATTATGTACTAGTAAAGCCATGAAATGAATCAAGTGAGCCTAAGCATTTGAAAATGAATTGGTTAATTCGGTTACAAGGTATGTGCTAGTCATATTCATGTATTATATATATATATATGTGATGATAATAAGTAAATGAATTGGTGAAGGAAATGTGATATACAATTGGTAGATGCAAATTGTGTATAAACTATGCCATGAGAAAATTGGTTATATGAAAGCATAAAGTGGTTAAAGGTATTCGTATAAGTATATTGATATGAATGATACTAATTGATCCTGTATATTCAGCCTTATGCTTATGTTTACATGACATATTGGGATTACTTTGATGCCATGTATACGAATGTATGAAATGTCAAATGGATATATATATATATATATATGTGAATATATTTCTGTTATGTGAAATTACTAAGTGTAAAGTATATACTTATTGTATATACATATATATGTGATCCTATTGAGTTATGTGTAACGAAAAATATGAGTAGTTGGAAAAGAGTATTTAATCTATATGTGAACTATATGATGAGATTATAAATTGAAGTCTAAAGGTAAAATAGTGATGATGGTTAAGCTAAATGAGCTTTAGCTTTCGACATTAGTAGATCATTTAAGTACTAAGCTTTGAAATATTGATATTAGATGCTTGGATATATGAGAATTTAAATGAACATGTGTTTATGTAATTAAAGAGGTAATTCGGATGTACACGACCCTTTACTTGTTTGAATATTTATGTGAACTTATTGAGTTTCATGTATGTGTATTATGAATATATTATAAAGAAAGGATGTTTTATATTTTGAATTTGAGGTTGAGTTGGTAAGTTGTATACTAATGGTAAGGAAATGATAAGTGTTATGTTAAGTGAGGTAAAAGCATTCGGTTTTGAAGGACTTTCGAGTTAAGCTGTTTTATTCAATGTTATTACTTGATTGTTTTAATATGTTAGAATGTCCAATTGGTATATTATGATTGCTTAAGACTTACTAAGCTAAATTAGCTTACTCCGTGTATTCATCGTTCTATTTTATAGATTTTGATCAAGCTAAGAGCTCAGGGGATCGTCATCAAAGTCATCCACACTATCAACCTATTTTGGTACTTTTAAGTTTGGATTTGAAACTAAAGGCATGTATAGGCTAGACTAAGTTTTGAGCTATGAATTTGTTCTTGTATATATTAGCCATGTGAAAATGGCTTAACTTGGATCATTAGAATTAGACTTGGCTTTATGAGTTCGTGATTGAGTGTTTAATGTGTTTGGTTATATCAATTTGATTATGACTTCACTATATGTAGTATATGATTGCTATATTTCGTAAATAATGTGGTGTATGAGTTGATATATGTATATGATGGATATGGCAAGTATGTTCTGATTAGTTGTAATGGATAGTTAAAAGAATATGATATGAAGTTCAGGTATACTAATATGTATATGCGACTTAGGTGTACAATAAGATGTTGTTTGTGTTTTAATGTTTCTTTTAATTTAATGGCTGAATTATGGTATTTTGGTCTTTATTACTTTCGGCCTGGCATTTAAGCACCATGGTAGTGTTTTTCATAATGAGATTGTGCGTGTGACAGTAGTATGATTGACTTATGTTATACATGTCAGGCATAGGATCAAGTATTTATCTCACCTTAGAAATATATCTTATTGAATATCACGTGTGTGTTGGATATTCATATGACTTGACCGAAATGTTGAGGTGGTTGATAAATGTGGTTCTATTATGCATGTTTTGATAAATCATGAATGGAAAGTTCATTATGTAGTAGTTGGTTATATTTATGTAATTTGAAACAATAGGTTGAAGTTGGGAAATGATTAGTACCATATTGAATGTGTTTGGATTAATGATTGATGAGGATTTCTTGTGAAGTGATTAAATGAAACATAAATTGAGAAGATAGTATTATAACAAAATTTGCATATTCGGTTATGTTCTTATAAATAAATTGAGACGTACTTTGCTAAGATGAGTTTATTTAGTTTATTTGAATATGATTGAACAAGATACCATGCAACTATACATATGAATGTTTATATTTAGTGATTTCTATTTATTTTAAGAAAAGCCATTACAAGTATGTGTACATTCGGCTAATGTGGTTTAAAAGATCAAGTGGATGATATTCATTGTTAATTATATTGATGAGTTATTTGTGAATTTCATTAAAGGGATTAAATTTTTGTATGGTATTATCTAAGCATATTCGTGTTGTTTAATTTGCTTCTGGATGAGACTATATGAGCAGTAATTGTTTATGGCTATTTGTGTTTTGTTCGGTAATACCTTACAACCCAATCCGGTGACGGACAGGGGTTAAGGGTGTTACAATGTATTTCATGGGAAAGGTGTTAAATTCAATGAGCAAATATGTTCATTGCAAGAAACTGTTATTCACTTTAGAGTGTGTTCACCTATAATTGGTAAGCTGAGTAGTGAGAGTGAGTTTGATTTTATTGAATTAGGGTAAAACTCTATTGAGTGGTTGGGGTTGGACTTAAATCATTACTTTGTATAAAGAAGTTGTCGTGTTCTATTATAACGAAAAGCAACCTATTGCTAGACATTGTTTTTCAATTGGAATTCATCTAAAGTAACCGGTACATCTTTGAGCTTATAATGGAGAAAGGATTGTATGAAACTATTATTTCACGTCATTCCTATCCTTTTCCAATAGGAGCATGACAAATCAGATTTTTCCTCCTGATTTTTAGCTTTTTTTCTCTTGAAAAAAATTCAAATCCAACTAAAAATAGTTTCTCTGTAACGCCCTAAAATTCTTATTTCTGTTGTTGTGAAAATATGATACACAAATGTGTATCTGCTTTAGTGGTTAAGTGTTCTGGGTGTGTGTGAGAGGTCTTAAGTTCAACCCTTAGCTTTGGCAAATTTTGGTATTTTTCTGATGTAAGCCTTATACTTGCTTAGTGGGCTTATATTTAAATGTCTGTAATTCTACATTAGAATAAGCTTGTTGGTTCAAGTGGTAAAGGAGTCTATGCGTTGTGTGGAGGTACTATGTTTGAATCATTGCAAGAGCGAGGAGTTTATATTTTGCTCGATTGGTTGGGGGAGTTTTGGTTGTGTCGAAACTCTTGATGTTAGTGGGTTAGTGGAGAGATTTTAGGGATGTGGAAAATAAGATTATACCAGATTTTATCTAGTATTTTATTTTCTTTTTGAAATTTCTAGCCTTCCCTAATTTTCACGTTCTTCTTTTTCCCATCTCCCACTCATTTTCCTTTTCTTCCTTTTTGCTTTCGGTAGTCGTAACTTTGTCAAAATTCTGTCTTGCAATTCCGAATCTTAGTTCATCGGTGTTCTTGTTGTTCAGTAAGTGGATCTAACACTTTTGTAATCTCGTTTTCCAAAGTACCGTAGGATACTTATGTAATAGTTTTAGCAGCGGCAAGTTACGAAGTTCGGGGATCTCCTCTCACGGATTTTTAATTGAAATCGTTCTGAGTATAAGGGGTAAGTGTTGGATGTTGTTTGGATTTGTTGTTGGTTTCGTAGTTTTGATATAATCTTGGTTTAGGTCTAATTCTGAGCTTGGGTATGTCGATTATAGGTTCTGGAAGGCTCGGGTGTGTTTCCGCATCAAAATAATATCAGGTGTGTACCCGAAAACGTAGAAAATAAGATTCGACAAAAGCCGAAATTGCAAACTGTCGATGCCACATGGGCGAGGCGTGTGCAATAACACGACCGTGTGATCGACGAAGGTCAGGCCGTGCATAAGACACGGCTGTGTGATGGCCAGGGTGTGGTCGTGTGGGCCCACACGGCCAGGCCACATGAGCGTGTGAGCCCATTTAACTGAAATATGTTCTAAGGTTGCACGAGTCGCCTAAGTCGACTATGAACCTACTATAGGGTCGGTAAGTACTACTTAGACCCTTAAATGCGTGAACTGTATGTATGATGTATGTATTGAGCATGATGATTATATGAATGAATACTGAACTGTATGTATAACTGATATTCATGTATTAGCATGTCATATACTGTATGTTGCATTGCATTGGGTTGGGATGTTGATGTTTGGAGGAAGTGTACTGAAAGGCTCTTAAGCTTATTATCTGGCAGCTCAGCTGCAATTTACTGATTATGTGCCGCATTCGGTACTACTTAGAGTGTAGGGATGGGTGGGTGTTTTAAACCCCACATGGAGTGTAGGGATGGACGGAGATGGTGTGTAGAGGCTGGTTGGGTAGGACTCTGATTACTGATTAATGCATATCTGATACTGAAACTGAAATGGGCTAAGGCCCGAACTGCTACTGAAACTAAAATGAGCTTAGGCCCAGACTCAGACTGCATTTGGCTGTTTGTTGTGATTGACTGTATGCATGTCTTCTGTAGGGATTACACACTGAGTTTACGTAAACTCACCCCTATCTATTTTATCTGTATAGGTAATCCCCAGTCTTAGATGGATCGGTGCGGCGGAGGACTCAATGGTGACCACATATCTATCGAACTACGTAAAGTCTATTTATGATTTTTAATTCCTTTTATTTTTGGGGTATTTTTGATGTAATTTGAACTCTTGGACTGTTTACCCATATTTTGGTTTTTAACTATTTCCATGGGCTTTTAAACTGTAAAACTCAACGAAAACTTGGTTTCATTTAAAACAACGATTTTCTAAATGCGAATGGTTGTCTTTAAATATCACGGTTTTGAAAGCTTCCGCCATAGTATATGTTTTTAAACGAATTAAATTAACGAGAAAATGATTTTGAAATCAACGAGAGATTAATAGAAGATAATAAACGGAAACGGTTTTAACTTGATAAATTCGCTTTCAAATCCCATTCCATGGGACATCATCAGATTCGACTATAATTTGTCATGTTCTTATTGGAAAGAGATAGGGATAGGGATGACGTGGAATAATAGTTTCATACAATCATTTCTCATAAGAATAAATCTATTTATAAGTTTTATGCTAGACTATATGATATAACTAATAAAACATTTTTTCCCTTATTACATAAACAAGTAATTAACAACAAAAAACCTTCACCCTTTTTTTTCCCCTCTTAAAACTGCATTTCATATTGTTCATTCATTGGATGCAAGAATTGGAAGAAGTGAGGGTGAAAGCTTAATATGAAGCAGCAGAAGCCTGCACCGGGAGACAGCTCACTTCACCTACTTTGAAGGCCCTCTATTGCAATTTTCCACTGGGATGCTCTTTGTTTTGCATCCTCAAACCAAAATACCTTTTTTGGCTACAACACCAAATATATAGATCAGAAAGAGCAAGTTTAAATGGAGTTGAGAGGATTGATTTCCATCCTATTAGGAGAAGCTAAGAGTCTTACTGTGCAAAGCTTGAAGTGTGATGGACTTGAGACTTGGATGCTGAGGTCATCAGAATTGTCGGACCAAATAATGTTTGCTTTCACCACTAAATTTGCAGGATCAACATATATCAATTTTGGCTTGTTGGTAAGAATAAGCTGAACCTTCTTGCTTGTTAACTTTCGTACTTTTTTTACCATTGAGATCATAAGAACAGATTCTCCTGGTTCCAAAAATTGTTGCCTGTTAACATCATACAAATACATATTAGATTACGAAAATTTGCATGCAAAACTACTGTATCCTAGAAAATGAATGGTTCACTACAGATACAATAATGGACAAGCTTACTGCAAGCAAAAGTGATGTTGATGCAAACAAGAGAGATTGAGAAATACCATCTTGAATCGAAGGATTCAATTGAGGTAAGTCTAGTTATACTGCCATCATTCTGTCTAGCTGAACCATTTCCAATGGGGGTAGGATTCCCTGATGAATCACTATGATCATCACCTTCACTTGATCCACCCTGAAAATAGTAATACTATTTTACAACTCTGATGCAAAAACTCCATCATATATAATGAGTGCAAGCTTGTGCTTGTGACATCTTACCCCTGTCTCTAAAACAAGCTCAGGAGGAGTTTGTGTTCTTAAATTACTCCACTCAATTCTCCTAAAGAAAGGATGCGTTTTCAGTGCGGCATAACCATCAGGTCCAGCACCTGGTCGCCTACTGGGATCTAGATCCTGCACCACAGTTGCATACAAAGCGACAAAGTGAAGGATCCATATTCAAACTCACAATTCTTAATTAGGATTGACCGTCTCCTCTCCACCTTAAGAATATCATTTCCTATATAACCTTAGTTCTTATATTATTCTTCAAAAAATGAATAAGCAAAGTAACTTTCAAGTTCTATGAACTAGAATTCTTTATAGGAAATTGGAAAGAATACCATAGGATAAAATCTATTTGCGTGTTTCCTTATATGTAAAGATATTACTTCAGAAACAAGGGGAAAACCTTTGTTTGCAGGAAACATGTAAGTTACCACATTGGAGATAAAAGGGGAAAAAAAACATTCACAGAGTCTAAATAAGAACCAAGAAAAGCCAAAATAGTTGCAGAGAGGTGGGAGGAAACATAAGATTAGCTTCATAGCAAATCAATTAGCTACATGCCAGCAAATAATAGGCCCAAACACATCCTTCACATGTTTCATTGCTCCAGAGATAAAAACTCGAGGCTAAAATCAAATATAGATAACTTGTAAAAATACCTCTATTAAGAGTTTGGGACTGACCTAAAAAGCCACCTCCCCTCCACAACTTTCATCCCCAATTGGTGCCTATAACCCATATATTCAAAATTTTTGTAGTTTTGTCTTGACTTATATGGAGCAGTAATTAGAACTCTTATCAGTCATACATTTGGTATGGGTTTAAATTGGAATAACAAAACATGAACCGTCTGATGGATTTTGAATCGATTCACTTCGAATGGAGCGAATTTTTTTATTGAAAAATGGACGTGGAGTGAGGCAAATTTTTTCTTTTGGATAATGGGTATGAAACGGTTACAGTAATTGCTTTCCCTGCCCCGATCCATCCCACTATATAAAATTACAATTGTATCAATATATATATAAACTATTAAAAGGGTAAAAATGTAATAATGTGAAAAAATAATATATTTTATGTTTTAAATTTTTTGAAGAATTATGTTTTGAATATTTCTTAACTTTAAAAAGATTAAAAATATTAAAGATAAATAGCAAAAGTTTAATTGAAATGGGACAAAGATGGATGTATCTAATATCTATAGAAGTAGTAGTGATTTTCAAGATTATACATACATAATAGAGCGAGGCTGGTTGTGGAATAGAGCTTGCCAATTGTGGAGCGAAAGTGGATTTAACTATATTCGCCCTACCCTGCTCTATTATCACCATGTTACCCACATTGCCCTATTATTGTATCAAAAAACTCTTTGTAGTTTTTGAGTGTACAATAAATATTTTTAGAACCGAATTAGTGTTTGAATTGATCAAACTATTGATTCCTTATTTAATTGGTTTAAACCAAATAAATTGTTTAAAAAATTTAAAAAATTAACAAAATAAAAATTAATTTAACTATAGGTTTTAAGTGGTCCATACTAGTTCATGGGTCAACCAATTTTACACCTCCCACCATCTGAAACCCGCTGATTCTTAGTCCAATCAGTTGGGTCCGCCAATCTGATTCATATACACTTAACTCAAGAAACTTGGCTAAAAAATAACAAAATAGATTGACCAAATGTATGTTAGTTACAGAGCTGCAATATTCAGTAATTTTCATTTTCATCATAAATGTCTAAAAACAACACTTAACAGAAGAACTAAAAAGATCTACAAAAAGTCTTAAGCAAACAAGTTTTGTGAATAGTAGAAACCAAATACATCATGCGTAAAAGTAAATCTTACCAATAGCTTTTTAATGAGGTCTCTGGCTTCTTCAGAAAAATAATCTGGCAATCTTATATCTCTGGCTATAATTCTTTGAAATATAAGCCATTCACTTGTATCTTTAAAGGGAGAAGTCCCTGAAAGCATTTGGTACAAGGTGCAGCCGAGTGCCCAGAGGTCATTTCTGTTTGAATATGATCAAAAGAGAAAACTGTATTACCCTAGGAAGAATAGATGAACAAGATCAAGGAAAATAACCAAGCTAATTACAAGATTCTATACTTTCATTATCTGGAAAACCAAGTGATAAGGATTTTTTTTTAAAGGTGGAAAGGGGGATTAAAGAAAAAAAAAATTCAAGAAATTAGTTGTAAAAAGCTTAAGATTCCATTTCAAGTTTGACAATTTTAATCTGGATAATGAAACAAACTAATGATGAGATCGAAGGTCTGTTACCCAAAAGTTGCTGGAGAAGAGTTCAAGACTTCAGGAGGAACATAAGCGGCTGTCCCCACAAACGTGCAGGCCTTATCATCTGTAATGGGTATTACAAATAATGTTAGCCTTAAAAATTTTTCTTTTCCTTTTTCTTTAGGGGGAATGATAAAATCATCTCTTTTTTTTTACCTGACGATGCATTAGGAAGGACTGTTATTCGGGTATCCTGCATGGGCTTTACACTGCCAAAGTCAGCAATCTTGATATGCCCATCTTTAGTAAGAAGCAAGTTCTCCGGCTGCCATGCAACAATGATGTAGAATTTTACCAATGTTGATGTAACATAGTATGCATGAACTGATAACAACACTGGAACACAACATGCATGCTTGAAAAATACCTTAATATCTCTATGTATCAATCCCATGTTGTGTATATATTCAAGAGCATCTACAACCTCTGCAGCATAGAACCGAGCTTCATCCTCCGGTAACCGACCTTTCTACACAAAATATATGATTGATATTGAACCACAAATAAACCAGTATAGATAGGAGCAAATGCTAAATCACAACTCAAGAAATTCTGGCATTTACTATTATAAAAGGTTGACAACATTACTCGATGAATTTCAAGAAGGGTCTAAAAGTGATTTTTTATTAGAAATTTTTATCAAAGATGAAGTATGCATGACTATCCCAGATTGCCATGAATTTGACAGGAAAATAGGAACAAAAAATCACTAGATTCACGATAATTCATGGAGGAACCAATTCAATGACATGCTAGAAGAAAAAAAAGCGAATACAATGCATGAATTTTCCATTAACAGTAACTTACTCTGTTTATTTGGTCAAAAAGTTCTCCACCTTCACAGGGTTCAAGTGCCATGTCTTCAGAATATAACAAAGAAAACAGCGTCAAGCAAAAAGCAAAACTGAATGAAGTGACAAGAGTTAACTAATGGAAGAAAATTTGGTGTAAACACTGATTAAGTAAACAAGTATGCACATGATACAAATTAAAGATACAACCAAGAAGACTTACACAGTGAGAAATTATCTTGAAATGTAAAATAGAGTCGCATAATACCAGGATGGTCCAGTTGGTCAAGCACGATACGTTCCAATTTTACGTAAGCTGTTTTATTTTCCTTGGTGATGAACTTTTTGTCCATGATCTTTAAAGCATACACTATTCCTGTATCCTTCTTCTTCGCCTTCACAACCTGATAGCAACATTAATATGATATTCAGAACAATACCAATGAAAATGACGAGTAAACATGGAAAGCGAAATCTCGAAAAATATTATCATCCGGGATAAATTTCAAAACTACATATGAATTTCGATCCAGTAAGCATAAAACTATGATCTTGATTTAAATTTCACATGCCGTTAACATTGTTACATATCAACATTTTGCATTTACATATAGCATATACAAATAATTATATTTGTCCACCACTTAAATGTTATGATTGAACCAAAACAAAAGTTTCAAGTGTACAATTACATACAAATATACAAATTTTGATACCAAGTTTATGTATATATACATATATATTCTTCACAAACTAACATACCAAGCAATCACCATCACCATACAAACTTTGTTATCTTAAGAACATAAATTGCATTTGATGCTTGTAAAGGAGTCACAGAAAACATAAACATATAAGTTTGTCATGTTTGGATTATTCCTTATCACTCTTATGCAATGGTAGTGCTCAAATAAAGGAAATAAGTTTACTTCAGTCTCAAATTCTCAGAACTTGGAACAAAAGTACCAAGATTCCTTTTTTTTTTTTTTTTTGTCAGTAAGTAATTTAGATTCTGGGATGGTGGAAAAAGAAACTAGCGAAAAGGGCAAAAGAGATAATCATAATTTAAAAAGGAAAGCAGTTGGGAAGGCATGTCAAGTTGAACCATTAGTGCTTTGCTGGGTATGGCTATTATAAGTTGGACCAATATAAAATGTCTATAATCCAAAGTTGTTATGATTCTCCTATTAGACCTAGTCTACGTTTGGTTCGTTGTAATAGAAAAGAGTTGTAATCAGTAATTTAACCAAAAAAATGATTTATCATTCAATGAATAAGAGAAAAATACTATTCCATTCCCTCAACCAAACATAGAATAATAGATTTTCCATTCTTCCTTCTTACCAAGCAATAGCCTATCAAAATATCATAATAGTATTCCCTTCTAATAAGTAGAGACATAATCAAATATTACTATTCAACAAAATTTTATTTTTCTTTCCTTTGCACCAAAATTTTAGAGGGTGTTTGGATGAATAATTTTAAATTTTAAATATTTTATTTTTTAGTTAAATAATTATTTTAGAAAAAATAAGTTAATAAAATTTTAAGAATTAAAAAAATAATTATAAAAAGATAATTTCAATAATGATATCATTAGATTAATATTTTAATAAAATAATTTTTTAAAAGTTATATATTAAAATTAAATAAAATAGTTTTTGAAGTTTAAGTTTAGCTAATATATCAAAAAGCCCTTAAATTATTACATTTTGTTTAAACAATCACAAACTATTTTTATAGTTAAATAAGCTCATAACCTATGAGTTTTATTAATAAAAGCCCTTTTATTTTAATATTAAAATAAAATTATTTTGAATTCAGACTCTTATCTTAATTTCTTATCGGCATGCATTTTTCACATCAACATAAAATATAAGAGATAATCAAAATTTTCAAAACTATGATTAAGTTTCTTATTAGACCTAATCATGGGCCAGCCCACCTGTCTAGACTCGAAGGTCCACTCGAAAAGTAGAAGGATTTGAGCAAAAATATAGACCCGAAAAATGGGCTTGGACAAAAAATAAAATTCGTGTTCTAAATAGGCTGGGCATCGGGTAAGATTTTTTGGCCCGAGCTTAGCCCGAATTTGCCTAAAAAATTTTCACTGTTGTTTTGTTGTCATTTTAATGTTGTTTTGCTACCATTTTGCTATTATATTGCTACTATTTGTTGTTATTGTTTGAATATTGTATAACTCTTTTTTTTTTTGCTATTATTTTAGAGACATTTACTTGCTAAGTTGCAACTATCTTAATATTATTTGAGTAAAAAGACTTTTTTTAATGTACTTTCAATTTGTTGAGAAAGATTTATTTTAATCTTTTTAGTGCATTTGATGTATTATATAAAAAGAATAATATAAACTTTTTTTAGTACAAGTTAGGCTTGAGTTTAGCTTTTTTTTTTTAATTTGGGTCGGACTTGAATAAAATTTTAAACTTATTTTCCAGGTAGAGTTGAGCTCAGGCCTGGCCCAGCCTATCCCATGATCTGGTCTATTTGTTACGTATATAAGTACTTTCAAAAATTATAAAATATTATTTTATTTTACTTTTAAAAAATATTACTTTATTTTTATTTAATAAACTATTCTCATCAAATTCACATCAATATACAATACAAATTAATTTTTGTACTTTAATATTAAAATCAAGGGATTTCATAGATAAAATTATAGATTAGGAGTTTATTTAACTACAAAATAGTATAAGAGCTTGTTTAAACAAGATATAATAGTTTAAGGGCTTTTAGTTGGTTGACCTTTTAAGTTAAACTATTTTGTTAGTCACTTTAAATAAGGATATTTCTATTTTGGTCACTCAAAATTAATTTTGTTAATTTGGTCACACAAAAAAAAAAAAAACTTGATCAAATTGACCACTCAACTGTTAAAATGGTAACGAAAGATTAATTGTATATTTACATGTAATTTTTAGATGACCAAAATAGTAACAACTTCTATTTAGATTGACTAATGAGATAGTTTATCCTAATTTTAGAATGATCAAAATAAAAGCGGCTTCTATTTAGATTGATCGAAATAGGAAATGAATAGTTAACATTCCGTTACTATTTAACGATAGAATAACCAATTTGATCAATTTTTTTGGGTGATCAAAAGAGGAACAACTCCTATTTAGAGTGACTATCGAAATAATTTACCAAAAAAAAAATATTAAAATGCTCACAAATTTTGAAAATTTCTAATATTTTTAATAAACATACCAATCAAATAAAATTTATTCTAATAATTCCCTCTCCTTACGAAACTATAGGTGATCATGGGCCGGGCCCATAAAAAATTTTAGACCTATTTTTTAGGCCCGAGCCTGGCCCAACCTGGCTCATATTAAATTTTTTTGGCTTTTTTCATTAAATAAAAATTTTTAAAACAAATATTAAAACAAAAAAATAAATAAATAATATGTAAATTTAATAAGTATATTTGATTAAAAATAAAATATATATTTAATATACAATTCGGACCGGGCCAAGGCC
Source organism: Gossypium rotundifolium (assembly GCA_025506655.1). Taxonomy (NCBI): domain Eukaryota; kingdom Viridiplantae; phylum Streptophyta; class Magnoliopsida; order Malvales; family Malvaceae; genus Gossypium; species Gossypium rotundifolium. The sequence goes on along the minus strand of CP106725.1, from coordinate 3,715,976 downwards.
AAAAAAGTTTTACCCGAGACTCAGCTCGTTTTCTAAACGGGCCTCGTTTTTTTTCCCAAACCCATATTTCGGGCATATAGTTTTACCCGAACCCTCTCATTTTTCGTGAGTCGAGTAGTCCAACCCATGATCACCTCTATACGAAACTATGCAGATTTATTTCATTCCTTTTAAGCATATTATATCACAAACTAGATAGTTTGATAATGGTAGCTAAAATTTACCTCAAAAAAGCACAATTCATCACAAATTAACACAACCCATCAAACTAAACAAGCTAGAATATATATATAATCAAACTAAAAAATCCAAGATATATAAGACTAACCTTTGAATAAGAACCAACACCATATATTTTGCCCAAATCAAAATCCTGGATGCAGAAATTCTCCTGAGGAGCTCTAAATGCAAAACTTTTAGATCCCAGAATATCGTGGGAAGCACCACCATCAGGGCTCGAATCATTAGAACTATTATAATCATTATGAATCATCGAATCAACATTCTTCTCCATTTCCGACATATCTCTTTCCAAGCCCTTTTATTATTAATAAAGGGATGATGAGCTTTAATGGAATTCAAATTCCCTAAAGAGAAAGAATTGGATTAGAAATTTAAAAACGGGAAAAAGAAAAGAAAAGAAGTAATAAGAAATTTGATGGAGGAGAAGACAGGAATGGGGATTGAACAAAGTGGAGCTGCCTGGAATTCAATCCTCTCTCCTCCCCTCAACTTTTCTGTTTTCGACGCATATTTGCTTATTTTGCATAAATTATTATTAGCTCTTGTTTGGCAACTGTCAGTCATGCCCCAAAAATTGGGAGGATGAGAATTTTTTCTTTCAAATTTTTTAATTTTGTGAATTATTTATTTTAAAATTTCATTTCATAATTTAATTATAAAACTAAAATTAGAATAGAAATAATTTGATAAAATTTCTTAGGGATTCTATTTTTAATGTGACATGTGATAATATTTTAATTTGAATTGTGAAATTATTGTTATTATTATTATTTTTTTTAATCAGAGTATCCATCACCAATTGCGGTGATTGGTTTCCTGGCTGCATATGTTCTTTTAAGAGATAAACGGCTGATTATAAAATAGATTCAATTTTTATGGGTGGGAACAAATTCCCAACCATATGAAGGGATGAGAAATTTTTTATGAAAAATTTATTTATTTTTCTTTTGATAATATATATTTATTGTTATACCAACACTCTAGTCTTATACCATCTAGGGTACGGCGTCTGCTTTATTTAAGGGCTCATTGGTACAAAGGTTCAAGGAATCATTCTGATCTTGCCCAAATGCTCTAATACTCTGCTACTATATATGCTCAAGGTTAATGTTGCTTGATGATTATTGATAATGCAACTAGACTAAAATCTGGTTTCCTTATTCTTTTATGTATGTAGGGTATTAGGTGAGTATTTGCTGCATGAATTGGTAAAAAAATGTCAAAGAAGAAAATTGTTAGAACATTGAATGTGTCTCGTGAAGTGTTGAATAGAGTGATGCAACACCATAAGTAACACTATGAGCAATTCTGCAAGTGTTGTATATGAGTTGGGAATGTTGAGTTATTGGTTATTTATTTGTAGATTTATACACAGAAAGCATAAGACTTTTCAACTGAGATCGTGACATAACACCAAACATATATGGTGCTATTATATGTTTAATAGATACGAAGCCTATGAAAGAAAGAAGCATAGTCTTTCGACCATCATCGCTGGGCATAACAAACTTACTATTGGTATATTAAAATTGATGTCGCTGCAGACTCCTAGAAGTTGCGTGAATTTAAGCATGTAATGTTGTGGGCTTATTTCTCAGGAGATTGGTAAAAATTAGGGTTGCTGTTGGCCCAGTTCCATTGATCCCTGCACATGTCCTCAATGCTGTATTTGGCTTTCCAATTCAGCTCACGCTCTGCCTTTTCAGTAGAAGCATAAAGTATTTCAGGATCACCGGGTCGCCTGGCAGCAAAAACAAGAGGAATTTTCTTCCCACATGCCTTTTCAAATGCAGCAACCATCTCCAAAACTGATGTTCCTTTCCCACTTCCCAAGTTGTAGACTTCACAGGCTAGTTTCGGATCAGATAGTTTTCGCAGTGCAGCGATATGACCTTGTGCTACATCAACAACATGGACAAAATCACGTATGCAAGTGCCATCTTTGGTGGAATAATCGTTCCCGAAGATAGTCAAGGCAGGTCGTTTCCCAACTGCAACTTGCTGCATGTAAGGCATGAGATTGCTTGGAGTTCCACGGGGATGTTCTCCGATATAGCCACTTTGATGTGCACCAACAGGGTTAAAGTATCTCAGCAATATGATCTTCCACTCTGGGTCTGCATGTTGTATGTCCCTACAAATCTCTTCAATTATAGGCTTGGTTCTTCCATAAGGATTGATAGCAGACACAGGGAACTCTTCTCTACATGGAACCTCCTTTGGCCAACCGTAGACGGCAGCTGATGATGAAAATACTAGATTTTTGCATCCATAGGCTTCCATTACTTCCAACAACGTGACTGCTCCAACAATATTGTTGCTGTAATACATCAATGGTTTCTTCATGCTTTCACCTACGCCTTTCAATCCAGCAAAGTGTATGACAGCATCGATTTTTCTTTCCGTAAAAACATTTTGCAGCGCAGGTTTGTCTCGAAGGTCAAGCTGGTGAAAGTAAAGGTTGTTGCCGTACTGGCCGGCGAGCTCTTTGACTCTCGTGATGGCAACGTCAGAGGAATTGTTGAGATTGTCCACCACCACTGCATTGTAGCCTCCGAGTAGTAGCTCTAGCACAGTGTGGCTTCCAATAAAACCAGCACCACCAGTCACCAAAATGTTCTTTGCCATAGCCACTTTTTGTCTCAATGACTTGAAAAGAGAATCACGCTTGGTTTTATAACTTTATTGGGTGAGGACATGATAGAATATGTTACTAGTCAAAATACGTGTTACATACACAGTATTTGGTTCAAAAAGATTACGTTAGGACAGGATTTTGTGCTGGCAGATGTTGAAGTTTCAGAGGGCCACAATTGGAGATAGTGCTTAGAAAAATCACATAAAAAATATAAATAAAAAAAACAATTTTTAAGTATCTCTACCAACTAAAAATCTTAAAAATCTAATCTTTTTATTCTTTCAACATTCATCACCTTTTCCCCAAATTTCATTTATTCTCTCTCATGCACTTTCTAGAATTTTTAAAACATAAATAATAATTATACTTTAAAACAAATCTCCCTAATTTCGTAACACACATTTTGTGTTCAACATTTATTAATTAATCTGTAGAAAAAAAATATTGTTGCTTTTATTGTGTTAGATTAAGATTCTTTTTTATGTAATATTAAGTATTTATTAATTGAATTTGGGAAATTAATTTTATATGAAATTTCAAATCTTTTGATTATGTAATAATTTTAGAGATTGATTAATATAAATCATAAAAAAATTAAGGTTGACTGTTTTATAAATTTGAATTTGTTAAACACTATTACAAAATTTAGCATTTTATTTAGAAATTGTTAGTGCGATTATTGTGAATATTGTGTTTGACATATTACATTCTTATGACACTAAAAAAAAATACTTAAGTGGTTTTTATTTTTGAAAGAAAATTAATAGTTATATATTGGGCTAAATTGTGTATATATGCCATTTTTTTCTGTTAATCGGCCAAATAAGCTCTTTTTTTAAGATTTAGGGAAATAATTCAATTTTGGAGAGAGTGTATGAAAGCTTTTGTTGACATGTTAGGAAAGCGTGCTCAGCTGAAAGCGTTTTCTGAAAATTCCAAAGAAAACACTCCAGGTGGACGTGTTTTCCTACCAACTGTGTGTAGAAAGTTTATCCAGCTGGACGAGCTTTCTTGACAATTGTGCAAAAAGGTCGCCCATTTAGACGAGTTTTTCTTCCAACTGTGCAGAAAGCATGTCTAGTTGGACGTACTTTTCATACTCTCTCTCCAAAATCAACGTATTTTCCCAAATCTTCAAAAAAATGACTTATTTGACCAATTAAAGAAAAATAACGACATATATGACTAATTTAGCCTAAATGTTTGCATCATAAAAACTTTTCATATATTTAGGTTTGGATTTATTGATTCGAATATTTAACAAGAATAAATAGATATTATAAAAAAATTCTACTTGTATAAGGTGTAAATTACGGATTTAGTCTATATACTCTAATTTTACTATTTTTAGCTTTTATATTTTTAAATTTTAAAATTTCAGTTATGACCCAAATGGTAAGTGATAAATTCGTTAAGTTAAAATTGTTATTTTAAAAATCATATGTGGCAAGCATATTATCACATGTGTAATCCGATGTCATCTTTTTATTTCCAAATAATACTAAAAAGTGCCATGTCATTTTAATTAATGAATTTAATAGCTACAATTTGAGTCAATGCCGAAATTTCAACATTCAAACATTTATAGAAACTAAAAATGATAAAATTGGAGAATAAGGAATAAATCCATAACTTACACATAATACGTATCTAAAAGCGAAATTTGACCTAAAGGATTTAATTGTTACTTCTTTTTGTTAGGACTGAAATTTCAAATTTTGAAAAATAAATTAACTAAAATTAAATAATTATGATAAAGGGATTAAATCTATAACTTACGCATGGTATAAGGACTACTAGCAAAATTTGACATTATTTTATTTATTTTGGGGTTAAATATGCAAGAGATACTTGTACTTTTTAAATTTAAAATTTTAGTCCAATCCCTCACTCTTTCCAACTTTTTTGTTGGTGGCATTTATAAATAAAATACAATAATTTCTTAGGTCTTTAAGGTTTATAAATTTTGTTATTTTGGGGTATATTGTATTTTTGAACATGTAATTTTTAATTTAATTTAATTCAAATATATTATATATAAAAATATTTTATTTAAATTTAATCGTAAAAATAAATTTTAAATTTATTTATAAAACATATCTCACTTAATCATTATATAAATAATTTGTTTAAGGTATATATATATATATATTGAAAGAAAAGAGAATCACGTTACTACAAGTTAAGTCAGTGATGATGTCATCGGACACCACTTTGTGTTTCTACTCTATTTTTCAATACTTCATCTGCTAATGTAATAGGAGTAAAAACAGCCTACTCATAACATGATTTAGGTTATTTTACTAAAATGAACTAAAAAATTAAATATTTATAAGAATAACTTAAATTTAAAAATATTAATAAAATAACCTGGAAAAAACAGTGCACGGTGATGTTGGCAACCCCATGACCGGCACCCACGTCAGAAAGGATTAAAAAAATATTTTTTTTGTGCTGGCAGTGGAATAACAAACACCCGTGTGTTTTTTTTTCATTTTCTCCAATGTTTTTAACTTTTCATTTTCTTAAACAGACAAGTCTTTCTTTTCCTTTTTTTTTTTTTTTTTAGTTTTATGAAACAAGAGATTATGAAAAGGAAGGAGTCTGGGAAGAAATAGTGAAGGAGAATCAGTTGCAGAAGAGGAGTTTATATATTTTTTTCTTTTTGTTTTTTAATCATGGAATATCCATATGTACCGTTATCGGCCAATGGGTTTACGGAATCAAAAAAATAATTTTTTTTTTACTGAAAATGGGTGTCGGCCACTTGTTACATGGCACCCAAAATTAAAAAAAAAAAAAAAAAAACCAGGTGCAAGATTTATTGTACAAAATATAGGAGAAAAAAATACACATGGGTGTCAACCATGGGGTTGCCGACACCACCTTCAGGTCATTTTTGTTAATGTTTTTAAATTCGGATTATTCTTGTAAATATTTAATTTTTGGGCCATTTTGGTAAAATAGCCCATGATTTAGTATGTAAATTAAAAGAAAATCAATCAGTAAGATAAAATTTTATCCTACATGTATGCATGTGGAAATAACAAATATAGAATATAAATATGTGGTTAAAAATAACACAAAGTAGATAATGAAACACATGGTTTGAAACGAATTAATAAAAATATATGATGTTAAAATAAAAAAATCAAAATTATTTATCATGGTGTTGTCATCAAGCTTGAGTCGGTATCGAGTTAATTTGTGATACCAACTCAATCAAATACATTAATATATATATATACACACACACAATTGATGGAGATAATAAAATATGCATAATAAAAATTAAAATATATAATAATATATAATAATAAAAAATTTAGTTAGAATGAAATTTATATATTCTATAATAAGATTTAACACCTTCCCTGGCACGTCTCTGGTCTGCCCTAATTGGCACGTTTCTTATTTAGGTTTCCTTTGTGTTTCTGGCTTTATTTGTTCTTACTGGTGGAGGAGCGGCAAAAACGATATCAAAGATCCTGGATCTGTGTTGTCATATAGCGGTTCTGTGAGTAAGGATACATCTGAAACAAATGGAGAATGAATTAGTAGGGCTATCACTTAACGAAGAAGAAGATGCAGTTTTACAGATCCAAACAGAACGAACTGAAGAAAGAAGAGAAGAAGTTTTTAGGTTAGTGGGGTGTTTTCTAACTGCTAGTGTTATTCATTTTTCAGCAATGAAAAATACTATGGAAAATCTGCGGCATCCTGTAAAGGGTGTGCATATTCGGGATTTGGGTGAAAAAAGATTTTTGTTTCAATTTTATCATAGTATGGATCTGGAGAGAGTGTTGAAAGGATGTCCATGGACTTTTAACAATCATCTGCTAGTACTTCATAAGATACAGTGCGGAGAAGACCCTCTTAAAATTCCTTTAATCAAGGCACCTTTCTGGATTCAAATCCACTACATCCCCATTGGATTATTTTTCGAAAATTTAGCAATTCAATTAGGCAATTTTACAGGAGAATTTATGGAATACGATGGATCTAATTTGGGTAAAGAAAATAAAAATTATATGAGGGTAAGAGTCATGATTGATGTTAGACGACCGCTAAAGAGGAGAAAACAAATTTTGCGTTATGGGAAGTTCTCATATGTAAAGTTTCGATACGAACGGCTCCCCCTTTTTTGCTTTTTCTGTGGGCAGTTGGGGCATAATGACTCTTTTTGTGATGCAAAGATGATGTTAGGAACGGAAGTGGCGGAGATGGGCTGGGATTTATCACTACGGGCTCAATCTATGAGGGCAATAACAACGAATAGTGTGTGGCTGAGAGAGGAAGAGGACGGGAAGTTAAAAGAAAACGATGAAGATACGTCTACATTAGAGATTGATGCCTGGACCAGGAGAAATAAAATAGTAAAATATGAAAAATCCTTTGATCCAGTTTTGGGATTTAGCTTGGAAGGCCGAAAGATCTGGGAGAATCAGATAGAGGTTAATCAAAGAGTCGACCATTCTATAGTTGACATGGAGCAAGATAAGGAAGATAGGGTTTTGATTGGAGAAGAAGGAAAGAAGCGAGGTAGAGGGGAGATGGACAACATGATAGTAGTAGGAGATGAGAAAACATCGGCAGGGAAGAATAGGAGAGTGTTGGATGTTAACCAATTTATATCGGCGGCTACCAAGAGGCAAGCCGACCGATCGCAATAAAACTGTTAAGCTGGAACGTTCGTGGATTGAGGAGTCCATAAGCAGTTCGAAGACTTCAGTACATGCTAAAGTTACAAAATCCCCGAATTGTCTTTTTTGTGGAGACTAAAATTTGTAAAAGTAAAATGGAAAAAATTCGCTACAGTTGTGGGTATGTTAATGAAATTAAAGTTGATCCAGAGGGTATTAGAGGAGGATTATGCTTGGCATGGAAACAAGGGGTGAGTATTACACTTCGACAATTTTCCAAAAGACATATAGATGTGGTGATTGACGATGATGAGCTAAGAGATAAATGGAGGTTCATTGGTTTTTATGGGCCCCCATATAAGCATGATAGAAGCAATTCATGGGCTGAATTAAAAAGTTATATACAGGAGAGAGATTCCCATGGTTCGTTTGTGGGGATTTCAACGAAATTATGTGGGCTTTAAAAAAAATGGAGGGGTACCTAGAGATGAAAGAAAAATAGAGGTATTTCGAAAAGTCTTATCAGAATGTAATCTAATAGACATGGGATTTTTTGGAAGATGTTTTACATGGGAGAGGGGGAATCTACCTGAGACCAATATACGTGAAAGGCTTGACAGAGGAGTTGCAAATGAAGAATGGCAGAATATGTTCCCCAAAGTTTCAATTTAACATTTAACCCATTCTTTTTCTGATTACTGCCCCCTTCTAGTGAACACAAGAAGGGTAGAACATGGGGCTAAAGTAGTAGATTTCATATTCAAAGCATGGTGGATAATGGAGGATGATGAAGTTTAACGAATCTGGGAATCATCGCCAGGCAATTTGCTGTTAAAATTAGACAAGTTGAAGACTGGATTGAGAAGATGGGCTTATAGAATCCAAGATGATCGAAAGAAGCGAAAGACATTTCTCAACAACAGACTTTCAGAAATTCTAGCAAAAGACAGAGATAATCAGAATTTGGCTGAGCTGATCGACGCTAAAATTCAACTGAACCTGGAAATTGACAAAGATGAACGGTATTGGGAGCAAAGAGCGCGTATAAACTAGTTGAAACATGGGGAAAAGAAATTGCGTTCTTTCATAGTCAGGCCATATATCGAAGAAGAAGAAACACGATTCATAAGATGCAAGAAGAGAATGAAAGGGAAACAGAGAACATTCAAGACATAGAAAACATTACAAGATACTATTTTGAACACACATTGAATCGGAAGAAAGAGTCTTTGTAATTATTTCTTTGTCGGGAATCAAGAGATGCATAACTGAAGACGATAATAAATTTCTCATGGCACCCTACACGAAGGAAGAGATCAAAGCAACAACATTTGGGATGGGACCTACAAAAGCCCCAGGGGAGGATGGTTTTCCGACAATATTCTATCAAAAGTGTTGGCATATCATTGAAGACGAAGTCAACATATTCTGTTTACAAACTTTGAATGAAGGAAAAGATTTCAAGCAGGTAAATTCCACACACATAGTACTCATACCTAAAATTGCAAATCCAATGAATATGAAAAAATTTAGACCAATCAGTCTCTGTAATGTAATTTATAAAATCATGGCAAAGGCTATCGCAAATAGGCTAAAAAGAGTTATTGAGAAATGCATAGATACGGCTCAGAGCGCTTTTGTACCTGGGAGATTGATTTCAGACAATATTATTCTTACTTACGAAATTCTTCACACACTGAAACAGAAAAGAGTAGGGAGGAAAGAGGGAAGTTAAACTTGATATGAGTAAGGCATACGATAGAGTGGAATGGAATCTTGTTAAAGAAGTTATGATTCGAATAGGCTTTGCGGCTTACTGGATAGAAACTATTATGGAGTGCATAACGTCTGTTTTTTATTCGGTGATTATCAATGGTTTTAAAGGGGAGAACTTCCGTCCAACAAGGGGATTTTACCAAAGAGATCCACTTAGTCCATTTATGTTTCTTTTGTGAGGAGAAGGTTTATCTAACTTAATGCGTCTGGCAATGAATGAAGACATATTGAAAGGGGTCAAAGCTAGTAGAAGTGGACCGATGATTTCACACTTACTCTTTGCAGACGATTGCATCTTATTTAGTGAAGCATCAAGTAGAGGAGCTACCGTTCTAAAGGAAATACTCAGAAAGTATAGAAGGTGTTCAAGACAATGCGTTAACTTTGATAAGTCTGCTGTTTTTTTCAGCAAAAATACTTCAGAAACACAAAGAAGATTGGTGATTAACACATTAGGAGTAAGAAGTTCGAATAATCCAGAGCGCTACTTAGGGTTGCCTAATATGGTGGGAAGGAAGAAAAATGAGTCATTTCAAATCCTTAAAGATAAAATGAAGCAACGTATTGATCATTGGAGTACGAGACATTTATCGCAAGGGGGAAGGAAGTATTTCTTAAGTCTATCCTACAAGCTATTCCGACTTATACGATGGCATGTTTTTTTTTGCCTAAAACGTTATGTGTTGAGCTTGAAAGTATTATGGCCAAATTCTGGTCGCAAAAAGGACATGGGAAAAAAGGTATTCACTGGTGTGAATGGAGGAAGTCATGTATTTTGAAAGAGAGTGGTGGTCTTGGTTTTGGAAACATTTGCCAATTTAATATTGCTTTGCTCGCTAAACAAGGTTGGAGATTAATTAATTATCCGGATTCCTTATTAGCGAAAGTTCTTAAAGCCAAATTACCTTCACTTACCTGGAGGAGTATGTGGGCTGCCAAGGGATTGCTTCGTAGTGGAATGAGTTGGGAGAGTAGGACGAGGAACTGAAATTTCTATTTGGGACGACCATTGGATACCAGGAAGGATATAGATGGATGGGGTCATCGAAACGATAATGAAATGAAATTAGTTACTGATTTAATTGATGCTACAAACAATGAGTGGAAAACATATTTAGTGGAACACACCTCCACAGCTGACATTGCCAAAAAGATCTTGCAAATTCCTTTGGCGGAAAATCCAGGAGCAGACTTTCAGGTATGGAGGGGAGAGCTTTCTGGCGAATTCTCAGTCAGAAGCGCTTACAAGCTATTACAAAATGCTAGCTTGGATTCTAATGACCTATTATTACAGACTGATCTAAAAAATTTCTACAAAAGGTATGGAATCTACAACTACCCTCCAAGATTCTGATTACAATATGGAAAGCCTCATGGAACTGTCTACCTACGCTAGTTAATCTAAGATCAAAGAAAATAGCTGACAATACGGCCTGTCCTCGATGTAGAGCTGGGGAAGAGGATATTGGACACGTTTTCAGTTTCTGCCCTGCAATAATTGAGGTATGGCAACTCTTAGAACTAGCCTGGGTTAATAATTCCACAATTCAGAATTTCTGGGAATAAATTACCTGGGTATTTGAAAAAGCAGCCACAAACAATGTCGACTATTTTGCAGCACAATATGGCTAATGTGGGGGTCAAGAAATAGGCTCATTCATGAAAGAAAAACCGATTCAGCAGAGGAGTTATCATCGAATGCAAAGCGATATATAGTAGAGATTGATGGTCTAAAGGAAGGGAAGAGTACCTTAAGCACACTTACAAGCATGAACCAGCAAGATACAACTTCAAGATAACAATTTATTTCGATGCTGCTTTCAACGAAAGAAGGAACAAGTCGATGGCGGGTCTGGTGGCTATGGACCAAGCAAGAGGAATCATAAAAACAGAGTCTATCTCAAACTCAAACATTTCATCTTCCTTTACAGCAAAAGCATATGCCGGACTTCATGCAGTCAAGCTTGGAATCTCAATGGGGTTACAATCAGTCAAGATAAAGGGGAACTCACGAATAGTCATAAAGAAATGCCAAACAAACAAGATAGACAAATCAGTGATAAGTGCAATAATCAGGGATATTCAGGAAAAATCGAAGCAGTTTCAAAAACTCGAATTTCAGTTCATTAACAGAAACAAAAACAAGTTGGCACACAGAATAGCAGAGGAAGCACTTAAAAGGGAAGAAGGAGCATACCTGGGAGGAGAGGATCTGCACAACCCACAAGCAAATCCGGAAGGAAGGTGGAGAAGATCTCCATATTGAAGCGACACAAAGAAAGATGAAGAGTAATAGATAGCAAATTGGAGGATTTGAAGCGGCTATCGTCTGATTATGGATGGGACTGGACGAAGAAGAAAAGACAACACGAAATGATGCCCAGCTATAAAGAATCAGCTATTTTTTTCAATTTTCTAGGTTTCCTTTTTCTTTTTAGCCTTAATTTTGCTTTCCTTAGGAGCCTGATGGTAGTTTTTTTATGTCTTCATTTCGGCCTGACTAAAATGGCTACAACAGGCTCAATGTTTGTTTTAAAAACAAAAAAAAAAAAAAAAACCCAAATATGTTTCTATTTCATTTTTTTTTAATAAAACTTAGCAGATTATTATTTCAAAAAAAAAGTTAGAATAATAAATTAATGCTTAATATAGTCCTGATCTGATTCTTCTTTTACAGAAAAGAAAAAAAGTATAAACTAATTTTTATTATCAAAATTAAAATTAAAATCATATTTGTAGGGCCCAATTTTTTAAAAAATTCGGAGCCCAAAGAAAAAAAAAGAAAAAAGAATAACAGGCCCAAAATAGGGTGGCCCAAACCCAAAGGAAACCCTAGGTCAGTCAGAAGCCCTCGCGCCGCACGTCTCGCTAGCACGCCCACGCCGCACGGCTCTTTTCCGTGTTGTCTTGTGACCCACAGCGTGGTACTGCGAAAAAAAAGGAAAGCAACAACGAATAGGAGCTCTAATCTTTGAGGGGCTTGGGATAAGGCTATAAAAGGCCTTGAGAATCATTGTAAAGGGAGATTAGGGTTTTACGGGAGAGAAAAAAGAAAAAACAAACAACATATGTGAAAGGAGTTGAGAAATACAAAAAAAAAACAAAGGTTTCGTTTTGTTTTCCTTTTACATTTTCATTTTATTTTATTTTTTTTTCATTGGATTTTTTTGGTTTTTCTCTCTTTTAAAAAAAAAAAAAAACATATAGGAGTTTTAAAAAAAACCTTACTTTTTGGTTCGTGGCGGCATTAAAGCGGTCCGTGACCGAGACGTTAGCGGCGTCCCATCGGAAGAGAGAGCTTTGAGAGGTTTTTGGATTTTTTTTGAAGAAGGATAAAATGAAGTTTTGGGGAAGAAGTGGTATTTATACTACATGTAAAAGCAGCGCGTTTTGGCTTTGGGGTCGAGGCCAAAGCAGCGTAGTTTTGACCTCGACTTCATAACCCGACCATGACGGGGCTAGGATCATGCGTTTTTGCTTGAGGGGCTAATTGCGCGTTTAGCCCCTCCGCTTTTTTACTGGTTTTAAAATCAGGTCTTTTATTATTTACGATTCTGCCCCAAAAATTCGCTCCGGATTTCAATTAAGTCCTCGATTGGTATTGCGTTTCTGAGTGAGGTTTATTGCCCTTTTGGCCCCTAGGTTTCGCGTGTTGCAATTGACCCTAATCCTTCTATTTTATTTAAAATTAAGCCCCAAGTTTTCATTTTAGCTTAATTTAGTCCTTTTTTTCTTATTTTCTTTTGTTTATTATTTCATTCTTGTCATTTTTTTATCATTTTTAGTGTTACTATTTATATATATATGTTATTATGTTTGATATTTTTATTATTCTTGTTTTGTTAATACTATTATTATCTTTTTCTTATTATTTATTATTTATTATTATTATTATTATTATTATTATTATTATTATATACATATTATTATGTCTATGATTATATTTATTATTAGTATTACATTTGTTATTATCGATTACCTATTTTGCATATATTACCATTATTATTATTAAAATCGTTTTTTATTATATATGTAGTACATCTATTATTATTTTCCCATATAATTATTATTTTATTTCCTTTATTATTACTATGTTTTGTTATTAATGCTATTATTATTCTATTGGTATTTTATTACCTTATTATTATTAATATGTTGTTATTTTATTACTATTATTTTATTATTATTATTATTTTAATATTATTACTACTATAGTTTTTTTTATTTTCCTATTATTATTATATTCCTAGGTATTTTTTTCCCTTGTTATTACTGTGGTCACATTTCAAGATTTTTATTTTGTTTTTAAAGAAAATGCATAAAAATGGGCTTTTCTGAAGGTAATATTTAAGTATTTAGAGTCAGAAATCGTGCCCAATCGTCTTTGAGTTTCGATTTTTCATTAAATCTAGATCACTAAATATCCTTTAAAGATTTTAATCATGTTTCATAAAGGTAATTTTGTGTGTGTGGAAGTTCGGAAATCGTGCCCAATCGTCTTTGGGCTTGATTTTTCGTTAAATCTAGATCGCTAAATAACATGTAAATATTTTTATCGTGTTTTTAAGATAAGGCAATGTTTCGTGTTTGGAAGTTCAAGAGATTCGTGCCCAATCGTCTTTGGGTTTGATTTTACATTCATCTAAACAACTAGATATCCTTCACAGACTTTTTTTTTATCGTATTTCTTAAATAAGGGCAATATTTCATTATTGGAAATCCAAGGAATCGTACCCAATCGTCTTTGGGTTTGGTTTAGTTTAGCCAAATAGTGAAATACCCATTTTAATTACACTACATGAATTTTGGAAATCGTAAAATGATCTTAGTATCGAGAGTTTGAAGCATCGTGCCTATCGTCTTGGACATGATACTTTAGCTTTTGAACAAGGGAGTTTGATTTCAATCTGAGTCATTCAAATATTTTTTCCCTACTCTAAAATATTTTCTAACTTTCGATATTAAGGACATTAATCAATCAATACGGTACCAATTTTGGGCGTTGTGAGGTCTTAACCCTTCCTCGTGCGTGTCAACTCCGAGCCCGTTCTCTTAAAACTCGTAGACCAAAATGTTTTATAAGTGGCCCAATCACACTTCAAAAAAGGATTGGTGGCGACTCCCTTTTCTTTTTAAAGTCGGCCGTTTTCAAACAAAAAATGGTTTCGACGACTTGGCGACTCAATTTGGGGACCATAAGAGAGTCAATAGTAAAATTGGTTGATTAATGTTCTTTTGTCAAAAATATTTTTTTCTTTTAGTTTTTCCATTTGCATGAGTTTGTGTCGCGTCAAATATTTGTTTTGGTTTCGAAACGCATAAGATACCTCTGCATTCATGTTACATGACCGTTGTGGTCACGTCCTTTAAGTGGGAGCGAGAACTATGCCTTCGTGAGGTTTTCACCTCCGCATGGGCTGGGGACCGCTTAGGTACATCCGTACTTATGGTTCCGTGAGGTTTTCACCTCCGCATGGCCATAGGAAATGTATTCCCCGAACCGAACTCGATCTATATGAGCCTATAATGGGTGAGGATTGAGGAATCTCTTGGTTCAGTACCACTTTTCTTTCTTTAGAACCAAACCACATATAGTGAACCTTAAGAGCCCACCTAGGTAGAGCCATGCTAAACCTTAGTGGCTACCTATGTAATGGTTAGATATTTTTTCACTTGCTTTGGTTACTTTTATGTGATACTAACTCGCTTTATTTTGGCCATATTTGCATGTCATTTCATACTTAAAAGGCGTAGATTCCTGTTTCAATTACTAAGTTAGAATACTCGTTATGGGGGACGGATTCCTTGATAAAATAGAGGATAATACGGCCGTGCGTATATGGTCAGAGAAGACATAGCTTGAGAAGGGGGATAGCTTAACTGAAGGCTACACATCAAAATTATTGGACTTCACTCGCATCAGTGTGACGCAGAATGAGCTCCAAGAACTAAGAGATATATGGGCTGGTTGGGATGAAGCAACTAGGCAAGCTGTTCTACATTAATTTTGGTGATCTACCTTACTTACTCGACATCGAGTGGACAAACACTTGTTTGAGCTATGACTCAATATTGGAATCCATTTATATTTGTTTTACATTTGGGAAAGTAGACTTGGTGCCTCTGTGGAGGAATATCTGACTTTGCTTGCGATCAAAGGGCTCGGTCGACAAAATTTACTTGAGGTCGCTAATGCACCTTCTTTTGTAAAGAAGTGATGAGTATCAACGGGATGAGCGAACGATGGGTCATAGCACGAATTCATGAAGGGTGAAGGAAATGCATTCCTTGGGTAAGCTTGAGGGACTGATGGCGGCACACCGGATATGAAGAGGAAAGTCGACATTTTCGCATTAAGTATCTATGGTTTGGTGATTTTCCCAAGGCTTTGAGGCATGTAGACGAAGCGATTATTGATTTGTTCGACCGTCTTGACAAAGGGATTCTGTGGTACCAACAATTCTCGCCAAACATTTAGATCTTTGAGCTCGTCTTGGGAGAAGCGGTGAGGAAGATTCATGGGATCGCTGGCTATTCTTTGGGGTGGTTCCATAGCCATTTCTGGAAAGTAGATAGAAATTCTTGTCGAGTCTTTTTGCGAATTACTCCCACTAAAAGAGTTGGCCGCGCTAGGAGAGATGACATATCGAGAAGAAAGCGGATCGCTTCTTGAATCTTGAGAAAAGGATATGGAATGGAGAGCTCCTTGGTTTGTTCCGATGAAATCCTCTGCCGGTGTGGGATTTATGATTGGGTTCCTCTGTTAGGGATCTAGGGAGCTGTTGGGTATGCTCCTTTGCTCGTGCTAAGGCAATACCAATCGAGACAGTTTATACCGGTAACACATGGGTTAGCTCAGTTCGAATTCTCGTATAGTGGGAATAATTATAAGAAAAGAGTTCGAGAAGTTTCTGATGCGTGGAAGCAGATTCACCGAATGAAAAGAGTTGTTATAAATCCAATGGTGACTCTCGAATATAGCACATGGCGGGCGGGAGAGTGAACGATAATATTCCCGTGTGGCACGGTCTTTGCTCAATCAATAGAAGAATACACAAGTAGTCCTTCGAGTTGGAGATCATGAAGCAAGACTTTGAAAGTAAAAATTCAAAGTTAGGGAAAAGATAGAACAAGCTGGAAGGGAGAAAATGGATCGATGTTAGATATTGATATCCGAAATCGAAATGAGAAGCTAAGAAAAGGAAAAGGAAGGTAGAAGAAGATTTGGATAGCTGAAGGCCGATTACAAGAAATTGCATCTGTCGATGAGGATTTCTGAAATTTGGGTAAAACCTCGGAACAATGGCATCAAGAACTTGGGAAGAAGCGGACCAAAGTCGACCGGTGGAAGAAGAGATTTCATGGGGTTCAAGCACAAAAGGATGCCACGAAAAAGGCGGCGGAGAGAGTCAAAGCGAAAATAAGATGCTAAGGGCTCGAGTAGCGAAATTAGAAAGGCATTGAGTCAAAGTCACAACTCTACAAAAGTTGGAATCAAGCTGAGCAGTTGAAGAATTGAAGGAAAGGTGGTGGAACTTGAAACAATCTTTGCAAAAGCAGTGAGCTCGGATCCAACTATTAGAGGCGATAACTAGCGAGTGAAAGAACAACTTCAACAATCTCGAACCAGTCGGAGAAAGAGACTACCTTATGGGCGAATCATGGTTCGAGATCACGAGAGTGGCCGATCATCTGAACCCTAGCGATTCGGTGATTTGTTAAGCATATTTTATGAGTCAAAGTCAGATCAGGGTCGAGAGCTAGCCTCACTTCTTGAGAAAGTTAAAACTTTGGGCATAAGGGCTAGGTCGTATATATGACTCTATTTTATGTAAAGGATTTTGTCTTTTTCAATGAGTATTCTAAGAGAAATTGAATCAGAATCGACTCTTTTTATTTTTGCATTCATTCATTTGCATTACATTTTATGCATTGGCACTGCATCACTACATTTGCATTAAATATTATAAGATAACCCTATTAACTAGAGGTCATACTATAGTTATCATGGAACACCGCTATTACACTCGAGAAAAAGGCGAGTAATGGATCAAAGGATAGAAAAGTTAGAGCGGATGTAAAAGGAGATGCAAGACCAAGCTGCGAGCTCGGATGCAAAACGAGTTAGCCAAGATCCGGCGAGGATATGAGGATCAAATCTTGGAATCCCAAAGAAGCATGATGAGCTAGCTAACACGAGTTGTTGTCTGGAGGGCCTGGAAATGGAAAAAGGCCTATGGTCGATACTGGAGAAGATAATGAAAATTTTGCTTGCCCTCCGGGCCTGGCCCCGACAAGTTCCCAAGTGCAACCACCGAGAGTGTCGGTCAATATCAAGCCTCAGCATCAATCCGGTGCTCAAGATTTGTAAATTTCCCATGAACTCGAGCTCCAACCCCGAGGTAATCCGGTAAAACCAATGGTCCCAGACTTCGATGAGGCGGCAGAGGGGGAGAAAGTAAAAGTAGAACTTCTAAAAGAGTTCGAGGATCGATGCAAGTGGCTGGAAGAGAAGTTTCGAGCATTGGAAATCTTGATCACCAATGCAAAGTGGATCTTAAGAAGTGAGTCTAGTCCCAGATTTAGTACTTCTTCCAAAGTTCAAGATGCCAGAGTTCGAAAAGTACAACGGGACCAGCTGCCCTGAGGCCCATATTACAATGTTCTGTCAGAGAATGACAGGATATGTCAACAATGACCGATTGTTGATCCATTGCTTTCGAGGATAGTCGATTGGGGTTGCGACAAAATGGTACAACCAGTTGAGTTGTACCCAAATCAAATCGTGGAGAGATTTGGCGTGAAGCTTTCATCAAGCATTACGGCCATGTGACCGATATAGCACCGCAGGATCACATTACAAAACATGGAGAAAAAGCCAGCGAAAGCTTGAAAAATGCGCCAAAGATGGAGGGAGGTCGCTTCTGCAGTCCGACCACCATTGCTAGAAAAGCAAATGACCATGCTCTTCATCAATACCACAAGGCACCGTTCATTAACCACATGTTGGGAAGCACGACTAAGAGTTTAGCGGACATGGTGATGTCGGCGAGATGATAGAGAACATAATCGGTGTGGGAAGATAGAGTAGGAGAGAGCATAAGAAGAGCAGCGCCGAAGAAAAGGGAAGTTGAAGTGGGAATATAAGCTCGGGTTATCCTAAACCCGTTACTATCACCCAACCAAAGGCAGAGGTGTGGGCAAGCAGGCAAACCAAGACAAGAGCCCAATCTGAGATAGAGGTGAGAGATTCAATTTACTCCTATCTGGGTGGCGTATAAGGAGTTGTATAAGATTTTATTCGATCGCGTGTCGTGTCCCCATTTTACTTGAAGCCATTGCAACCTCCATATCCTAAGTGGTGTGACACAAGCGCTCGATGTAGAGTACCATGCGGATGTAGTAGGTCACTCGATGAAAGCGCACTTCATTCAAGAGACTAGTCGGCGACTTATCAAAGGCGGGTCGCAGACTTCAAAGACCCACTGGTGGAGGAAATCAGTTACCAGTCATGCGATAATGGGTAAATCGATAGTTGAAAGCAGGGGAGGAGGTTCAAGCAGGAGATTCTTGAGGTCGAACCCGTTGAGAATGGTTTGGAAAGAAATGCGAAGGTTGGACTAGTTACGCAAGAGAATGTGAGCGTCTTGAGATCTGAGGAACTCTGTGAGTTCCATGACAAGAAAGATCATGAAATCCAATGATGTAGCGAATTTAGAGCCCTAGTACAAGGGCTAATGGATAATAAAGAGTGGAGTTCTTTGACTTGGTGGAAAAGAGGATGTATGTTCCACGGAGGAGGTCAGCGAAAGGATCCTTAAAGTCAATCACCCACGTGTGATTATCCATGCGACGGTCGACGAGGTCGAGTGAAGGTGGCACCGAGGTCATAATCGAAAACACGTAATTTACGCTCCTAAGAATGCATCAAGATCGTAATTCAAAAACCGTGACTTTTCCTTATAAAGATGACAAGAGGTACCTTGGAATTACGATTGTACTATAACGGTTTTGGGAAAAAGAATTGCCGTAGACACCCGAGCCAGTGAGTCCTCTATGGCGAGAAGGGAGGCGAGAAGCGGGACCAACGGTTAATAAACCCGATGTGAGAGGATGAGGTGGGGAGTTCTTGAAGTTCCTGAAGCACAGTGAGTACAGTGTGGTGGAACAGTTACACAAGCAGTCGACACGCACATCGGTATTGACCTTATTGCTAAACTCAGAAGGACACCGTAGTGCGTTAATGAAAGCATTGAACGGTTATATTCTTGATGACATTTGATAAATAAGTTGGACCGTCTTGTAAATAACATGGCGCAGATAATTTCATCTTGTTCGATGATGATGAAATACTACCGGGGGCCAGGGGATCTACCAAGGCCTTGCACATCACTACCCGATGCAAAGGGTATACACTGCCAGGGGTATTAATTGACAATGGCTCGGCACTGAATATTTTGCCCCTGTCTACACTGGTCAGGTTACCTGTAGACAGCTCTCACATGAAAACGTGCCAAAATATAGTGAGAGCATTCGATGGCACTGAGAGAGAGGTAATGGGGAGGGTTGAGATACCCCTCCTAATTGGGCCAAATACGTACGAGGTAGATTTCCTTGTGATGAGTATCAAGCCATCTTATAATTGCTTATTGGGGAGGCCGTGGATCCACTCAGCTGGAGCTGTACCATCGTCATTGCACCAAAAGTTGAAATTAGTAACAGAGGGCCAGTTGATAACTATAAATGCAGAGGAGGATATCATCACGTCAGTTACTAGTGATGCGATGCGGAGGCCATAGAGTGCTCCTTCAGGTCGTTAGAATTTGTAAATGTGACTTTTATAAGTGAATGAAGCAAGATCCTGGTGCCCAAACTCTCTGAAACAACGAGGATGGGCCTACAGTTGACAATGGGAAAAGGAGCAATGCCCGGGAGGGGACTTAGAAAATATCTCCAGGGTCGGTCAGTGCGGGGTTGGTTGACATGCGGGATCGCTTTGGTCTAGGGTATAGACCGGATACAGAACGAGAGAAAGGAGGAGCTAGAGAGGCGTGAAAGGCGAAGGCACGATTGAATGGTCTTTGAGATTGAGTGGGGCTCAATGACCTTTCCCCATATATCTAATTCATTCGTGTCGGGAGGGATTATTCATTCAGGATAGGAGGTCATGAATGAGGAAGCATTAAAGACATGATCGAAGTTTGAACATCAACGCGTATGCGAAGAAAGTTCGAAGAGAAGAAACTTGGCGGGTATTAAGCCCTTACAAGCTGAAAGTGTTACGGACAAGCTGGTTGGGGAAGAAATTCACGTAGTTTTAGGAATAAAAGCAGTGATGTTCAAAACACACTTATTGTTTCAAGCCTAGGAACAATAAAATTTTTTGTGAAATAGGCATGTTCACGCATCATTATTTTCAATAAGAAGTGCATTTTCTTTCCATTTAGTGCAATAATTCTTTTACTACATTTCACTCCATTCATAATCATAACGCATAAATAAGTCGTCCTTAAATTCATTTTCATTGAATATTCTTTTATACCTACCATAGGTCCTCAGATATCGACGTCATGAGTGACGCTGCTATGAATTCAGAATTTTCTTATGAGCAAGACACGTACCCAGAAGGATCCCAGGACTTTACAGATGACGAAGATTATGATTTATCTCCGGATCTATTAAGGATGGTAGAGCGGGAGGAGAAGCTGATTCTACCTCACGAAGAGACAATTGAAAATGTGCTTCTAGAGGATGGGAAAAAAGTGAAAATCGGTACCTGCATAACCCGTGAAACAAAGCAGGACCTCATTAGACTTCTGCTAGAGTTCAAAGATGTCTTCGCGTGGTCGTATCAAGACATGCCAGGGTTGAGTGCTGATATTGCGGTACACCGTATCCCCATAAAAAGAGAATGCAAGCCGGTCCAACAGAAGCTTCGAAGGATGAGACCCGATGTCACAGTAAAGATAAGGGAAGAAGTTAAGAAACAATTTGATGCTGGGTTCTTACGAGTAGTAAATTACTCGAATGGGTAGCCAGCGTGGTTCTGTCCCCAAAAGGATGGAAAAGTCCGAATGTGTGTCGATTCTGTTGACCTAAATAAGGCCACTGAAAGACAACTTCCACTACCTCACATTGGCACTTTAGTGGATAACACGGCGGGGTTTTCATTTTCTCCTTCATGGACGATTTCTCGGGATACAATCAAATAAAGATGCATCACGAGGACATGGTAAAGACCACCTTCATAACCTTATGGGGATTTTTGTTACCAAGTGATGCCATTTGGGTTAAAGAATCAGGAGCAACATACCAAAGGGCTATGGTAACCTTGTTTCATAACATGATGCATAAGGAGATTGAGGTCTCGTCGGCGACATGATCGCAAAGTCTCGAGCGGAAGGGAGCATGTGCAAGTATTAAGGAAGGCATTCACGAGATTGAGGAAATTTCATTGAAGCTCAATCCGATAATTGTACCTTGAGGGCTCGATCGGGGAAGCTATTGGGTTTAAGTAGTCGGTCTGAAAAAGAATCGAAGTAGATCCGGATAAAGTCAAGGCCGTACAAAAATTACCTCCGCCACTTTTCGGAAGGAAGTCAGGGTTTTCTAGGGAGATTGAATTACATCGCTTCGGTTTATTTCACAATTGGTGAGAAATGTGATCCAATATTCCGTCTTCTTAAGAAGCACAATCCGGGCATTTGGGATGATGAATGCGGAGGCGTTTGACAAGATTAAACAATATTTGTCCAACACCCGGTATTAATGCCTCCAGATCTGATAGACCCTTGATTTTGTATCGGCGGTGTTCGATAACTCAATGGGATGTGTGCTAGGCCAAGGCGATGAGGCGGGGAGGAAAAAAAGGCGATATATTACCTCGATAAGAAATTCACCGAGTGTGAAATGAGATACTACGCCAATTGAGAAATTGTGTTGTGCATTAGTGCGGACAACTCGGAGGTTGAGCGTTACATGTTGTACCACACGACTTGGTTGATCTCAAAATTGGACCCTCGAAGTACATGATGGAGTCGATGGCCCTAAATGGAAGAATGGCGATGACAAATTTTGCTCTCTGAGTTCGACATTGTCTATGTGAACGGAAAGGCGGTGAAGGGAGCGCATAGCGATTTCTTAGCGGTAGGCGCTAGATGATTATGAGCCCTTAATTTCGATTTTCCTAATGAAGATCGATGTTTGTAGCTACAATTGAAGAAGATATCTTAGAAGATCGTCCTGGAAGATGAACTTTGACGAGACATCAAATGCCGTTGGTAATGGAATTAGGCGATCTGGTATCCCCAAATGCGAACACTATCCATTCACTTGCAAGTTGGACTTGATTGCACAAACAACATGGCGAGAATCTGAGCGTGTATCATGGGGATCCGAAGCGACCATAGACCACAAAGTTAAGGTGCTAGAGGTATCTGGAGACTCTGCTCTTGTTATATATCACTCAAGGAGAATGGGAAACAAGAGATCCCAAAGCGATCACTATCAAAAGTTAGTCTTGGAACTAATTGAGGAGTTTGATGATATTACATTCTTCTACCTCCCTCGGGATGAAAACCAGATGGCTGATGCTTTGGCCACTCTAGCTTCTATGATCAAAGTGAATAAGTAGGAGGGTATGAAGCCTATCCAATGAGTATTTGCGGGCTCAGGCTCATTGTTTCAATATTGACGAAGAGGAAGAGAGATGATCATCCTTGGTACTATGATATTCGCAATATGTGAAGAATAGTGAATATCCGATCAAGCGGTGAAAATGATAAGAGAACATTGAGAAGACTTGCCAGCGACTACGTCTAAGATGGAGAGATCCTGTACAAAAAGAGGAGGGATCAAGTGTTGCTCAGATGTGTGGATGCTGTTGAAGCTAGGAAAATCCTGGAAGAAGTCCATAAGAGTGTCTGTGGAACACATGCCAATGGGTTTACGATGGCTAGGCAAATCATGAGATTTGGGTATTACTGGTCCACGATGGAAGGAGACTGCATCCGTTATGCCAGGAAGTGCCATAAGTGTCAGGTTTATGGAGACAAGATCCATGTGCCTCCTTCACCTCTTCATGTTATGACTTCTCCATGGCCTTTCTCAATGTGGGGCATGGATGTCATTGGGCCAATCTCACCGAAAGCTTCTAATGGACATCGTTTCATCTTCGTGGTCATTGATTACTTCACCAAATGGGTAGAGGCAGCTTCATATGCTAATATCACGAAGACGACAGTTAGCAAGTTTTTGAAAAAGGAGATCATATGTCGCTACGGTATGCCAGAAAGGATCGTGTCTGACAATGCACTAAACTTGAACAATAAAGTGATAGCAGAAGTCTGCAGTCAGTTCAACATTAAGCACCATAACTTCGTCGCCATATCGCTCAAGATGAATGGAAGCGATTGAGGCGACTAATAAAAATATCAAGAAAATTGTGGGGAAAATGGTTGAGACCTACAAGGACTGGCATGAAAAGTTACCGCTTGCCCTCTACGCCTATCGAACATCGGTTAGAACCTCTACCGGGGCAACTCTTTTCTCGTTGGTTTATGGGATGGAAGCAGTTTTGCCTATTGAAGTTGAGATCCCTTCACTCCGGGTTTTGTCAGAGCTAAAGTTGGACGAAGCAAAATGGGTTTAATCTCGATATGATTAGCTGAATCTAATTGAGGAAAAGAGGCTAAGAGCTATTCGTCATGGCCAATTGTACCAGAAGCGGATGATGCGAGCCTACAATAAGAAAGTCCGCCCCAGAGTATTCCATGAAAGAGATTTGGTGTTGAAACAGATCCTCCCCATGAAAAAGGACTTCAGGGGAAAATAGATGCCTAATTGGGAAGGACCCTATGTTGTAAAGAAGGCATTTTCTAGAGGAACTTTGATACTAGCCGAGATGGACGGCAAAAGTCTTCCAAATCTGATTAACGCAGACTCAGTCAAGAAGTACTTCGCTTGAAAGTGGACCAAGATGAAAATACACAAAGGGGCATCTTGAGTTCAAAAAAAAAAACCGGAGAGGCCAAAGCGAAAACCCGCAAAGGGCGCTTTGAGACCAAAGGGGCTTTGAGTTGAAAACCCAAAAAGGGTGGCTCAAAGTAGGATCAACTCGTGAGGGGGCATACAGTAATTTCGCTATACTTGAATTAACAATGAGGAGATACGTTACATCTTGGGGCATCTACAAAGTACCATGGATCTTCTAGACACGTGTTGAACCCAGGGTGGTCTTTAAGAAGTACATACAGAAAAGCTCAGACTGTGATATCTGGGGCATCAATACCATTCTTACTCATATTGTACCTTAATAGAATTTGTTTTCCTTGTTCAACCTATTCTTCACGAGTTTTTATCCAGAATAAATTCCAGCTTTATTCATTTCTATAGTCTTGTTTCAAGCATTTTTCTTTGAAACGATGATTGCTGAACTAACAATACTTTCACAAAAGAAGTTTTATGCACTACTCTGAAAGTTTCTAAAAATACAAGAATCCGAAACAGGACAATTGTTTAGAACTAACCAGGCTTAAAAGGGCTCAGAGACTTGAAATAAGGGTTTAAGCAGTGACGACATCTTCAGATTAGTTGTTAGAAGTATCAGCTGAACAGAGAAGACATACGTCAGGAGTCACCTTAATAAGTAGCACGCAATAACAGCCCAAATGTTAAAAATGGATCATTCTCATGACATTTTGCATCCATTCATAACATTCATGATACATATGGTTGGGAGTATCTTTCATGACATTCTAATCATTTGACATATGCATAGACCCCATGAAATCACTTCTACAGGTAGGTTCCTCAGAGGACAATGTAGCAAGGTTAATGAGAGTTACTGAGAGTCGAGATCTTATCTCTCTGGCGGGGTAGAAGCGGATCGAAGATTGAAGCCTTATCTCCACCGGCGGGGAGTGGAGCGGGCTAAAGATAGTAGATCCTATCTCCACCGAGCAGTGGAGCGGATTGAAGATAGCAGATCTTATCTCTCTTGGCGAGGTAGTAGCGGATCGAAGAAGCCTTATCTCCACCGATCAAGAGTGGGCAGGCTAAAGATAGTAGATCCTATCTCCACCGGCGAGGAGTGGGCGGATTGAATATAATGATCTTATCTCCACCGAGCGAGGTGGAGCAGATCGAAGATTATAGCCTTATCTCCACCGGCGAGGTGGGCGAGTTAAAATAGTAGATCCTATCTCCACTGCGAGGAGTGGAGCGGATTGAAGCAGCAGATCTTATCTCTCTGGCGGGGTAGAGCGGATCGAAGAAGCCTTATCTCCACCGATCGAGTGGGCGAGCTAAAGATAGTAGATCCTATCTCCACCGGCGAGGTGGAGGCGGATTAAAGACAACAGATCTTATATCTCTTGGCGGGGTAGAGCGGATCAAAAGACAAATCCTATCTCCACCGGCGAGGTGGGAGCGGATTGAAGCAGCAGATCTTATCTCTCTTGAGCAAGAGTAGAGCAGATCGAAGCCTTATCTCCACCGATCGAGTGGGCGGGCTAAAGATAGTAGATCCTATCTCCACCGGCGCGGAGTGGAGCGGATTGAAGACAACAGATCTTATCTCTCTGGCGGGGAGTAGAGCGGATCGAAAGACAAATCCTATCTCCACTTGGCGAGGAGTGGGCGGATTGAAGCAACAGATCTTATCTCTCTTGAGCAGGAGTAGAGCAGATCGAAAGACCGAAGCCTTATCTCCACTGAGCAGGAGTGGAGCAGGCTAAAGATAGCAGATCGAAACAAAACTTCCATACCTCTGGAATGCAGTGAGTGGAATAAAGCTACCTGGAAAAAGGAAGCATCAAGAAATTAAGATAGAACAAGCTGGGGCAAAATTGGTCCTTTTAAAGTCTTTGCTCTATTCTCGTTGCACGACAATGAGCAAAGAGGGGCAGCTGTAGGGCCCAATTTTTTAAAAAACTCGGAGCCCAAAGAAAAAAAAAGAAAAAAGAATAACAGGCCCAAAACAGGGTGGCCCAAACCCAAAGGAAACCCTAGGTCAGGCAGAAGCCCTCGCGCCGCACGTCTCGCTAGCACGCCCCCACGCAGCACGGCTCTTCTCCGTGTTGTGCGCGGCCACGGCGTGGTACCTGCGAATGAAAAGGAAAGCAACAGCAACGAATAGGGAGTTCTAATCTTTGAGGGGGGCTTCGGGATAAGGCTATAAAAGGCCTTCGAGAATCATTGTAAAGGGGAGATTAGGGTTTTCTGGGGAGAGAAAAAAAGAGAAAAACAAACACTGTAACAGAAAGGAGTTCAGAGAAATACAGAAAAAAAACAAAGGTTTCGTTTTTGTTTTTCCTTTTCTATTTTCATTTTTATTTTTATTTTTTTTCTGTTCGGATTTTTTTTTGGGTTTTTCTCTCTTTTAAAAAAAAAAAACATATAGGAGTTTAAAAAAAAACCTTACTTTTTTCGGATTTCTGGCCACCGTGCACGGTGGCCGGCGGCTGCGGCGTTAAGGCGGTCCGGCGACCGGACGTTGGCCGGCGTCCCATCGGAAAGAGAGAGCTTTGAGAGGTTTTTTTGGATTTTTTTTTTGAAGAAGGGATAAAATGAAGTTTTGGGGAAGAAGCTGGGTATTTATACTACATGTAAAACGGCGCCGTTTTGGCTTTGGGGTCAGAGGCCAAAAGCGACGTCGTTTGGGCCTCGACCATAACCCGACCAGCGCAGGGGCTAGGATCCGTTTTTTGCTTGAGGGCTAATTGCGTTTAGCCCTCCGCTTTTATTGGTTTTAAAATCGGGTCTTTTTATTATTTACGATTACGCCCCAAAATTAGCTCCGGATTTCAATTAAGTCCTCGATTGGTATTGCGTTTCTGAGTGGGGTTTATTGCCCTTTTGGCCCCCTAGGTTTCTCGCATGTTACAATTATTTTTTAATCCTTCTATTTTATTTAAAATTAAGCCAAGTTTTCATTTTAGCTTAATTTAGTCCTTTTTTTCTTATTTTCTTTTGTTTATTATTTCATTCTTGTCATTTTTTTATCATTTTTAGTGTTACTATTTATATATATATTATTATGTTTGATATTTTTATTATTCTTGTTTTGTTAATACTATTATTATCTTTTCTTATTATTTATTATTTATTATTATTATTATTATTATTATTATTATTATTATTATATTATTATTATATACATATTATTATGTCTATGATTATATTTATTATTAGTATTACATTTGTTATTATCGATTACCTATTTTGCATATATTACCATTATTATTATTAAAATCGTTTTTATAATATATGTAGTACATCTATTATTATTTTCCCATATAATTATTATTTTATTTCCTTTATTATTACTATGTTTTGTTATTAATGCTATTATTATTCTCTTGGTATTTTATTACCTTATTATTATTAATATGTTGTTATTTTTATTACTATTATTTTATTATTATTATTATTTTAATATTATTACTACTATAGTTTTTTATTATTTTCCTATTATTATTATATTCCTAGGTTTTTTTTTCCCTTGTTATTACCGTGGTCACATTTCAAGATTTTTATTTTTGTTTTTAAAGAAAATGCATAAAATGGGCTTTTTACTGAAGGTAATATTTAGCATTTAAGTCAGAAATCGTGCCCAATCGTCTTTGGGTTTCGATTTTTAGTTAAATCTAGATCACTAAATATCCTTTAAAGATTTTAATCATGTTTCATAAAGGTAATTTTGTGTGTGTGGAAGTTCGGAAATCGTGCCCAATCGTCTTTGGGCTTGATTTTTAGTTCGTCTAGATCGCTAAATAACCTGTAAAGATTTTTATCGTGTTCTTAAGATAAGGCAATGTTTCGTGTTTGGAAGTTCAAGAGATTCGTGCCCAATCGTGCTGGGTTTCAATTTTCTGTTCATCTAAACAACACAGACTTTTTTTTTATCGTATTTCTTAAATAAGGGCAATATTTCATTATTGGAAATCTAAGGAATCGTACTCAATCGTGCTGGGTTTCGGTTTTAGTTTAGCCAAATAGTGAAATACCCCTTTTTAATTGCACTACATGAATTTTGGAAATCGTAAAATGATCTTGGTATCGAGAGTTTGAAGCATCGTGCCTATCGTCTTTGGACATGATACTTTAGCTTTTCTAACAAGGGAGTTTCGATTTCCAATACGAGTCATTCAAATATTTTTTTCCCTACTCTAAAATATTTTCTAACTTTCGATATTAAGGACATTAATCAATCAATACGGTACCAATTTTGGGCGTTGAGGTGCTAACCCTTCCTCGTATGTGAATCGAATTCGAGCCCGTTCTCTTAAAACTCGTAGACCAAAATGTTTTATAAGTGGCCCAATCACACTTCAAAAAAGGATTGGTGGCGACTCCCTTTTCTTTTTAAAGTTGGCCCGTTTTTCAAACAAAAAAATGGTTTCGACAATATTATTATTAAAATAAAAAATTATCCACATTACTTTTCAAAAAATCAACCTAAAAATGGTAATATCTTCACATAAATATCTAACATAAACATATATTCATTCCAAAAATAAATTCATATGTTCATATGTTTCAATATATTGATCCAATAAATAAACTACTTAATATAAAAATAGAATTTAAGTAACTTCAAAATGACTTTTAAAAAAATAACTTAAAAGTGATACATATACTAATTAATAAGATAATATTAATTTTTTTGCTTAGGACAGTCCTATAATTTTCATCAACTCACCCCAAGGTTGCATAGACCTCTGAGCGATCAAGTGCTCCGTCCCTAATATCTTTGTTAATTCTTTTGTAGCCTCAACGACTTTGCATCGTAATATCTCAATAATTCTATAAAATTCAGCCTTACCACTAGTATTCATACTTGTTTTAGTATTTCTAACTCCACTGACTCTTCTAATCTTGGCTCTACTAGTAGATGGGGATCGTGAATGGCTATTATCCTCAAAATCCATTGACAAGCGGACATTTTCAAGTCCATTAAAGCCATCTTTTTCCACTCCTATACCATCTTCAATGTTCTCAGTTCCACCATTGTCATTCTCCTCCCCTTTCAAATCTTCAATAATGTTGGTTGTTGTTTGGGCATCCTTTACTATTGCACGATCTTTCCCAAATATGATACTCAGATCTTCAAAATATGATAGTATCCTAGTCTTGAATAAGATTGCATGCTTGTGACTCTATATACATACCTAGTTATTAATAGACATGATCAAATATAAATATAGAATTCATATAAAATCATAATTTATATATTACCTTAAGGAATTCATCCCACACTGCTTGCAGCTGTCACCACTTTCCTTGTGGCATCCCATCCAAAGTCGTTGGTATGCTTGCCATTAATCATGTCATCTACAATTAACCACTCTTTTCTAAGTGTCCTTATTGATTCTCAATTTGAGGTTCAGTTTTGAAACCAAAAAAGGAGAGTTTTGATTGTAATATTTTTCTTCTAACAAGTAGATATCTTTGTATGAATCCGCAATCAGCATTGCAGTTGCCTAAGTGGTACAACTCAACAACGCACTGTCTCAACATTCTATCTTCATTGTCCAATGTCTCCAATTGGACTTGCTACTTGAACTATCACTTTCAAATCTACCTCTTGATTTGTCATTCTACTAATATATACCAAAATGGAATGACATAATATACAATCATTATTACCAAATCAAATATAACTAATAAAGACAAATAGTCAAATACGAGTAAGATTAAATAAATATCACAAATAAACACATTTCACACATTTCATGCAATTATAAATAAAATGTTTACGGAAAATAATTTGCACTTCAACAACTAAAATTAGTTCAATATTTATTGAAAGATTCATACAACTTAACTCAATTCAATTTGTTCCATTATTTTACCTCCTTGATCGAAACCCTCCACTCGTTAAACATCTCAGTAGCAAGTTGTTGTCTAAACATGCTCCACTCATTTGTATGCTCAATTCTAGAAATTACTGCTTCATGGGTATAAGCATCCTCGACTTCTTCACTACTTTAAGCTTCATCATCACATTTCAAAGGGTCATGAGACATTTTCTTGTAAATATAATTGTGTAGCAAGCAACATGCAACGATAATTCAATTTTGTATCCTAATAGAATAAAAAAAACTTCTAAGTATACCTCATCTCATCTTTAAAAGATCAAAACACCTTTCAATTATATTTCTTGCGAAAGCATACTTCATGTTAAAAACTCTTCAAGGATGGTGGGTTGGTAACCATGTCTCCACTCAGTTAAGTGACATCATTGCCCTCTAAAGGATGCTAAAATGTGTGTAACCCTCATCAACAAGGTAACAACAACCTAGTAAAATTTATAACAATTTTTCTAAAAGTTACTTCGTTAAACAAGAATTCAAATTTCATGGTTTAAAGTGCCTAGTACGAAGTCTAATTATTATTGTAACCAAAAGAAGCATATCCGTAGGCACTTTCAAGTCATTATTCCTACTCAAAGCATCTTGAAGAACTCTCCCATCAACTATTAGCCCTTCTAGCCAGGTAATACGTAAGTCAATTAATGTTAAGGAAACATGCCCCAAAAACATTAGTGGCTACCTCATTTTAACTTGTACGATATCCTCAAGTGGCACTTTTAATGTGGGTTCTATCTAATGCCCAATAAAATTCTAATAACACATAATCACAAAGGTTGGTTAAATTAACTTAACTAATATTAGTAAAATGTATATCAAATTCATACTATTATTTTTAATTAATCACCTTGACCCATTTCCACTTGCCATTGGTTGAATCATTGCAAATGGGTTTAATCTTTCTAAATAGTAAGTGTTGGACTTTAATAACACCAATAAGGACTTTATTAAAATACCTATTTACTATTTCACCTAACTTTTGAAATGTATCACTATAAGTTTTATTCTTAATACGATGCGCAAGTGTGAAAAGGAAAATTGCAACTTGCTCATAAATTAACAAATGTTTTATGTCCTTCAACCCTCCTTTTTTTGTTGTAGTAATTCACACAACTTAAAAAGGCTAGCTTTAGACATTCTTAATTCATCAATACATGTTTATTTATCACCATGGACAAAAGCTCTAATCCTATCTTGTTTTGCACAAACAAAGAAATATCCCAAGTGTATGATGTCATTTTAGGCCTATAAGAAGTTATTTTTTTCTCCTTGATTAGGTGAAGCACAAATTTAATAGTGCTGTAAGGCCCAATTTTTTACAAAACCCAAAACCCAATAAAATAAAAAAACAGGCCCAAAGCAAATAAAAGGCCCAATAAAATGCAAACCCAAAGAAGAAAAACCCTAGGTCGGAGAGTCCTAGCGCCTTGCCGCGCCAGCATGACAAGACCCACCTCCGAGCAGTCGCGTCATAACTCGCGCCACCACGGCGCCACGTTAAAGCGGATCTACCACGAACCTACAAAGCAGAAACACATAGGTTGTAAACTAGGGGCTATAAAAGCATGCAAATGTAAATCAAAAGAAGGGAGATTAGGGTTTTTTTTAAGAGGAAAAAAGAAAACACACTTATATGAAAGAATAGTTCGAGAAATAAAAAAGAGCAAAGGTTTCATTTTTTTCCTTTTTTATTTTATTTTTTTTTTTTATTTTTATTTTTTTCTTTCTTTTGGAATCCGTTTTTGGGTTTTTTAAAATAAATATAAAGGTTTTATAAAAAAAAAAACTTACCTTTTTAGATTAAGCCACCGTGAGCGGTGGCAAACAACAATGTGGGAATGGCGATCGGCGTCGGAGAATCGGCCGGACGCTAGGCTGGGGGAGAGAGTTTTTTTCTTTTTTTTTCCCCTCTCCTCTGCTGGAATGAAAATGAAGGTTCAAAGCCAAAAATTCTCTTTTATCTTGTGATAAAAGCGGTGCCGTTTTGGTAAATGGGTTCGAGGCCAAACGTCGTTTTGGTCCTCGACCCGCGATCCGACCAGCACATGGGCTAGGATCCGTGTGTTTTTTTGGAGGGCTAATTGCGCATTTAGCCCTCCGCTTTCTTGGTTTTAAAATCGGGTTTTTTCTTTCGATCGACCCCAAAAGTTTCTTTTGATTTCAATTAAGCCCTCGATTGAGTCTTTGCGTTTCTGATGGGGTTTATTGCCTTTCGGTCCCTCTAAGTTGCGTGCCCATTATAATTTACTCCTTTATCACTATTTATTTTAAAATCACCCCAAATATTAGGTTTTTACCCAATTTAGTCCTTTTTTAGTTATTTTGTTGTTTTATCATTAAATTAATTTTTTATCATCAATATATATATGTATATATATCATTGTTTACTTTAATTTTTTATATTCGATTATATCCACTATTTTATTGTTATCAAGTATTTTTTTATTTTATTAATAACTATCATTCTCTTATTTTCTTATTTTATTATTATTATTATTATTATTATTATTATTATTATTATTGTATACATATTCTTGTTTGCTTTAATTCTTTTAATTATATATTATTATTTTTACGATTTTTAGTATTACTTTAATTATTATTATAGTTATCATTAATATCACTTTTATTTTTGTTTTTTTAATGCTATTATTACGATATGATTATTATTTCCTCATTGTTTTTTACTTATTGTTGTTACTATCTTATTATCACGTTTATATTTTTGTATTTATTTATTTTACTATATTTATTAGTTGCATTAGTAGTATTATTATTACTAGCCGTCTTATTTATCACATGTTTTTCTTCACCATAATATTATTGTTTGTTAGCTTTTTGCATATACTATTCCCCTTATTATCATCGTGTTCATATTTCAAGGTTTTTGCCTTTGTTTTTTTAAATTCATAAAAATGGGCTTTGTGAAGGTAATATTTAAGTATTTAGAAGTCGAAAATCGTGCCCAATCGTCTTTGGGTTTGATTTTTCGTTCATCTAGATCACTAAATATCTTTTAAAGATTTTGATCATGTTTCATAAAGGTAATTTTGTGTGTTTGGAAGTTAGGAAATCGTGCCCAATCGTCTTTGGGCTTCGACTTTTCGTTCGTCGAATCACTAAATGTCCTTTAAAGATCTCGATCATATTTTTTGAAAATAAGGCAATGTTTACGTGTTTGGAAGTTCAAGAAATTAGTGCCCAATCGTCTTTGGGTCTCGATTTTACATTCATCTAAACAACTAGATATCCATCACATTTTTTATCGTATTTCTTAAATAAGGGTAATATTTCATGATTGGAAATCAAGGAATTGTACCCAATCGTCTTTGGTTTCGATTTTAGTTTAGCCAAATAGTGAAATACCCTTTTCAAATTGCACTACATGTATTTGAAATCATAAAATGATCTTGGTATCGAGAGTTTGAAGCATCGTATCCTATCGTCTTTGGACATGATATTTCGACTTTTGAACAAGAGAGTTTTGATATCAATCTGAGTCATCAAACATTACGCCATACTTTAAAATATTTTCTAATTCTCGATATTAAGGACATTAATCAATCAATACGGTACCAATTTTGGGCGTTGCGAGGTGCTAACCCTTCCTCGTCATGTCTCACTCTGAGCCCATTTTCTTAAAATTTGTAGACCAAAATGTTTTATAAGTGGCCCAATCACACTTCAAAAAAGATTGGTGGCGACTCCGTTTTTGTATTTTAAAGTCGGCCCGTTTTCCAAACAAAAAAATGGTTTCGACAGCTTGGCGACTCCACTGGGGACCGTTTAAGAGAGTCAAGCCGTAAAATTGGTTGATTAATGTCCTTTTTATCGAAAATAATTTGTTTTGTCATTTTTTCCATTTGCATGAGTTTTGTCATGTCATATATTTGTTTCGGGTTTGAGACACACAGGATATCTATGCATTCATGTTACATGACCGTTGTGGTCACGTCTTTAAGTGGGAGTGAGAAACTATGCCTTCGTGAGGTTTTCACCTCCGCATGGGCTAGAGGACCGCTTCCGGAATACATCCGTACTTATGGTTCCGTGAGGTTTCACCTCCGCATGGCCATAGGAAATGTATTCCCTGAATGAACTCGATCTATATGAGCCTATAATGGGTGAGGATTGAGGAATCTGCTGGTTCGGTACCCTTTTCTTTCTCTAAAACCGAACCACATATAGTGAACCTTAGGAGCCCACCCTAGGTAGAGCCATGCTAAACCTTAGTGGCTACCTATGTAGTGGTTAGACATTTTTTTCACTTGCTTTGGTTACTTTTATGTGATACTAACTCGCTTTATTTTGGTCATATTTGCATGTCATTTCATACTTAAAAGGCGTCGATTCCTGTTTTAATTACTAAGTTAGAATACTTGTTATGGGGGATGATTCCTTGATAAAGTAGAGGATAATGCGGTAGTGCATATATGGTCGAGAGAGACCTGACTTGAGAAGGGGATAGCCTAGGTGAAGGCTACACACGAATTCTTAGACTTCACTCGTGTCGGTGTGACACAAAATGAGCTACAAGAACTAAGAGATATATGGGCTTTGGTTGGGGCGAAGTAACTAGGCAACTGTTCTACACTAATTATGGTGATCTACCTTACTTACTCGACATCGAGTGGACAAACACTTGTTTGGGCTATGACTCAATATTGGAATCCAGCTTATAGCTATTTTACATTTGGGAGGTAGACTTGGTGCCTCTGGTGGAGGAATATCTGACTTTGCTTCATGATCAAAGGGCTCGGTCGACAAAATTTACTTGAGTCGCTAATGCACCTTCTTTTGTAAAGAAGTGATGAGCATCACTAGGATGAGCGACGATTGGGTCATATGCGAATTGAAGAGAAGGGTGAAGGAAATGCATTCCTTGGGTAAACTTGAAGGACTGATGATGGCACACCGGATATGAAGAGGAAAGTCGACATTTTGCCTTAAGTATCTATGGTTTGGTAATTTTTCCCAAAGCTTTGAGGCATGTAGACGAAGCGATTATTGATTTGTTCGACCGTCTTGACAAAGGGTTACAATTACCGACAATTCTCGTGAAACATTTAGATCTTTGAACTCGTCTTGGGAGGCGGTGAGGAAGATTCATGGGATGCGCACAACTATTGTTGGGGTGGTTCCATAGCCATTTCGGAAAGTAGATAGAAATTTTGTCGGGTCTTTTTGCGAATTACTCCCCATTAAAGGAGTTGGCCTGCACCTAGGAGGATGACATATCGGAGGAGAACTGGATCGCTTCTTGAATCTTGGGAAAAGGATATGGAATGGAGAGCTCCTTGGTTTGTTCCCGATGAAATTCTCTCTGGTGTGGGAGTTATGATTGGGTTCCTCTGTTAGGGATCTAGGGAGCTGTTGGGTATGCTCCTTTGCTCGTGCTAAGACAATACCAATCGAGACAGTTTATCTGATGTAATGCATGGGTTAGCTCGATTTGAATTCTCGTATAGTGGGAATAATTATAAGAAAAGAGTTAGAGAAGTTTTTGATGCGTGGAAGCAGATTCACCGAATGAAAAGAGTTCGATAAATCAATGGTAACCCTCGAATATAACACATGGCCAGGCGGGAGAGTGAGCGACAATATCCCCATTCCGACCACGAGGATCTTTGCTCGATCGATAGAAGAATACTGCAAGTAGTCCTTCGAGTTGGAGATCATAAAGCAAGACTTTGAAAGTAAAAAGTCGAGTTAGGGAAAAGATAGAACAAGCTGGAAGGGAAAAAATGGATCGATGTTAGATATTGATATCCAAATCGGAGGTAGAAAAGTGAGGAAAGGAAAAGAAAGGCGAAGAAGATTTGGATAGCTTGAAGGCCGATTACAAGAAGTTGCATCTATCGATGAGGACTGCTGGGCTGGGTAAAACCTCGGAACAATGGCGTCAAGAACTTCAAGAGGAGAAGACCAAGGTTGACCGGTGGAAGAAGAGATTTCATGGGGTTCAAGCACAAAGGATGCCTGAAAAGGCGGTGAGGAGAGCCAAAGCGAAAATAAGATGCTAAGGGCTCGAGTAGCGAAATTAGAGAAGGCATTGAATCAAAGTCACAACTCCACGGCGAAGTTGGAATCAAGCTGAGCAGTTGAAGAATTGAAGGAAAGGTGGTGGAACTCGAAACAGTCTTGCAAAATAGTGAGCTCCGGATCCAATTTGTTAGAGGCGGATAACCGGTGAGGAAAGAACAACTTCAACGATCTCGAGAACCAAGTCGGAGAAAGAGACTACCTTATGGGTGAAGTGTGGTTCGAATCGAGAGGTGGCGATCATCTCTGAACCCTAGCAATTCGGTGATGTATTAAGTATATTTTATGAGTCAAAGTCGGACCGAATTGAGAGCTAGCCTCACTTCTTGAGAAAGTTAAAACTTTGGGCATAAGGGCTAGGTCGTATATGTGACTCTGTTTTATGTAAAGGATTTTGTCTTTTCAATGAGTATTTTAAAAGAAATTGAATCGAGAATCGACTCTTTTATTTTGCATTCATTCACTTGCATTACATTTCATGCATTGGCACTGCATCACTACATTTGCATAAATATTATAAGACAACCCTATTAACTAGAGGTCATACTATAGTTATCCCGGAACACCGCTATTATACTCGGAAAAGAGCGAGAGCAATGGATCAAAGGATAGAAAAGTTGGAGCGGATGCAAAAGAGATGCAAGACCAAGCTGCGAGCTCGGATGCAAGAAGCGATTAGCCAAGATCCGGCGGGACATGAGGATCAAATCTGGAATCCTAAAGAAGCATGATGAGCAGCCTAACACGGTTGTTGGTGGAGGGCACAGGAAATGGAAAAAGGCCTATGGTCGATCTTGGAGAAGATAATGAAGATTTTCTTGCCCTCCGGACTGGCCCGAACAAGTTCCCAAGTGCAACCACCGAGTGTCGGTTAATATCAAGCCTCGGCACCAATCCGGTGCTCGATCGTAAATTTCCATGAGCTCGAGCTCCAACCTCGAGGTCAATCTGGTAAAACCAACGGTCCCAGACTTGATGAGGCGGCGAAGGGAGAAAGTAAAGCAGAACTTCCAAAGAGTTCGAGGATCGATGCAAGTGGTGGAAGAGAAGTTTGAGCATTGGAAAGTGTTGATCATCAATGCGAGGTGGATGCTAAGAAGTGAGTCTAGTCCCAGTTTAGTACTTCCTCCAAAGTTCAAGATGCGAATTGAAAAGTACAACGGGACTAGTCGCCTGAGGCCCATATTACGATGTTACGCCGGAGAATGACGGGATATGTCAACAATGACCGATTGTTGATCCATTGCTTTCGAGGATAGTCGATTGAAATTGCAGACAAATGGTACAACCAGTTGAGTTGTACCCAAATCAAATCATGGAGAGATTTGGCGCGAGCTTTCATCAAGCATTACTACCATGTGACCGATATAGCTTTTGACGGGATCACATTGCAAAACATGGAGAAAAAGCCAAGTGAAAGCTTGAAAATGCGCCCAAAGATGGAGGGAGGTCGCCACGCGAGTCCGACCACCATTGCTAGAAAAGGAAATGACCATGCTCTTCATTAATACCACAAGGCACCGTTCATTAACCACATGTTGGGAAGCACGACTAAGAGTTTCACGGACATGGTGATGTCAGGCAAGATGATAGAGAACGCAATCAGGTGTGGGAAGATAGAGGCCGGAGAGAGCACAAGAAGAGCCGCCCCGAAGAAAAGGGAAGCTGAAGTGGGGAATATAAGCTCGGGTTATCCTAAACCCGTTACTATCACCCAATCGAAAAGTCATGGTTGTGGGCAATGAGGCAAACCAAGACAAGAGCCCAATCTGAGACGGAAGATTGAGAGATTTCAATTTACTCCTATACCGGTGACGTATAAGGAGTTATATAAGACTTTATTCGATGCGCATGTCGTGTCCCCATTTTACTTGAAGCCGTTGCAACCTCCATATCCTAAGTGGTATGACACAAGCGCTTCGGTGTGAGTACCATGCGGATGTAGTGGGTCACTCGATAGAAGCGTACTTCATTCAAAAGACTAGTCGAAGCGACTTATCAAAGGCGGAGGTCGTGAACTTCAAAGACCCACATGGTGGAAGAAATCAGTTACCCAGTCATGCTGATAATGGGGTCAACGTGATAGTTGAAAACAGGGGGAGAAGGTTCAAACGGGAGATTGTTGAGGTCAGAACCCCGTTGAGAATGGTTTGGAAAGAAATGCAGAAGGTTGGACTAGTTCTGCAAAAGAATGAGAGTAAGTCTTCAGATACAAGGAACTCCTGTGAGTTCCATGACAAGGAAGGTCATGAAATCCAGCAATGTAACGAATTTAGAGCCCTAGTACAAGGGCTAATGGATAATAAAGAACTGGAGTTCTTTGACTTGGTGGAAAGAGAGGATGTTTGTTCCACGGAAGGAGGTCGTGAGAAAGGATCCTTAAAGTCAATCACCCACGTGTGATTATCACACGGCCGAGGTCGGCGAGTAGGGGTGAAGGTGGCACCGAGGTCATAATCGAAAAGCTTGTAATTTACGCTCCTAAGAATGCAAAGATCGTAATTGAAACCCGTGACTTTTCCTTATAAAGATGACAAGAGGTACCTTGGAATTACGATTGTACTATAACGATTTTGGGAAAAAATTCGACCAGCATACCCGACCAGTGAGTCCTCTATGGCGAAGGGAGGCGAGAAGACAGGACCACGGTTAATAAACCCGATAACAGAGGATGAGGCGGGAGTTCTTGAAGTTTCTAAAGCACAGTGAGTGCGAGTGTGGTGGAGCGATTACACAAGCAGTAATCGACATCGCCGGTATTGACCTTCTTCGCTAAACTCGGAAGGACAAGTAGTGCGTTAATGAAAGTATTGAACGGTTTATATTCTGATGACATTTGATAAATAAAATTTGGACCGTCTTATAAATAACATAAGCGCAGATAATTTCATCTCGTTCGGTGATGATGAAATACCAGCAAGAAGCGGGGATCTACCAAGGCATTGCACATCACTACCGATGCAAAGGTATACCTTGCCGGGGTATTAATTGACAATGGCTCGACCTCTGAATGTTTTGCCCTATCTACCTTTGGACGGGTTACTGTAGACGACTCTCACATGAAAGCGTGCCAAAATATAGTGAGAGCATTCGATGGCACCGAGAGAGGTAATGGGGAGGATTGAGATACCCCTTCTAATTGGGCCAAATACATACGAGGTAGATTTTCTTGTGATGAGCATCAAGCCCTCTTATAATTGCTTATTGGAGAGGCCGTGGATCCATTCAGCGGGAGCTGTACCATCGTCATTGCACCAAAAGCTGAAATTAGTAACAGAGGGCCGGTTGATAACTATAAATGCAGAGGAGGATATCATCGCGTCCGTTACTAGTGATGCACCGTACATAGAGAATGATCACGGAGGCCATAGAGTGCTCATTCAGTCGTTAGAATTTGTAAATCGACTTTTATAAGTGAAGGAAGCAAGATCCGGTGCTTAAACTCTCGAAGCAACGAGGATGGGCCTACAGATTGACAATGGGAAAAGGAGCAATGCACAGGAGGGACTTGGAAAATATCTCGAGGCCGGTCAGTGCGGGGTTGGTTGAAAAGCGGGATCGCTTTGGTCTAGGTATAGACCGGATACAGAACGAGAGAAAAGAGGAGCTAGAGAGGAAGCGTGAAAGGCGAAGGCACGATTGAATGGTCTTTGAGATTGAGTGGGGTTCAATGACCTTTCTCCATATATCTAATTCATTCGTGTCGGAGGGATTATTCATTCGGGACGAGAGGTCATGAATGAGGAAGCATTGAAGACATGATCACGAAGTTTGAACATCAACGCGTATGCGAAGAAAGTTCGAGGAGGAAACTTGGCGGTATTAAGCCCTTACGAGCTGGAAGTGTTACGGACAACTAGGCTGCGGAAGAAATTCTGTAGTTTTAGGAATAAAAGCAGAGTAATGTTCAAAACACACTTATTGTTTCAAGCCTAGGAACAATAAGAATTTTTGTGAAATAGGCATGTTCACGCATCATTATTTTCAATAAGAAGTGTATTTTTCTTTCCATTTAGTGCAATAATTCTTCTACTTTTCTACTCCATTCATAATCATAACGTATAAATAAGTCGTCCTCAAATTCATTTTCATTGAATATTCTTTTATACCTACCATAGGTCCCCGGATATCGGCGTCATGAGTGGCGCTACTATGAACTTCGAATTCCCTTATAGGCGAGACCGTGCCCGAGGATCTCGGGACTTCTGAGATGTCGAAGATTATGATTTATCCGGATTTGTTAAGGATGGTAGAGCGAGAGGAGAAGTCGATTCTACCTCATGAAGAGATAATTGAAAATGTGCTTCTAGAGGATGGGAAAAAGTAAAAATCGGTACTGCATAACTCATGAAACAAGGCGGGACCTCATTAGACTTCTTTGAGTTCAAAGATGTCTTCGCGTGGTCATATCAAGACATGCCAGGGTTGAGTCTTGATATTGCGGTACATCGTATCCCCATAAAAAGAGAATGCAAGCCGGTCCAACGAAGCTTGAAGGATGAGACCGATGTCACGAGAAAGATAAGGGAAGAAGTTAAGAAGCAATTTGATCTTTGGGTTCTTCTGAGTAGTAAATTACTCGAATGGGTAGCCAATGTGGTTCTGTCCCCAAAAGGATGGAAAAGTCCGAATGTGTGTCGATTACGGGGACCTAAATAAGGCCACCGAAAGACAACTTCCACTACCTCACATTGACACTTTAGTGGATAACACAATGAGGTTTTCATTTTCTCCTTCATGGATGGTTTCTCGAGATACAATCAAATAAAGATACATCACGAGGACATGGTAAAGACCACCTTCATAACCTTATGGGGACTTTTTGTTACCAAGTGATGCCATTTGGGTTAAAGAATGCGGAGCAACATACCAAAGGGCTATGGTAACCTTGTTTCATGACATGATGCATAAGGAGATCGAGGTCTACGTCGGCGACATGATTGCAAAGTCTCGAGCGGAAGGGAGCATGTGCAAGTATTGAGGAAGCTATTCACGAGATTGAGGAAATTTCAGCTGAAGCTCAATCCGACCAAATGTACCTTCGGGCTCGATCGGGGAAGCTATTGGGTTTCGTGGTCGGTCTGCAAAAGGAATCAAGTAGATCCGGATAAAGTCAAGGCCGTACAAAAATTACCTCCATGCAAGCGCTTTCGGAAGGAAGTCCGAGGTTTTCTAGGGAGATTGAATTACATCGCTCGGTTTATTTCACAATTGGCTGAGAAATGTGATCCAATATTCCGTCTCCTTAAGAAGCACAATCCAGGCATTTGGGATGATGAATGCCAGAGGGCGTTTGACAAGATTAAACAATATTTGTCCAACACCCGGTGTTAATGCCTCCAGATCTGATAGACCCTTGATTTTGTATCGGCGGTGTTCGATAACTCAATGGGATGTGTGCTAGGCCAACACGATGAGGCGGGGAGGAAGGAAAGGGTGATATATTACCTCGATGAAAAATTCACCCGGTGTGAAATGAGATACTCGCCAATTGAGAAATTGTGTTGTGCATTGGTCTGGACAACTTTCGGAGGTTGAGGCAGTACATGTTGTACCACACGACTTGGTTAATCTCAAAATTGGACCCTCTGAAGTACATGATGGAGTCGATGGCCCTAAATGGAAGAATGGCCCGATGGCAAATTTTGCTCTCTGAGTTCGACATTGTCTATGTGAACCAAAAGGCGGTGAAGGGAAGTGCAATAGCAGATTTCTTAGCCAGCAGGGCACTAGATGATTATGAGCCCCTTAATTTCGATTTTCCTAATGAAAATCTGATGTTTGTAGCTACAATTGAAGGAGATATCTTAGAAGATCGTCCCTGGAAGATGAACTTTGATGGAGCATCAAATGCCGTTGGTAATGGAATTAGAGCAGTCCTGGTATCCCCAAATGGAGAACACTATCCATTCACTTGCAAGTTGGACTTCGATTGCACAAACAACATGGCAGAATACGAAGCGTGTATCATGGGGATTCGAGCAGCCATAGACCACAAAGTTAAGGTGCTAGAGGTATACGGAGACTCTGCTCTTGTCATATATTAGCTCAAAGGAGAATGGGAAACAAGAGATCCCAAACTGATCAGCTATCGAAAGTTAATCTTGGAACTAATTGAGGAGTTTGATGATATTACATTCTTCTACCTCCTGTGGGATGAAAACCAGATGGCTGATGCTTTGGCCACTCTAGCTTCTATGATCAAAGTGAATGAGCAGGAGGGTATGAAGCCTATCCAAATGAGTATTTGCGGGGCTCCGACTCATTGTTTCAATATTGACGAAGAGGAAGAGAGAGATGATCATCCTTGGTACTATGATATTCTGTAATATGTGAAGAGCCGTGAATATCCCAATCAAGCGACTGAAAATGATAAGAAAACATTGAGAAGACTTGCCAGCGATTACGTCTTAGATGGAGAGATCCTGTATAAAAAGAGGAAGGATCAAGTGTTGCTCAGATGTGTGGATGCTGTGGAAGCTAGAAAAATCCTGGAAGAAGTCCATGAGGGTGTCTGTGGAACACATGCCAACGGGTTTACGATGGCTAGGCAAATCATGAGATTTGGGTATTACTGGTCTACAATGGAAGGAGACTGCATTCGTTATGCCAAGAAGTGCCATAAGTGTCAGGTTTATGGAAACAAGATCCATGTGCCTCCTTCACCTCTTCATGTTATGACTTCTCCATGGCCTTTCTCAATGTGGGGCATGGATGTCATTGGGCCGATCTCACCGAAAGCTTCTAATGGACATCGTTTCATCTTCGTGGTCATTGATTACTTCACCAAATGGGTAGAGCGACTTCATATGCCAATATCACGAAGGCGGCGATTAGTAAGTTTTGAAGAAGGAGATCATATGTCGCTACGGTATGCGAGAAAGGATCGTGTCGATAATGCACTAAACTTGAACAATAAAGCTATAGCGAAGTCTGCGATCGGTTCAACATTAAGCACCATAACTCGTCGCCATATCGCCCAAGATGAATGGAGCGATTGAGGCGGCTAATAAAAATATCAAGAAAATTGTGGGAAAATGGTTGAGACCTACAAGGGCGGCATGAAAAGTTACCGCTTGCCTCTATGCCTATCGAACATCGGTTAGAACCTCTACCGGGGCAACTCCTTTCTCATTGGTTTATGGGATGAAAGCAGTTTTGCTTATTGAAGTTGAGATCCCTTCACTCCGGGTTTTATCAGAGCTAAAGTTGGACGAAGCAGAATGGGTTCAATCTCGATATGATCAACTGAATCTAATTGAAGAAAAGAGGCTAAGAGCTATTCGCCATGGTCAATTGTACCAGAAGCGGATGATGCGAGCTTACAATAAGAAAGTCCGCCCCAGAGTATTCCATGAGGGAGACTTGGTGTTGAAACAGATTATCCCTATACAAAAGGACTTCAGGGGAAAGTGGATGCCTAATTGGGAA
Organism: Gossypium rotundifolium; assembly: GCA_025506655.1. Classification (NCBI taxonomy): domain Eukaryota; kingdom Viridiplantae; phylum Streptophyta; class Magnoliopsida; order Malvales; family Malvaceae; genus Gossypium; species Gossypium rotundifolium. The sequence goes on along the minus strand of CP106725.1, from coordinate 3,672,330 downwards.
GGACCTACGTTGTAAAGAAGGCCTTTTCGGAGGAGCTTTGATACTAGCCGAGATGGACGGTAAAAATCGCCAAATCAATTAACGCAGACTCGATCAAAAGTACTTAACGAAAGTGGACCAAGATGAAAACCCACAGAGGGCATTACGAGTTCAAAAAAAAAAAACAAACCGGAGGCCAAAGCGAAAACCCGAAAAGGCGCTTTGAGACCAAAGGGGCTTTGAGTTGAAAAAAAGGGCGGCTCAAAATATGATCAACTTGTGAGGGGGCATTCAGTAATTTCGCTATACTTGCATTAACAATGAGGAGATAGGTTACGTCTTGGGGCATCTACAAAGTACCATGGATCTTCTAGACACATGTTGAACTCAGAGAGGTCTTCGAGAAGTACATATAGAAAAGCTCAGACTGTGAGATCTGGGGCATCAATACCATTCTTATTCATATTGCACCCTAATGAACTTTGTTTTCCTTGTTCAACCCATTTTTCACGGGTTTTTATCCCGAATAAATTTTAGTTTTATTCATTTCTATAGTCTTGTTTCAAGCATTTTTCTTTGAAATAATGATTATTGAACTAATAATACTTTCACAAAAGAAGTTTTATGCACTACTCTGAAAGTTTCAAAAAAATACAAGAATCCGAAACAGGACAATTGTTTAGAACTAACCAGGCTTTAAAAGGGCTCAGAGACTTGAGATAAGGATCTAAGCAGTGACGACATCTTCAGATTAGTTGTTAAAAGTATCAGCTGAACAGAGAAGGCATACGTCAGGGGTCACCTTAATAAGTAGCAAGCAATAATAGCCCAAATGTTAAAAATGGATCATTCTCATGACATTTTGCATCCATTCATAACATTCATGATACATATGGTTAGGAACATCTTTCATGACATCCTAATCATTTGACATATACATAGACCCCATGAAATCACTTCTACAGGTAGGTTCCTCAGAGGATAATGTAGCAAGGTTAATGAGAGTTACAGAAGAGTGCAGATCTTACCTCTACTGAGCAGGAGTGGATCAGATCGAAGATTCCACCTTATCTTCACCGGCGGGGTGAAGCGGGCTAAAAATAGTAGATCCTATCTCCACCGAGCGGGAGTGGAGCAGATTGAAGCGCAGATCTTATCTCTCTGGCGGTGAGTAGAGCGGATCGAAGATTCCACCTTATCTTCACCGGCGGGAGTAAGCGGGCTAAAATAGTAGATCCTATCTCCATTGAAGCGAGAGGGCGGATTGAAGCGACAAATCTTATCTCTACTGAAGCGAGTAGTAGAGCGGATCGAAGATTCGACCTTATCTTCACCGGCGAGGTAGTGAAGCGGCTAAAGAGAGTAGATCCTATCTCCATCGGCGAGGTGGGGAGCGGATTGAAGACCACGATCTTATCTCTCTGGCGGGTAGTAAGCGGAAGCAGCAGATCTTATCTCCACCGAGCAGGAGTGGAGCGGATCGAAGATTCCACCTTATCTTCACTGGCGGGAGGAAGCGGGCTAAAGATAGTAGATCCTATCTCCACCGAGTAGGAGTGGAGCGGATTGAAGCAAAGAGATCTTATCTCCACCGGCGAGGAGTGGAGCGGATCGAAGATTGAAGCCTTATCTCCACCGAAAGGAGTGGAGCGGGCTAAGATAGTAGATCCTATCTCCACCGGCGAGGTGGAGGGCGGATTGAAGCAAGAGATCTTATCTCCACTGAGCGGGAGTGGAGCGGATCGAAGATTGAAGTCTTATCTCCACCGGCGAGAGTGGAGCAGACTAAAGATAGTAGATCCTATCTCCAATGAGCAAGAGTGGGCGGATCGAAGATAGCGAGATCAAAACAAAACTTCCACACCTACGGAATGCAGGGGGTGGAATAAAGCTACTGGAAGAAGGAAGCATCAAGAAGTCAAGATCGAACAAGCTAGGGCAAAATTGGTCCTTTTAAAGTCTTTGCTCTATTCTCGTTGCACGACAATGAGCAAAGAGGGCATTAAGGCCCAATTTTTACAAAACCCAAAACCCAATAAAATAAAAAAACAGGCCCAAAGTAAATAAAAGGCCCAATAAAACGCAAACCCAAAGAAGAAAAACCCTAGGTCGGAGAGTCCTAGCGCCGCACGCCCCGCGCCAGCAAGACCCACCTCCGAACGGTCGCTTCCGCAACTCGCGCCACCACGGTGCCACGTTAGAAGCCAGATCTACCACGAACCTACAAAACAGGAAACACATAGGTTGTAAACTAGGGGCTATAAAAGCCGCAACAGAAATCAAAAGAAGGGAGATTAGGGTTTTTTTTTTAAGAGGGAAAAAAAGAAAACACACTTATAACAGCAATAGTTCGGAGAAATAAAAAAAGAGCAAAGGTTTCATTTTTTTTCCTTTTCTGTTTTTATTTTTTTATTTTTTATTTTTTATTTTTTTCTTTCTTTTCAGAATCCGTTTTTGGGTTTTTTAAAATAAATATAAAGGTTTAAAAAAAAAAAAAATACCTTTTGATTAAACCACCGTTCACGGTGGCCGTGACAATAATGAGACGGCGATCGGCGTCGGAGAATCGGTCGGACGCTAATTTGGAGGAGAGAGTTTTTCTTTTTTTCCCTCTCCTCTTGGAATGAAAATGAAGGTTCAAAGCCAAAAATTCTCTTTTTATCTTGTGATAAAACGGCTAGCCGTTTTGGTAATGGGTTTAGAGGCCAAACGCAGCGTCGTTTTGGGCCTCGACCATGACCCGACCCATGCATGGGCTAGGATCTGCGTGTTTTGCTTTGGAGGGCTAATTGCGCATTTAGCCCTCCGCTTTTCTTGGTTTTAAAATCGGGTTTTTTTTCTTCCGATCGACCCCAAAAGTTTCTTTTGATTTCAATTAAGCCCTCGGTTGAGTCTTTGCGTTTCTGAGTGGGGTTTATTGCCCTTCGGTCCCTCTAAGTTCTTGCGCCCATTATAATTTACTCCTTTATCACTATTTATTTTAAAAATCACCCCAGATATTCGGTTTTTACCTAATTTAGTCCTTTTTGTAGTTATTTTGTTGTTTTATCATTAAATTAATTTTTTATCATCAATATATATATATATATATATCATTGTTTACTTTAATTTTTTATATTACGATTATATCCACTATTTTATTGTTATCAAGTATTTTTTTTTATTTTATTAATAACTATCATTCTCTTATTTTCTTATTATTATTATTATTATTATTATTATTATTATTATTATTATTATTATTATTATTATTATTGTATACATATTCTTGTTTGCTTTAATTCTTTTAATTATATATTATTGTTTTTACGGTTTTTAGTATTACTTTAATTATTATTATAGTTATCATTAATATCACTTTTATTTTTGTTTTTTAATGCTATTATTACGATATGATTATTATTTCCTCATTGTTTTTTACTTATTGTTGTTACTATCTTATTATCACGTTTATATTTTTGTATTTATTTATTTTTCCTATATTTATTAGTTGCATTAGTAGTATTATTATTACTAGCCTAGTCTTATTTATCACATGTTTTTCTTCATAATATTATTGTTTGTTCGCTTTTTGCATATACTATTCCCCCTTATTATCATCGTGTTCATATTTCAAGGTTTTTGCCTTTGTTTTTTTTTTTTAAATTCATAAAAAATGGGCTTTGACGAAGGTAATATTTCGTATTTAGAAGTCTGAGAAATCGTGCCCAATCGTGCTGGGTTTCGATTTTTCGTTCATCTAGATCACTAAATATCCTTTAAAGATTTTGATCATGTTTCATAAAGGTAATTTTGTGTGTTTGGAAGTTCGGGAAATCGTGCCCAATCGTGCTGGGCTTCGACTTTTCGTTCGTCCGGATCACTAAATGTCCTTTAAAGATCTCGATCATATTTTTTGAAAATAAGGCAATGTTTCGTGTTTGGAAGTTCAAGAAATTCGTGCCCAATCGTGCTGGGTCTCGATTTTCTGTTCATCTAAACAACTAGATATCCTTCACATTTTTATCGTATTTCTTAAATAAGGGTAATATTTCATGATTGGAAATCAAGGAATTGTACCCAATCGTCTTTGAGTTTCGATTTTAGTTTAGCCAAATAGTGAAATACCCTTTTCAAATTGCACTACATGTATTTGAAATCATAAAATGATCTTGGTATCGAGAGTTTGAAGCATCGTGTCCTATCGTCTTTGGACATGATATTTCAACTTTTTCTAACAAGAGAGTTTTGATATCCAATCGAGTCATCCAAACATTCGCCATACTTTAAAATATTTTCTAATTCTCGATATTAAGGACATTAATCAATCAATACGGTACCAATTTTGGGCGTTGAGGTGCTAACCCTTCCTCGCATGTAACCGACTCCGAGCCCATTTTCTTAAAATTAAGTAGACCAAAATGTTTTATAAGTGGCCCAATCACACTTCAAAAAAGATTGGTGGCGACTCGTTTTTATATTTTAAAGTCGGCCCGTTTTCCAAACAAAAATTGGTTTCGACAAGTGCCATCACTTAATTCATTGACTTACTATACCCAATATCCTCCTCTTTCAATCCCTAGACCTAATTAAGTTAAAACATCCACTGTATTTCTCTGAATATTAATACTAAAACGAGTCATTCTTTTATGAAATATCTACAATTGTTTAATGATATACAAATATGTTTTTAATATCAATAACACAAGTTATATGCAACAATATAACACAAAAAAAAATAAGATAATTTCTCAAATAAAGTAACAAATAACAATAGTTAAAGTTAATAGTCCTAATCCTATTGAAATCTTTTAATCATGGCAAACTCAATAGCATCCAAAAAGGAATTTTCATAATTTTAGGCATCAATCAGAACAATTTATCAAATGGCAGGCTCAATCATGATACTAGTTGAAGACACTTAAAAACTATGAATTATGACTAAATATAATATTATTATCATCGAAAGCAAGCAATTAGCTAACAAATGGGTTGATTTTTTTATTTTTTATTTTTGCTTTAGAAAAGTGAAATAATCTTAACCGAAACCTAAAAATTAGAATTTTCAGTAGTTTGCATAAGCCAATGGTTCAATCTGATTTGAAATCCCTACTAGCACTTGGCAACAAAAGTATTTTGAAGGACAAATTACAGGGGTGAACCTCAAAATTCTCAGACAATAAGTTTACGTTTGTGTGGTAAATATTGCATCGTAGTTTCAAGCCTAGTTGGTTTGAAAAAAATTTAAGTTTTGGGTTAAAATTTCATTTAGCACTCATAGTTATACTTTCCTTTTCAATTTAGTATTATTTTAAGCAAAATGCATCCATTTGTCAAAAACTTTTATATTATTTTCTTTAATGAAAAATCATGGCATATTTTGTTAATCTTTTTTCAATTTATATCCCAAAGTCTTATATGAGTTTGACTTTTCTTTAGAAAAATGGATAACTAGAGGACCAAATGGATATTTAACCATTAAGCTTCCAATCTTGGTTCTTATAGAAAATTAGTCAGCATTGATTGGCCAAGGTTTGCCTTCAAAAAGACCCAGAGATGTAAAACCCAAAACCTTCAAAAATGGTTACTTCATGTTTACTAAGCGAGACAACAAAAGCCAATCCAAACCAGATTATAAATAATCATTTGATGAAGATCCAAGAAGCCCAGCAGGAGCAGCCAATAATTCAAAACTCTTCACAACTCATTATTTTATATATAATGAAATCTAATATTTCGTTATTATATAATTAGTTTTATAAAATTAAACTTTTTGAATATGTGGTCTGCAAAATATAATATGATGTAATTTAAATATGATAATAAAACTTTCCTATATTTGTTTTTTTTTTTTTAAAGAAATACAACTGGACTTTTATTAAAACAAAATTAAGACAAAAATCCACTTACTGGAACCGATCCATACCAGCAGATTGGGCTAAAACAATAATAATAAAACTTGACCAAGCTAAATGACCCAATAGAAATTTAAAACAGGAATAAAATAGGAAATGAAAAGTCAAATCAAATTAAATGGCCTAAACCTAAATGTCCAGTCGTCAGAATAGCTGTTCTCTCCTCCGTCGATTGACATTTCCCATCCCTTAGAAACAGTTGTATCATAGCAGATTTCCTGCAAATTTTTACTTTTCTACTACGTTTTCAAATTCAAATTATTTCTTCTCTCTGGCAAGTGTCTTCTCTCTGCATCATATATTTCATTTCATCCCTTACAGGCTTAATCTTTTTCTTCCACTGCATACCACAAATCCCTCTGTTCCTCCTAAGGTCGCCCATTTCTCTAAAGATTCAAGCATCACCGCCACTTCTTCTCTCTCGACTGGAGTCCTCTTGACCAAACTTGTTAATCTTAAAACTTGTTTATTGACTCATTTATGACTCATTTATTTATTAATGATATTTTTTTATAAAAATTCCATTAGTATATATTAATAAAATTATCTTAAAACTCATTTAATGTTTCATTAATATATACTAATAAAAATTATATTGGTTTGTATTTTTCATTTATAATAAAATTATTAATTTTATATTTGACTATTTTATATCTAAACAATGTGTATTTATTTATTTATTATTGTTTATTATTTATTAACATTGTCTGTGAACATATTCAATTATATGTTCATGAACATGTTTGTTTAATATTCATAAACATATTCGTTTAATGTTTATGAACATGTTCGATTAAGCTAAATGAACATATTCATCAACATTAAACAAACAAATATGAACATAATTTTAAATAAAAGAACATGAACAAAAAAATTGAAATCTTAACCAACACAAACAAACTTAAAAATAAACAGACCAACATGAAAAGAAGTTTGTTTGTTCAAACTGTTCATTTACAGTGACTAGAATTTAGAAAACATAAGTAAATGTTCCAGTAGGATCTCAACACATTGGTGTCAAGAATCAAGATCCTATATATGTATTTTTCCCTGCATAGTAAAGGGCAGAGAATTCAACACTCACATACCTTGACATCCATGAATGCCAAAATTGCTATTCAAAAAAAAAAAAAAACACATCCCAACACAACATTCTGCAGAGAAAAAAAACCAAAAGATAAACAATATTTGAATAAATAAATTATTCTAATCCTTGAAGGATAAAGTCTTGAACTTATACTTAGCAGAACCAACATTTTGTATATATCTATTATTGTAAAATATAATTTTGTACAAACTATACACGAGAATGAATAAATCCAAGAGTAAAAACCAAATGCTTTCCAGCTCAACTCTTATCTAGCTATTTCCTCTCTTTTTTTTTTTGGTGAACTATATGTTAGGGACCTTTGTTTTTAATTATATATATTCTCCTGTTCTTAGTGGGGTGAAAATGCTTACAGAAAAGGAACTAATAAAGGAAATCTACCTGATACTACTTCTCTGCAATAGATATTCACTTCCCCCTTGCTCTTTCCCCTGTTCAATTGTAGAAAGCAAAACCCGTAAAAAGTGCTTTGTGTCTTCTTCGGATTCCAGTTCCAAGCTGGTCTGAAAAAGTGGAAGCGGAGTTGATGGATTATTCCACCGCATCTTCGTCCCACCGCCAACACCCTTCCTCGACATCTGCTGATTCTGTCTTAACAATGCATCTGAACTGCTTCCAACAATATGTACCACCCCATCATCAGCATCAGTGTGGATTACACTATGCAGGCTAATTTCTGTTTCTATCACCCACTCTTGATTAGCTGCAACACCTCGGAATCCAGGTTTCCCCAAGTCCACCAGACTCGGGCAATTAACAACCAACACAAGTCTCTCTGTCATGATGACATATTTACCGGGGCTTTTGAGTGCCTTGGACATGACATAGACTTCATCCTTTAGCTTGCCATCATCAGCTTCCTTGAGCACCGATATTCCAACAGCTTCTTCCCAAGAGTAAGGCCTCAAAGGAAGTTCTCTGCTTAAAGGCCTCGGCAAACGAACTCTACAACGTTGTGAACCCATTTGGTATAATCTGCTTCTGTTTCTAATACTCTGTGCAGTTTTTCCAGTGACCTCAAGTATACTAGCAGCTGGTCTTCCCACTAGTCCTGTTACTCCCAAAGCTATTCCTGTACAGAAAACAAAAATAATCAGATGATGATGCATGCCTTGTTGATTATGATAGTAACATGGTTCATAAGACCTGCAGCCAACTAGCTACCAGTGGTTTACCTGAGAGTATTCCAGGTAGGCCATGTTTCTCTGCTTCTTTAACTGGCAATTGAAGGAGGCCAGTAAGTCCCTGAAATTAACAGGAAAATAAGATTCAACCTGAAAAAGGCATGCAGGAACATCTCTATCCAAACAGGCTCCCCATAACAGACAACTGTTAACAAGCACCTTTATTTCTTTCCAGAGGGTTTACTGCTGTGGTGCAATATTTACCATCCAAATAGAAAGAGCTCAAAAGATAAAAAGAAGAAAATATGTTCATACCTCAAAAACTTCATTAATTATGCCTTTACTGTGTGAAGCCTCCCCTTTCAATTGCCTTTCCATTCTTGCAACAGCCTGCTCATCAAATGTAAATGCAACAATTCCCTGCAAGCAGTATAGCTTTTCACTGTCAATCAATGATATTTAACTGAATATTTCAAGTTTCTCATAGATAATAACATTAAGAAATAAAAATAAAAATAAAACCTTAATTAATCAGAACAAATTGCATCTAGTGATACCTTGTGTGCAGCTTTACTGAATTGAGTGGCAGCATCACTTAGTGCATAGACCGTATTGCTCAGAAGACTAGTAGTACCTTGAGCCATGCCTGTGATAAGTCCAGTGGGACTCTAAAAGAAACATTCCTATTTCAGCCCTCAGCCATTAACACAGAGTTAAAGCTAACAAAGAATACAAACTTTAATTACCTTCAAAATACTCTTTGCAGGAACTGCTAAGAAATCTCTAATTCCTACACCTAGACTCCTAGCAAATCCCATGGGATTGCCGATAACACCAGCAGAGCCAAATACCTGCAGATTACATTAAATTCTGTGAAATCAAGTGAGGAAGAGAGAGGAAGGAGGAGAAAGAAGAAAGAAAACAGCTGCTGTTGCAGCTCTCCTGTTGGCTGTAACAGCCGTAAAAAAGAAAGAAAAATAAGGAGAAGAAAAGAAGAGAGAAATAGGGAAAAGACTTGTGTGAAAATATTACTTGTCTACTTACAATAAGTTACATAGCCTATTCATAATATTAACCAGATACACAAATAAGGAAAGTCAAAGATATGATATGATATGCCTAATATTATGCTAATTAATCCTAGGATCATGACATAATTATGCAAGATATCTCAACTATCACAACAGTTCCGAGAAGATGATGAATCACATCAGAGGCAACACAGTCAGCAGCAATGAAATTCATACATGGCAAGCTCTGCAGTGTGCAGAGCACTAATTTGTTTCGAACAGATTCTAAGGGAGCTGGAGATCAATGCATAACTTCTGAATCATGAAAAATGGAGTTCCGAGGCACCCAAGAGTACAAACATCAAATATAAGGTGATATCTTTCACAAATTAAAGTCACCCAGGCTTTAATGGTAAGTATGGGACTTGGTTGAGATTCTAGATTCAAGTTGTGGTACCAATGGAACAGCAGGACCTGAAATTTGATCTGAGGCCTGTGAGTAAGCCCACTGATTGTGGACATTTATCATGTGGCTTTGTTTATGTGGTCATTCTATTGTACATAAATATTGTTTTTGCCAAACCTTCCTTAATAGTTAGGTGGCCTTATTGTGATGCACTTTTTAAACCTAGGTTTGTGAAGTCATAAATATAGGTTTCAATAAAACTTGGAATTTAAGTTATGATGATTGATATTTTGATTTAGGGATTTTTACCTATGAGACATGAGATTTGAGTTCGTGCAATTGAGATTATTAAGGCTAATGCCTGTTCTACATCAATCTGGTAGCAAAGCATACAAGATTTGCAGTTTTGGATTTGAGGGAACCTTTTCAACCAATCGTTAAAAATCCTATACCGCTTTTCATCCACTAAACCCTTTTAAATTTACTAACTAATTCAAACACTGCTCTCACAACTCAAAACTTGCAGATAATTTAATAAACTAAACCATAAATCAAGGTTGTTGGAATTGGACCAGACCGGCCAACCAAACCGAAAACCACTCGGAACACCAGTCTGGAGAAAGAGGTTGAACCAATTGACTTGCGAACCGGTACAAACCAGTTGAACCGGCTGTTATATTTTTATTTTTTATTTTTTATGAACTAATAGTTTATCTAATCAAACCACCGGTCCTGTTACAAAATCATTGCCCTAAATACTAAACAGAGAACCACAACTCTCACATCAGAACACTAGTGAAATTAATCTTAAATTCTCAACAAAAATTCAAAACATTAGTAGTTAAATGAACCACGAGCCCCTTTTAAAACATGAGGAAGCCAGAAAATTGCAAAAGCCTCCCATTACCCTTGTATAGCCCAACAAACAAAGAAGCAATCGCCGTCAAGGGTATGATGCTTTCCAAAATAGTCAACCAATGCATTCCCAACTTAACAGGGAACAATGATGATCCACAAGAAACCAACAACAGCAACCTTCAAGAAATGAGCTACGGCGTCAACTCTATGATCGCCTGGGTGACCTGACAAGTTTATCAATCCCAATCTCATAACAATCTCCAAGCTCATGCCAATCTGCTAGTCAGCTACTTCGCAACAGAGCTTTGGGTTGTTGATTCCCGGGCCATTCATCACATTATCTTAGATGCTAAAAGTGCATGATTACCATGGTTCCGAAAAGGTTTCAATAGGCAATGGTAACACCATTCTAATTTCTCATAACAATAAAAACCAATTTATGTGCATCAAATCATCACTTTCAATTACGTAACACTTTATGTACTCCCGCCATTAAAAGAAACCTTATATTTGTTTTTCAATTTTGCCACAATAAACAAACATCTATGAGGTTTTCCTGTCAAGGATCTGAATACAGAAGAGCCTCTAGTACGCGGGCAGAATAGAGATGGACTTTACTACGGGCCATCAAGCAGTCAAACAAATCCCCAATGCAATATGGTCATCACTCTTCACCTATGGCACCGTCACTTAAGACATCCAAATTGTCGTATTCTAAATAAAATTTTGCATCAATTTTCCGTTCAAATTCAAAAACTGTTTTCGCTTGTAATTCTTATTGCTTCAATAAGATGCATAGGTTGCTTTTTGCTGAAAATCCCCTACATAGTCAACGACCATTACAAACAATTTACAATGATTTATGGGGCCCTCCATAGTGTTGTCAGTTGATAAAAGTGATTTATGGACCCTTGCTTGAATGGCGTTTTCAAACAAAAATCTTTTCTATATTGATGGTGGTAATGAATTTGTAAATTTATCTTACCTAAAAACACACGGTACACCAACAATTATTTTCCCCTCCTCTACAACTAAAGAGTGGCCCTAGTAGAGCACAGATACCTACATGTTGTTAAACTGCTAAAACACTCTCACACAAAGCCTCACTACCCTCAATATTTTGGATCTTGGCCTATCATCAGGCTGTCAATCAATAGGTTAATTACACCAAGTCTTAAAAAAACATGCCCCTATGAAATTTTATTCCAGGAACCTCCAAATTATAAGTCTATAAGATTTGGGTGTTATGCTATCAATGGCTGAAGCCATATGCCAAAAGTAAACTTTAGTCTCGTTTAATACCATGTGTTTATTTGAGATTTTCTAACAAATACTTCACCACTAGCGTTTTCATCCTGTTCGTTCAAAAATTTATAGATGTGGTTTTTCAAGAAAATTTCATTACAAAATTTACTTCCCAATTTACAACTATTTCTCACAATCTATCTCGGGAGAAAATCTTATTTCCTTGTCTTAAGCTTCCACCCTGCACTATCACAAAGCCACTCTACTCTGCAGCTTGCTAAGGGGTTTCAAAAATTTCAAGTACTACTCCCAACCTAATTCCTAATTCTCCACCTTTTCCCTCTAACCAAGCTCTATCATCATCTCATCAACTTCCTACAACCTTTGCCTTATCCAACCCGCAACATCCACCACAACCCCTCCTAACCTATCAACATCGAACATCATCACTACAACCTACACTAGCTAAACCAACACAACCTACTCCATCTTCTCCAAATCCATGCTTGCATCATCAAAAGCACCTCCCAAACTAACACACATCCAATGATAACATGCTCATAAAGTAACCTCAACCCACCCCCACAGATCCACATCGCAGCTCTAGCCCTTCCCCTCTTCATCCCACGAACTCATAAACAAGCCCAATGTCATCCTCAATAGAAAGCAGCCATGAAAGCTGAATTTGATGTGCTTGTCAAAAACCAAACATGAGACTTGCTTCCTTATGATCCTTCAAAGAATGTGATTGATAGTAAGTAGTTATTTAGAATAAAACATCCTGATGGTTCTATTGAAAGGTACAAAGCACAGTAGGTTACAAAAGGGTACCTAGACTACTATCACTCTACATTCAGTCCAATGATCAAACCCACTATTGTTCGACTAGACCTCCCAATATTGACTCAAGAAATCTAGCCACTCTTCCAACTAGATGTGAATAATGCATTATTTGCAAAGATGATATAAGATGTTTGTATGCGACAATCACCCAGCTTTGCAAGCAATTCATTGTCTAATCATGTTTGCAAATTGAAAAGCAAATTTATGGTCTTAAACAAGTGCCTAGGGCTTGGCATTACAATCTAGTAAGAGTGGGATTCACCAAATTCAATCTTGATAGTTCTCTATTCATACTTCACAAGTTTGACTTGAATGTCTATATTCTTATTTATGTGAATGATATAGATCGCTAGCAATTACGTCCAAGGTGTTCGAAATATGATTGATGGCTTGTCCCATAGGTTCTCTTAAAGGTCTTGGTACATTGCATTATTTTACGGGCGTTGAGGTCCTTCCTAGTGATGATGGTCTTCTATTTTCTCAACACAAATATATTTTTGATATTTTGCATGATGTTAATATGCAAGCCATAAAAGGTGTTCGATAACAATGTGTTCAACAGCTTTTGGTCCTTCCAATAATGAAGACATTGTTGGTGTCTTGAAATATCGGCAACTTACTGACAAACTTCAATACATATCCTTTACTAAACCTGACATTGCATTTAGCGTCACCAACCTATGTCAATTCATGCATCATCCTCAAGAAGTCCATGGGAAGGCTATCAAATGGTTGCTCCGATGTTTTAATCGAACATCCTACAATATTCGCATAATTCGTGAACATGACTCAAGGCTGGTAGTTTATTCTAATTTCGATTGAGCTGGTGAACCGATTGATCAAACTTCCACTACTAATTACATGATTTATCTAGGGAGAACTATTTGATGGTCCTCCAAGAAGCAGTGATCAGTGTATTGATCTTACACTGAAGTTGAATATCATGCTCTTATTGCTGCTGTCACAGAGACATATTGGCTCGCCAATCTCTGCTGTGAGCTACGCTTTTCACTCGATATCATCCAGCATATCATATGCGATAAAGTTAGCACAACATACATTTCTGAAAACCATGTCTTCCATAACTGAATGAAACATGTGCGAACAACTTCCACTTCATTCGCGAATAGGTAGAAAACAAAGAAGTTGCAGTCAAACATTTACACACTGTAGATCAGGTTGCATGTTCCAAGTTGGGTCTTTTCCAAGTTGGGTGTTGCCAATGTCTTCACCAACTTGCAAGGGTGTAAAAGAGAGGAACCAACTATCGTGAATCTAACTCCATTTTAGCTTCTGATATTTGTTCCAAAATTTTGTTTTTCAAATATTTTCTAACATACTTAGTTATTGAAATTTTTCTTCTAGCTATTAGGAAAATTAGTTGAGAATTACTTGTATAAATAGCTTGATAAAATTCAATAATGGAGCACACTTTCTATTCTATTTTCCTTATAGGTAGCACCATGCTATAGGGTTCAATGATTTTAACAAAGACGATCTGATATTTACCTTGTACATCTCATGGAGAAATTGTCGAGTATAATGCCTAATCAGGATCTCCTGAATAGATTCCCAACTGGCCATTTGATGCATGATTGACAACTCTTTGAGATGAATTCGTGCTCCCTCTACATCAGCAAAAGCCATCAGACCTCTCTGCAGTGAATAATTTTACCAAGAAGATTAGGACTTTACAGGAGAGGAACCCCAAGGGAATTTTCAAAGTTCTACTAAAACAATGGAATTAATATGAAGCAAAGAAAAGTAGTAAAACAAAAGCACACGAATTACACTAGCAAAGCACATTTTTTCTTAAGAAATGACCATTTAATGATTGACTCAAGAACATCTGCATGATTAAAATCATGGCCAAAAATCAAAAGATGAAATGAGAATGGTGATTATTTTCCCTATTCCCTCTTACATTTATTTTATTATTATCATCTTTTTGCTTTTGTGGTTTACAGTTTCTGTGGAGGATGAGGCAATTAGAAGGGAAACATATGCCAAACCAATAAACAAATTAGCAAACACAAAACTGAAATAGACTTAATAGCATTCTGAATTTAACTTCACGAGTAGGAAATATCATTTGCTCCTGTTATGCGATTATTACATTTGGGGAAAAAAGGACAAGAGAAAAAGATCATTGCTGCTAGTTTGAGCCTTTTTTCACCCTCCCTGTTTCTATTCAACTTATAAAAGCAGTAGTTAGTATTTGACAACCAAATACAATTTTAAAATAGGCTCAACTTCTAGCAAAAATTCAAACATAAGAAATGACAAAAATAATCCAAACTCACAAGGAAACCATGAAAACTTAGAGAATCCTAAGTAGGTTGAATTAGCTTTAGCTCGTGTACTAAGCATAATAATGCGATGGATCAAGACATCACCTAAAATAGCTAGCGAATGGCTCAGGTCACTTTCATCCATATACTGAGGCAGAAGAAAATCTCATCCAAGCAAAACTTATAAATATGCACTAACCAAATCAAGATTAAGTAGCATCCACCCGAATGCATAGTGGCCAAATCCAATTACAGTCAAATAGTGAAACAATATATTCTATATGAGAACCAATAAATATACTAAGTCTTTATGTCTGCGCATGTAAAATAAATGTGAAACACTAGACATGTAAAGTTTGGTATCAAAAAGCAAAATCCATCATATTTGGTAAAAAAAAAAAAAACCAACCAGTTCACTGAAGCCACATGAGATTTGGCCATATTTTTCATTTATTTCCTCACTAGCCAAGTAATGAAATCTCCACTTCCTGGGTAAGCTAGAAGTGCTTGAATTTTTATAATCATGCCAGTTTTTATTTTTTAGATACTCATCTATGATACACTACCTTATATGGTTCTAGGAGTTTAGATAATAGAACCACTCACATGGATAACAGATTCTCCAGATGTAAGAACCCCGCTTCTAAGCATCCAAGGAGAACTAGAAAAGCTGTTCAAACCAAACCTCATATTTGTTAGTTTAGGTTACAGGTGATAAAATAAGAGCTTGAGTTGAATTTAAAGAAACCAACTCCACTAGAGACAAAGTTATTTTACCTAAGAGTAAACTTTATAGGAGCCAAATCAAATGATTCCACATAAATCTTCTTCTGTCTTCTGGCCAAACAGTGAATTTGCTGCCAAGGAGCCCCTATTGGAACTATTAAAGGTAATCCACCAGTGAAATCAATTCTACTGAGCACAGGAGTACCAGTACCATGTAGCTGTTCTCTTACTTTCACATGCTCAGATGTTTGACCATGCATAAAACCCACATTGAAGTTAGGATCAGAAAATGGCAAGGCTTGACTCTGTAAACCTGGAGAGACAGCTTTGTAGAAGTAAAGCAAGCTCAAAATCAGTTCCTGTTCAAGCTCAAGGCAAAAATCTGCCATTCTGCAAGCAAATATATACTAAAATAAGCACTTAAACTATTACAAATCAAACAATTACTAAGATGCATTTGACTCTCAAACAACACCTTAAGCTTATATATTCAAAAGAGACCAATGAAATATCTTTCTTCCTCCACTTTGCCACAGCTAGGTTAAACACAGGTTCAAACGAAGAATCTGAAGAAATCAGTAACCCCCTTTCAGCTTTAAATTTTGGGCTATCATCCTTCTTTATCTGGCCAACTTGGTTACTTCTGTATTCCCTATTAAAGGAAAGGACGACAGGATAGGGGGTGTTATGCAGTTGATTATCTATTTGAAGTGAAGATATATGGCAAGAAAGCTTTTGGTGGTCCACACTCTGAAATAGATCAATTTTTATATTTTTTGCAGAGGCAAAAAGCAATTCCTGCAAAATAAAAAGAAAGCTTAATAGATTTTGAAGTATATCTTTAGATCTGAACAAAACTCATAGCAATTTGTATCTGCTAACCTGTGGATAAGAATTAACCAAAGAAATACCAATGCAAGGAATAGTAACTGAAAACTTCTCCTTGTATTCAGCAGGTTTCCCTTGTTTCTCTTGATTTTGTTTTTCTTGGAACCTAATGGTACTTTGATCTGTCATGTCTTTCAGAACATGATATGTTGAATCAATAATTGTGAGCACCTGAAACAAGAAATTCAGTTGTTAAGCTACACAAATGCAAAAAAAATCCAGCTCAAAGCACCTAACTATGATAATGTACCTTTGTTGCACCCTCAGCACGCACGGATAAAAGCAACATCCTTTCTGGCTTCTGTAGACAGTTTAGCATTAGATAAATATTTAATGTAAAATCAGGATACAGGAGTAGAGGGGAAATAATAACCTTGAATAGCTAATTTTTTATATTTAAGAAATAGCTATTTCAAATAAATATTTATAAATGAGCCAACAGAATCATATGCTACATTACTCCAGCAGTATAATATAACAAGCCATCTCATATTCCTTATGTCTTCAGAGAACAATAATGGGTAATATTTTTCAAGAACAAGGGAGAGTTAAGAATTTTCTTTGGAGCATGTTTTCTGGAGCTAATGTAATATTCATTTATCAAGACTTAAAAGAATCAAAGGTAATGACGAAGAGGAAGATGGTGTTTTTAGAAGCTGATGTCATACTCATTCACCAAGCTTAAAGAATCAAAGGCCGTGATGAGAGGAAGATGGTGATTACTGTGATACCTTGAGATTCTAGTCACAACCCAGCAATTGAAGATTCATTTTTATCAGATATTAGTCATTGCAGCAGAAAATCGGGATTAAAGATCTTAATTCAAAACAAAAAATAGTGAAAAGAACAAAAGGTTACTAGGTAAAAGGCTAGAACTTTTTTCCTTCTCTCGTTTTTCTCCTCTCCTTCTCCTCCCCTTTTTCTTTAAATTTAAATATTTTATTGTAATTGGATTTATGTTATTTTAATTATTCTTTAAGCAATAATCAATAGATTATCAGGTTCACATATTTACAACACTTGTGTAATTATTTATTTTTTAATGTTTGAAAATTATTAGTATTTGGCCATACTAGTTCTGAAAGACAAACACAGCCATGCAGCTTGTACAATAGCACATTGGCTTATCTTGAACTTTGGTAAAGTAGAAGAGCTTTCTATAGAATTTTAGCCTCCGAAATATTCATAAAATAATGCTCACCTTCAAGGTAAGCATCTAATGCTACTATATTCATTAAATATAGCATGAAACTAAAAATTGATATATTATTACCTTGCAACTTTTTATGCTGCAAATTGACCCTATTAGACAAGTTACTGCAGGAGGGTTCAATCCTCAAAGAATATCAACTGAAATATACTACTAACCCTCCTTTACCAATTCAGAGCAGATATAAAGTTTGCTGATCTATTTAGGTGCCTTATGTCAGGTCCTGCTTAAAGAAATAAAGCTAATAACAGAATGATGTACCTCAGAAGTAGACTGTAGGTGCACAGGCATATATTCTTTCAAATCATCTAGAGCAAAAGAACCCACCATACGCTCCCCTGGTACCTTTATATGTCGAACAAAGATTCATTAGAAAGGCAATACCTTACAGTTCATCACTTCAAAAGGAACAAAAAGTAAAGTGGGCATACCTCAATAGAAACACGGTGGGGATAGCAGGGCTCATCCCACGCATAAGGGCAGGAAGTGTATGGGTGAACAATGGTGTCAAGTGATTCACACCTTTGTTGGTAAATCCTTAGTCTCTACAATGACAAAAATGATACAGAACTCTCACAAAAAATTATAATTAAAGTTTTAAAATGGGTGATGCAGAATGCAAAGAAGGTAATTGAGGGATTAAACTACTTAAAGATTTGGAGTTTACACAAATATTAGCTATTCTACATTTGATGGTTTGGGATCTTAGCATTTCATATTTAAGAGTAGAATCTCATAAATAACCCCTAACAAACAGAAAGAAAAGTAATAATAGAAACGGCAGTACAAATAAGTAAAATATAAGATATAAAAAAAAAAAAAAACTACTAACAAGTACTCTAACAGCACACAAGCAAAGACTGCAATCCAACAATTTGAGCCATGTCTTAACAAAGCTGGCTTTTACATAGCACTAGCAGAGACACAGATTAAGTATTTGGTTCACTCAGTTCGTTTTACCAATCAAACTAAATAGAAATAACAAGTTAGGATCTGATACATGAAGAGGCCACAAAATATAGGAAGCCAGAAATTAACAAGTAAAAAGCAATTAGCTAAAACCTAAGAATACAAAAGAAGCATTAATTGAATAGGTACCAACCTCCTTTGAGAAATTATCAATTCTATATGGCATATATCCTGTATCATCCTCAGATATGAGAATCAAGTTTGTCCCACAATTCCCTTGGAGGCTTCCAACAATCTTTTCATTCCTGATGGAAACATCAGCATTCTGTACCTCCACCCGTATCATATTCATTGCCCCAGAAGCATAATTTCTTATCTTCACTTGAGTGTCACCTAAATGATCCGGCAAGAAGCTGCCAGACCATTGCCAGCCAGGTTCATCAAAACGCAAGGAAATCAATAATTCCCTGCAACAGATTGAAAATGGATAAGCAAGCTAGGGAGGGACAAAACATATCATAAAAGTTACAATCAAGAAGTTACGCAAAGTTATAGAGGACCATCCTATGTAGCTCCAACTCTTTTTGGTTGAAGTACCCATGTCAAACAAATATTCTAACATGAGTACAGGATATGACCCTCCAAATACATGGAAGAAGTTAGAAAAAATTGAATATACCCAAGTTAAACACATACCCGTTATCCAACACTCACACCTCATCATCCCATTATAATTAAAACTTAGTTAGATGATGATAATCCAATACTCTCTTTCTCTTAGCGAAAGCTTCGTAAATAATTATAATTGATTCAAGTAGCAACCTTGGTTCAATCCAGATTCATATTTGCCAGCAGCTTCTTCCATTGGTTAAATCATGTTAGTGCCAGCACATAGAATTGCTACTATTCCTCATAAAACCCACTAATTAATGCAGTTCTCACCTTCCTAGTGAAGTAGGGAACTATATACAGCAAGTTTTGAAGATAAGAAAGCTTAATAACTTTTTGAGGAAGCAAATTATAGTATTGCAAAGATCATAAACTGTTCATTGGAAATATGAGGTTATTGAGGACGTATTTGAAAATAGACTACAAACAGTGAGCACATGTAGTTAAGAGTCTACAGATAAATTAACTACATCACTTTGACTAAGGACTTGAAGAATGGCTTGGCTTTGCAGTTGTAGCCATTGAGGGTTAGCTTATCAATAGTGAAACACAGTGCATTAAGGCTTTCTTTAAGTCATGTATAGCATACTGTAAAGACAGGTAGTTGCTCACATGACACATCTTACGTAAGGTAGGCAGCAAGGGCAATTTTTACTGAAAAAAAATTGAAATTTCTGTCATATTATTTGAAATACACCTTACAAACCATACAAGATATAAAATATCCCAATTTAAAACACATAAAGGAAGACTACTGCCGATATCTTATTCCCAAGCATCAAATTTTCATAAATCTGTTGCTGGAGAATCCAAGATTCCCATGAAAAAAAGCATTAACGACGGAACAAAAATCTTTATATGATAGCAATGTTAAAGAATAGTATCTCATGAAAAACATGTTAAATTTTAATAAAGGCATTCAGCCTAAAACTATCTGCCAATAAATAGGGAAGCCCAACCTGAATATAAAGATAACAAACTTGAAACTTAACCAAAATGAGTTATCAGTTGACACCACTCGGTACTCCCCTAAAGACTTGTTCCAATACCAACAACAGAAACAAATAGGCCTTTCACATGGATAAACACTTCTGGGGCAATAAGCAATAAGAACAAGTAACAACAAATTTGAGTTCCAATACCACGTTAACCATTCAACTTGAATCCAATTTTAGGAAGGTCCAATGAAAAATCAATAGGTAAGAATTGGAGAGCCCTTGTTATATTATATGCCTACCACAAGTTTCATCAATAGGGGATTTTTACCACTTTAACAGTCCGTTTCACATGTAGCAGAACTAGAAGTATTGCATGATATATCTTAACAGGCCTATAATGTGATTGGGCATCACATATAAACACAACAAGCAGATCAAAGAGTAGCAAATACAGTGGGGAAAAGTATGCTCTTTAAGGAACTAGCAATAGATAGAGAATCCAAACTTGAATGTAAAGATAAAACCACAAACTAAAGTAAAATTGATGTGGAATAAAATCTTTCAACATAAAGATGGCAAAGTACCTTGTTGTATCAGTCCAATGGAGATGTGAATGTTGCCCAACACCCAAATGATAAAGAATATCAGTTCCCTTCTGCTTATAATATAACTCCTTGCTGCATGCATTACTGATAACATATCTGCACAAGAAAAAACTTGCTATGAAAGAGACAAAAAAAGAATGTATTCAAGAAAAGTAAAATTATTTGACAAGAGACAGCAGTAATTTTTGGATTCTTAGGAAAATCATTACCTTGGCTGAAAAGTAATAGCCCGTGTCCTTCCAGCAAATGCTCCAGGAATAGCATTAGATGTAACAGATAATATAAACATTGCATTTGATAATGGCTGGGGAACAAGAACAGTTGTTGAACCACTTGGTGGGACTAGAAGAAAGGGCCCTGACCATGGTGAACTAGGCACATTTTCTGAGTTATGTCCACGAGAACTATTAGCTACGCAAACCACAATTTCACTTCCAGAAGAAATAGGATGTGGAGAATATATGCATGCCTTAACCATTCCACACTCTTTCTCCATAAAGTCATTATTCCCTGACAACTGAGTGCTTGAACCCAATCGATTCTTCAGAATATTTGACGAATTTTTTTATCAACTAAATCATGTTGGTCAGTTTGCTTCTGAGAAAATGAAATCAAGGGATTTCTAACAAATCTTCCTAACTGCAGATCAAATGTTTTTCTAGTTGAAACAATGCGATCTTTCGAGAATGACAAGCCCAAACTCTCAATTTGTGGAGATTCAATAGCTGAGTGTTGGTTAGAATATAGAAGGCTCAGACCATCTCTGGTGCCTTGAAACAGCTCATTATCAACTTGATTGTAACAGGAAGGTAAAGTACAGACAGTTCTGTCCATCTCATTGGCGGACTCTGAAATACTGAGTGGGAATGGTGTGCAGTTATATAACAGAAAGGGAACATAAATGAAGAGTTCTCGAGCACCAGAGAACGCGTCCATCATCTTTTCCATAGTTACATATATTGGGCCTAGAGGAAAAGAGAAACAGATGCACTATGAAACGAATTCGATAAGTAATAAAGTAGTTAACCATGAGTAGATATAAATTACCACTACATGTATCAGGTTCAAAGGCCACGGTTTCAGACTGAGAGAACTTTGTTCCACTGAACTTAGCAGTTGTACTAAATGTTTCTGTGCGTGGAAACTTAAGGACTGACGGTCTATATCCATAAATATTGAACTCCAGTGTCAGGTCATGTGATAGATCAATATGATGAAAGAAATTGATTATCTGAAAAGACAGGTATATGCTTTTACAATTAGTTCAGAGCACCATATCCTAATAAGTAAACTGATGCACAAAACTACATTTGTCATGGTAGAAATGAAGCACAAACCTTTGAAAGCAATGCAGTACGTGTAATTCCACCACTTTCAATCGTCAATGATATTGCCTCAGGAAGATAGTTATTAATGACTAAAGGTGTACTTAAAGTCATTTGATGAATATACCGATCTTTTGACTTGCACAAATCTTTTATATTTTTGTTGCTACTTTGGATTGACTGGCTCACAGTATCATCATTACAGTTCACTGAGCCTTTCTTTAGCCTGTCAGCTGCAGGTATGCTAATATGCCGAAGTGATAGGCAACAACGAAATGGGTCACTGCTTGGATGAGATGGGTAACAGACAAAAGATCTGAGAAATCCAATCTTGCCTTCCAAGGAGAGAAGATCAGAGAGGTTGTGTGCTTCACTCCACAGGTAAGAATTCCCAAGAGGACGCCACCTCATGCGACCAGCTTCAGCCAAATGTAGAGGCAGTGGAAACTCTTGACCAGGATATACTGGGTCTAGAATCTGGAATAATCAATCCAAAATGAAGAGATGAAGACAGGTATACATAAATTTATATAGACAGTGAAATTTATAGGAATCAATCAATAGATCCGAGCGCACCTTTGGTGAAATACCAAATGGGATATCAAACCTTAGTTCCAATGGAATTGAAGTAGCATTTAGAATTATCACCTGAAGTTAACAGGAATTAGAAGAAGCTAACAAACAACTAAAAGTATAAAAATTTGTGATAATATGCGCACATATACATACTGTTGAGTACAATCGTATTAGCTTGCTATACCGTTGCACTGAAACATCAAACACAACAGGTACAACAAAACCATTCTTTCCGTCAGTTGCACCATTTTCTTTCAGGTTTACATTGTATTGTGAATTATTTGAAAAATCAACCTCAAAATATGTAAGTCCAACAAGATCCATTGAAACAGGAGCAGAAGGAATAGACATGCCATCAAGTTGAATAGTCATCAAATGATGAGCCACCCCATTTGATTGCCTCTCACTGAGATTGTCAGAAGAGTGACTAGGCCTATAATGATAAAGTTGTTCCTCCGGTATGTCATTAAGATAAATTGGAACAGAAGCGCCAGCTTGCACAATTTTTCCATCTTTCTCTTTTGAGGCATCAAACTGATCAGAACTGGCCAGTCCTTGATAAACATGATACTCTAGAGGTGAAGAAGTCAGGTTTTGAAGTATATAAGGAGCGTATCTTCCTCCTGACATATTTTCAGTGAGCTGAGGATCAAGAAATCTTTGCTTTTCAGAAGAATCATGTTCCAAAAATCCCCAGGCATCCTTAACCATTTCAATTGTCCTGAGAACAGTCTGGTTTTTTTTTTTTAAAAAAAAAAAAAAAAAGAAGAAGAAGAAAAGTTATATTATAGATTAATAGTAAAAATCTAAACATAAGAAAATACTGAAACATGAGATTAGTGTGGTAACAATATCATTAGAAGAAAACGCCTTGAGAAAACTGTCTATATCATATGAAACCAAGGTGATTATACAGCAGATTAAAAATCTATATAAATTTTACTCTGGTGCACAAGCATGAACAGCAGTAGAACTATGAAGACGAACAATATTTATGACAACTACCAGTTTACCTATTTTCTTTGAATGACAATTATTCAATTGTTTACAGTGCTCCACAAGAAATGTGATTTTAAGATAGTTTGCACCGTCAAGTGATATTGTAACAATGATGTCCGAATGATTATGAACAATTATTTTTGGACTCAGTTTTACTGATTTCATTATATTTTATGGACTCAGTTGTACTCTGCATATACTTTATCCTTGGATTCAGTCAAATTATGCTATCAACCGTGTGATTAGGCCACAAAAGCCCCCTGCAATGACTGAAAGAATTTTGCTACCACAACTTCTCAGGATTTGGAATTTCAGTCCAATCAGTAGCAAAGTTTATTTCCCACCTTTGAGTTCACTGATGTGGACATCGACTTGCTGGTCTCACAATGGCATTGCTGACATTGCAAATAATGATAAATTTGTTCAGGCATCTGATGAAGTTGATTTTTTTCCTTATCAATGTGGCTTTCTTAATTCATTTCTCTATCATCTCCCTAAACTCACACCCTCACTCTCTAAACAGAAGCTCCCAGCCAGCCGCAAAGAACTCAGATCCTAGTTATGCCCTGCTAGCTGCCTTCCACCATCACTAAATTATCTTAATATACAGTTTGGTACTTAAGTTTGGCTTCAATTTTCAATGTGGTACCTATATTTTTGTTTGTCCCAATTAAGTACTTAAGTTTGGATTCTGATACCGGAATTGGTCCTCAAGGTTAACCGTGTTAAATGGTTAAATCTAAACCAATAGTCATGCGACACATGTATTTACATGTTGTATTACTTTTTTAATTTCATTTTTATTTTATAATGAATTAAAGAAAATGTAATTACCCAAAAAAAAAATTCTGCAAAAACTCTCATCCTCTCCATGTTTTAGCTCTCCATCTCTCCATGTTTCTGGCTCTCAACCCCAAAAATGAAACTGATGACCACATTGAAGCTTAGCCCACGACCAATGCCCATTTTCAGTAACCGTTTCAAGGCGAATTGAGCAAGAAACCGAGCCGAAATGCTTTCCTCCATTTCCACAGCCAGCACCACCACCTCCACCGTCATCCACCACAACATCATCCCCATCATTACTCCCTAATCCCACAATTAAAACAGTTACAAAATTAAACTTCAATTTAACTCACCCAAAATATCAACCTAAATTTACTAAAACAAAATCACCCTCCTCCTCCTTTAATTTCCCAACACGACCATCGAGTTCAATGATAAAATTAAAACTAAATTTAAGAAAAAGAAAGCAAAAATGAATCTTCTTAAATTCTTCGTATTGTCCAAAGAAGAAGAATAATTAGAATTTTTTTTAAATTTGAGTGAAAATGAGAAAATGGAAGTAAAAATTCTCCTTTTTTTAATTCCTTTTAAGACCCTAATCATATGCAAAAACCCATCTCTTCTATGGGATTCTCAACCCATTTCATTTCATCTTCTCATACTTCATTTCATCACCAACTTTTCTTCTTTTTCATTCTAGGTCTTGATGGAAGCTGAGGAATAATCGAAAGTCTGAGTTGAAAAAGAAGAGAACGAATAGCTTGGCCATGGAGATGGGGTTGAGAGTTGAAAAAGAAATGGACTAAAAGTGAGAAATGAGAGAGTTAGAAAGTGAAGGAAGGAATGAAATCTATGAAATCTCAAGCGGTAGGAATGGTGAAGGAAAGGAATCGGCAGAATGAGTTAAGGAAATGTTTAAACTTCTTTAGGTTAATGAATTTGGTTTAATAATTTTAGTTTTATCATTAATTTTTTTATTATGTAATATTAATGAAATTAAAAACAAAACATTAAAATAAATTCATTAAAAAGCTAAAAATAATACATGTATCATGTGTCCATTGATCCAAACTTAAACATTTAACACCATTAACTTTGGGAACCACCCTCAATAACAGAATCCAAACTTAGGTACTTATTTAGGACAAAAGGATTCAGGTATCACATTGAACATTAAAGCCAAACTCAAGTACTAAATGCTATATATTACTCGGATGCTATTCACATCAAACATTTCAAAACTTCCTGAAAAGCCTTTTTTTTTCTGCGAAATACCCTAAGAATAAGAATGACTAAAGCCTTAAAACTAAGCTTAGTCGACCACCAGCAGCCTCTATACTGTCATTTTCTTTCTTCATCGTTTCCTTCTCCACAATTGGTCAGTTTGGTTTCCTCCAAATCCTCTAGCCACATCAAACTGTCAGTTGGCTTTGTTATTCGTTTTCTCTTATCTTTCTTTTATATTATTCTTCCTTTGTGGACTGAATGTAAATATGTTAGCCTTGGTTATATCTGTCAGGTATCAATCCTCATATTCCTAGGGTTTATTTTAGTTCTTATTTTATAGTTTCTGCGTTCCTCTTTGAATCTTTATGGGTTCTTTTTCAGTGTTTTCTTTGGGAATTCTTTTTAAATGTTCCACTTTGAGTATAAATTGTTAATGCTCTTCAAATCATTTTCATTAAAAAGATCTGATGACCCATTTTGGTTAACCACTAGCTATGATTTTTTGGTCAATTAAGTACTTGCTAATTAAGAATAATAAATAAAAGATGAATTCACTTCACTTTGATTGCTAAGAAAATTATTAGTTTTATCTAAGAAAAAGAACAGTTTTTATGCTATTTGTAACTTAATATTTGGGAAGAAGAAGACAGAAACAGTACAAAATGAGACGACTAACATATATTAAAAGAATTATCTTGTTGAGTGATCCAGAGTATGATAAATTAGGCTTTTGAGTTACCTGGCCCCAATGGATTTTTTAAGCTTTTAGATTCAAAAGTAATTTTCTTTCCATGTTAATATTTGATTGAAAACTATCAATTTTACATTTTTTTTTAAAAACTATTTTTGTGCCTACCATACCCGTGTAATTTCTAGGAATTTGCATGTGTTGTCATATCCATCTCATATCACACCCCTATTGTGTTTGTGTCCATTCTTCTTACTAGAACCAATCCAATATCACGACAAATGGCAACCAAAAAAATAAGCAACAAAGAATTTAAAAGTTTTCAAAAAGTTTCAACTAAAATAGCAGTCTATGCCATCAGCCCCTTACCCCCCAAAACAAAAAAAAGAAACGCAAGGCCACATGGATTTGGAAAATCCACACTAAGAACCCCAAACCACCAGCAAATAAGCTCACTACATATGCTAAGTCAATACCACATTATCGGGTCAACAATTATGTCAGCAGACTTCAAGAAGGAAATCAACTCTATTATCCATCATTTCATTGGGCTAAAATTTCAAGTTCTGAAAGAGCTGATGTAGAATAATTCTCAAAATCATTGTAAGAGTAAATCTGCCATATGGCCTTAAGTATAAGGATCAATAATACAGCTTAACCAATAGATTACCAACATCGCTGTCTTTCTAATTTATTAAGAATTTAGATCATTGAGTAGTCTAATCACTCATGCACTGAGTTTCAATAATCAATATTAATGGTGAATTGAGTATAGGTATGACCGGATACCATCATTTGTATCAAAAGGCTCTATTTTACCATCATTTGTATCAAAAGGCTCTATTTTACCTCAGTTTCTCCTCTTCTAATTCCTCTGCTCCTACCCATTTTCCCTATGATATCTATTACTTTCTCCCACTCTCTTCCACCCATCCCCTATTTCCCACCTTATTCAAGGACTTAAGTCACTTATCTGAAAGGTGATCACACAACTATCAAGAACATGAAAAGGAAAGAGTACAAACATGTACCTCAATTAGGGGTTCTGTAAAGTTGAAGTTAAGCTGTCCTGTTGAAATGAGATGTACATCCGTAATATTGGAGTTGTCTAGCAGAGCATTCAGGTCCTGTTTTCTAATTATCTCCATCTCAAACTTCCAGGGCTCAAGAAAAGGCTCCCAGAAGACCTACAACAAATCCAAGCAGTACACCAAGGAATATAAGTCATGGTAAAGATTAAAATACAATAGCAATACATATTATATGCCAATATACCTTGTGAACATTATTGTAATTCACTTGGAGATCACACGCAACTGCACCATTCATGCTGTTTCCGGTGAAATTAGCACGTAACAGGAAGTTTTTCAGAAGAATTTCTAAAAGAGGTCCACTACAACTCCACTGAAAAGATAGAACAGAACTTAATAAATGAAATGGTATGATGTGACGAAGTCAACCAAATAAGATGTTTTTTTTTTTTTGATAGATAACACACAGTAACTTTAATTAAACAGAGAAAAAAAAGAACAACAAAATTAAGGATGTTGAGATAACTGCCTAGTTGCAATACATAGTTTATCTCTACAGCTACAAATTTTGAGAAGCAGCCAAACAACCACACTATCTTTCATAAACTGTAATTGGAAAGCAGAATATCATGCCTTTCTCCCACATCACTTGTGGAGGAAGAGAGAGTATCAAAACTTAAAAATATAAGATTGACCCACATCATATGAAATCTTGATCTCCTACACATCATGCAAGCTCCATATATAGTAGGCAATTTTTTTTATAGAATTGAGGCAAGTGAATTATTGCACAGTTAACAATTTGCAAATAATGAATAGCACGGCACATGCAAATAAAGTTGTATACATGACAAGAAACAGTAATTAATGATTCATCAGAAACCTTTTTCCAACAAAAGTATGATGCAACAAAAAGAGAGCATAAGCAATAACACCAATTAACTCTTCTCAAGCACTAGTTCAACATTTCAAGGTCAACTGGATAAAGTAGTAAAGTTACCCTTCCATCAGATACCATAAGAGATCCCTTCCTTAGCTGGATCTGGAACTCCATGCTTCCAAAGTCATACTGAGATCTTGATCCAGGAACATCAAACCCTACATCATGCAAGAAAAAAAATATTTGGTGTGATAACCACACATCCAGCTGATCACATTGAATCTCCAGATTGACATGTACTGGCTTTTCCTCGAAATTGCATATCTCAGTCTCCACATTAACTTGAAATATCTGGAAGAGAGGCCAATAATTGACATTATCATCACCTTGGAAACCCACAGCACCACTTGTTTTTTCCAGAATACACTTGAACTTTGCATTTTTACCAGAAATAATTAGTTCACTACTTTTACTGTGTGTCATAAATGTCAAAAGTTTACAAAGCTTCCCTTCAGTACCAGTACATGAAACATTCTGCGAGCCCTTTTCAGCAAACACCAATTCGTTAAATTCTTCTCCAGCGACATGCATTGGAAAATAAAACATGACTCCAATATTTTCAGACCTCAGGACAACAACTGTTTCCTGCATGGTGCTAAGTGGCACATAAGTTGGGGCAGAGATTTTATCAGAAATTTGAGGAACATGTTCTGGTACACTCATGGCTGAACTCCCTGGCAATGAATCTAATTTTGCGGTTGTGGTAGGCTTTTTCCCATAAGAATCAAACAGGTCAAGGATGTCAGTCCAGTCAGAAAAGTGTAGCCAGATATTAAGAGAAGGAAGACAAATAGAGAATTCATTTTGACATGGATCAGATTTTGAGAATGAAAGATCAAAAACTGATGAGGTTGAGCAAGCATCAGAACAGCGTGCTAGTATAACCAAATTTGGAAGTGACACTAATTCTAAAGAGTAAAAACTTAAATCCAAGTTCATATGTGTCTCATTTATCAGAGACATGGAGCAAATAAAGCTCATTTCGGCTTTAGAAACTGGCTCAAGTAAGTCTTTCCCCAACCGGTTCAATTGTATCAAGAGTGATTCAACATAACATCTGACTTCGATCAAGGTCATGGAAGAATCTACAACTGATACTTCCTTATTTTCCTTTTGCAACCTCCTTGACTGTAGAAACTGTAAAACATCAGAATAGTAACTTTTTGATTCATCATGAACAATGGAAAACCGGTCGATGATTTCCAGTAACACTTCAAATCCACCAATGAAATAAAAATCTGTCAAAAGGACCAAGAATAGAAATGAATCAAGCAATACTATAGAACAATGTAGTAATACCAAATAGAAAAAGTGATGAGTATTATTCATATTTAAGTTGCCAAGAGATATTAACTGATCTTACCATCAATATAAACTTGACAAACACCAACCCTTGACATGATACATGTGTAATCAGAAAATTTTTCGGAAAGGGATTCCAATTCACTAGGTATTCTGATCCAAAAATCAGCACTGAATGGTGCCACCAAAGGGAAATTTCTCGGTTTAGTACCTGGAATAAACGTTATGCAATCATCCTTGAACAACAACAATGATAGAGACAAATCTCGTCCAAAAATATTCAGACAATTATTCGATCTTGCAACTTTATTTTCTGGAACCACACATTCAGGAGGAATGTCCTTCAGTACATCGCTTAAAACACAATGGTTTGTAAAACTACCATACAACTGCTGAATATCTGTCTTCAGAAACCGATGGTCATCACTTTCTATGGGAAAAATTAAAGAGGATTCCAGAACCTCAAATTTACAAATGATAGCAATCTCACTTTGGTTCTCCATATGCTCAATACTTTTGCTTGTAGACTGCATACTTGGATTTGAACTCCAATCATCCAGTGAAAAATAACCAATTATGATGGCTATGTAATGGAATGGTAGAACCCAACAAGTATGCTGAATTCCAACACTAAATTCAAGCTGCGAACTTAGTGATCCAAAATTCCTTTTCTTCATACATATATTTAAGATTGGGGAAAGGTTCGGTAATGATGGACCCCACAAAAAGTCATGGAAATTACTGGTCCACCACGATGATGTGAGAATCACCCCCTCAGAAGAAGAGACCAGATCCATACAATCATCACAAATGCTAACCGAAGATTTGGAGGTTGGCAGAGTTATTGTTCCAACAATACAAGATGAATCATGGAAATGCAGTTTAACACCTGAGAGATTGATGTCAATAGCATATAGACTTGCTTCAGGAGAACTCCCTGACACAGGAAATGCAACCATACCCAGTTCGGATTTTAGTGGTGAGGAATGAAAAGGGTTAAATCCTTTCTCTGAACTGCAACTTGGACTTCTCAACTTGTTATCTCTTAAACTGAATGACTTCCGCCAATCAGGAACAGAAAAACGAAGTGAACTCCCTAGACTACCTACGGAACCTGAATTATGCATTGTAACAAAACGAAAACAATCCAAAGATAAGCTTGAGTTATCAGATGATCCGATTCCAGAGTAATTTGAGAAATCAAAGCCTCTGAACTGAAAACCTGGCATATTTTTTATACTTTTATCTTGAAAAGTGGGGCCCACAGCATTCTCAACTCCAATAAATGCAGTAGATGAACATATTCTATCATAAAACCCAACCAATAATCCAATTATATATGGATAGCAATGGAGGTCAGCATCATTCAAGTATAATGTGAACTTGTGACTAGTGAAATCTATACTTGCAATAGCTTCATAATATAAAACAAAACAAGCCTCAGCAGTTTTATTTTCATCAAAAGGGTCACTTGCATCACCAAGTGTATTAGCCATACCATCCTGATTTGCAGTATTTGAGGGATATAGATCTCCAAATGAGCATAAAACATGGTTATTCTTTTCACCATTCGTATGTGCAGTAACCTCTATTGCTTTCAAAGAGACTCGGCAGGTCTCATACTCCATGAGAGAATACCTGCAATTGTAAAAAGTTTAATACAAAGTATATGCACCTACCTAGCATTCAGTAAAGAAAATATTCAAATAACATTCATTGCTAATTACTTTATTAACAAACCCCTCAAAAAAACTATTGATATGACCCACGTATACAATTTGAAAAGAACCTCTGGCTTAATCTCAGTTATATCCACATGAGAAAAAAATAAATCTACATATTTTAATAAGAAACTTAACAGTCAGGAACATACCACACATCTAGAGTTTTTAGAGCAAGCATGATGGAAGAGCTATGTTCTCCATCATTAGCAAGATCAAGAAGTAACTTTGCAGAATTGATGCTTGCAGTTAGAGTCAAACCAAAAGGACGATCCCCTAGGTGACTTGATGCAGAATGGAGTGAATCAGGGTTTCTTAGCACAACAGGTTCAGATCTTGAACATTGTGCATTAAGAAGAACTATCAGTGCAACAACTGACTCATATATTGATAGAGAAAAGTTTGCATCAAGCGATGGTACAGTAACATAAACCTGCAATCAAGAAAGCCACTCAGAAGGAAAATCCTAGAAGTACACATCTCATTTACACATTCAAATCCAACTAAAAGAACCAAAAACTTAAAAACTCCCAGGTACAGAACTTTCGCTATATAGGTTCCTCAAGTGACTTCAAATGGCACGGTTGCAAAAGGAAAGGGAGAAGGGAGAAACAACCAAAAAAGAGCAATACAACCCACAAAATCTGTTCATTTCAAAGCCTTACGGTCAGTTGCATCTCAGTACAAATTATTCAAAGAGGCCCACAGCAAATGTAGTTATTAGAGAACTGTTCAATGAGGTATAGGTAAATGGGGGACAGAATGAGATTCTCAAGAAATATAGGGAGGTTAAAGTTCAGAGATTCAGAGATCTTCATAAGAATAGACACATGAGCAGTTATTAATTTACACATCCTTTAAAGATGAAGGAATTACTTATAGACAAACACCAACTAATTCAAACATTATATAGAAAAAATTTAGAATAAAAACCAATTCTGACAGAATTCACTTTCCCCTTTTTATTTGGGCTTCCCCACATAATAAAACTAGAGAGAAATAAGGACTTAATTCAGACTATAATAAAGAGTTTCATCGGTACTGAGAAACAAGATATAAGACAAGAAAAAATATGCTATGAATTTCAACATTTCAGAAGAACAAGAAGAAGAGAACTTAAAACCAAGAGTATTGTGAATATTTGTCTTAGAGCTTGTATGTATTTTGTTAGGCATATTTTCATTTTACAGGTTAACACATTACAGTCACCATTGTTAGTTTTTCATGTTTCATAAGATTTGTAGTTATCTTGTTGGATAAGGACAACGATTTCGGACATGATTTGGATGAAAAGTAGCTTAGAAGCCACCTAAAAATATATGAAGCCTTTGGCTAAAATGTATCCAGTTGAAAGTTAAAAAGAGCTTGTTCTTGAACAAGTTTTTTTTTCCTGCTAGTTTTTTCTCCATTTCCTTCCTCTCTCAATCCCAAAATATTTCCATGAAACTAGAGACCCAAAGGACTATCAGAATAATATCTTCAACCTCTTCAAAATGTCACCACACAAGACGAATATAAAGACACAATACGTTCCTTACCATCCCCAGTTAAAGTAAGAGATGTCATATTAGTACAGCAAAAAGGGATTTCATCTGAAGAAACAACCAAAAGTTTCCTCTGAAATCACATAAAAATTTAGTTATACCTAGCTGAATCTAGGCATTGACCTAAACTATAATTTACAAACAAAGAAAAAAAATCGAGGTCAATAGAGGGAAGAGAATGGAGAAAGAGGAACTCCAGAGTCCATAAGCAAGCATACAATAAGGAATGTTCAGTTTCAGAATCATCGAAAGTGCAACAAGGAAAAAAAGGAGACAATAGAATCAAGCATACTTTCAGCATTTCCAATGGTTAAAATAAAAGTACCTTGTCTTAGTACTAGATAAATATAAATCTAAATGATTCAATCTAATTACCTCCAATTGTTTCAGTCTTGATTCATCAGGAATAATGCAAGACGCAAAAGTAATACAGGCACAAAACTTTTTCACAATTGAGATAGTGTGGGGATAATTAATCTTCACCAACTTCACCTGCTCACATAAGTTGCTATTATCAGAATTCAGAATAGTGAAAATATAAAACAGAATATCTAACAAGAACAATGTACCTGACCTCAAAATCAACTAGTTTGATCTCAAAGTGATTATAAAGATCTTGTAGCTGAAAACCCATTAACCAATCAGAGATTGATGCAGAATGAACTAAGTTCTTCCGGATAAATGATTCTCCATCAATACTTGAACTGAGCTCTGTTTTCGATGCAAAAACAAGAGATCCCAAGTCAAGAACCTGTGAACACAATTGATGTCAAAACTACACATAAATAAAGCATAATACAAAATTTTAACTTTAATGAGCAAAAGGAACAATATGAATATCCAAATAATGCGGTAAACAATGCAATTACCATGTTAAACTCTTCAGAAACTGCATTTCCGAGGGAAAATTTATTGTGATGTTGCTGATATTAACATCCCATGCCACCTTCTTATGACTTGACAGGATGCATCTGCAAAATATTATTATTTGTGCATCTACAATACGGAATATTTGAAAACATACAAAATTTGAACCAACATTAACCTGTATACCCAGTACCAAAAGCACTTACTCAGCTTTTGCTAGCAATCGAGATTTAACATCTTCAATCCCATTAAGCGAAGATAAAACCTGCACTAGGTTAAATACTTAGCATTACTTATATGCAACCGTGTATAAAGACATAGAAAGATGTTATTTTAATTATTCTATGGTTGAAGAACTGAAGGAATACTGCCACTACGAAATATGAAGACAACCAAAATGGTAAGTTCATGCATTGGACTC
Source organism: Gossypium rotundifolium (assembly GCA_025506655.1). NCBI lineage: Eukaryota > Viridiplantae > Streptophyta > Magnoliopsida > Malvales > Malvaceae > Gossypium > Gossypium rotundifolium. The sequence goes on along the minus strand of CP106725.1, from coordinate 3,638,200 downwards.
TTTAACATTGAAATGTTGTTGGATAAACAATATTTAAGTATCCATCAACAGGGAAGTAACATCAATAGTTGCAAACTTGATCTCTTATTTGATCAAAATCAAAACCATAGTTACCAGTAACATGGAACAGGTCTGGGGAAAGTATACACGACTTAATTATTTTATGGCACAATGGGTTTAGTCTCCATTGGTCCATTATAGTGAGTTGCAGTACCATATAAAACATTATTAAATCAAATGGTTTTGTTTTACATTGAAAGGGATACCAAATTGCATCCCCCCATCAAAGACAGTACCTAATAAAAACCTTCCCAGATCATTCATCAAGTTCATTCTTTTGTTTGGTCACTAGCAGGCAGTGGGGGCAGCATTGCAAAAAGCCAATACAAGCCAACTTTTGACAAACCATATAACTAGATACTGTGCTTCTTATATACCAAAAAAATTCCCCTATTTCTACTGCATAAAAAAGGACTAGAACAACAATAAATTTTTAATGCACACCAAAATTCTATAAAGGAAGCCCGAAATATATTATTTTGATTTCTAATAAAATTAAAATTATTTCATAATCTATATTCAATTTATGGTGAATCTTTAAAATTGGAATAAAATCCAAAAGTAAGATGAAACATATTATACTTTACAGGATTATCAGTTTTGTTGGCCACTTTAAATGAGATTTCAAAGAAATCAAAGTCTAAGACAGTCTTCTTCACATGAGCAAAGAGCTTTATAGATTAGAGGTCTAAAAAACCCAGAAGTACCTAAGGCAACATACCAAAATAATACAGCTGGAAACATAATGGAAAAATAAAAAGAACAGAAAAGAATGGCAATAACTGCACTAGACATCTGCAGGAATTGAAAATGTTTGAACAAGATTGATGCATGCTTAATCTGCCAACATAAGAACTGTGACTGTAACTGTTAGAGGTCGCAAGAATAATATAAATACATCTTACCCTTTCATGCTGAAATTCAAAGTATTTGATAACAGAGAAAAATTCAATTAAATCCCAGAAAAAAGTTGTTTCATAAGCAACTTCAAGCGACTGAAGCATGACCTGGGCACAAAAGAAATAAAAAAATAAGACTTGCAAAAATAATAAGAGCATTAAAAAAATAACTTAAACAAGGTTTAAACAATCAAGTAGAAAAGGCTTTCCAAATAGCACCAAAAGGGCATAAGATTACATTCACTGACAATTCAACATCTCGCCTCTGATACAAGTCTACTTGAACTCTGTAAGAGGGCAGATCTTCCCCAACATTTTTCTCTATACAGGACTGAAAACAAACAAATTAAGAAAAAAACATAAGATAGATACAAAAGAACCTCTAAAATATTGTCATCATAGAACAGAATTACCTTGCAGCATCTGAAAACAATATCCCAATAAGTGTTCCATTCACACTATCTTATAACTTGCATGAGGCTTCCCTAATGTTAGCAATATCATTTTAAATAGGTTTCTCTTAACAAGTGCTTTTGGGACACGGAAATCCGGATATTTTAGAGGGGATTTTTTTTCCTTGGAGGGAGGGAGGTATAAAACCGATAGGCTTGGGTTCATAATGTCATGCAGATGAGTAAGGTTTGTAGTTAAATTTGGAAGTTCTAGCCCTCTAACTTAATTTTAATGAGTTCAATATCCGCACTCATATTGAAATTTATATATAATGTTATCATCTTCCCTTAATGGTGTTAATAGAAGTGCAGGGATTAAATTAACACTGGAATAGAGAGCTAAAACCATCATATTGAGATAACAGAAGGACCAAATTCATACTCCAACCAATGTCTAAATTGCAGATTCTGCCACCTAAAATCCTACTATCAATTCATCACATCTCATAGAAAGAAGGCAACTCAAAACTAGATAAACCCTTGCAGCAAATTTAGTTAAGCTTTTGCTAATAATTCGCAAAATTACCATGATATAGAAGAACATTTAGAAGCTTCACTAACTGCACAAATAGGTTTCTTACATTTATATGATACATTAACCTGACTCCAGACACCTAGGGACCTCCTTTTAACTAAATACATTCACCATTTTAATCCAGCAAATTATTGGAAGAGCTGAACTGGTATGTAACCATAGAAACACCTACCATTAATCGAATCACTTGCTCATTGCCTGCATTAACCATCTCTCCTGACTTAACAAAAGCAATCACATTTACCAATTCTTCCTGAAGGTTGCACTTCATAATTGCACCATGGAGATTCAACCTAGCAATATCTTGACACAAATTCCTACAAAAGCAAAGCAACCTAGTTAACGTTTAACCATATGGACCAAAAAGTACTAATGATATTAATAAAAAATATGCCCAAAACCACTACTTGCTTCAAAGATTAGTGGACAATGTAAACTACAAGTAATGCAACATCAGAAGAAGCAATTAACTAATATAAGTGAAAAAATATGGCAATAGCAGGGTATGGAAATTTTGATAGCTGAAAGTAGCACCATGTTTCCTGCAATTCTAGTGAAACTATTGCATTAGGTAGTATGCACATCAAAGCATGTTTCCTTTTAATGAAAAAGGCTGCAAAATACAGTAGCAAAAAGGTCATTGCCCACTCACATTTCTACCAAGGCACAGTCAGAGCAGAGACGGCATGGACAAAGTTTCAAGTATTTTATATTTTTTACATGTTGCTTCTTTAAACAATCAAAGATTTGTAATAGTAGTTTTGTATTTTGAAATATTAATCTCTCAACCACCTGATTCAGTAGGTCTTCTTCATAAGTTTTCTTAAGTTCCATGGGTTTTGCATGTTCTTGTTCCTCAATGATGCACATAAGCTTGTGTTAAGGTCAAGGGTTATGGATCAAATCATCAGACTGTTCACGAAAAATTTCACTTCAATTAAGGGAGCCTTTTCCCCTTGTTGCGACTTCTACCATGAGAATAACGTATGGAACTCGTTGAAGGGAGCTCCTAACCTTAGAACTAGTCAAATGGAGCTCCTAACCTTAGACTCATTAGAAAGAGAGTCATAAACCTCTATAAATTAGAATAATTTCTGTCCTATTTTATTACTAAGAATTGTCCCCTTAAATAGAGGTTACATAGGGTTTTATTCTTGTAAACTAAGAAACTAAAATTTACTTGAAGAATAAGAAACTATAGTTAAGGAAACCAAAACTAAGTACTTTTAATTGCAATAAAATACTTTTTTTTAGACATCATCATCAAGATCCTTTATTCTTGGTTCTACAAAACGTCATCAAGATCCTTTATCTCCAACAAAAATATTTTTTTTTACATTGGTGCTTGAATGAGTATGGTTCATCACAATTGTAGCAAAAAACCCGTCTCTTAGTTTCGCCATCTCTGCACGAGTCAACCTTTTAACAGAAGAGTGATCGCACTACCTACACTTGAAACTATTTCCATCACCTTGCCATTTTCAGAGTTGTTTTTAGCAACAGAAAGGGGAACTGTCACTACCATGTTGGTGCCTTTAGTACTCAAGAATGAAATGGGGTTACACTACCTATCAAATGTAGCTCAAGAATATACTCTATGACAACATTCTGATTCTTTAATACAAGTCACATCTATGTTAAAAAAGTCACTAATTTGGGCTCTTTAATTAAGGCTTAGATTACACTTCTATTTCTTTTCTTAGGTTTCTTGAATATGCTTTTATTTCAGTTGATTTGTTTTATTTTTAAGAATAGATTTCCTTTTTTATGTGATAAGACTGGTCCTTATTTAATGGGATGTAACAATTTGGTATCAAGAGCCAACAATCCTCACCAATGACAAAATAGTGGTTGGCAGAGTGGCAAGCAGAAATATGCAAGAAGCTCGAGCATATACAAAGATAGACCATATTATTGATCAGATGATTGATTAGTGCAACATGTTGATGAAATTTTTACTGAAACCAAAACACAAGTGTTTGACCAAATGTGTGAAGGAATAGATAACTAATTGCTGGTAAAAAGGTCAATAACACTATGATAGATGAACAAAACCAAACCAGGGCAACCTCTACCAATATCTCTTTCTCATCCTATGCATCAAATCCTCCTAAACTCATCTCAACAAAACCATGGCAAACTCTATCAAATCTATGCTAGGAAAGGCCATTAATTTGGGTTCTTTGTTTATGGATTAGATAACGCTTTTATTTCTTTCCTTGGATTTCTGCGATTATGTTTTCATTTTGAAGCTTTGAAGTGCATAAATAGGACATCATGTTCTCTAAAAGAAAGAGCCTTATACCATATATCATAAATTTCACTCATTCTTAGCAAATGCAACTTAAATAACAACAGGTTTCTTAAAGTGATATTAACAATATTCAAATTAAGGCTATAACGGACAAATTATAAGATCATATCATTAATTATTAAGAATTCAGAAGTTACTTGCAACACATCCTTGCCCAATCCAAAGTTAAGATACTTCAAATCATGAAGTTTTGTTTAAGATTTCAGCCTGGATCTTAACAAACAGAAATTGTTATAGTGTCATATGAAGCTAAAGTGCCATACAAATGTACAAGTTTTAATATGGAGAAAGGAATTAACACCAAATTCTTGTGATTAAAATATATGATGTAATATATACAACAAATTAACATCAATATATTTTCATGCTAAAGTGAAATCAGTAATATATTTTTAACTCAAAAAAGGCTCAAAGGTAAGCTAACATACATGCTCCATATTGTTGCAGAAATTTCATCTATGCTGAACTCGATTGCCCTTGAGTAAATCTTATCATTTGTATCGGCGTCTATTCCAGACAAAACTGGAGGATAGAACTTAGTTGCCTCGTATATATCCTGTGAAAAAGAGGGGAGGCCATAAGCTTTCTGATCTAAAGCATTTTCAATGAACTACAGCTTGGATAAGAAGTACCTGCACATCTTCATCAGAAACAACACCAGAGAATTGACTAGAGTCATCTGTTCCTCCAGCACCAAGCATACCTCGGGACAACCAATTCAACCATCCTCGAGACTTGCCAGATGACTGACCATCTAGTCTTGACTTCTCAACAGAGAAATTGGCTGTTGACGACTTCAATAAAACTTCCTGCCCACCAAAATAAATATATATTGACAAATTGGGAAAAAAACTGAGAGTAAATATATGAAAATTCATAGAACCATGTCAAGTCATGATCAACACATTAAACAGAGTAGAAATATAAACCAAAACTACTAACCATGAGATCTAAGAGGTATTAAATATAGCAACCATTCTGATATAATTGTAAAGCAGTGCATCAGAATATTCATACCTGCAGTTCATGTTCCGCAGCTGATCTATAACTTAAAATATCATCAATATCAGATTCTTTCTCCATTTGCTCCAAGTCCCGAATTAAAGATTCATCAATCGGCTGGTAACAAATTGGAAAATGTTTTTATGCCAGGAACAGGTGAGTTATTGAGCTACTTTTGAATTGCATAACAATAAATGTAAGTCCATGTGCATGAACAAAAAAGAAAATTAGGAGGGGAAAAAACCTAAAAGCTTTGAGGTGACGGAACAAAGAGAAATTTGGACATTTCAAATGGTTTTGTTTGTGACTAAAAGATAATGACGACAAGATATTTTAGAAACAAAATTAGTTCCGCCTCTCTTACCCCAATATTGAGAAAATCGGATTTGAGGAAAGGGTTTGGACATTTCAAATGGTTTTGTTTGTGACTAAAAGATAATGACGACAAGATATTTTAGAAACAAAATTAGTTCCCCCTCTCATTCCATTATTTTAATTGAAAAGGTAGGTAAATGAGGAAAGGGTTTCCCTCTTTCCTAGTGTTCCTTCCCCTCAATCCAGAAATTAGTGTTAGTATTGAGACCATTTTGAATATTGTGAACATTTTGACAAATTGCAAGGACTGCTGAAGTACTACAACCACAAATGAACCATCACATATATACATAAACTACAAGTTCAACCTAATAGGACCCAAAGGACATTATTGGAGGGGGGGAAAAGGAAAGGCCAAGAAATACTAAAGTATAACCTATTATGAGCCCAAAAGCATCTCTCTGAAACTGGTATCAACTACTGAATAATTCAACAACCAAACTAAAACGAGGTCAGGATGAGAGCTATTGCCGTTTTATGTATTTGGCATATACAAGGCAACTAAGATAGAAGAGTAGTTTACCTGGTCTTGTCGAAGAAGCTCTAATTTGGTCTTGTATAAATTAACATACTTTCTGCGATTACTCCTGTGATCACAAAAGAATCTCTTACTCATTTAACATGTCAAAACAAGTAAAAAAAGGGAAACAAATGCCAAATATTTTCCTCCCAACAAATAACAAGAAAAATCTATAATTTAGCTCATATTTGAAGTCAATGTCTATAATTTTAGGAAAATCACATATCCTTTTCTGATTTGACAATAAACTTGACCACACGTGACAATCAAATCCATTTGATAGTTCCTCTCTACAGTTAAATAGCAACTGCCACCTGGACAAGTCAACCATCTATGAACTGAATAAAATTTATCACTAAAACCCAAAATAAAATGCAGAAGTCAAAATAACTAAAAGATGGCATAAAAGCAGTAACCTTTTTCTTTGATTTCCATCCAGCATTTACAATGTTAAAAGTATACTTTGCTACAAGACCTCATATAATAGACTACACCGCCATCATCCACCCATTTGAAATCAAAACCCAACACCCCATATTAATCAGATGAAATCAACATATAATTGGAGACGGAAGAAAAGAAAATCTCATTTGTATTAATTCAATTTTCGGCAACTAACAAAGAACACACAAGAATAGAGATATAAGCTCCTAGTGACTTTATACTTCCAGCTTACATTGGTAGACTAGCAACGCCGGGCAGGCATGGCATGTAAAATTCTCTAGAACTAGAATGTGATACAAGAGTCTGATTGTTATATACTTATAATATGGTTACTTCAACATTAAAATCAAAACCACATGGACATTTTAGTTATGCAGCCAAACTTCAAGGCAATTTGTGCAATTTTCCAAAAAGTTGTCAAAATCATATCAAGCAAAAAGTGGAAATAAAAATTTCTTTAAATCAAGATCAATCAATTTTATATTAATAATGTAAAAAAAAAATAACATTCTAACAGGAGAAAAGCTTTCCAACTTCTTGTGTCTAAAGCTTTATATTTGATCTGAGAATTATTAATCCCATTAACTTTAAAGGAAAACTATATATCCACAGGAGCAAGCTCAATGCTAAAGCATGATCACCATTAGGCTATTAATCACACAGGGAAAGGAAAGGCAACATCAGAACCATGTCTAATTAATTCCTACTTCAACGTATAGGATGAAGACAGCAAAAAGGTAGCATTATGGTCGAAACAAACTTACAATCGCTGTCCAAGATATCTCCAAGAAGTCTTCTTTAATTTCTCACGAACATCTGATAAAATAGATTCTTGAGCGTAGTGCCACCACAATCTTTGCCAACCATCTTCCTTTCTCGACAAAGGAGAAGACCAAGGACGATAACGTCCATACCTAAGTCAATAACAAGAGATAATTTTTTAAGATAACAAAAGTAACAAATAGCGCCAACAACAACAACACCAACACCAACACCAACAAAAGATTACTTGAGCTCTAGACGCTATGAATAAGAGAGCAAGTCAAGACAGAACCTTCCACTGAGAGATATATTAATGATTAGCTAGCTTTACAAATATAACACACATGCAACAAAACCCCATCAAAAGTAAAAGGAGAAAAAAGACCAAAAGGCTGAGAAAATATAACGCTAGGCAACTGAGAAACTGATTTGAGGCAAGAAAGTTACAAGAATTTATTCAATTACATGGTTTCACAGTATGAATATTATTCAAATGGATATCATTTAGCATTAAATCTCAAATTCTGCATTTATTATGGTATATAAGGTTTAGCTTATTAGAACTGAGGTTGCTTATTTCTTATAGCTATGGATCAAAAAGCAGTGAAATTCCATCTGAGTTTGTTATTTGCCTCTTCCTTCTATCCCTCCAACCAAGCAATTTCGTCTCGTCTTCTCCTTAAAATTGCTTTGGTCCCAAATTTTGTGTTTTGCATTGCCAAATCATACTTACTCACATTCATTAAAGTTATTGGATTAAAAAGAAATGCAACAACATTTTTAAAAGTAGAAGCACCCCATAGAAAGAAAAAGCTAATCAATCTATCCAATCATCAAGAAACCATAAAAGCTACAAGGAGCATCAAATCCTCAATAGATAACACATAGAGGTAAACCAAAAATTACTTCATCGAAGTCATAACAAGTCCGGCTGCTTAGCTCTTTCATGATGGCAAGCCAAAGAGTTTGGACATAAGGCTCTTATGATTTTGACACAATAATTAAATAGGTCTACATACTCAATTACTAGAAACTAACCCCAATTATTATGTGCCATTGAAAGGATAACAAACATTGAATTAAATTTTAGATGGAGAACAAAAATAATCCTTCCAAACAAAGAGTGAAATGCAAAAGGATTAAAAAAATAGTTATTAATAGATTAAAGCCTAAGTGTAGATTTAAAATTCCGAAAAACCAAGATCCTCAATTTTTATCAAAAGTGGCTGAAATTGTAGGCCAACAATTTAAATTTAGACTTAACCTTTAGTTAGCCAAACCCAACATAAAAGGTTTGTTAAAAAGCCTTAAGCATACATCAAAATTCTAGAACCTTAGCTAATATTTGGCATGCCAAAGGCTAGGCACTTTCCTCAAAATTAAAATAGGAGTAAGGAGATTGTATGTGTGGTTAGGCTCATTCTAGGAAAAACAACTTATCATGATCATCTCCTCCCCTTCAAATGATGGAATGTAGAGCTGGAAAAATTTATTCAAGCATGACAACACCGTCCTTCCCAACCTAACCAAAACCCGACCAAACTCAATTTGATAAAAGTATACAGCCCAAACTGAAAACATCCAAATCCACATAAGCCTAAATCGAAACTAGTCCGTACTTGAATGATCCAAAAGACAAACCTGAAATAATTTTCATGACTCTAAAACTCAACAAAATGGACCATAAGTGACCTAAAACTAAATAATCAGAGCACCTAACTAAATGACACAGTTCCGAAACGACCAAAATTCTCTTTGATCAGAAATGTCTCAACATGCCCGATTGCCACCTCCAATGGAATGTGATTCCCCATGGGAGTTGGTAAAGTTACTTTCTCCTGTTCAGGTAAAGTGAAGGCTGTTTATTGTGACAAAATTGCCATTCAAGCTACCTCCCTATCCAACCTTGCCGCAACCCTTTTCTTCACATCGTTTAATTCACACCTACAACCACAGTCATATACCTATACTCACCATCTGCAGTTCTTTTTCTGTCAGAAAATGCAGACCATGTCAAAAACCTGCATCAAGACCAAATAAATCTTCATTCTCTGAAATCCTGACTCGCTTTGGCATGGGGTTTAGAACTTTCATTGAATTTTATAAAGGTTCATGTAGCTTTGAGGATTAGAGATTGGTGGAGGTTTTGCTTGGTTAGCATGCTCAAGGCAGTATTGGAATTGGTATTGGTAGCTCCTTCCTTTGGCCAGTATTGCAGTGCCATGAAACTTCTTTTTGCCTAGAAAATTCTAGTAAATTTTCCCAGCAAGAAAGAGAAAAAGAAAGAAATAAATGATATGGATTTTTTCAGATTTTTTTGCCATTCTACTCCAATCAATTCATATTTTTCAAAATTAAAAGAATAGCTAAATTATGTAAAAATAGGAATCCAGGTTTTAGCGCATAATAATCTTAATGTCCATTTACAAATGTTGGAATTCCTAAGATTAAGGATAGATTACTAGTAGATCTTCTGTAAATAGAAACTAATCATAGTTACTGATTCTTAGGATGTTACAGCTTTTTAGGGATTGTTTCCTTCCTTATGATAATTTTTTCTCTTTTTATATCTATAAGCAAACTAGCAAAAGATAATAAAATAAAATCTCTAAAATTCTACATGGTATCGGAGCTCTAGGAATTATTCGATCCTCTCATCCATTTTCCTAAACATCCCTCCGATTTCTCATCCATCTTCCTAAAAATCCCTCTGTTTTTTTCTCCCATGAGTGACCTTAATGAAGCCTTGTCTGAAACTGAGATTTCACAAATATCTCAGAATGTTAACCAATCTGTCAATCAAAGTGATCTTAATTCTTCACTTATGATCACTAGTCATCGACTAGATAGGAAGAATTTTCTACAATGGTCTCAATCTATTCTTATGGTGATCCGTGGCCGAGGCAAATTAGGATACATCAATGGAGAACTTCCACGACCGAACGTAGCCGATCCTACTTATGCTACTTGGGAACTCAATAACTCCATTGTTATGGAGTGGCTGATTAATTCGATGGAAGGCCAAATAAGCCGAACCTATCTCCTCTTCAAGACTGCAAAAGACATGTGGGATGCAATTAAAGAAAAGTACTCTGATCTTGGAAACGCCTCCAAGTATTTGAGATCAAACTCAAGTTGAAAGATATTCGACAAGGGACTCTCGAGGTAACTCACTACTACAACAATCTGAAAATCTTGTGGCAGGAGTTAGATATGTACTATGAGGCAGATTGGGGTGAAGGCTTAGAACACACTAGGTTTATGACTCACCTCAACAACGAACGTCTCTATGAGTTTCTAGCTGGACTGAGGCATGAGTTAGATGAGGTTCGGGGCAAAATTCTGGGCAGATCACCTCTTCCAACCATTGGTGAAGCTTTTGCAGAAGTGAGAAGAGAAGAAAAACGTCGTCTTGTCATGATGGGAGAACCCAAACAGATAATTTCTTCTGGAAACCAGCCTGCTGAATCTTCTGCTCTCGTCTCCAAAGGTCCACAGACACAAAAATCACCTGCTGGAAGTGGTTCTGGATCGAACAGACCATGGTGTAGCCACTGCAATCGTGTTGGTCACACAAAGGAAAAGTGTTTTAAACTCCATGGTTATCCAGATAAAAACCAGAAAGATAAGAAAACTGCTTTGTTATCCTCCAATGCTGCAGATGAGGTGCTCGATGTTCGCCTAACCAAAACTCAACTCGAAAATCTCCATAAGATACTTAGTACCTCTACCGATCATGGGACTCTAGCCACTCAAGGTACTGCTCTTAATATTGCCTTTGAATCTAATAACCAATCCTCTTGGATACTAGATTTGGGTGCCTCAGATCACATGACAGGTAACTCCACTCTGTTTCAGACTTACACCACTTGTCATAACAAGTCTCGAATCCGCATAGCTGATGGTTCATACTCACTTGTGGCTGGAGTAGGGAAAGTAAAAATAACAGAAAATTTTTCCCTTGATAATGTTCTACATGTCCCAAACTTGTCCTGTAATTTACTTTCAATAAGTAAACTTACTAAAGATGGAAAAATGCTTGCTGAATTTTCTGAAATTGGTTGTGTAATACAGGAACAGAAATCAGGGAGGATGATTGACACTTCTAAAGTTGATGATGGATTATATGTTTGGAATAAAGACAGCACATAAGGGGGATTGGCTCTATCTACTTCAAAAGAAGACACTATTATACTATGGCACCGTAGGTTAGGACATTTAAATCTTTTGTATCTAATAAAGCATCTTTCGCTCATATTTCGAAATAAAAGAATAAATTCCTTGAAGTGTGAAATTTGTGAATTGTCCAAACATACCCGTGTACCATACCCTTTAAAACCATATACCTAGTCCCAACATTTTTCATTAATCCACAGTAACTTATAGGAAGCTAGCCGAGTGAAAAACATTACTGGTGCTAAGTGGTTTATAACATTTATTGATGATCACACAAGGGTCTGTTGGGTCTATCTATTAAAAGAAAAATCTGAAACCCCCAAAGTCTTTCAAAATTTTCACTCAGTGGTTTGAACCCAATTCAACTCTACCATCCATACTCTCCACACTGACAACGGGAGAGAATACTTTAATTCTGTCCTAAGTCCATACCTTTCAGACCAAGGAATCATACACCAGAGCTCTTGTCCTGACACTCCTCAACAAAACGGAATCCCCGAGAGAAAAAATCGACATCTCCTTGCTGTAGCTCGGGCTATAATGTTCACCATGAATGTCCCAAAATATTTATGGGGAGAAGCTGTCCTTACTGCCTGCTACCTCATAAATAGAATGCCATCAAAAGTCCTAAACTTCCAAACACCTTTAAACACTCTTCTCAAATCATTTCCTCTATTTCGTGTTCCTAATCTTCCAACAAAGATATTCGGTTGCAAAGCCTTTGTCCAAAATCATCAACCCAATCAATCCAAACTTGATCCTCGAGCCCACCCCTGTATATTAGTTGGGCATTCCCCCACTCAAAAAGGCTATAAATGTTACTCACCAACCTTGCGTCGGATGTTTGTCTCTCGGGATGTTACCTTCTTTAAAACCGAACCATGCTTTGGAGCTTTTCATCTTTAGGGGGAGACTTTTAGTGAAGATGAGACCCTTAATACTCTCCTCATCATACCTCACGACCCTACCACCACTATCACTAAACCTACCCACAACTTAGATACACTTACTGCTCCTCCTATCCCGCAAGAAACTAGTACAATACTACCCGAACAGCCCCCTGATCAAGGAAAACAGCAAGAGCAGGTGCCCGAAATGTAGGTTTACTCCCGATGAAATCGCCATCCTGAAACTAAAACAACAGTGCCAATTGCTTCTCCAACCGAGGACTGTTCTAAAAGTGAAGTCTCACCTCCATCACCATCCATCTATCTTCCAATTGCAGTGAGAAAGGGCACAAGGAGCTGCACTCAACACCCTATTTCTCGGTTTGTATCCTATGAAAACTTATCTAAATCTTATAAAGCTTTTGTGACTAATGTTGATTCTGTAAAAACTCCAAAAACTAAAGAAGAAGCATTTGAATCAACTGAATAGAGACAAGCTGTGATGGAAGAAATGAAGGCCCCTTAAAAATAATGAAACATGGGAAGTTTCGGATCTACCTAAAGGAAAGAAAAAAGTAAGCTGCAAATGGATTTTTACTACTAAATTCAAACCTGATGGCCATATCGACCGATACAAAGCTCGACTTGTGGCTAAGGGCTTCACTCAAACTTAAGGGCTTGATTATGAAGAAACATTTGCACCAGTTGCAAAACTAAACACAATTCGAGTCCTTCTATCTCTTGCTGTCAATCTTAATTGGCATTTGACTCAATTGGATGTTAAAAATGCTTTCCTCAATGGGGAGTTAAATGAAGAAATATATATGAACTTCCCACCTAGATTTGAAGGAAGCAAGGGCCAAGTGTGTAAGTTGAAAAAGTCATTGTACGGGTGAAACAATCTCCAAGGGCGCGGTTCAGTCGATTTGCAAAAGCCATGATGAGCAGAAAGTACACTCAAGGATAGGCAGACCACACTATGTTCTACAAGCATTCGGAACAAGGAAAGTGTTGCATTCTCATTGTCTATGTGGACGATATAATAGTGACAGAGATGATACAAGTGAAATTGGGAGGTTGAAAGAATTCCTTGGAACCGAGTTTGAACTTAAAGACTTGAGGAATCTTAAATACTTTCTTGGCATGGAGATAGCAAGGTCTCAAAAAGGTATTTCCATCTCCCAAAGGAAATATGTTCTCGATTTGCTATCAGAAGTTGGTTTGATGGGTTGCAAACCAGCTGAAACTCCTATGGAGTTTAATCTCAAGTTGGATACTAATGAAGATGGAGAAGAAGTCGACAGGGGGAGATATCAACGTCTAGTAGTGAGACTTATCTACCTAGCTCACACCCGTCCAGACATTGCCTTTAGTGTAAGTGTTATAAGTCAATATATGCATGCCCCAAGGGAGAAGCACCTGGAAGCTGCATACCGAATACTAAGGTATCTAAAAGGGACTCCTGGCAAAGGTCTATACTTCAAGAAAAATGACAACAGAAATGTGGAAGTCTATACTGATGCTGACTGGGCAGGTTCTATCAATGACAGACACTTTACCAGTGGTTACTGTAGCTATGTTTGGGGTAACCTAGTGACATGGAGGAGTAAAAACAGTCTGTGGTAGCTCGCAGCAGTGCAAAAGCTGAGTATCGAGCACTAGCGCATGGTATTTGCGAAGGAGTTTGGATACAAAGACTGATGAGAGAACTAAAAATCCCTTATACTAGGCCTATGCAGTTGTATTATGACAACCAAGCTGCTGTCAGTATAGCTCACAATCCTGTGCATCATGATCGTACCAAACATATTGAGATAGATCGTCATTCATAAAAGAGAAAATACACTCAAGAGGAGTGAGTGTTACCTATCTACCTACCAGACAACAGGTTGCAGACATGTTGACAAAAAGCTTGAACAGAAATATGTTTGAAGAACTTGTTGGCAAGCTGGGTTTGATAAACATCTACAGTCCAGCTTGAGGGGGAGTGTTGGAATACCTAAGATTAAGGATAGATTACTAGGAGATCTTCTGTAAATAAAAATTAATCATAGTTAATGATTCTTAGGATGTTACAGCTTTTTAGGGATTGTTTACTTCCTTAGGATAATTTTTTCTCTTTTTATATCTGTAAGCTAACTAGCAGAAGGTAATAAAACATAATCTCTAAAATTCTACAACAAATAACTTTTTACCATGAGATTTTCTCAAAAAAAACAATTATCATTAACAATTGATCACAAAGTTGATATATTTTCTTAAGAGGATGCCTATAATTAAAGATGTGTAGTTTATTCTCATTTGAAAGGGTATAGTTTAAAACTTTCTTAGAACTTTGCTAGTAAAGCACCTAATCAACTAGACATGCTAGTCTGACCTTCCCAAGATCTTAATCAATACTTTCTCGTGCCTATGATACATGGTAATGTTATCTTCCCAACAATTTAATACCAATCAATGACATCCCCCTCAAACCAAAATAAGGGAAGGTACCAAATGGCCACTTAATTCCATACAAAAAAAGGTGCTCTAGGTCCTTGAATTGGTTTCTATCTCGAAGTTTGAATAGATGAGCATCAACTGCCAAAAATTAAAAAAATATATCATCTTTCTCAAATGGATATTACCTAAAGCAAGTATTGACACTTTTCTATTGATAATTACTATTCTGAAAAAAAGCTATTCCCAAAAACATATACAGCAAGTAAATAGAGGCAAGTTGAAAATTGCCAAGAAGCACTTAACAAAACTAGAAAAAATTCCAGGCAAAATTGTGCAAAACAAGACTTGGAGGTATGACCAAGTATAAATCCAGTGAGAGACGGAGAAGAAAATTTTGGAAATTTAGGCTTTTATGTTAATAGTAGGATTTAGAAATGAAATAAGACTGAAACAAATTAAATTTTATCAACACGAAAAGAATTTGGTTTAGGTTGCAGAGTATACTTTGATGGAAGAGGTTTCTTTTTCTGAACAGTCCTTATAGCAAGAAAGGAGAAGATAAATCAGGTAAATGAAAGAGAAAGACACTACTCATAAACCAATACTAGAATTCGACACACCCACCATGTGAATGAAAATTTTATTAATTTTAAAATATAAAACATGATTTAAAGAAAAGGAAAGAAAATGGGTGCATAGCTTAAAAATAAAAATAAAAAATAAAAAGGGAAGTTAAGCAGTAAAAATATGGAAAGACAGCCAAGTAGTTTGAGGTAGGAAACTCTCAAGTATGGTAGCATTTTAGGAGTAGATAGTATTTCAAGAAAACATGAGTTTCTATTAAATTAATAAAGACATAAATATTCCTGAATTAAATTCATTATTTTAATTTTATTTTCAATTTTACGTAAATTACCAAGTTGGTGTCACTTTAGACTCATCACACATTTACACCAACTTAGTTAAGAGTTCTAATAATAGTATAAATATAATTCCATTGATCAAATTATTAATATCTACATCAATTCCTAAACTTCTAATCCTGCATGAAGTAGTCTAAAGGAAATGAAACTAGCAGAACAAAGAACCGACTTTAACTCTAAGCAAATATACTCCTACAATAATCTAAAATCAGCAAATAAGGAATTAAAATTACAGTTCCAATCAAACGAATGAAATTAGAAAATGACTAAGTAGAATAGGGTGAAATTATAAATATGAAATTTCCTATGGTTGTACCACGATCATAGTCAAACTAAGTGAGTTCATAGAAATTATAAATATGAAAACAACAAAATTCTTCTTCCAAAGGAGTATCACCAAGTCACAGTAAGAACTAGGTAAATCACTGAAATTATAGGAAAAACTTTGAAATTAAGTTTGTATATAAATGACAGAGAATGAAAAATCTAACTTACTTCTCCCTTAACTGGCATGTAGATAAGTAATCTGAAAGGATCAAGATTTGCTGCAGCTGAATCTCATTCAAAGACACAACCTTAAAGAATTTAAGAACACAAATTACAAATCAAATATCATTCAAAATAAAGGGTTGACGAAATTATAAAGTACTAATAATTGGTGAGGAGGAAAACTGACCAAACAGGTCATTTTAGCACTGATAGAATACTGCGGCAAATCATTAAGTTTTTCTGATCTGTTCACCTGCATTACCAAAAAGAAGTACGATAGAAAATTCTAAAGTAAATAGTACAAATTCAATGAAAACTTGTAACTAGTTTATATGTATATATAGACACATAAATGCATGCACATACAAATTTCCTCAAGTTCAAGTACAATACTTTCTTCAAGAAACAAGGATATTTATTATCGAATAATGCATCCTTAAACCACAATAACTGTTACTAAGAAGGCACAAAAAATCACCAGCTTAAGTAAGAGCAATATTGGATAAAGCAGAGTAACAATTTAAATGAATAAATCCCCCAGTTTCCTATCACCCTACACAAGTGTAGGCGGCAGCATTCAACTCTGAAAATATATCTAGGTTGATATTCCATCACCCCTTAACCACCAAAACTCCATGAAAGGACCCAATATCTTCACCTTAAAACAATGTTTGGTAAACAGGCATCCAACTTCTTTTTCATTCAGGGAAAATTTAGTACATATAAAACTATAAACATTAGATGACTACTTATATGTAATTTGAGAAAGAAGCAAGAAATCTCCCTAATCCCACTTTATCTATATTCTATATCAAAACCTTCATAAAATAAAACCAACAACAGTTTATGTTAACTTGTCAATCTTCTGGCCACTGGTATTTAATAACCATATTTCTCTTTCTATAAAATGATAGTCTGTACAGTGTATCTTTTTTGAACTTTTACAATATCCCTGAGGACTTTTTATTGAAATTTGCATGAAATTTCTGAGGATTACGGAAATCAGTTTCTTATGCTATCCTCTCAAAACTCATGCAGTACATTTATCGCTTATTTTGGATCTGAATGCAGCAGCACTGAATCAGAAGATTAAGGCTAGGCAATAAGGTAAATAAAGTTAAGCCAAGCCTAAACTAGATACAGCTGCACCAAATTTTCATGAAATTATGCAGTTACAGTTATTTGTTTTAATAGCAACCACTCAAAGCTTGTTAAACAAGACCACTGACTGTTTTGGTTTTAAACACAACAGTATAGAGCCAAAAGATAAGGGTTAGGGAGAAACTTGATAAGCTTCTATCAAGCTTAGCTCAAGCAGGTTTTTTAAAGCTAAATATTAAGTTGAATACAAGCAGAGCTCAACATTGAGACATGCTAAGCTCTTAACATGCAAGCACATGTCATGGTTCATTTGCAGCTCTACCCGACAAGGTTAAATTAAGTTTAGACCTTCTAAAAAACCACCCTCCTGAAAATGAGAGTTTTTATCCAGAGACATAAGCACATAACTTTTAAACTCATAACCTATCTTTTTCACTTAAATCTACAAAATGCTTCTCCCCTTACCATCACTAAACTGAAACCAGAAAACAAATGTTCAAAATTAACATAATGCTTTTTGGAAAAGAATCGAATGCAATTCCTCTAGCTCCTTATCCCACCCACCATCCAAGAAAACAGAATAAAGTTTTTCCTTTTTGTTTTATCATCTTGTGGAATGCTGTAATTAACTTAACAGTCATCTAATTCAGAGACAGATTTTAAAACAGAATCAGACTTCTTGAAAACTGGGAAAAGAAATAAGGTCCACCTAGGCCCTTCAAGATGCTGACATGCTTCACATGATGCCCACATTAAGGATGCAAGTAAAACACAAGGCATAGGCAGAGAGAGAGTTACAGAATAATAAAATCACTATATGTTAACTGATTTTAGTCATAAAAGAGACTAATAGAACAAAAGAGCCTTGTTATCACAAGCAAAGATCAACAAAAATCCTGAAGAGAAAAGTTCATAAAAGATATAACTATGATTGCCTTAAAGCAGCTCCCTAGCTTTGCTACAGACTACTCTTTTTCATTTCAGCACATATAGAGATATATGGAAATCACCAACCAATACCTACATTACATAGAGACTACAATGAAATTCAAACAGGAATAAATCTTGAGCAGAAGAACTAAAAAGCTCCAATAAAATTTGCATACCAAAAGAGACAGTGATACATTGAATGGCTCTACTATATGTTCAGACTTATCACCAACACAGTGTGAATTGAACCAGGATTCAGAACCCCCAGTATTGCTCAAGCTCAAATCCTTGGCAGCATCCTTGCAGATGCTACAATAAATTTCCAAACCTTCAACCTCCACAACTTTGCTCACCTGACCCATTCTCAGCCTGCATTATAAGGTTAAAAAAAATTTATTTGAAATTAGAGCTAATTACATTTCAAGATAAGAATCAATATTTGGACTTAATTTTTGCAAAACTTATGAAAAAGCGAAAGAAAACAAAATGCAAATTAAATTTGCCATTGGTTAGTGGTACTTCACAAAATTAATGCAGAACAAGGTAAATTTCACATGTAAGCCAAGCCACAACTATTATTGCCATTAAGTTGAGGAAATTCAAATAACTTACTTCTTCATGTCCCTATGACAAAGTGGAAGAGTGTGTGTGTCTGTGAAAATTAAAATGAAAATCAAGAACATTACAGTAGACATAAGAAATTACCCAACCGAATTTTGCTTTAACATTGTCAAGCTAGAGAATCTTAAACCAAATAAAACCTGCTCCTGCAAAAACATTTAAGTAAATAAATGTTTTAAAATTTTAAATCAAATAAGTTGCATAATAACATAACAAAGAGAAATGTCAATATAAAACCTAAAAACAATTTAATGCCAATTTTTAAAGAAATTACATATGGTTCTAAAATTCAAAACAGGGACTCCTGAAAGCATCCAGACGTTAAATCAAATAAGTTCCATGATAGCATAACAAAGAGAAATGTTATTATAAAACCTAAAAACAATTTAATGCCAATTTTTAAAGAAATTACATATGATTCTAAAATTCAAAACAGGGACTCCTCAAAGCATCCATACGTTATTAAGCCTCTGCTCAGCCTATGCATATAAACATAAACAACCCAAGCTTTAAGCTTAGTTTATCAAAGATCTCTAAATTCCACCTCCCTCACTTCATTAGTAATGACCCTTTATTGCAGTCAGACACAAATAAAGACAATAGTTATTATAGATGATCAAGTAAGTGGTTCACAAGGAAAATCTACAATGGATCGCTGGCTTAATAAGTCTACTTGCATCCCTAGAATAGATCATGAGTAGCATGCAAGTAGACATCCATCTTCTTTAATTTCTATTTCTTGTAATAAATGGTAAAGTCCTAGAGCTAGAATCACCAAAAAGAAAAGAAAAGGGACAATGAAGTACAAAAAAGAAAACAACAGATAGAAGCAATACCAACAGACATAAAAATAATCTTAAAAACAAATGCAAACAACACAAATAAATGTAAGTGACTTAAATAGTAATAGTTGCAAAGCATCAGATTTATTATAATCAATGGAAAAAAAAAGTTACCATAGAAAAAGCATAAGGCAGGAGAAGATGGTATGCTTACAGAATTGGATTGCATATCACTGTACAAAACATGGAAATTTCTAATGGACACCTGGATATTCTCAAGAACCTAGAAGGAAAAATGAATTGTCATGAGTATAGAATAGAATACATTCAAAAGTCAGAGCAGTGTATTTGTAACATGCAGAAACAGAATCAGCGGCAACAGAGGGAGCAATTAATCCTCAAGAAACATGCAATGAAATTCAACAATAAATTTATAAGCACAAATATTGAACAAAGAGGCAACAAAGAAAGGGTTCCAAAAAATGGATTACCTTTGTGGTAACAAAGGGAATGAATGACCACCCTCCTTTATTATCTGCTGAAGTGTACAAAAATAGATTAATCTATAACCATCATTGAACTTAAGACATCACATGTTACAATTTGATCTAGAAATTCAAAAGTATATGGAGATATATAACTAACCACAAACACGTCTAGATAGTTTAGCAAGCTCCGCAGCAGCAAGCTTAGCCTTCTTGCCAGCCAGTTCTCTTGTTTCGATTGCATCCATTCTCCACTGCCACAATGAATCAATTACATTAGAGTTTTTCTTCTTTTCTTTTTTCTTTTTTTAAATTCAAAGGAATGAAGTAAGATAGAAAAAAAAAATACCTCATGGTCATCCCTGGGGGATACAGAAAAGAAAACATTTTCCAAAGCAATAAGAATGGGTTCACCTCCAATCAAACTCCAGGGAACCTTAATGCTGAGTCTCCCAACTCGACCTTGCTTCAGAGCAAAAGGCAATTGCAGATAATCAAAGGCTTCGAGAATGAGGTCTATGTCCTTCAATTCAACCTCGATATTCCAAAGAGTGACCTTCACTTGGTCCCTTGAGAAATCCTTCACATATCGGCCAAGATATCCTAGTAGCACCTGATGAACCACTCTTTCCAGCATTTTTCCCTTTTGCTTTCAAATTAAAACTGGTTTTTTTTTCTAAAATGGCTCCAAATTCATTGACGTAAAACCCAAATATGAAATAATAGTAGAATAAAGTTGGAAGTTTGGATCTGTTTTCCTTTACCTACAAAGAAGTGCATGATGCAACACATAAAACCCTAAAACCTAGAATTCAGTAAAAATGCCCTCTACTATTTTCTATTGCTTTATAAACACCCACAAAAATGATGGAGAATATAGGCCATGGCGGCCCATCGTTGTTATTTAACGTGAAGTCTCAGGGCAGATGACCGCCCTCGCCAAAATTTGCCGAAACCGTCACCAGCTAAATTGCCAAATTCATTTTATTTGATTAACATTTAAATGGTTTGTTGGGCTAACAATTTTGGATATCAAACCATTTATATAGTTATATCTGAAACCCGATTTTCATACCACCTCTCATTCGATTAACTGACCGATTAACCGACCAAAATAATATTAACTTAATTAATTAAATTTTTAAAATTTTTAATAGTTAATCGAATTAAATTTTTTTAAAAAAAATTAACCAAATCAAAATTTTAGATAAATATCCTAAATATACTAAAAATAAAAAAATTACGAAATTGAGCCGCTTTTAAAAAATTTACAAAAAGGCCGCTTTCTCAAAATACATCCACGTCGGTACGTTTTTGAAGAAATACAAGAAAGCGCTTCCTTGAGGATGCTTTGTGTCCATCGACAAAGCGCGCTATGTGGACACGCTTTGTTGACGTGGACATAAAGCGCGTCCCCAAGGGAGCGCTTTGTTGAAAATTTTATTTTAATTTAAAACTAAATTATAAAAAATAAAAATAAAAATAACTTTTATTTATTTAAAATATTAAAACTAAATTATAATCAAATAAAAACAACTTCTTATTTTAATACATATATCAAAATTAAATTACAATAAAATAAAAATAAAGAAAACTTCTTATTTTATTACATATATTAAAATTAAATTACAATAAAAAATTAAACAATTTCTAATTTATTAAAGATATTAAAATTAAATTACAAAAAATAAAAATAAAGAACTATTATTTTATTAAATATATTAAAACTAGATTACAAAAAAATAAAAATAACTTCTTATTTTATTAAAAAATTAAATTAAATTATATACAAAAATAAACAACTTCTATTTTAGTGAAGATATTAAAATTAAATTACAAACACAAATAAAAATAACTTTTTATTAAAAATAAAAATTTATTACAATTTAAAATAAAAACCCGATCCGAATCAATGTTGATGCGGTTGAATCGAGTACCACACAATGGCTTGGCTATTCTGCTGTTAGATTCCTCCTTCTTCTAGCTTTCGGTGGGGTCGTGGAACCTCAAGTGATTCCGATTCCTCCGCACTGGTCTAGTTGTGGGTGTTGCAAAGATGACACATCTTGATAAAATAACGACCGGAGGTGTTTGCATAAACCACTACGGGTGTTTGAATCCGTATGGCGAAGGAGGTCGGTAGAAAAAGTGCTCTCGACGGCGCCTCGTGATCCTCACGTGACAACGGCCTCAAAATCGGTGGCCGGTCCGAGTAGTCGAGAACGACTCGAACCCGACCATGCATTCCAACCTGGGTGGACCGGAAAAGGAAACATATCGGGTTAGGATACATATAAGGGTAGGGTACACACCGCATAAAGGGTGAAGGCTATGATGTTTGGTGTCGTCAATTTGAACCGATGGGCCCGGTTGCTATGTGGGCGCTGTTGCTGGGCCCGGTGACTGTGTTGGCGCTGTTGATGGCCCCGTGTCATCACCTCTTCTCCTTGAATTTAAGGTCCCCGACGTTCTCTTTGTTGACGAAGTTGTCGTCGCCTCTCTTCTTCCGACAATAGATACGGTTTACCATGGATCCTAAACCATGGCATGTATTTCGGCACGCACGCTAACTCAGGGACGATGATCGATTTTCGGATAGGTAAGTAGTCATATCGGTCCTCCCACGTCTCGATATGTTCTGACCAAAATCTTAGTCAATCTATGTGCAACTGTCGTAAGTCCACTTTGTGCTCATCATTGAGCACCTCAGGTGGCACGGAAATCGGTTGCCGGAATCCAAATTGTCGCAGAACCCGATCTGACTGGTGCATCTCCACGGTCGCATAGGTGATCAATGGGACCTTCGTGCAACAGCTTGAGTTTGGAAGAACTCCTCCAAATTATCGCCTCAATTGTCGGATCCTCATACAGTGTCCATTAAAACTATATTAACATTACAAAAATATTAGTTATATACATAATACTAAACACCAAATACAAAATACTAAATTATATATACGAAATTGAAACTTACTTGTGATTCCGATCGTTGGTCCAATAGAAGCAGATATCTTCAAGCGGTAGGTATTCCAAAGATGACTTGCGAATGGTTCCACCTAATTAAATAATTTTTAGCATACAATTATACTATAAATCTACGTAATAATTGTAAAATATAAATTAAATTTACCTCGTTATCGATGGGAATGAATATGGTTAGTCGAGTCGATGACGTAAAAATGGAAATCGAAACCATGCCCATGATCGCAGAGTGATAGGCAACCTCGATTTTCGCTTTTCTCGGTCGCATCGCCAAGCACATCTCCCAATACAACCTCGATAGACGGCGGACCCCAACTCAATTCACCTACCGCTTCTAAAATCAACAAGTTTCAACAGACCATCTCAAGTGTACGAGGTTTCTAGAAAGGTCCCAACAATAGCCTCCAATTATCTCAAGAATGTATGCTCGAGCATGTCGTATTCGCTCTATTTCGGTCGAACCCTTATTCGGCTCCGGGAATGTGTCTCGTAAATAGGCCATCTCGATCCGACCTCCATGAATTTTGTTCGAAATGGCACCCAGAAGCTCGTAGCATACGGTGACTACCACCAAATCACCGAAATCCCAATCAGAATCGCACATCTTCCAAAGTGATGGTACACTCTCCACATGGAAGATGGAAAGTGTCCGTCTCGGGTCTCCACCTCTCTATCAACGCACTAATCAAAGGCGGCTCCAACTTGAACCCCCGGTTTATCGTCGCCACATGCCAAAAACCCACTTCCCGCAGGTAATTCTCGATCAACGGCGATGGGAGACCATGCATGTTGCGAATATAACATTCCAACACCCGATCTACAGACTGTTTAAAAAATTATAAAAAAATAATTAAAGTTGCATAATTGGTAAAAAATATTAAATAATATTTAAAAATTAAAACTAACCATTTGCATTTGCTCGACGGAGATGTGCTTGTTGTCTAGACGAAGTAATTCCCCGGCCATTGTAATACGATCTAAAATTTTAAAATTTTCCAAAAAAAGTATATTAAAAAATTAAAAAGAGCTTTTTTTGTAAATAGTAAAGGACTATTTTGAAATTTAAGAGTAAATTTCAAGGATTTTGAGAGAAAATTGAGAGAAAATTGAGAGAAGGATTAAAGCGTGAAAAAAAATAAAAGGGTTGGGGTTTTATAGGAAAAATTTTGACCGTTGGGCCTTTTGATCTTTGGCCGAAAGCGCCTTGGGACACGCTTTCTTTGGTATTTCTCAAAACGTCTTTGAAGTGGACGCGCTTTTGATAGGAAATGACCCTTTTTTCATAAATTTTCTAAAAATTAGCCCAATTACGTAATTTTTTAATTTTTTTGGTATATATTGGTTATTTATCCAAAATTTTTCTATTAATTTTGTCGGTTAACCGAATTAACCGAAAATTATATTTTTTATTTTTAGTTAAAATTAACCAAATTACCCGAAATGAATCACTACATAATTAAAAAGATTACATAATTTTAGTTTTAGTTTAATTTTTTTATTTATTAAATTATTTGTAATTTTATGATTGGATAATTGAATTGAGTTGGATATTTGAATTTAGATTGAGTTTAGTGATTGAGTTTAGGTGAATAGTATGCCTATTATATATATAATTTTATTTATTAATTTTATCGGTTAAACCGAAAAAATTCGGTTAATCGATCGGTTTCAAACTGAATTAACCGTTAATCGAAAAATCACAAAATAATTAACCGACCCGATCGAAAAAATTAGATTAATTAACTGATTAACCAAAATTAGCTCGATTAACCGAATTTTTTCGATTTTACCCGAATTTTGCTAACCTCTACCTATTTCCATTTTCAATTAAACTATTAAATTAATTATTTAAATATAAAATTAGCCTATTTCTATTTCTATTTCTATTTAAGAATTTTAATATTTTCATCACTCTCGGAAGCATGACATCGTACTCTTTAGTTGTTATTAGTTTCTAACACCACAATCATTATACCTGATTTAGACAATAAAGGTAAATTTATTCTTTTCTTATGTATTAATTTTTATTAGTTGTTTTTACTTGAATTTTCATAGATTTAGACAATAAAATTAAAGATTCATGGTTTTAAAGTTATCTTGCGCATAAAAATGATTAATCTCGTAATAAAGAGTTAAGAGATAATTTTAAAATGATTTTCAATATATTTTGACAAGATTAAGAGGCTTACAAATTCAGTTTAATGAAATCTTTAAGTAATTACATGAATTAAATAGTTTTCTTTTGAGAATGAAGATGAACAAAATTTTCAAAAACAAATAAATATTAATTAGAGAAATTGAGCAAAGTTAAATATCTAGATCTGTAATTAAACCTTAGTTAGGGGTTAAGAGGTAGAAATTAAGGATTTAATTAACTTAAAAAAAAGAAATTAAGCGAAATAGACTGTATGAAATAAGTGTATGAAATAAGTCTAATAAGGGCCATTTGACAATCTTTTGAAAGTCTTTTAAGAAGTGTTTTTGAGAAGTGCTTCTGAGAAGTGCTTCTAAAAAATTTAAGTGTTTGGCATTAATGTCAAAAAGTGCTTTTGAGAAGTAAAATGTCTATTTTAGACACGAGATTATAAAGTAACAAATATGTATTTAAATAATGTTCAAATTAATTAATATTATGATATTTTAGCAAAAATATAAAAATAATTTACTATAATTTATTGTTAATATTTTAATAAATAATATTATGTTTAAATATTTCTAAGTAATTAATATTAATTATTTATTAAATTTAATTAGAATATTTAAACTATATTTAAATATTTAGATATAATATTTGTAATTAGATATTGCCATAATTGTATTATTTTAAAATTATTTTTTATTTTAATGCTTTTAACATATTTGTAAAACTCATATTACATATTAACATCACATAAAAATATAAATGTAACAAATTAAAATATTATATATATTTGAATTAAAATTTCAAAAAGGGATAATATTTATATATCAAAATTATCTATAAAAATTTTACAATAGCATTTACAAAAATTTTACAATAACATTTACAGAACCGGAGAATGCTCGCCCACGAGATCTTTGTCTATTCCCAGCCTGTAATAAATAAACCATTGGAAGTTATAATACATAGGGAAGTAAAAATCATTTTACCCTCCTGTTGATGAAGTTTGAAGCAAATAACTCCTTCAAAGCAAAACCAATCTGCATGCATGTACCAGAAAAATAAACAATTATATTAACTGGTTGATGAATCTATTAAATCAAGACTCAGAACTTAAAAGAAATAAATGGAAAATAATCACATCCTTCTTATTGCCATAGATAGAAGCGCAATCTAGGTGTCTATAACCTACCTGAATCCAACAAATATATTTGTAAAACCCAGATATTCAACTGAAAATCACCAACAAAAACCACCCAAAAAAGAAAACAAGAAGAAGAAGATGCCTTGACGGCAGTAGCGACATTATTTCTAGTAACAGCATAAGTGTCGAGCCCAACAGAGGGGATCTTAGCTCCCGTGTTTAGTTCAAAGAATCTAATTTCATCTGCCATTTTCTTGCAATTATTGCAGAGAATACAAAGAAGAGAACATAAAAAACCAGCACTTAAGGGTTAAAATAGTCAAATATTAGCCAAAAAGCCCGTTTGGCTTCCAAAAGCCAGAAATTTCTCCATCTCCATTTTTGCAAAAGCACTTTTCTTAAGCCAGAAATATCAACAATAAGCTGGTTGTTCTTTATTGTTTCTACAGCAAAAGTACTTTTTTGAGCAAAAGCTCATCAAAAACGGGATAACGAACGGGCCCTAAGTATGTGTGGGCGAAGAGTTGTTATATGAACACAAATAGAGTAAGTTAGATTGTTTTTTTTTTTGAATAAAAATTGATATTTTTATTGGGCCAGGCTCAGAGCAAAACAAAACAAAGGTCCATAAAATAAAATGAAACACAAGTCAGGACGAACAGCAAGACCTGACATCAACAATAAAAAATCAAATTGCAAAAGAAATATGACAAAACTCTTGAGCCCACCGCCAGATACTTGAAAACAGTAAAATATCAGCCAAAACGTCACTTGCCAAAAAGCGACAGAAGCTTTGTTTCTCATCAAACCAGAACATGAGGATTCAAAGAACCTTCTCCAAAAAAACAAAGCCAATAACCTCCCATTAATCATCTAGATTCATTTGCAACTCTTCCTTTCTCGCAATGGAAATCACCGATGATGGAAACTCATGGATCCAAGCCCCAAAAAAGCCGATTCTCCTTCCTTCCAGTGTCAAAGCATGTGCCACTCCGTTCGCAGTTCGCGGCGTAAAATGGTAGGTGATCTGTTCAAAACTTGAACCCATAAGATAGATATGATGTGTAATCGATCTAATCACCGAAGTGTCCGTACCCTTCTTCTTTATGCTCTTGATGACAGAAAGCACATCACCCTCCACCTCCAGTTTCTGGAAACCCATGGCTTTCGCAAACATTAACGCTCTTTCACATGCCCTCGCCTCCGCCGCGAAAGGATCAGCAATGTTCTCAAAGAGATAAGTCTCTGCCCCCAGAATAGACCCTTTAAAATTTCTTGCTATGGCTGCTGTGATTGCTATTCTATCTTTACGTAAGAATGATGCATCAAAATTTATCTTCACAATCCCCGCCTCCGGGGGTTTCCATTGGTCCTGCAAGTGAGGCTTCACCGTAACTTGAAGATTTGTATGGGTTAATAAGATTTCTTGCGCATATCCCCTGATAAATCCCACCACTTCGTCAAAATAGAATTTTACCCCTTCATGCATGAGTTTATTACGTCTAAACCAAAGACTCCATAATGAAATAGCGATAATGTATTGTTGTTTGTTCTCCGCAGCAGCAAACATTCGAGCAAAACTCCTTTTGGCACATACAGATTCATCAACAAACTGGATATGAAGCTGGAGGCAATTCCAGACCTGGCGAAGGCACCATAGTTCCAAAGCAAGTGATCAAGGTTTTCCACATCTTCTTTGCACAGTGGGCAAATCGGATCAACAGCCAATTTCCGCATCGCTAGATTACAAAAATAAGGGATCATATTGTTAAATAATCGCCAGACATGTATTTTAATTTTATCTGGGATATTCAACCCCCATAGGCTATTGTAAAAGTCTTTTGATTCATCGTGATAGGGGCTATAATCATTAGCTTGTAATCATTAGCTTGTATTAGGAAGTTAGATTGTTTTTAAATGCTTAGTAATATGTATAATTTTGTGCGAAACTAAAAATGTTGGTGGAGCCTTAACAAACCGAGATAAAGATAAGTAGAAAGTTGTTTAGTTCGACGAGTCGTGGTAAACTACAAATGAGTATATTTGTATGTCGCATTTTAGCATCCATTGCGAGACCTGAAGTGCTAAAAGATATGTATATATATAGTATATATGAGTGGGGTTTGTAATATATATAAACGGGGGTTGTTATATAAAATTTGTGAACATGTTTATGGATATGGTCAATTAGCCTTTAGTATACTAGGGTTTCTTTGGATAGATGTTTATTTTCAGTTCGGTGCATTTAGTTTTATTTTTGTGTCAGTATCATTACAGTATATAACTTTGTTATCACTGTTATTTTTACATTAATCGCAGATAAATGCATCGCCTATCTAAAATGGTATGTAAAAATGTTACCAAAGCGAGCAACATATTGGAAATTAATAAAAGGAAAAAAAGAAGAAGAAAACCTTGTAAACTACGAGAGCAATTGGCCCAATACCGGCGTCCAAAGTAAAAGTCCTTTTAGGTTTAGAAATTATGTAATATTATAATTTGTATGACCCATCATATCTCTGCCCAATCTAAAGCCGACCACCTAATAGAATACAAGGCTACCCATCTTCATCTCCTACCACTATGCTCAGGCCCAATCCATGCAACCTCTGATGATCTAAGAAACACACCCAAAATGGAAAAATTATAGTTTAGCCCTTTGGAAATTACAAATTTTAAAGTTAATACAACAACCCTAAAAATATTATGAATCAATTATACCACCCCCTAAATAGGGAAATTTATAGTTGAAACCCTTTACAAATTGTAAAATTTTAAGATTATATAATTTTTTTTTTTTACTTTAACTCTTGTAAAAATTGTTATTCAATTTTGGCCTTATGGATTACATTTCTCTCTTTACATCTACACACCATGGTGAGTCACATGTCACAATAACACCCTATTAACTTAGATATATATTTTTTATACAAAATTAGGGGTAGAAAATAGAGATAATATGATTCAAACTCGTGTCAAATGGGTGTCTAACAAAAAATTTAACCACGTTCCATTCAAGTCAAGACAATTTTGATA
Organism: Gossypium rotundifolium; assembly: GCA_025506655.1. Classification (NCBI taxonomy): domain Eukaryota; kingdom Viridiplantae; phylum Streptophyta; class Magnoliopsida; order Malvales; family Malvaceae; genus Gossypium; species Gossypium rotundifolium. The sequence continues at coordinate 3,608,699 of CP106725.1, read as the reverse complement.
TAATTTTTTAATTATTAACATTTTTTAATATTTTATCCCAAAAACATTATTTAATATTTATTTAGCAATAACGTTACCATTTAAATATAAACCAACATATTGAACCGATTAGTTGAATCAATTAATTTAAAAATTGAAAGTTTGACTTTTGTAGTATTTTTTACAAGGGTGTTTTCCACATTTTGCATTTTTTTTAACTCAAGCAAGTATTATAACTCTAATTTAGGTGGATAAAACATTATAAATAAAATATTTTTAATTGAGGGTTAGGGATAGAGGTGGGCATAGGCCGGGCCGAGCCGGGCCAAAAAAATTTTCGGCCCGTTTTTAGGCCTAGGCCCGGCCCGGCCCGAAATATGGGCCTAGTAAATTGTCCAAACCCAGCCTGACATGAAATTGTTAAGCCTGAGCCCAGCCCAAGCCCGGCCCGACTAATATTAATTTTTTAATTTATTTTATTAAAAAAATTCATTCAAAATGGCAATTTCTTGTGTGCAAGTACTGAATCTTGACTTTGGAAATTTGATGGTCTTATATCCTTACATATAAAATATGTTAGCCTGCTTTATTATCCTGCCATAATGGTGATTGATGCACCATTTGCCTTTTAGAAAGCTGAATATTAGGCATTAATTTTGGATTGCAGGTAGAATTGTTTATCTTTTTGACAGTCAATAATGTTTGGAACCCAAAATATGTGAATGCATATAATATATTAGCCTACTTTAGCTTCCATTATCAACTCAAAATGCACTTAGTTTACAGGATCCAATATTCATTTTTCTTTGCTGCTTGAATTGTATTTCTAGTTTTCAAATGATTCCAAAACCTTTAACTTACCATTTAACATGTTCTTCAATCAAACAACAATAACACCATTATAAAATTCACTTTACATATATATAAATTCTATATTCAAGATAGTTCGGAAGGTCTTTAGTTCATAATTTAATAATTCTTTTCACATCCTTATATATAAAATGCCCCTACAGGAAGACTAAAAAGTTGACTATTATGTGCTCAACATTGACTAATCTCTATTCCTAGCAAATAAAATCAAGTAGAAAACTACAGGATCTCAAAGATCATATCGAAATAATATTAAAAACGACGACAAAACAATAAGAAGTATTTATATTAAAATTGAAACAACTTGTTTGAACTAAAATAATAACCAAATTGATAATAAAACAAAAGTTCTACAATATCGAAATAATATTAAAAACGACAATGGAATAATAAAATACCATAAAAGAACAATAAAATAGCACCAAAACAGCAGTAAACAGCATCAAACAGAAACAAAATAGTGCCAAATAGCATAAAAATAGCAGTAAACAACAGAAAACCAACATCCCCAAAACAATACCAAAAACTTGCAAAATATAATCAACCAACCAAAATATCTATACATTAATCAATTAACATATTTAATTTTATAAGAAATTATAAATTGTAAGCTAAATTAAATTGTCAACAGTTAGAAAGGAAGGTAACCTAAAAAGCAACCGAAGAAACATCGTCCTCATCGTCATCGTTCTCATCGTCCTCATCGTCATCATCGTCATTATTGTCACCAATTTCTAACATGAAATAAGAATAAATAATTAGATTATCAAATTGATAAAAAATAATATAAAATTAACAATAAAATGAGAATAATAATTACCCGTTGAAAATCCCTTAGCTCGCACCCAATCATCAACGCAAATGACGACTTGAACCATTTTTGGCTTAAGTGAACTTCTCAAAGGTGTGATAGCTTTCTTACCCATGCTAAAAGTAGACTCAGAAGCTACAGTCGATATTGGAATTGCCAAATGATCACGAGCCAATAATGAAAGCTCATTATATCGAACTGAACTTTTGCTCCAATAATCCAAAACATCTATTTGACTATTCAACTCAAGCTCCGGTTCTTCCAAATAAATGTCCAACTGTGACTTTTCACTTTTAGTGTTAGATTCATTTAAATACCGTTTATAATCATCACTTTCATCAAAACCTCCCCCAAAACCAACACTATTAACATTGCATTGCAAACTAGAATCAACGGGATCTTTATCTGAGACATTAGAATTCTCGGCCAAAGAGGAAGACGTGGATTTGGATTTCTTAGCATACTCATCAAGCAAGAGTCTAAGATTGCTAAGAATAGTTTCAACAAAATCCGAAGCATGAATACCATAGATTGTAGTAAAACAATACTGCACATAATTCAACTTGTAACGAGGATCTAAAATTGCAGCACACGACAATATCAACAAATGCTGAGCCCAATATTTATTAAATTTCTCTTGCATTTGTTTAACCATTGGAGTTAAAAAGAATAAGGACCTTTAATCAGATCAAGCAAGACTCATGAACCTTCCAAACCCTCTCAAATAAAGATTGGTCATTGGATAATTAGAACCGGAAAAAATACAAGTCACATCATAAAAGACTTTCAAAATTTGCAAAGAATAGCAACATTTCTCCACTCCTCGTCGAAAGTGCAAACATTTTATAGTCTTTATCCGTTGGCCCCAATAATCTAGCACATTTTATAGTACGAGAGAAGATTCAAGCATCAAATAAGTAGAATTCCATCTCACACACACATCTTGACGCAACTTTTTGGTCACATTCAAATGAAAACTTTTGTCGGCCACATCATAAAATCTTTTCCTACCAATTCCCGACTTTCTTATGTACTTAATTCCATTTCGAATCTTACCAACAACATCATCAGCAAGTTCCAAACCAGCTTTAACTATAAGATTCAAAATATGTGCACAACATCTAACTTGAAAAAAAGCACCATCACACAAAAGAGCTCGGTTTGCACGAAAATGATTTTTAAGAGAACAAACCAACACATCATTATAAGAAGCATTATCCAAAGTGATGCTAAAAATTTTCTTGTCTATACCCCATTGAGATAAACATAAAACAATTTCATCCGCTATGTTCAAACCATCATACGGAGGAAATAAAGCTCTAAACCTTATGATTATCTTTTGTAGCTTCCAATCTTTATCAATCCAATGTGCAGTAATGCAAATATATTCATCATTAGTATGCTTTGAATTCCAATTATCGGAAGTTAGACAAATTAAACCGGGTGCTTTAGCTAACTCTTCTTTAACATGATCTCTCTCTTTTGCATAATACATTAAGACATCCCTAGCAGCTGTCCGTCTACTTATATTCTTAAAATTAGGACTAGCAATGCTCATCATGTATCTAAATCCCGGTTCTTCAACTATCCTAAATGAATGCTTGCCACACACAAGAAAAGTAGAAACAGCTCGACGACACTTATCAGCATTAAACTTCTAGTTTTTTATAGATGGACCACCTCCTAATGATGGTTGATTGGCTATGGTGTATTGAGTGATGTCCTTATTAACTTTTTCAAACATTGATTTAGATGACGTCTTAAATGAGAGGTTCCACTAGAAGATTTAGCAGAAAAGATACTCTTACAGTGATTACATTGTGCCTTCAATTCATTTTTGTCCTCGCATTCAAGCTTTATCATTTCATCCCTCACCTTTGAAGTGGTAGACTTTTGACGTTTGGTAACACTTTCATACGCATTAAACCCATCATCCACATGTACAGGAGTGTTCGAACTAGCCATAGTCATAAAAACTCAAGTCCTGAAATCCAAATAAACCAAAAGTTAATATAATTGTTCAACAATTATATATAATATATAAATGGGATATAAATTATATTTAAAATGTGCCATCAAAAGAGCAAAGCGAATAAATAAAAATTATTAGTTTGAGGTTTTAATATATATTTACACAATTATAGGATTTTAGTTCATATTAAAAATTGTTTCATATTAAAAATTGTTTGTGATTAATTAAAATTGCTTGATGAATAAGAACATTCACCTAAATCAACAATGTCAAAGTTTCAAGTGATTAATTAAAAATTGTTTAAGGTACAACTACAATTTGTAATTACAATTATTATGTATAACTAATTATTAGACTCAATGCACAAAGGTAATTACAATTATAATCAACACATTTCATGTAAGTACAATTAAAATTAAACAATTACAAGCACAATAGATAAAAATAATAATCTAAATAAGGCACAACACATATGTAATGAAGTTTAAAATATGATAAAATTTGAACTGAAATCCTAAATAAAACTCTTATCAAAGCTTTTAAACTCCAGTAAATCTAAACGCATTAACGTCAACTCATCGCTTATCATGATGAAATTCAACAAAAAGCAATTAAAACCTCTAAAATCTCCAAAAATTAACCTCATGAACACTAAAGTTCATATTTACTTAATGAAAAACTGAAAAGAAGTTTGAAAACTATATTGGCTTATTGAACCAAAAAAAGAAAGGGAAACGATTAACAAAACATCGATCGCCATTGATCAAAGCTTCAAAACGTCTTTAAAGCTTCTAATCACGATCAAAATCAACAAAAAAAAGCTATTCAAAACCTCTAAAAGCTCCAAAACTCAACAGAGAAACATAAATTACCAATAATGCCAACGACATTGCGAGCAAGTCCCATCTTCGAAAGCTTAAGTAGTAACGAGAGTAAAGGAGAGGAGAAATTGAGGAAGGATGAAGGATGAAGGATGAAGGATGAAGGATGAAACAGATTAAGTTATATATAAAGCAAGGGATAGAGAAGGATATTTAGTTGGAGTAGAAATCCGCCTAGATAAGATTTTACAACTCAAATAACAACTGTTTGATGGATTTGCTATTGTCGAATATGAGGATTTCTCATGTCATTGCGCCACGATTTCATGACAGGTTTGATTGTAAACTTTGCAGACTGAAACTCCCTTACATGGAAAAATACTTAGACAAAAGCGATATCAAACATTGAGAAGAAAAAAAAAAACCTCTTCAATCGGATCACATTTATCACATGATTGTATGAACAAAACTGAACTAATCAGTCGGACTAAAAACCAACTAAAATACCAATTTGAAATGAAGCATCAACTCAATTAACTTGCAAATTGATACAAATCAATTAAATTGGTTAATTGGTTTTTGATATATAAATATATAAATATATATATTTATGAACTTTTAATAATTATTTAATTGAGCCAACCCTTAATTAAGTTAATCACATTATTCGTAATGGCGATAATCAATCGCAGTAGACATCCATAATAGATAGCAATGATGGAAAGAACGAAGTCACAAAATAATACACATAATGGGATGCGACCACTATTTATGTCCTGGAAAAGTAAGAGCAATAGATATATACCGTTCATGTATGAACAAAAAGAATACCGCCAACGACCTACCACTCAGAAAAAGAGAGTTCCAGGTAGGGTGCTATCAGTTGCAATAAAAACGAAAATAAAGAGAGAAGCTGTTCAAGTCATTGAGCCCTCAAAGAATTGTTGAGGTATCAACAGATTCAACACTAGACAAAGTCTAATTTCAAATTATGCTACTTCAAATTTTCATTTTTACATATTAGTATCCAACACAATTGGAATGATAAAGTTAAAAAAAGAAGAAGAAAAAGAAGAAGAGGCTTACAACTTACTGTGTTGTTGTGGCCGAGAGGTGGAGACTGCTGGATCGGAGGAGGTGGGTGGCCAGTCGTGAGTCGTGCATGAGTTACTGAGTTAGGGATTTTGGAAATGGGAAATGGGGAGGAAGAAAGGTAAAGTGGTAAACTGGTAAAGTCAGCAAAATGAAAAACAAAAAAGAAAGGTAAAGAAAGATAACGCGTAACTTAAAAATTAAAAAAAAAATTAAAAAAATTATTTAATATATTTCGAGTCGGATCGGTGGGCCCAAGCCAAAAATTCTTACGAGGCTGCCCGTTTTTAAACAGCCTCATTTTCTATCCAAGCCCATTTTTGGGACTATATTTTACCCGAACCCTTCCATTTTTCGGGCGGGCCTTGGCCGTGTGCCCACCCATGCTCACTCTAGTTAGGGACCGAGTTTTATTTTAGCTTATTACACCTTTTATTATTATTATTGCGTTTTATTTTTGTATGAATTTCTAATTATTTTCTAGTAAAAAAACTTTGAACTTTTTTTAGCATTTGCATGTATTTTGTTTTAATTACAAATATTTAAGTTTATTAAATATTGTATCAATTTAAATTTATTATAATATTTGTCTTATCAATTAGAATAATTAATCTGTAATTGTTTAGTTTATTCTTGTTGAGTATGACTAATATTTTAGTCAAATTTGAGAAATAATCTTTCAGTTAAACTCTATTAATTTGTTTCAATCAAACATAACATTTTTTGGAGAAGTTTGTGTTTACGTTTTGAGAGTTTTTTGTTTTTTGGGTTTCAGTTTTAGTTTTTATCTCCATCTTTGTACTCTTCGTTCTTTTTTCATTATAGTAAAATTATCATTGCCCATGGTTTTTTATCCTCTTTTGATGGGTTTTTCCACGTTAAATTTGTGTGTTCAATTTCTCAATTTCTTCCAATATTGTTTTACTTGTTTGTTACTTAATCGAGTTGATTCCCAACCATTCTAATACTTGTGATGAATAGCATAGTTGGATATAAGCTCTGTATGCAATCTATGTTGTGTTGACATGTGATCTAATCTAAATAAATCTTGCTAGTGTGTGTTTGTTAATTAAAATTATGTCTCTTTCATTGTTAATGCTATGAATAAGCTAAATTCTAGGTGTGAATTTATAGTGTTGTTGATTGATAAGGGGAAATATTTCTACAAGCTTTATCTTGGTTATCGACAAAATAAGGAGAGATTAGTTAATAGACGCGACGTCAGTAATTATAACTGATTTACTAAAGAATACTAAAATAATCTTTGCATCGATCATCAAATTCATGAATCAAAATTGAAATTTTCCCTTTCGCAAGACTCCTATAATATTGAATTTCCAATATTTTATTTTGCAATATCTTTTTACATAGTTTTAATTTTAGTTTTGATTTTAAAACCTTCTTAATTTTTACTTTACTTGATTTTATTAAAGAAATAAGATTATCACTGGTCCTTATGGATTCGGCTCTGCTCATTGCTATTTACAAATACTTATATTATTGAGTAGAAATTTATATTTTTTGTAACTGTACAATTCTTAACTTCGGGTATAAAAGGTAGAAAATGTAGTACTTTACCGATAGGTGGTTAAAAGAAGTGGTAATTGATTTTTTTCCTCAAGCATTTGTGCTATGAGTAGGAATGAGCGTTCGATCGAATCAAATCGAATCGAATGAAAAAATTTCTAGTTAATTGAGTTGACGAATCATATTTTGTCATCCTAATTTGATTTGATATTTTCTTGAATCGAGTCGAGTGAGATGGAATTCGAATCGAATCGAATCGAATATATTTGTTCGAGTTAAATTTTAAAAAATAATTTTGGGTTCTTGTAACCATTGTCACCTATCGTAATAAAATTTGTCCACCTTAACCAAATTTTTTTATTAACTTTCACACCAAATAATTTATTTATTAATCTTTTATATACGGGTTAGCTTCTTTGCTTGTTTAGTTCTTTCAATTATCTTTAGATTCTTGTCACTATGTATTTTGGAATTAAAAAATATATTAAATGTAAAAATGTGATTTTTTTAATAAAAGTTATTTTAAAGATAAAATATGAAATTGATACCAATACAAAATTTTAACGCTAATATTTTATGGCATAATAAATAATTCAAATTTAATATAAATATTCAATATGACTAAACAATTCAATAATATAAATAATATAAAATATGAAATTTAATTTAATAATATAAATAGTAGATATAAATAAAATTATTACTATTTATGTTTAGTGATTTTTTGGACAATTTTGATTTTTTATTTGAGAGTAAAAGGTGAGAAGTAAAAGTTTAGGGGGAAAATAAAAAGTTTTGGAGAATAAAACTTTGAGGGAAAATAAATAGGGCAGTAAAATTTTAAAGGGAAAATATTAAAAAAATTGGAGGGGGGATGGGTTTGGGGTAGATGGGAAGGGAGTAAAAGTTTTAGGGGAAAATAAAAGTTTTGAGGGTTTTTGGGAATAAAATTTTGAGAAAAAGTAAATGTGGGAGTAAATTTTTGGTGGGAAATGAATTTTGGGTAGATTGGGGGGTTAGGATGGGAGGGGAGTAAAAGTTTTGAGGGAAAAGTGGGAAGGAGTAAAAGTTTTGAGGGAAAAGTAAAAAGGTTTGAGAGTTTGGGGTAAAAATGTAAAATATTATAGTTTGATATTCGAATTATTTAAATTATTCGAGTTATTCGAATTCGAAAACTCAACTCGATTCGAACTCGAAATTCGAAAAAAATTCGAGTTGACTCGAATAACTCGATTAACTCAATTCGTTAAACTCGAAATTCGATTTTTTTCGAGTCGAATCGAGTTTTACTCACCCTTAGCTATAAGTGTGTTTGATAAACAATTGAAAATTTTCATTTTCATTTTCATTTAATATTTTAAATGCGTTTGATAATTATTTTAATTTTTACTTAATATAAAATTTTCAACAAAAAGTGTTGAATAAGATACATATGTATATGGCTACTTATTACTTAATGTAGAAAACATTAAGCCAATTTCATTTTATTAAAATTTGAAATAAATTATTTTTAAAAAGAGGAGATATCAAATCATTATATTTATTTTTCATTCAAAACTATCTAAAATAATATTAAATATTATATTAATAATATTAAATTTTAAAATAAATATATTTTAAAAATTAATATTTAATTTTGTACTTTTATTAACCAATTTCTAATATAAAATTTAACACTTATAAAAAAAATCAATACTATTATAAATATCTTATTAAGTGAATATCCATCATGATCAAGATAAAGTTTTGGTGTACTATTAGAATTAGATCTTTACTTTTTTATATTTCTTATGCCTATAAATAGAGACTCTGATGAAGCATTGTAAATCACTAAAATACACGTATCCCATGATGAAGCATTGTAAATCACTATTGCTTTCATATTTTCTTTATTCTTTATTTTCTCCATCTCTCTTTATTTACAGGATTTTACATTTACTCGAAAATGTTTGATCTTCAACTTGGCTAGGATACGGAAAATAAATGCATCCCATGAGTTGGAAAATAAAAGAGGGCAAGCTACACATAGAAACCCACACCAAAATCCAAATTCCATGCATATAAAATTCCAGTCGACTTGGGTTCTAGTATCCACTTGTTCTCCTACAATTTTGCTAGCAGGCACCAGGGTCTTTGAAGTAGGTAGAGGTGGTCCATAGAGTTTAGTGCCAAGAAAACTGGATGCACTAAAGCTTTGGAGTTGAGTACCTGTTGGGATTTGTCCAGTAAGATTGTTATAGGACAAATTCAGGTAACTCAAGAAGCTTAGCTCAGACATAGAGTCTGGGATTTTACCTGAAAGATTGTTCTTTGATAGATCGACACATTCTAAAGTCTTTATGGCACCAATGTTAATCGGAATCTTTCCAACCAAATGATTCTTTGACAAGTTCAACGATAGCAGCCCTGTGAGCATTGTCATTTCCGCAGGGATCTCACCTGATAAATTGTTGTCTGAAAGATCCACCAATTTGATTAGTCCAAGGGTATTGCTATAATCAAGCATCGTCCCTTTCATCATAAGTGCCATATTGTCAAAAAAGCACCCCTTTGAAGTGTTATAAGATATCTTGCTGCTTGACATTTTTCTTGAGATCATTGCAGTAAGATTGTTGATGCAGCTTGGGATATTTCCTGACAGATTGTTGTGGGAGAGGTCCAGGATTTGAAGAGAAGACAGACCACAAATTTGCTCTGGTACATGACCATGAAACCTGTTTGATTGAAAGCTGATGATGATCAATTTTGAGAGCCTTTCTCCCATCCATGGTGGTATTTCTCCAGACAGATGATTAGCAGCAAAGTCAAGAGTGAGCAATTGAGTACAATTTGTTAGCGAGTCAGGTATTTCACCCTCTAAATGGTTGTTTCGTAGGTGCAAGGACTCGAGAGAAGTTAAAGCTCCCATGGAACTTGGAATTCCACCACTAAAATTGTTGTTGCACAATTCAATGGCTACCAAGCTTCTCCATTTCTCCCAACAATCTGGTATTTCTCCAGACAAGTGATTACCCTCAAGGTTGAGAACTTCCAGTTTCATCTGATGCTTTTTGTGGCACAAAAACTGGGACATAGATCCGGATAAAACATTGTTAGAAAGATCTAAAACTGTTACATTTAAGGAGATACCAGGCAATGAACCAGCGAAGTTGTTGAAACTCAAGTCTAATACAAGAGAGGCCTGATTTGTGAGCAAATCTGGGATTTTTCCCTGGAATTGATTCCCAGAGATGTTCAGATACTGCAGATGGGAAGTCAAGTTCCAAAACCAATCAGGGATTTGAGTTGAATCAAAATCATTGTTGCTTAAATCCAAGTAAGACAAATGCTTCAAATCTAGTAAAGCAGGGCTCAACTTACCACCTAGCTTCAAACTCTCAGCTATTTTACTCCTTGATGATGCAATGGTATCATTGGAATTTCCAAGCTGAAGTTCAGTGACATGGCCAGTAACATTGTTACAAAACACTCTCACCCATTTGCAGCAATCTTCATTTCTAGCCATCCAATTATCTAACATGTTAGAGTTCTTGAGTTGTTGCTTAATCTTCAAAAGAGCTCGTCTCTCACTTTTGATGCAACTTGGTTGAGGGATTCCCTTGCTGAAGCTGTTGGTAAAAATGTTTAAACATAGCAACATCAACGAGTAGAATGCAACAAAACCCATTAACTTCAACCATAATGCAACACTTGCAAATAAGTATTACAATCTCCCTTTTCACTGCAATTTCTCAACACCATGCAACCAAAAGCAAAAAAAAGAAAAAGTTTTAATAATTGATTAAAATGCCTAGAAATCCTTAATTCTGTCGATATTCCACTTGGAAGTTTCCATGGAAGTTGGAACACTTTCTCTCTACAATTTCTCAAAACCACGCAACCATGCAACCAAACAAACAAAAAGTCAAAAGGTTTTAATCTCTACAATTTCTCAACACCATGCAACCTAGAGTTCTCCCTGGGCTGGACCACCCGACCCGAAAATCTGCTCGAAAAATTGGAAAGTTTGCATAAAAATATAAGTCTGAAAAATGGGCTTGAACAAAAAAATAAGACACGTTTAGAAAACGGATCAAGCCTCGAGTAATCCTTTTTGTTCGGGCTCAACGTGGCCTGGCCCGAATTTGCATGTATTATTGTTGTTTTCCTACTTTTTTGCCACTATTTTTGCTACCATTTCACTATTATGTTAGGTTGTTACTATTTTATTTTTAATATTTGAATATTGTATAAAATTTGTTTTATTATTAATTTTACTATTATTTTAGAGGCATTTGCTTGTTAAGTTGCACTATTATGTTACTATTATTTATTTTAATATATTTTGTGTATTATATTTTTTTAAATAAAAAAATTTAATACCGACGAACTAGACCCGGATTTTAACATTTTTATCCAAACCGAGTTTGGGTAAAAATTTAGACTCATTTTTAGACCGAATCGAACCTATCAATCAGGCAACCCGAACCAATCCAGAAACAATTCTAATGCAACTAAAAAAAAAAAAGGTCAAAAAAGTTTTAATCTCTACAATTTTCTCAACACCATCACTGCATATTTTTGGTTGCTTTATTTACCTTCTCCAACACCATTATCACTCACTCCCTCACTTCCATTTTGTTAATGTTCTTACCATTCCAATTTTAATATTATAAAACATACTACGAAATAAGAGAGAAATGATAAGGTCATTTTCATTGAAAAATTTTGCCTGTCAAAATCAATAATTAATTAATAATTAATAATATTTTTATTTATTATTGATACTAGATTTGTGACCCTGCTCTCTCTGGGTTTTAAAATTTTATTTAATTAATATTTTAAAAATATTAATTGGTGTTGGATCTTTATTAGGTCCAAATTTAAGATTAAGCCCTTATATTTTAATTTTGATCTAATTTGGTCCCTCTATCTTTTTGAAGGCTTAATCACCTAACTAATCATACTAACACAATTATTTTTATCAGAATAAGTATGTTTACGGAAAAATTCACCTCAACAATTTAACTAAAATTATTAATCCTGATAATTATTCGGACTAACTAAATCATTATTTAACCGTATATGTTTAAGGAAAATTCCACTTCAGCACTTTAATCGAAATTATTAACCATGGTAATTATTTGGACTAACTAAATCATAGTTTAATTGTCTTCTAACTAATCATACTAACACTTTTTTTTTGTTGTTGAATGACCGGAAAAATCCAATTCACTATTTTAACTAAAATTATTAAGCGTGTTAATTATTTGGAGCAACTAATTATATTATAAAAGTAGATGAAAATTTTGTGTCAAATTAAATTATAGGGACTAAATCTCATATATGAGTATAATAAAAGGACCAAAATCACAATTTGATATTATAAAGTTGATGAAAAATTATGTCAGGGACTAATCTCAAATCCCAGTAAAATAAAAAGACCAAAACCATAATTTGATATTATAAAAGTAATAGAAAAATTATGTCAAATTAAATTATATGGACTATATACAGCCCAATTATTGCCCGGCCCACCAGAAAACTAAAATAAAAAAAAGTAATTAATAGTCTTTTTTTACAAAACCTAGAGCCCAATTTACAAGCAGCCCAATAAGCCCAAAAATAAAAATTTTTTCAGAAGAAGCTAGGGTTTTTGAAACCCTAGCGCCCCGCGCCTCCCTCGAGCACCGCGCCCGTGTCTTGTCCCGAAGCACCTCGTCCCGAGGCCCCCCTGACGCGCCTTCTGCTCAGTCCTTCACCAAAGAGGCAACGTCTTCTCCGTTGACCCCCTAGGACCTGCAGAAAGAGAGCAAAGAAGCATCACGAATATAGCAATAGAGACAGAAGTAGAGAGGAAAACAATATTATTTTCTTTCTTTTCTTTCGGCTATAAGAGCCTTGTATTCCAACAATGTAAAGGGGGATTTTACGAAAAACAACAGAGAGATAAAAAAAAACATTGTAATATCCAGAGAAATTTATCAATACAAAAGAGAGATCCAAAACACAGAAATGAAAACCAGCAAGCAAATCGGAAGTGAAAAGGTTTTGTTTTTCATCGATTCTTCTTTTTTTCGATCTATCAAAAAACAAAAAAACAGAGACAAATAAAGGACTTCTTCTTTTTATTTTTCGAAGTCTTTTTCTTACTTTCTTTGTTTTCGACATATATATATATATATATATTATAAAAGAATATAAAAAAATAGGATTTCTTACCTTTTCCGGCCACATTGCACGGTGGCCGAGCGATTTATGCCGACGACGGAACCCACTACCGAAAAATCGCCCGATGAGACCACTGCGAGAGGAAAAAAAGAGAAGAGTCATTTTTTAAAGAGAAGAAAAATGAAATTTTTGCAAAAAATGGCTATATATAGCCAAATCAAAACGACGCTGTTTTGTTGGTACCATAAGCCCCAAAACGCAGCTGCTTTTACTTGACTGACCGAATCCGACCCGTACCCTAAGAGGATCGGTGTTTTTTGCGGAAGGTTAATTTCACTTTTAGCCCTTCCGCTTTTTCAGTGCTTTATAATCAGATTTTTAGTATTTTAAAATCTCGCCCAATATTTTATTTTTGTTTTCAATTTGGTCCCTTGTCTTTGCATGCGTTTTGGCCAGAGGGGCTTATTTCGACTTTAGTCCCTATGCTTCTTAGGCGCATTTTAAATGGGTCCTCATCTCTTTATTTTATTTCAAATTTACCTCAATAATCCGTTTTTAGTTTGATTTTGGTCCCCTCTTTTATTATTTTGATTATTTTTACATTATTAACTACTTTTATTATTATTATTATTATTATTATTATTAGTAGTAGTAGTAGTAGTTAATATCTTTATTACTATTATTTATATTAGAATTTTTACACATATATATATTTTTTCGTTTATTCTTTTGTATATACGTTTTATTTACCTCTTAATTACTAGCATGTTTAATATTACTATCATCATCTTATTTTATCATTCTTATTATTTTTATTAATGTTATTTTTATTATCATTCTCCATTCTATTTTTATTTCCACCATTATCATTATCATTGTTCTACTACTTTTTTATTTCATTTTTCATCACTTTTGTTATATTATTATTACTATATCATTATCATTACTAAATCATTATTCGTATATTATTTATTATCGTATCATTTCATTATCATTTATTATTATTATTATTATTATTATTATTATTATTATTATTATTATTATTATTATCGTTATTGTTATTACTATTATTATTATTGTTATTGTTTCACTACCACTTGTATATATATATATATATATTTTCTTTCTTTTGTGTTTGTTATTTGTTCTTCTTGTACTTTCTATTATTTTCATTATTCTCCTTGTCAATATGTTATTGTTTTATTATCATCCTTACTTATATATGCATATGTGTCGTGTTTTGTTTTTTTCTCACGATAACATCGTATTTTCATATTTTCACGCTACTTTTCTCGATGCCTCATTTTTATAAAGACCAACATCCCGTATTAGTGATTCGAGAAAATTGAGCCCTAACTTACTGGGTTCTGGATTTTCTCGTTTGAACTAAACAACGGGATACCCCTTTTAAAATCACAATACGAGTTTTGAATAAGATACTTGTTCTCGAAAACTCGAAATGTCGCGCCCTAACTTACTGGACTCGACACCTAGATACTTCGAGATAAGTTTTTTTTTTTTTCCAAAATAGAGGCAATATTCCTAATTCGGATTTTCGGGAAAACAAGCCCTAACTTACTGGGTTCCGATTTCTCGATTCAACAAATGATGGAAGATCCTCATCAAAAGCGAAAATCATGTTTTAAAAGACGAGCTTAGTTTCGGGAGTCTAAAGTATTGCGCCCTAACTAACTGGACCTAGTGCTTTATCTCCTCGAAAATAAGAGAGTCTAAACGTCCCTTCCAGTTCCTTCTATTTTTGAAAATAAAAAGCATTGTATTTTCGAACCCTTCTAAAATTCTTAACAAATAGGACATCAATCAATCAGTTTGGTATCAATTTTGGGCGTGTCGAGGGTGCTAATCCTTCCTCGCACATAATCGACTTCCGAACCCTTTTTCTCAAAGTTCGTGGACCAAAAAAAGTATTGTTTTAGTAAATTAAATGTTTTATTAAAACAAAGGTGATCCGATCACACCAAATAAAGATCGGTGGCAACTCCTTCCTTTTCTTTTTCAAAAATCGAGTCGATCATGTCGTTGCTTTCATTTCACCAAAAAATGGTTACAATGACTAAATCTCAAATCTAGATATAATAAAAGGACCAAAACCATAAATTGACATCATATTTTTCTTCACCATTCTCTCTTTCCCCTCCCTTTTTTTTTATCCCCGCCAGTCCACGTACCTTAAGTCTTCTCTCCGTAAATATTAGAATTGTCCATGGGTGAGTTGGACCCTAATAAAATTTTAGGCCCAATCGATAGGTGGTGACAATTGATAATTGCTTAAGAAAAGTAGAGATCATAAGTGGTGACAAAAGTGACAGCGAAATAAGCACTTTTGATGGCATTGCGAAAAATAATAGAAAAACAAAACATCATAAATTGTTTACACAGTTTGGTTTTCCTACGTCTGCGAAACCTAGCTTCATGAGATGAATCCATTATCTTCCAACTCAATAAACAAGTGACATGAGTTCTATCACATCCCGTATAGCAACCTCACTTTTGTGATACAAAACTAAATCTCTCACATCTAAATTCTCCTTTGATATCTAAACTATGCCCCCTTTCCTATTTCGGTACCGAAATATTTTTTTTGTCACAAGTGGTACCTAAACAATTTTTCCCCAATGTGGTACCTCTATTAGTTCAACTGTTAGTCAAATCGTTAAGTCTATATTTTTTTAAATATAACCAATTAAAAATTTTCATGTGGTAAAAAAAATACAAAAAGTATTATTTTCTTTTTTATATATATTTTGATTTTTTACTTTATATTTTTTTGGGGTTAATATATATCTTTTGCCCCTGAATTTGGTCACTTGTATTGTAACAGCCCGAATATGACCCTAATCGAAATAGTGGTTTGGGACCACGAATTCGAGTTAGAAAAATATCTTAATACTTTATTTGATATCTATGTTATGTATTTGAGCATGTGTTAAAATATCGTAGAATTATTTGCATGTTTGAGTGGCTAATTTAAGTAAAGAATTAAATTGAGTAAGTATGAAAATAGCTATTGTGGAATTTAGGGCCAAATTGAATGGTTTCCTTCTTACATGAGATTTAAGTTGCAATTTAGCCTTTAATTCCATATTAGTGGACGGCAATGACCATGAGTTATGATTAAGTTATATTATTATATATTATTATTATGAGATAGTGGGATGATACCTAATAAACTATTATTATTTGGTCTCCTTGAGGTGAGTAATTTAGCTTAGTTTTTGTAAATTTTTGCATCTTTGAGTTAGTTATTTTAAGTGCTATCAAACCCAAGTGAAAATTTTGGAAATTTAAGCATGTTCTATGTTCGGCCATGAATAAATGTTCTGGGTTTTGATATGTTTGAAGGACGAATGTTGAGCATAGATTAGACATTTACATGTTTTGAGTAGGAATTTAGATGAAAGGGATGAGTGAAGGCTTAAATTATGAAAATAAATAATTGAGGGTATAAATGCATAAATAAATGGGTTATATAGACTTGTGTAAAGATAATCCATGTTCGAATTTTTGATTTAGAAGTATCATTTGAAAGTTGCCATGGTCATAAATTTGGTGTTTGTGTGCTTCAGGCTAGAACAAGATATATGTATGTTAGACTACCAAATTCTTCTTTGAAATCTTTGATGGAATTTATTTTAACAAGGATTTCATGAAAAGAAAATCCATGCATGAACTATATAACAAGAAAAAAAAATGAAAGGAATGAAATGATATATGTACTAAGGATATTCGGCTTTCAGTTGGTGTGGGTGGATTTTTGACATTTTGTGTTCTTTACTTTGGGGACTAAATTGCAAAAGGGTTAAAACTGTAGGGGTAAAAGGGTAAATTATAAATTATATGTTGTGATTAATTTTAATGATATAAAGGGACTTGAATGAGTTTAAGGAGTATTTGGCTCTAGCTCAAAAGTGTATAAATTGGTTACATTTTTGAATGATTGGTAAATTAGAAAATCTTCCAAATTTGTATTTTGAGCTAGAATGAATGAAACTTGATTTGAATGAGCTCTTTTTGAAACTATATTAGATCAAGGACGGAAAGAACCGGAATCGGATCGGGGAAGGCTAAATTAAACGAGTAGCCGAAAAATCTTAACTCATCCATCACCAAAGTAAGTTTATAAGCAATTAGTTGTAAATAAATAAATATTAAATTGAAATGTATGTTTCCAAATGAAATTTTATCTAAAGTCTTGATGGCCGAATGTGATATGTGATTTTTAAATATGATTGCTGAATGCGATAATATATGATCATGGACATGTAGTTATTATATAAATTTCTTGGTTGGTTGAATTATGTATAAGTGTATATAAATTTTATAAATGTGATAGGGTATGAGATTATACATGGATACCAACCGAATGTGGGTTGGATTATGTATGGAATGTAAATATATATATATATATATTTCGAGGTTGAATGAATGGTTATAAATTGAGTAGAGGTTTAAATGTAGGCTTTAAGTTAGTGAGTATTAGTTAATTGTGTATAATGAAATGGATGATTGTGGTGATTGAATACATAATTATGTGTTTAATTGTGGCCGAATGTGATGTTATGTTAAAGAAAGAAAGATTGGGTTGAGTGTGCGCATTTATGTGTGTTTATATTTATAATATGTGAATATATACATATATATATATATATGTTATGAATAAGGGGCGAATTGTTAATGAGCACTGTGTGTGCGGAAATGTTAAGTAACGGCTCTATGTGAGCGATACGTTACGGGATGAAGGCACTGTGTGTGCGGAAATGTTAAGTAACGGCTCTATGTGAGCGATACGTTACGGGATGAAGGCACTGTGTGTGCGGAAATGTTAAGTGACGGCTCTATGTGAGCGATACGTTACGGAATGTTGGCACTAAGTGTGCGAAAATATAAAGTAACGGCTCTATGTGAGCGATACGTTATGGGAGTAGTACTATGTGTACGGTTCTCGGATTCCCTAACGACGAAAACACTTAGTGAAGGTAAACAAGAGGGTCAGGTATGTACGTGTTATATGATAGTTCCTTCTTGGTGTAAATTGGTAAGTTATTTTGGTATGGAAATTGAATGTGTGATATTCGGTTTTATTTGGAGACCAAATAGATATGATATTGGTTATTGGTAACATATTATAGGTGTTGATGTTGCAATCAAATTAATGGTTAAGTTCAGTTGAGTAGAAACTTTTATAATGTTTGGTTATATTTACTTCCTTGTTTATAACTTACTAAGCTATTTAAGCTTACATGGTGTGTTTGTTACATTGTTTTATAGATCTTTAAATTCGAAGCTCGAGCTCGGGGATCCTTGTCGAAGTCAAACAACTATCAACTATCTTTGGTACCTTTTTTATAAGTTGAACTTTTGGAACTATGGCATGTATAGGCTATATTACTCTTTTGAGTTTATTTTGAATATGATGTATATAATTGTATAAGCCATGCGAAAATGGCTTGTCCATCTTGTAAACCTTGGAAATTTATATTTTGGCTTGATGGTTATGTTTAGTTGTGGTTTTGGTTGATTTAGTCTTAGTATATATATAAGTATGGTTGATGTATAGAGTTTAAATGAAAGGGAGTAATGATGTTATACACTAGTTAATCATATTTTGCAATGAAACAGTTTTTAGTTAACAGCAGTGATGTAATTTTGAAAAAATCACAAAAAAAAGGAGAAATGGAATTAGAGAGTGAATAAGATTTATAATTAAAGCTTATTATGTCTATTTTCATATGAAAGAAACAAAGTACGCAAAGAAATTTTATATTATGAGATATTTAAATTTTAGTGAGACTGGTTTTGAATGACTTTGTGAATCCCTGTTCTGTCTTGGAAAAATTGTTAAAAATTGTACAAAAATAATCATGGAGAATAGTTTATATGCTTAGAATCCTTAATGAGTCTATTTTTTATTGGAATAAACTAGAATATTATTGAAGTTCTGTACAATGAGATAACTGAGTTTTTGTAAAGATAGGTCAGAACCATCAAACAGTGAAATAGGGAAACTTTGATGAATAAACTGTACTAATTGGCCATATGAAAAATTCTGGAAAAATTATGGTAAGAAGATATATGAGTCTAGTTTCAATTAAAATTTACGGATCTAAATTTCGAGTTTTGTAACTCGAGTTATGGTTAATTTAGTTAACATGACACAGTTGGACAGTTTTAATTTTTATGCCCCGAATTAGTAGTCAAGTCTAGTAATGCCTCATACTCGACTCCGGCAACGGTCTCGGGTAAAGGGGTGTTACATGTATCTAATTGGTACCTAATTTTTTTGGGATCTAATTGGTGAACTATGGTTCCGTTACACACTTTGGTATCTCAACAATAACATCGTTAAAATATGCTGACGTGACCCTAATGACCAATAGTAATGTGACATGTGACAACCTCCGGTTTTGGTATGTGGAAAAAATATTTAAAATTTATTAAAATTTTCACGTAGGGAATGAACCTAGACAGTGCATTGTCTAGATACATTTGCATATGAACAACCATTTGTCTAGATTTATTATAGAAATGTTATTTTTGGCAATTTTATATATTTTAATTTTCATAAAATATTATATTTTATTATTATGAAATTAAAATTTATAAAATCTTATATTTATAAAATATACTTTTTCAATAAGATTTTATAAATATATATAAAATCTTGCATTTTATAAAATATATACAATATATTTGTCAAAATATATAAAATGTATAAAACATTAGAGTTTATATAGTATCAAATTTTATGTATTTTAATTTCATAATTATTTTAAAATACAATAATTTAATAAAATTAAAAATATAAAATTATTAAAAACATTTTGGAATGAATCTGGACAACAATATGTCCAGGTTCAAATATATTTGGACAAACATTTGTCCAGTTCAAATGTATTGGACAAAAGGTTGTCTAGGTTCATTCTAGTGTCAAATAATATTTTAAATATTTTAATAAATTTATATATTTTTAAGTTTTATAATTTTATATATTTTAAATTGCAAAACAATAATAATATAAAAATCTTACATGTTATAAAAATAAAAAATATATAACAAAAAGCTATAAAAGTAGGTCCGAATGAATCCGAACATCAGAGATTCATATGAACCTAGACAACCATGTGTCCATGTTTATTCTATATCGTAAAATAAATTATAATTTATTTATAAATTTTATATATTTTTAAATATTTTTTGCCACTTGTCAAAATATGATGTTGTCATGCATCACCATACTATTGGTTGATAATGCCATGTCAACGTATTTTAACGGTGTTACTGTTGAGGTACCAAAGTGTGTGATGTAATTGAAGTTTAGGTACTAGTTAGGTCCCAAAAAAAATTAGATACCAGTTAGGTACAAGTGGACAAGTTCACGGGCAAAAGATATATTAACCCTTTCTTTTTCATGCTCTCATATTGTGTTTCTTCTTCAAATGTGAACATTTTAAGTTCCATGGTTTTTGTTAAGGTTTTCAAAACCGGATTGATAGTCGAATCAATCAAACCACTAGTTCCTCGTTTAACTCATTCGTTATTCAATCAATTAAATTCTTAAAAAATATAAATTAAAAATTAAAAATAGAAAAAATCGATTAAACCAATCTGTATTAGTTGACGGGTCAATTGGTTCAACCCCTATCTCTAGACAAGGACCTTGGTCGGTTCATGATCAAACTGGTTCGACTTCCCAATTTAGTTCGATTTTGAAAACACTGATTTTGATAAATGAAAGAACCTTTTTGATCTCGTCAGATTGAGCAAATATGCGGTGAAGTTTGAAAATAAAATTAATCGCCAACACCTTGACCGTGGAAGTGTGAATTTCGAGCATTGTTGGTATTGTCAAACGTTATAAAGGAAGAAGAAATGAGAGGAGAGAGAATGTAAAAGCAAAAAAAAAAAAAAAATAAAAAAAAAAAAACAGTCTAACAAATTTAAAAAAGAAAGGATATAATAACAAAAAATGGCTTTGATTGAAATGGTAAAGTTAAAAGTTCAAAGATCATAATGCTTTGGGTTTGAATTCTATTCTTTCTAAATTTTATATGGAAAGATAAAATTACCCTCAAAATAATATTTATTGCTTATTGAAGATGAGGAGCTTTTGGAAAAATCATTATTGAGTTGGTGATCCGGTTGAAGGTGACACTAACTCAATAAAATATTTAAAAATAGTAATAGATTTTTTAAGTTTATATGATGTAGCAATCTATTATTGGTTGAAAATTTTTAAACAGATTCAACATTTTGGTGTAAAATGGGTAATGGAAGAATAGTTTGGGTACTATTTTAGGTACCAAGTTGGAAAAAATGGTATAATTTAAGTATTAATATGTGGGTTTAACCTTTTTTTTTTTAAATATAGACTTCACGGTTTGACTAATAAAAATGTCAACTTTGAAAAAGATAGTTTAGATTCCACTCTAACAAACAATTTAAGTACCAAGAAGTGGGCCTAGTATTTCCGGCAATTGCAATGGCTTCTTTATCTTTGTATGTTCAAAAAAACTAAGATTTTTTAGATTCGATGTGTAATAGTTCTCGAAATTAGGTTTATCCAAAAATTTCAATCTCTAGATGTCAAAAATAATGGTTCGAGACCACCAAATCTGAAAAATGAACTCAACATGTAGACTGTTTTGAAGTAACAAAGATGGCAATCGTATAATTATTTAATATTTACAAAGAGCCAAATGTAGCTTTTAAAATATTTTTAAAATAGTAAATTGTGTTTTATAAATATTTATTTGGTCAAGAAATCGAGAAAAAAGAGGTATCGAGATTTCGATTATTAAAGCGCAATGGGACAAACCGAGTCATGAATATTTTTATGAATATTTAAGAATGTCAATAAGGTAGTATTAAAATTCCGTTAGAAAATTTTGACGTTTGTGTGGTTAATTAAATAAAAAGGACTAAATTGAAAAGTGTGTAAAAGTTGCTAGAAGGATTAAATAGCTTAATTGTCAAATGAGGAAGGACCTAAAGTGAAAATAAGCCCAAAGGAGATATTTTGGGCGGCAATAGCTGAGAAAAATCAGGAAATAGTGAAACAAGGGTAAAATTGGAAAAATATGATGAATAAATATTGAATTGAAGCTTTAATTTTGTTATATGATGATTTTATCAAGTAAGATTGATGGAAATTGGTTTTAGGACCTAATTGTGAAAGAGCTAAAATTAAGGCCTAGTGTTAAAATTCTGATTTTCAAAGGTTATGAAGTAGTTTAAAATGATATAGAAAAGTATTAAATGATAAAATTAGCACAATTGAGGGGTTAATTGAGCAAGGATTGAATTGTATGAAATGTGGAATTTGGGACAAAATAGAAATCAACATGTTATACTAAAGCAGTATTGGACAGCAGTAGTTATCTAACTTTGAAAAATCACCAAAAATTGTAGAAGTTGAATTAGAAGTTGAGTGAGATATGAAATTAAAACTAGTTGAGCCTATTTTGATATAAAAGAAATAGAGAAAGCAAAGGAAGTCTAAATTTTGAGATATTTAAATTTTTGTAAGACTGGTTTAGAATAACTTTGTGATCCCCTGTTCTTAATTTAGAAATTCACTAAAATTGTGAAAAATAATTATGAGTTATAATTTATATGTTTGTATTCCTTAGTGAGTCTTTTTTATTAGAAATAATCGGAAACACTATATGAAAATCGTACTGTGAGATAATTGATTTTTGGTGAAGAGAGGTCAGAGCTGTTAGACTGTGTAACGGGGGAGAACTTAACTAATAAACTGTACTAATTGGCCACACCAAAAATTATGTAAAAATTATAGTAAGAAGATGTGTGAGTCTAGTTTCAAATAAAATTAACGGATCCTAATTTGGAGTTCTGTAGCTCAAGATAAAAATAATTTAGTGACTATGACACGGATGGACAGCTTGAATATTCACATAAGTAAATAGTGAAAATTATAGATAATGTTACTTACAAGTGTGTTGTTTATACTAAGGATGTGGATGGAGAGGAGGAGGAGGAAAAATAATATAAGAACGACTTGTGTATAAATTGATTACATGCTCGATTATAATTGATAAATGTTGAATTAGAAATGATATAATATTTTATCTGGAGTATTTATTATGAAATTATGATTATCATTATAATACAAAAATTGAACTTGTGAGTTTATATGGCTAAATTTTAGTGATCATTTGTTAATTTTATGAACTTCATGATGTGTTATTTCATATGTATTGATAAAATCGTGAATAATGTAAAAGCATGAAAATTGAATAAATGATCAACTTCAGCACTTCAATTCAGTGACAAGATGAATTGACGGAAAAGACCATGGTTAAACCATGGCAACAAGTGATAAGTGATAGCTTCGGCTACACTTGTCTGATCAAGGACAAATGAAAGTGATAAGTGGTAGCTCCGACTACCTGATCAGTGAAAAATGGTAGCTCCGGCTATCTGATCGGTGAAAAGTGGTAGCTCCGGCTACCTGATCGGTGAAAAGTGGTAGCTCCGGCTACCTGATCGGTGAAAAGTGGTAACTCCGGCTACCTGATCGGTGAATAGTGGTAGCTCCATCTACCTGATCAGTGAAAAATGGTAGCTCTGGCTACCTGATCAGTGAATAGTGGTAGCTTCAGCTACAAGTGATAAGTGGTTTCCGTGTAAGACCATATTTGGGATATGGCATTGATGTGATACGTGTTTAAGATGTAAGACCATAGCTAGGCTATGGCATTCTAGTGAAAAGTGATGAATTGACAGATAAGACCATGGGTGTCCATGGCAAAGGGTGAAACGTAGATATGGTATTAACCATACTGAGTTGTAAAATGTGGCACTGGGCAACACCATGTAGCTTGTCATGATCGACAGCTTGTGTGAGCAGACTAATTCTATAAGGCGTTCACTAATCTTACAAAGTTTGGTAAGTGTTACACGGAGTTATGTGATATAAGGAAATACGAGTTGATGAGACATGAACATAGAACTTGATTGATGAATGAGTTCATTTGTGATTATATATTTGTACACCCTTGAGTGTATTATCCGTATGAATTGGTATTCCAAATGAGTTAATGAGAAAAGTTCTAATATGAAATAATCTGAAATTTGAAATGAAATATTATGAAACCGTACTTGAAATACATTTGTATATGTTATTTGAGTTAAGTAATGTGGGAAGGAAATGCTGTGGAAATTTGAGGTGATGATATCGGTACACGAAATTTATTGGTGGATATTTACATCCAAACTTATAGGATAGATTTTAGTGGACATTGAAATTGGACTCAATAAGTGATTCGTCAATTTAAATTGTGATTGGCAAGAAGAGTTAGTGAGTTGTGTGTCTACGCATTGTTACACATATTTGTCTGAAATACGAGAAAATGGTGGTATTTGATACATGGAAATATGAGATTGTGATAAATAAAAACATGGAATATGTTTGATAAATGTGTTTATTCATAATTATAGAATTGTACACCTCAAGTGCACTATTTGTGTAAAGATCATTATTTTAAATTATCTATAAGTGTTCTGTACTCATTGATAATGCCTCGTACCCTGTTCCGGCGTCGAATTCGGGTAAGGGGTGTTACATGATGGGGCCAAGACGAAATCTTATCTATTTTTTTTAAGACTTAGATGTCATGGATACCTATTTAGTAGAATATTGTATAACATCCGGCTTACCCAAACCGAACATAAATGAAAAAGCCCCTCTTATGCATACGTAAACATGATATATATATATAAAGGAAAAATAATATAATTTTAAGTACCAATTTATGAATTAAGTTAATAATATATGTAATTCAGTTTTCCTATACAAACAAATAAACAAATAATTATATTACTATAGATGAAAAGAACGTTGGCAATGTAAGTTTTCCAAAATATTTTCGATTAAGGAAAATGCTTTGGATGTTCCAGAATATTAATCCTATGTTATTTTTGGAAATTGACTCTGCTATTTTATCATTTTGCTCCTCTAGAAAACAGTATAAATATCAAATAATCTTTTCTCCAATAGCTCGTCTGTTTTTTTCAGAGCTTTTGTTTTCCGATTCCGATTCATTCGCGTGAGGAGCAATATCAATTATATTCCACTTTTTTATTCGGTGTATGAATATTAAAATACTGTATTAACTTTAGGGGGTAATTTTTACTATATAATTACACCGATGAGGACGAACTTACTTCTCAGCAAATAGCATATTTGTAAGAAAGAAAATGAAATTAAAAACATATAAATCCAACTTTAAATCTGATGTGGAAGCCACATAAGTTAGCAAATATTATATACGTAAATTCAATCAATTCATGGAATCCTTTACCTAACTGAGCAAGAAAGTGAGAAAATCAAAGTTGTAATCAGAATCTTAAAGCAGTGTGAACATTAAACAAATAAAAGCTGCTTTGTCCTTTAAAAAGAAAAAGAAAGAAAAGAGAAAAAGGTTGAAGACAAGAAGGAAACAATGATTGAAAGCAATATGATATGGCACACGAAATCTTGCTATTCCAAACATTCTTGTTTTTTTGACTGCTCTTTTACTACCATCCCCAACAAAACAACTATTTAGCAGTCTTTTGAAGGATCCGAGGCAATTATTCTGTGATTATTGAGGCTATGGTGTGAGATCCGAGATTTGCTTTCCCTTACTTTCATGCTAAAATTTCACTTGCATTACAAAGTTAAAGGAAACAGCTTTATGAAATCAATAAATACCCACCATTTTCTTCTTCTTTTTCTTCGAAAGACTGCTAAAGCTCTATTCTGTGGAAACTTTGTCTCCATGCCAATCCCTTTTTCTATCTTCAATATTTTTTATTTTTAAATTTCTAGTTTGGGAATTGTTTAAAAAGAATAATTTATAATCGAAAGGGCTTAAAATTATCATTATATCACCTAACTACGAAAGGCCAAGACCGCTGCCTATCCCCTTTAATATCAGCTAGACATGACACGCATTTTTCGATATTATGTTAATTAATAAAGATGTAATGTTAATTAGCACAAATAATTTTGTATGAGTCAAGGATTAAGGTGTGGAAGGTTGTGTTTGGTAAGGCAAAATGAAAGCAAAAAAGGCAAATTGCCTTTGAAAAGTAAAGACATTTTGATTGCTTTTTGGGCATTGATGGGAGTGATAAGATGAACCCTTAAAAGAATACATTTAGATTTAGTGCGCTTAATGCGTTCCTTTTCTACTTTATCTTTTATCATCCTCTTTTCCCTTTATTGAAACCGATTATCAGTTTAAGGGTTAAATAATTTATTTATTTTATTAATTGTTTTAATTTTATTATAACTTTGGTCATATTTATTCATTTTGATTAGGGGTGTGCAAAATTTGGATAAAACTGAAAAAATTCAGTTAACCGATCAAATTTGGTTAATCGGTCGGGGTTCGGTTAATTGTTTTGTGATTTTTCTGTTAACGGTTAATTCGGTTCGAAACCGGTTGGTTAACCGAATTTTTTCGGTTTAACTGAAAAATTAATAAATAAAATTATAATATATAAATAGGCCCATTATTCACCAAAACCCAATCCAAACTCAAATATCCACCCCAACCCAATTACCCAATCCAACCCAATCATAAAAAATTACAAATAATTTAATAAATAAAAATAAAATTCTAAAACTAAAATTATGTAATCTTTTTAATTATGTAGTGATTCATTTCGGGTAATTCGAGAAATTCGGTTAATTTTTAATCAAAAATAAAAAGACATATAGTTTTCGGTTAATTCGATTAACCGACCGAATTAACCGAAAAATTTCGGTTCGGTTAATTTTTTTTTGAAAAATTTCGGTTCGGTTAACGGTTAAAAATTTTGAAAGGTCAGTTAATTTGGTTAATGTTATTTCAGGTCGGTTAACCGGTCGGTTAATCGACTGAACACCCCTAATTTTGACACAATGTTTAGAATTACTTATAGTCTCTCCCCAACCCGTGAATAGGAGGATAATGCACTTCAATACACTTGAACCGCATCCTTCTATATTGACAACAATTCCAATACTAATCGAACTAAGACTCAATCGATAATTTTTGTTAAAATTTTATCTTTCAAGTCTAAAAAAATCAAATTTTAATTAATATGGTACTAACTAAAAACAAATAATTCTTTAAAGCTTAATTAAACATATTCATACGGACAAAGATCCAATTTTGATTGTCTGAAGCCACTACTAATTTAAAATACGAAGATACTTAAAAGTACAATACATATTATCACATTATTATTTAGTTAATAATCAGATTAAACAACTTTAGTTATGTGGGAGAAAAATATATGCAACAAATTTTGAAATCGGGTTGACGGGGACACCAATTTAATTAAAATCTTAAAAAGAGAGAGAGGTGGATTTTTTGGTAAAAGTGCTATGAAGTTCTTTGTACTAAAAGTTAGATTGAATTTTGTCTCATTTGCTAAAAAAAGGCAAATTAGTCTCTATACGTTAGATTAAAGGCCAAACTATTCATTCTGTTAAAAATTTCATCAATTTCTATTATTAAAAACTGACCTCTGTAACTTAGAATGAGGTATACGAGACATGCCATGTGTAATTATTTGGTTATTCTATCAGTAATGCAAGTTTTTAACAGTAAAAATTTTAAAAAATCAGTAGAAAGGACTAATTTTCTCTTTAATTTAAAATATAAGAACTAATTTATTATTTTTAAGTAAAAAAGATAAAATCCAATTTGATTTGATTGAGAGAAATATATGGCTATTTTTGTATGAGAGGTTATCTAACTAACCACTTTTTGGATAAAGCTTAATCTTTTACATAATTTTGTCTCGAAATAAAAACAAAATTTGTATACCACAAGTCAAATAAATTGAATTAAGCAACTTTGGTCTCCAAATATCGAAAAAGGGTTAAAGTAAATCTAAGAAAAAGTGTCTGAATTTCAGCTTCTTTCATGTTATCTTGTGTTATAATTCATATATATTTTAATATATTTTTTCATATTATTTAAAAAAAATTGTGTGTTATATTATATGTTGATAATGGTAGTAGAAGTGATCGCAAAGCAATATAAAAGAAAAATAAGAATACGCAGATTTAATTTGGAAAAACCTTATCGAGAAAAATCATGGGTAGAGGAGGAGAAATTCGCTAATGTTGAAAAACAACAATATAAGAGGTTTTTTGCTATGCGCGGTTTTTAAGGGTTCAACAACCCGTCTAATAGGATGAGTATAATCCTATACGAATTCAACTTGTGCGGCAAGATTTGTTTTGCCTCCACAGATCTCCAATTTTGCCTCTCTATTTTATTTCTTTAACAAGAGAGTTGCACCTCAATTTTTAAATCGGATCAAACGGGATTCGGGTCACACAACTCTAACATTGTGTTCATATTATTTTGATACAGTGTATGTATTTTACTTATTTCTTATGTTAATACCATGTATTTATTTGATATCTAAAACATCAAATAAGTAAGAAAAAGGGAAAATTAAAAAGAAGAAAGTGAATTTTCCCAAAAGATTAATGTAACAAGCTTGATAAAGTTGTTTAAAGAAAGAAAGAAAATCGTGTTTGAATAGTGCCTTAAAAAGATTTAAAAAGAAGAGAGAGGAAATAGAAAAAGGTGTTAGAAATCTTGTTGAGGCTATTGAGGCAAAATGTGCTGAGAGTTGCTGAATAACACTCGGTAGTGTCAATTGCATATTGCCACTGCAGTGGTTAAAACTTACCTTATTTGGTTTGACAATTTAATGAAGAAAATCTTTAGACCTGATTTTGTGTTGTTATATTGAAGATACTTTGGTCCATCTATGGAAACCAATTCTTGGCATTTGAAGATTGAATTGGATTCGTGTGAATCAATTAAGTCCTTGGAATGTGGAGATGTGATTGAGATAGTGCTGCTGATTTTGGAGGGTATATCTTCGAGTGATTTTATTTTGATTGTTGTTGATGAAATAGCTATTTTCAAGGACTTATTTTGTATTCACTTAGATTTTATGTTAGCAAACCGAAATTGATATATGCTTGAGGCTTGTCTAGGTTATGTAACGAGAGCTTATTGAGTGCATTCTAATTTTTTCATTAAGGAACTATTTTTATGAGAGAGTGCAAACTGAATTGTAAACATTGTTGAGTGTTTACTGCTTAAGTTCTCTGGGGGAGAATTTGGAGGCGAACGTTCTCGTCTTTAGATACAAAGGTGAGATATCTATACTTGGGAAGTGACAGAGTGTGAACCAATAGTTGTATTCGTGATAAAAGATAGTGAAATTACTCACTGAGTTAGGCTCCGCAGATGTAGAAAAACCGAACTGCGTAAACAAACCTTGGTGTTATTTCTGTTTTGTTTGTACAGTTTTTCACAGTGCCAAGTAGTAGTGGCCATTGCAGTCTAGCACTTTCATTGCATTTTTTATTTTAAGAAAACAAGCAACTTAAGGTAACAATAGAAGCTACAAAGTTTTACCAGCTGAGGATTATAATAATTAAAATGTAGAACATTAAAAAATATATTAAATTATGCTATTAGTCCCTATATTTTTTGAAAGTTGTGGATTTAGTCCTTGTGCTTTAGTTTGGTCATTTTAGGCTATGCTTGATAAATTGAAAAATTAAGTTCGAAAAATGAGTGTTGAAAAATAAGTATTGAATTTAAGTTATAAAATATGTTTGGTATCTTATTTAAAATTAAATCTGAATATAACTAGAATATTTGATAAATGATAATACAATGTTAAATGAAAGAAAATAAAATAAACCATTGAATTTATTCTTTATTAAGTGATTAGTAGGTCCCTATCTACTAATAATTTTCTACACTTTTTGTAGAAAAAAAATTCTATCAAGTAGTTTTCATTGTGGGTTATCAAACATATTAAAATATTAAGTTGCTGAAAATATTAATTTCCAATTAATTGAATTTTTAACACTTTATCAAATAGGGCCTAGTCTTTATACTTACTGAATTTTAAAGTATTAATCCTCGTCAAACGATAATTGCTAAATTTATTTAGTTAAGTTATGATATTTTTAAAATCGGATACAACAAACATATTATCATATGTCACCTTTTATTTCCACATATTACTTGTTAAAAATTTAGTTAAAAGATTAACAACTATTACTTGCGTCAAGAATGAAATTTCAAAATTCGAAAAGCATAGGGACTTAGAATGATATAATTGGAGAATATTGACTTAATCTATAGTTGTATGCATAGTACATGACTAGTAATTATATTAAATAAAGGGATTTAACTGCTACTATTTGAGCCAATACTAAAATTTTAAAATTCAAAAAATACAAAGACTAAAATTGATCAATTCGAAAAGTACAGGGACTAAATTGATCAAATTAAGCACATGGATTAAATCCACAATTTTTGCAAAGTACAAAGACCAATAGCAAAATGTAACCTAAAAAAATACAATTAAAATGCACTAATTTATAAAAAAATTTATAACACATATTATTAACATATTAAAATTTATAGGTTAAATTTTTCTATTAGTCTTTGTACTTTATGAAAGTTGTGGATTTAGTCCATGTCGAATTGATCAAAATGTAACCTAAACATGTCATTAGTCTAATCGAAATGAGCAAACCAATTGAAAAACTAATATGCTACCTATCAAGTCCAATTGAGCGAGATGCTTTGTCTTGAGTATCAAGGTGGATGACTCCTAGAAGATAGAAACATAGATGTGACTGATTGGATTGACAGTATATCGGCCAAGACCCAAGAATAATAGATCCTAAATCCATTTATGGATTTATTCACTTGTGACATTTATAGTCTGGCATACCTAAATCCTAAGTGGATGACGGAATATGTATACGTGACTTGTACACTTTGATGCAAGTAAAAGCCTGAGTTCGAAAAGATAAGGAATTGAAAGCTAGTGTGAAGGGTGTACGACTTTTGCAGTATGTAGCGTCATTCACAACAATGGAATTCATAGCCCGAGACATGGGTAAATGATATCCTCTCATTAGCATTACATGGTTGATGAAAACTAAACGTGTCCACGAGTCATTAGTCTTTGTGAGGAATGACTTGATTACTATGTGATAGTAATTGACTTTTCATGAAGGAAAATGTAATGGTTACCATGAGATAAAATAGGATCATATTAGGAGGATTGATATTATTCCAAAGAGATCAATGATATCCTATGAGGGTAACATATTTATTGCAAGGTCATTGGACGAGCACTGAGTAGCTGCTTTTGTAATGGTATGTCGTTAGGGGAGCTCAGTCACAATATTATAGTGGAATGACTTCGTGACTAAAGGAGTTTATAATTAATAGGCGAAAAGTTGAAATTTAATTATAAACTATTTGAGCCTTAATTGCACATGTCAAATAGGTCCCTTCGCTAGCTCGTTGAAACCAAAAATGAATTGCATGTTTGAATCAAAATAAATAAAATGAATAGAAATAAAGAAATGGAAAACATTAAAAAATAATTATGATTTTTTTTTGAAATGGAGAAATGAAATTATTTGGAAATGAATGTGGTTTTCTCAAAATGAAAATGAAAATGAGAAATGATTCATTTGCAAATGTAGATGAATTACTTAAAATGATCGGAGTTGAGTTTTTTTGAGCTATTTTAAAGCACGAAAATGAAAATAAATCTTTCAATCATAATGAATAAGTTGAATTGTGAAATATTAAATATACTTTTTTCAGAAATTTTATCAAGGGTAAAATCATCATTTTATTGGGGGTAAAATTGGGATGAGAAAATTATTTAATATAATATATTAAAATTTATTTTGAGAAATAGAAAAATAGAATCGGGTTGGATTAGATTACAAAGTACTAGCTAGGTCAAAAAGTCCAAAAAGTACTCGTAATTGGACCCGATTTGAGAGGCCCAAAAACCCTTCATGGTATATGAAGGGGGCAACAACTCTAGTAGGAATACTAGGGATGCCGTCCCCCTACTCCTACTCTAAGTTGGAAGTTGTTTTTCTAGTTGAAACAAACCTCTACAATTCAACAAGAGTTCTATCTTCTCTCCCTATAAATAAATGGCACCGATGAGCTATTTACACAACTTTGAGAGAATGTTGCTTTGTCGAAAAGTAGAGAGAATTTATTCTCAAATATTAAATATATATTTTCAAAATAACAATTCTACTGGTTTCTATTAAAGAAGAGAGAATTTTCATTCTCACCCCAAAAAGAAAAGAAAACTTTTTCTAGTTCTATATTTTTATTCAATTGGTTCGAGCCCATAGTCAAAGAAATTTGTGGTACGAGAATAGTGAAGAAGATCGTTTGGTTGAAAGCCGAAAAACATCAAAGATCCATTTATCCGAAAACACAGGTACGATTTCGGTCTAAGATTTATTACTAAAAAAATCACAAACCGGTTTAATTTTCATAATTTTAATTTTCCACTGTATAAAAAACCATTTTCGAACCGGATTTTTTTCAACAAAATTTTTCAACAAAAGGATTGTTAGAAAAAACCCCGTCCATGTCTTGAACGCCGTGGTGTAATGCTTGCACGTATTTACGCAAAACATCCATCTCTTGCTGCCATGGCCTTGCATGCATTCCACAACCCTCCTCCTGCACAGGCACAATGTTCTCTTTGTGGTCCTGATGTCTTCATTTTTCCTTAATAGCTCCTAGTGATACAACTGTTGCTTCTCAAACCTAATATTTTGCTATGACATTTGATAGAATCTACGAGAGTAGAAAATAGTAGAGAAGAACAGGAAAAGAAAAATAACGTTGAAGTTATTATTTCATGCATATCTCAATACAAGAAAACCCTCGATATTTAATGCTAAGCATTAAGGGCTAACAGATCGCTAACAAACTAACAAACTAACTCACATTAACGGACTAACAACTATTGTTACATTCCTTAACATGCTCCCATCATCTTGTTTTCTATCGAATGTCATGCTTGGCAGCCACTTTTAGAGAGGACCGAAACTTAGTAAACAATGGTTCTGTTAAGGGCTTTGTAAGCACATCTGCTACTTGCTCCTGTGCTGGAACATATCCCACACTTAGTTTGCCACTAGCAATTTTCTCTCGAACGAAGTATAAGTCTAACTCCACATGTTTGAACTTGGAGTGCATCACCGGATTTGAAGAGACCGCCACAGCTCCAGAGTTATCACACCACACCGTAGATTTCCTAGATGGCAAGACATGAAGTTCAGAGAGTAAAGATTCAAGCCAAACCACCTCAATTACTGTATGAGCAAGGGCTCTATACTCAGCCTCCGCAGTGGATCGAGAGACTATCTGTTGTTTCTTCGAACCCCAAGCTCTGAGATTCCACCAAGAAAAACACAAAATCCAGTGGTTGACCTTCGATCATCAACATCGTTTCCCCAACTAGCGTCGGAATAGCCAACAACATCCAAGCTAGTGGAAGGAGTAAACTGAATACCATAATCCAAAGTCCCTTGCAAGTATCTAAGAATTCGCTTTACTGCTTTATAATGTTGATCAAGAGGGCGGTGCATAAACTGACAAACCTTGTTCACCGAGAAAGTAATATCTGGCCTTGTGATTACCACATATTGTAAAGCTCCCACAATACGTCGATACTCTGATTCATTTTCAATCGAACAACCAGTGTGCTGGGATAACTTGGAAGAGGTTACCATCGGTGTAGGAGAGCTATTTGCCTGATCCATATTAGCTTTCCTGAGAAGATCAAGTACATATTTGCGCTGACTTAGAAACAGCCCAGTAGATGTGGAAGATACTTCAATGCCAAGAAAATAGTTGAGAGGGCCTAAGTCCTTCAAAGAGAATTGAGTGTCAAGACTTGTAACAAATTGATCAATGCTGGCCTGATGACTACCAGTGATGATTATATCATCAACATATACCAAAACATACATAACCATACTGGCAGTCCTTTTAATGAAGAGAGAACTATCCGATTTGGCCAAGAAGAAATCGGAAGACGAGAGAAAGTCTCAGTAGTTTAGAGAACCACGCCTAGGAGCTTGTTTAAGACCATAGAGTGCCTTCTTTAATTTGCATACCAGAGGCTTGGTACCATGATGCTGCTCAAAGCCAGGTGGTTGAAGCATATAAATCTCCTCGGATAGATCACCGTTGAGGAATGCATTGTTAATATCGACCTGCCTTAGTTTCCAGCCAAATTGAACTGCCAATGCTAGAACAACTCGAATGGTCGTTGGCTTTACAACTGGACTGAACGTCTCCTGAAAATCAATTCCAGCTTCTTGAAGGTAACCTTTGACCACCAAACGCCTTTATAGCGAGCAATCGTGCCATCGTAATTCTTTTTCGGTTTGAAAACCCATTTGCAACCCAACGCTCTTGGTTGATGTAAAGGAACTAAATCCTGTGTTCCATTTTGAGAAGAGTGCATACTCTTGTTGAAATGCAAGAGTCCACTCCTTGCTTGCAAAAGCCTCTTCGATCGAACTTGGTTCTCTTTCACTTAGTTCAACAGAAACACTCGAGGCTTAAATATGCCATTCTTGGATCTGGTTATCATATTATGAGTGTTAATGTTGGGACCATGAGCCTCGGTGAAGAAGGAACGATGAGGCTCCACCGCCTTGAGAGAAGGAGTAGCATTATGCTCAATCAAGGATTAGTGGACTCCAAATGATGAGAAGATGGAGATCGTACCATAGTCTCTGACTCATGTTGAGGAGAAGGAACAGTGATACGTGGAGAAGTAAACCGAGAAGAAACAGGAGCAGGCAACACAACTGGCACTGAAGCACGATGATGCTGTAGAACGGTCTGATTGTGATCAGGACCTCTAGTCAAGCGGTCAGAAAATTCAAAAGGAAAATAATCCTCATCAAACACCACATGCCTGGATATAAACACCCTTTGTTTATCATCAAGACACTTATAGCCCTTGTGAGTAGGACTGTAACCAAGAAAAACACAAGGACTGGATCGAAACTGAAGCTTGTGACTGTTAAATGGTCGAAGATAGGGATAACATCGACAACCAAACACGCGGAGATGATTGTAGCTTGGCATCATTCTATGTAAAACCTCAAATGGAGACCTACCAGCTAGCACTGGAGTTGGGAGTCGATTAATGAGGTAAACACCACTTATGAAAGCATGAGCCCAAAAATTCATTGGCATGTGAGCTTGAGCTAGCGAGTGAGTCCAAGATCAACCACATGTCGATGTTTCCTCTCAACCAAGCCGTTTTGCTCGACGTGTGTGGACAAGAGAGTCGGTGTTGAATGCCAAGTCGAGAGAGAATCTTAGGAAGCGAGCGAAACTCACCACCCCAATCGGTTTGAAGAGCTTTAATCTTAACACCAAACCGAACTTCCACCAACTTGTGCAATCAAGAAACTTTTCAAGAGCCTGAGACTTTCGGTTAAGTAGAAAAACCCAAGTGTACCTTGAGAAAACATCCACAAACGAAATGTAATAAAATAACCATCGAAGCTATGGGAGCAGGACCCCATAAGTCGGACACGAGAAGTTTGAAAAGGAGCAAGATATTCGGTTGTAGAAGGATAGAAAGGCAATTTATGGAGCTTGCCTAACTGACATGCTGAACATACAGATTTCATTATTGAAAACTTTGAAGCAATGTTACATTGTTGAAGAACTGATAGAACAGTTTTATTACAAGGGTGACCAAGGCATTTGTGCCAAAGGTCAAAGCGTTTATCATTAGAACCAAAATGCTCCAAGGACGCAACATGAGCAGTAGCAGAAGAAGTAGAGGTTGTAGTTTGAGGTGGAGAGTCAGACAAATCAAATTGATATAAACCATTATGAGTGCGGCCCACCAGCAGTATTTTCCCTGTCTTGATATCCTTCACAAGCGGTGAAAAGGATGAAATTCAAAGAAAACTGGTTATCATTAGCAAATTGTGCTACAGATAATAGATTTTTGCAGATCTGTGGGACATGTAAAACCCTTTTCAAATGAAAAACTCGATTTGAAGTTGTAACAGTAGAAGAACCAATGTGTGAAACAGGTATAGAACTACCATTACCCATGTAGAGCCGACTTGTACCTGTGTATTGAGTGGCCTCATGTAAATTGTTCAGACTGCTAGTGACATGATTAGACGCTCCAGAGTCAGGATACCAAATCTTTGTAGGTTGAGAGCCTGGAAAAGTCGGGCTACTTGTAGCAGTAGTGTTGACTTGAGGTTGATGTGTAGGGTGCATCTGACAAGCATAATGAGGACCCCCACAAGAAAGATTTGAAACACCGGAACTTGATTTGAAACACCTTGAAATTGATGACAATAAGCTGCATGGGTTGACTAGAGACTCCTTCAAAAGACTCAATCAAATCTATAGTAGCATTTTTGTACAACATGACCAACACGTCCACACAATCGCACTGAGGTTTGTTATGAGCGGACCGCCTACCTCGACCCCTCTCTATATGAACGAGAACCATTACCTCTATAGGGTGGTGAGAACCTCTCAAAAGCGATCGATATCTTTAACACCGTGTTCACGGTGTTGGCGACATTAGCTGCAATGGTGTATCCAGGACCAAATCTTGTTGTCGAGATTCACAATCCACCAACATTTCGAGAGAAGCTCAAGAGATATTGGCATGGCGAAACAGCACGCGAAACAGACTCAAATTCAAAAGATAAGCCAAAGAAGAATAACACTAACTGTTCTTGGGCGAAATAGGGTGACCAATGATCGACAATTTATCACAAAGACTCTTTACCTTGCTCAAGTATTCTTTAATAGTGAGTTGCCCTTTCTTTTGAGAGTATAAAGAATGGCGTAGAGTAGAAATGGACATGGTGGATTTAGTAGCAAACCTCCGAACATTGAATTCCAAACATCAAAAGCTGGAGCGAGCATCGATGAGGTACATTAGAATATCATCGCAAATTGTGGACAACGACCAAGAAGCCAAAAGTTTATCCCGTTGTTGATGAACCAAGAAATCGGGATTGACAACATGCACACCATTACCATCGACCACTTTGTTTGTGGAGGAACACCAACTGTACAAAAACAAAATCCTGCGACCCATACCCTTCAAGAATCAACAATATTTGCTTGTTTCCATAATAGAAAGTTGTGCTCTCCAAGCTTCACAGTATCATGCTTAGGAAGCTAACTGGACTTTCTTCAAGAAACCATTAGTAATATCGGAAGAAGAAAGCAGAACGGAGGAATCATTACCTAAACGTCATCGATCGCCATGGTAGAAAAAGAAAAAAAACATCAAGGCTCGACACCATGATAGAATCTAGAGTAGAAAATAGTAGAAAGAACAGAAAAGAAAAATAACGTTGAGTTATTATTTCATGCATATCTCAATACAAAGAAAACCCTCGATATTTAATGCTAAGCATTAAGGGCTAACCAGATCGCTAACAAACTAACAAACTAATCTATTAACAGGACTAACAGACTAGCTGTTACATTCCTTAACAACATTTGCTTCTTCATCACTTGTATTAATTTGCTCTTGTAAACTCTCCAACTGCTTCTACGACGTTTCCTGTTCAGAAGGGTTAGATGTCCCTTGATCCGAAGGAAAGTTTAGATTGAAAAAATGAGGGGTACCCTTTTGACCAAAATTGCCCAAGTTCTCCAGCCGGTCAACAAATCAGCCAACAAAGAAGCCCGCTCCCTGGGAACGATTACCGATCTCCCATCTCTCACCTCGGTTTGGAGGTAAGCCATGCGGGAGTTCCTCATTCGGGTGAGCCATTTTCAACTTTCTGATTCAATCTCAAGGTTGAAATTGTGTTCACGCTCACCACACCAATTGTTGAAAGTTTATTTCTCTGTCTAACTGACATTAAGCTGTTCGAAGGATTGGTACTTTTCCTTGCCACAAGGATCTATTCAAAGATTTACTTAGCTTGGGCAGATGTTCTTGGGAAGGTTTCGTGCTCACAGGGCGATAATAAGCACACCGATGGGCTTAATATCAGTTAGACAGAGAGAAAAAAACATTCAACATATCTTTTACATAGAAAAGTAGTAAAATATTACACATAATAAGATTTAAGCCCTTACTTTCAAAGTTTTCATAATTTAAACTTAACCATTTAACCAAAGTCATTTTATTATTTCTATAAATTTTATAAATATATTCGTCATATAATTTTATTTTTCACCCTCATAGTAGTTGTATCATAATCTAATATAATAAACATAAATGAATTCCCCAAAACAACAATTAAAGTACATATTTATATATTAACATCATCAAAGATACATAATTATACAATAATTATAACTTAATTTGTCATTCCAATCCACCCCCACCCCTTTCACTGTATACCCACGTTAGTTTGGTTTTCTTTTCTATGTTTTTCCTTGTTCTATCCCTCCCCACAAAAAAAGAAAAAAGGAAAACAAAATAATTTGCCTCATCTATGGAATCTGTCAATTAGTCCTCAAAGTTCCTGAACTGATCTGAAAACGATTAGCTTATCAACATATTCCCGAATTCCAATATCATCACCTGCACTATAATCTTCAAGTGCAATCTTCAAATCTAGAGAGACTGATGAGTTTTTGTGCTCCATTTCTTCTGTTTCCTTAATCTCATCTTCTGTTTCATAAACCTTTGTCCTTTTTCTTGAAGAGCTACCACCTCTTGACAATGCATTCAAACTTTTGCAGCTGAAAATGATGATTGCATCTTTAACACCAACTGTTTCACCATCTGAAATGCTTATTCTCCCATTTTCAATTGCTTGTTTCATGGCTTCCATGGAACAATAATCAAGCTGTTCCATGTCTTCCATTAAGAGCACCCTGTGAGGATTCTCATTCAATGCCTCACCCAATCTCTCAACATAATTGCTGCCCCACTTATCCCTCTTTCGTTTGTTGTTGGATTCTTCAATCAAATCTGCAGTTCTCGATGTGGAAGAGATGGTGACCATGTTGTTTTGAGAACCGAAAATGCATCTAGCCAACTCTCTGGCAATCTTCTTCTTGGCTTCATGGTCAGCTCCAAAGA
The DNA here is from genome assembly GCA_025506655.1 of Gossypium rotundifolium. Classification (NCBI taxonomy): domain Eukaryota; kingdom Viridiplantae; phylum Streptophyta; class Magnoliopsida; order Malvales; family Malvaceae; genus Gossypium; species Gossypium rotundifolium. Next base: position 3,569,506 of record CP106725.1, on the reverse strand, counting down.
ACAACAACCAAGTTTCTTCTTTGGTTTCTCCCCTGTTTAACCAGCTTTTGACTTTTCTCGTCCCTGACCGGCATTCAAGTATGGTGCTAACGATTTCAGGAACCAGATCCTTGTGCCGTGGAACCTTTCTCTCTAATGCACTGCATAGAATGTTCATGTTTTCAGCATTCCGAATCTTGAATTCGTTAAGGCCATCAATGTCAACCTCAGTTGCCTCACTTGAAGAAGCTGAGTTGGGGCTGGAGTTGGGGTTTGAGAGGAGGTCTGGTTTAGGATCAAATCCCAATGGGACTCCATAGCCTAATTCATCTGTGTGTTCGGATTCGGATATCCAAAACTGATGCTCTTTATGTACATCCCGTATATTGACTGAATCCTATAGATAACAAAACATATATTAGATATTTATCACAATCACGATAAACATGATTTAATCGAAAAACGCGACCTCGACAACAATTTAAATATAGAACAGATACCTTATGATGGAGAGGGTTTATTTTGGCTTCTCGGAGCCATGAAGGCAGACTTGAACTAGAAGAGACGATTGCAGTACCGATGATATCCTTATTTCGGAGACTGCTGCTTGCAGTGCTTTGATCAGCATCCTTGTCAAAGTTTAGCAATCTATGAGTTAAGGGAGTCTGGTTCTTATTTACTCCTACAGCTTCATCTACTGGCAAACTGCAAATGAAGGAAAAAAACACGTAAAGAGAGGAGAAAAAGAAAGATAAAACAATTCATCCATGTACATTTGATATTTTTCTTAATAAGTGTTAGCTACTGGATTTACCTGTCAGCAAGATTGAGACAGAGGCTTAAGCTGCTGTCAGCTGAAATTGTAAGAGGATGAAGTTCCCAAATTGTCTCAAGAGAAGGATGGCCTGTTTTACACTTGATGTAAGTTTGAAAACTTGAAATTCCCAAAAGAAAAAGCTTCCCACTGTCTCTAATGCCACACACTAATCTCTTAATCTCCATGATAATGTGTTCCACTGGGCAGTAATAGTTTCTTCTTTGCTCCCAATTGTTAGACCAAAACTCTGAAATCCATTTGAGATCACCCAAATATAAAACAACCCCTCTTCCTATATAATTCTTCACTAGGCACTTAAGCTCTGCAAGTTTCTGCTCCACTTCATCTTTAGCAAGATTTCTCAATGAAAAAAGTGGAAGCTTGATAAATTGCAGATATCTTAAATCCCCAGAAACTTGGCCTTTCTCAAACTTATCCATCACCCCTTTAACGACACTCTCGGCACTGCCTACACACTCCCCTATAATCACTGTGTTTCTCCTTTTGTTCACAATTGTGTTCAAAACATTTGATATGTTTTGGTTCCTATGTTGATCTGCTGGTTTGCTTAATGAAGACCCAAACAAGAACTGAGAATTTGACACATTAGGACGAACAACTTGGGGCTTGGAAATGGGATTTTCCTTAGTAGAGGGAACTTGGGAACATATCTCTAAGGAAACTGTTTGTTCTAGTTTGGTTTTAACTTGTGGGCTGGAGAAACCAGCTTCCCTCATTACCCTACTGACACTAGGATCATCTAAAATGGAGATTATGAGATGTTGTAACTCTATTTTGAGAGCTAAAATGGGTTGTTGTTGGTTCTCAATGGTTCCTCGGCGTTGATGAGCCTGAGCTCGCTTAAAGGCGGCAACCAAGGCGTTGGAAAGGGAAGGATGATGATGATGGGGGCTTTGAGGGCTTAACAAAGGGTTAGAAGTGAATGCAGGGAGACGGTTAAGTGCGACATTGAAACAAAGCTCGAGAGCTCTGAACTGAAGAGGGTGAGAGTGAGATTGAAGACAAGCTCGTCGAAGAAGGCCATTAGGGGATGCAAGCAAAGCACTTGCGACATGAAGGGGAGTGACTTGGGCGTGCCCTCGCCGTCTAGCAAGCCCAACTGATTGCTTCACCATGTTCGAAGCCTCAGCTGTTAACGTTTGCTGCACACTGCAAACTCCTGCCCTCATCTTTTCACTGTTTAAGCTAAGATCAAACAACGAAAACTTGGAAAAGTTTTGGGGAGTAAACTCAACAAAATCAGAGACTTAGAGGTTCAAGCTCAGTAGGTTTCATTTGGATTGCAAGCAAAACAATGCTTGAGAGAACTATATCATTTGGTAGCAGAATAGGGCAGTGGTAATCAAGGCTTATATATACATTTGAAAAGGAGGAAGGTAATGGAGAATGTTATACGAAGTGGGGTTTGTGCTTTTCTTGTAAGTGAGGCAAGATTTTGGTCTATGTATGTGAAAGTGGTTTGCATGTGATTTTCACCTTTGCCTTTTTCCATTGTCTCTTGATATACATAAAGCTAAAGCTACTTAGTTAAAATTAAAAGTAGGAAGCTTTAATACTCAAATTTCTTTTTCTTTTCTATATTTTTGAAGCACTATATGCTTTATTTTAGACAAATCAATGGAATAAGCACTTTTGATTTTGTCTTTTGTATAATTGAATCAATAGATCAGGTTCTGCACTTTGGTGCCAACACCATTCTTCTCTTACATCTTTTATGTTTTATAAATTTAAAAATCTTGGAGTAAAGAAAAGAAATGGGTGAAAAACGAGGGAAGGAAAAGAAGAGCCGACTGTGTGTCGGTTTAAAGGGAATTGGGAGCTGTAGTGTGCTACCTCTTTTTCCTTTTTATTTATTTATTTCCTTCTATTCTCTATCTCTCTTCCTCATGAAGAGGGCTAATGCTAATTGGTGATTGATTATGAGTTATATATCCATCACACATTTAAGTGGTTGTGTCTTGGCTTAATTGGCATGAGTATTGTTATTGTTAAAGATGGTGTGACCCGAATCCCGTCACTTGTTGAAGAAATAAATACAGTGACAAAATAATGAGATCTGTAATGAGATACGGCCTCGGGCCGTTGAATCCGTATAGAACTGTTCTTTTTCTATTTGACTTTAATTAGAATAGGGTTTTTAACCCTTAAATAGTTGTAGTCGAAACTCCTCTTAAATCATTCGTTTTTTAACATTAGTGAATTTCTTCTCTTCTGCCCGTGGTTTTCCCTTGAAAATTTTTATGTAAAATCTGTGTTTTATTATTATTATTGCTTTGCGATAGTTCTACCGCCATTATCGACGTTTATTGTTATAGTTACCAATGCAAGAGGATGTGGGTTCGAGTGTGCTGAAGCGCATTATCCTCCTATTTATGGGTTGGAGAGGGATTATAAGTAATTTTAAGCATTGTGTTAAAAAATCAGAACCTATAATGAGATTATTCAAAAAAAATTCTACTAAAAATAAAAATTTAGTAGATAGTAGTGAGTAGGGTTGTATTCATAGATTAGTGATAATTTTATTTCTTAAATAATAATAAGCAAAGTAAGGATGATGGGGTTTAGAAAATTGAAAACTAAAATTAAAATTTAAAACATAGTAAACATGTCAACAATCAAAATTAAAGGAAAATCAATAAGATAAAGTTCTAACTAAAGATAAATTCTTCGTTTGGTTAATTAATTTGATCATCAATGTAAAGATAATTTCAATGTTCTTTAATAAATTAGTTCTAATTGCCAACGTCAAGACTAGCAATCAATCTGTCCTTATCTTGTTGATAGCTAAGAGGAACATTCGAAAAAAAGGTTGTTTAGATTTCCATTATTTCCCGCATCATATTAAATCAATATATTCTAGAACTAGGAAAGGAAAAAAAAAAACAGAAGAAAAAACATTGAACAATAAAAAAAAATGGTGAAAAAAAAGGAGGTAACTAATTTAAACTGAATGATCAAAAGCAGCAGAAGCCTTGTTTTGCCCAAGAAAGTCAATCAACTCCTTAAGTACATCTGTTTCTATCTGCATACCATCTTTTCCAACATAAGATATTTTAGCTAAACGATCAACGACTTGATTTCTCTCCTTAAGAATATGCCTAAGCACCCTATGTTTCTTGCACTGTAACATTTGTTGAATTCGTCGAAGCAAAGCCGAACTAATGTTCTCTGCCTCTATCAAACCATAATCTTTTAAGTTGCATTTATTCTAGTGGAATTTCATTGCTTTAATTTAGACTAATAAGGGTAATGCCAATTATATCATAATTAATTTAAGTTAATATATTGAAGAAGTCCTCAAACTATTACGCTATATTTAAACAAGTTCTTATACTTATTTTTAATTAAATAATCCTCCAATCTATGATTTTTTTTCTAATTAAAACCCTTAATTTTAATTAAAGTAATTATTTATCCTTTTCATTTATTTTTATATATGTCATAATTTTATTAGTTACAAAAATTTAATCTAAATTGTTAGTAAACACTCAATTATGTGGGATCAAAATTTTTAATCTTTCAAAATTTTAAAAATAGTATAAACCAGAAAATTGTGTATGGGACTAGAAACACAAATGTACCTTTTTAATTTTATTAGCATTGACTAGATTAAAACATTCAAATAAGATTGACTAGAAATTGTTTTAGTTACAAAGATTAAGAGTTTTAAAAATAACATCAACTTTGTTATATCTTTCCGCTACTTGGACAAGTGTCAACATCATAGGTAGCTTTGAGCCTCTCTATTGACTTCGCCTGAAACAATGGCTTGTTCGACCACCAGCTTTGATCAAAGGATCCTCCTCTTCCTACGCTTTTGACCACCTGCTCTCAGAACTCTTTGGTAAGACCATCCGCTCATCTTAGAAAGGTTTAGATATTCGTTTTTTAGGTGTGGACACTCTTCAAGTGTGAATTCGCCCTTAAGGTCATGAGGGGTCCACTTGAGCGTAACAACCTCGTACTGGTTGAATGAATAATAGAATTGATCCTACATTGCACGTCTTTCACATATTAGATGATGAGAGCTTTCTTCATAACAATCTGTCATGTCACACTAATGGACAAAGGACCTCTCCTATAAATACTCTAATCAACGATGAAAAAGGTATTGATTTTCCAACACCCTAAAGTTATCCAAAGCGATTATTTTCCTATCAGCCTATCCTCTTACCCTTGTTTTGGTTCTCGGCCTCTTTAGGTGAACCGACCTCACAACATCACCTTGATCTCCTTCTTGTTTCTCCTTGTTTTCCTTCCTTGTTGTACACTATATAAACAAATTTTCTCAGAATCAAAATGATACTACCCACAATTCCCTCAACAAAAACAACAACACCAACCTTGCCAACTCCTTCACTCCAGCGACCGATAATGACGCCACCAACATTGAACTCCTTTAAACCAAACTCAAAATCCTAGCACTAAAACAATAACTCATTAAGTTGTTACTCCCATGAAGGCTTTCTCCCAACTCATGACCATACTCAATATTCCCCTTTCTACTCCATTGGCTAACCCTGCCATCGTTGTCCCACATTCAGCCCCAAAACCCCGTCTCTCCTGCCACTCCATGAGATCCTAAATACGACCTTTTAAGATAGTTGCTCTCTTGTTTGGCTTTCAACCTCAACCAATGGCTACAACTATTCCACCAAATTAAGCCTCCCAGCAGAAACATCTCTTTGATTCATAAGTTAGTATATTCATCAACAACCTTTTGGAGAAATTGTTTCAACTGTATAAAATGGTTCATCATTTCACAAAAAGTGACCAAATGGACATAGATTGAGCCAAACCCTCAGCTTCGGTGACCCACAAGTCTCTTTTCTCCAAGCGTTCCTCCCGTTTGCATCATACTCAGCCCAACAAAGGACTCATCCCCTAGTAGGTGATAGGCTGTTTCACTAATATAATCCTCCACAACAAGGGAGTAGGCGAGTGGTTAATGCTGTAAGGCCCCGTCGTCACTCAGGACCTGTACGGGAGAGTTGTCCAGGGCAGTATCAGAGGGACTGGGTCTCGTACAATCGTCACCGTACCTACTACTAGCTCAATTATTCTCTAACCACCATCTTTGACCAAATTGAAAATCAGGGGATCCTGCCAAACCCCCTAACCATCTTTCAACTCGCATTGGGATGAGTCATCCTTTTACTTTTGGTATCATAATGTACCAGGCCACAATATAGACCATTATGTCCAGCTGAAAGAAGCGATAGAATATGTCATTTAGAAAGGCCAGTTGTAGCAATATACGAAAGTATAAAGGAAAACCTGTCTTCTAATCGGATGTAGCAAGGCCTCTGTCAAGCTGTTCACGGATATTGGTAGTTGACACTTATCTTCGTTCCCATGTGAACCAACTCTCTGTGTACCCAATGTTTATCAATCCACAATCCTCCTAAAACTGTCTAAAAGCCTTTATTTGGTTCTCCTTCCTTAGTTGACCCCCCATTTCTCAAAAGAATAGGAAATCTCATTAAAGCCTCCCATATCCAGCTAGTGACCACCGTTTTGAAAACCAAGGAAATGAAGAAAATCCTATGAAGCATTCTATAAATGACCTTCTGTCGACCTATAAAATCCAGTGAAACATCATGAGTTAGAATTTCCATCGTTAATATAGTCGAAATTTATATGAATTTTGTAATAATTGTGAAGTTGAACAGAACATTCTCATTTCCACCCAATTAGTAGACTACCTTTAGTACTTCTGAACCAACATCCATACCTTGATAAAAACCATACAATTTTCTAATTGTTGGAAAATCGGGTTCAAAAACGGAGTGGAAAATAGGTTTAAGGAGGAAAACCAGAGTTTTAATTTTTTTCCAAAACAAGAACTTGATTATATTATCTAAAGTAATAAACACTTAGTCAAAATTGTACCTTTAAGATTCGTCTAGGATGAACGCTTCGACCGAGTAGTCTTCTTCGCTATCCTTAAGCTCACGTCTGTCGAGTGTGAGCTTACTTCAAATCAGAAAAATTTTCACAAAATTATCAATGGGGTAATTTCATAATTTTTATAAAATTCTAGGGTCAAGTTGTAAATAACAAAAATATCTCTAGATTTTTTTAATATAATTTCTTCAGAGAATTTTTTCTCTATAACTTTTCTTAAATTCAAGCGTATGAGAATAATGACCCATGCTCTCTTAATATAGAGAGAGTGTAGAGAGAGCTCAACTAGGATTGGAATCAATCACATTAATATTAAATTAATAAAATATTATCTAGATAACTATTAAATTTAATTTAATATCTCATATTAATATCTAGATAAATATTAAATTAAATTTAATATTAAATTCATTAAAACAATAATATCTTTGGAAAAATAATTTCAAATCATGTTACCCGTAGAGTCCCATAATGAGTCTAATTTTTCCATTGCTCTACTAATGAAAAACCACCACCATCGACCATCCGTCGGATCGCCACTATCGCAACAGTCGTGCCCGGCAGTGCCATTGCCGATGAGACTTACTAGCATCCCGAACTATAGTCGTTTTGCCTGAATGGGCCTGGCTGGTTCGGCTGTTGCTGGTTCATTCTGGGCCATTGATGGTCTGACCTGTCTGGTCCAACCATTGGTTGGATCGTCAACCTAGTTTCATACATAGGGCTGGTTCAACAAATTTTTGTGTTTCGGTCTCAAATTTTGATTCTCAAATTCAATTTTCGATCTTGGGTTCAATTTTCAAGTTCAATTACCCATTGAGCCAATTACCTGACTTCAAAATTAAATTCCAAAAAAGCATATTTATTTTAATTAATTTAATTTTAGTTAATCAAAATTAATTTTCTCAAAAATCACTGAAATTTTTCAAAAAAAAATTTTAATCAAATTCTCTAATTGAACAATTCACACGTCCACCTAATTTAATTCCACATCGAATAAATCGACTTAATTAAATTATTTCCAAAATCATAGAATTTTCGTTTGATCCAAATGTAGTCCGATCGAGCTTTTGTTGAGCTAGTAGAGAGATCAATTGAACATCTGAAATTAGGCTCGAGCAATTGCAATTATGCCTAGAAGCATCGCTCCAATAATTCACAATTTACTTAATCATGGATTCAATCCACAAGAAGTACCATGATTGAAAACTCCTTATTGTATACTCTTTATGAAAGCAATTCAATCAACTACTTTGTCCAATGACTTCGCCATGTTTGTGTTACCCTTATATGATATCCTTGATTCCTTTGAGTTAAATTTATTCACTCAATACAACCTTATTTTATTTCATTGTCATCATTGTGTCTTCTTAATGATTAATATGATCACTGTCAACTAATAGCTGTGATAAATTGCTTGTTCGAGAACAACCAAACACATGGCCACGTTCCATATTTATCAGTCCACACAATACCTATGAGAGGATATCGTTAACTCTTTAATCGAGTTATGAATTCCATTGTTGCTAGTAAAGTCATGTCATACACAAGTCATATACTCAACATACCAGCTATTGGCTCGGTCACCTTTAGAGCATAAGTCTCCACTTATATCAAAGCACATGAATTACATATGCATGGTCAGTGACTAACTTGGGATTTAGGTAAGTCACACTATGAACGTCACAAGTGAATTAATTCACAAATGGATTAAGAATTAATTCAACTTGGGTCTAGTCCAATGTATCATTATTTTAATGAGTATATTTATGTCCTTCCCCGTAAAGACAACTGCTCTGATAGCCAAGACTAGCCATTCCCTAATTGGAGTTATAGACAACATAATAATCCTTCTATGTATTTAAATCAAATACTTACTTTGATTCTTTTATGGGATTACAGACTCGTTTAGATTATATATTGACGTAAGTTATCTTTCTCGCAATATAAATGTTTTTATAGTGCCACTTATCACCAGCTTGAACTTAGACAATCAATGAGCAAATATTTGCTTGTCATAATTTCTCCATGCATGCAAGACATGAAAAACAAAACACAAAATATATAATAGTGAAATATGAAATTAACTTTATTTATTTATCCATCGTTCAAATACATAGAAAATAATTACATGTTTACTACAATATGGGCACATTTCCCAACACTTAGTTCATGTAAACGTAATATTGAGTATAAATAATAGGAATCATTAACTTGACTCGAAATTTTTTAACTTGATTCGAAAAGAACTCAAATTGAGTTTAGTTGTTAAAATAAGATTCGCCAACTCGATTAATTCAAAATTTTTTTACTCGATTCAACTCGACTAGATCGAATGCTTACTGTAAGGCCCAATTTTGGCCCGGGCTAAACAGTCCCAAACAAAAAAAAACAATTAACAATCCTTTTTTTTAAACTTAAGCCCAATCCTAAAAACCAACATCTGCTCAAACCAATTAGACCCAATACAACCCAAACCCCCAAACAAAAACTAAAAACCCAAATCACAATCCAGACGGCCCAAAACCCAAACCAAAATCAGCCAAACCCAATTACAATCCCAAACAACCCAATTTCAAACCTAAACCCAATTTTAAACTAAACCTTAGCCCAAACCCATAATAGAAACAAATAGAACTTTTCAAACCCTAGGTGTGTTGCACTTAGGTCTTCTGACCTCTACCACCGCCTCTGCCAAAGCCTGCAGCACCGCCCTCCACTTGCACTTTCACCTACAAGGAACCGAGGCAGAAATGGCAGCAAACAAAAAATAGTAAAAATATAAATAATATTGTAAAATGGTTATATAAGCCAAGCAAAAATGAATGTAATTTTCTCTCTGGACATTGAATACAATACAAAAGATTCAAGCATACAAAAAAAAAAAAAAAAAAAGCAAGCATTTGAAGGAGAGAAAAACAAATTCAAACTGTAACACTCCTTACCCGAGACCGTTGCCGGAGTCGAGCACGAGGCATTACTAAACTTAACTTACTGATTTGGGGCATAAAAATTGAAACTATCCATCTGCGTCATGTTAAGTAAATCAATTATAACTTGAGTTACGAAACTCAAAATCTAGATCCGTAAATTTTTCCTGAAACTAGACTCATATATATTCTTACTATAATTTTTCCAGAATTTTTGGTGTGGCCAATTAGTACAGTTTATTAGTTAAAGTCTCCCTATTACACGTAATCGACGCTTCAATTCCTATGTACTAAAAATCAATTATCTCATAATATACAACTCTTTTCCTACACCGCTTTTTTTATAAAAATAGACTCAATAAGATTTAATTCTATATCTCATGGCCAACATAATTCTATTTCTACTAGTTTTGGTGATTTTTCAAAATCACGCTATCGTCATTGTCCAAACTGCTCCCGCATATAATTACATAATTTCTTTAAAATAACTATCAACTAGGCATTTCATAGCATCCAAAACATGTTCTTAATTAACCATTTTAATGGCTAATATTACCAAACATTTACAAGCCAATCTTAAGCCATATCATAAGGACATACACACAAAATGGCTAAGTCCCTATACATGCCATAACTTAAAACATTCGAGTCACAAAATACCAATATAATCCTTTGATAGTGAGTAACGATCTCCGACGTCTTTATGATTCCCGAGTTGGCTTGTAATACTATAAAAAAAAAAAATTAAAGAATGGGAGTAAGCATAAAGCTTAGTAAGTTTACATGTAAATAAATAACAACATTCTTAATCAATTATCTTATTCTTTTCTTATCAAGATCACTTAAGCTTTTAACTCAATATACTTAAACTTGTATTATTGCTCGCACTTTTAACATGAATTTGCCTTACCTTACCTTTTTAGCTTGAACTTGTCTTACCTTTACTTTGGTATACTCTTTGAATTTTCCGTTGAACCACTTAGAATACTAAGGATACGCGGTACCTTTCCTTATGAAACTTAACCATTGCCATGTCTTGACATGGTCTTACGTGGTATCCTTGCCTTATGAACTCACCAATGCCATGCCTTGGCATAGTCTTACATGGGACCTTTGCCTTATAGTAACATATCAATGCCATGTCTTGACATGGTCTTACATGATTTCCTTAAACCCTAATGTCATGACATTTGTATCCTATACATTCCTAAGGTTCAACCTAACTTTCGGATAGCTTTTTCCATCAATTCATACTTGAGTCTTTAAATAATACATTTACAAAATAAATATGTAAATGCTGGAATTTAACAGTATTAAATATAAAATAATATAATATTGCATTTATTTACCGCAAACTTACCTCGAAACAAAATACGATCAACTATATCGATTTAGTCATCTATCTTTTTCTTTCCTTGATCTAACTCGATTTCGTTCTTCTTGATCTATAATAGCAAATTTAGCTTATTTAATACTCACATTCATCAAAACAGTCCTTAACTCTTAACTTTGGCAAAATTACAATTTTGCCCTAAACTTTTACATATTTACACATTTGCCCCAAAGCTCGAAATTAAACTTTATCCCTTATTATTATGTTTTATGACATGCTGATCATTTTTCCTTCTATGGAAACATCAAATTCTCACTCTAACTTGTACTTATGAACATTAGGTATTTTTATCGATTAAGCCGCTTTTCGCTTTTCACTTAAAATCACTTAGCAAAAGTTGTTTAACATAATTTCAGACTTCATATTCTATCATAAAACATCAAAATAAACACATTTCACCTATGGGTATTTTCCCAAATATGAACCCTAGCATGAATTATTGATAGAATAAGCTAAATCGAGCTACTGTGGCTTCAAAAATGTAAAGAACATTAAAAACGAGGCTTGGAATCACTTACTATGGAGCTTGGAAGCTTGAAAAAAACCCTAGCTATGGTGACCACTTGAAAATTTGGCCTAATGAAGAAGATGAGCATATTTTCCCATCTTTTTCCCTTTTAATTCCTTTTATTACCAAATGACTAAATTACCCTTCATTAAAAACTTTGGTTCTTTCCACCTATATATGTCCATTTTGTCCATGAAAATATAATGGTCTAATTACCATTTAAGGACTCCTACTTCAAACCCCATTTCAATCAAGTACTCTATAAATTAGAACCCCTATTTAGCAACTTTGCAAATAAGTCCTAATAGGCAATTTAAGCATGAAATTAATAAAATTTCTTATCAATACTCTAACACATGTATTTAATCACCGATAAATCATAATAATTAATCATAATAAACTTTTATAGCTTGGATTCATGGTTTCGCAACCACTATTCCGCTTAGGCCCTATTTCGGATGTTACACAAACGTGCCAAGGTCCTTTATTTTCTTTTTTTTCTCTCTTTTATTTTCCATTTTCGAAACTGTTATTTATCTATCTCTTCTTGTTTTCCTATTTTACGAAACTATATTAAAATATAGTATAAAAAAGAGATAAAAATCTTACCTTTTGGAGTTCCGACCACCATGCACGGTGGTTGACGGCGGCGGACCACGGCGGCAATCGGCCGGACTCTCAGGCCTTCAGGGAAAATAAAAGGGAGGGGGAATTTTTTTTCTGAACTATGTTAAAATGATTTTTTTTTTTTTTGTGAATATTTTGCCTTAAATAAGCTTCCAAAACGATGCCGTTTTGGGCAGGGTTCTCAGGCACCAAAACGACGTTGTTTTGCCCCTCCAACCCGATTACCCGACTCGCGCCAAGCTAGGATCTGCCTTTTTTTAAATGAAAGGGCTAATTGCACCTTTAGCCCTTCCGCTTTATGTTTCTAATTTTACCTCATAACTTATTGCGATTCAAGTTTGGTCCCTATTTGAACAATGTCATTTTGGAGGAGAAGGAAAATTTTCCTTTAGTCCCTTCTTGTTACTCGCGCGTTCGAATTAGCCCTTCCCTTTTTATTTTATTTCTAATTTGCCCCAATCTCTGCTCTAAAATTCAAATTAGTCCCCTTTTGTTATTTTTGCTATTTTATTAATAATTTAATTATTTATATTTTCTTTTATGACTTATTTATTTATTATTATATTATATCATTAACTTTGTATTATTATTACTATTATAATTATATTCTCTTTTTGTGTTTATTTACTTATTATTATATTATTAATAATCTAGTATTATCATTACAATTATTATTATATTTCTAATATTTATTTACCTAAGTTTTATTAAATACATTTATTTTATTATATCGATTATTATTTATTTATTTATCCTTTTCTATAATTTTAAAACTTTTTCATTATATTATTATTATTAATACCATCATTATTATTGTTAATATGATTTCTTAATATGTTTTACACTATATTTGTTTATTTATTTGTTTAATATTTCTTTTAGTTACAAATTCTTAGTTTTTACTTATTATTTTCCTTTTATTTTGGCTTGTTTATGTTATTTTGTTTTCATCCTTATTATTGCCAACCGGATCAATGCCTTTATTATTTTTCATGCATATTAATACTGTAATCCATTTTTACTTCACTATAAAATCGTGTTACGTTTTACCCGATACACAAATTGTGTTTTTAAAAAAAGAAAGAAGCAATATTTCATATTTTGAGATTCGAAAAGTCGTTCCCTAACTTACAGGGTTTCGACTTCCTCGACAAATTTGAATAAATGAACGTTTTTAAAGCATAAATTTTTTAAATATTGTCGGGAATTACGAAAAATCGTGTTCTAACTTACGGAGTATGATATCTTTCTAAAACCAAGAGGATCAAATGCCTTTCAAAGGAAATAATTTTTTCGGCATTTACTCTCATTTCGGGAATTTAAGACATTGTGTCCTAACTTACGGGACGTAATTCTTTTTCTCAATTAATGTGAAATACGCCCTCTTCTGAATTTTTTTTCAATTAAGCAATATTTAGCAAATGATCGTATTTTAAAATTTCTTCAAATTCTCAATTTTCGACTCTAAGACATTAATTAATCAACTAGGTACCAATTTTGGGTGTTACGAGGGTGCTAATCCTTCTTCGTGCGTAACTCGACTCCCGAACCCATCTTTTTGAATTTCGTAGACCAAAAGCATTGTTTTAGTAAATCTAACCGTTTATTAAAAATAACCATCTTACGAGGTGACCCGATCACACCTCATCAAAAAGGATTGGTGACGACTTCCATTTTTCATTTTCATTTTGAAAATCAAAGTCGATCCCATTTTTCAAAAAATTAATGTCGAAACTTACCCCTAATTCTAAATAGCTGACACTTTTAACTATTCCAATTAAAATAATGATTGTGTGTCTTTTATTAAAAACACCTCTTCCAACTACATCAAGGCTTAATCATCTTTTAACCAATCATACTAACATAAAAAGAAAATTGTTGGAATAAGTATTTTTAAGGAAAAATCCACTTCAACATTTTAATTAAAATTATAAACCATGTTAACAATTTAGGCTAATTGATTATATTACAAAATAAATCAATAAATTATGTCAAATTAAAATATAGGGCTAAATTCTAATATGAATATAATAAAAGGACCAAATCCAAAATTTTACATTCTTTCTTTCCCTTTCCTTTCTCTTCTTCCCCCTTTTTTTTTCTCCCAACCAATCCCATTTCTCCTCTCCCCAATGTCCCTCTCAAAAAAATGTTTTTGGGCCGAAATTAAATTGTATATTTTTACGATAGTAAAAATTCAATTTCATCATTTTGATAATTTATATATTTATAATTTTTAAGGATTAAATTATTTTTTTATCATTTTGGGGGCCGAAGTGCAATTTTACTCTTACTAAATTAAAATTTTACAAAATATAAATTGCCTAAATAGAAAAATTTTCATTTTAGGAAAACCGTGGCACTTGCCAACACCCTGAATCCACTTCTTATTTAAACCCATGTAGACCTTGTAAAAAATTCATCTAAAAACTCTAAGTTATGATAAATCATTCGGGTGTTTACTTTGCTTAGAAATAATTGAGTTTGAAACATAATTGCGAAGGAAAAAAAAAATCTCCTAAAAGAAAAGGTTAAGAGATCATCACCTTAATGCTTGACAATGATTAAAATATGAATGAGGGGAAATCCAACAACTGGGATCTAAAACCTTATTTAATGAGTAGAATATTGATGGGGTTCATGGTCGTCGTGAAACCCCTGTTGGATGGTCTGATATGGAAGCCAGTTGGGGTTCCTTCCATTCTTAAAAGCCAAGGTATCAAGGGCCCTCCATCTTCCTTCTTGCTCCGGGACGTGAACAAGAGGCGATGGAAGTGGTCCAAATCATCGCAAGAAGGTAATCGTCCCATGACTCACAATTGCTCTTCCTTCTTGTTTCCACACCTTCATAAATGGAGACAACAGTATGTTAATAATGTATATTATTGGTTCCAGGTTCAACATTTATGTTATCGATGGGGAACACACTGGTATCACAATTGAGCAGTCCAGAATTAATGAAGGAAATAAGCATCAACACATCATTTGCTTTAGGAAGGCCTTGGGCTCAACAAGTGGCCACTGAACCGTTGCTTGGACAAGGCATAGTGGCTGCAAAAGGAGCACTACGAACACCACAGCAAAATCCTTGCTACTCCTATGTGAAAAGGGTCGAAGTATAAAGACTAATTTGTATATATGTTTATTAATTAATCCGCAAACGCTAGATTTGTATATTGTTGTATCTTACCCTATTTGTATACTTTTTCTTTTTTTGAAAATTTTCGTATTTATGTGACATACATGTATTGTACCTATATCTGTGCTTTATAATCCTCGTTCAGTTTAATGATTTGATAAAATAACATTACGGATAATTTTAAGATATTTTAAGATATTTGATAAAATATATAACATTTTAAACACAATTGTAGTGTAAAATGAATAAATTATTTTATAGAACCTTTCCACCACATCATCTATGGTTACTTCCAA
Organism: Gossypium rotundifolium; assembly: GCA_025506655.1. Lineage (NCBI taxonomy): Eukaryota > Viridiplantae > Streptophyta > Magnoliopsida > Malvales > Malvaceae > Gossypium > Gossypium rotundifolium. Next base: position 3,553,889 of record CP106725.1, on the reverse strand, counting down.
TAATGTAATGACATTTCAATAAAAATTTTCATGTCATTAACTCATAATTTTAATAATTTTTTTACCCTGAACCCCGAACCAAAACTCTAAACTCCAAACCCAAAATATTAAACATTAAACATTAAACCTCAAACTTTAAACTCTAAACCTCAAATTTGAACTCAAACTTTGAACCTCGAACCCCAAACTCTAAACTCGAATCTTGAATCTTGAATCTAGGTTTGGAGTTTAGGGTTTAAGATATAAGATTCGGGGTTCAAAGTAAAAAAAAAATACCAAAATTATATGTCAATAGTATGGAAAAAAAAATGTTGAAATGTCATTACATAATTAAAAAGAGACCATAGATAATGTGGTGGGAATGATCCATATAATAAATTTTCATAAAAGTGACACACAAGACTAATATAAAGGTTTGACTCCAAAAGAAAAAAAACTAACATAGAGACAAATCTAAAGAGGGCGGAGAGGGATCTTAGCCCCTTGAAAACTTTTTAATCCCTCTAAAAATTTACTAATTAAATTTAAGCCTTTTACTATAATATTTTTTTACTTTGCCCCCAATAATTTATATTTTTATCTTAACCCTTAACAATAAAATTAATAAAATTTTGGTGTCACCCTTGGACTAGCAAACTAGTATTAAAAATGTTACTGGCAAGATTAAGGCCCTCGGGATTTTGAGATCTCAAGTTTAAGTTCTACTATGTGTAAATCATGTATACAATCTAAATGCAATAATGTTGAAATATTTTGTAAATTAATAAATTTGTTTACAACTGTCCAAAAAGGAGCATATACATAATCTAGGGACTGCTCACTTTGTTATCATTGGCCTTTATATTCTTATAAAACTCAAGATTCTGAGCTCCAACATCCACCAACTTGACCTCACTTTAATGTCTTTTATCGATTCTTAATATACCTGATTTTGTTGTTATTACATATACATACACATATATAAATCTTAGGCATGAAAAGATTTTAAGTACCATATTTGACACTGCATACACAGAGAGAGAGAGAGAGTTCAAAGGCATGGAGTTGGCATTGCTGGTGGTGAAGATGAGTGGAACATGCTTGTTGATTGGGTTGATTGGAATGGTGATTCAGCTGTTTGATTCGATGATTCGGAAGCCCCAAAGGCTCCGTGCCAAGCTCCGAAAGCAGGGCATCCAAGGTCCCCCTCCTACATTTTTGCTTGGTAATACACTTGACATCAAGAAGGCACAATCTCAGTCCTCAGTTTTGGCCCAACAAGACATTACCCACAACAATTCATCTATTGTCTTCCCTTTCTTCCATCAATGGATACAACAATATGGTATTTTCATTTCTTATTTTGCAATATATATATATATATATATTGGTACCGATGTATATATATATATATATATATATATCAAGAAAATTGTAGAAATTATTTGTACTTGTATCAAGCACAGTACGAAGTAACGTTGTAAACCTTTTTATTTTCAGGCCCAACCTTTTTGTTTTCGCTTGGCAACATACAGATTTTACACATAACAGATGCTGATTTGGTGAAGGAAATAATTACATGCACTTCAATGGACTTGGGAAATCCCACCTATCAACAGAAGGAACGAGGCCCTCTTCTTGGCAAAGGCATTTTAACTTCAAATGGTGCCTTATGGGCTCATCAAAGGAAAATCATTGCTCCTGAATTATACATGGACAAGGTCAAGGTATGTCTACTAATTATCCATGGATCAATTCTAAATTTATTATTATGTTCATTACAGTATGTTGTTGGGACTTTGGCGTCTTCCATGTGTTACGTAGGGTATGACACACCTAATGGCGGAGTGCTCAGTTATGGTGGTGAAGGGATGGAAGAGCAAAATAGACAGCCATGGTGGAGCAGCAGACATAAAAGTTGACGATTGTTTACGAAGGTTTACAAGGGATGTTATCTCAAGGGCTTGTTTTGGAAGCAATTATTCCAAAGGAGAAGAGATTTTCTTCAAAATTAGAGCTCTACAAGAAGCCATGTCTAAAAAAGTTTTATCTAATGGCTTCCCTGGAATGAGGTTCGGTTCAATTCGATTCCGTTTTCTTTTCCTTTGTTGAATTGGAATCTGATAGAAATGAGTGGATTTGGAATTTTCAGGTATCTTCCGACGAAGAGCAATAGGGAAATATGGAGATTGGAGAAAGAAGTTCGAGCATTGATATTGAAAACTGTATATGAAACCAAGGATGAAACATCAAAGGAAGATCTGTTACAAATGATTCTGAAAGGTGCTGAAAGCAGTGATTTAGGCCCTGATGCAACTGATAACTTCATTGTTGACAACTGCAAGAACATATATTTTGCTGGGTATGAAACAACTGCCATTACAGCTGCTTGGACCTTGTTCCTTCTAGCACTCAACCCTGATTGGCAAGACAAAGTTCGTGCCGAGGTTGTTCAAATTTGTGAGGGCAAAATACCAGATGCCGATATGATCCGGCGGATGAAAACAGTAAGCACAACCTTCATTTTTCGTATATGTGAGGCAGTAACATGTCCTGAAATTAACTATGTTTGAATGGATGGCAGCTGACAATGGTGATCAATGAGACGCTAAGGCTATATCCTCCAGGAGCTATTATATCGAGAGAGGCCTTAGAAGATATGAAATTTGGAAAACTTGATGTGCCCAAAGGAGTGAATATTTGGTTAATGCCGGTGACACTTCACCAAGATCCTGAAATATGGGGACCTGATGCTCATAAATTCAACCCTGAAAGGTTTGCCAATGGTGTCAGTGGCGCCTGCAAGTTCCCTCATGTGTATTTGCCTTTTGGATTCGGACCGCATACATGTTTGGGGCAGCATTTTGCCTTGGCCGAACTCAAGCTACTTCTTGCCCTTGCTTTGTCAAATTTCACTTTTTCTCCCTCACCAAACTATAGGCACTGCCCATCTTTGAGTTTGATTATTGAACCTAAATATGGAGTCAATCTCATTGTTAGGAGGCTTTGACTTATCCATCACAACTACTCTAATAATTTCTTCAATACTTTCCAAGTTTATGTCCAAGAAGATACAATGAAATAAAAACATGTTCCTTTCGTTTCAAATTTTTTGAGTGATTTTGTTGTGTACCTATCGATGAGGGGAATCATGTATTTATAATAAATAGTTATTGTTCATTGAAATGGCATTCTAGGTAAACTTCATACACACCAACACGTATACTGCTCTAGACTTAACACGTGTTTATCGTACTACGCGCTTGACTTTGCACCCTTTCCATTCGAACACCCAGCAACACACATGCGAACCTAGCTTGTGAGCTCTTCGTATGAGCCCTTAATGTCTCTACCTTGTGAGACCCTTGTGGGGCCCAAGTTCCTCTGCATGGGTCAGTAGTTCGAGATTATGTTTGAGTTTCGGGTCGGTAAAAGGAAATACCATAACAAATTTATATAAATTTTTTTCTTTCCAACAACTTCACATCATACATAATATATATATATATATATATATATAGTTTGAAAAAACTTTTGAATCGTCAAGAATATCCTTTATTTTCCATCATATTACTAAATTGAAATTTAAAATAATTATAATTAATTTTAAAAAGTGAAAAATATATTGTGATAATCATCCTAAATTTAAATTTATTATTTGGAAAAGAAATATATATAAAGAAGAGTTGTGATATTGTGAGCTTATTTGAATTTTAGTTTAATTCAAGGACTAAATTGAACTTTGATTTATATTAGGGATTAATTTGAATTTTCATCTTTAAGTAAGGGACTAATTGTTTAGTTAATCTTTTATTTTTAAGTTTAGTTAAATTAGTTTTGTGGGTGTGTGTTGGCGGTTTTATTTATTTATTATTATTATATATAAAACCAGTATATATAAAAATATGAGTTTATACCCTTTATTATTAATTATTTTACTAAATTAGTATTAGAATAATAATTTATTAACATCATAATCTGATAATAATAAAATAATATTAATTAAATATTAATTAATTTGATAGTATATTAATGGAAAATGAACTAATTTGGTCTTATCTTTTAAAATTTCTACTTAAAATTAACATAATATATTATTAATTAATAAAATGTAAATTTATGAAATTATTGAATATAATTGAATAAATTAAAATAATAATTTCTTTTTATTTTATTTTATTGTATAATTTTCACTAAATATTCAATGTATTTCTCATATTATTTGATTGATTAAGAAATCATTCTTATTCTATTTAGAATTTTTAAATAGTTTTTTAAGTTTTTGCAATTAAACATTTTAACTAAATAAATATAATTTATATATAAATATGATTTTATTTTAAATATGATAAAAAATTAATAATATTCAAATCAATTTTTTATAATTAATAAAAATGAATGTGTGAGATTAACATTATGTATATAAAAAGACAATATCAACATATTGGTAATTTAACCTAAAATGTATAAATTTATCTATTTATTATTAATTTATATGTCAAAACTCAAAAGAAAATAAATATATTTTATAATTAAATTATATAATTTTTATTATAAATACTAATTGCATCTAATCAAATTGGTTTGATCCAACAAAATCCCGACTTGACAAATAATATGACTCATATATATTTGAAATTTTAAGATAAAGAAAATCAATCAATTAAAAAATAGGCTAAATTAGTCATATATGCCAAAAAAAAAGTTTATTGGCTAAATAGGCCGATTTATTGAAAATTTAGGCAAAATAGATTGTTTTTTTAGAGAGAGTGGAAAGCGCACCCAACTGGATGCGCTTAACTTTTTTTTTAATATAATTTGTTTGTTTAGTTAGATAGTTAAATGTTAGTGATTTTTTAAATGTTTAGTAATTTTGAACTACAATTTTGGGGGACAAAAGGTTATTAGAGGGAAGGTGAAAGGTTAGTGAGCTGAATGCCTTAATTGAAGGAGAAGCTAAGGAATGACATCATATGTTTAACTAATCAAAGTGCTTGTAGTCGTTTTGTGCCTCAACATTTTTATTTTTTATCATAACATCCTAAGCCATTGAATGTTATAAGCCAAAAAGTTCTATATGACCTCAACTAGTCTTCACACCTTAGGCTGAAGTTAGAGACACAATTGACCTGTTGAATGATGATCATAAATCTAAGTGTTTTATTTTGATGGAATTTCATGAATGTGCATGTTTTGAGTTAGCTATCCATTGTGTTTGATATTTATTAACCTTTTGAACTAATCTCGTTTCATGATTGATGACTATGAGCCATTGAAAGTCTCATGTTCATAAGTGAATGTCGATGATTAAGTTGATTGTACTTACTTAACGAATGTAATGCATATGATTGTGTAATAGGGAACATTTTCCATTGCTTGTTGTTTGTGAGTTTTAGGTTTGGTTTTGCGTGAAGGCAAGAAAAGATGTAAGTGTGGGAAATTATGATAAGTGGTAAATAGTTATGGTCTTTCTATTCTTGTTTCAGCTTATTCTCAAATGAAACTGAGTCATTTTAGTATTAAGTTGTCTCATAGCTTGTGTATAGGTATAGTTGCGGTTTTGTGTTTGTTTTAGGAGGTTAATGTCATTTTAGTGATTAGATGATAAATGGTGCTTAAGGTGTGTGTGTGCCTGAATGTACAAGTGAGATAAGGGCTAACTTGCATAAGTCTTAGAGATTTGAGCAAAACAGATAGTCATATCGTGGCGTGAGGAAGCTTAGCATCACGACAAGAGAGATTGTTTGGAGATGCCCTGAAATGATCGGATTAGAGGTTGCGAGATTGAAGGTGTTGGATCTGGTGCCTTGAGTGTTCGTTTTGTATACTTGTATTTTTTGAACAAATTGATTTGATAATAACATTCATTAATTACATTAATATATTTTGTGTATTGTTTTCAATGTTTTTACATGCAAAGAAAAATCTAATAAAATATTAGCTCACTGGTTATCTAATGTTTAACTAATACTAAGTTATATTACGTAGTCGAATCGTAATACAGAAAGACATCTTGTATTATTAGATTAACCTAAACATGTCCTTAGCTTAACCGAAAATGAGAAAACCAATTGAAAGACTAATATATTGTCATTCAAGACTAATTAGGGAGATGCTTTGTCTTGAGCATCGGAGCTCACTCCTAAAAGATATAGGCATAAGTGTGACTAACTGAACTGACAGTACATTGGACAAAATCCAAGTAGAATAAATCCTAGATACATTTATGGATTTATTCACTTGTGATTCATAGTGTGGCATACTTTGATCTTGAGTGGATGATGGACTATGTATGTGTGACTCGTATACTTTGATGTAAGTAAAAGCCCGAGTTCAAATAGGTAAGAAACCGAAAGTTGGTGTATTAGACATACGACTTCTACAGTATGTAGTATCATTCAAAATAGTGGAATTCATAGCCCAACCAATGGATAAATGATATATTCTCATCAACATTACATGATAGGCCACTGGTCGTTTGTGTTTTTGATAAATGACTTAATTACTATCTGATAGTAATTTACTTTTTATTAAGAAAGATGTAATGATTATCATGAGATAAAATATGATCATATTAAGAGAACATACTTATCCCAAAAAGATTAAAGATATCCTATGAGGATAACATACTGTTGACAAGGTCATTGGAAGAGCGTTGATTAAGTAGTTTTTGTAATGGTATATAATTAGAGAGAGCTTAGTCACAATACTATAGTAGAATAACTTCGTGACTAAATAAGTTTATAATTGTAACACTTCATACCTGACCTAGATGTTACGGTCGGATCATAGGGGTTACGTTGTACAATTATAAGAAACAAATATTTCATTTTGATGAAACCATTTTCAACGTAACGAAAAATTAATTTGGGTAACTCCTTGAAAACATTGCGATTTTTTTGAAACCACGCTTATATGGTATCATTAAAATCAAAACCAATTTACTTAAAACATTTGAGTGACAAAACACTTTAGGAAATTGTACTTAGTCTTACAGCGGAAAACTTTAAAACGTTTCATTTATTAAATGGCGGTTCTTTTTAGTTATCATACGTAAACGTTCTTAAAAGATTGAAGTTTTTACGTGATAAATTCCAAGCAGTCCTAACAAACTAAACAAAAATTAAAATGCCCAAAAACAAATAAAAACCCAAGAAAGTCCATAACATCCATTTTAACAAACAAATAAAAGAAAACCTATAGTGCTAAAACCAAAACTATGAAACCCGAGTTCCAGAGTCATCGTCCAATCCTAGTTGGAGGATTACCTGAAACGAAGCAAACAAATCATGAGCTTTAAGCCTGGTATGTGATTTATCCCATAATCTCAATACAAGAACTTATCATATAATATCTTATCATAATAGATTTTATACAGATCATACATTAACATATCTTATCAAATCATTTCATATTGAATCATAACATAGCATATAATGTCCTACCCCCACTACACACCATCTTCGTCCAACCTATCACACCATATGGGACTATAAAAGTCCATCCATCTAATCACACCAATATGTGGCAGTGTGCCACTCATATATTTGCAGTTGAGCTGCCATACATAAATTTGTGGTTTAGCCGCTATAACACTTCCTCCGTCATATCATAACCCACCCCAAAACATAAATGTATCATAATCATAATCATAAATTATATATACATGTATCATAAATTATATGGCATACATACTCATATTTTCATTCAAATCATAACATAGCACATGGTTTAATGGTAAGATATTCTACCTACATACTTTTTAGGCTTATCCACATATTTTTATGTACCAAAACTTATGCTTTTTCAACCCATACGACGCCTATAGACTCAAATTTGAGTCTCCCAAATAGCCCTTAATTGGGCAAAAAGGCCCACACGGCCCAAAAACCTAGCCTGTGTGGTCCATACGGTCTGCCAAGTTTCATACAGTGTGTTCACCACACGACCTGACACACGGCCTATCACACAATCGTGTGGCGCACACGGTCTACCATACACGGCCTGACACACGACCGTGTAGCACTAGGCAATTTTGTAAATAACTCTGTTTTGCATTTTTTCGAGTGTCAAATGATAAATTGGGTTAGTTTCACCCACTTGATAGAAGATTCGGTCGACCACACAACAATTGTACTCCGAACCCTACAATTATTCAACAACGATAACCATCAATTCAAAACCAATTCAAGATGAAATTATTCACCAAAATTTCAGCCCCTAAATCGAAACTAAGTACTTACCATTCAAGAAATCAACGACCCGATTGCAACCTACTCTGTTGGAGGAAGTTGATTGTCACCCCCTTCGCCTAATCAAAACACGAGAATGTATATCACAATCAATAATGAGATTTAGGCATATCATAAGTCCTGTATTGTTCAAAGAAAACAAATTCAAAGCGAAGGAGCAGAAAATAATTCGAAAAACTTACACCCCGTCCAAAATTTAGATCAAATTAACAACACTGCGCACGAACACTAGGAAGAACAGAATGACAACAAACAGATACTAGCAGAAAAGAGAAAATAGAAGAAGAAAATTTCAAAAAGAAAAAGATTCAAAAAAAGAAGAAGAGAAATAACGATCGAACCACCAGACTTAGAATAGAGGGATTTTAGGGATTTGATTAATCTGATAACTTAAAATAAAATAAAATATCCTATAGCCATTCAGACTTTTTTAATTCAATAAGGACTACTAACAAATACAAGCAACAAAAATACTACATATGCTTACACCACAACTAGAACCCAAGATCCAAGAGTCCGCTGAACTTAACCATCGAACCACTAGGCTCATCATTGTCACAACCTAACAAAGAACCCAAAGCATACCTCCAAGGCACTTAACCGTGAAACCAGATCAAATTGTTTAACAATTATACAGGCTTAACAACAAAAAATTTGGGGTGTTACAATAATTAATATACAAGAAACTACAGCTTAATTATAAATTATTTAAGCCTTAATTATATATGTCCAATTGTTCCATTCATTAGCTCGTTAAAACCAGAAACGAATTATATGTAGAACCAAACGAGTAGAAATGAATAGAAATTATAAAGTTAGAGAAATGAGTTGCATTCACAAATAAATAAAAATGATGAAGTTAGAGGCCCAATTCCCCTCATTTTACATGTGAGGGGCAACAAACCTAGTGTTTTTATCTAGGATGTGTCGCCTCTTTTTTAGTTAGACTAAGAGAATGCTTTTGTATGAAATAAACATTATTTGTGTTATATTTATTTAATCAGGATTCTCCTATCTCTTCTTATAAATAGGTGGTATTGGTAGAGCTATTAATATTAGTTTTTACACATAAGTTTCTTATACTATTATTCTGCTAGAAAGTAGTGAAAATTTATTTTCTTAGAATAAATTATATTTTCTGGGAATAATAATTTCTATGTCTTTTATTGAGAGAATTACTTTCAGTCAGTACACATAGCACGCTATGTGCCATTATTTAGTTATTTCATTAAGTCACGTTAGTTTTTAACAGTATAATTAAATAAAATTTTTAACAAAAATATCAATTTATTCTTTAATTTGTGTACAAAAATTAATGTATTTATTTTTTAATAAAATAAAATATAATTTAATTTCTAATATAAAAATCTTGTTATCGGATATTAAAATTTTTATTTATGGGTCTCTCTCTAGTTCGTATAGTTTTCCTAACGAGAGTTTCCATTGGATAAAAAAATAACAAAGAAAGAAAAAAAAACAAGTCATAATAAATGCATAATTTGCTTTCAATAAAAAAAAAAAAAGAACAGAAGAAGCATAATTTGCCAATAAGCGTGAACGCGTGCACTTGATGCCAAAAACTATTCTTCTTCGCAGCACCACGCACGCAACGCGTAGCTTGCCCTCACTTTCCACCGCACTTTCCAACACCAATATTTTATTACGACCATGTGGCCTTTAGAGTTCTCTCCAAAGCTAAATATAATACTAAAATATTATAAACATTATGATAAACCTAAAATTTTTCTTACTTTGCTCTTTTTTCTTTTTACGTAAAAATAAATAAATTAGTCTTTGTATATAAGTTAAAATAATAAATTAATTACTTCTATTAAAATTTCAATTATTTGTAATTTTAAAATTAATATGGTTAAAAAATTAATCGTTGACATGTGACGTGTCGCATGTATCTCATATCGACGAAAAAATTAGTTTTAATAGTAAAAATTGATGTAATTTTTATAGAAAGATCTGTTTTCTTTTGATCTAATGTATCTATTTTCCGAATTAAATGGACAAAATGTAATCCAACTCTTAATACAAGTATCTTTACAATACCTTTACTACATTAGTTATGAACATTTTTAACTTTACACTAGTTGTCTTTAAATTGTATTTAAATAACTAAGGCTCATGGTTTTAAAATTTCTATCCTTATATACCACATAATTAAAAAAAATTCTCTCGTCATTCTCAATTTTAAAATTGTGTAAATTAGTCCTTCTAAAAAATCGAGTAATTTGATTCTTATTGAAAGTGAGTAATTAAAGACAATTAATCACGACACTAATATCTTTTGTCAACTGTGCGTAATTTTAATTGGTATAATAACAAATTTATCCATCAATGTTTACATATTTATCAAATTGGTCTTGATTCTATAAAATCAAAAATTTAGCCTCAATACTTACACATTTACAAAAATATTAGGGCTAAATTTGTTAAATCATGATCAAGTGAATAGAATGTGTAATTATAAGAGCTAAATTTGTTATTTTACGATCAAATTTATGTAAAATTGATGAAGAACATTAATGCCATGACTAATTATTTTAATTTTTCACTTTCAAAATTGACAGGATTACACAATTTCGAATTTTTTTAGAGGAATCAATTTGCTAAATATTGAAATTGAGAGGGACTGGAGATGTGTTTTTACCTAAAAAAAACACTTCTAAAACTAAACCCAAGTAAAAAAAAAAAAACCAACAATCCTTTAACCAATAAAATTGCACTAAGTAACAACTTCACTTCTTTATTGTTTGTCATCTTCAACACCCATTTTCAGATCAGAGAGAGAAAAACAAGAGAAGAGAATTATTGCGAGGGAAAAGAAATAGACTGTACGATAAGATCCATACTCTCTTTAAGAGTTTTCTGTTGAGAGAAGTTTGGAAAAAAAGGCTTTCAGGCCAATCCATGGGTTCTTTTAATCCAATTCAATTCAAGGTTTGGTCTTTCTCCTTTTAATTTCTCTCAAACAATCCGAATTCCTTTCTGGGTTTTCCTTAGATCTGTCTTTGCAATCGCTTTCTTAGTCTCTTTTTTTGTTCGTACTTACTGGGTTTTTAGGGTTTTCGAAATTGGTACATAAACTTGGTTCTTGAAATTAGGGCTTTTGCTCTATTTCTGAATACATAGAAAATTAATTAGTATTTGATAACCGGGAAGATGCAATCTAGAAGAAAAGAGGAGCATGTTGAACTATCGCGAACTGTTAAGTCGCGTGGTCAACACAGGGCTGCTGCTGAAGCTGGTCCTCATGACCCTTATCCAGTTTCTCGTCGTGAGGTGATCAATAATCGGTCTCCTCCACTGCGTGGACGGAGGAGCTATAGTCCTAATTCCCTTGATGCGTCTAGGAGGGGGGGCTCAGTTAGGGATCGGATGACCGGATCCATGATGGGGAGGGATTCATATGGTCAGCATGTGGGTAGTGTTACAACTGAAACGGCACGATCAAAATCACCCCTACGCGAGCAAATGCGAAAGAAGCCTCATTATGAAGATGAGGGAGTTGTCCATAGAAAATATGATTATGTTGAGCCTGTTGGTTTTGATGATCGTACAAACTCCAGAGCAAGGGGTGTTTATCATGGTACTTCTAGGATGACCAAAGAGAAGGACTATATGGATAACAGAGTTTCAACTATTGATGGGCACTTAATGATGAGCCAGAAATTGTTGCCAGTGGAAGAAATCAATGTAAGAGGGCCACATCGGTTGCCTCAGGATCTAGGTCCAAGCCTAAATTTTTCTGAAACTAGTGGGCAGTTACCATTTTCCTCGCAAGATATTAATATAGGTCAATATGAGCATGAAAAATTTCGGCATCGAGAAACTATACCTTCTAACAAGGCGACAGTTATGGATTCTTACAAAGAAGACAAACCCATGTTTAACTCCCAGGATGTTATATATAGTATGGTGGAAGCATCTCAATCCAAGGACTTCATGAGCACCAATCAACTTAAGGATTTTGCTAGCACATCTTCTGGTCTCCCTAGGACTGAGTTCCTGTGTTCATATCAGGATGATGCACCCTTACATGTTTCTGAAGAATATCTTAGGAGCAGCAGGAAGCTCACAGAACCGGTGGGATATAATAAATATGATCAAAGGCCACTTACAGATTCTGTGAGAGATCCTGAATCTGCAAGAAGGAATATGACGTTATATCAGCAATGGACAAATAGTCCGACCAGAGCTGAATATGAGGATTACGTATACAGAAAACCTAGGGTAATAGGAAGTAATAATCGTGGGTATCCAGTTGAGGATGTAAAAAGGATGATGCCATCTCAATCTCGAGTTAGCTATGAACATGCACCAGTTGATTACGGTCATATAGGCATGCCAAAACCAAATATTATGCACCATGTTGTAGACAGAATTGATAATACAGATCATTCTTATGGAAGTTCGAGAAAGGCCATTATATGGGATGATCATGCTTTGCAAAAGCAGATAAGTACTGACTACATTGATATGCGTAGATCATATGCACCAATGCATGGTGAGGAATATGTGGGTTCGGAAGACGCCCATGTTGCGTTTGGAAGAAGACTACCACAAGATTATGAAATGTCACATTTGGATGCATCTCACAACCGTCAATTATCAAATTTGAGATCTGATGCTGGTTATGGCAGAGGAGTAGGTCCGGTCTTTCAAAATGAAAGAATGATAAATTCTTCTGCATCTAAATATGATGCAGAGCAACGTAGGCCTGGTCTAAGAACAAAGAGAATGGAGGACGAGCTTGACATGTACTCAGATAGGATCCTTAAAAGGAAGTTCCTTATGGTGGAAGATATTGATAGGCCAAGTTCTAAAACTATTGTATCCAGAAAATTGCATTCAGCTGGCGACTTTGGAAGTTCATATGACAGTGAGGAGCAGATTGATGAAGATATAATTGGTTTACATGCATCTAGGACAAAACGGTATGGCCACAATGAATATAGAAAAGCTGGAAGGACATATGATGGGCAAGAAAATCAAGGAGATTCAGAATTGGAAGACTGGTATATGTCCGAAGGTTCTTTGGCACATTCACAAAGGGTTCCAATCAGATTTTACAAAAATAGTGGTAAATATATTAAGGGAAATCCTGGACCTGGTTCTCTTAGCTGGCATACTTCAAATCACAATGACAGAAGAAGTAACCTTCATAACCAAAACAAAGTTTGGAAGAGAAATGAAGATTATGATGAGGATATAAATGCAAATGATGGTGACATGACTGAAGATTTAGTGAATTATGCAGAGGCTGAGCTGTCCGAGGATTCAGAAGAATTTAAGCAATTGGTACATGAAGCATTCTTAAAGTACTCTAGAAAGTTAAATTTGAACCAGTCTGCTCGTAGAAGATACAAGGAGCAAGGAAATGCTGGTAGTTTGTTCTGCATTGTATGTGGAAGAAGGTCTGTTTTCTTTTCTATTACATGCATTTTAAAGAGGGGCCTGTATTTTCATTTAGTTCTTTGCTTCAATGAGGACTTTCATAGTGTTTGTTTAAAGTTGCAATCAACTAAGTATGCAGAGGCCCAAAGGTTCTATCAATTGGTCGTCCTTGGACATTTTTAATGGCCTTTTGAATATTTTGGGAACTAACAAAATCATTACTGTTGTTTAGTTATTTAAGTGATGAACTTGAGGTTTTTTCTTCTGGCCATGTAGTTTGTTCATTAAATGGTAACTAGACATATGATGGTTGGTCATAAACAACTTTATTTCTGGGTCTAATGTCAATTATTTTGCTTCTGAGCAGAAATATGCCTGAGAAATGAGGGTTTATATTAATAATTCGGGTTTCATAAAATGTAATAATGCTAGCGTACCATCTACTGAATGTGAAGTTTATGAATATGTTAACACCATGCAACCTTAGATATAGTAACTGCTATCATTCACTAAAAGAAGAATAGAGGGGAAAGTAGAGAGTTTCAGCATTTGTGACCAAAAATTGTTGAATGGGCTAGCTTGCTGTGTGATGGGATTTAGGCTTCCAGTTTTATCAATTTAAGCTTCATAACATTTTATATAGAAGTCCATTCAGTGAGGTTGGAACTTGGAAATTTCCTGCGTTAGATGACATTTGTGTATAGCCCTATAAGTAAGCTAACTACTGAAAGTTGGTTGATTTTAATACGTCAAGTGGAGAACTCTGAGGATTTTTTAAGTGTGCTGATATGGAGAACGTCTTGGCTTTGTTGAAACTGGATAGAACTTATTGCTTCCCATGCTCATTCTTGACTGATTTGTGAGAAAAGCTGCTTAATTTCAGCAACAGGCATCTAGGATGTTTGGTTTGAGCCATTTGTCCTTGCTCTTTCAGAATCCTTGGATGTTGTTAATGAGCAAGGTTAGTACCCTTATGTTTGATAGGGGCTTTCATAATCTGAATGTGAGTGACTACTTGAGTGGTAATTCATTTGTCTGTGGCAGATAGGATGATAGTGAGGCACTGCCAGTCAATTATGATGCTACTTGCTTTTAATGGAGAGGTCCATGATGGAGAAGGTCTAAATGGCAGTGTAGATTGGGAAATCAGATAGAGAGATGAAGCCTATGTGGTCTGCATTATGTTGCAGATCAGCTTTTTAAGTTCTGTAAAGAACTTTGTAAGAAGTGTGTATTATTTTGTCTTGCATGGTTTTATACAGCAATTTCTTATAGGTAGCTAAATGTTGATCTTAATGATCCATCCATCCATCTCGCTTCCCCCCCCCTCCCCCTGCTTTCTCGCTCTCTCTTTCTGACATATTTGATGTTTGTGTTTTTTTTATTATTATCTTTTTTGAAGTAATTTTTTGTTAGTAAAACATTTGCAAATGCAGTCTACTTTTTTGAAGTAGAAGTCAGGTTGCAGTAAAACAGGATGCTTTGCTTGATTAAAGATATACTTTGTTGTTTTTAACTCCACTTGTCTTATCTAATAAACTGATGATATAGTCCTGTAAATATGAATAGAGCTGTCAATTGGACAGGTCAAGTTGGGTTGGGTCAATTCAGGTTTTAAAATTTGTCACTCGGGCTTGGGCCATTTTGGGTTACTTGTTCGGGTCATTTCTAGTTATGGTTGTTTTTGGGTTTGGGTTGGGTGGTTGCCTTTTTGTGGTCAAATCAGGTTTGCTCTAGTTCAAGTTCAGTTAATCAGGTTGTGTTTTTGGTTTGGGTTAGAATTGATAGGTTTAAATATATCCTCAATATGCTGTTGAACATGGGTGAAAAACATAAGAGTATGTTAAGGTAAGTCATTGTTTGACCTATGTAGAAGGTGTGCTTAGTTTTTAAACACTTTCATACTTTATTTCCAGTGACTGTAGAAAAATCGGTTTGAGATACATTAGATCGGTACTGGATATTACTTTTTATGTTCTTGATTTTGATTTCATTCTCTCTGATCTGATTGGATTCGGGTTGTTTTCCTCTAATGGCTTTGAGAGCATCAATCATCATGAACATCTAGATTAATATTTATTCAAATCAGTATCTCCTTTTTAAAATTTATTACCATTGATGAACAATGAATCTTCCTCTCTCTATTATTCTTACATATGTGCCTCTTACAGCCACTCAAAGGAATTCATGGACACCCAACGCCTGGTGACGCATGCTTTCATGTCTCACAAGGTTGGGTTGAGGGCAGAGCACTTGGGTCTTCACAAAGCAATATGTGTGTTGCTGGGGTGGGACAGCATAGCACCTCCTGACACTATAACATGGGTTCCCCAGGTCTTGCCTGAAGCTGAAGCCTTGGCTCAGAAGGAGGATTTGGTTCTCTGGCCTCCAATTGTGGTCATACACAACATTTCCATGGCAAATAACAACCCTCAAGAACAGAAGGTTGTTCCAATCGAAGGGGTGCAGGCTTTCCTAAGAGGTGAGCACTTGACTGATAAATTTGCATGATGATTTATTTAGTAAACGCCTTAATATATTTAGTAAGCTGTTATACTTACTGGTGAATATGAAGACTGATATGTATTTATTTGTTTTCATGGATTGTGGTTTTTTTGTTTTTCTTGTTCTTCCCCATGTTGGTTGTTGAATGATGACAGATAAAGGGTTTGTTGGGGGGAAAATCACGGTGTGCCTAGGGAGGCCTGCAGACCAAAGTGTTATGGTGGTGAAATTCTTAGGCACATTTACTGGACTGGCGATGGCAGAGAGACTTCACAGGTATTTCATGGAGAATAAGCGAGGGAGAAAGGAATTTACATCAAAAATAAGGGGATGAGGAAATGGGAAAACCCGGTGAGGGGGAGGAACAACTGCTGTATGGATATATGGGAGTATCAGAGGACTTGGACAAACTTGATTTTCATAACAGGAAATGGAGTGTGGTAAAGAGCAAGAAGGAGATCCTGGACTTGGCTAATGATCCTGTCAAAACTGATGAAAGGTAGCTTTTCATAATATACATACATATATCGCTGCAGGAATATTTTAGTTAATATCTCTTCTAAAACAAAGCCATTTCATTAAACCTTATTTTCTGCTAGTTTTGTATTGTATCCTAACACTATTAATATCAAAGCATATATATATATATATATGTAAGATTGTTGTATTTTTCTCTACTTGTCCATCTTCTTAAATTCGATTGCCCAAAAATGATGTTAGGGTCTGATTGGTTTTTCAATTTTGTTGAATTTTCGTATTCATAGAAATATTCTAATTTTATTATTACTTTTGTCTAATTCAGTAAAATTGAACTGTAATTTCAGAATTCAAGATTAAATTATAAAACCGTTGATTAGATTATGAGCAAATAATGAAAATTCATTTTTTTAAAGAAAAATGAATCATATTTTAATAATATTTTGTCTTTCAAAGTTACTATATAATGTATTTAAATGAAATACTTAAAACTATATATATTTTTAGAAAACGCCTTTAAAATCTACTCTCCTATTACTCAATTTTTATACCTTTTGTTTATAATTATATAGCTAACACATGAAAAAGAATGACAAGTAGGGTTAACATTTAAACCTAAACGCCAATCCAAAACTAATTAGACAAACCTAATAGAGTTAATTGGGGAAGAATTTTAATAAACCACTACAATATAAGAATCTTCAAAATTTAAAGTGAATGGATTGGAGATTAAGAGATACACAAATAGAAAGTATTTAAGGATGTTTAATTATTGTTGAAGTTTGAAAAGCAAGTTTTGATTCAAAATCTCACATCCTTATATAGGCTATTTAAGAGTATAGAAAACTTAAAAGCTAAGTACTTGCATTAATAACCAAATACATGCATCTTATTCTAAATTTA
Source organism: Gossypium rotundifolium (assembly GCA_025506655.1). Lineage (NCBI taxonomy): Eukaryota > Viridiplantae > Streptophyta > Magnoliopsida > Malvales > Malvaceae > Gossypium > Gossypium rotundifolium. Next base: position 3,536,367 of record CP106725.1, on the reverse strand, counting down.
TATCTAATTTTGAAATTCATGTTTTAACTAATTAAATATATGTATTTAATGTACATTTACTCATCCATACATTAATTCCTAATTTACTCATCAAATAAAATAAAATATCTTGAAAATCTTTCACCTAAATTAAATTTTTCATGTTACGCCCCATAAGACCTTCAAAGCTCAAAATATATCTAATTTTATCCATTTCAATTTAGATCGTAGTAACTAACTACTCGATAGATGCTCCTGCATCACAAAACCAATTGAAAACATACCAAGATGGAACGATCCCAAGTCCATATGACTTAAACAACAATTCAAACTTGAAACGATTCAAATTCAATCTTCATAATTAACTCTAAAAAATTGAATTTGATACTAAAAATTGTTGGATATTTGATAAAGAAAGGATTGAAACATAAGCCAAAAAAAAAAAAAAATGGAGAAATCAAAATGTAATCAACTGTTTCATTCGCTTGAAAATACTGATACAAAGTTTACATGAACAATTGTGCTTAAATAAGCCAAGAATAATAATAAAATAATTACAACTTGACTAATCTTGGAACTTGGTTAATTCAACTTGCTTCTTCATTGACTGATTTCAGTCTAATCAGCAACTAAAATATCTTATTAAAAATTATCAGTCTTTCAGTACAAGTCGATAAGTTGACAACTTGCAGAGTAAGGCTCGCATGTATAAGCTCGCCAAACATAACTTGCACTTTTGGAGAGTTCACAACTTTTATGAGTTCGCAGTCTTGGGGGAGCTCACACATTTGATGAGCTCGCATTTTTGCAACCTGTGTTCACCATCGCATGGATGGTCACTACACAACAAAAATAATAGTGATGGAATTACAATTGAATAATTTTTTATAGGATAAAAATTTGACAATTTAATTCTAATATCCTTCTAAATTTTTAATGAATATTTAAAGTGTTTATAAAAAATTATTGTATTTTTTTTATATGTGTATTTTACTTCTTTCAAATGAATATCTATAACATATAAAAAACACGAGTTTAGAAAAACTTTTTAGATGACGAGAATACCTTTTATTTTTGTCATATTACTAAATTCACGTTATAAAATAATAATAAAAAAGTTAAAAGTAAAAGCAAGTGATCGTTATAATTTAAATTACAATTATTAGTTAAAAAATTAATTTATAAAAAGTTGACTAATTTTATTGATGTATAATAAAATTATTATTTGAATAGAATTTTAAGCATATTAATTATTACTTAAATAATATATTAGAATTAATTATTTTAATCCGCTATTGTTTTAAATAATGTTACTTTGTATTAATTACATAAAGTAAAACTATATTGTATGTTGAATATGTTAAAAATGCTTAAATTATGATTTAAAATTTTCTATTATAATATTTGAATTGATAAATTAGTACGGTATATTTTAATTATATTCAATAATTCAAATAAAAATACTATTAATTACTGTAGTTAAAAATATAATATTTAAAATTATATGACATTAAAAACTAGTATCGAAGAAATCAACAAATATAAATATTAATAATAATAGATGAATGGACTTGATTGCAAATTATGAGTAACCCCAACCATTAAAAGATACACACAATTTGAATAAAAAATGCAAAAACAAGAGACATTAAATTCCCTCTTGGCACATTTATTGACACACCATCATGTAAAGAAAAAAAAAATAAAGTAGTGGCATCTTGTCATCTCCTTTGGAAGTTAAGGAACTTGATACCATAGGCAAAACAAACAAGAAGAGAAGAACCCAACCAATATGGGCTACAACAACTGCTGGAAGGAAGCTATAGTCAAACCCTAGGCTTTTCTCAAGGAATTCTTTCACTGCTATTGGAATTTCTCCAGTTGTTACAACCATGTCTGATTTGTCACCAACTTGGGATGTGACTAGCCCATAGATTGTCCATGCAACAGGAGATGCCCAGTAGTACCACCTCCACCATATTGGAATTTCCTGCATGCATTTTCAATCATGGGGTTGAGATATATTTTGTTAATATAGCGGTTAAATGATTGTTTCCATGTTTGAACACGTACCGTCCTAGGGATGAGGAAACCAGAGAAGAGGTTCCAAAAGCTTAGGAAAAAGGACATGATAATGGCAGCAAATTGATGGTTAGGAGTAAGAGCTACAAGCATCATCCCATAGAGTGTGAAATACATGAAGCACATCAATATGAAGTAGTAGAACATGAAAAACCTTCCAACTTCCATTTGGAATCCTATCATTGTGTAAAGTAGTATACTGTATACCAATGTTTGGATTGAAACATATATTGCCTCAATTGCCACCTGCAACATATAACACAATATGTAGTTTATATCAGCTACTTAATTGTGTATTTGAGGAATCTACCCTAAGATTTCAGCTTATTTTTTTTACCTGAGCAAATGCATAAGGCAATGGTGAATACATTCCTGCTGCCCTTTCACGATAGAAGACTGTTCTTTCGATTGCTACAACAGATTGCACTGCCGAAGTGTTGGTGGCTCCAAGGAAAAGGACCGCAGAGTACATAGCTCCCAGCAGATTCAACAGATCTTGCTGCTTGTGTCTGTTCAATTAACAGTTTGCAAAATTATCATAAAAAGAAATCCAATAAGGTATTCATAACAATAGTCAGAGATGGTTCTTTGATGGCAAAGTTTAGTCAAAGGTCATTTTCAAAATACTGTGTAAGGAGAGAATATCCTCATTATCTGTTAGTATTTTTCTAGTGTTAAACTGTACTTTGTTAATTACCATAATAATAAACTTTTGGACTTACATCTTATTTCCTTTGTCCCAGAAAATTACTCCAAATATGATACCAACAAAAAAGGTCATGAAGAATCGGATGGCGTTGTATTGGGGGTTCCTCCAATATGAGTGGTACTGCTTCCAAAAGCAGGCTTTGCATTGAGTAAAGAAGTCTTGAGAGTATGCAGTTGGGAAGTGAAGGTCCTTAGTTCCAGGCACTGGGGTGCTTAGATCTTTGATAAGTTCCTCATTTTTCCTAGTAAATGACAAACCTCAGTTGAGAGGAAAATGTGGGGGAAGATACAGGCAGAAAAGGATAGTCGTTTCAATTTAGTTACCTATAAAGTTCAGAATTGGCATAAATTTCAGCAAAATCGACGTCAAGCTGAGCCTCAACAGCAGTGGAACTGATTTCCAACATCCATGTTGCAGGATTGTAGCCTTCTTGGATCTTAGGAACTCCTGGCACAGCCTGCACAAATTTATTAAACATAAGTTGTGACAAAGGCCTCGAAGAGTTCAAACACCATTTTCATCATATATGAGGTGTGTGAGAGAAAAGATTCTCACTTCAAAGTATTCTACAAGTTTGTGAGAATGGCAACCAAGCGGTCCGGCATAAATGACTTGCCCTCCTCTCTTCATCAAGAATAGCTGCAAACCAAAAACGGATGTCTCTTAAGCAAGTGCATTGGAATTATAAAAACAAATGAAGGAAAATTTCCAACAAATACCTCGTCGAAAGCTTCAAATATGTCTATGCTTGGTTGGTGAATTGTGCAAACCACAGTTCTCCCTGTATCCACTGTATTTCTCACTGTTCGCATTACGATGGCTGCTGCTCTAGCATCAAGGCCTGATGTTGGTTCATCCATGAAGATGATCGATGGATTCGCAACCAACTCTACAGCTATTGTGAGCCTTTTTCGTTGTTCAGTTGACAGGCCATCAACTCCGGGAAGGCCAACTAGAGAATTCTTGAGAGGATTAAGCTCTACCAGATCCATTACTTCTTCAACAAACATCTGTTGCACAATTATCAAATAGAAAGATGAACTTGGTAAATTTCAACTTTAAGCTTCATCTACACATAGAATATCCTTTCAGTTGACATATAAGAACAGAAAAAATTAAAGGATTGTACACATTTCATGATGAGTATAGAAAGAAAACATGCCTTTCGTGTTTCTGCGTTAACCTCCTTTGCAAGACGAAGCCAAGCAGAGTACACAAGCGATTCATAGACGGTAACATGTGGGGAATGGATATCATTTTGTTCACAATAACCGCTAACCCGAGCAAAAGTTTCTTGGTTCTTCGGATAACCAGAAATGCTGATGCTTCCTTCAATATACCCACCGGTTTTTCTTCCTGCTAGCACATCCATCAAGGTGGTCTTTCCTGCTCCACTAACCCCAACTAATGCTGTTAAGACACCAGGTCTAAAAGCACCACTTACATCTCGCAGTAATTGAAGACGAGTCTCTTCAATTCCTTGGCCTTTCATTTCCTGAAGTTGATATCAATGAAAAATAACTATTTTCTTCTTTTGAATGAAATATATATATATATATATATATTCTTTTCATTTTAAGGTGAAATTGCTGAGAGTAAGTAGAAATAAGGAGAAGTGACTCACAGCAGGCATGTCAACGAAGTAACTGACATGATCAAATGCAAGTGACAAGGGTTGGAAAGGTAACATCATTCCTTTCTTTGTAGATACTTGGTCTGAAGCGCTAAGAATTGAGTTGTCAAGAGTATTCTTCATTGCCATATCCAATCCTGCAAGCATTTCACCACAAGAAAAAGACATGTACGATTTTAACTTGTAAGCTCGAGTGCTATTGACATGCTAGGATGATCCAACAATTGTATTTTTCATACTCAATTGGCTCAAGTATCAAGTTAAAACTTGTCAAACCTTCAAAGATTGAAGCAGCTGATGGTGAACTCATTTCTATGGATTTCAAATTATGCAGCCCGTCGGAAGATGATTGCTTCTTGTTCTTATTCTCATCACCCTCATCCAAAATAACAGATTTGGAATCTCCCAGAGCTGCATTTCATTTTCAATTTTCTTTCAAAATCAGATTGTTCTTTGCTAATCAGAATGGACATTAGCATGAGTTTAGTAGCTTACGATTCAAATATGTTAATGCCACAATAAACAAGAGATTAAAAAGCAGAGAAAATCCAAGGAGTGCTGCAACACAAATCCAATACGAGAACTCTTCTGTATACATGCCTCTGGATTGGAGAAGAACCTTCCCTACTGAGATGGATTGATTAAATGGCATAGGCTGCAATATCAAAAGCAAGGAAAATATCAAGATAATCTGAGGAACATTTTGTATGATAATTAAAAGTTATCTGCCTATTCTTAAGAGATCTTACAATACTCCATCTTTTGTCAAGAAATTCATTGATGACAATGGCATTTTGTCCATATGACATCGGAGAGATGTAGTAGCCCCAAATCATCCATGACTTGATGTCATCTGCAGAAAGAGATTAGAGAAGTTGCCTGAGAGTGATAAATAACAATAATGATGAGGAACCTAAGCATCCATGTATGTCGTTACCATTCATGGAACTATAAACAATTGTATTGGACCAGATATGTTCAAAGATGGTACATTGCAACTAGAAAAGAAAAATGTAATCAATGTATAGACAAAAATCAGTTAGTTACCTTTAGCGACAACAAATCCACCAAGGACAAAAACCACCAGCAGGGTAAAGGTACCAAGTGTGTTTGCTACAACTTGTGTTCTTCCAACTGCAGCGATGAAGCGGAAGAGAGACAGTGCCATCTGGTGAATGCCAAAGAACGCTAGGAATTGACGGAAAAACCTAAAACATTATACATTAAGGACATGTTATTGCATACAGTTATAGATTAAGGAAACTCAGAGGAGGAAAAAATGGCTAAATGCAATCAAGTATAGAAGTATATGTTCATTCTCATACCTACTGGCACCTGGAGCAAAACCAATAGTGTAATAAGTTAGGATGATCCATATCCCTGACTCTAGTAAAGAAAGGGGAATTCTAAGGACCCAAATTGGCAAGGCAAAGGCCCATGCTGGATAAAACATGAAATCCCTTTGTTTGAAGAATACTGGAAGCCTAAATATGGTTAGTGCAAGCTCAGCCATCCCATTAAACATTACATTAATGAGACTGAAGAACAGTGCACCATAAAATTTCACACCATTGTCAAGTTGACCAGCTTTCATTTTTGTCCTGAAAAACACTGTGAAAGCAATGACAGACATAATGGTAATTTGGGTGGTCTTGAATATGTATACGAAAGAGTTACGCTTCATCAATAGCCACTCTCTTGCAAAACAAGCCTTGAAAAGTTCCCAGTTTGAGATTCCATATCTTTCTTTCACCAAAGCTGCTGGATGAGTTTTAGACTTATCATATGGAACTCTAAGTTCATCATCAAGCTTTTGACCAATGTGGAAAGAGTTGAAATGCTCCACGAACTCTGGTACAGATATATGTCGATAAGGTTCGTCCTTTCTACACCAATACTGCTGTTGGTCCTTTTTGGAAGTCACTTCTTGTAAGAAATCTGCCACTCCTTTCCTTTCTGGACATTTGAATCCCACACTTTCAAAGAATTCAAGAACATTCTCTCTCGGTCCTTGGTACACTATCTTACCCTCAGAAAGCAAGATAATATCATCGAAAAGGTCATAGGTTTCTGGTGCAGGTTGCAGAAGAGAAATAATCATAGTTACATCCATGATATGAACCATCTGCTTCATAAATTTTACAATCTGAAAAGTTGTGGAACTATCAAGACCGGTTGAAATCTCATCCATGAAAAGAGCTTTTGCAGGTCCAACCAACATTTCACCTGCATATTGCATAACTAGCTCTTTTTAGGTTGTTCTTAAAAAGTTAAATGGTATCAAGGACTTTCCAATCGATTAATCGCTTCAAATGACGAGGACACACTAAGTCAAAACATGGTTGATGTTATGGTGTACTTAAAATTGATTTACTAGAGGAGGTTGCAAATGCTGAGACTTGAATCTCAGACATAGTGAATGCCTCCCTTTAAGGATGGCTACATGAACCAACTGGGGTTAAGCCCCGGTTCCAAGTCTGTTCACTTCTTTTCTATAACTAGTTTACCTGTAGTTACACGTTTCTTCTGTCCACCAGATATGCCCCTTCTCATATCATCACCCACCATGATATCAGAACAGATATCCAGTCCAAGAATCTATAACCACATCACAGTTAAAAAGCCAAGCTTGAGAAATGAGACTATTGCTGAACAGGAAATCTGAAGAATAAAACCAGAAAGAGATGGAGGCAACAATGAACAAACCTTGAGCACATAATCAGTTCCAAGACTAGTCTTTTGGCCAGCCATTGCAGTAGCTTTCATGAATGCATCAATTTCAGGATCTGGTTTGATGCCTGCTTGTTTCTCCCTCCTTGACAACTCTGCCAAGAGTTCATATCGAGTTCCAACCCCCAAGCACCGTCCTGAGAAATCGAGTGTCTCCCTAACTGTCATCTCACCATGGTGAAGGTCATGTTGACTTATATAAGCACTTGTCCTTTGAGGGATGAATTCATGAAATTCATGACCACAATATGTAATTTTTCCGGATACCTATTCAAGGATTGAACATTGTTCATCAGTAAACTTAACCAAACGTTTCAAGTCATGTTATTAATTGAATATACAATAATAATAAACAACTACATAATTTGATTATACAGACCCTTAAATCGGTGTCGGTCTTCCCAGCAAGTGCCTGCAGCAATGTAGTTTTACCAGACCCTGGAGGTCCTAAAAGCAGTGTCATCCTATTTGTATAAGATGAAGAAAATGAGCTAAAAAAATTTCCAGGAAAATTGAAGTTAATAGAAACTTCATTCTTAGAGAGTCATGAACTATTAATTGATAGTCCTCGGAAATGAAAGTAATACCTTGATGGTTTCACTATTCCACTGACATCTCGGAGTATATTGACCACTCTTTTCTTGGAAGGGAAAAGCTTGATTAATCCAAGAACTCCCTATTTTATCAAAATGCAAACCAAAACTGTGGACTTAATATATATGTATATATATAATATTTCTTCCAAAAAAAAAAAAAAAAAAGATTATCCAAGAGAAATCACCTCAATTGTGTTCAAGGTTGAATTCAGCAAAGTTGGAAGGGCCCTGGTTCCAAGATAAGCATCTCCTTCAATGGATAAATGCTCGAACCGAACTTCAATCTTTGGAACATCAATTCCCACCCTTTTCATTAAAAAAGATTAAGGTTACATATTTAATTAAAGTTACTGAAAACAAGAATGTAAATCCAGAAAAGAAAAGAAGGATGGTATGCATGTATGTATAGAAAGTAGGCACCTGTCGGTTCTCTCCCTGAGCCTAAGAAGAAACCTCTCATTATCCTCTTCAACAACCCTTAGCACACTTTCCATGAGATTCTTCTTGTCTTGCACGTCAAGGTTATCGATATCAACTTGTTCATATCCAACTTTCCCTTCTTCCAAAACATGCTTCAGCATCCCTTTCCTGAGACGGTCATATGTAGGCAGCCGTTCAATGGCCGCCCATTTCAGCTCTTCCTCATCTTCTTCCCTGCCACTTTTTTGGAACACATCGGTTTGGCTATTCCATGCCTCCCTTATACTAGCTGAAGCCCAGCCTCGTTGGCTTCCCGACGGGGCCAAACTCATCCTCCGGCTCATTGACCTCTTGCTCATTGACCGGTTGCTCATCGACCTCGCAAGGTCATCTCCAGCCAGTGCGGATGCCATTCCCAATGCTAGCCTCTTTTTACTGCAACACTATCAAAACAACAAGCATATGAAAGACAGAAGGGAGGGCAGCTTAGGTTTGGAGTGAATGATGATGGAATGTGAGTGGGTGTGGGCATGGTTTATGTAGGTGAAGATGGTTTACAAAGAGAGTGTTGTAGTGACAGAAAAGGGTATTCCAGAGTTTGAAGAAAGTTGAAACAAGTTCATCAAATTATCCTCACTTTTGTCAACTTCCAACTCTTACAATACTATCTACTATTTTCATATATATATATATATATATATAATACATAGGACGTTTCTTTAAAGGAATCTTCGACGGCCCATAAGAAGACAATAGCATTGATAATATAAAAAAAAAAAAAACAAAACCTAATATGCGTGATTACCATATTAAATACAATGTGTGGTATTATAAAATTATATATAGAGAAAATATTCCCAAGAAAACAACTTTTTTAAACATTTCATATTCTGGTTTTTTTTCCCTACTACTTCTCAACTTAAACCTATGATTTTTCAGTTCACTCAAACTCACGACTTCTTATATTAATAACAATGTTCATACTAATTAAGGTAAGATTCAATCGACTTAGCTTTAATTATTTTTACAATTTAAGTTAAAGTTTTATGACGTAAACACTAATATAATATCCGTATTTAAATAACTTAAAATGTTATGTTTATGATTATTTTAATAAATTTAATAAATTATTTATTAGTATAAAATTAATTTTTTATATCTCAAGAAGATTCTAATCTACATCTGGTGTCCTCACCAATCATTCCAAACAATATTCCACATTTTGGCTACCATTAAACAGCAATTACATTCTCTAAATATTTATTGGGCTGATTTAGAAGTTAATTCAAGATGGCCTCTTTTCATTTTCAAATGTTTTGATTTAATTATTTCTGGTTCTTACTGTTATACATTAAATAATTTTGTTAATACCATTAAATATTTTTTATTAATTCAATTAATTATATTAATTTAATTGATTAATTCAGTTCACTTTCGATTTTAATAACTTAAACTGAAATAACTGAATTAGTTACTTTTTTTAAACATTCAAAATAGTTTTTCGAATAATCCAACCCAATATAAATGTAACCCAAGTACCTAACTCAAAAAATAAATATAAACTAAAAGCCCTACCCAAATATAAAAAAATCAAAGCCAAGTTCAATTTAATAATTAATTTAATTATAATTTTAATGTATGTATTGCTGCAAATGCATTGAAAAATATATGTTCAACCCTTAAATTTAATCTATTTTGTAACTCTTTTATTATCTTATAACCCCTAAATCATTTATACGGTACCTTAATATTAGTCCTTAATGCTTTGTAACTTATGGTACTTGAAGCCCTATAAATTGATGACATGTACAAGCTTATTGTATCCAAGTGAAAGTTGAATCTTTCTTTCTCTATCAATCTTTGTATTCTTCTTTTAATTTTATTATACGTTATCAACACAAACATTCTCAGAAGAAAAAACGATCTTATGTATTGAAGATTAGACTTATCCTCCTTGACTTTACATTTTGAAGCTTTATACACATAATGCAACAGGAAGTTTTTATTTATTATTATTTTTAAATTCTTGATTAACTATGATGGTTTTGTTTAATTTGTTCTATTTATTATATATTAAGGATTGTGTCAAAAATAATGTGTCAAATTTTATGGACTACTTGCAGTTGCATGCTATTGAAACTTTCACAGAAGATAAGAAATTGAAGTAAATTTACTTATCATATCACATGCCTACATGTTACCTAGATTTTTATTCATAACAAAATGTTTTTTTCTTAATATATATTATTTGACAATTGCTTAACGATTATGTATGAATGATGATAAATTAATTTTAATTTTATAAATTGATAGATTTGTAAATCACAATCCATAATATTATCGATCACTTTTATTAATCAAGGCTTAATGTTCATCATAATATGTGACCTTGCGTCAATTTATAATCATCATTATATGTTTATTTGATGGTTTCAATTATTGTTTTCGAAATTCTAGACATGATATTGTTTAAAATTCTCTTAATCAACAATGATTAAAGTTATTACATATATTAATAAAATAAAGATTTTTCACACCGAACAATCAAAGAATATTTCACATCAAACGTGTTTGTTTTAAGTCCTTTCAGTGACAAATTTTGAGGAACGTTATAATTGATTTTTGGGCTAATTCTATTGCAGAATTTCAAATTTAATTACACCCAAATTTTTAATTCTTGAATGATCTTGGTTCACAACATTCACTATTGTAGAGTTATTGAGTGTATTTTATGCATTTTATATTATTCTATTTAGTAATTGATGAGCAATTATAAGTGGAAAGGTTTCAGCGAACATGAAATGTATTGTTTTAAAGTAAATTTCATTCATGTCTACAATGGTTTATGAAAATTTTGCTAACACTAGCATTAAATTAGGTTTAATATTTCAGATGTCAGTTTTATCCATACATTTTATTTACAATAAACTCCATGCATAACTTGATTATTTCTTTCTAGTTAATTGATGATACAAAATTCTTGTGAAAAGGGTTTTAAAAGTATGTTGAATTGATCTCATGCCTTCTTCTGACTAAACAAAATAACGAGTTATTTATTCTCACTGGTTCTATTCCATTCCCAAGTAAATGTAGCAAGATATAACAATTATGAAAATGAAACTGACAAATAGGTAAAAAGAATATGGATGATTCAAATGTTGCTAAATGTTCATTCTTAGAACAGAATGACTAATTAATCATTCCTTAAAGCGGATGGTATCTATATAATCTTATTGGTATGAAATATGATATATGTTTACATTATTATCTAAACTATTTTTTACACAAAGTCGCAATAAATATAATAAACTTTATAACCACTTTTGATCATTAAAGTCAATTTGGACATTTGAAGATTTTGACATATTCCTTTAAGCGAATATTGCATATAATTGTTTGCAAATTATATTTTATTTTATTGAGTTAATGACATTATGGACTTTACATTGATTAGACACTTACGTAGTAAATGTCATATTATTGCTTATATAAGGATCTGAGTAAAAGGAATTACAATAAAATTATCAATTGTCACAAATTATATTGACATTATTAGTACAATTAAAAACATGTTAAAGTAAATCAAAATTTTACCGATACAAATACATTTACTACTTGTTATGACCAGTTAGACCATCCTGGATCATATATAATGAGAAAATTAATTGAAAATTCATATGAACATTCATTAAAGAACCAGAAGATTCTTTAATTTAAAAGAATTCTCATGTGTTGCTTGTTCTCAATGAAAATTGATTATTAGAAACTCACTAGCTAAAGTTGAGATTTAATGTCTTATATTTCAATGTGGGTCCATTTATCCACCGAGTGGATGATTTTGACACTATATGATTTTGGTAGATGCATCTACAAAATAATCACATATGCGATATCAACTTACAACATGTCGTTTGCGAGATTGCTTATTTAAATAATTAATTTCAGATTTTACAATTAAGACAATTCATCTTGTTAATATTGATGAGTTCATATCTTAAGCTTTTATTGATTGTTGTATATGAATTGAATTTTTTTTTGTAAAGTTTTTTATTTATACGCATAATGATTTAGAGAAATTATTGATTGAACGCCTCGATTAATAACTAAATTAGTACTTGTAAGAACAAAACTTCATATTTCAATATGAGATTATGTTGATTTACGTGCTACAATACTTATATGCATCAAGTCAATATATTATAAATAATCCACATTAAAATTGATTTTTGATCGGAGTTAAATATTTCCCATCTTTGAATTTTTGTGTGTGTGTATGTGTGTATATGTTCCAACTACTCCACCACAACGCACAAAGACGGATCCTCATAGGAGGTCAGGAATGTACAATGATATGAGTCTCTTTATATTAATAAATGTTTTTGAGTGATTAATTAGAGGTTTAGTTATGACGTAAGTTGTCAATTATTATGTGATAGTTTTCCTAACATTAGGGAGAGAATAAAAAGTTGGATGAATAAAATACTTGGAATGAATAATCAGTATCTAAGATCCTCGTATGAAGCAATGCGAATCAGAAGTTCGTCAAATAATTCATTTTCTTGACCTAATTAGAATATCCAAATGTTATATACTAGTTAATGTTTTAATTTGAATTGAAGTCCCAGTAGGACAGTTTATTAAAGTAAACAAAAGTAATATATGATTGAAGCAAAGATTGATTGGTTCCAAAGATAAAAATTCTCATAAAAAGAGTGGAGAAAATATTTAAGGTAGTCATATAGTGGAGGTAGGGGGCTCCTGAAGAGACCCATGGCATAACTAATTATAAAATTCAAGAAGAGATTCAGGTACCTAAATGTGAAAATAAAGAGATCTCGATAAGTTATGTTAATAAAATAAAATATGGAGCCAAAATAATAAAAAAAATAGTTGTTGACAACATTTTTGCTTATAATGTTGCTATTGGAATAACAAAAGAAATTAGGATTCTAAGGCCAAATCTGTTGAGGAACATAGAAATAGAAAAGATTGGTCAAAATGGAAAAATACAATTTAAGCAAAATTGAATTCACTTTCTAAACATGAGGTTTTCGGACTTGTAATCCAAACACTTAAAGATGTAAATCCGATAGGATATAAATGGGTATTTGTGTGAGAAAAATTGAGAAAAATGAAATCGTAAGATATAAAACACGACTTGTAGCATAAGAATTTTCACAAAGGCCCGACATTGATTACGAAAAGACATATTCTCCTATGGTGGATGTAATTACATTTAGGTATCTTATTAGTATGGAAATACGTGAAAAACTTGACATGCGTCTAATGAATGTTATTATAGTCTATTTGTATGATACACTTGATAGTGAAATTTATATGAAAATCCTTGAAGGATTTAAAATCCTAGAAGGATATAGAGTTTCTTGAGAAAATTGCTCGATCAGATTAAAGAAAAGTTTATATGGATTAAAATAATCTGGACATATATGGTACAATCATCTTAGTGACTATTTGTTAAAAGAAGGTTATAGAAAAGATCCAATTTGTCCATGTGTCTTTATAAAAAAAAGTCTAGATCCGATTTTGTGATAATTTCTATTTATGTTGATGATCTAAATATTATTGAAACTCCTGAAGAGCTTCAAAATGTAGTAAATTGTTTAAAAAAACAATTTGAGATGAAAGATCTTGGAAAGGCAAAGTTTTGTCTTGGCCTGCAAACGATGGAATTTATGTTCATCAGTCAACTTATACAGAAAAGATCTTAAAGAAATTTTACATGGATAAAGCACATCCATTGAGTACCTCCGTTGTTGTATGATCTTTAGATATGAATAAAGATCAATTTTGTCCTTGCGAGAATGATGAAAAATTATCGGTCCTAAAGTATCATTTTTAAGTGTCATAGGGGTAGTGATGTATCTTACAAACAACACAAGACCTGATAACTTTCACTGTAAACTTGTTAACAAAATTTAGTTCTTCTCCAATACGTAGACATTAGAATGGAATTAAATATGAATTTAGATATCTTAGAGGGACTATTGATATGTGGTTATTTTATTCAAATGATTCAAAATCCTTATTATTCGACTATGCTTATGCTGGATATTTATCGGATCCACATAAAGGTCGATCTCAAATAGGATATTTATTTATATGTGGAGGTACTGCCATAGCATGGCGTTCAACAAAGCAGACATTAGTTACCGTCTCTTCAAATCATACAAAAATAATTGCAATGCATGAGGCAAGCCGAGAGTGTGTTTGGCTAAGGTTATTGATCCTATTGTAACCCTTAAAGAATGAATGTCCATAACCCCTAAATTCATTATCTTGTGACCACTTAAATAATTTATAAGATACATTAATGTTGGTCCTTAATGCTTTGTAACTTATGCTACTTAAAGCCTTATAAATAGAGGGCATGTACAAGCTTATTGCATCTAAGTAAAAGTTGAATTTCATTTCTTTATCTTTCTTTCTCTCTTAATCTTTATATTCTTCTTCTAGTTTTATTATATATACATAAATAATTTAAATTTAAAAAATCCATAAAAGTAAAATCCTATATCGAGGTTTCATTTCTCCCAAATCCATCTCCCAAAAGCTAAAGCCATTCCATTTGCACCAACCCCTTCTCAAGACCTCAATAGTCACCCACTACCGGAGGACACATGACCACACCTGTTCGACATCCACCAAGCTACCTATGCACCATCGTCATTTGTATGCCACCATCATCATCTTTCTCTTTTGCCATTCTACCCGATTATCTCGACTAGATGACCCAACGACCAATGCACCTTCAAGTTCAATGCTCTTGACGATAAGTGACCCGACAACAGCACACCTTCAGGTTCAACTCTCCTTTGCTATGTTTGGTCATTTTTTATCTATTCTAGACTATTTGTATTAATTAAACTAGGTAAAAAAAAAGTAAAACCAATAAACTGAACGGATCAAATTCGGTTCAGTTATTTCAGTCATACCCTTAATTTCAGTTTGATTAGTATAAAAATTTCAATTTATTCGATTCTTGTCATAAAAACCCAACTTTGCTTTGCCAATCACAATTTCGTCTACGAATGACACCTTACCAACTTTGATCCTTACAAGCACATGCATGGTTGACATGTGGAGTGCCTCCAACCTACATCTCGAAAGATAGGTGTTGAGCCTCCTTGAAACTTTATCAAATCCACGCCAGTATAATCACAGTTGTTTTGCCGAATCATTACTCTCATTACCGCCTAGATAGAAACATCCCAAGAATCCCCACTACTACTACTAATTTCATCACACAAACTTTTTTGATCAACCAAGCCAACAACCCTCAGCTAGCTATACACCTTTACAACTCTTACAATGACGCGTATGAAATTTGGTATTGCCAACATCTTGAGTACCACAATCCGTTCCCCTCACCACCAAATATATGAGCTAGTACCAATATTAGCAGCAACCCATTTTGTCTTTGAAAAGTCAAAGATAATGGCTGTAGAAATTTGCCACCAAATGTCAGAATTAGGCACCGAAATTAGGAGCATTTAATTTGGGTTGAAATTTGGCATGGGTTAATTGCAATTTTGGTCCCTATTAGTATAGGTACTTTGCAAGTTAATCCTTGAACTTCAACTATAAATAGGCCTAACCATTTCTCATTTTCTTCATCCCAAAATTTGCCATTCTCTACTTAAGGCATTTTTTTCTCTCCCTATTTGTAAATTTTCACTTGTAATTTTGGAGTGAAATATATTCGGTAGTGCCCGAGGACGTAGGCAAAATTTGCCGAACCTCGTTAAAATTCTAGTATTCTTTATTATTTATTTTTCATATTTTGTGAGTGTGATTGTAGTTATTTATTGTGCTATTAAATTAGAATAAAGGGATATTTTGGCTAGGAAAGACTTGGTACTTAAGTGATCCTCGTGATCCACCTCTTTTTCTTGAGAATTAAACTTAGTGTGATTTTTCAGTACAATAATTTTACTCTTTTACACACTTCCGCACAACAATTGGTATCAGAGCTAGATTCATACTTGGGAAATACAATCGTTTGTGGCACTATTCACGTATACAGTAGTTAGGATTGAGGAGAAAAATGGCAGAGGCATCATTATCAGCAAGGACTACGGTGACCAATGCAAAATTTAAAGCGAGAAATTTGATGGTACCGATAATTTTGGTATGTGGCAATGTGAGATCCGGATGTCTTATGTCGCAAAGAGTGGATATAACCCTTGAAGAAAAACGACAAGATGGATGACAAGGAGGGCCAAGATTAATAGACAAGCGTGTAGTATAATCCATCTATGTTTGGCCAAAGAGCAGAAGTACCCTGTCATAAGGGTGACATCAGCAAGGAAGTTGTGGGATACATTGGAAGAAAAGTTTCTAACGAAAAGCCTTAAAAATAGGCTTTATATGAAAAAAAACTTTATCGATTTACGCATGCACCCGATATGTCGATGAATGACCATGTGAATTCATTCAATAAAATTGGAAGACGAAGACAAGGCATTATTGTTATTGAATTCCCTTCTTGATGAATATGATCATCTTACCACCACATTGCTTCATGGGAAGGACATAATCACATTTGATGCAGTCTGTAGTGCGTTGTATAGATCTGAGACTCGAAAGAAAGATAAGAGAGATCACAGAGATACAACTGCAGAAGTCTTAACAGTAAAAGGTCGTTCAAGCAGCAGCAAACCTGGTAGAAGGGAAAAATCCAAAGGAAGACCCGCCAAAGATGAGTGTGCCTTTTGTAGTGAGAAAGGGCATTGGAAAAAGAATTGTCCTAAGTTATAAAAGTGCAAGGCTATTTCTAATGCATGTGTAGCAGAGCATGATGAGGAGTCAGACTTTAGCTTGGTTGGCATGGCAATGGCATGTCATACTGATGAGTGGATTTTGGATTCGGGATGTACTTACCATATGTGTCCTAATAAGGACTGGTTTTCTAATCTTAAAGAACTAGAAGGTGGAGTTGTTCTTATGGGCAATGGCAGTGCTTGTAAGACAATGGGAGTAGGTACAATCCAATTGAAGAATCATGACGGATCAATCCAAGTCTTGACTGATGTTTGCTACGTACCCAGCTTGAAGAAAAATATCATCTCATTAGGGGCCTTAGAATCTAAAGGGCTCAAAATCACTTTGAGAGATGGATTACTAAAAGGTAGCAACTGGGAATTTGACGGTGATGAAAGGCACAAGAAGAAATAACTTGTACTTTTTAAATAGAAGTACAGTTATTGGATCTACATCAACAGTTTTTGCGAAAAATACAGATTTAGAGGCTACCAGGTTATGGCATATGCGATTGGGACATGCTGGTGAAAAAGCTTTGTAGACTTTGGCGAAGCAAGGCTTGTTGAAAGGTGTAAATTCTTGCAAATTGGAATTCTGTGAACATTGTGTTCTGGGCAAGCAGACGAGGGTAAAATTTGGTTCAACAATTCACAATACGAAAGAAATTCGAGACTGCGTTCACAGTGATGTGCAGGGACCTACTAAAGTGGGTTCTTTGGGAGGTATGCACTATTTTGTTACTTTTGTTGATGATTATTCAAGAAAAGTATGGGTGTATCTAATGAAAAGGAAAAGTGAAGTATTGGATACATTTACGAAATGGAAGAAGATAGTGGAAACTCAGACTGGTCAAAAGGTCAAACGACTTGATCGGACAATGGTACTGAGTACAAAATGATCCATTTCTACAAGTATGTCAAGATGAGGGCATTGTGCGACATTTCATTGTTCGGGATCCACCACATGAGAATGGGGTGGCGAGCGATATGAATCGAACTATCTTGGAGAAAGTTTGATGTATGTTGTCCAACCTTTGGATTGGGCAAAGAATTTTGAATGAGGTCATTACATATCGTGCCATCTAATTAACCGTTTGCCATCACCGCAATAAATGGAAAAACTCCTATGGAGATGTGGACTGGTAAATCACTCGACTATGATTCTTTACATGTTTTTGGTTCCACTGCATATTATCATGTAAAAGAATCGAAGTTAGACCCAAGAGCAAAGAAAGCATTATTCTTGGGTATAACTAGTAGAGTAAAAGGATATCGTCTCTAGTATCCTGATACAAGGAAGATTGTCTTTAGCAGAGATGTGACTTTTGATGAATCAACCATGTTAAAGGATTCACAAAGGATGACAAAACCGAGAGTACTTTGCAGGGTGGAGCTTGAAAAGGTTAATGATGATCCAACTAATATTAGAAGAACAAATGATTAAGAAGTTCGACCCAAGAACTTCTACAAAGAACAAGATTCAATTTCATATAGGAGGCCAAGAAGAGAGATTCGTAAGCCTGCTCGCTTTGATGATATAGTGGCCTATGCACTTCCAATTGCAGATGATTATGTTCTGTCTACTTGCACAGAAGCAATAAGTAACCCTGATGGTGTAAAGTGGAAGCAAGCCATGAATGAAGAAATGCAGTCTTTTTATCAAAATAGGACTTGGGAGTTGGTGACACTGTCCAAGGGAAAGAAGGTAATTGGATGCAAATGGGTATATGCAAAGAAGGAAGGATTTCCTGGTAAAAATGAAATCCGATACAAGGCTAGATTGGTAGCAAATGGTTATGCTCAGAAAGAAGGAATAGACTACAATGAAGTGTTTTCTCCAGTTGTGAAGCATCGTCTATTCGGATTTTGCTAGCTTTGGTTGCGCAATATGATCTTGAACTAGTTTAGCTTGATGTGAAGATCGCGTTTTTACACGGTGATTTGGAAGAGAAAATTTATATGACTCAGCCAGATGAATTCAAGGTTGCTGGTAAAGAAAATTGGGTTTGCAAGCTGACAAAGTCGCTTTATGGATTGAAACAATCTCCGAGGCAGTGGTACAAGCGATTTGATCAGTTTATGAAAGGGAAAAGGTACACAAGAAGTAAATTTGACCATTACGTGTATTTCCAAAAGCTACAAGAAGGAATTTTCATATACTTGCTGTTATATGTTGATGATATGCTGATAGCATCTAAGAGCAAAAGCCGAAATTGAGAGATTGAAGACTCAACTCAATCTTGAGTTTGAGATGAAAGATCTTGGTGAAGCTAAAAAATTCTTGGCATAGAAATATGTAGATATAGAGCCCATGGCGAGTTAGCTTGTCTCGAAGCGATATTTGAAGAAGGTACTACGGTTTGGCATGAGCGAAGCGGACAAAACACATAAGTACCCGTTGGCTTCTCATTTCAAGCTTTCTACACAACTATCTCCTTCGACGAATACAGAACGAGAATACATGTTGCAAGTTCCGTATTCTAATGCAGTGGGTAGCTTGATGTATGCAATGGTGTGTACAAGACCCTACATTTCACAGGCAGTTAGTATAGTGAGTAGGTATATGCATAATCCTGGAAAAGGACATTGGCAAGCTGTGAAATGGATTCTACGGTATATTCAAAAGCCCGTGGATTTTGGATTACTTTATTCGAAAGAGATAATACACTTGGTAAAGGTGTTATTGGGTACGTTGATTCTGACTATGCCTATGATTTGGACCAAC
The DNA here is from genome assembly GCA_025506655.1 of Gossypium rotundifolium. Taxonomy (NCBI): domain Eukaryota; kingdom Viridiplantae; phylum Streptophyta; class Magnoliopsida; order Malvales; family Malvaceae; genus Gossypium; species Gossypium rotundifolium. Next base: position 3,516,713 of record CP106725.1, on the reverse strand, counting down.
CACCGGTTACGTGTTTACACTTGCTAGAGGACCAATAAGTTGGAAGTCTACACTATAGTCTACAGTTGTGTTGTCAACCACAGAAGCCGAATACATACCGTAATGTGAGGTAAAAGGAGGCTATTTGGTTACAAGGTATGGTTAAAACCTTGGGATTGGTTCAGGAGCATATTAACATGTATTATGATAGCCAAAGTGCTATTCATTTAGCAAAGAATCAAGTCTATCATGCACGCACAAAGCATATCGACGTCGATTCCATTTTGTGCGGAAATTATTGATGAGGGAAAATTCATCTTGGAAGATTAAGACTGCAGATAATCCATGAGATATGATGACCAAGGTGGTAATGACAACCAAGTTCGAACATTGTTTGAACTTGATCAATATCTGCAAGTTTAACAGTTGAAGAAGGCACTATCAAGTATTATTGGCAAAGCGAAAGAATTGTGTGAAGATAAGATTATCCTAATTAAATCTTCAAGGTGGAGATTATTAGCGAGAACCCATTTTGTCTTTGAAAAGTCAAAGATAATAGCTGTAGAAATTTGCCACCAAATGTCGAATTAGGCAATCAAAATAGGAGCATTTAATTTGGGTTAAAATTTGGCATGGGTTAATTGCAATTTTGGTCCCTATTAGTATAGGTACTTTGCAAGTTAATTCTTGAACTTCAACTATAAATAGGCATAACCATTTCTCATTTTCTTCATCCCAAAATTTGCCATTCTCTACTTAAGGCATTTTTCTCTCTCCTTATTTGTAAATTTTCACTTGTAATTTTGGAGTGAAATATATTCGGTAGTGTCCGAGGATGTAGGCAAAATTTGCCGAACCATGTTAAATTTCTGGTATTCTTTATTATTTATTTTTCATATCTTGTGAGTGTGATTGTAGTTATTTATTGTGCTATTAAATTACAATAGAGGGATATTCTGGCTAGGAAAGACTTGGTACTTAAGTGATCCTCGTGATCCACCTTTCTTTCCTGTGAATTGAACTTAGTGTGATTTTTTAGTACAATAATTTTACTCTTTTACATGCTTCCGCACAACAACCAACCTCTAATAAACAAGTTGCCCAGAACCCCAACTCCTCTAGCAGTTCATAGAGCTACAAGAACAAATGAGAGATCTGAAAGACCAAATGATACAACAACATTTGAGGCAAGAACAATAATGCCAACAATATCAAGAGCACTTTAATTAGAATATTGAAATGATAAAGAGAATCGAAAGCAGGCCAACTCCCTCTCAATTTTAACGGTAGCAAGATGAGGCTGGCTATTCACTTAACGTGCAAGGCCACAAAACTATAACAGACACCCAAGATACTAGCCACGCCTAACCTTTCCACAATAGCAACCTCAAGTCTGGCATAAAGAAATGGATGCACTGAGGTGAGATATCCAAGCTTTAAGCTTTGATGTTGAGGACATGGATGGGGTATACTGCTCCAACAATCCTCTTGCTCCTAACATAGCATTTGTGGATTTACTAGAGAACTTTGAAATCCCCAGGGAAATTTATGAGGGAGATAAAGGCCTAGCTGAACACTTGATGTAGTAAACTGATTACATGAATGTTTTGGGAGCTTCTTATGCCCATAAGTGCAAGGCCTTTGCCACTACTTTGAGAAGAAATGCGAAAAATGGTACTTGCCTCTCTTAGAAGGTTCCATTCATAGCTTTAAGCAGCCGGGTCACCAATTTTTAGGTCACATTTGCGTATGCAGAATGCTTTTGAAAACACCCAATAATCTTTTGGATATCAAGCCGAAACTTGGTGAGCCCTTGCGTGATTATATCAAACATTTTAATACTGCAACCACGAGCACCACCAAGGATTTGACAGATCAGTGGATTGTGGGCGCTGTTATTGTAGGAGTAAGAAACAAGCATTTAAAATATGTGCTCACAAAGAACAAGCTTCAGCATCTAGCTAGTTTGTAAGACAAGGCTTAGAAATATATATGTTGAAAAAGAAGAATGAACTTATCCAACATAGAGCTTCATTTCGGGTATTCTAGTTCATACCGCCAGAGATTAGATCACCCTTCTAGAATGACCTTCCAATAGGGATCAACATAGGACACACCCCAACTTGTGAGTAAGGGGCAACACCATTCTCGCTCTTCTAATTCACCAAGGAATGTTTCATCTCGTTTTGAGTCATAGGATGAACGAAGACGACAAGGGTCGTATAACACACTTACTAGATATACTTCATTGAATTCGTCGCACATGCATTTTAAGTCAAATCAAAGATCAAGGTATTTTAGAAACACCACTACCAATAAAGCCCAACCAATTTTGAGGTTGATGAATGAATAGATGTTATTTTTATGACGATGTAGAACAAAAAACCGAAGATCATATCCCATTGAAAGATGTTATAAAGGAAGCTATCAAGCAAGGTCAACTTAAACAGTTTGTGGGTCAAGACCCTGCCACAAAGGAGGCAAACCTAGGTCAAGCTTTGGTAGACACGATAAAGACGAGGGCAAACAACAGGTAAGAAGAGTGATACACATGAATGTGGGGACAAATGAAGAATGAGCCACTTCCAACACTCATTTGAGGAGTATCACGTCGATAAGCTCAATCATGAAAATGTTGGAATTAGAAGCACCTAGCAGCTAGTATAAGGCATTAACTTGCTGTGCAAGTGTCGAGACTTGCTAAAGAAGAAAGAAGGAAAATTGACAGAATATTAAAGGGAGAAAGAAATCAAGGAAATGGAGCTTTAAAATAGCTGAAATGCTTCTAATATTTCATTACATTACACAAGGATACATTGCCATTACATATATAGGCCATGGTCAATGTGAATTTCAACAAATCATTACCTAAACATACCTAAACATACCTAATCCCACTAGATTTCATAGAAACTTGAAGTAATAACTTGTGGACTTAATCTTGCTGATTTGATCAGCTTTGTCAACATCAAAATGACATAAAATATTAACCTAATATGGTTCAAAATGAACCAGACTAACTTACATTTATATTAGAAACAAAACAAGCTTAGTTCAACAATGGCAGCCTAGCTGGTTCTTTAGGACATCACTTGTACGTTGCATGGGCTGCATGGAGGCCATACTTCAACACTCCTCCTTGGACTCCATGCTGCAAACTCCCAATTTCTTTCTTAATTCATTAAATCTTGTTGTTTTGAGGGCCTTGGTGAAGATGTCTGCAATCTGATTCTCTGAATTGCAATGAATCAGCTCAACTTCTCGAGCTTGCTCCATTTCCCTTATCACATGCAGTTTAATATTGAAATGTTTGGTTCTACCATGGAAAACAGGGTTCTTTGCAATTGCAACAGCTGATTTGTTATCACAATAAATCTCTGTTGCTCCCTCTTGATACAAGTTTAAATCACTAGGATTTTCTTAACCATCTTGTTTGATTAACGACATTTGCCATAGCAACATATTCAACCTGCTTTGTTGGTGAGCTACAAGGTTACGCTTCTTTGAGCACCAAAGAAAGCAGTGTTGATCCAATGGTGAAACCATATCCGGATGTACTCCTCATGTCATCACTTGATCCACCCCAATCACTTGCCTCAGATAACCTTTTAGTTTAAATTTGTTGAGCCTTGTTAAACTTCAATCCATAGCTCAAGGTACCTTTGATGTACCTGAGCACCCTTTTTTCTGCTTGAAGGTGCTGCATATTGCAGCAGTGCATGAATCTCGATAGCATACTAACAACATACATTAAATCAGGTCTAGTAGCTGTTAGATACAATAAGCATCCAATTAGACTTCTGTAGGAGGACTCATCAACCTGCTCATAATCCCCTTGACATGATAACTTCATTCCAACAGCCATTGGTGTGCTTGTTGGTTTGCAATTTTCCATTGAAAATTTGCTTAAGACCTTCTTGGCAAATGCCTGTTGGCTCAAGAAGATTTCTCCTTTGGATTGACTAACCTCCATTCCAAGAAAGTAAGTCATGTGGCCCAAGTCTGACATCTCGAACATCATCTTCATTTTGCTCTTGAAATCTCTTAAGACATTGATGTCTCCTCCTGTAACTAGTAAATCATCAACATAAAGAGATACAATGAGCTGAGTTTCAGCTTCATTCTTCTTAATATATAATGTAGGCTCACTGATGCTCCTTTGAAATCCCAAACTAATGAGATAACTATCAATTCGAGCATACCAAGCTCGAGGAGCTTGCTTCAGACCATATAGGGCCTTTTTAAGCTTATAGACCATGTGCTCTTTGCCTGGCACAGCAAAGCCTTGAGGTTGGTCGATATAGATCTCCTCTTCAAGTAGTCCATTTAGAAATGCTGATTTGACATCGAGTTGGTGTATGGACCATTGCTTTTGTGCTGCCAAAGCAATCAATAATCTGATGGTGTCAAGCCTCGCTACTGGAGCAAAGGTTTCCATGTAGTCCAGGCCATATTTCTGACTAAAACCCTTCACAACCAGCCTTGCTTTAAGCTTGTTCAGTGTCCCATCGCATTTTGCTTGGCACGATAGACCCACTTGACACCTATGACCTTTACGTCTTGTGGCTTATCAACTAAATCCGTGTTTGATTCTTCTCGATCATCTTCATTTCTTCTTCCATTGCAGCCTTCCAGCCCTTGTGTGCTTCAGCTTCTTCAAAGTTTGTTGGCTCCATTATGGCCACTTGAGCCCTTTCATAAACATCAATCAATGACCTAGTCCCTCTGACTGGGACATCATCTATGTCCATTTCTGGATCAGCATGCTCAGGTTCTATCTGACCTGCCACAAGTTCTTCTGAAGTCTCCATTGGTTGATTCTTTTCCCAATTCCAGTAGGCCTTCTCATCAAAGACCACATCCCTGCTCACTTGAATTTTCATTGTGGTTGGTTCTATGATCCTATAGCCTTTTTTGACTGAGCTATACCCAACCAAAACACCGGTTGTGATCTCTTAGACGACTTGTCTCTCTTAGTCTTTGGAACTTGAGCATAACAAAGGCATCCAAAAACTTTCAGATGAGCCAATGATGGCTTGAATCCATACCAAGCTTCAAAGGGTGTCTTGTGAGCTAATGCCTTTGTTGGAAGTCTGTTTTGGAGATAAGCAGAAGTGTTGGCTGCTTCAGCCCACATTGCCTTGGGCATATTCTTTTCAAATAGAAGACACCTGGCCATATCGAAAGCGGACTTCTATTCTTTCTTTCACTTACACCATTTTGTTGGGGTGTATAGACATTGGTGAGTTGGTGTTTGATGCGAGAATCATTGCATATTGCTTGGGCCGAGTTGAAATATATTCATTTCCATTATCGACGATAGTCTTTAACTTGCAACTGTTTGAGTTTACTTTGAACTTTGAACTTCATGAACACTTGAGAAACTTGATTTGTGTTTTAAAAATAAACCCAATGAATCTTGAATAATCATCAATAAAAAGTACAAAGTACTGTTTCCACTAAGCGATTACATCTTCATGGGGCCACATACATACATGTGAACAAGTTCAAGCTTTTCTGCTTTCTCCGGGCTTGGTTCGAGGAAAAGGTAGCTGGCTTGTTTTCCAAGTGACACACTTCACAAACTCCTTGATCGGTCGGTGTGTTGGTGAAGTTTTCAACTAAGCTTTCATTTATCATCTTGGACATGGATTTAAAGTTAACATGTCCAAGTCTTTGATCTCTGACTTGGTGTCTTGATTGAAGCGACATATCTTTGAGTCCATGTGGTTTGTCGATCAACTACAAAACTCTTGTCGGTCATTGTGACCGTCATAAGTTTAGAGCCATAAGGTCACCGATTTTGCACTCCTTGCCCTCGAACACAACAAAGTAGCCCTTTTCTAGCAATTGTGCAATACTCGGTGGGTTTCTATCTATTTCGTACTAGTAACACATTGGTCACTAGCTTACTGCCTGTTGATGTGTATATTAACACATCACCTTTACCTACTGCATGAATGAAGTGACCATTTCCCACTTTGACTTTAGCTTTAAAACTTCTATCTATTGTCTTGAATATAGTAGGGTCAGGTGTCATATGATTCGTGCAGCCACTGTCCAAGAGCCATCCTTGGTAGTTTTTGTTTTTCAATTTGAGCATGAGGCGCAAAGACTTGCTCTTCATTGTCACTCCTTCTACGACCACTTGAGCCTCAGCTTTTGGTTGTTGGTTTGGTGTCTGCCTCGGTTTGCCTTTTGCTTTGCAAACTCTTTCAACATGACCCTTCTTCTTGCAGTATTGGCATCCTGCATCTGGCTTGAACCAGCATTTATCCTCAGGATGGCCAGGTCTCTTGCAAAATCTGCAAAGCGATCATTGGTCCTTGTAGCATCGGGCTTAGGCTGTTTTCCGTGTCTTCTTGCCTTTGTAGGCGGTGTTGGATGAGGAAGTCCGGCTTTAACTTGAAAGCACCTTCTTGGTGCTCCTCATTCTGCTTGCCCTTCTTTGCTCTTGAGCATAAAGGGCATTAATTAACTCGGTCAGTGATGCTTGAGAGATCCACTGAGTCTTCAAGGAGGATATTTTTGCTTCATACCTTTTAGGTAAGGTCGATAACACTTTCTCCACTATCCTTGCTTCACTAAACCGCTCTCCTAGGAGCCTTATCTTTTTTACAACACCATTATCTGTCTGAGTATTGTTTCTGATCTCCTCTTCTTTCATCTTTAAATTCTCAAGTCCTCCTAAGATTCAAGAGCTGCTGCTGTCTGGTTCTTTCAGTGCCTTGGAATTCTTCCTTGAGCTTGTCCCAGGCCTGCTTTGGAGTCTCACAGGCCATAATTCTTGTAAAGATGACATCCGAGACACAGTTTTGGATGCAGGACATAGCCTTGTGCTTCTTGGTCTTCTCCTCAGCATGTTGTCTCATTTGAGCCACAGTTGGATTGGCTCGTAGAGGTTCTGGTTCAACATCAGTGGTGACAACCTCCCATAAGTCAAAGGCTTGCAGGTAAGTTTTCATCTTAACCTGCCATATGTGAAAGCTTTCTCCATTAAAAACTGGAGGTGCAGCAGGTGAGAAGCTTGATGTAGCCATTGAACTTTAAGTTTATCAGCAACAGGTCCTCCAAGAATGAAGCTCTAGATACCAATTGTTGGAATTAGAAGCACCTAGCAGCTAGTATAAGGCATTAACTTGCTGTGCAAGTGTCGAGACTTGCTAAAGAAGAAAGAAGGAAAATTGACAGAATATTAAAGGGAGAAAGAAATCAAGGAAATGGAGCTTTAAAATAGCTGAAATGCTTCTAATATTTCATTACATTACACAAGGATACATTGCCATTACATATATAGGCCATGGTCAATGTGAATTTCAACAAATCATTACCTAAACATACCTAAACATACCTAATCCCACTAGATTTCATAGAAACTTGAAGTAATAACTTGTGGACTTAATCTTGCTGATTTGATCAGCTTTGTCAACATCAAAATGACATAAAATATTAACCTAATATGGTTCAAAATGAACCAGACTAAGTTACATTTATATTAGAAACAAAACAAGCTTAGTTCAACAATGGCAGCCTAGCTGGTTCTTTAGGACATCACTTGTACGTTGCATGGGCTGCATGGAGGCCATACTTCAACAGAAAAGACCTCCCCAGACGGATAAATGGCAGGTTAACTTTACTAAGGTGGATGAATGTACAAATATATAAAAAAAGGAAAAAGAGAAGGTCTAAGAATAGATTATTATTTGAATTTGTGCGTCCTACGTACATACACAAAATAGATTATTTATTTTTAAATATTTCTATAAAAATAAGTATCTTAATATTAACCTTTGAAAGTGATTGTGCGGATACAATTATTTTCTTTTAAATTTTGTTCTAAAAAGGAAAAACTATATCAACTTCTATCGGATTTTTCTTCTCTTCCAAACATTCATTAATTGTAAGGCAGACCTTATAAGGTTAGCTTCTTCATTTAATTTCTTTGGTGTATAATTCTATCTGGGTTTTGTTGTTTGCATGCAGAGATTTCCATTTTCTTGTGATTGTTTTGAATGCATTGAAGAGACACGTCTTTTTTGCATGTAGGTATTGATAATTTTATTGGAATTTTGGTCGTGGGTTTTGTAAATTTATGTGTCCTTTTGCTTTAAGTTTCTATTTGATCTGTGGTTTAATGTGTTGTTTCTATGGCTTTGGTTAATTGTCTTCTTCTTCCTATTTATTTATTTATGTTAATTCAAGGTGTAGGTATCTTGGATTGGAGTGAAGCTTCTGTATTTGTTTGATTGATTGCAAGGAATTTAATTTTAATAAAGTGGCTTAATTTGATGAGCATCATGTCAATGGCAACTTCTGAGGGTGTTCTGCAAGTTTTATCTGGGGCTGCCCCTCGGTTTTTAAGTAGTGATCTGGGTTCTAGCAATTCGGATTTAGCATTGTATTCTAAATGCCACTTTAAATCTGTGAAGAAAAAAGGCTCAAGGTATTTCAAATCTCTCAAGTGTTCGAGTATGATTAGATGCCATACTGGAAATTATAGCTATAGGCGATTAGTTGGCGGTTTCAATCGGAATGCAGCAATTAACAGATTGAGGCTTCTTGGCTGCAAATGCCAGCAGGCTGACCATGGGAGCGGAGTAGGTATGGATGAAGGAAATGGGGCTCGGTTTGTGGATAATGCGAATGAATCGAATCTTAGTGGTTCAATGAACTCGCAAAAAAAGTTGGAGTTTGAGGATTCTGAGCGGTTGAAGAGGGAAAAAGAAATGTTGGCATCAGCTGGAACAGGCACAACTACCTTTTACAAGTCTGGTATAGATTCCATTGAGGATGAAGCATGGTCGCTATTACGAGATTCTATGGTTTACTATTGTGGCAGCCCTATTGGAACAATCGCTGCCAATGATCCCACTGATTCCGGTGTGTTGAATTATGATCAAGTCTTTATTCGTGATTTTATACCTTCTGGTATTGCACTTCTACTAAAAGGAGAGTATGACATTGTTAAGAACTTCATACTCCATACGCTTCAGTTACAGGTAAATTCACTTGCAATAACATGATCACGTAGACAATTTCTGATGGTATTTTTTGTTTTCGTAGATCTCTCAAATGTTTTAATTATTTTTTTCCCTCACTTGTATCCTATACAAATAAGACTATGCATCTTAGCTGCGTATATTTGGGAGCAAAATGACAATATGTGCTAGCAAGTTATGGTCCTAGGTCAGCCAACACCTGATATTATGGCTGCTGTTTTTCACATGTTCATTTTTTTCTCTTTAAGTTTATTTGGAAAGTTCTGTTATTTTGTTGACATTGAACTTATATCTAGAGGCATTTTTACTATGCTATTCAGGTTAAAGAACAAAATAGTAATTTCGAGCTACTCTGCCAGTGCAAAAACTGGGTTTTGTTTTTTTTTAAATTTCATGATGAATAATTCATCAAGAATTTCACTTTCCTTAATAGTGACATAGTCATTGCTGGTAAACATCCTCAAGTGGTTTACATCTGAATGCTTTGTCACCCTGCTGATTACCTTTATAGTTGACAACAGATACATTCTAGAAATAATTAAAATGAGTATGACCGTGGATTTAAATATGTCAACAACTATGATTGTGGAATCTTTTAACAGATAGCATATTCGATAGATTTAAAGGACTCTTCACAAATGATCACGCTTTGGAATTTGGATATGGTCTTAAATATAGTATGGAAAATGTTATCTATGTAGTTTAATGAACTGTTCTTTGTAATGATAACTAATTTAAATTGTTGGTTTCACATGTCCACCTGCAACTACTCTTCTATGTCAATCAAATTGATAAGTGGGATTAGATTTCCTTTTCATTTGTGCACGTGCTTTTCTGGTAATGCATCTGGATCTATGAAATTCGGAAAAATTGCATATAAAATGGTTTAAACTGTATGTCCTACAGTTATATAAGCTTCCTGCTTTTTCTTTTGCTATTTGATATTATATGCTTACTCATATTGCAGAGTTGGGAAAAAACAATGGACTGTCATAGCCCTGGCCAGGGATTGATGCCTGCAAGTTTTAAAGTGCGTTCAGCTCCTCTTGATGGTGATGATTCGGTAACCGTGGAGGTATTGGATCCTGACTTTGGAGAGGCAGCTATTGGTCGTGTTGCTCCTGTTGACTCTGGTACAAAATTTTAGTCTGAAAGAGGGCTTCTATTTTCTATTTATGCATTGGAATGGTTTCGGAATTCTTTTGTAACTACCATTTTCATTTTGAAGGATTGTGGTGGATTATATTATTACGTGCATATGGAAAATGCTCGGGTGATCTTTCGCTTCAGGATAGAATTGATGTTCAAACTGGAATCAGGATGATTCTGCGACTATGTCTTGCTGATGGTTTTGATATGTTCCCTACGTTATTGGTTACAGATGGTTCTTGTATGATAGATCGACGCATGGGAATTCATGGACACCCCCTGGAAATTCAGGTAAATGACAATATCTGATTGCAAAGATCAATTACAGAAGCTTTTTTTGGTTGTTGCTATTGCTAGTTGTATTTTTCTTCCTAAAAAAGATTAAGGGTATGATAAAAATGAAAAAGACATGAGTATAAATTTGGCTCTTGAAGTATGCAGCCTAAGTCACTTAGACCATATATATATATATATATATCGGTCAATTTGACCATCATTCCATCATTTTTGTCAAAATTGTATGAATTTAATAGAAATTGGTCACTTGCAAGTTGCAAGCATATGAATAACAATTTCATTAGTTTAGGCCATTTTGCCTGAAATTAACCAGAATTAGGCAAAATATTTATCAAAAATTGACAAAAGTCTAATAGCTTCATCAACTAAAGCTAAATTGACTGAAAATAATAGCATCGGGACTAAATTGACCAGAACTAATAGTATGAGCCAAATTGACCCAAGTAAAAGAATAAGGACCAAAATGATGTAATTTCCATAGTTTGAGGGACAATTTATAGTTATGCCAAAGAAAATTTGTAGTTAATTAGTTTTCATGGTATGTTATGCTCACTCTCAAACGTATAGAGAGGAAAATCTATGAAGTAAGTAAATGACTTGAATCGTGATCTTTTCCACCTATTTCGTAATTTATGGAACTTGCATATATGGATAGGGAAATGAGGTAAAAAGATAAGAAACAGAAATTAACGGTCTGTTTTGCAGTGAGCAATCTCATCAACCTTGTCAACTTTGATGGCATTCTCATTCTGTTATTTTGAGAAACATGTCCTTCAAAATTTGTTTGAAGAATTACCATATACATGGCTTTTCTTTGATTGATGCAACAAGGGGGTTGAGTTTATTGATATAGTTTGTTACATGTTTCATGCATAAGGAATTTAAGCCTAGTGGCCATGTTTATTTGCAAAAAGTCCGAAGCTGACCTTGTGAATTTTTTTTTTTTTTTGCATCCGTTTAGTCACTTTTCTTTTCAGCATTATTAAGTGCACGAGAAATGCTTACTCCAGAGGATGGATCAGATGATCTTACTCGAGCACTGAATAATCGTCTGATTGCTTTGTCATTTCATATCAGAGAATATTATTGGATTGATTTGGCAAAAATTAATGAGATTTACCGTTACAAGACTGAAGAGTATTCGTTTGATGCTGTTAATAAGTTCAATATTTATCCGGATCAAATTTCTCCTTGGTTGGTAGAGTGGATGCCTCATAAAGGAGGTTACCTGATTGGCAACTTACAACCAGCTCACATGGACTTCAGATTCTTTTCTCTAGGAAATTTTTGGGCTATTGTCAGTGGTCTTGCAACAACTAACCAGTCACATGCTATATTAGATCTTATTGAAGCTAAATGGGCAGATTTGGTGGCTGAAATGCCATTTAAGATCTGTTATCCTGCTCTTGAAGGTCGGGAGTGGCAAATCATTACAGGCTGTGATCCCAAGAACACGTAATATATCTAACCTTAAATATAATAAGTTTTCTTATTTTTCGTTTGATATTAGTATCTTAATTATTTGTTTTTAATGTAGGCCTTGGTCCTATCACAATGCTGGTTCTTGGCCGACTTTACTATGGCAGGTTAGCATGGTGGCATCCTTTAATTTCTCTAAATTGCATTGTTAATAGCTGGATCTTAGGTTTGCCTTTGAAATCTCTAGATTTTGAGAATGTTTGCTCTAGATTTTGCTCTTAATGATTGAACGGGCCTGCTAATCTGGGATGCTTACACTTACCTAAGTAATTTTTTATGAATATCTGAGGACCCGGGGGGGGGGGGTGATGCTGATGACAGTTGCATTCTTTAACCGTACATATCCATACATGAAAATTGTAGATGGAGGAAGTTTGCATATCCATAAATATATCCATATTTTTTGATTTTAGATGAATATCCAAAATATTGTAGATGTGGTGGACATTTGCATTCCTTAACCATGCATATCTTATAATTTGCTTATCGAAGAGGTTGCTTTCGAGCATAAGCTTGGCAATCAAAGTATGAAATGCTTAAATATGAATCCCTATCGAGCAGCTCACAGTCGCATGCATAAAGATGAATAGACCAGAAATTGCGGGAAAAGCTGTTGCAGTTGCCGAGAAACGTATATCAAGCGACAAATGGCCCGAATACTATGATACTAAAAAAGCAAGGTTCATCGGGAAACAAGCACGCCTGTTTCAGACCTGGTCTATTGCGGGATTTCTGGTGGCAAAACTTCTGCTTGCAGACCCAAATGCAGCTAAAATGTTGACAACCGAAGAGGATTCTGAACTTGTCAATGCCTTCTCTAGCTTGGTCTGTGGTAACCCAAGAAGAAAACGTGGTCCCAAGACATACATAGTATGAGTTCCGAGTATTTGTGTTCATACCTGATTTATGTTACATTTATCGTCTCTAATGGCCATAATTCATAATTGGCTGTTCAAAGATCCTTATATGTTTATTTATTTGATTAGGTAAAGCCTAATTGATACAATAACCCTATACATGTATCATAATATTTATATGTAAAGATTGTTTCTGTGACTTAGGACACTAGGTAGTATTCAAATGTATTGTCAATACTCCTATCGACTATCGGAACGCTTCATCTTTCCTACTGTTATGTATATAGTGAATCTATCAAGGATTTAATTGTAAATCATAGAATATTTGCATCTATATACATCATCGTAACAATGGTGTTCATGTTTTCTGTTATATTTTGATCGGTGTCTTTTGATTATTTTTGTGCATCCTTTTTCGAGATTTTATGTTGCAAATTTGCAAATTTTGTGGTTTATTTGAAAAACAAATTCAGTAAGGAGCACTTGAAAGAAGTTTAGTGCTTGAATACATGTAAACTTTTACCTTTGGTGAGAGTCACTTTGTTAGTGTTTGAATATTCAAAGTGAATTGATGTCCAATTTTTCCAATTCAGAAGTCAAGTTATGGGTTGCTCAAATGAAAACTATCCACAGTTTGGTTGGTGCAATGACGAAGATGAGATGAAATTGGCTGTTGATTCGGAGTTGTAATTGGTGTAATTGAATTTAGGACTTGGATATTGTTTGGAGGTGTGTCCTCCGCCTCAACAATTGTAACAAGTGAGGGTGGAAGGCCTGGTATTAGGGGGAGTGGAACACCCATGACCGTAAGTAGATTGATAGGCGCCTTAGGTCTATTTTCAAGGCCTTTGCATTGTGTGCCACCAGTAGCATTTTAGCCAGCAGTATAGTGAGCAATGGCAGGAGGATAGAAACTAACCTTGTTTCAATATTGCATGTGAAAGGCATGTAATGTGGGCCAAGACCGCATATGATCAATAAGATCATCCTCAGAGATGGCAGCATCTAGTACAACAAGCTGATCAAACAAACGCTTTGGCAAAATCCATGAAAGTGGAAATGGAGTCGTAGTCTCAAGACAAAGCATAAAGAGCTTCTTTTTTTTAAGTGCGAACTTGAGCTTGAACCTAAAATATAAGACTAAGTTGTTGAAAATGGCCAACCATCTCTTTGTTACATTTTGGTTAAGTGCATGCGACTTGCATATTGTTCTCTGACACTAATGCTTCTTTATTCTGACAAGGTTTTTATTTAGTTGCAATGTAATTTAGTTTAGTTGAAAATGAACTTAGTTGTTGATGTTTTGATGGGTTTAGGTGATGATTGAGCTGATAAGTCGACTTATTCATGTGTACAAGCAATGTTTTACAAGTTACTAGGCTACTTAGTGGTAGTATAGGTAGTATTTGGTAAAGTATTTGGCTATAAATGTATTGCTTTTCTAGTTGAATGAATGAGCAAAATGAGTGAAGCCATAAGCTCCCTTTTGCACATTTGTGAGCAAGTAAAATATCATCTTGCCTTGTTACGTGTTCTTTGTTTTCTTCTTTTATTCTTGCCAATGTTCCAACAATTGGTATCATGAGCCTAAGTCTTAAGGGCCATTGATTTTGCTTCATTGCTTGTTAAAAGAAGTTGTCAAAGCATGGCATCAAGGATCGCTTGAAGAGAAGACAACATCACTCAACCTTAAGAGACTCCCAAACAAGCTTGAATAAAATTTGAAGGAGGAGTTTCACGGAAAGTATGTGAGCTTTCCAATGTGCAAGTGCAAGTTCACAAGATGTCAAAGCTGCAAGCTTAGCTAGAAGTGCAAGCTATGAGCTCATCAAAAGGTGCAAGCCACTAGATAGTTGCGAGCACGATAAAGACACTGTTGAAGACAGTAAGCAAAATGCGAGCACATCAAAGGTGCAAGCTCGACCTAGTCTGAGCGAGTTGAAGACACTGTTGAAGACAATGAAGCAAAAATCGAGCTCATCAAAGGTGCAAGCTCGACCTAGTCTGACGAGTTGAAGACACTGTTGAAGGCAGTAAGCAAAAATGTGAGCTCATCAAAGGTGCAAGCTCACCTAGTCTGAGCAGCAAAGTGCAAGCCAAAAATGGTAGATTGGAGCAAGCAAACTATACTGCAAGCTATATATGCAAGAAGAAACAGGATGACAATGAACAAGGGAACAAGGCAAGTTGCCAACCAAGGCTATAAAGGAGGAGAAGACTCCATTTGCCAAGGTTGAAAATGAAGTGCTTGTGCGGGCCGACTTGAAACATAGCATCTAAGGACTGCCAAGTTCAAAAACTTGAGGAATGATTGGTGTTTGCGGCATGGAGTCCAATGAGGAGTGTTGAAAATGGCCAACCATCTTGTTACATTTTGGTTAAGTGCATGCGACTTGCATATTGTTGTCTGACACTAATGCTTCTTTATTCTGACAAGGTTTTATTTAGTTGCAATGTAATTTAGTTTAGTTGAAAATAAACTTAGTTGTTGATGTTTTGATGGGTTTAGGTGATGATTGAGCTGATAAGTCGACTTATTCATGTGTACAAGCAATGTTTTACAAGTTACTAGGCTACTTAGTGGTAGTAGGTAGTATTTGGTAAAGTATTTGGCAATAAATGTATTGCTTTTCTATTTGAATGAATGAGCAAAATGAGCTGAAGCCATAAGCTCCCTTGCTGCACATTTGTGAGCAAGTAAAATATCATACTGCCTTGTTCTGTGTTCTTTGTTTTCTTCTTTTGTTGCTGCCAATGTTCCAACATAAGCAACATAGACAATGGTAGCACCAACAACTTGAGAGAGAATAGTTTCAAAAGAGAGCTAAGGATCCAACTGAACACCATTTGATCCTTGATGTACCAAGTTATGTATTCAGGATTTGGTGCATTGTCAAGTTCTTTGGTGGAGGTTTGGAGCCATCAATTTAATGAATTGTCGGGAGCAAAAAAAAAAAAAAAGAAGGTGATTTGAAAGAGTAGGTTTAATTGTTATTTGATTGTGTGATAAAGGGAAAGACATAAGAGAGGAAGAAGAAAAAAATGATGATTGGGAGGTAATGAGAATGATTTAAATATGAAATTCTTAAACCGTTGTTGGTAATTTAAACTAAATGCTTGGAATGAGTGATAGGAAAATTGGCACCTCTTTGGCACCAAATTAGAAAACAGTAAACAAATAGAAAACATAGGAATTGTTTACGCAGTTTGATTTTCCTATGTTTGTAGAACCTAACTCAGTGAGAAATATCCACTATCTTCAACAGTTACAAGAAGCGAATCTAACCTATCACACACCCGTGGCAATTCTCCTAACTTTTGAACCTTGATGATCAATACTCCCACCAATAAGTTTAACCCTGTGAACTCAACAAGTAAAATCACAATACAAACAGTTTTACTATCAATTTGCACTCTAAAAATAGTTCATAAATTAAACAAGATTAGTTCTTAAACTCTCATACAATAACCATTACAAGTTTATTCGTTAAATAGATTATGTTGAGACTTGCTAACATAAAAGATCTATCACAATCCAATTAAAATAGTAATAAGACAATCTCCTTACAATATAATGATAGCAAATAATACAAACGTGGACTCTTGGCAACTAATCCCATAGAGTTATAATCCAAATGTCCATGTTCTAAAGGATTGACTTGGGTGAATTGATTCGATCCAATCTTTAGTATATGAGTTTCTCAAGTAATATGATCTTCATTATTGGGCTAGATATCTTTCAAATATTTAGTATAACCATTCAAACCTTTCAATAAATTGTCAATACTCAAATATGAAAACTGTCAATAAACAGCTCTAATGTTAGGGAAGTGAGCACTTCCCTGACACTCAATGTTCATGCTGTTGAGCATAACTCTTGTCATTTCCTTCACGGTTATATTCTTGCGTTCTACTACCTCATTTTGTTGAAGGTTTTAAAAGCTAAGAACTTGTGTTTTATCTCTTCCTCATCACAGAATTGTCTAAACTCTTCATTCTCAAACTCACACTCATGATCACTGCGTATCCTTCTTATTACTCCAATAAGTTTACCCTGCTGTTCATTCATAAGCCTTTGCACAATTGTTTAAAGTCATCAAATGCATCAGATTTCTCTTTAAAGAACCTTACCTAAGTAAACTTGGATTAGTCATCAAAGCAAATAGGGACATATCTTTTTTCTCCAAGGCTTTCTATTTGAACAAGACTAAATAGATCAATGTGCAAGAGCTCAAGAGGAGCTTTGGTCTGTATGTGAGTCAATTTTTTGTGCTTTTCCCTGTGTTGTTTGCCTTTCACACAACTGCTGCAAACTTTAGGGTTGTCTTTTTAAGTTCAGGAATGCCTCGAACAACCTCGTATCTAACTAGCCTTTGCAATCCCTTAAATTGAAAGTGACCAAGTTTCTCATCCCACAATTCCATGTCTATGTTGTAGTTGTCACATCCCAAAAAATTAGGGTTAGAAGGAATGGGAATAAAAAATAATTAGATTTTAAAGTAAAAAAGAATAGGGTGAGCTAACTTAAAATTCCTTAAAAATTATTGTAGTTACAAGAATAGACCACTAGGCTTAATGATAAGGTGTTAAGGAAGCTGAGGACCTAAGTTTAAACCTCCTAAATTACACTCATTTGCTGATTTTTTTTTTTTTTTTCATTTCCATGTTTGACCATAACCTTTAAAAACAATTTCTTGAAGGCTTATGTGAAGAATGAGTCTCTTGATTCAAAGATAAAACCTTAGCTTTCCCTTAGGTCCCAAGTTTGAAACCTTTTGTATACCTTTAGTTAAAATATTTTTATTTTCTTACTTTACACCATAAAGAATCAAATTTTCAAACCAACCCAAATCGAAAACTTTATTTTTAATTTAGTCCTTAATTTAAATCAATCTTAATTCTAAAATTAATTCCTAATCCCATTTCAATTAGGGAAAAAGAGTTTTATAAATAACCAATCTTTTCAAACACTAGAATTTTTATTTTGAGAATTTTTCAAGAAAAACTCCCAAATTTCTTTCTTTTCTTCTCCATTGCCAAATCAATTTTCAACCAAAGATTTCAAGGTTTTCAAATTTGTCCCCCTCCTCCTAGTAAATTGTCACTTTAAGGTTTTGTGCCTTCAATTAGGTGTGGGATCTAAACTTAAATCTTTGTATATGATTAAACAATTGAAGTGGCAAAAAGTAAGGTAATTTGTTATGCGAACCCCCATGTATGCGAACCCATGTATGCGCCCATATATGCGCCCATGTATGCGAACCCTTATGTATGCAAACCCTAGGTGAACTAGTAAGAGAACCTCCATATGAACTATCATGCGAACCCTTACATAAATTGTTGTACATGCAAACTCTATTAGGCAAACTGTAGTTGAAATGTGAGAACCCTAGGTTCGAACCCTTACATAAATTATTATACATGCGAACTTTGTAATTAATTGATAAGTGAACTATAGCCTATATGTGTGAAGTCTAGATGAAGTATTATACGAACCTATATGAATTATTATGCAAACCCTAGATGAAGTACTATGCGAACCTATATGAATTGTTATGCGAACCCTTATGCTAACTATATTGCGAACCCCTAGAGCATGATATGCAAACCCTTAAGGGAATATATGCGAACCTTTAGTACATGTAGGCAATCCCTTGGTGAATATGTATGTGAACCCTTTATACGAACGCTCATGTTATATAGTATGTGTGAACCCTATATGTGCAGATCTCATATGTGCGAACCTCCTATGATTTAGTGTGCGAACCTTATAAATGAACCCATATGCAAAATCTTATATGATTTAGTATGTGATCTTTTAGTATATATTTATGAGAATTCTATATGAAATATTATGCGAACCCTATATGTGCAAACCTTGTATGTGTGAACCCTCTATACATGTGAACCTATTATGTATGTGGTAGTCGAACTAAGCATGTTAATTTGCATGAAGAAACTGTATATGTGAAATGGTTTTTAGTTCGCATAAAGTAATTGCATATGTGAAATTGATATGAAATAATTGCATAAATACATGCCAACTATTGTTAGTATGAAAATCCATACACCGTATTGAAAGGTAAATGTAGTTGATAAGCATAGTAATTAATTATTGATTGATAAATAGCATAACATGTTGAATTTGTGTGAATGGTTACATGAAATTAGGAATAGAGGACAGAGGAGTTCCATAGGAGAAAGTGGCAAATCAAGTCCACGCCAAAAGTTAGTACTGCACGAAGTAGGCGACAATGCCATCGAAATCGAGTAAATCAGGATGATAGTTTAAAATGTCATCAAAACCGGGCAACTAGGATGGTAAGTTATTGTAGCAAAAGTCATTGTCATGGATGATAAGTGAACAGCCATTGTCACCAAAAAAAAAATCCAGGATGGTCAGTTATCGATATGGGTTTTAGAGTGCCAAGCGATGCTTGAGGGCAGATAGGATGGACGGTTGTGAATTTAAAATTCATAATCGCATCGCATCATGAACATAATCTGTACACGCACTGTATTACTGAATGTTCCATACATTATGCTTAATTGCTATGTTGCTATAAATTGAATTCTTTATTGTTTGTATGATTATTTATAATGATTTAAAATTAGACTCACACTGAGCTGTCATAAGCTCACTCTCCATTTTCTTACCTCTCAGGTAACATAGAAAACCAGGGCGCAGAATGACATTAGAGAAACCTCGGGCTAGCAGCTCGTTTTTCTTTTATTATTGTTTTAAAGTTTCCATTAAATCTTTCCTTAATCGTTTTTGGGTTGTAATTTTTATCTATTTCTTGCTTTTTCACCTTAGGCTTGGGATTGTTTATTTTAATAATTTTAAGCATGATACTTAGTTAATACTCTGATAATTGCATGCTATGTAGTTTAGAAAACTATTATTCTTCTTATTATTTTCCGCTGCTTTGCAAAATATATAAATATTTGAAAGTCATTTTAAACTTTAACCGTTTTTCTCAAAAAGAAAACTTCACCTTAATGATTTTGTAATTGATTAAATAAGTAAAGTTAGTTTAAATAATGAATGTTTTTCTAAACAAAAAGAGTGGTTTTCATACAAACCAGCTCAAGCAAAAGAATGTCTTTATTGGGTCACTTCAGTGATCAATGTAATGCCTTTGACTTAACCTAGTATGAGTCGGGGTGTTATAGTATCAATTATCAAAGGTACGACCTCCTTCCATGATCACTTCATCAATTTTTTTAGTGACAATGCACTTGTTCTTAGTAAAATTAACCAACATACCTTGATCACAAAGTTGACTAATACTTACTAGATTAGTCTTGAGATCATCTGCATGCAACACATTCTTCAAATGAGGCATGCCTAGAACATTCAAGGTATGTTGGAACATTCAAATTTGTTTGGGGTATGATAGAAAAGTGTAGAATTTTGCTTTTGTCTGTATTGAAGACTTGGTCAATAAAAACATTTGATTTTGTATAATAATTGATGATTAAATTCGTGTTTTTATATATAATATTTATTTTTATTTATAACCTTTATTTATTTTTTAAAATTATTATAATAATTATATTAATTAAATTAAAACACAATCAAACATAGATTTGAAGAACATTTAATCTCAAATAGATGATTGAGAAATAACAAATGGAAAAAATTAAGTAGAAGGAAAGCCAAGAAGTAGATAACTACGTTTCATTACAGGACAACAATTGCCAAAATCGTAAAATATTAGAAGCATCAAAACATTTTGGCAATTGTTGTCATGTAATGAAACATAGTTGTCTCTACATAAAAACTCATTTACGGATCGAAAACTTGCGACGTATATAAATTTATAAGTAATAGAAATATTATTATCGCGTACTTTTTCAATATTTGGTAATTATTTTAATCTTAAATATTTGGAAACTTTTTAGTGTTTATTTTTTATTTATAAAATTAAAAATTGAGACCTTGGGTAAAAAATTGTATAAAAATAAATAAAGTTTTGATTGAAATGTTAAAATTAAAATATTAAAAATTATGGCCTTCGATATTATTAATAAAATTGTTTTGGTTTAGAAAAAATTTTGACTTTTAGATTCAAATCTCGTCATGTTTACATTTTCTCTATTTCATATAAAAGGTTTTTCTATATTTCATATAAAAGTAAATTTATTGATGAGTGACATCAACTCAATCCAACATAATTAATTAATTTATTTGTAAAAAAACTTGGATGATATTATATGCAATAATAATCTTTAAAAAATGTTAACTTTATACATACAATACGGTTAAATAAATTGACAATTTCCTAACTTAAACTAGTCTAAAAGGCCAATAATGGTTAGCCCTGCTCATGGGTTATGCCACCCGTCTAGACCTGATGCCCCACTCAAAAAATGAGAGGGTTTGGACAAAGATATGAGACACGAAAAATGGGCTCGAGTAAAATTTAAACATGTTTTCTATATGGGTTAGGCCTTGTGCAAAATAATTATATTAATTATATATGTTAAATAATAACTACATATATTTATATTAAATCGCTAACACAATAATAATTAAACTCATTACCAACAAAACCTTAAAAAGAAATCATTTCCATATAAAATTTTAAAATTTATATTTAATACAACCTATCGTTTATTATATTTATTTGTGTTTTTAATATAATAAAACATTTATTATATTTATATTAGTGTTTTTAATATATTTTTAATATGTTAGAAAACTTTTATTTTAACGTTCTTTTAGTGCATTCAAGGTACTATATTTTTTAAAAGTTTATTGTTAAATAAAAATTAATTTAAAAAATCAAATATAAGCGAGTCAAGCCCGAGTTTACCTTTCTTAAATTGGTTCGAGCTTAGAAAAAAATAATCCCATTTTTCAGGCCGAACCGAGCTTGGGCTTAAAAAATTGATCTAGATACCTTGTATGATCCCGATCTGACCACTTCCATGAGCACCTCTAATAATCTGAGAAATTAAGTTATGGACCCTTCCCACCACATCACCAATGGTCCATTTCCAATTATTTAATGGCATTTCAGTAATTTTTCTATGTCATTAACACATAATTTTGGTAATTTTTTTACTTTGAACCCCAAACCCAAAACCATGAACCTTAAACTCTGAACCACGAATTCGAACCCTAAATCTTTAACTTGGGTTTCAAAGTCTGAGTTCGAAGTTTAGAGTTTAGAGTTTAAAATTCAGGATTTGAGTTTGAGGTTCAACGTTTATTGTTCAAGTTTGGGGTTTTGAGTTCGGGGTAAAAAAATTACCAAAATTATATGTCAATGACATGAAAAATTCTGAAATATCATTAAATAATTAAAAAAACCATAAATGATATAATAGAAAGGATCTATAAAATAATTTCTCCTTTTGATATTTCTCCAATATAATAACAAAGATCATTATTAAAAAATAGAAGGTGGAGTAGATATATATATAGTTGTATTTATCCTGCAATTTTGTCTTATTACTTTTGTCTGGGATATAAATATCTTATTTATAATTAAATTGATTTAGTCATTTATTGGTTTTAAAATTTATTCAATAATTATATGCCACTTTCAACTGCCTTTTTTCATTATTATTTGCTAAATTTAAATTTAAATCTGTCATTTATTTTTTGGCATTCTCATGTATACACCCATATTTGAAAGCTACACATGACATGAGGATTTGGAAAACTTTGACTAAATGCCTCTTTTAACTTATTGCTCTGGGCTGGATAATTAAAAATGTTTCCCTTTTTTTTATTAATACATTTACAACTAATTTTATTTATTTTAGTTTGTCGGATCGAGTCAATACAAAATTTTATATTCATTTTTTAGAGTTCAGAGTTTAGGTAGGGGCAAAGCTAGAACAATTTTTTAGGAGGCCAAATGAAATTTTAATTTTTTTATAGTCTATATCTTTATAATTTTTAAAGGATGAAATCAAATTTTTATAATTTTAGGGGGTGAAAGTGCAATTTTATTTTTACTAATTTAATTTTTTTAAAGTTAAGGACTTAAATAACAATTTTACATTTTAGGGGCCGAGGCCATTGCCAATCCCCCTAAATTTGCCATTGAATTTAGGGTCGGGTCAATGAAAGAAAAAAATTAATTTGCTCAAAACGAAAAAAAATATAGGGATCAATTGTATAAGTTAACCTAAAATTTTCATTTGAAATGATGATTTAACTTGTCACGTTAGTTTACCGTTTCACCGTTAACGGTAATTAACGCTCAGTGACTAAAATGTAACATTTCAAACAGAAGTGACTAAAATATAACCTGAGGGAAACAAAAGTGAATATTTTGGTAGTTTACCCTTTAATTATCGGTTAAGTTATTAGAACACTTAGTATAATATTATAATATTATACTGCATGAAAATTTTTTAAATATTAAATGATAATGCAGTATAATTTTAGAGTGTCACATTTTTTTTTAAAAAAAGTTTAGGAATCAAAATAGATTTAGTTGAATTCAAATGTCAAAGTGGACAAAAAAAAAAAAAATAATCAGTTGAGTCTTAGTTCGGTTGGCCAATGCAGGAGGACATGGATTCGAAGGTGCTGAGGTGCGCCTACTTAAGGATTGGGATGAAGTATAGGTAATTCTAAGTATTGTATCAACTTAAAATCTTTCAATTACATTGCTAAAAAATAAACCAACCATTATTACATTTAATAATTCCTATAAATAAGATAACATCAATGGCGAAGCCAAGGGACTAGTAGGGGACCCGATCCTCCTTAAAATGAAAATTTTTTATTTAAGCCCTTTTATAATTTATAAAATTTTAAATTAGTAATAGTAAATTTTATATTTTGGCCTCCCCAAAATGATAAAAATTTAATCTACTCCTTTAAAAATTATAAAGATATAAACTATTAAAATGAAAAAAATATTTTTATTATAATAAAAATATATAATTTAATTCGATCCCAGGTAGAGATGAATGCAATTTATTTTTCTAAATTAGCCATATTTACTTTTAGGTACAATAATAATAATTCATTCAATTCAAGGATTTATAAAAGGAAAGAAAAATAATCCAACAATGGAAGTACATAAATGGGAGATTGATTCAGTGGGCCCCTGCATACAATGAGAAATCCTGCCACGTGGCTCATCCTGATGTTGCCGGCCCATGCTGCCCTTTTAAAAATCCTCTCCCTCTCTCCTTTTTTCCCACATATCCGAGGCCGAAAAAGCGTCTCTCTGCCACCATGCAACAATGCATCGATGACCTTGACAACCTTAGCTTCACCACCACTTCCACCACCGTTCCCGAAACCAAGCGTAGCACCAGTTCGGGTTCCGAAGCCTCCAACCTAGTACCACGCGACCCTTGTTGGCATGCCATCCGACGTGCCAGCGCGCTAACCTTAGAGGACCTACGGTTCATTCACCGCCTAGGCAGCGGTGACATTGGGAGCGTTTACCTTGTGGAAGTGAAGGGGGGTAGCAGTGGTTGCCTTTTGGCTGCCAAGGTGATGGATAAAAAGGAGCTGGTGAGCAGGAAGAAAGAAAGTAGAGCAAGGATTGAGAGGGAAATATTGGAATCATTGGACCATCCTTTTCTGCCAACCTTATATGCCACTTTAGACTGTCACAGGTGGTCTTGTCTGCTGACTGAATTTTGCCCCGGCGGCGACCTTCATGTTCTCCGTCAACGACAACCCGACAGACGATTTCATGAGGCTGCTGTCCGGTACGCATTTATTTATATTTTTGTCTAATCATTTATCATCATGCATGAGGGTTAACCATTTGTTACACACTGTGCATTGCATGTGGGCTCCATCGTTAAGATATTGTGGTTTCTTCTTAAATTATATTTAAAAAATGATACATAAAATTAGTGCATTTAAATTATATTTAAAACAAAGATAAAATTTTCAAATTTGATTTATTTATAATCCATAAAATTATACTATTAAATAGTAATTTCTCGTTTAAATTCATGGCTAAATATAAATGATATTTAAAATACTTCACTTGAATTATGGTAGATGATTGCACAAAATCTAGCTAGTTAAAATTAAAGGTGAGCGTTCGATCGAATCAAATGAATAAATTTCGAATTAACGAGTTATATTTTATCATTTTAACTCGATTTGAATTTTTTTTAATCTAATAGAGTAAAATGAAATTCGAGCCGAGTCGAATAGAGTGAAATTGTTCGAATTAAACTAAAAATTAAAATGTCCAATTAAAATCTTGTTATAGTACAACTAATTTCATGTTAGAGCACGTAAATTTAAAACCATATATATTTAGTATGATAACTTGAATCATTAATTAACTTATTTAGGTTCCAAAATTATTATTTTAGAAAAATTTCAAAATTTTAACTTTATTTATATATTTTTATAATTTTTATAATTTTTAAAATATATACTTTGAAATTTTTATAAATATTTTGAATTTTTTTGTATTTTTTGTTGAGAGAGACCAATTTGCTCATTTTCAAAATTGACAGGGACCAAAAGGGTATCTATATCAATCTATTATTCGAATTGTAAAATTCAACTCGACTCAAACTTGAAACTCAAATTACTTATTCGAGTTGACTCAAATAACTCGAAATCCAAATTCTTTTTCGATTTTTGAATCAAATCGAGTTTCACTCATCCTAATTAAATGATAACGGGTTTTATGAAATTTTATACTTAAAATTGAGTTTCATATTTTTTAATATAATACTTATATTATTTCTTAATCTAATTTGTTATTTATATTTGATAAAAATTATATATTTTAGTGTTTAAAGGTAACAATATTAACATTTAAGTATTTAATTGGGTTTTAGAGTTGATTTGATCAAAGTTATTTATTAATATTATTAGGTTTGAATTTTCATGATTTTGTTAATAGAATAAATTTAGTGTTAATTGTGAATTCATTTAATTTTGTGTATATAGTCGATATATGTGATTTAATTTGGGTTTACGGAGATTTAATGAAAATTAATTACTAATATTATTAACTAATTATGAATTTTAATCAAATCAACTCAAAATCCTGAATTAAATACTAAAAAGTTAACATTGTTACCTTCAAGTACCAAAATGTATAACTTTTATCAAATACAAGTATCATAAGTGCCATATTAAAAAAGTGTCAAACTCAAATACCAAATTATATATATATATATATATATATATTAAGTCGATATTAAAATAACTTCTTTTAAATCTTGTAAAAGATAGGGTGAATCAAGAGAGTTGGTTGGTGAGGTTAGGTTGCTTTTTTTTTGTAAATTATAAATACAAATTATTTTTTAGTAAATTTATTTTTATAAATTTGGAATTTAGTCTTGGTACTTTTATTTCTGGGAATGTAGTTCTTTTACTTTTCAAGATTCAAAATTTAAGTCCAAGTATTAATATTATTAAATTTGTCAGTTTGACATATTGAAACCACTTGATAATCATGTAACTACAAAAATGACATTGTAATGAACCTAAATTTAATAAAATAATTTTATCAGTATTAACAGTTAGCATACCAAATTCATGAATATAATTAGAGGTGTTCATGGGTCAGGTCGGGTTGGGTTCCAGCCGGGCCTATACATGATATTAGCACACTATATTCTTGCTCAAGCTCAGTCCGATGCAAAATATGTGCTTAAAATTTTACTTAAACTCGTCCATATATATAAATAGTTAACTCAAGCTCATTTTAAACCTGCTCATATTATATTTTAAAATTAATAATTTTATATATTTTTATTTATATTTCCATCCCTAAATCATGGGTAAGCATTGAGTGTGTTGTTGACGCACCATTATTATTGCGCGTGGCATTCCAATTTTTTACTAACCCTTTATTAATGTTAAGCAGGTTTTATGCATCCGAAGTTGTGGTTGCTCTAGAATACCTACATATGATGGGAATTATCTACCGTGATCTCAAGCCGGAGAACGTGCTAGTAAGATCAGACGGTCACATCATGTTGACCGATTTTGATCTTTCCTTAAGGAGTGAAAATACATCAGCCGCATCGGCGGCTCACCTCGTCTCTGATCAAAACACATCATTATCGTCAGCAAATTTATCAACTGCGACTCTTTTTGACAAGTCCTCATGCATTTTACCAAGCTGCATAGTTCCCGTCGTCTCATGTTTCCACCCTAAACATAAACGCAAACGTAGGAAAAACTCCATGCATCATGGTGCCTTCGAGATCGTAGCCGAGCCGGTCGATGTTCGATCAATGTCCTTCGTGGGAACCCACGAGTACTTGGCCCCAGAGATCGTATCAGGCGAGGGTCATGGCAACGCGGTGGATTGGTGGACGCTAGGTATATTCATATTCGAAATGTTATATGGTGTAACACCATTTAAAGGGATTGACCATGAGTTAACGCTAGCTAATATTGTGGCTCGGGCACTTGAGTTCCCTAAGGAACCATCGGTTCCAGCCTCGGCTAAGGACTTGATTACACAACTCTTGATGAAGGAGCCGAGTAAGCGAATGGGATCAACCCTGGGTGCGACGGCAATTAAGCACCACCAATTCTTTGATGGAGTTAATTGGGCACTATTGAGATGTACACCACCGCCTTACACTCCCCCACCGGAGGCGACGGATAATAGCACAGACAGTTCATTTGAGTATTACTAGAGACCAAGACCCAAACCTCTCAAAAAATATTCAAAATTGCAAACTTTATTCATAGAGAAACAAAGCATGTAGAAGATTCCACTTGTTTACTTCCTTGTCTGGGCCATTAAGGATATTTGCTGAAATATTCAATCATACTATTTGTTTCAATTACGTTGAATTCCCAAATACACCACTCTACTTCTGTTTATTTTATTCTTTCAACAAAAGTTTCGTTTATTTTATGCTCGAACATTTGTAATTATGTATAAATTTGTTTGTTAATTAATTTTTCCCTATCGGAATTCACATTGGGTATCTCCATTTCACGGGTCACGGACTAAAATCCGTGATAAATGCGCACAAAACGGCTCAAGAAGGTCAATTGATTAAATGAGGATCATTCGATCTACTTGAACTAGCTCAATTTATGGAATATGTGAAGAAATCTATCTACTTGAAGTCTCAATGACCTTGTGAAGCGTTTAAAGAAAACTAGGGTTGCAATGAAAAATATGGAAACTAATCTTAAAATCTCTGTAGCTAGTCTTATAGTGTTTGCTTTTGTATTAGAGGATTGTGTAAATCCCTTAAGAATCTCAATTGTAGATAAGTTCTAATCTCAACTATCGATATGAAGTAAATTGTACCGTTGAATCTAGAAGCTCAACTATAAATAAAGGTTTTTCCGCCTCATTTGTAACCATCCCATTGTATTCCATTCAAAGTTAGTGAATATACTTTGAGAGCAGTTGTTCAAACACTTTGTGGGTGTTGCTTCCTTGTGGTTTTTCCATTCTTTCATTGAGTTGACTTAGGCGAATTTGAAACAAAAAAAATCGTCTAATGTCACACGGATTGCAAGATTAAAATTCTAACTCCATAACATTACCCCAAACATGTAAAAAAAATTCCAATGAACAGGGAGAACTTCATGTGAACAAGACTTCTTTTATCGGTATTAATTGGAAAATAGAGTAGACATTGTTAAAGGGAGAGCAAGAATAATCCTCTTCCATTGGTGGTCATTGTTAAAAGAAAATTTAAAGCAATTAACAACATGACGAAGTTCAAAATGTTTGGTCTCCTTCGTAATCTCATTTTAATGTTATAGTCTTATTGTTGTTTAAACTATTTGTGTTGGTCTGATAGTTAAGGTGTTCATTACTTTAGGTGTAGTTTGGGTTCAAGTTGTGTTGCTCTTTAAGATTTTGCTCTCCTCTCGTAATACTTCTTATATTTGAGAACTAAAAATAGTGATAACACCTAGAGTTTTTTCTTTCTTCTCTCTTTTAAAGATAAATTCTTTGTCCCTCGTGTCTATTAAGGAACAGAACAACTTTCTTCGTTTGATTTCCTGTTGCATTCTTCGGTTTCTCAAAACATCTTCCTGCAAATATTTATCAGTACTTATAAAAAGAATATGGTCTGATTTTATTAAAGAAATAAATGAGGCATAAACAAAACTAAATTACTATAATAAAAAATATAAATGGAAGATGTATATAAATGTAGTAATACCAACAAACGATACTACACTTCCAAGAAAGCGATATTATTAAAAAGGACAACCATGAATGCTTAAAAAGATTGATCTTTATAGGCATAGAATAAACCTTGGTCGTACTAAAAGGGAGATATATCTTGACAAGAAAAGTGCTATGGCTAAGTAGGGAAGAACATCCTTATTGGAAGAAATTTTAGGGACTTTCATGGACAAAAATTAAGTAGAAAGTTGGTTCAATTACTAAAATCTTGGCATAGCACATTGGTTATCATAAGAAATTCTCAAGACATGTCTCCTAATAAAATAGTTTGTTTGCTTCCATAGCTTAAGGACCAGCAAAGAAAATATCCCATTGGATTCCCATCTATTTAAATATCAAGGCTCATTTAACAAATTTTCAATCAACCAAAAGAAACCTTGGTTTGGCATTTGATGGTATCAGTAACACCACCTTCATCCAAATTGATTCAAGTGTTTGACACCTACTCCTACACAAACTTAATCGTGGGTCGGTCATTAGTTTAAGTTCATAATTCCGTTCGAAAAGTGGGAGGATTTGGATAGAAATATAGGCTTGAACAAAAAATAAGGTTCGTTTTCTAAACGGGCTGGGCTTTGGATAAAATTTTTTTTGGCTCGAGCTCGGTCCAAATCTGTCTAATTTTTTTCATGTTGTTTTGCTACTATTTTGTTGTTATTGTTTAGATATTGTATAACTCTTTTGTGTTAGTGTTTTTTAAGTATAAAGATTTTTTAAAGTATTTTCAATTTGTTGGAAAATATTTATTTTAATGTTTTTAGTGTATTTGATGTATTATATTTTTTTGAATTTGTTTTTATATACAAAATACTATAAAAAATTTAATAGAGTGGGCCAAATCAGGCTCAGTTTAGCATTTTTTATCTGGGCCAAGTTTAAGAAAATTTTAGGCCCATTTTTGGGTCGAGTCGTGTAACACACCTAGCACGTCCCAATCACCAGAGCCAAAGCTAAAGAATGCTACAATACAAAATAGAACAATTACATACCTTTAACAAATAATTCAAGTTATCTATCATAATATAAGTCATTCAAAACAAATTTAAACCTTTCTCGAACTTAGTACGAGTTTACACGAGCTTTAAATTTGACTCGAGATCAAATCAGGACTAAGTTACAATTAACTTGCGGATTTTCAAGCCCAAGGTAATACTTAAGAAGACACTAACATATATGTGGGTCTCAAAACTCCAAAATAAAGAAGTTCAAAATGCACCACCATCAGACCAAACACACAATTATAGAACATCTAATGGCTAAGATTTCATCTTAGGATAATTAGTGGGAATCAAAGGCCATCCACTAAGACATTAAACCCTTGGTGTAATTACCTTTTAAGGCCATGGTTAATTATTTATCAAGCCCCTTTTACAGACATTAAGAAAAGTTTGAAAAAAAAAAAACTATCAAATTCTAAAATTAAATGGACTAAAAAAAAGTTTAAAGACCAAGTTGAGAAAATTTGCTAAGTTGAAGGGCTAAAAGTTTATTTATCCTAAAACAAAAGTACGCGATAGCCAGCGTATTTCTTCGTAGAAGCTCTTCATTTGTTCTGCCTTTTCTGCAGTCAAGACCCAAATTCGTCACCGCCGCCGCCACCACTGCCATTTTGTTTTTCCTTAGATCGATTTTCTGAGTTTGCACGTCTTTCTTCCGTTCTCCCCTTCCTTTAGCGTCAATAGACGTTGGGCGCCGCAACCGCCATTGGACAAGGCAGTCTGTGGGCGCCTAGCTCCACATTTCCGTCCTTCAGTCTCCACCTCTCTCTTCATTAAATAGCCCAAAATCAAGGGGTTTGGTAGATTTCGTTTACCAATCTGATCTGGTAATTTCTTCATGCTCTTTTCGATTCGTTGTGGAATTTTAGTTCATAATTTTTTATATTAACGTTTCTATAATAAAATCTGAAGTTTGTGATGAAATTGTTTTGTTCTGCTTGGTTGATTTGCGTGTTTAGCTTGATATCTTGAAAATTAAAAGGATGAACTTGGATGCTTATCTCTTGTGCACCATAGAATCATGCTATATTATGATTATTAGAAATATGAAGTACAAGGTTTTCACTGTTCTTAGTTGCAGGTGTTGTCTTTTGCTTAACTATGGAGGAAGAAAGGATAAAGGTATTATCATTTCCATCGGATAGCCCTCCACTTTCCATCATTGCCGCCGCAAAGATTGCGGGAATTGCTTTACCGACTCAGAGTTCAACCTCTGGATCTCTCACTTTGTCTTTCTCAAATGGGTATTTTTTTTTTTAGCTTTTTTCTTAGTGTTAATTTCAGTTTTGGGTTTAGGATTTTTTTTAAATGAAATTTAATCCAGTCTGTCTATGTCCAATAAATAGGCTTGAATTGCATGGAAATTACGTAATTCTCCGCTACATCGGTAGAGTTGCTCCCATTCGTAATTTCTATGGTGATGATGCTTTCCATGCTGCCCAAGTATGTCTTTCATTTCACTGAATCTTTTCGGCTTTCCGCTTGTCTTTTTAGTTTAAAAGAAATGTTTCTTTTGAGTTGTCTGTGTGGTGCTTAACAATAATATATGTATTTTGCTTTCCCAGATTGATGAGTGGCTGGAGTATGCTCCTACCCTTTTATTGGGTTCTGAGTTTGAGAATGCTTGTAGTTACATGGACGTATATATGGAGAAACGCACATTTCTCGTTTCTCATTCTTTCTCCATTGCTGACATAGCTATCTGGTCAGGTCTTGCTGGTAAACTTCAAAACTCATCTGTTTTTGCTATATTTCAATGCCATTAGCCATCCAACCTTTTTCCCCTTATCATGTGTGCCTCATAGCTTATTTCTCTATATTTCCCTGACAACCAAGTCACCAACTGCAAATGATTTGCTGCTCTTAACTCTTCTCATTTTTCAATTAAAAGGAGGCTTAACTGACTAGCTCATTAAGGATTTTATCTATTATACTAAAACCTATGTTACCCGGACTTGGGGGTGAATATTGGAAACAAATGTGTCCAACACGGGTATAATCAGTTTTATTTTCCATTAATTTGGAGCATCATATATTGATTCCTATGTGGAAATGAAGAATCTAGCTAACATAGACTAAAAGTGCATTTTGCTCATGTATGCATATAACAAATGTTCTATGCTTTGTAGGAGCTGGTCAAAGATGGGAAAGCTTGAGGAAGTCAAGCAAGTACCCAAACCTTGTTCGCTGGTACAATTCTGTTTCTGCAGAATACAGCGATGCCTTGAATGAAGTTACTGCATTGTATGTTGGCAAAAAAGGATTGGGAAAGCAGGTGGCAGCTAAACCGAAAGAGCAAAAGAGTGCCGATGGAAATAGTTCTGATAAGGTGAACTTAGGTAGCAGGCCCTCATCTGAAATAGATCTTCCTTATGCTGAATTGGGAAAGGTGCGATTGAGATTTGCTCCCGAACCTAGTGGTTATCTCCATATAGGGCACTCGAAAGCAGCCTTATTAAATCAATACTTTGCTCAGCGGTACCAAGGTGAAGTAATCTTGCGCTTTGATGATACCAATCCCACCAAAGAAAGCAATGAATTTGTAGAAAATCTTATAAAAGATGTTGAGACATTGGGCATCAAGTATCAAAAGATCACCTATACTTCCGATTACTTCCCTAAGTTAATGGATATGGCTGAAAAGTTGATAAAGGAGGGGAAAGCCTATGTGGATGATACACCACGTGAGCAAATGCAGAAAGAAAGGATGGATGGCATTGAATCAAAATGTAGGAGCAACAGTGTTAAGGAGAATTTAAAGTTATGGAAGGAAATGATTGCTGGCTCTGAAAGAGGTTTGCAGTGCTGTCTTCGTGGGAAGCTGGACATGCAAGACCCAAACAAATCTCTCAGGGATCCAGTTTACTACCGCTGCAATCCTGTTCCCCACCATCGAATTGGAGCCAAGTACAAGTTGTATCCAACATATGATTTTGCTTGTCCATTTGTTGATGCTGAAGAAGGTATAACACATGCACTACGATCTAGTGAGTATCATGATCGCAATGCTCAGTACTATAGGATTCAAGAGGATATGGGAATGCGAAAGGTGCACATATACGAGTTTAGTCGATTGAATCTGGTCTATACACTTCTCAGTAAGCGTAAGCTTCTCTGGTTTGTGCAAAACGGTAAAGTAGATGGATGGGATGATCCCCGTTTCCCAACTGTCCAAGGAATTGTTCGTCGAGGTCTGAAAATAGAAGCCTTGATACAATTTATTTTGGAACAGGTAAGCTCTCATGGTTGTTGACTTGAGCACAATTCAAAGCCTGTTACTGATTATTTTCTTGAAATAGGCTATTTTATACTGCCTCTAATGCACCTGCCTCATCTTCTCATACTATTTTGCATCAGCATTCTAACTCTAATAGCATCATTCATATTTTGACTGAATGTTCATCAAAGTGTCATAGTTTGCTTAAACATAGGCTTTGATTTCAATGATTAATATTTTCCATCCTTTTGTTCCAGGGGGCATCAAAAAATCTCAACCTGATGGAATGGGACAAACTCTGGACAATTAATAAGAAGATCATCGATCCTGTTTGTCCTAGGCATACAGCAGTTATTGAAGAGCGAAAGGTACTATTGACCTTAACTGATGGTCCTGATGAGCCATTTGTTCGTATTATCCCAAGGCATAAGAAATATGATGGTGCTGGAGAGAAAGCAACCACTTATACTAAGAGGATATGGATAGACTATGCTGATGCAGAGTACATCTCAGTGAATGAGGAGGTAACATTAATGGATTGGGGAAATGCCATCGTGAAAGAAATAATTAAGGATCAGGATGGAAACATAACTCAGTTGGTAGGTGTTTTGCATCTTCAAGGATCTGTCAAGACAACAAAATTGAAGCTCACGTGGCTTGCAGAAACTAGTGAACTTGTAAACCTTTCCTTGGTGGAGTTTGATTATCTAATAACAAAGAAGAAGGTATGCTCCTAATTTTTTAACATACATCTACGACACTTTTTTATTAGTAAATTCTGGCACAAGCTAAATACTAGTTTATGGTTCCCATGTACTCCATATTGAAAATTAGTACTGACTGCAGACTTGTATTATTTGTTCACTATATTATCCTCTCATGGTTGTTTTCTCTTACACTTTATTTTTGGGGTGGACGCAGCTGGAAGAAGGGGAGGATTTCCTAGATGCACTAAACCCATGTACGAAAAAGGAGACAGCAGCAATTGGAGATTCCAACATCCGCAATTTGAAACAAGGAGAGATATTGCAGCTGGAGAGGAAAGGCTACTTCAGATGTGATGTTCCCTTTGTTAGACCTTCAAAACCAGTGGTGTTGATCGCAATTCCAGATGGGCGGCAACAAAGTGTGTTGAAGTAGGTCTTTTACCCTATCTTTATTCTGATCTGGAGAGTGCGGGGAAGTTCCTCCAACTCTTTTCTGGCTAATACTTGGACATGCGTATTTATGACAATTTTTGGTGTACCACTGTGGTTCCTGTTTATGTTATGATCACACCTGTTAGAGAAACATGCAATGTGCCACTTTCCGTTGCAGTTCAACATGGTATTTATTAAAGCTTATATTGATCACAATTACACACAGGCGATAAAAACATTTGAACTAGGGCCTTAGTTTTTAAGAGATATGGCTTGGACTGGATAAGGCCTAACATGGCTTGGATAGGTTAATACAGATGGTGTATTCCTGCGGATACTTGCACGTTCTCTTTCTCTCATCGTCCTGTAAATCTTGTTCCTGTTTTTTGTTACACATATCCAGACGAGTCTTTATTGTTTTATGTTCTTTAGATTGGATATGGGTATAGGCTTGACATTAAATATGAAGCATTGTTTCTATATTCAAATATATGTCAAAAATTAACACAATTTTTTCTCTTTTCTCAATCACTCACTCAAATTTGGTGGTTAACCACAAGACTGGTAATATGTAGATATTCATTCTATATAATTTTATTTAATTTTTCTATCCTTCTATATTTGTGTTTTTTATATAAATAATACGAAATTAATAAAATTACGAAAAAGGAAATGAGTTTCAAATTAATTACTTTGCTGTGTATTGTAGTGTCCAAAAGCTTTTACCTCAATAATTACATAATTATTAAAAATATAATAAATTTAAAAATTAAAAATATATATTTTAAAAAGGGTGTCGCCCTCTCAAAGTGGAAAATAAAAAAATACAATTTAATGATAGTAAAAAACAAAAATAACATTATTTAAAGAAAATTAAAATAATCAATAATAAAAATGCGGGGACACTTTTAATATTAATTAAAAATAAAACATAATTATTTTTATTATTAATTGAAAAAATAAAAGTTTAACATTATATAATTAATATTTAAAGAAAATTAACTAAAATAAATAAAATAAAATGAAGTTTCATACATCTTTTTTTATATGAAAATATTATTTCATGTTTATTTTAATTTTTTAAATATTAAATTGATTTTTTTTATATTTTTAAGTGCATTTGCATAGTCCCATAGTCTACTAATCTCATAGTTTACCCTTTCATTGATCTCCTCTTATGCTCACCTCCTAGCCCTGCTGCATGTACCCCTACTCATATTAACTTTCAACTCTTTCTTGGCTAGTTTCTGCCTCTGATTTTACATAAGAAATGCTTCCCAATAAACTTGGAAGATGCCCTTTTGTTCTTAAAAGTGATAGAACACTCATGGGTTTTTATGAAGGTTTTTATCTGATAAAACCCATCATTATTATCTACAGCTGCATATATTCTAAAAGGGCACCTATCTTTCCCACACTTGTCCCTAATCCTCCCCTTTTCATTCTTTCTAAGATAGACAATATCAAACTTTTTTTTACTGCATACTTCGCTAAAACAACCTTAAATTCCTTTGGTCGCCTAAACACCATATCAAGCTCTAAATGTGGGATTAGGTTATTAGGATCGAAACACAAATGTCGGTTTCTCTTGCAAACTACCTCACCATCTGAATCACTTCCATAAGATCCCAAATCTGATGAATCAACGTAATCAATTCCTCCACCTGATTGATTTGAAACCTCACAATTTTTCTTTCTCCTTTCACTACCTTCACCTACCTTTGGACCCTCAGAGTTAACCTTATTTGTTCATTCTCTTTGATTTTCATATTTTCTATACCAAGTCTTGATATTTCTCACGTCTTCATCCTCAGATTCTGCCCTTAAAGCCCTTTCACTGCCCAATAAGCTGTCTGTATCACTAGTCCCACTACTTTCACTGCCCAAGTCTAGTCCCACATTATATTCTCCACCTAACTCGGTAAATGTTTCTCCCGCCCCATCATTAACTTTCTCATTAAAATTTAATTTTTCATTACAATTTGGTTCCCCAACCCCAATATTTACATCATTTTCCCTAACGGCAGGCAACAACATGGTATCATCAACAACTTCAGGTGTGTCTACCAAGTGTTCAACATATACATGTATAGACTCTCTTTTTCTAACATGGTTAATCATTGCTATGAATGACGAATTATTATAGCAAACACTCAGTCCCATTGCAACACTTCCCTTCCAACATAGGATGCACAAGGGTTTGTGACAAAAATTCCACCCAAATGCATATGCACCACACATTTATCCTAAGACATTATGAAACACTGCAAATACATAATATAAATTGTACTATACATACATGATATACATACATATTATAAACAGTGATAAACATACATATATACATACTAGATTTACTAACAAACATATACATAAACACTAATATTCATAACATACATAACATACACTTTCTTTAAACCAAAAACCGAATGTTCTTAAAAAAAATTGTCATTTTCTGAGAATAAGTAAAAAATAAAAGATTTCTATTTTTAAAAACACACAACAAAAAAGCACATCAAAGATGAAAAATGCTTTTTATATGGCTAAAAAAAAATTCAATCAAAAAAAAGTTAGTAACTGATGATGAAAAAAAACCGAAAAGGTTTAGTCAAATGCCTACAATTGATGATGAAAATATGACAACCTTGATTCAAATACAACAAATGGTTGGGTAATCGGAAGGCCTGACTAATCGATGATGAAACAAAGTTTCTTTTAGTGAGAAGGTGAAGAATTTCTCAGATAGCCTTCCATAACTAAGGTCATTGCATCTTATTATTTATTTTAACCACTTTCAAGACATTAACAGGATTTAAATAGCGGTCCGTTATCGAAATAGCAGCCGTTATATAGCGGTAGTGACACTGTCCGAAACCGTTATTGTCGAACCGCTATTATGTTTTACAATAAATTGTGTGAATTTTTTTTAAAATTCACGACCGCGATACCCGCAGTGACTGCAATAGCATCCGTTATGTCCACAACCGTAATAAGCGCAACGCGACTAAAAACGCGGTCGCGACCGCAATTTAAATACCTGGACATTACATCAAATATACATTATGGTATAGGTAAAGTATGAGTATACAAGAGTACTTACCTCTTGAATGTCTTTTTACACCAAATCAAGCTTTCCAACGCTTATTTTCATCCTTATTTAGCTTGAAAACCCCTTTTCTCACCATTATCACATAATCCCATCTCAAATAAAAATTCTCAAATACTAAGCTTAATGAAGTAGAATACATCATCAGTAAGATGAACTCTAGCTCATGAAAGAGTTTTTTGATGGCCTATGACGAGAAATTAATGTGGGTGATGAGATTCTCCAAGAAAATTCCATGAAAAATGAATGTCGTAACCATTTTTTTTGAGAACAAAAGCAAGCGGGTTCGACGTTGGGTTTTGAAAATAGAAATGAAACGGGAGTCGCCACCGACCATTATTTTGGTGTGATCGGATCACCTTTATTTTAATAAAACATTTTGCTTTACTAAAACAGTATTTTTGGTCCGCGAAATTTTAAAAGTCGGGTCCGGGAGTCGATTACATACGAGGAAAGGTTAGCACCCTCGTCGCCCAAAATTGGTACCAAAATGATTAATTAGAGTCTTAGTGTCGGAAATTTTAAAAGGTTTTAAGATCTGATCCTTTAAAAATGTTTGGATAATTAGGGCCATAATTTTGAGATTTCTTTGCTCAGAGAGGATCGAACATCACATCCAAAGACGTTAGGACATGATGCTCTAAACCTTCGTAATCAAAGCTATCTCATGTTTTTCGAAGTTTATCAAAAGGATGTTTAGTTATTTAGTCAAGCGGAAAATCGCAACCCAAAGACGTTAGGGCACTATTTCCAATTCCTAAATACAAAACATTGCCTTTATTTTAAAAATCTTTGAGCAGAGTGTAATGACTTTTCAAAATGCATCGTATGGGATTGAATTTAAGAAAAGTTTGAGTCAAAATTCAAATTTCTTTGTCCGAAAAGATATAAACATCACATCCGATGCGTTAGGACACGATGTTTTAATCTCTCGTAACCAAAGTCATCTCGTGATTCGCACAACCGTAAAAGGGATGTTAAGTTATTTAGTCAAGCGAAAAATCGCAACCCAAAGACGTTAGGGCACTATTTCTCGAGTTTACGAATACGAAACATTGCCTCATTTTGAAAATTTTTAGACGAAATACGATAATTTTACAAAGGATGCTTTGTTCAAAATATTGTACAAAACAAAGATGACAAATATGGATGTGAATGTTAAAATAAAAATATAAATAATAATATTATGATAATCTGAAATAGTAATAAAATGAATAAATAAATAAATAAAATAAGAGGTTACAATGGCAAGATAATAGAGATGATACTTGAAATGGAAAATAAAATAATGACGACAATAAAAATGACGGTACTAATAAAAATACATATGAAATAAATAAGTAAACATAAACACATAAAAATAATAGTAGTAATGATAATGATAAAAGCAGATATCAATAATAATAACATAATTAACAAATAATAAAATAATAATCTTAGTCACAATAAAAAATAAAGTAAAATAAAATAAAATACAATAGTGACATACACGAGTGTGATAGTAAATAATAATAACGAAGTAATAATAATAAATATATAATCAAAATAACGAATAATAATAAAATTAATAAGACAAAATAACAATAAAACATATACAAAAAATATAATAATAGTAATGACAATGATGTAGTAACAAAAAAAACTAAAAATATTGCAAAAATAATTTAAGCAGAATTAAATTGCATAAAAATAGGAGTATTGGGGTTAATTTGAAATAAAACAAAAGAAAAGGGGACTTATTTGAAACACGCATGAAAAGAAGAGGGACCAAAATAGCAATTAATCCCTTTTGTCAAAAGCATAGCAATGAGGGGGACTTAATCGGAAATCGAATGGACATTTAGGGCCAAATTAAAAGAACACGAAAACTTGATTGCAGGAGCCTGGAAATGAGAAGGGACTAAGCGCATAAATTCCCCATTTAAGTTGAATAGGCGCATATCACCAACAATGTCAATGCGCTGGCCTCCACTAGCATTAATTACATCATTAAAAAAAACTTTTATCACTCATCTCTTTTTTTTTAAAAAAGCTTATAAGTTCTTTTTTTTAACAAAAGCAGAGCCCCCATCTTCTTTTTTTTTCCTCTCGTCATTCCTCTCTTTTAGCCCGACGATCGGGCTTCTTCGACGACGGAGGAAAGCGCTCAACGAGAACCTTGGGGACTTGGTGAGTTTCTTTCTCTTCCTTTTTCTTTGTTATTGCTCGTTTTTAAGAGTTTAAAACAATAAAAATAAATAGAAGATAGTGAAATAGAAAGTAAAAAATGAAAATCCACCTTTTAGGTTCGATCTTGCTTTGTAATTTCTCGATTATTCGTTTTTTCTTTCTTGAATTGAAAAATCTCCTTTTTTGATTTTCTCTGTTTTTCTCCCAAAAAATCCTCTATTACAATGGTTTGAATCGGCTTATATAGCCATGTAGTTTACAACTTGTTCCTGCTCGTCCGTCTTGTTTAATGTTTGCGGGTGCTTGGGCGTGGCGACATGACGAGGCTATGGTAGATCTTGATCGAGGCGAAAGCAGCGCAAAGTCGAGCGAAGACCTAGGTGCGGCGCACTAGGGTTTGCGATTCTTTTTGTGTTTTGTTTATTTTTCTATTTTGGGGTGTTTAAGCAATTGGGGTGATTGGTTAAGCAATTGAATGATTAGTTAGGTTAGTGGGCCTGTTGGGTTTTAATTTTGGGTCTTGGGTTGGTGTTGGGTCTAGTGTTTTGGGTTTGGTCTAATGGGATTGTGAAATGGGCCGGGCAAATGGGCTCGTACAGCTGCCCCTCTTTGCTCATTATCGTGTAACGAGAATGGAGCAAAGACTTTCAAAAGGCCCAATTTTGCCCGGGCCTGCTAAGCCCCGACTTCTTTTGTAGCTTCTTTTCATCCATCTCATCTCGTTACTTTGACTCGTACCATCGCCTTCTCGAAGTGGTAGGACTTGCATCTCCAATTTGCTGTTGCGCCTTTAGGGAGATAAGTCTTGCATCTTCGACCTGCTCTTTCGATCCACTCTTGTAACATCAAGATCGCCGGACTTGTTGTCTTCGATCTGCTCCTGCAACTTCCGGAATGTCAAACCTGCTATCTTCAATCTGATCCCTACAAATTCAGGGATCACAAGACTAATGTATTCGATCGCTCCCGCAACTTCGAGGCGTCCAAATCGCTTTGTTCAATCGATCCACGCAAACTTAAGGACCACCCAACCGATATCTTGATCCGCTTCCTACAACTTCGAATGTCAAATCATGCTCTTCAATCGATCCCTACAAACTTAGGGATCACCAGACCGATGTCTTCGATCCGCTTCGCAACTTCGAGAATGTCAAATCATTATCTTCGATCCGCTTCTTGCAACTTCAAGAAGGTCAAATCTGCTATCTTCGATCGATCCTTGCAAACTTAAGGATCACCGGTGAGTCTTTGATCCGCTTCCTGCAACCGTGAACGTCAAATCTTTCTTCAATCGATCCTTGCGAACTCAAGGATCACCAGATGGAATTTTGATCCGCTTCGCAACTTCGTGGAATGTCAAATCATTATCTTCTATCTACTTCTTGCAACGTCAAGAAGGTCAAATCGGCTATCTTTGATCTGATCCTTGCAAACTCAAGGGTCACCAGACTGAGTCTTTGATCTGCTTCCTGCAACTTCAGGAACGTCAAATCTGCTTTCTTCAATCTGATCCTTGCAAACTCAAGGATCACCAGACTGAATCTTTGATCTGCTTCCTGCAACTTCAGGAATGTCAAATCATTATCTTCGATCCGCTTCTTACAACTTCAAGAAGGTCAAATCGGCTATCTTTGATCTGCTCCACTGCATACTCAGGGAGACGGGATCTGCTCAACCGTATTGTCCTTCTTGAGGACGTATCCTGTAGAATGAATACATATTTATGCCTAATGATTAGGATGCCATGAGTATGATGAGTCAGAATGTTATGGGTATGATTCCTATTTAAGGTGTTATCACTCATTTGTCAGTCAAGGTTTTATCTTTGTTTCCTCTCGGTGACCATTTTCGCATGAATGGCTTGCCCATGGAACTTTCGAAGCCTATTTTAGGCCTTAGAACACAGGTCTGCGCTTGACTTCTAGCCGCCTTCCCTGGGAGCCACAACTCCTTCTTGACGAATGTTTGACTTGGTTTGTTCGACTCTCAACCATTTAGGGTTTTTTTTTTATCGAAAATTGGCCTGTCTTACTTTTTTTTAAAAAAAAGTGACCAAGCAACATTATTTACCCTTGCCACAATTAATGAATCGGGCGAGAAACTTCATAGAAATGGTGTTTATTGAGACCCCTTTTTCTCCAATGATCATCTTGTGTTCATGGAAGTTCTAAACAACTGTTCTGTTTTGACTTCCTTATCTAGAGATTTTCAAAGTGATACGTGGAACTTTCTTTTGTGAAATCATTAGTTCATCAATTTGTTTTTTAATGCATCATGTTAATGATGGATAACAGTAGATCGATTTCAAAGAGAATCAAAATGA
This sequence comes from Gossypium rotundifolium, assembly GCA_025506655.1. Classification (NCBI taxonomy): domain Eukaryota; kingdom Viridiplantae; phylum Streptophyta; class Magnoliopsida; order Malvales; family Malvaceae; genus Gossypium; species Gossypium rotundifolium. The sequence continues at coordinate 3,474,856 of CP106725.1, read as the reverse complement.
ATTTATCTATGAAACAAAGAAAATTGATTGGGGACATATTCCCTCCTTTTTTGGGGAAAAGGACTCAAAAATGGTAAAATAACAACATGGATCAGACGCCCTAGACATCGCCAATTGGGCTTCTATATACAAGCTTCAAGAAGACCGCTCGAGCACATCATGTGTTTAGAAGACTCAAGTATTTTGTCGATGCCCGATATCGTGTACTTCCTCTTCTGTTGATTATGGCGCCACGAGATCGCGACGTGTCCATTCAAAATTTGAGCCGTCCTTTTGGGTTTTCAACTCAAAAAGCCCTTTGGTCTCAAGGTGCCCTTTTGCGGGTTTTCACCTTGGCCTCTCCGTTTTTTTTTCAAGTCTCAAAGTGCCCTTTGCGGGTTTTCACCTTGGCTTCTTCTATCTTAAGCAAAGTATTTTTTAACTGAATCTGAGTTCACGGATTGGGCAAACTTTTCCCGTCCATCTCGCCGAAATCAATGCACCTCCGAAAGCTTTCTTTACCACATACGGTCCTTCGATTCGCATCCATTTCCTCTGTGGTCCTTTTGTATGGGAAGGATCTTTTTCAGCACGAGGTCCCCTTCGTGGAACTCCCTTGGGCGAACCTTTTTGTTGTAAGCTCGCATCATTCGCTTTTGGTACATCTGACCGTGACGGATAGCCCTCAATCTCTTTTCTTCAATTAAGTTCAACCGGTCATATCGAGCTGGATCCATTCACTTCATCTAGTTTCACTTCGACAATACTCGGAGAGAAGGTATTTCCACTTCAATAGGTAGAAGCGCCTCCATCCCATAGACCAATGAGAAAGGCGTTGCCCAGTAGAGGTTCGGACGGACGTTCGATAAGCATAAGTCTGACAGCAACTTCTCATGCCGATCTCGTAAGTCTCGATCATCTTTCCCACTATCTTTTGATGTTTTTGTTGGTCGCTTCCTTGCCCATTCATTTTTGGCGTCTGGTGATGAATTGTGGTGTTTGATGTTGAATTGGCTACAAACCCACCGCTATCGTGCTATTGTTTAAGTTCAGTAGCGTTGTCCGATATGATCCTTTCGGGCATTCTATATCGACAAATGATTTCTTTCTTCAAAAACCGCTAACCGCCGATTTAGTGGCGTTAGCATATGAGGCGACCTCTACCCATTTCGTGAAGTAGTCGATGACCACAAAGATGAATCGATGCCCATTCGATGCCTTCGGAGATATTGGCCCAATAGCGTCCATGCCCCACATGGAAAATGGCCATGGAGAAGTCATAACATGTAAAGGTGGCGGGGTACATGAATTTTGTCTCCATAGATCTGGCACTTATGACATTTTTGGCATAGTTGATCTGATCTCCTTCCATGGTGGACCAATAATACCGAACCTTATTATTTGTCCGGCCATTGTGAAACCATTAGCGTGAGTTCCACAAACACCTTCATGGACTTCTTCCAGGATTAACTTAGCTTCGGCGGCGTCCACACATCTCAGTAGCACTTGATCCTTCCTTTTCTTGTATAAGACTTCTCCATCCAAGACGTAATCACAGGCTAATCTCCTCAGCGTCTTTTTTTCATTCTCAGTGGCTTGATCGGGGTACTCACGATTCTTCACATACCGCAATATATCATGGTACCATGGTGGGTCAGTTTTCCCTTCTTCCTCAACATTGTAGCAATGGGCTGGGTCTTGATGAATGCTCATTTGTATTGGCTTCATATCTTCGCTTTCATTTATTCGGACCATGGAAGCGAGGTGACGAGCATCGACCATCGATTCTAAATCCCAGGCGTGTAATTGAAAGTGATGTCATCGAACTCTTTGACAAGTTCTTGGGCCAATCTTTTATAGATAACCAATTTTGGATCCCTGGTTTCCCATTCTCCTTTGAGTTGATAGATTACGAGTGGAATCTCCATAGACTTTTAATACCACGATTTTGTATTCGATAGCGGTAGCAGAGCCCCATGATGCAAGCTTCATATTCACCATATTATTAGTGCAATCAAATCCAGTTTACAAGTGAATGGATAATGGTCTCCTTTGGGGATATCGATCGCCCCAATTCCATTACCCACGGCATTTGATGCCCGTCAAAATTTAATTTCAAGGATGGTCTTGGAGGTACCTTCTTCGATGTCGCGCCACGTACATCAAATCCTCATTAGGAAATCAAAATCTAAGGGCTCATAGTCTTCAAGGGCTCTCTTGGTAGAAAGTCTGCTATCACGCTCCCTTTTATCGCCTTTTGGTTTACATAAACGATGTCAAATTAAAGCGGGATCGCCACCGCCATCCTTCCATTCAAGGCGGTAGATTCCATCATATACTTAGGGGATCTAGCTTTGAGATGAGCCATGTCGTGTGATCTGACATGTATTGCCTCAACCTTGAGTTGTCCAAATCAAGGCACAACATAATTTCTCGATTGGCGGATACCTCATTTCACATGCGGTGAATTTCTTACTAAGGTAGTATATCGCTTTTCTTTCTTTCCGATTCATCATGTTGACCAAAGACGCATCCCATCGAATTATCAAGTCTTGTTAGATAAAGGATGAGGGCTTGTGCAGTTGAGGCGACATTAACACCGGGCCTGAGATAGGTATTGTTTCACCTTTTCGAAGGTCTTTTGGCACTCTTCATCCCACGTGCATGGGTTGTGTTTCTTGAGGAGACGAAATATGGGATCACATCTCTCGGTTAGTTGTGAAATGAACCGAGCGATGTAATTCAGCCTTCCTAAGAAACCTCTAACTTCTTTTTGGAGTGCGTGGTGGAGGTAATTCTTGTATGGCTCGACTTTATCTGGTCAACCTCAATCCCCTTTTCACTGACTATGAACCCAAGCAACTTCCCGGACCGAGCTCCGAAGGTACACTTTGACGGGTTAAGCTTCAACTGGAATTTTCTCAGCCTCAAAAGTAATTTTCTCAAGACCTGCACATGCTCTTCTTCAGTTCGGGATTTGGCGATCATATCGTCGACGTAAACCTCAATTTCCCTGTGCATCATGTCATGGAATAAGGTTACCATGGCTCTCTGATATGTCGCGCCTGCATTTTTTAGCCCAAATGGCATTACCTTGTAGCAAAATGTTCCCCACATGGTTATAAACGTTGTCTTGTCCATGTCCTTAGGGTGCATTTTTATTTGGTTGTACCCCGAAAAACTATCCATGAAGGAGAATAACGAATACCCTGCTGTATTGTCTACTAAAGTGTCGATGTGAGGCAGCGAAAAATTGTCCTTCGGGCTGGCCTTGTTTAGGTCTCTGTAGTCCACGCACATTCGTACCTTCCCGTCTTTTTTGGGGACAGGGACAACGTTAGCCACCCAATCCGAGTACTTGACCACTTGTAAGAACCCGGCATTAAATTGTTTCTCGACTTCTTCTTTTATCTTTTACAAGACATCTGGTCGCATTCTTGAGCTTACATTGGGTGGCTTGCATTCTTCCTTTATGGGCGTCGATTGTCTTTGCAATATCGATTACTTAGTCCGGCATATCTTGGTACGACCATGCGAACACATCCTTGAATTCATGGAGTAGTTCGATGAGGTCCCTTTGGTTTCTGTGATAATACAAGTTTCAACATTCACCTCTTGCCCTCTCCTAGGCTCACCGTTTCTATCGACTCTTTATGGGGTAGGATCTGTCTTTCTCCTTGCTCTACCATTCTCAACAAATCCGGAGGCAAGTTGCATTCTGTGCCATTTCCAAAGTCCCGAGATTCCTCTCGAACACATGTCTTGCTCAAAGCGAGACCTCTGAATCTATAGTATCATTCTGATATCATTGATGTCTAGAGACACATAATGGGTATCGAAGGGTGTATAAAGAATAAATGAATTTGAGGACAATTATTCACATGATATGAATGAGAACAAAGAATAAATGGTAAAAATATAAAATAAGAGAATATTTAGTAGAATTGAAGATGCATTTTATTAAAACAAAATGTCCGAACATAAGCCTATTTCACAAAAGAAATCTCATTGTTTCTAGGCTTAAAACAACAAGAGTGTTCCAATATTATTCGCAAAATCTCTAAACACTACAGGAAATTCCTCTGCAGTCCAATTGTCTAATGTGCTTCCAAGTTCATATGGGCGGATGCCCGACAAGCTTCTTTGATCAATCTCCTCATCGTGTATGGCATTGATGTGAGAGCATTCCCCTCTAGGAGACTCTTTTCCCGGGTAAATCATCCCTCCTGATACGAAGGTGCGAGATATGTGGGGAAATGTCATCGGTTCCCACTTCACATCTTCTCCATTCAGCCTGGCATTTCTCCTTTCTTGTTTCTTCTCCATCTCCTTCTTCATCTATTTAGCATCCGGTTTGAAACCTAAACCAAAGCGATCCCTTTTTTTCTCTCAGCATCGGGGCCTGGACTTTCCCTTGGAGATATTTGCCCAATCCTTTTCCGGGTAGGGCTCCTTTTCCCACTGTCATTTGCAATCCCATCCTGGTAGTCTTGGATAGTTTAGGTGACGGGACTTTATTTCCTTCTGAAATGAAAGTCGCATTTACGAATTCTAAGGATCGAAATGAATATTCAATGGCTTCCTCATTCGTCTCTAGGTATGGCACTTCGTTGGTAACGATTGCTATGATATCATCTTGACGTTTATAGTTACCACCGATTTTCTTATTACCAATTTCAATTTACAGTGCGATGACAAAGTACGGCTCATTGAATGAATCCAGGGCCTCCCTAGTAAGCAGTTGTAAGAAGGCTTGATGTCCATGACCAGAAAGTCTACTTCATAAGTATTAGGCCCGATCAATAATGGTATGTCTATTCTTCCCATCACTCTTCTTTCGGTACCATCGAATGCTCTCACTACGTTTTGGCAGGATTTCATATGAGAACTATCTATCGGCAACCTCTTGAGTGTGGCTAGTGGTAAGACATTTAATCTTGACCCATTATCTATTAACACACTTGGCAAGGTGTATCCCTTACAGCAGGTAGTTATGTGTAATGCCTTCTTGACCCCATACCTCCGGTGGGATTTCGTCATCATTGAAGTAGATGAAATTATCGGTGCTTATGTTACTAACCGACGATCCAACTTATTGACGGATATATCTTTAGTAACATAGGTCTCATTCAGTACTTTCATTAATGCTTCGCGATACACTTCAGAACTTAGAAGTAGTGCTAACACAGAGATACGGGCTGGTTGTTTGTGCAGTTGCTCCACCACACTGTATTCGCTGTGTTTCAAGAATTTTAAGAACTCTTTAGCCTCTTCCTCTTTACGGGCTCATTGACAACGGCGTCGGGTTCTTTTTCACCTTGTCGACCGATCTTGATTTCGCCGCTCCGTTCTCCTTTTTGGGATCATAACGCTTTCCACTTCGCGTATAGGAACCTTCGTTCTTGACTTCCTCCGAAATGCTAGTGGAACCTTGCGCTCCTGGTGTTGTCACATTGCAATTATAATTCCAAGGTACCCTTTTACTATCTTGGTAGGGAAAGGAAGCAGGTTTTTGAATTGTGATTTTCGGTCTTCCCTGTACTCCGCCCTCTGTGTTCCGCGAAATGATGATTCTCGGGTAACTAACTCCGGGTTTTGTCAATTCTTCCTCGGTCGCGCATATTTCCTCTTCCTCCACTCCTTCTTCATAAAACTCCAGCTCTTTGTTGTCCATGAGGCCTTGCACCAAAATTTTAAACTCAGCACATTCTTGGATCTCGTGCCCCCTCGTCTTATGGAATTCGCAACAATTCTGTATTTTGATTCCTGTAGAATCTGACTCTATCAATCCTCTTTTTACCATTTCCTTCCGGACTATTCATGATGGGGTCTTTACTTGGTGGCGTCTCTCTTGATCTTTCTCACAATCTCTTCACCGATTGCGTTCACCCTTTTTCCTCATGATTAGGCAATGGGTTCCCTTTCTTACCAAGTCATCAAGCTTATAACACCCATTTTAATTAGCCTCTTGACTACCTTTTTGAAGCGAGGCAATTCTCATCGAATACCCTCTATCCTGCGTGGTAATCGCATTGAGCGTTTAGGTCGTACCACTTAGGGTATGGGGATGTAATGGTTGTAAATAAAGCGGGACACGATGTGCTCATTGAATAAAATCTGGTATAACTCTTTGTATGCGTTATCGAATTGGCGTAAATTGGATCCTTTCGATTATTTGGTCTAGTTCTCGATTCTGTCTTGCTTGCCCAGTTGCCCATATATGTCGCCTTTGGTGATTAATGCGATCGCCTTTGGGTATCCTCTATTATATGTACTCACATTATTTACCTCACTTGTCTTTCTTCTTGGGAGCGACTCTCTAGTGCTTTCTCTGTCTCGATTTTGCCACCTCTTATAGCATGCTCGATCATCTCCCCGCCATCACTATATCAAGAAAGCTCTTAGTTGTACTCCCTATCATATGAGTTATGAAAGGGCCTTCAAGGTGTTAATAAAAAGCATGGCGGTCTCTTTTTCTAAAAGGTGGTTTGAACTTGTGTGGCTACTTCCCTCCATCATTTGGGCATATTGCACGAAACTTTTGTTTGGCTTCTTCTCCATGTTTTGGGCGTGATTCGATCGGCGCTATATCGACTATGTGCCCGTATTGTTTCGGAAGGCACTGCTAGGTCATTCCATGACTTGATCTGGTAATACCGAGGTGATTGTACCATTTGGCGCGGACCACCAGACCGTCTTGAAAATAGTTAATCAGTAGTTGATCGTTGTTAACATGTCCCGCCATCCGTCGACAGAACATTGTGATGTGCGTTTCGGGGCAACTGGTCCCGTTGTATTTTTCAAAATCTGGGGTCTTAAATTTTGGAGGAAATCGAGATCAGGGACTAGGCTCAAGTCTTTAAGCGTCCACCCGTAGCGATGGTCAGCGATCTCTATTTCCTTAAACTTCTCTTCTAACCATTTGCAACGATCCTCGAGTTGCTTGGGAAGGTTCGCTTTGCCTTATCCATTTCGGTCATTTCATCAAAATCGGGGACTATAGGGTTAGTCGGACCTTCTCGGGATTAGTGCTGAACGATCGGAAAGTGCTGCGGCATTGCGGTCTCAATCAATCGTGGCTCGATAATAACAGCGTCCTTTGGGGACATATTTCGGTGGTGCTTGAGTATTGGCGGGGTAAATCCGGAGGGTGGCGAAGTCGTCATTATTTCTGAGCTAGCGATGGCGCCTTTCCTCGTTCACTAGCCAATAGTTGCGCCACCGGCTTATCATGTTGTTTTGGGATTCTTGCATCATTCTATCATATCTTGTTGCATCTTGGTCAATCTTTCTTGCATCATTCTTGTATTTCCTTTGCATTTGCTCTAGTCTTTCTATCCTTTGATCCATAATTTTAGTTTTACCTCGCGTATTGTAGCGATGTTCCAGGGTAACTGTCACAATTTAAGGTTCTTTTGTAAGATTTAATGCACATGATGCAATGTAATGCTAATGCATGAAATGTATGCAAAAAAGAAAGGCATTAATTCTGATTCAATCTCCATTAGAATAACTTTTCTAGAAAACAAGTTTCTTTACATAGAACGGATTACATATAAGGCCTCGCCCTAATGCTTAAGGCCTTGACTTCTTCAAGAAGCTTAGCTAACTCTTGCCCTTGTTCTGACTTTGATTCATAAAATAAACTTAGCACATCAGCTTGGACTCCTAAGGTTTGCAAATGCTCCGCGACCTCTCGTACTTGAGTCACGGCTTCCCCCATGATGTAATCCCGATCCCTGACTTGATTTTGGGAGTGATGAAGTTGTTGTTTCCAACGCTCCTCGTTGACTTCCAGCAGTTCCACCCGTAACTCACAACCATGTAAAGCAGACTCTAGCTCTTCGATTCTCCCTTTCATTTCTTCAATTTTACTCAGGCTAGCTTTTAATTCAAGCTGCGAGTTGCGGCTACGATCTTGATACAAGGTTCTTTCCAATTCGCCACCGAGCCTTTAATTCCTCTTTCTCGCTTTGGGTTTTTACCAGACTTCTTTTCAGAGTATCTTCTCGAGCTTGAGTATCTCGGAGTTCTCTTTCTCATTGGCTAGCTTTATTTTTTCCTCCCTGAGTTCTCGACCCCATTGCTCCGATGTTTTTCCTAATCCAGCAAGCTTCATTGACCTTCGCAACTTCTTATAGTCTGTCTTCAAACTGTCCAAATCTTCTTCAGCCTTGTTTTCCCTTTTTCTCAACTTTTCGGCCTCCGACTTCTGAATGTCGACGTCCAAACCCATTGCATCTTCTCTTCCCAACCGTTCTATTCTTTTCCCTAATTCGCATTCCTTTTCTCAAAATCTTGTTTGATGATTTCGAGCTCGATGGGATTACATGGGTGTTCCTCCATTGATCGGCGTCTTCCTGGCCTAGTGTGGAAATGTTGTCGTTGATTCTCTGACTTCTCCATCGGTCGTATTCGGGAGTTGTCATCGGGTTTGCGGTAAACCTTTTCATTCTATGAGTCTGACTCCAAGCGCTTGCTATTTCACGAACTCTTTTCTTACAATTATCCCCTTTGTATTCAAATTCACACTGAATTAGACCTTGTGTTGCGGGTATAAACTGTCTCGATCGGTATTGTCTCAACACAAGGAGAGGAGCATATCCAACGGCTCCCCATACTCCCAATAACGAAACCCAGTCAAAATCTCCACATCGATATAGTATCTCATCAGGAATCATCAAAGGAGCTTTCCATACCACGTCTTCCTCTTACAGGTTTTGCGTAATTGTCATCCATTTTTCTTAGTAAGATCGTCTCGCCTTGGTGTGGTGCTAATTCCTTTAGCGGGAATAGTCTTGGGAGAAGATCCGTCCAGTGCCTTTCCGTTTTCCAAAATGACTGTTGAACCATACTAGCAAGAGTGCAGCACAACCGTGAATCTCCTTCGCTTTGCTTTCTTGACGCGCTTAGAGACACGAAAGTTTCGGCCGAGTGCGAGGAGCAGGTGTGACTCTTCTATCCAACTTTGTCGAATAGATCTGAGGCGCCTCATCTACATGCCCTAGAGCTTTAGGAAAATAATCAACCCATAAATGCTCAAGGCAAAGATATCAACCCTCTTCTTCACATCCGAGTGTGCTATGATCAAGTCCCTTAAATTTCTCCAAGGGATACACTTACAATCTCCTTTTTGTTTTATCTGTGCTGCAACCCACTGCTCACTCATTCCCGTAATATTCATCAGCTTTTTTAAGAAAGTGGGAACGTTAACAGGTCTCGTATAAATTTTGTCGGCTTGAATTTTTGAACACGAAGTAAAGTCGTATTCTTCTATAGTAGGCGCTAGATCCACTTTCCGAAAAGTAAAAGCAACTATAAGCGGGGTTCCAAAATTGGGTTATAGCTCGAAATAGGTGCTGGTCTACCTTGATGTCGAGCAGATGTGACAGATCTCTGTAATGACCATAGAATAATTGCTTGATCTCATGATCCCACTGACCCCATATCTCTTTCATCTCTTGAAGATTGTTTTGGGTGACAACGTCTGCGTGAAGTCCCATAATTACGTCGTGCCCTTCAGAAGACTATCGCCTTTTTCTTTGCACAGTCTCGGCCCATATCCGGACGGCCGCATTGTCCTCCACTCTATCAAGAAACCCCCTTTCCATGACAAAGCTATCTATTTTGGGCAATTGAACGTGAATCAACACCTTTTTGATGAATATGCCATGCAAAAATAAAAATAAAGCAAATCAGTATTTCATACATAATAGGCAAAGAATAAAAGTACCTAATTTGTTAACCACTAGGGTTTGGCATGGCTCTACCTAGGGTGGGTTCTTTAGGGCTTACTATATGAGGTTTGGTTCTAAGGAGGGGTACCTGAACCAGCAGATTCCTCGATCTTCACCCATTATAGGCTCATATAGACCGAGTTCAGTTCAGGGGGATACATTTCCCTATGGCTGCACGGAGATGAAAATCTCACGAAGACATAGGTACAGATGTATCCGGCGATCCACTATCACGCACGGAGGTGAAAACCTCACGAAGGAGTAGTTTCTCACTCTCGCCTAAAGGTGTGACCACAACGGTCATGCAATGCAATGCCAAGATTAAAACAACATGTAATAAAAGGATTATAATTTTTCAAATCAAATTTTAAATTTCCGACAAAAGACAGAAAATAATCAATTTATGGCTTGACTCTCTAAAAGATGTCCCCAGTGGAGTTGCCAAACTGTCGTAACCATTTTTTTTGAGAACAAAACGAAACGGGGTTCGACGTTGGGTTTTGAAAATAGAAATGAAACGGGAGTCGCCACCGACCATTATTTTGGTGTGATCGGATCACCTTTATTTTAATAAAACATTTTGCTTTACTAAAACAGTGTTTTTGGTCCGCGAAATTTTAAAAGTCGGTCCGGAGTCGATTACGCATACGAGGAAGGGTTAGCACCCTCGTCGCCCAAAATTGGTACCAAAATGATTAATTAGAGTCTTAGTGTCGGAAATTTTAAAAGGTTTTAAGATACGATCCTTTAAAAATGTTTGGATAATTAGGGCCATAATTTTGAGATTTCTTTGCTCAGGAGGATACGAACATCACATCCAACCGACGTTAGGACATGATGCTCTAAACCTTCATAATCAAAGCTATCTCATGGTTTCTGAAGTTTATCAAAAGGATGTTTAGTTATTTAGTCAAGCGGAAAATCGCAACCCAAAGACGTTAGGGCACTATTTCCAATTCTAAATACAAAACATTGCCTTTATTTTAAAAATCTTTGAGCAGTGTAATGACTTTTCAAAATGCATCGTATGGGATTGAATTTAAGAAAAGGTTTGAGTCAAAATTGAAATTTCTTTGTCCCGAAAGATATAAACATCACATCCGATGCGTTAGGACACGATGTTTTAATCTCTCGTAACCAAAGTCATCTCGTGATTCGCACAACCGTAAAAGGGATGTTAAGTTATTTAGTCAAGCGAAAAATCGCAACCCAAAGACGTTAGGGCACTATTTCTCGAGTTTCTAAATACGAAAACATTGCCTCATTTGAAAATTTTTAGGCGAAATACGATAATTTTACAAAGGATGCTTTGTTCAAAAATATTGTACAAAACAAAGATGACAAATATGGATGTGAATGTTAAAATAAAAATATAAATAATAATATTATGATAATACGAAATAGTAACAAAATGAATAAATAAATAAATAAAATAAGAGGTTACAATGGCAAGATAATAGAGATGATACTTGAAATGGAAAATAAAATAATGACGACAATAAAAATGACGGGTACTAATAAAAATACATATGAAATAAATAAGTAAACATAAACACATAAAAATAATAGTAGTAATGATAATGATAAAAGCAGATATCAATAATAATAACATAATTAACAAATAATAAAATAATAATCTTAGTCACAATAAAAAATAAAGTAAAATAAAATAAAATACAATAGTGACATACAGTGTGATAGTAAATAATAATAACGAAGTAATAATAATAAATATATAATCAAAATAACGAATAATAATAAAATTAATAAGACAAAATAACAATAAAACATATACAAAAAATATAATAATAGTAATGACAATGATGTAGTAACAAAAAAACTAAAATATTGCAAAAATAATTTAAGCGAATTAAATTGCATAAAAATAGGAGTATTTGGGTTAATTTGAAATAAAACAAAAGAAAAGGGACTTATTTGAAACAGGCATGAAAAGAAGAGGGACCAAAATAGCAATTAATCCCTTTTGTCAAAACGCATACAAGGGGGGACTTAATCGAAATCGAATGGACATTTAGGGCCAAATTAAAAGAACACGAAAACTTGATTGCGGGAGCACTGAAATGAGAAGGGACTAAGCGTATAAATTCCCCATTTAAGTTGAATAGGCGCATATCACCATCAATGTCAATGCGCTGGCCTCCACTAGCATTAATTACATCATTAAAAAAACTTTTATCACTCATCTCTTTTTTTTTTTAAAAAGCTTATAAGTTCTTTTTTTTTTAACAAAAGCAGAGCCCCCCATCTTCCTTCTTTTCCTCTCGTCTGTCCTCTCTTTTTAGCCCGACGATCGAGCTTCTTGACGACGGAGGAAAGCGCTCCGACGAGAACCTTGGGGACTTGGTGAGTTTCTTTCTCTTCCTTTTCTTTGTTATTGCTCGTTTTTAAGAGTTTGAAAACAATAAAAATAAATAGAAGATAGTGAAATAGAAAGTAAAAAAATGAAAATCCACCTTTTCGGTTTCGATCTTGCTTTGTAATTTCTCGATATTCGTTTTTTCTTTCTTGAATTGAAAAATCTCCCTTTTTGATTTTCTCTCTTTTTTCTCCCAAAAAAAATCCTCTATTACAATGGTTTGAATAAACATATAGCCATGTAGTTTACAACTTGTTCCTGTTCATCCGTCTTGTTTAATGTTTGCAGGTGCTTGGGCGGGCGACATGACGAGGCGGTGGTAGATCTTGATCGAGGCGAGCACGCGGCAAAGTCGAGCGAAGACCTTAGGTGCGGCGCACCTAGGGTTTGATTCTTTTTGTGTTTTGTTTATTTTTCTATTTTTGGGGTGTTTAAGCAATTGGGCTGATTGGTTAAGCAATTGGGTTGATTAGTTAGGTTAGTGGGCCTGTTGGGTTTTAATTTTGGGTCTTGGGTTGGTGTTGGGTCTAGTGTTTTGGGTTTGGTCTAATGGGATTGTGAAATGGGCCGGGCAAATGGGCTCGTACAATGAACAAAAAAGAAGAGAACTCCATGGAGCTAGTGGGCAGCAGCAAAGGTAGGCTGATGGGGGCTTCTTTTTCTTTCTTTTGTTTCCTTTAAAAATCATGCAAATGGCCCCCAAGCCCACATACAAAATTTCAAGCCCAAGTTCACTAATTGGAGCTCAATTTTTCCCCAAACACATTCGGTCAAGTTAGGTTCGGGCTAAACCTATGCATGATATTAACATACTTTATATTTGTCCAAGTCCAACCCAAACTAAAATATGATCTTAAATTTTGTCTAAACTCGTCCATATTTACAAAAGAATAATTCAAGCCCATCACCAAATAGCATTTATTTTGCTATTTCATACTCACGATATCTTTGATTTATGGCTTCCAAAATAAATTTCAAATTTTACATCTCAGAAATTTATTAAATCATAAGTTTATAGATCATATTTAAGCCATATAAGTTCAACATGCACCGTCATAAATATATACATTATGATCTCGATTTCAAATTTATGATTATCACGTTATATATACTCACTAGAAGATTTCATATCAGAATAGTGATCTTATTATAAACCCAATGCTTTCCACTATTTTACGTTGGCTAGAAAAATTAACCATGCATACGGGTTATTTCATTTCTAGTCAAAATCACTTCTAATCCAAACTTTATAGCATAGAAAAAAATGTGCAATCATATTTAAAACTCATTTAGTTTAAGGATATTTAACAAAAACAACCACCATAATTATTTATATTATATGATCATGTACAAACTTTCATTTTTAGCAATGAAAATAATGTCTCGTCGATATCATCCAAACGCTAGTTACTAATATCATGATTTGAATAAACAAATAATTCAATATCTCGAGTTAAATATATATCATGAAAAGGAAAGAATATTTTTTTATTTATAAAACATTAATAGGTGCCCAAGTGACTCTTTAAAAAAATATCACTTTTTAAGTTTCACTTTTTATTTCAATAAACCATTCATTCAACCTTTTACAAGTATTCGTTGGACCTAGTGACGCAACTTTTCGATTTGGGAAGGCTCACCCGAATGGTCATAATGCTTTTTGTTGAATAGAAGCATGTTAAACTAAATTTTGAGCAATGTCATCACTATTCAAAATCAAAGTAACTTTTCGATCCATTAATAGACTCTTTTCCAAATGTGCATTGTTTCTTTTTTTCTTGCATTAAGTAATTGATGCATGAGACACCTACATCTTTTGCATAATGCAATTCAATAAACACAACAAGAAATCTAATTATGCAATAAGAGAAAAAAAAAAAAAAAATTACATACCTTTTTTTTGGAGAAATATATTTTTAAATCAAAATTTGACAAGATCAGTTATCGTCATGCAACCACAATTGACGATATCCATCTTCATAGTGCCATGCTTGTAGTGGCATGTGAGTAGGAGGTGAACAGACAAGTCTTCTTTAATTTTTCATAAATTACTAAAATATAACTTTAAATTATTGGCGTGTGGAGATAAAAATAAACTTATGAGAAATTAATGAAGGTTTCAAGGCGTGTAACAATATCACTTTCTTTAAGGTTCTATTCGCTCCCGCCTATATTATGGTGTGCAAAAGAGTTACTGGCGAATGAACCTTGAGGATATAATGAAGCTCAATGAAGTAACCAAGTCTCGTAACTCGGAGATGTTTCATGAAGTTAGATTGGGATGGCCGACTCTTTAGCAAAATCAGGATGCATCTAATCAGAAATGTTTTATGCAGCTTGGTGACTACTCGTACCGCCCTGTTGTTGCTTTCGGTGCTTGCTGCTTGGCTTTACTACGTGACTTTTTCCATGAGTTGCTTTCTGTTTTTTTATAGCTTTCCTTTGGCCTTGTATCCAGTGGTTTTCCTTTTATGGCTTCTCAAAAGAATTGAGAAGAGAAATGCCACAAGAAGTGAGATTAACTTCAACATGTATAAATTTTATTAGTTTTATACCATTATTATAATTTTTTCAATTATGAAAATATTTTTACGAAAACATATCAAATAACAGAAAATATTTTGCATAGAATCATTTAAATACTAAAAATATTACATTTTCTAAAAAATCAATCCATGAACGGTACGATTAGTCCAGAGGGACCTCTTATCTTATAATTTGCTTGACAAGTGGACTCACTCATTAACCGCCACATCAGATCTTAATCATCACGTCCCATCCAATATTACTCAAGACACGTCATAGCGCTACTCTACTTAAACCTATGGCACCAGACCCCTTGACTACTTATCCCCGGCCCACCAATAGTGACCGGACACGTGATATCTCAGGACAGGGCATAACATGTAGATAAGCCTCATGGCTTAAAGATTGGATGCAAGCAACCTACATCTCCTCTTTTACTATCTCGCTCCAAGCTGTGTCTTCTCCCTATCTTTTACTCCAACCACCCTACTAGATGACTCTTTCACTCTATCCTAAAAAGGGTGAACCACCTATCTCTCCCCCAACTCTTTGAATCAACAAGTTCGAAAATATACCAACTAATATTGGCGTTTCTAACGAAAATTAATTCAGAATTAAAGCAAATATGAACATACGAGAGAACCATGAATGGACAACAAAAAATGGCAATCAAACTGTATTCATTGAAATCTGCGTGTGTGTTTCTGTGTATGATTTCTTTGTCTATAAAAACAATGCTAATTTACATTCATTTTATACAATAAAAAATACAAACCTAAGGTATATTGATGCTATCCTTTGGATAGCAATCAATGAAAAGCTGACGATGAAATTTATTACTCTGCAGAAGCCTAAAGAGCATGATACTTTACAAGAAAGAAATATGGTCAAAAGAAGGAACAAAATCACGTTATCATCGCCTTGGATGGTCCAAGATCGGACTCATTTCTACTTCTACAGCTGCAGACTGACTCTGAGCCCAAAACTTCTCTGCTTCCCGTGCAATCTGAACATCGCAAGGTGCGTAAAACTGATAAAGAACTTTCACGACAAATCGAGGTATTAGTGCAGTGACAATGATGGCAAGTAAACAGAACCAAAACAATCTGGTTTTCGCAATTTCAAAAATGGCCCTGTCAAAACAAATAATAGGTTGCCAAGGATCAGAAACTATACGCAAGCAAATTTAACTAACTTCAAATGAATCATTTACTAAAATGCATGGTTGGCATGCTAATTTATGGCAACTCATTAGCCTTATAATGTAGAATCAATTGCAGACAGTTCTTATACCATTAATTATTGCCAATTTCCTAAGGCCTAGAACATAATAACCTATATTTACTCGAACTCAGGTATGTGGTGGATACGAGTATGTATCTGACATGAGTATGTTCAACTTTTTCGAAGTTTTTCCATGTATTTGGTGGGTCCTTGGAGGATCATATCCTCATGGCAATGTCTGAAAATATGTTCGACATGGTTACTTAAAAAAATAAGAGTTGGAACACCATAGATAATAACCTCATGGCTACAGCTAAGAGCACAGAAACTCTGAAACTTGGGGACAACAATATTTATATGCACACAAACACCCCAAAGCACATCTATAAGTTACATGGAGGTAACAAAGTAAACTTGAACCTGAAAACCCGTCCAAGAGCCCAAACGTAATCTAATTCGAGATGAATAAAACGAAAGACTCAGACGCAAAGAATCAGAGATAACCTGATCGCTAAAATATCCAAACCTAAACCTAAAATAACTCACCCTACAACACCTAATTGCCACCTCTATATGAACGCACTAGTATATATATTTTTGTAGAATACTTTTGTTGTATGGCAGGTAAGGAAAAATAATAATGTTTTTAGATATGTTAATGTGGAAAGTGTCAAAAACTATTATCTTGACACTATTCACCTACATGCTTAATTAAAATAAATCTGATGTAAAAGGGCTTACCAGTAACCAACTAAAGATGGTATAGCATCTATAACGATGACGCAAATAAAAGTTGCGATTATAGATCCCCAAATGGCTGCATGAGTTATCCAATTCCAGTTGTTGACATCCATGGCCAAGTGTAAATTAACCAATATAACTACTGCAAGAGTCCAAAGATCTCCGATACTTGAAGCATCAATGGTGCTGGCCCAGTATGCAAGAAGAGGAATGAAAAAGACAACCACACTTTGATAGAGAGTATCGAGCATTGTTATCCAAAAGAGTGTTTTGCTATAGCATTCATCTCGGTGCCCAGCCCCATACAGCTGAGGATGCTTTAAAAGTGTGAGTCGACTTAGGTCCTTGTCAAGAATACCGACAACAATTGTAGGCACGGATGTGTAGATTACAGAATACAACACACTGCTCCACTCAGTGATTGCAGTGGTCAAAGTGAAACAAGTGAAGAGCACATACCTGCAAAGAACATAGAGAAGTAAAAAAGTGCTCATCCATAGATGAAAATCCGCACTAATTGACCAAAATGTGATTCAAAGTCTATTCCAAAAGTGGAAATTAGAATCTTGAACAAATAGGGATAAAAAAATCAATTATCTTTATCCTAATGGAGCAAAGGAAAAATTTTACTATTCATATGCATATATGAAATGAAGACATTTTATTGCCTCAACCCCACTTTTGGCCTAGTTAGGACAAAAAGATACCGTCCCTAAGCCAACCACCTATTGTAGGTTGAAAATCAGCATTTAGTACACATAATAAGATTTGTATCTGGAAAATAAAATAACTCACCAAAATAGAACAAGGACGAACACTGCATTCCTGTAAAAATTGTATAGTATCATGTAGCCCATCCGCTGGTAATTCCAATGCCCATGGACCAACAACAGACGAACTAAGAATCTGAACTGACCCATTGCAAAATCGGATGCCATTACAGCTTGCCTACCCTCTTGGCCACTAATGCCAACTCCCACATCCGCCATTTGGATCATTGAAACATCATTAGCACCTGTGAAGCATCCAGTAGCATTGCTTAAATCAGCAAAACGAAATCAGTTGAAATTCAAGAGAATGATAATTACAATTCTCTTTTTTTATCGTAAGATTATGATTAGAAAATCAAGAGAATGATGATTACCATCTCCAATGGCAAGTGTCATGTCTGAGGTCCTCTTCTTTACAAGGGAAACGATTCCGGCTTTCTGTAATGGGGCCACCCGACAACACAAAACCACAGAACAATTACACGCTAACTCGAAGAGCTGCAAGCAAAGATGAATAATGAAGTCACATCATCATGCAGGATAGTAGAAAAGTGAAAAAAAAAAAAAAACAAAGGCAAGTTGACAACTCCTTACCCTTTCTTCGAGTTCACTGTCAAGAATATAAACAAGGCTGGTACCATCAATAATCAATGCTACAGGTGTTGAACCGGTTCCCAAAGTTCTGCCAGTTTCATTTGTAGTGCCAGACATAGTTGTAAGTTTCTTGGACATGATGATGGCATCTTCTAAACTCTTTCTGCATGATTCCTTAGAGTTGCTGTTAACAATAACTTGTGTCATTTTACTGGTCAACAGCTTTGAGGAGTATCCAATTGATATGGCAGTTTCTTGCTTGTCCCCAGTCAACACCCATACTTTGATCCCAGCTGTTCTAAGAGACTCAATGGCTTCTGGAACTCCTTGCTGTAGTTTATCTTCGATACCAGAGGCACCTAATATGCAAAGATTGCTTTCGATATTGCTTGCAATCTTACGAAGCAACCTGGCTCTACCCATTAAAGCAGTGCTAGCCACCTCAAATGCAGAATGCCATTCCTCAAATTCTGAAGTACTCAGTTCTCTCATCCCAATGACAAGTGTTCTCAAGCCTATTGAGGAGTAGGACTGCAGATGGGCTTCGGTTGCACGAATTATACTCGTATTCAGAGATCTGTCTATGACACTAAACATTGTTGTGTCAGCTCCTTTTACAAACACTTTAACGGATTGGTTTGGGAACCCCAATATAACAGACATCCTCTTCCGATCACTATCAAACTCGTGCAAACCCAAAACATTGAACCTGCATGACCCAAAACATTTTTATTCAACAATGAAAACTTAATATAAATGAAGCCCAGGCGTACAACCAGCATTCCTTTAATATGATTATATACTATATAGTATATATACACTTTTCTTCTCCCAAAGCAAGAGAATTTTCAATGCCAGTCCCTAAATATTACAATGTCCCAACCTCCAAGTGTCTTGAAATTAAAAAAAAAAAAGGAAAGAAAAATGATGATACTAAATTCAAATAGGTATTTACATACATTTCACCTACCTCAGTACTTGGTAACTATGTAAAGATTAACATAAAAAATGCCAATAACCTCAAACAATATAAAATTATGATTAATCCATGAAAAATACAGTTCATAGAAGTCGATCAAGCCCTCTTCCCAAGAAATACTAGTTATTTTCACTTGTGCTGATTAAGAATGTACTTTTCAAAGTACTTTTCAAACCATCACTTTATTGTTGCAAAAGTAGTAGAGGAAGCTTCTCCAAAGGAAATATATACACTGACTATCCAGAAAAATAAAGGAAATTCACATGTCTGCTTCTTGGTATAATATGTTCCATAAAATTTTGACCCTCTAGAAGTTCCTATCACAATTAAAGCACTCTGTTCAAGCATTTACAGTAAATACCGACACCAAAAAATTAAAACAAATCTAGTAGCAATTCCTGTATTGATGCTGGCAGAGGTTATCACAATATAATGATACAACAGAAACTGTGGAAACAAAACCAAGAAGATAGAAGTCAGCACTTGATATTTACCTTTTCCTTTCTCCTTGAATGTCAATAACAATATGGCCAGAGGTTCGCTCTATCAGCATAAATCCATATGCTGCAGCAGCATAAACCAACGCCTGTTCATCTGGAGACTCGCCTTGGTAATCTATCAACTTCAAAGTAGGATCAGGTGTATCCACAATTATTGGCACAATAGTATTGCAAGCTGCCAGTGCAAGGAAGAAATCATGGACATAACTGCCTTCTTTTGTCTCTTGTCCATTCCTAACATATTGTAGAAGCTCAGGGTCAGTCTTTACTACCATCTTCGGCCTCAAAACCTGCCCATCCGCTAGATAAGAATAAAAGAGTTTAAGTTAGGAAATGCTAAACAAACCTCAAATAAATTTCTTTCTACACAGAAGTATTACCAGAGATAAATTTTTTGTTTACCTTGGACAAAGTAGCCATCTTTCTGATCTTGTGAAGTTGCCTTTCCACCATTGTAATCTACTCCCCAAATGCTTGCACACTGGAATTCCATCTTGTTCTCGGTAAGCGTACCAGTTTTGTCAGAGAAAACATATTTTATTTGTCCTAAGTCCTCATTTATATTCAAAGCCCTACACTGAAATCTTGCATTTGAAGACTCATCATACATCTCAGCATCTCGAATCATAAAGTAAGCCTGACCAACCCGGACTAACTCCATGGAAATATACAGTGAGATAGGAATCATTATCTGAAACACAATTACTGACATGAGGAATGTGAAAAATATTTCCAATCCCCATCCATAATAATTATAATTTTTTTCTTCATCCTCGGAGAAGTCCTTTCTCCTATAATAGGGCAAGTAATCCAACTCATCCCTGTGGCGTCTCAACCAAACAGCAGCACAGACAGAGACAACTGTACACAATGCAACAAGAAACAGTGAAAGGAAGATGATCTCCAAGTTCATATGGGTCTCAAGTCGGCTCCTCTTTGATGGAGCCCCTGAGTTGTTAAGCATTGCTTTGGTCTCACTGCCAGCATACACAGCAACCCCAACTGCCCAAGTAGTATTTTTGAGCTCACAGCCACGAAGTATAATATTAGAGGGACCAAGGGACACTTGTTTTCCATCAACTTCCATGTTAGCCTGAAACCCATATATGTTCCTGTTGGGTTTCTCACACTTGATCAACCCAGAAACATTTTCCTTTTCGGGAATCTTCTGAAGAGTCTCCTGTTTGGCATATCGTGTCTTCAAATTAGACTCTCCATCCAAATTAGTAGTCTGCACGTATGCAACTCCTGTCTGTTCACTAGTTGAGAGTAGAACCATATCACAAGGAATAGTTTCATTAGCTTGAATCTTGATTATCTCACCAACCTGAATGTTCTTCCATTTCTTTTGCTGAAATTCATTATTAACCAAAATCAATGCTAGCCTATTATTCTCAATCCTGTCTGCCCTATGGCGCCTGTAGTCCTCGTATGCGTCTTTAACAGCCGTAACCAGAAGGACAAATGCCAATGGCAAAATGGAAGCTGTACGGCCGAATACAGCAAGCTGAGGCAGCTGATTGAGCACTGCGATCACAAGGAAGTATATATAGGCAACTCTATGAAACTGCTCGAACAAGTTCCTAGGCAGAAATGTTAGGATTGAGTACTTTGCGGTTCGAATAGAATTCCCAGCAAACCCAAACCTCTCATTTGTGTTGACAGGATCATTTATATGTACCAACCTAGCATCTTCATCATTGATCTCTTTCTGTGACATGCTATATGCCTCTGACTCAGCACCTTGAGATCCATATCTCACAGGATTTGGTCCCACATCACTAAAGTTCACTTCTCTAATCGAACTCCCTCCCAAAGATTTGGAACGAGCAGAAAAATTACTCCTCCTTGATGAGGAACTTAAGGCAGGTTCAATACAATACAAATTCTCAACAGGGGTTTTTGAGTCCATCCCAGAAACAAATCCAGGATCCCCCTTGTTCAACTTTCTTCTCTAAAATCAGAGGGGTATAAAATAAAGTAACAAAAAAAAAAAAAAAAATTCTAGAGAAACCACTTTTGAGGCTATGATCTATGGACCAAAGACATCTCCAGCAGCTCAAAGGTCAAGAAATAAACAAAATTCACGAAAGATACCCAGAATATGATTTGAAACAAATTTGCTAAAAGACCAAACTTCAGCAACAGATATTAAGAAACAAAAAAACAACCCAGGATTCCAATTCAGCAGAGTAAGATACACCCAAAATGATTAACACACATGAACACACGATACAAATACAAGAACAAACAAGAAAGAAACGTAGGAAGGAAGAAAGAACCTTGAGTTGATGATCGTGGTGTGAATATAATTTAAAAGTAACTTTAGCAACAAGAAAATGAAATTGAAAGGGATGAGAGGATATCTGTACAATGAAAGGGAGAGGGTGGGGTTAAGAGGGCTGCTTTGTAATCTGTTGTTGTTGGTGTAAAGGCGCGTTTGAAAGAGGGAAACGTCCAAAGTCAAAGGCATTTGCAAATGGAAAGGAGAGAAGTAGGGGGCGGCTTTTGCAATGAAAGCGTAAGGAAGAGTCTAAATGGGGTGGCGACAAAGAAAAGATCAATATTCAAAACCCAAACCATTTTGATCATCTGACAATCAAGTCTTGAAGATTGCCTAAACCTGGTCTCCACGTAGAAGAAGGTTCTTCGATAGTGAGAGAAATTCAATATCTTACTTTTCTATTTCTAGAAAGTCTAGGGGCTCACTTTGCATTTACACCATAATATTCCTATTTCTACACGCTCTGAATCACTGAATTTTCTTACAAACTCTTTTTATTTGATCATATCAAATGTTTTTGGATAAAACAAGTTAAAGAAACTTAAATGAGATTAAAATAAATAGAGTTTCATTTTTTATATAAATTATTTTCATAATAAATTTATCCACCCTCTTATTTTTTTTATATATAAATAATATAAAATATTAATTAATTAAGAAAATAGTAAAATTATATACAAAAATAATCCGTTTGTTATAATACCTGTAAGTGTTGTCTACCCAACCGACGGCACCACCCCTTTTCCCCCTAATTATGACTCGATCATAAGTGTTTAATTTTAAAAAAAACCGATGGTTGAATCATGATTAGGAAGAAACGAGGTGTCGCTAGGGATGTTCTAACTTCGATTAAAATTGAATTAATTGACTGAACTGATCTAATTCGGTTAATCGGCCGGTTAAAAGTTTTTTGGAGTTTTGATTAACGGTTAATTCGGTTTGAAATCGGGTAATTAACCGAACTTAATAGATAATATTATACATTATATGTATTAAGTTATTACTAGTTCGGTCAATCTGGTCAAATGAAAATTATAAATTTAATTTTTTATGTGTTTCATACTTATTTTAACCAAAACAAAGCATATAAACTTCAGTTAACCGACTGAATTAATCGCAATATTTCAGTTCGGTTATTTTTAAAAAAAAATTTCAATTCAATTAACTGTTAAAGGATTAAAAAGCTCAATTCAGATCGATTAACTGTTTAAATACCTCTAAATGTCACCGATTACTTAAACAACCCTGACAAATATTATAACAAACGAGTCATTTTCTATTATAAAATATACGATTTAAAAAAAAAAAGAATGATTAGAAATTCCAAAATTAGAAAAGAGAGTTGATTGGCATTAATTAAAGGTAAGGGTGTTTTAAATGAGGCTTCCATTAAGGAAAGTTGGCAGAAAGAAATTACACAGCTGTTTGATATTTCTTTCTTTATTGTCAAGTTCTAACAACTACTTTATTTATTTATTAATTAATTAAATTAATCAAATTTGGCTGCTGTTTTTCCTATTTTTTATTAACATAATAAACAAATTATTCACGTGTTTTTTATTTTTGCCATTTATTTATGTGTCCACTTACAGTTTTCTAGAAGGCCATAACATTATTTTATAACTAAGGTATATTTTGGTATTTGTATTTTTTTTCATTTTAGTTTTTGAATTTGATAATTAAATCGATTTTAGTCTGTCGAGATTTGATAATGTGACTAGTATTACTAAAACATTAACAAATTGAATGGATCGAGAATCAATTAATAGAACGGTCCAAATAAAGGAATTGAATCAATTAGTTTGAAAACTGCTTCAAATTAGTTGAACCAGTTTAGTAAAAATTTTAATTTTTAGATTTAGCTTATGAATTTTTTATTGTTGGTTAACCTGTTCAACTACCGGTCCTATTATTAAAACACTGAATATGGCATAATCCCAATTTATCACGTCATCAAACTGTAATAATTTTTAAGTTTAAGAACCAAAACAAACCTATTTGTCAAATTTAAGTGTCAAAGTGTACCAAATTTAGGGGTCAAAAACTTTTTTTAATGATTTACGGTTATCTCTTTCAACAATATTGTCTCCAATGTACGAACTTATGCTTTCTTTTTAAAGTGTAATATGTATTACTATTACACTCAACACTTATTGATATTTTTTTTCTTTTGTGAATTACAAGAGGAGGGCTAAGCTCTAACAACAACACAACTAACGCGACTCGAACTCAAATCACACTTAAAATGATGAACACCCTAATTATCAAAACACACGAGATGAAAGGTAGATTTATTTTTTTTTGTTGTTGGATCACTTTATTTAATTAATTTTGTGAGGTTTAAATGAGATATAATTATTGCTAAAGAAACAGGATTTAATTTGTTTTTTATTTGATAATTATTGAAGAATCTTGACTCATTATTACTATTTTCACAAGTAATTGGATTTAGCAGTTTGGCATTATTTGTCTCTTACAATAACCATAGAATATCGAATATAGAATTACCGTACGCTCACCTACTGATATCTACCCCTAAAGCGACAAATGCTTTTTTTTTTTAAATAATTTTATTGATATTAATATTATTATCAGTGTATGAGGATGAGGTTTGAGTGCACTAAAATATATTATCTTTCTTTTTAAATATTAGAGAGCAGTTATGGTTAATTTTGAGTCAGGGGCAAAGGCAGAATAATTTTTTAGGGGGGTCGGATAAAATTTTAATTTTTTATAATTTATATCTTTATAATTTGTAAAGGATTAAATTAAATTTTTATAATTTTAGGGGGCTAAAATGTAATTTTATCTTTATTAATTTAAAATTTTTAAAAAATTTAAAAGCCTAAATAGTAATTTTACATTTTAGAGAGTCGGACTTCCACTGCTCGGGTATTATAATAAAATAACGAATATAATAATAATCATTTGTTTAATAAATAAGTAAATAAAACTTAGTGGTCAAAATTTTATTGCTTAATTGGGGTTTTTTATTAATTAATTATTATTATTGGAAGGAATGGGGTTTTTTTTTTTCAAAGTGTTTGGAATTTATTTATCCAATATGTTGTGGTATATTTGATATTCCATTGCCACAAACGAAAATATTATTCCACTTTTAATTTATTATTTCTATCTGAAATGCTATTCTCAATTACTTTTGCATTTTTATTAATATTTTAATAAATTAATCATTCCATTAAATAATTTAATTGCATTAATCGAGCATAAAAGTTTTAAGTTGATTTAAGTTTCCGTTAGATGGGTGGTGTGTTTTTACTGAAGTTAAATATAATGGTAAATGTGAAATTGTATACGTGAGATTTAAAACAGTAATGGTATATGTGTTTAGATTTAAATGTGACTGTAATTGAAATAAGAATAGAAAATATCTATTAAAGATTTAAATTAAAATAATAATTCTTTTACCATGATTAGAAATGATATATAATAAAAATTATAAATTATTTTATTTTATAAAATTATTAAAATATGTTTATTTAACCATTGTAATAAACTAATAATATTAATATTAATATAATTATGAAAATTAAATTTAAGAAAATTGTTTAATATATAGTACAAAATCTACCATAATTCTTTTTAAAATAGTGAATGTCATTTTAATTATTTATTTTAATTTGTTTTTTAATTGCTAGATTTAGATCTTAAATTAGCGTATGAACTATCATATGGACTTTTTATGGAGTCAAAGTATTTTTCATATCCGTTTTATAATCCATAAAGATTAGTTCTTTTGAGATTCATATATGCTCGTTTTAACAATATCATTGTTAAGGTTCGAACCCAAATTCTCGTTTTAAAAGCCAAATATGCCTTATTATTATTCATTATATCTGACACTTATCGGTATGGATCAACTACTTTAAATAAAATAATCAAATATATAAAAGAACAACATCCTATCTATTACGGATCATATAATAAAATAATATTTTAAATTTTTTGGATGAGTCTAGAACTTATTTCAATCATATTCATAATTCAACAAATGGTTAAAATTGTCATTTAAAAATAAAACAAAATACTTAAATCTTCACATTTAAAATAATTAGTAAAATAAAAATTTTAAAATAGATCAAATATAAATTTGATTCATGAATTATATGCAACAATACATTAAAAAATCGTTTAAAAATAATCGATTGTCGATTAAGACTTAACTCGATTGATATTGATGTTGTTACGAGTGCAGGAAGATGTGGATTCGAGTGCGTTAAAGTACATTATCCTCCTATTTAAGGGTTGGAATATATTATTTATTTATTTAATTAAAATATTTAATTATAAAAAATGAATTTTTATTTTTTAATTTACCCAATTATATTTAATGATTTTATAGATTCAAAATTTTATTTATTAACAATATATTATTTTATTTCTAAGTAAAACTTTTACATGATATGGTTAAATTAGTTAATTTCACATTCATATACTATCACGTTAATTAATATTATTTTTTTATTATCACATCTTATTTATTAATATACTAATAAATTGTTTTTAATGTTGACTTAGTAATATAATTAAGGTGTAATGATAAATTTAGTCCTCTATGTTTACATTTTTTTGTCAATTTAGCTGTAACATTCATACTCGACCCGCTCACCAAGTTTGGGTACAAGAAACTACAAGTACCTGTTATATCTTACTAAATTCCTAATTGATTATTTGCAATCCTAGCCATAGTATATACCCTTACCCATTACCAAATTTTCATAAGTAATAACAATAATAACTCTCATTCTAAACGTCGAAATAATTACTATTCTATACAAGTATTGGGCTCATGCCGCCCTTCCAACCTAAAAGACTATAGCAATCATTTGCAACTTAACGAGACATATGACTTTACTATGGTTATATTCAATAAATCCCCGAGGCGTGGCCTCTAAGGGTGCCCCTCTATATGCATGAAACAACTAGCCCTATTCACATAGGTCTGGCTATGTCTGGCTTCATTCCCCCATCACAATCCTCGAGTCAAACCTTAACCTTGCAACCATATGGTTCAAATGTAAGTTCAGACGAACTTAGTAAATTCCATTCAGTAATGCTATACAGATTATCTAGTTTAAGAGATAAGAAATGAAATGAAAAATTTTAAAACTCCCTATGTATCTTTAGGAACATCATGGACATCCTGGCGTAGCTAATGCTTAGCATTCCTCGTGCTATAGTGGTGGTCTATCGGATGATCCATCCCAATTGTTGGATTCTTACCACGTCACCCTCATTGAGTCTTTCTTACGGTTCTGCACGTGTTAGAACTTTTATTCGGGGTGAAATCCCTTTTAAATCATTCTTATCGGCCATCTTGATTGGGAGATTTAGCGAATATGCGAACTCCCAAATCAGGGTGATTTCGTACCTGCCTAATGGACCTTATAGGACTTTTCCATTTCTGGTTATTTTCCCACGACGTCCCCAAGATGTCAGTCAGTACCTAATGGCTCTCTTCCTTAGGTTTTTCCTTGGCGAATTCATTGACATGCCCATGGTTCCATCCCATATCACCTCGGCGAGTTTCTGTATTATCTAGGTGGTTTATGCCTTTTTGGCAAACCTATTTTATGCATATTGGTAATTTATTGTGTCATTCACGTTGTTCTTTCTGGGCGGTGAACTTTCTCGATAGGGTCCCACGTTTTACATCTTGGCAGACTTTCTATGTTTATCGTCCCAACGGACTTTCCATAATGTCGTAACACTATACCGCCATGGTCTGACTTAGCGTAATCCCCATGTTTAACATCCTAGCAGACTATCTGCGCTCGCATATCGGTGAACTCCTTCAGTTTTCTTAGCCAAACTAAGGTCTTACACCCTTCTCACTACATATTCCCTTAATCCTAGTGAACCTCCCGTGTTTACTGTCCTAGCGGACTATTTGTTCTGTGTTTACTATCCCAGCGAACTATCTCTATAGATACCATGGAGTCTTCCATCCATGGTCTTACTCAATATACCTGGTTACCACATCATCTTTCATCTATGGTCTTACACCATATATCATATACCTTGTACATGCTGTCATGACATCTTTCGTACATGGCCTTACGCTACGTACCTCATACTTAGACTGTCATGACGTCTTTCATCTATGGTCTTACGTCATATACCGTCGTCACGATGTCGCCTCGAAGGACCAGTCGATACCGTCATCACGGTAAATACCTTTCCATCATTTTCATTTCCCGTATTCTCCTCCCCTTACCTCATTTACACCATCTAACATTGATACTCGAACACTGCAATGTTCCCTCCACAAGGTTCGGAGCTTCGCCTGTGACGATAACTAACAAGGTCACCCTCATTTCCATTCCTAACTTCATTTATCCATTCACAGTTTTCCCTACGGATATCATGCAATGTATGCAAGTGTTATCATACAACATAATAACATGAAGTACTACAAACCCATAAATCATACCATGATCATTTCATGCATACTGACATGCATCGGTGGATACTCATGTTACCATGCATACATGTCATATTAATCCAATAGAGAAAAAGAAGAATAGATAAATAGAATTATGAAGAATTTTGTTCCCAACTCGTCCTATTTTCCCTTGGCACGATCTCCACAAACCGTTGTCACCACTCAGTTTTAATTAGAGAAAAATCTATTGTTTTCTTATTTTTTCTCATTGTTTTGCTATCATTTCACTATTATGTTACTATTCTTTTGTTGTTATTGTTTAGTTATTATATAACACTTGTTTTATTATTAATTTTGTTGATATTTTAGAGGCATTTATTTGTTAAGTTACATTATCTTAGTATAAATATTTTTTAATTTAGTATTATTGATGTATTATATTTTTTAAAAAATTATATAAAAATAATAATTCGGACGAGTCGAGTCAAATTTATCTGAGTCGGGTTTATATAAAATTTACTTGAACCCAACCCGATTCATGGACAGATGTATTTGAAGAGTTTGAGTATTGTAGTTGGATAGATGTGTTTTTTTTTAATGATAAGCAAATTATGAAATTTCAAAATAGGAATAATGATGGAGAAATTCTCCATCAAAGAAATCAAAATTATTATATTATTCATTCAGGTTGGACATAATTTTCACAGTTATTACCTTTCAAAATTATTCTTTTCTGAGTAACAACAAACCAACTAGAAGGTTCTAAGCTTTAAAGAATTTATTCAACAAATTCTAGAATATTAAATATGACTTTAATTAATTGTATAATAAATATTTTGTATTCCAATTTCGTGTATATATTTTATATAAAAAATCAAAATTGCTCTTAAAATATAATAAATTTATGAAATTATTTTGAATTAAAATCCGAATTTTTCAATAAAAATCTTATATATAAATAATATAAATGGTAACAAATACATAAATACCTGAATTATATATATATATATATATATATATACACGTGTAGATGGATTGGAGAAAAGCCTTGAAACAGAATACAGTCATGCGCGTGCACGTCACACTCTTCTAGATGGAATTTAACAAGACAACACCTTTGTCTAATGCTTCTTAATCTTATCCTTTTTTTTGAAAATTTTAGGATGGAAATATATTTTATTCATTGTTAAAATTTCTCTTAGCCTTTCCACATCATACCTGACGTTTTAGGGTCTCTTGAAATTTGAAAAACAGAGATTAAAAAAATATGTTTTCAATTTTGGAAATTAGGGTTTTGGTAAAAGGAAAAATCCCTCCATTGGGTAAAGGGAGAAGCATTGATGTATAAAAAATGGGGATAATGAAATTTGCATATCGTCAAAAAAAAAAAAAAGCAGAATGAAGGGGATAAAGATAACTTTTAATCTCAGAAACAGGGGCGAAGTCAGAATAATTTTTAAGGGGGTCAGATGAAATTTTAATTTTTTATAGTTTATATATTTATAATTGATAAATGATTAAATCGAATTTTTATAATTTTAAGGGAACAAAGTGTAATTTTACTTTTATTAATTTAAATTTTTTAAACTTAAATAATTTTAAATTTTAAGGGGGATCGGAGCTATACCAGCATTATTCATTCAGTACGGCCTGTAATTGAATAAATTTATATTAATAAATAAACCCAACTCTTTTAAACTCCTTGCTTTTCAAGTAATAAACACCAATACATACATGGATGCCCAATTTGTATTTCACGAAATACAGGGATTCCACCCTTTCACTGGATTACCTTCTAATTTTTATAATTTTATAATGAATTTCCTCTCTTTTTAACTTTAAAATATCTTTTTTATTTTACTTTAATGTATTTTTATATTTATATATTTTACAAATCTAATTATATTCGTTACATATTTTTATACTATTCATTTTTAATATGATTATTTTTGAGACTTTAATAATTAATATTTCTTAAAAAGAAATCATTTTAAAATATTCAAAAGATGCAACTCAACACATAAACACTTCTAATCTTAATATTAATGTATAGCATAAATCATACCTACTCAATAAGAATAAATTGGTATGTACTTATTTTAAAAAGAAAATTTTTTTTGGTTTTTAATAAAATAATCATGAGAATTAAATTTTTTATATAATTGGAATAAATATCAAAATTATACATTACCTTATTATTATACATCAATTTTAACTTGGTGCATTTATATACATCAATTTTTCATTTTAGTTTAATTTTTATATTTCTTAACCCCATTTTCTATGTGACTTTAAATCATATAAATTTCTGACATTACATTTTGTAAAATTATTAAAAAATAAGCACACTTGATAAAAATGTTTCTTATTTTCTCATGAAATTTGTCTGTTTTAATCTAGATGTTAACGTTTACACATGACTTAACAGAAATTTATTTCACATAGGTAATGGAGTTAGTGAAATTTAATAAAATGTAAAAATTAAACCAAAATTAAAGTTTGATGTATATAAATACACTAAATTAAAGTTGCTATATAACATTACAAGCTGTGTCAAAATTGATGTATAATTTTGATATTTATCCTATTATCATTTCTACTCAACTCTTCCTTTACATGTATATATACACCACTGCCTATGTATCTCAACTATAAATTTTAGAAAAATAACATAACATGGTTTTTCCTCATTAAGCAGCAGTGTAACGCTTATTAAAATGATTTTATAGAAAAAAACCTATAATTAATGCATTTTTCTTAAAAAAACCAAAAATGTTTAAATAATACTTAAATCCTGCAAAAATATAATTGCAGAACTATTTCTTTACAGAGTTCGATGCAGCAGCCTACATGCAAATGCAATCATCAGCTTTTATGACAGTTGATGCTTGCATGCGAGGAGAGTTACCTTAATTTATAAATACATCATGTATTTGATTCAGAGATCTACATTCTCTGTTTCAGCGATCAGCTGAGACATCCGATGCAGATCCCTCAGACGTTCCTTGAGCCAGCTCCTCACTCTGATGTCACCGAGTTTCGGTAATTGATCATTGAAACAATTTGAGCAGCAATCAGCAGTAGATATCGAAAGCTCTCTTCGTTTTAAACCCCCGACTCCAGGCCACTTAGAGCTACAATGGAAAGGCACAGCACGCAGCAATAGAGAAAAGGATACCTATCGTCTTTTTGATCTTCGACGCTTCCCCAAAAGTTTTAACATGTTGTCAGTGACATCAAGAGGGGAACCATCATCACCACGACTATTGTCAGAGGTATGAGTCAACCATGCCAATGCTTCTACAGCGGCATCCCTCTCAGCAAGCTGCTTGTTTTTCATGGGCTTTCCCACAAACTGCATTCCTTTGAATTCCACTAGTGCCCTAAACTCATTTGTCTTTAGATGCTTCGTCTTGTATTTTGGAGGTGAGTGCCCAGCCCTCATTAACAAAGTTTGTAGCAAGCTCTTCGGATTTGTTCCATCCTTGTGAATCTACTGTTGTCAGCAGAATCCTTGGGCTTCCTACTTGCACGGCCAAAAACAAATCGCCCTTCACATAGATCTCCAGACACTAGCTCTTGAACTGCAAGCATAAGGTACTTCCCTTCCTGGAAAATATCAACACTAGGATCTTGAAGCTGCATATAACAAGGCAACATATCATTTTAAACACAAGGCAGGTCATGCAGCAAAATACAAAAGCCAAAGCATAAAATCTATGTTAATCTCAACCGAGTGCCGGATATGGGTATGTTCAAATTTTCTTTTTTTAAGTTCTTTATATTTAGTGTCATTTTCCCAAACTCATGTCCATATGTGCATCGGACACAGATACCTGCTACATCTACACTATAGAGCACCTTAGCATGAACCGGAACTAAATAAATCCCACCAATGCTATATTTGACCTCATCCTAGAAGTCAGCAACAGGATTTAACAGCTATTTGCAATGCTCAATACATGAAATCTTGAATTCAATTAAATCGTGTGAAGAGAAAATAATAGAAGGGCAAAAATTGTGGTGTGA
The DNA here is from genome assembly GCA_025506655.1 of Gossypium rotundifolium. NCBI lineage: Eukaryota > Viridiplantae > Streptophyta > Magnoliopsida > Malvales > Malvaceae > Gossypium > Gossypium rotundifolium. The sequence goes on along the minus strand of CP106725.1, from coordinate 3,442,710 downwards.
TGATTCAAAATGCCAACTCAGAAAAACTATTCAGATAAACTATTCAATGAAATCTTGAATTCTTTTTTCCCATTATTGATAAACTATTCAGATTTTTTCAAACGGATAGGTGTGTTATAATCAGTGAGATAAAGAATTAACAACTCAGAAGAAAAAAAAGTACACTCAAGATATTGACATCCAAGTCGAGGCGGTATATATTATGCTAGTAAAATAAATATGGTAAAAATATCAAAAAGAAAGAATAAACTTTTGATTGATAAGACAAGCAGCAAAATCTTAACACTTAACACAAGACACATTTTGTAATTTCTAATATGTAAAAGAATGCATCATAAGAATTGCATATAGAAGTATTCTTTCACCTTCTTCTGAATAAGTCTATCAAGTTCTTCTTTGAGCTTCAAATAGCATTCAGCCAAGGTAGAATCCATGAAGAAATCAATGTACCCTTGCAACATTTTCAAATGCCCAACCTGGAAGCAACCAAGAGATTAGTTAGAAATTTTTAACAGTTCAATTCTATAGGAAGGAAAATTATAAGTAGGTTTTCAAAAAATGAAATCACCTCTGCCCCACGGCTTAGAGAACCACCAAAGAGCATTAATATAGAATCCGATACGCCAGTGGAGTCACGTATGAAAACTGTATTGACCTTTACTTTTTCACCAAACACTAGCCACGGATAAGGTATTGTTTGGTACCGTGCATTCACAGAATTCTGAAACAAAAATCATTATCAGCCTCAAATAATAGCAGTGGCATCTGGAATTTAAATTCCAACAAGAGAAAGAGGGGGAGGTACACACACTAACGGTTCTTACACTAAGTTCTTTTCTGAAGATTGTCATGCAAACTAAAGCCTTAAATGCCACTTTATCTTTTTTGATAACTGACAATAACGTTAACAGAAAATTACAAGATGTAGTTCTGAGTAAATAACCCTTTCAATATCCACCCCAGGATTCACCTTTTTAGGGCATTATTGACTAACCATAGATGTCTGGCTAGTTATTAGGACCAACTGATCCATAAATTTGTATCCATGTATGATGAACTATGTAACTCAAACTTAGGGGTGACTGCTGGATAGGGTATGCTCAATTTTCAGGTTTACTATGTACTTGAAAGGTCAGTGAATAAAAACTAAATAAATAATTCAAAATAATTTCTAAAACTGACAATATAAAGGCCTTGCATGAATTTCCAAAATAAGCTATTACTTCACAAATTTGTACTTTGGTGCCAAACTTATAAATTTTGGCCCTCGTTACAAATATTTTCTTGACTTGTGTGCATGCGTATATAAACTAGAAAAAAAAAAAGGTTGAAACAATCTGACTGGCAGCAGAAAATAAAATATAAAAGTAAAATGATTGACAATAACTTTCTTGCAATGTAATAAAAAATAAAAAAATTTGTTGTTTTAATTTGCAACTTGCGTCTCCCATGATGAAATAAAATGCTGCCAAAGTTATTGTACAGGAAGCAAAATAATTAAATATCATTCTTGCTCTACTTCTGGTAAAGAAAAAGGCAATCTCAAGACAAGACTCGGTCTAGCTTCCTTTAAAAAATGCTGATAAGGATTATTGAATTTTTGTTTCATTGCAAAGGATGGGTTGCCAAGGAAGCATGGTTCATGGAACAACAGAGTATTAATTTGGTGTTTTCACTTACAGCATATAACAAAACCTGGCCATCATCCATTGTCTTAAAAGACATTGATGTCTCTCTGTGCTGCATATAAGACACAAAAATGAAGATGTCATCTCATATAATCAATAAGAAATATTGAAGCTGCATTTATAGATAATAAAGATGTCTCACCACTACAGATGCTATTCCAGGAAAGAGTCCAGAGCATATGACAGCTCGAACTAGAGACTGGTTGTGACTTAATTTATTGTTTGCAGCTACATCTGCATCTACCAAGCCAGCTTCTCTTAGAATATAACCAAATTGTTTCCTAAGAGAATGAATAGCCTGAAGAGTTTGTGCAGACAAGAAGTTTCTCCAACAATACTCGTATGCTGATCCTTCTCTTTCTGCATCCTTCCAGCCTTCATAAGCACGGACAACAGCCATGTGATCACTGTAGTCTTTCGCAGAAAATCTAGACTTGGCTGTCCCAGCTAACTAAAATATACAAAGGATAATTAGTCAAAGAAAAAATTGACTTAGCCCAGATATATTAAAAATTTTAAGATGGCAAAGAATGTTGGTAATACAAGCAATGATCTACAAATATCAACAGCCTACATGTCAAATGATCAAATTGATAACTGTTATCTTGTTGAAAATTAACTTAACAGAAATAAAAGTAATTAAGCACTTAGAAAAAAGTTACATAGAAGCACCAGACAGTTACGATACTATAAAATTAACAAGCTGCAGAAGAGATGGGCCTCAAATAGCAATAAGCAAAAGATCTTTGGTTGGGTTAATATGGAGTGCAAAAGGATGTTTACAATAAAAACAGAATATACATCAATAATTCATAGCTCAGTAGCAGCAAGTCTTTCCACACAAAAGATGGAGCTTATAAGATTAATCAATTTTAGGGTCAGAATTTGAGCCACTATTTTGACATTTAGAAAAATATGACCTTTTAAAAATAGACAAATGGTGTAAAATGCAAGTAAATGGCTAAGATTTATTTGAGCCAAGTTCAGAGGAGTTGTGTAAGCTACTTTATGAACTCCCATTATATTAGTCAAAACACACACTTATTCATAAACCTTGAGAGCTTTACAGCTACCAAAAGTGCCAATATCACAGTTACTTTTTCGGAAGCCAACAAAATGATTATAGCCAATTTGCTTTCTTTCCTTATAGCAAAATTAGAAGCCATTATATGACGTTTCTGATTTCCAAAATCATCTACAACATCGAAATGAGATGCTTACATATATGCCTCTAGTTGTTCCTAGCAAGGTAGTTAATACTATACCGGTAGACATACCATTTTTCTACCGGTACCGGTCTGTTTCGGTGTAACGTTTGGAGTTATCGTTATTTTTGAAAAACATTTGATATGTGTATATGAAAAGTATATACAAATATCAAATAATAAGATTAAATAAATACAAATATCAAATAATTCTTTTTTACAAAACATTTAAAAATATATTATTTATTTTTACAAATAAATAATAAAAATTTAAATTTAAAATATAATTTAAAATTAATTTTTTTTGGGGTACTGGGCAGTACGGGCAAAATCAACCGGTATGCACCGGTACGAGTGGTACCGACTGAAATTTACACTGGAACAGAACCTAAAGTTTGTTGTTCCTATTTACTACCAGAACGAAGCGCTCCAGCTGGTACGGGACGGTACCAGAATGGTACCCGACTACCATGGTTCCTGGTCAACTTTCTGCCATCAAATATCATTTTAATGAATTATCACCATAAAACCAGAAGTTGCGTTCAACTTGTACCTTAAAATAGCATTATGATGAATAAAGGCACAAAAATTATTCAAAGCAACCAGTATTTTTTTCTTCCTAGGATCAGTAGCCATTGTAGTCTTGACCTGCACCTACCCCACCCCAACTCAACCCCAATCTGCACTGTGTGGATTCCAGAAGAATCATTTGAAACTCATAAAAGAGAAAAGAAATGAAAACCCAGTAATGCAGAGTCATTATCCCATATGCTAAATCTAAATCCAGATTAATGTTGAATTACTTGCAAAATACTATCCTAGCAATAGTGGCACCCGTTCTCCTTTTCCCCTTCGTGTTTAAGCCCATTCACTCTTTTAGATTTTTTTTTTCCTTTTGTTTTTAAGAGTCTGCCTCTTTATGGTTTTATTTTTGGTTTGAGCCAATGACACAATTAGAAAATTGTATTTTGATACTCTTTTATTTGTCTTCCTTCATTTTTAAAATTTTCCACTTTTCTAAAGAAAGCATTCATATATTCTTTTCCAATTCCTTACTTGTCCTTCCTCCCCTTTCTCTTATTCAAATATTTGTTGTTACATTTATTCGAGTTCTGATACAAATTTTAACTATACCTTTGTATATTAAATAAGTCCCACAATTGCAGCATCCGTTCTTTATGTCGATATCTCCAATTTGTTCTTTATGACAAATAAAGCTGAATTCTTCTCTAATTGTTGATCCTATCCTTCGGTACTCCATCAAACTAAGTGATTGTTAAGTCACATTGTAGTGCAAATATAAAAGTTCTAATAAGTAAACACTTACTATTACTACTTAAATCAAGTTAATCATATTATATGCACTATCAGTTTAATTTTTTCATAAGAAGAAAAATTACATGTTAAATCTATCATACTAATGAAAAATACTTCCATGAATCACTTATACATATATAACAAAATTTCGAAATTATATCATTCCAATACTAACAGTAAACTTATATATATCCGTATCTTTTCAATCAATAACTTAATGAAAACATAAAAATTATGTCTTGCAAACTTGCTTTACATTACAAATGCAGAAGCAGCAGAACAACTAATGATTATCAAGGCGTCAATTTTTCTGTTCTCAATGTGGATTTGCATGGAAAAAGAAAGAAAGGAGAATAATTTGAAGAGAGGAATGGAAACCATTATATGTTTTGATATACATTTTGCAAGAAGCATTTGGTAGTATCAAGGCAGTTCAGATCTTGTCACAGTTCTCAACACATAAGCAGCAAACATCAAAGATAAGAAAGCAAACACAATTCAATATACCAAAAAGAACAGATGTTTATGGACTTACATCCTTCTTGTCTTGAGGCAAAAGAAAAGGATCCCTGACACTAAGTCCAGACACTATTGTTAATACAGGATCAAAGCAACGGAAGATGGCACCCATGATTAGCATTTTCCCAAGCTTGGGATCTACAGGAAGCATTGCCAAAAACTTTCCTGATTGGAAGAAGGGGGAAGACACAATAGAGGGAAATAAGTAACAATAGCGAATACTCCTTCAATTCCACATTGAACATGCACATTTGGCTTGCACAAAGTTTAAGAAAAGAACTAGAACTCATGGTTTTTATTTTAAAATTCTGAAACATCATAAAAAACTAATGTCTAGTTTTTTAGTTCAAAAGGATGAAAAAGATCATGATAAATAAATGTATGAAACAGTAAAGTATTAGCTTGAGATATTCAAAAAAGGAAAGAAAACATAATTTTGAAACACCCAAAGAGGACAGATGAACATTCAATCAGTCATAAAGGAAAGAACAGATATAAAGTTTATGCTGCAAAACAGATTTACCCAGCATAGCAATAGCAAACTAACCTAGATTAGTGAGATTTTCCTTCTCATCTAGTGCCCCAACCATTTTTAGAAAACCAATGGCGTTTTGGACCTGTCATTCATTATTTTGTCAATAAGCCATACTGCATTATTCATAAAAATGAAAACAAGAAAGAAAGAAATAAAAAAGAGCTTAAACGAAATTGCTAATAGGGAGACAATGGAAGTATTATATATATATACACACACACACACACACATATATGTATGTATTGAGTATTGAGTATTCATTCTTGCACTGGGAAGAAACCGCTGTCTTGCCCTCCTAACTTCCTTTTTCCCTTTCTTTTATTACTTTTGAAAGGATCTTAACCAGTTCACGCTATCTATAGTCATACATGTCTCGATTCTCGCATGTTTCTATGAAGGAAAACTTTTATTATTCTCATAATTTCTTCAATTAACAACCTTGTTCTCTTACAGGAAATGTCAGATTACAGTTTCCTAGTTAGGAATATTCAGTAGAATCCTGTAGATATTTTATATAATCCTGTAGATATTTTATACCCCTAACTTTAAGGCTGTGTTTTAAGGACAGCATCCTAGAATCGATTGTTTCCTTGTTTAGAGTTTCCTAAAGTTAGGCTCACCATGTGTATAAATGTTGGTGTAATTTCTTGTGAAAGAATAATAATAGAAAAGTCTATTTCTATCATGGTATCGATTAGATCGATTTAGGATTTTTTCCGTAATCTTTTCCTTCCACACAATCCTTAAGCCTCGCTTCTTTTGTAAAATGTCTCGTCACACAAAAGAACGATCTTGGAAGCTTCATGGAAGCCACAGACAATAAAAGGAATTTTTCCGACAACAATGGACACCCAAAGGAACAAGGGCGAGCAAATATAGCACGACAGATGGATGAAGAACAGACTCGTGTTTTTAATAAAGACGAAATTGAGAAGTTAAAGACGTTCTTTGGGAACATTGGAAAATCTTCTTCCACGTGTACTTGCAGTTTGGCACTTTCGTATTTCCTCTTCTCAAAATTCTAATGTCTCGGACATAGTCACCAATGTGTCTTGGGTCATTGACTCAGAGCTACTGACCATATGACCCATTCCTCCCACAAATTTGTTTCATATACCCCTTGTCCTAGTAATAGAAAGATTACGATGGTGATGGTTCTATGCTAACGTATCGTTTGTCAGGTGATATTGTTATAAATAAGACCCTTACCCTTAAAAATGTCCTTCATGTTCCTAAATTATTTCCCAATCTTCTCTCCATCCAAAAACTTACGGGATTCTAATTGTAGTGTGGTTTTTATCCCAAACAATGTTTTTCCAGAATGAATCTGAAGAGGATGATTGGACATGCTAAGGAAGCAAATGGTCTATACTATCTTGAAGAATCTAGTGGAGAAGTTAGTGCTCAAATTCCTCAACATTATCTTTCCTATCCAAGTCTGTTCAAGCTAATAAAGACCTAATTTGGCTCCATCACCTCCGCCTCGGTCATCCTTCGTTTCCAGCCCTTAAATTTATGTTTCCTCCTTGTTCCTAGGAATAAATGTTGATAATTTCCATTGTGATGTTTGTGAACTTGCCAAACATAAACGTACCTCCTTTCCAAGAAGCAATAAAAGAACATCCGCTCCTTTTACTCTTATTCATAGTGATATTTGGGGACCACCAAACATTTCAAACATCTCCGGGGCTCGGTGGTTCGTTTCCTTTATTGATGATTGTACCGTGTGTCTTGGATATTTCTATTAAAACAAAATCGATGTCAAGTCTGTTTTTCAAACCTTTTACAACCCGATCAAAACACAATTTGGGGTTTGCAATAAAAGCGGTTTAGGATGCACAATGCTAAAGACTATTTCAATCACTTTCTCTCCTCATATTTTCAAGAAAAGGCATTCTCCATGAGTCCTCTTGTGTTCACACACCCCAACAAAATGGTGTTGCCGAGAAAGAATGGTCATCTTTTAGCTATTACTAGAGCTCTATTGTTTCAAAGCAATGTTCCTAAACAATACTGGGGGGAGGCTGTTTTAATGCTACTTATTTGATAAATAGGTTGCCTACAAAGGTCCTTGACTCGCAAAGTCCTATACAAGCTCTATCGAAATTTTTTCCTGATTTCCATACCTCAAATCTTCCTCCTAAAATATTTGGGTGTGCTGCCTTTGTCCATGTCCATTCTCAAAATAGGGAAAACTCGATCCACGAGTCATCAAATGTGTCTTTCTTGGTTATTCCTCTACACAAAAGGGTACAAATGCTACAATCCAGCCACTAAAAATATTTTGTTTCAAATTGATGTCACTTTTGCGTAAGAAGAACACTTTTTACTCGTCCTTATCTTGGGGGAGAACTTATTCACGAAGATAAGGGTAGAGAGTTTTTCTTTTGATTTTCCAGCTTCATCCACCCTAACTTCATTTTCCAACTCCTATTCAAGCAGCCAAACACTCATTTCTTACCTACCAACCAGCCTTGCTTCTTTTGACCCTATGCAACCCGAAATTGAGCTTACTACACCTAAGTCACCAAAAGGAATTCAGACACTACTCGCCCTTACTAGTTTACTCAAGGAAGAAGGCACGGTGCAAGTTCAATCATCTTCTTGGATAAACAACCTTTCGCTTCTACAACCCGAGGTAACCATCGAACCTACTTTGAATACTACCAAAATTCAGATCGGAGAGACTATGAGTTTCCTATTGCTATTAGAAAAGGAACTAGGGCTGCATACAAAACATCCCTTGTACTCATTCATGTCCTACAAAATTTGTCCCATAACCACAAAACCTTCCTTACTAGCCTAAATTCAATCTCCATTCCCAAAATTGTATCCGAGGCATTAAATAATGAGAATTGGAAAATGCCATGAATGTCAAAATGGAAGCACTTGAAAAAATAAGACATGGATTTGGTAGAATTACCGAAAGGAAAGAAAACATTGGTTGTCATTTGGGTGTATACAAGAAAATACAATTCAGATGGCTCTTTGGAGAGGTACAAAGCAAGATTAGTTGCTAAAGGGTACACTCAAAAGTATGGAATAGATTACCTTGAGACATTTGCCCGGTTGCAAAGATGAACACCTGTGAGAGTGTTGTTGTCACTTGTCATGAATGAGAGGTGGAAACTACAATTTGACATCAAAAATGCTTTCTTACATGGTGATCTTGAGGAGGAAGTCTATATGGATGTTCCACGTGTTTTGGTTCGAGATCTGAGAAAGCGGTTTGCAAACTAAAAAGGCTCAGACGGACTAAAAAATTCCCGAGAGCCTGGTTTGGAAGGTTTACCAAAGTGATGCTCAAGTTTGGGGTATAAACAGTCAAGGAGATCACACTGCTTGTAAGGCACTTATCTTCGTGGAAATGACCGCTTTGTTAGTCTATGTAGATGACATTATAGTGACGGTGATGATTTGGAAGAAATGGAAAACTTGAAGAAATGCCTAGTAAAAGAATTTGAGGTCAAAGAGCTTGGTAAACTAAGGGCTAGTTTGGATGGTGATGTGTTTACCTCCGGTGAGGTTAAAAACAATGGTGGCGGTGAGATTAGTTCTTGTGAAGGTGAGATTGGACACTGTGAGCGTTGAGATTAAAAACAATGGTGGAGTGTGTGTTTGGATTCAAACGCAAATGTAATGATGAGGTGGAAATAAAAATGACCATTAAGGACATCATATTAGAATTGATATATAATAGTTGTTTTTAAATTATTTTACTTATGTAAAATTATTAAAGTATGTGAATTTATGAATTCATTTAATAAAATATTAAAATGTATCTTCCAATATTTTATTATAAATATTTTAATGAATTATATAATCAATTTAAATTATTTATTAGATAAAATAAAATTATTTTAATTTTTATAATTAAATATTTTTTATAACAATGATAAATATGGTTGGGCAAGTAATTAATTTAACTTTCAAGGATAAAATGGTAACATAATAAATAAAAGTATGGGTATTTTGTGATAAAAATACCAATTGCCCATCGAAACCTAATTGTCGCTCAAAGGTTCAAATTGATTTTTGCCCCAGTCAAAGTGAACTTGAATTTTCACCTAACTTTGCCCTAAACCAAGCGGCATAGCGGTGAGGTTCTTTGGCGATTATCTGCCTCAACTGCACCTCACCGACTTCAACCATTCAACCAAAGGAGGCCTAAAATATTTCCTTGGTATTGAAGTGGCACACTCTCGGGAAGGAATCTTTATATCTCAGCAAAAATACATAATTGATTTGTTGACAGAGATGGGCAAGTTGGGATGCAAACCAGCAGAGACACCTATAGAAGTGAACCACAAACTTGGAGATGCACTAGAAGATGCAGTAGTTGATAAAGGTTCATATCAAAGACTCGTAGGGAAGCTCATTTACTTGTCACATACTAGATCGGATATTGCCTATTCAGTTGGTATTGTAAGTCGGTTCATGCACAATCCTAAAGAATCACATCTTAGAGTTTCGTCTACCGATTCTACAAGACTTAAAAGGCACTCGAAAGAGGAATCCTATTTAAGAAAGGGAGAATTTAACGCTGAAGCCTATCTTGATGCAGATTATCTTTGGATCTATGGTTGATAGAAGATCAACCTCGGGCTATTGCACATTTCGGGAGGCAACCTTGTAACTTGGAGAAGTAAAAAATGAATGTTGTGGCTAGATCTAGTGCGAAGCGAATTTAGAGCGATGGCTCTTGGAATTTGTGAATTACTATGGCTGAAAATTATTTTGGAGGATTTGAAGATCAAGTGGAAGGTCCAATGAAGTCAGACAGATAATAAGTTCATATCAATATTGCACATAATCCAAAGGCAACATGATCGTACAAAACACATTGAGGTTGATGACATTTCATCAAGGAGAAACTTGACAAAGGCCTAATTTGCACTCCATATGTGTCCACCGATGGTCAATGGCGGATATCTTAACCAAAGGATTATCTGGGAAGACCTTTCGAAACTAGTAAGCAAGTCGAGAATGGATGATATCCACTTCCCAACTTGAGGGGAAGTGTCGATTACAGCTTCCTAGTTAGGAATATTCAGAGAATCTGTAGATATTTTATATAATCCTCGTAGATATTTTATACCCCTAACTTTAAGGCTGTGTTTTAAGGACAGCATCCTAGAATCGATTGTTTCCTAGTTTAGAGTTTCCTAAAGTTAGGCTCACCATGTGTATAAATGTTGGTGTAATTTCTTGTGAAAGAATAATAATAGAAAGAGTCTATTTCTATCAGGAAATATAAAGATAAGATTTCATACACGTGAACCAAATTCAATAGTGTGGCAGATATAAATATGCTTAAACTATAACTAGTAAAAGCTTAAAATAATACTTACAGCCAATGGTTCTGGTGCTTGCAAAGCTGCTGACAAGAATCCTCCAATGCTTTCAACCTGCAAACTTTTTATTTGCAAGCAGAGAGAATTCAAAGGAGTTCTCAAAAGTTCAGGAAGTTGATACTCAGAGAAAGCTTCATAAACGCATCTCGGATATAGGTGGTAGCATTCTCCTGGCTGCACACGACCAGCTCTACCCCTTCTCTGGCCACCAAATTATCAATCAAAACCACTTACATCAGCCACAACAAGATAAAGTAGGCAACATAAACACAATGGGATCTGATATAACAGAGTCAACAATCAGAGTGTAACTCTTTAAACATAGATAAAAACACATGCTAGTCTTTGAAAATGTCTAAAGGTTGATCAAGTCCCAGGAGAACCTAACCATACTCTCAGGCAATCAAACACAAGTAGCATCTCCTGGACAATGCATATGAACACATGTACAAATAGAAAATTGAAAAAAAAAAAAAAAAATTCAGATTGCTAAACTTCTGTAACACCCAACAATTAACATAGCCAAATTTGTATAATAGTGGTATACATGTACAGTGTATACTCTACAGAGTATAATAGAGCTACACATGTACAGAGTATATGCAACAATTGACACAGCCAAAATTTTATAATAGAGGTACATATATACAGAGTATACCCAACAATTGACATAGACAAAAGTTTATGATAGATATACATGTACAGAGTATACACATAAAAGGATAAATCAAAATTACATAAACCTAGTTTCAAAGGATACTTACTTGCCGGGCTGATGCTTGAGATATCCAGGAAGGTAGCAGACATGGTGTATTATTCAGAGCATCATATGTGGTCTCTTTTGCTTTTCCACAATCTACCACAAAAACTATATCATTGATTGTAATGCTTGCCTCTGCCATATTTGTAGCAAGAACAATTTTACGTATATTGGGAGGCGGTTTCTCGAATATTAATTTCTGCAGATAATAACAACAGAAGACAGTCAAATGAATGAAATGAACCTGTACAAGAGCATAGTTGCGCTTTGCTTTATTAAAAGCTTAATCTTCATTTAATGGTATCTTTGCTTTGAGATGGTTCAAGAAAGTATGTTAGGTTCCTGAGCTAAAAAATATAAGTTATTAGCAAAGGGATATATACTAACTGCATTTCTAAAACCCCTCCAAAATTGTGCTAAAAGGGATCAAACTATTACAGTGATTGATAGCATCAATGAAAGAATTTTACAGATCTCAAGTTTGGTGCTTGCTAGCTACTTAGCTTTATCATATAGCATTGCTTATCTATATGGGAAACAACTCAATGCTAGCACATTTGGTTCTCCAAAACCTCTGGATCAAAAGTTAATATTTCATGGTTTTAGGTCAAGGTAAATTTCTTCATCCATGGCCTGCCGACTTGCTATCTTTAGTTTACAATTTTGTATTAATACATATCGCCTCTTATTTTTCGTTGCAAAACTAAATGCTGAGCACCCATTAACTAAAAGTTACTGTGCTTGAATTTTATTTGAATTTTGAAATGCTTAGATTTAATGTGAAAATGTGAATGCAATTTCTTTAAAATGATAATGCCTTTATTTTCTATTCGTTGTTTGGGCAACCTTCAATCATAAATTATAGCCAAAACTTCAAGTGATTCAGAGAGCAGAAATAAATCTACCTGTTCAGATGTTGCCATAGAACCATGGCATGTTAGAAGCAGAACCCTGTTAGGGTCTCCCAAAAGAGGATGAGCTTTAAGTTGATCCCTCAAAGAACTGATATCTTCCCAACCAGTCATAAATACTAGTACAGCACCTGGTCTTTCCTTTCGGCATATATGGCATAGAACTGCCTCGATAAGATTGAATCCTATGCAATCAGGCATCCAACATGCAAGAGAATCACGTGCTCTTGAACTATAATTCTCAAAGCTTGATTTGTTGAGAGCATCCTGCAGAAATATGAGAAAAGGCGAAACATTTAGAGATAATCAGAATTTTTGTATTTAAGTTTAGCTTTAGAGGGTTTCAATCAAACACTATTCAGAAACAGGTATAACTGTCACACTATTCAGAAACAGGTACAACTGTCAAAATAAAAACAACAAAACCAGGCCTTAAAAGTAAGTAATCATATCATAATGCCCCCCAAAAAAAAAAAACCCAAGCAAAAAAAAAAAAAGAAAACATTACACGATATAACGCTATTCACTGGTCAGACAACTCCTATCTGAGGATAATGATGAATAATTGCAAAAGCCTTACTACAATAAGTCAATCTCAATTATGCTCAATGCTACATCTTACAAAAAAGACTATACAACTTTGTTTGAACAATAGAAAGTTCAATTTAGTAAAATCAATAGAGTAATGTAAGTCAGATGATCATCATCCGGTCCCAGTTATTCTAAGGTAGCTTCCTATGAGGGTTGACACTTGTGAAATTTCAGCATCAACTGCTATTTAGCCTCACCAGTCCTATGTATTTGCAAGAAAGCACAATTCCAACAACATGCATTACAAGTGGGATTAGAAACTCTTCTAATCTAAGTACACTTAAATCCAGACTTTTCATCTGTTCAGTGGTTGCTAAGTCACACGCCCAGACACTGCACATTAGCTACAGACGAAATAGTGCCTCAGACCTTTTCAAACGAAGTGCATTTGATCAGCCAGATTTTTAATAAGGTGACGACCAAAAAAACAAAAACTTGATTGAAATTCTCGCTAAATTTTGTTTTTCTAATTGTTCCTTTTCCTTTAAAGAAAAAGGAATAATATCAAATTATCTACTCCATAATGTAAGTATTTAACAACACAGATGGGACTACAAAGAAATCCTTCATTGGGGGGGGGGGATTGTTAGAAAATTGACCAACAAAAAAGAAGAAAATTTTGCAGTATAAACTGTACCTATCTTTAAAAGTGTAACATCAGAATGACATATCTACAGACACAAATATACCTGCTTTACTTGGGCAAGGCCCTTAGGCCTCAAACAATATAATGGTTCTAGTTTCCAAAGTGTTCCTAGCACCCTTAGCAATCCAATACCAAACAAAATTGACTTTCTTTTCTACTATCCTCTTTTAAGTACAACAGTCTGAACTTTGAAGTAGAGTAAGCCAAACCAAACTGACCAAATTGATTCCGACTCCAAAGTTGCCACTAAAGGAAGTAACTTCGATGAATTTTTAATCCTCCCAAGAAGTCAACACTTCTGGGGTAGAAACTATACCCTGCCCATGCCCGCCACCAAAAAAATATGCAGATCAGATTGAAAATATCCAATTGGGACACTTTACTTTCAAACTAAACTACCCCCAGAAAGGAAGACCAAAGTCCAAAGCTCCTCCTCTTAACTTAACCATCAGACATGTTCTTAAATAATTATACAAAAGCCCAATAAGGAATTGCAAGAAGAAGAGGAAGAAGAAACCCCATATGAAAAATTTTGAAAATATCACTGCATTCATCAATGGGACAAATGCCAACAATCCTACAAATTTTAGATTGCTTAAAAGTTAAATCGAACATTATCTTTCTAACAGCAATCAATTATCACTATTCCAAACAATGATGCCCAAAAATGCCTTGATGTCCCCAGCTGATAACCAAGTAATTGTAGCATACCTCTACAAGAGCAGTAATCTGGTTTTTCCTTTTCCGTGGGGCAAGTTGCTTCTGCATTTTCCACATTTTCTCTTGGCCATAATCATCAATTTGATTGAAAGAAGTCAACTTATATCCAGTAAATTCCAAAACATCTTCCAGAAAATGTGCCCTGACCGGATACGTAAACCCCTGAGCATACATGAACAAAATTAGACTAGCACAAAGAAGAATTTGGGTACAAGGATCTCACTAAATCCCATCCAGAGTAAAATATGTCAAAATCATGGACAGGTTTAAGATAAATAGTTGAAACAATAAAAGAAACATGAAATGAATAGACGAGCAATAACACAGAAACATGCAAATGCACCCCTTTTCCCATCAACATGCATGGGTACATGATAGGATCCTTCTAGCTATCAACTATCAAATTAATTACGGTAAGAAGAGAAAAATGAAGATAAAGGAAAAAAAAATGATTAACTCCTTCAGGATGCAAAAATGGATTTAATTATATGAAGCAACTGAAATTTTATTATTTACTCTATTAGCGTGCAAACTAAGATTTATCATGAATTTGATAAGTTTACGATATCAATCCTGTGAAGGTTGTAAAAAGTAGGGACAAATTTAATCATTAAAAGAATCAAACCAAAAATGAATTCCTCTACTGAAGTGTGTATATGGGTGGTCTGTAGGTAAGACAACTTTGCCGACCAACAGACCTAGAAATTTGGCAGATTTTGGAATGAATAAAGAAACTATATTTAGGTTTCCCAAGAATACAGAACAATTTTGTGGTCAATAAGATGTACAATCAATCCAACTCCAAAAGCCATATATGAAAATCTAAAATCACATGCGTAAACTCTTATTTCCAACTGAAATAGAGATGATACATATGATAAAGCAGAGCTTATTATTCAGATCGATGACACACCCAGCTTGCATATTCTGTGAACACATATTAACAGAAACCTACAAATCAGTACACAAAGAGTAAGCTCAACTTCTAACTTACTGGAATGTGAAATTTAGGTGCCCCGCCAAAATAATTGGAGAAAAGCTCGGCATTCAAAGTGGCACTCATTAAAATTAATCTCAAATCTTGGCGACGTGGAAGAAGATCCTTCAACACAATAAGTAGAAAATCTGGAAAAATTTGCCAAAAGGGCAACATACAATATTAAGTATCACACTAGATGGCTTTCAAGAGTGAAAACACATAAAACAGAGTCTAATAGGATAGCACCTTCATTCATTCCTCGCTCATGTATTTCATCAACAAAAACATGAGTTATACCATTCAAGTTCCGGTCACTCAGCAGCCGCCTGAGTAAAATTCCACTGGTACAAAAAAGCAGTTGGGTATTTTTCCCTTTCATTCCCTCTAATCGAACTTTATAACCAACCTAGCAAAAAATATCTATTGGAGCATGGAAGCAAGAATAAAGAAGTTTTCAAAATTAAAACTGCTGTGAGCAAGAATTTTATAATATTGTCAGCATGTGCTTGTTTATTGAAGAAGACAATACTTACTGTTTCCCCAAGTGGCTCTCCTCTTTCTGCAGAGACTCTTTCTGCAACTGCCATAGCAGATATTCTTCGAGGCTGTGTGCAAATTATGCTACAGAATGCTCCACGACCAGTTTCTATTTCTGACTCCAATATGTATTGTGGAAGTTGAGTGGTCTTGCCACATCCAGTCTCCCCCGATATCACTATGACCTAAAATAGTAGTAAACAATTAACAGTGGTACTAGAAGCACAGGCATGAATAAGATTAGGTGCTAATTAACTCTAAAGAAATTCAGAATGCACTGCTTTTTTTAGTAAATTTTATGCAGGGTGGAATATAGAGTAATCATTTACACACAAAACATGTTCTACATTCATGATTAGTCCAACTTGTATCATACTATAATAAGCAACTAAAAAATCTGCTAGCTGCAATTCAAATTAACACACAGGGAAAAGTACCTCATGTGTTGTTTCACAATTTTCTAGAATAAAAGAAAACAAAAGGCTAGAAAAACTACAACAACCAATAACCAAGAAGAATATGTAATATGCAACAGTCCTTCCCAATTTTTTCTTTAAAGCAGTAGAAAGAAACACATAAATTGTTAAAATTTCTTACCAGGAGAAACTTCTCCTTTGGTACTCAATAATATATCCTTCTATATTCAAGTTTCTTCTTCTTTAAGAGACTCCTAATGAATTAAGTGGATTCAATTTCCGTAACATATCAATTTGCCGATACAAGTCATGATCAATACTAAGAATATAATTAGCAAAGGCGAGAAAAAAGAAGAAAGACATCTCTATATAATTAATCAGAGGCATAAAGAAGATCAAAACCAAACAAATGCAAAAAATGAAAACCAGAAACTTCTCTAAACAGAAAAGTGAATACAAGGACATCTCTCAGCGACAGTGTTGTATGATTGAATATGCTTAGTTGAAAATGATTACATGCACAAACCTGATTACGTGCAATTGCTTGCAGAAGCCTTTCCTTTTCCTTGAATGCAGGCAGAGATTTCCGAAATTCCATTATCTTCTTGCCTTCAGGTGATTCCTGAAAATGTGAAGGAGCACTGATAAAAAGGATATACATGGTGGTTCTTTTGCACTTTTTACCAGCCTTCTACAAGTATATGAAACATGATACAAAATAAGTGCTTCCAATTTACAACAAAAATGCACCCAAAAAAAATCTCTTTATCATAGGGGGAGCAACCAAAACCAACTAGGCATGTAATTGACTCACAAATGAAGGAATTTGAACCTCAAGGCCGCACCCAAAAACTCTCTGCTTGAAATCAATACCAAGTTACTTGTGGTTTAGCTTAAAGTAAATGCGCCAAGGCAAATCCAAGACAACTTGGAAGCAACACACAGAAAATTGTGTCTGATTTGGACTATTCGACCACTTCAACACAAAATTGATATACATTTGATCCTTAGTTGGTGATCAACAGAAGGCAATGTGTATAATAACCCAACTCATTTAACATAGTTTCACTCACTGATCACATACAACCCAACCCATGCAGATAATATATTAAGCAGGCCAATTTTGTGTTATTATGAATTACTTAAAGAAAAAGTAACACAAAGGACGAAACAATGGAAAATAAATATGTCAGCTCTCTATCTTGCTCTAAACAGGGAAGTAATTTGCAAGAGCAAGACTATGATTTACCATCCAACATTAAAAACAGAAAACTACAGATGCAAACAATGATATCAAGTTTCGAAATAAACACTAAAAGAGCAAGAATATGAAAGGAGACAGACAGACAGACGGAGAACCATTATCAGGGAGATCAATGGCAGGAAAGAGAGGATTACTATTTGTCAGATTACAGTTTCCTAGTTAGGAATATTCAGTATAATCCTGTAGATATTTTATATAATCCTGTAGATATTTTATACCCCTAACTTTAAGGCTGTTTTTAAGGGACAGCATCCCTAGAATCGTTGTTTCCTAGTTTAGAGTTTCCTAAAGTTAGGCTCACCATGTGTATAAATGTTAGTGTAATTTCTTGTGAAATAACATAATAGAAAAAGTCTATTTCTATCATGGTATCAGATTAGATCGATTTAGGAATTTTTTCTCCGTAATCTTTTCCTCCCACACAACCCTTAAGCTTCTTCTTTTGTTCAAAAGAACTATGTCCGAAATTATCCAAACCAATACAAATGGGGATAGTTCGAAATCTCTCCGCCACATTCACACCAAACAAGTGAGTTGCGAATATTCATGTGGCCTACCGGTTAAATGGGAAGAATTACCAAGTGGTCTCACCGTTCGAACGTTCTTGAAAGGCGAGAAAGTTGATCACTTACTCGGCACAGACCTCTGAAGGAGATCCTCGGTTGTCGCTTGGGATGAACAAGACTCTATGGTTATGTCTTGGTTATGGAATTCTATGATGCCCGACATCGGTGACACATGCATGTTTCTTAACTCATCTAAAGAAATATGGGAGGTCAGACAAACTTATTCGAAGGTTCGTGATGTCGCTCGGATATATGAAATCAAGACTAAGATTTCATCCACAAAGCAAGGAAGTCGTTCCATCACGGAATATTCTAATCTTTTGCAAAGCTTATGGCGGAGATGGATCATTACCGGTGCATTAAAATGCGGCAAAGCGATGCAAATCAAAGACTCTTGAAAAGGTTCGTTGAAAAGGACCGAATTTATGATTTTCTTCTTGGGGCTAAATGTTGAATTTGATGCGTCGAGTCCAAATACTTGGAAAGGAGGAGTTACCATCACTAAATGAGACACTCGCGATAGTTCGTCTTGAGAAAGCGAAGAGGAGTTATGCTTGACGATAATAGAGTAGATGGTTCTTACTAGTTACAAAGGTCACAAGGAGAGGAAAATTGCCATGGATGACCAACCGGCAATGATATGAAGCGAAAAGATTCTACAAGGTCTATTAAAAGGGAGTCTCAGATGGTGCACCCGTCTGTAAAAATCTCGTCACACAAAAGAACAAGTCTTTGGAAGCTTCATGGGAAGCCACAGACAATAAAAGGAATTTTTCGACAACAATGGACACTCAAAGGAACAAGGGGAGCAAATATAGCACTGACAGATGGATGAAGAAAAGAATTCGGTGTTTTTAATAAAGACGAAATTGAGAAGTTAAAGACGTTAGGTTGGAAAATCTTCTTCCAGCTTGCGTTTGGCACTTTCGGTATTTCCTCTTCTCAAAATTCTAATGTCTCTGACACGATCCACCAATGTGTCTTGGGTCATTGACTCAGAGCTACTGACCATATGACCCATTCCTCCCACAAATTTGTTTCATATACCCTTGTCCTAGTAATAGAAAGATTACGATGGTGATGGTTCTATGCTAACAAAGAGTCAGGTGATATTGTTATAAATAAGACCCTTACCCTTAAAATGTCCTTCATGTTCCTAAATTATTTCCCAATCTTCTCTCCATCCAAAAACTTACCAGGATTCTAATTGTAGTGTGGTTTTTATCCCAAACAATGTTTTTCCCAGAATGAATCTGAAGAGGATGATTGGACATGCTAAGGAAGCAAATGGTCTATACTATCTTGAAGAATCTAGTGGAGAAGTTAGTGCTCAATTCCTCAACATTATCTTTCCTATCCAAGTCCTGCTCAAGCTCATAAAGACCTAATTTGGCTCCATCACCTCCGCCTTGGTCATCCTTCGTTTCCAAATTCTTAAATTTATGTTTCCTCCTTGTTCCTAGGAATAAATGTTGATAATTTCCATTGTGATGTTTGTGAACTTGCCAAACATAAACGTACCTCCTTTCCAAGAAGCAATAAAAGAACATCCGCTCCTTTTACTCTTATTCATAGTGATATTTGGGGACCATCAAATATTTCAAACATCTCCTGGGCTCGTGGTTCGTTTCCTTTATTGATGATTGTACCCAGTGTCTTGGATATTTCTATTAAAACAAAATCGATGTCAAGTCTGCTTTTCAAACCTTTACAACCTGATCAAAACACAATTTGAAATGTGCAATAAAAGCGGTTTAGGACGGACAATGCTAAAGACTATTTCAATCACTTTCTCTCCTCATATTTTCAAGAAAAGGCATTCTCCATGAGTCCTCTTGTGTTCACACACCCCAACAAAATGGTGTTGCCGAGAGAAAGAATGGTCATCTTTTAGCTATTACTAGAGCCCTATTGTTTCAAAGCAATGTTCCTAAACAATCTTGGGGGAGGCTGTTTAATCGCTACTTATTTGATAAATAGGTTGCCTACAAAGGTCCTTGACTCGCAAAGTCCTATACAAGCTCTATCGAAATTTTTTCCTGATTTCCATACCTCAAATCTTCCTCCTAAAATATTTGGGTGTGTTGCCTTTGTCCATGTCCATTCTCAAAATAGGGGAAAACTCGATCCACGAGCTATCAAATGTGTCTTTCTTGGTTATTCCTCTACACAAAAAGGGTACAAATGCTATAATCCAGCCACCAAAAAATATTTTGTTTCATCTGATGTCACTTTTGCAGAAGAAGAACACTTTTTTACTCGTCCTTATCTTGAGGGAGAACTTATTCATTCAATTGCCAACTTCATTTTCCAACTCCTATTCAAGAAACCTTGACCCTATGCAACCTGAAATTGAGCTTACTACACCTAAGTCACCAAAAGGAATTCGGACACTACTCGCCCTTACTAGTTTACTCAAGGAAGAAGGCACCTGCAAGTTCAATCATCTTCTTCTTGATAAGCAACCTCTCGCTTCTACAACCCGAGGTAAATCTGAACCTACTTTGAATACTACTGAAAATTCGGATCGTAGAGACTATGAGTTTCCTATTGCTATTAGAAAAGGAACTAGGGCACATACAAAACATCCCTTGTACTCATTTATGTCCTACAAAAATTTGTCCCATAACCACAAAACCTTCCTTACTAGCCTAAATTCAATCTCCATTCCCAAAGCGTATCTAAGGCATTAAATAATGAGAATTGGAAAATGCCATGAATGTCGAAATGGAAGCACTTGAAAAAATAAGACATGGATTTGGTAGAATTACAAAGGAAAGAAAACAGCATTGGTTGTCATTGGGTGTATACAAGAAAATACAATTCAGATGGCTCTTTGGAGAGGTACAAAGCAAGATTAGTTGCTAAAGGGTACACTCAAAAGTATGGAATAGATTACCTTGAGACATTTGCCCAGTTGCAAAGATGAACACTGTGAGAGTGTTGTTGTCACTTCTTGAATGAGAGTGGAAACTACAATTTTGACATCAAGAATGCTTTCTTACATGGTGATCTTGAGGAGGAAGTCTATATGGATGTTCCACCGTGTTTTGGTTCGAGATCTGAGACAAAGCGGTTTGCAAACTAAAAAGGCTCAACGGACTAAAACAAATCCCGAGAGCCCTGGTTTGGAAGGTTTACCAAAGTGATGCTCAAGTGGTATAAACAGAGTCAAGGAGATCACACTGCTTGTAAGGCACTTATCTTCGGGGAATGACCGCTTTGTTAGTCTATGTAGATGACATTATAGTGACAGTGATGATTTGGAAGAAATGGAAAACTTGAAGAAATGCCTAGTAAAAGAATTTGAGGTCAAAGAGCTTGGTAAACTAAAATATTTCCTTGGTATTGAAGTGGCACACTCTGGAAGGAATCTTTATATCTCAAAAAAATACATAATTGATTTGTTGATGAGACGGCAAGTTGGGATGCAAACCAAATAGAGACACCTATAAGTGAACCACAAACTTGGAGATTCACTAGAAGATGCGAGTTGATAAAGGTTCATATCAAAGACTAAAGGGAAGCTCATTTACTTGTCACATACTAGACCGGATATTGCCTATGCAGCTTGGTGTTGTAAGTCAGTTCATGCACAATCCTAAAGAATCACATCTTAGAGTGTCTACCAGATTCTCAAGATTTAAAAGGTACTCCGCAAAGGAATCCTATTTAAGAAAGGGAGAATTTAACTATTGAAGCCTATCTTCGATGCAGATTATGCAGGATCTATGGTTGATGAAGATCAACCCTGCTATTGCACATTTCGGGAGGCAACCTTGTAACTTGGAGAAGTAAAAATGAATGTTGTGGCTAGATCTAGTGCGGAGGAATTTAGAGCGATGGCTCTTGGAATTTGTGAATTACTATGGCTGAAAATTATTTTGGAGGATTTGAAGATCAAGTGGGAAGGTCCAATGAAGTCAGACAGATAATAAGTTCGCTATCAATATTGCACATAATCCAAAGCAACATGATCGTATAAAGCACATTGAGGTTGATGACATTTCATCAAGGAGAAACTTGACAAGTGGCCTAATTTGCACTCCATATGTGTCCACCGATGGTCAATCGCGATATCTTAACCAAAGGATTATCTGGAAGACCTTTCAGAACTTAGTAAACAAGTCGAGAATGGATGATATCCACTTCCCACTTGAGGGGAGTGTCGATTACAGCTTTCCTAGTTAGGAATATTCAAGATAATCCTGTAGATATTTTATATAATCCTGTAGATATTTTATACCCCTAACTTTAAGGCTGTTTTTAAGGGACAGCATCCTAGAATCGCTTGTTTCCTAGTTTAGAGTTTCCTAAAGTTAGGCTCACCATGTGTATAAATGTTAGTGTAATTTCTTGTGAAATAACATAATAGAAAAGTCTATTTCTATCACTATTGTACTCATCAAATAACTACTTGCAATAGAACCATGATGAAGAGTACATGCCATTAATGCTTGAAATTAGAATAGATTGTCAACAATTCAGGTACTGATTAAAATACAACATCACATTTGCAGATCAAAACTTGTAAGTAACGGAGAAAAATTTCATATCTAAAACCAAAATAAATGGTCAAATAAAGGGAAAAAAGGTACAAAACCATGAAAGTTTATCATAGAAAGCAAAAGGCTAGAAATTGAATGTCACAAACGTTACGCAATTAACAAATCAAAAGCATTCAAGGAGAAGAAGTTAACAAACCAGTCATGCCCCCCAAGCTCTTACAGGTGCACAAAGGAAGAAGAAATTTGAAAAAGGTCATACCTGCCAAGCTCTTTGCATGTTCCGTAATCGCAAACTCCTCCTTTGAAGAACCTTTTCCATTACAGAACTATCCAGGAATGAATCTGGATTCTCATCTGGGTTCACATATTCAGCCGGATCAATGGAATTAGCAATATCTGAATTCTTGCCAACCTTCCCAGAATTTAACTGCAGCCGATCAAGGTACTCTTGCAGTAAACCCTCAACTCTCCTTTGTAAGCCTAATGGTACAACAACCTAAAAAATTAAACCATCAGAAATTCCAATTCTCCTTTCAGGCAAGAATTAATTTTAAGCTTGATGAACTTAATAGGTTGTCAAGCACTCCCAGAGCTTGTTACCTCCCGTTGTGGCCGTTTATCATCCAAATCTGGCCTATAGTTAGGAAGTGGAACCTTGCTTGCAACAACCACTTTTCCATACATTTCACTGATACATAAGAAAAAAATATGCATAATCAGGGCAGAAATTCCATTCTCATCATGCCACATACATATAAATATTCAAAAATATATTTCCCCATACATCAAATATATTGTTCAAAGCATGTAAAGGTAGTATATATATACCTGTAAAGTCCCATCCTTTTAGCAAGGTTGGAAATTTGTTCATAGTCTCTCCTATCTCTTTTATCTCTAGATACAATTTCTTGGTCATTTTCACTACGTAACAGCATGCCGAGTTTCCATTTCCATTCATCAATGTTGGCAACCGAAGACGACGCCTAATAACATCAATCAATTATAAACATAGCTATCGATTAGCAATCAAACAAGCTTTTTTTTCGATTTTCATGAAATGTAAGTGAAAAGAAAAACGCACAACTCAAATAGGAGGAAAGGAGTTGAAATAAGGAAGAAAACCTTATGACTCTCGAAATCACACTCGTATTCATCGTCTGAGAACTGCTCTACGGCGTACCCGCATAAACCGCGTCGTAGAGGAAGATAGAACCTGGCAGAAGAAGTATTTGGGAGTATGAAAGGGAGTGAATCAAACAAGGTGGAGACCCTAGCGTTAGTGAAATTGAATCCCAAAAGGAAACCTCTGAGCTTTGGATTTTGCATTTTAAGCGGAAGAGCATTTGAATTCAAAAAAAAAAAAAAAAATCGAACAAATTCAATATACTACATAAAAAATCAATTGTTGAATTTTATTTTTTTGGGGGGGGGGGGTTTAGGGTTTTAGGAATCAAATTTCTTTCATGAATGGAAAGCTGGGCAAGAAGATGATGATGGAAGGGGAATGTTTGTGAAAGCCCATTATGGCATAGCCCACTAGCGGTGAGTTCATTTGTTTTGTTTTTTTTCTTCTTCTTCTTTTTTATTAATTTGATTTAAGTTAAATTGAATGAATATTTGACAAGTGTTATATAAAAATAGGTATTTAATTAGGATAAAGAAAATTTGAGATATTAAATTGAATGCTGAAACCAAACTCAAGTACTAAATTAAGACAAAAAACTTCAAATATTAAATTAAAAATATTTAAGTACTAAATTAAATATTGAAGCCAAACTCAAGTAACAAATGGTATATTAACCCTTTGATTTGGTATTTGAGTTTGATTTTAAGGTTTAATTTGATACTCAGACTAAACGATATAATGAAGTTCAATAAATGTTTAACACGTGTTATAGGGAAAAAATGCGTACTTAACTGGGACAAAAAACCTTGAGGTACTATGTAACACTTCATTCTTGACTCAATCACCGAGTCCAGTAACTGAGACACTACATTTGCGGCCAAATCAACTACAATTTCATTTCAATATTGAATGAGAACAATTCATACAAGTTAAAATGAGTTTTAACACTTCTAAAAACATTATCTATTCAAGTTCAGGTCATAAGTAGACTTATGAAAGCTCTTATGATACTTTGGTAACAATTGAAGGGTTAAAATATAAAACTATCAAAACAGGGTAGCTGTTGTCGCGACATTAAATAGTAGTGTGGCAACATTGTGGGCAACAACTTTATGTCACTGTTTCAAAAGGGTTAAGTCGCGACCATGGAGGCAATAACCTGATAACGCGACATAAGCAAGGGAAACATCGCGACATTGGAGACAATGAGTTTAGTGTCGCGACTTCAGCAGAGGCAAGTCACAATATTGAAGGTAGTAAGCTAAGGACCGTGACACCAACGAAAGATAGTCGCAAATCTGAGGGAATATTCTCCAAGTTTTGCAAATTTTCCCCTAAACCTGCTAAATACCAATTTCAAATGGTCTAAGTGACCCAAAAACTCATCACACTACATTGTAGGCATTATTTCAAATGTCAAATTACCATCCAATTAACTTGTTACCATATATCGACTTCATGCCATGTCAATTAAACCTATACACGAAAGAGTCATAAGGCTCATAATAATGAAAGGGCTTGATCAATAATATATAACAAGTATTAGGTATTTCCTAGTTCCATCGTAATAAGGTTAAGCATAACACTTTTACACAAGAGTTTGACCATTACTTACAAAAGACATCTTAAGTATATGCCACAACATTAAATACAAACATAAGCATACTCTGATCATCTTATAGATAGTGTGATATCCGCACCAAGCTAGCTTCAAGGATTCTGATAGTTGTAGATATACACATAAAGAAACAATGATAGGTAAGCATTCAATGTTTAGTAAGTTCAAATGGAATTTAATATACTTATCTTGATCATAGGTGAGCATGTTAAATACCAAGTGAACTAAGCACAAGTCTAGCTAACAAGGCACATTACATTAAAGCAAGGTGAGTATAGGAAAAATATGTATTCATGTATCAAATATCATAACGACAACCAAAAAGCATCATGAAATCGTACCACTTCTTATAAGATCATATAGTTATCATTTCCTTTTAATAAGCTACTCATTTATACCATAATGGTTATAGTTACAAAGGTTTATAGTATAGCATACCAAGTTCATTTTTTATTACACAATTTCATTTTCAATTTAATGTTTTTCCTAATGCAATCTTAGTAAAAATGGACTTGGACATGTAGGTAAACTACACCACAGCAAGATTGCTCAAAAGAGCATGAACTACATCGCACCAAAGCACATGAGTACAAAGCTCATAGGCAACATATGCAAACACATCCCTCAACCACACCAAAGTCTTCGTAGAGACAATGAATACTCAATGCTCCGCAACAAAATCTAGATCCTGAACTATCATAATATAGTCTCCACATTAATATCAAACTCGTAAGAAATGCGCATAAAACAATATTGACATGTCAATTGTATTCTAATCTTTCTACTAAATTTACATGGGCATCTAACATCCATATATGTATTTACATAAGTTGTGGCAATCACATATACAATTAGTAACACATTTAAAGATCTTTTCCCATTCTCTTGGCTACATTTCAGTAGAAATATCATCTTTCATATAAACATTACTTTTATTTCAGAGTTCATGTATCATTATTCAACTTACCACAAACTCACTCCAATTCATTAATGTTTCCTTCCCAATCATGTCAATTCCATTATAAACTTAGCACGAATTATAACTATAGATAAAATCAACAAAAAAATAAACACAAGCATACATATCAAACAAGGAAGGATAGTAAGTTCCATGAGAACTTACCTTTTTAAAACACAAAATGAGTAAAATTTTCAAAGTTTAATCAACAACTTTAGCCTTTCCTTTACTTGCTCCATTTCTTTCTCTATACAAGTATATATATACACAATCAATGACATGAATTAAACATATAATAGTTATTCAATGGCGCACCAATAATAATGTCATGAGATGCATGACCCTAGTTAACCTTTTTGAATCTTAATGTCTAACATACTCATATTTTTCGATATTTATCATTGGAGCAAAGTCCAATTTCATTTTCTCTCATTAGGGACCTTGTACTTCTAATCTATAGTATATATATTTTTAATAGGTTCAATTTATTCAATTAAGTCCCTAATGTCATAAAATTAAATATATAGCATAGTTGAATTTCAAATCAATTCCAACACTTTTCTTTCCAACTTAGTTTTAACATGCTTAAAACTCATACTTCGATTTTCACATCAAAGTTAAACTCAATTCCATCAAATACTCATTAATGGAAATTTGATAAACATTTAACACTTAAAAAAAATCTAAAACATGGGTAAGCTTAATCTAGATTAATTAATCCCAATTCTATAAAAATCTACCTTGGTGAAATTTGGAATAGTTTGACTAGAAAATCAAAGAGGTTTTTCATCCTTCTTCACTAAGCACAAACAACTCAAACAAGGAGAAGAGAAGATGAATACCTTTCATCTTTCCACTAACTTCCTATTTATACCAAGATTTAAATATAATTAATCCTAATTAACTAAAATTTTACCTTTAAAACATAATTAATCTATTACTTAGTCCTTTTTAATGGAAAGTAAGTGGATGAACATCGACATCCACTAATTCCTTACAATTTAATGGTTAAATAACCACTTGATCCCTTGTCTATTTGATAGATGGGTCCTTTTGCATTTTTCCCAATTAAAATTCAATAGTAATTAAACTTGTACAATTTAGTATTTGTATTTTAAGTAATGATTTTCTCGTTTAAATTTTCAATCATTCATTAATATATTTTTATACTAACTCAGCAAATCTTCCCATTCATATTTTCATTGACTTGGCTTACGAATTGAGTTTTAAAACCGCATTTTTTGACATCTGTAAAAGTCAGGTCATTACATACTAAATTGAATGTTGAAGTCAAACTCAGGTACCAAATTGGGGGTGATAATACGCTTTTAATTCATCATGAGGCATTTGCTAGAGTACATTTCATACATAATACCTCTTTAGCTGCCTAGCATTTTATTTCATAGGGACTTGGCTTATGGAATTGAGTTTTGTCTCTCATATCAGCTAACTTGTAAGCTTTGAAGCTAACTTCTTGACCACCTTGTACAGGTCTTCCCAATTAGGAGCCATTTTTCTTCTTTGAATTGGTGTGAAGCTTACTTCTATGTTCCTCATTACCAGATCACCCACTTGGAATTGTTTATTTCTAACGTTGGAATTGTAATTGTCGATTACCTGTTGGTTTCTTGCAGCCAACTTGGCTTTAACTTGTTCTCTTTTTTCCTCCAAAGTGTCAAGGTTGGCTCAAAGCATTTCTACGTTGAGACCACGCTCAAAGTGTGCAGTTCTAAAGGAGCTAATTATGATTTCAGTGGGGACCACGATCTCTGTTCCAAATATTAGATCAAAAGGAGTTTCCATTGTTCCAGTATGTGAAGTGGCTCATAGTATGCAGTTTTAAACGAGATGATTATGATTTCAGTGGAGACCACGACCTCTCTTCCAAACATTAGATTAAAGGGAGTTTCCCCTGTTCTAGTATGTGAAGTGGTTCAAAAGGCTCATAATATCCCAAACAGCTCCTCCAACAAGTCTATTTTTCCTCACCTACTTTCTTCCTGAGAGAGATCAAGATCTTTTTGTTTGTAGCCTCGGCTTGTCCATTTGTCTGAAGGGTTTTCACTAAACTCTTTGCTGCTGTAATCTTGAGGCTTTGACAAAACTCCTCAAATTTCCCTTGAAATTGTATGTTGTCGTCAGTATTGATGACATGGGGAAGACTGTACCTATACATGATTACCTTTCAGACAAAGTTCTCAATCTGCCTTTTTGTTATAGTGGCAAATAACTCCACTTCCTTCAACACTTTGAAATATTTCAGTGACTATTATGAATTTTTTCCCTACCTACTGTAACATCCTGATAATTAGGGGTTATGCAATTTACATAATTGAATGATGTTGCATGCTTAATCATTAGTAAGTGCAATTTTGGAAGTTATTTGAGCTTCATTTATTAAGTGAATGCTTTGTTAAACTTTTAATTTCTATTAATTAGAGAGAACTAAGCTAATAAGGCCTTAAGAATTGATGATGAGAAGTTCTAGCATAAGTTAAGTAATTGGCAAAGTGGTTAAGATGCATGGATGTGTGCTTGAGGGTAAGGTTCGAATCTCCTAGCTAACATTAGGGAGATTTTAATTTTTTTGTTTCTTCCTTGTAAGTGTCGGCCAAGAATATTCTAGAGTGGATGAGCTTTCATCCATTTTGGCTAGTTGACCATGTGAAAAGGAAGTTAAAACTTAAGGCATGGGATGATAAGTTGGTGATAAGATGAAGGGACAAAGGCTCGATATTTGGCTATGTTTTGGGGATGTGTCCATGGTCATTTGACCATGAACCTAGACGACATGGAGGCTAAAGGAGAGGTTAATTTCTTTGATAGCAAATCAAGAGTGGATAGGAAGAAACAAGGAGGAAAAAGGGGATATGTTGGCATTGATGTGGCAATTTATGCTTTGCCATTAGGGGAAAAGTTAGCCAAAAGTCTTTGTTTGTCCATCTTTCTCATTTCCTCCAAAATTCTCTCCTAGCCGAATTTGCCATAGAGTTTAGGTAAAACCTCTTTTGTTTTAGCTTTCATCTTTTGACCAATTTTTTCATTTTGGCCAAATGTACCTTAGACATTTTGGTACATTTTCGCTTTTGATTTAGCCTCAATTGCTTGAACCAAATACAACTTTCTTTCTCCCATTTAGTTTTCATTTTGAAACCAAAACCACAAAGATTAAGCACCATTATTCTTCTTCATTTTCTCTCCTCTTGCTAAATGCATCTAAGTTCCATAGTCAATCTCCTTCTCTTTGATCATATTCTCTTTTCTTTTCTTTTCATCTTATTTTCTCTTATCTTTCTCTCATTGGAAACCACCATTTTATTCTCTATTTGTGAAGGCCGAATCATCATATTCTTTTCTTCTTTTCAAAGCCGAACCTCCAAGTGATCAAAGTAAGATTCTATCAATTATTTTCATCATTCTTTTTTTAGCAAACTTAAAATCATAATCTTTTATTTCTCTCCTAGATCTCTTGAAAAGATTTTTACAAAGATCTTGTTGAGGACAACCTTTAAGTGACCATTCAATCATCAAGGTAAGACTACTAATTTAGATTATATCAATTTTTTAGATGATCACTAATCTAAGTTATTTTTAGAGAGCAATCTAAGATCATCAAGATAGGTAAGAAAAGAGCCGTTCGAAGTGTTTGGAAGAAGGGAGGTATTCCTTTACCATCGAACTACAAACGAAGAGCAGTATCGGGTTAGAGACTTTCCACCCGGTTGTGGACCCTCTGCAAACGAGGATCGGTTATTCGAAGTAGTGCGTACAACCGAACCACTTTACGTTGGTGGAATATCGGCGGGTTTTGATCCATCTAGTGGAGAAAAACCGCAAATAACTGCTATTCGTGAATCAGAGGTAAGGACTTAGATCCATCATTTATAAGTATAGTTTTTGCTAACAATAGTTTATACTAACCGAGTGTATTAATCATTTAGGTGTGGACGAGCTAGAGGGTATTGTTCTCACTGTTACTAGGTGTGTAACCATACATTAAAAATTTCCATAGATTTATATTGTTAAAAAGTGATTATGTGATAGTATGTTTTGTTTGTGGATACCAAGCATTGGTATACAAAATTCAGGTATGTTACCCAATATTTTGTTTATTTTTGCTATATGCATCAATAAGAAATAAGCATGACTATATTATGATTTGTGGGTAAATAGCATGAAAATGTGATTTGATATGTATGTGCATGGGCATATGGGTATGTTTAATAAAGGAGGAAGTATTCGGTGGTTTTACCACAATTCTGGTGACTTCGGTCACATATGTGAAATTGGTGACTTCGGTCACATATTTGACTCTTGACTTCGGTCACATATTTGACTCGGTGACTTGGTCACGATATTTGGCTCCGGTGACTTGGTCACGTATGTGAATCGGTGACTTGGTCCACGATTTGAAATTGGACTTGGTCAGTGACTTCGGTCACATCTGTTTTGGTGGCTTTGCCACAATAAGGGCGATGTGCATGTTGATCGCAAAGAATCGCCTTCGATGGTGTGTAGCGGATGGAGGTCGATTTAGTAATCCCACTGTGTTGGTTGGTACGGGGTGTGTGGCGGATGGATATTTAGGTTGGGCGGGCTTGCATTTCATACCATGTGCATAATTATGTAACATTGTATTTATACTCATTGATCTTATGAAATGGGCCTTTGGGCTAAATTTGAACTAAATTGGGCCTTTGGGCTAAATATGAGTTAAATGGGCCTATGGCCATATTAACTCAGAGTGCGATGGATCTAGACAATGAAGGAATTCGAGGTGGCAGTGCTCATATTAAGTATTGTGGAGATTTTACAACTTAAACTCTTTAACTTAAATTTTATTACTTAGACTTTAATTTGGGTTGCCAATATTATGTAATAAGGCCATTATAAATTATCTTTAATTTCGTGTTTGGATTTATTTTATTTTGCTATGAATAAATATCCATTAAATAACTAAATTGGTTTTAATAATTATTTAAAAGGTTTTTGTCTCTAATATGTAAATGTTTTCAAGGAAATTTTCTTAAGTTTGGTTTCCTTTTGATTTTATATTAATTCCTCCTAAGAATAATGTTTTAAAGGACAAAATTTCTTTACAATGGAATTCGCTAAAGTTTTACTCGAGGAACATACCAAATCCGGTTAGGCTTTTTGGGCACCTACAACCTTCTGAAAGGACCAAGGATGTCTTAGTAAATGGACACTGATTTTGCAGGTGTATGAGGTATGGAAGCGAATTTTTGGCACGACTGGCACTTTACTACCATTTTCAAAGCTTCTTTATGAATGGTTGGCCAATAATAGCCCTACTTTAGAATTTTCTTAGTTAGATATCTTCCTCTCATGTGATGCTTGCAAATATCTTGATGAACCTCTCGAAGGACATTATTTGCTTCATTGGGACTTCAGAACTCGATAAGAGGTTGGGAAAAGCTCTTCTTATACAAGACTTCATCTATGAGCGCCACTTTATTTCTCAACTTTACCCTTTCGGCCTAAAATTAACTTTTGGTTGCATCGTATCCATCATCAATGCAACACGTTTTTTGTTAGTCTTAGCTCGAATGTGCATGATGATCTAGTAAGATTTTACCTTTTTGTTGGATCTCTAACGCTGCCACTAACTTGGACAATGCATTGGTTCGAGAATTTTCACTCTGAGCTATCTATTGTAGATTCATGGTTTGAAAATTACACAACAACCAATAAGCTGTTAATGACACTTGGCTAACACTGACTCATTTACTTCATATTCCCCAATCACTTGCTTGGTCACTAGCTGAGAGTTTGTATACACCTAGATATTTTGTACCCCAAGTCGGATATCCAGCTTAAGTTTTATTGCCAATGCTTTATATCATGCCACATTATAAAATCATTAAACCCAAAAGATAATTCATCGTGCCATTCATTGTTTTAAGGGTCAACAAGCAAGATTCCAACGCCAACACCATCCTTCCCAGCAGACCCGTCCACAAATAGGCTCCACCGAAGTTCAGGTGAGGGGTTCTCTTGACTTGCATTACTTGGTTCCCTTTCCACCCAAAGGGTGCCATTTTCCACCATAGCTTGATCTTTTTCCATTGGTAACTGAGAGAAGGAACATTTTGCAACAAATTCTGCAAGGACTTAAAGCTTTAATTGCTTTCATTAATAGGAAATCTAGTCTGAACTCGCTTAGCTCAATCCTCCATTTAACCATTCTTCTTGAAGAAACAATTCTGTGTGTCAAGATCACACTAACGTATGGGTGGAAACCATATTTCTTACTTACCTTATTAATGCAAGAAACGTGTATTTAATACATGAAAGAGAAGTTAACACTATCTGACTAACAGTTGTTAACTACCTCATCTTAACAACTAACTAACTAACTGCTAATTCATTAATCCTAACATGCCCTAAGCTTGTTGTCTTCCTCTCCACAACTGCAGCTCCACTGATTGAAACTCGAAGTTCATTTCTAAATTTGTTGAACAGACCTACTGCTAATGGTTTGGTCAATATGTCTACAACTTGCTCTTGGCTCGGTACATATCCTACCTAAAATAAGTCTCGTGCAACTTTCTCCCTCACAAAGAATAGATCTAACTCAACGTGTTTAAACTTCGAATGCATGACCGGTTTTCCACTAATACCACAGCAGCTGAGCTGTCACACCACACAACTACTTTGCCTCGAAGAGGAATCCATAGTTCAGTAAACAAGGACTGGATCCATATCATTTCACCAGTAACATGGGCGAGGCTTTTGTATTCAGCCTCGGCAGTCGACCGAGAGACTACCTGCTATTTTCTAGAGCTCCAGGAGATTGAATTTCCTCCAAGAAATACGCAGTAGCCGGATGTGGATCTACGATCATCGGTGTCAGACCCCCAACTGGCGAACTTTGAACTTTTTGTAAAATTCAGCCCATGATCCAAGATCCCATGCAAATAACGTAGTATTCTCTTGATAGCTTTAAAATGCATGTCCAATGGTTGGTGTATGAATTGGCAAACTTTGTTGACCGCAAAGGCTATGTCCGGTCTGGTAATCACCACATACTGTAGCGCCCCAACTATGCTCATATATAGGTGTGCATCTTCAACAGGGTTTTTTCATGAGCTGATAACTAACATGTTGTTATCATAGGCATAGGTGAGTTATTGGACATGTCCATAGATGCCATTCGCAGAAAATCAAGGATGTATTTCCTTTGGCTAAGAAAGATTCCAGTAGATGTGTACTGGACTTCAATACCTAGGAAATAGCTTAGTCTACCTAGGTCTTTCAATAAAAACTGATCATCAAACTTTTGTACAAACCGATCTATAGCTTAAGAGTTGATCCCAGTAACTTTAATGTCATCAATATATATTAGAATATACATTAGCTGAGAACCCGATTGATGAACAAAGAGAGAGTTGTCAACTTTAGAAGCAACAAAGTCTGTAGCTAACAGAAACTTTTTAGCTTGTGAAACCAAGCTCGAAGTGCTTGCTTGAGGCCATATAGATCTTTCCTCAATTTACACACCAACTGCTGACCTTTGTCATATTGCTGCTCAAAACTGATGGTTGCACCATGTAGATTTCCTCCTGTAAGTCACCATTCAGGAAGGTATTGTTAATGTCTACCTGCCTAATAGACTATCCCAATGAGACAACAAGAGCCAACACCACCCGAATAGTCGTTCATTTGACAATTGGGCTAAAGGTTTCCTAAAACCAACACTTGCCTATTGGAGATAACCTTTGGCTACTAGTCTACCTTTT
Source organism: Gossypium rotundifolium (assembly GCA_025506655.1). Lineage (NCBI taxonomy): Eukaryota > Viridiplantae > Streptophyta > Magnoliopsida > Malvales > Malvaceae > Gossypium > Gossypium rotundifolium. Next base: position 3,408,732 of record CP106725.1, on the reverse strand, counting down.
ACTGAGCCACCGAGCCATCAGCATTTCGCTTGACCTTAAAAATCCATTTAAAACCCACTGTCAGTCGTCCTGCAGGTAAAGGCACAAAGTCTCAAATGTGGTTGGTAAGCAAGGTATTATATTTAGCATGGGCAGCTACTGTCTAGGCAGGGCTTTGAAGTGCTTCAGTAATGAAAGTAGGCTCTTGTTCAGCTAGGACAGAGGTGAACAGTTTGGGCTTGAAGATCTCACTTTTGGACCTAGCCTGCATTAGATGAGTGTTACAAGAGGCATAGTCTGTCCAGAATAAGCAGACAAACTAACTACAGATGAGGGTGTAAGTGAGTTTCTAGAATTAGACTGTTCAACAGTAAGCTTCATGCTTGACGGTGACTGACTAGATCCTTCCTCAGAAGTAGATATACCGTGGTCCACAGGATGAGGGACAGTTGGGGCTAAAGAGGTACCTACTATAACCATGGGAAGATAGGACTGGTGATGGATTGTCTGGATTGACTTCAATGAGGAGAGAGAGGTAAACCCATTTTGGAAAGGAAAATGTGTCTCATCAAAAGTGACATGCCTAGAGACAAACACCTGACCACTTCTGTTAGGGCATTTATATCCTTTTTGATTGGATCCAAATCTAAGAAATACACAAAGATTGGACCAAAATTGTAGCTTGTGTTGATGATATGGCCTCAAACATGGGTAACATGCATAGCCAAAACCTTTAGGTAGGAATAGGAAGGTCTGACTTTATACAACACCTCATAGGGACTTTGCTTCTGTAGAATAGGCGTTAGTAGCCTATTAATTAAGTGAACACCATGAACAAATATATAGGACCAGAATTCCAAGGGTAAGGTTGCTTAAGCTAGAAGTGTTAATCCCATGTCAATAATCTGCCTATGCTTCCTTTCAGCAAGCCAATTTTGTTCTGAGGTGTAAGAGCAAGTGACCCTATGCTGGATGCCAAGACAAGCAAGCTCCTTAGAGAGTGAACGATACTCTCCTCTCTAGTTAGATTGAAGCATCTTGATGGAGTAACCAAATTGAACTGGATAAAACATTGAAACACTTCTGACTTGGACTTTAGAAAGTAGACCCAGGTGTATCTACTATACATATCTACAAATGAGACATAGTAGAGAAAACTATTTGATTTGACATGAAAAGGGCCCCAAACATCGGATTCCACTAATTCAAAAGGTGATGAATACAATGTTTTGGAAGATCTGAAAGGCAACTTATGTGCTTTGCCGAACTGAGAAGCTGAACAAACATATGATATAATGTTGCGACTGAAAGGAATGTTACAATTGCGCAAAACAACATTAAGAACATTTGAACAGGAGTGTCCAAGTCTTCTGTGCCACAACTCAGAAGGAGGAGAAAGTTGAGCTGTACACAAAAATATCGAGGTGGACTGTGAGGATACAATAGGTAGGCGGAGAGGCGCGCTAGAAATGTTGAATCTGTAAAGACCATTATGCATGTGGCCCACTAGGTGGGTTTTCCTTATCTGTATATCCTTCACAAAACAAAGGAACAGGTGAAATTCAAAGTAAACTTCATTATCTCTAGCAAACTGACCAACAGACATCAAATTTTTGCATACAGTAAGGACATGGAGAATATTTTGAAGGTGCAAAAGCCTAGAACCAGCCAGCACACTAAAGAAACCTACATTAGCAATAGGGACAGAATCACTATTCCCCATTAACACATGCCTCGTTCCTGTATAGGGAGCAACATTTGTAAGAGATATCATATCTGGAGTGATATGATTCGTCGTGCCAGAGTCTGGATACCAGGCTTGGTCAAGACCTGCAGTGAAGGAAGGTCGAGATGACTGATGGGAGTATGATGCAGGAGGTTGATAACATAGACTACACCTGTGAGAGCAAGTGGGTGTAGAAGAACTTCCCTGATCTTGGAACTGATGATAGTTATCTGATACTAACTGGTTGGAACTGACCTCCGAGAATGTTTTATCAAATTTGTGGTAGCAAGTCTGAACCAAGTGGCCAATTTTGCAACATAGCTGGCATTGTGGCCTAGAACGAGACCAGCTTCAACCATTTGCACGACCCCTGCCACGAGACCAACAACGACTATGTCCTCGATGACCATGTTTGTACTCCTGCTGATAGTTATTTAAAGTCCCATTGTGCTTTGAAGTTTCAACAGTATCCTGTTTTGATGAGAAACCATGTTTGCTTGCAATAGAACTTCTGTTAGAAGAGCTATTTACCTTATTTCACAATCAAGTAACATCTCAGTTAGTAGGTCAAGAGACATTAGAGTAGCCGAGGCAAGCACGCGAATGGATTCGTATTCCATCAAGAGTCCAACTAAAATGATACTGACCTATTCTTGCTCAGTAATTGGACTGCTAGCAGCGATGAAACTATCACTCAAGCTCTTCACTTTGGCCAAATATTCTTTGAATGTAAGATTCGCTTTCTTGAGGGAGTATAAAGCATGGCGCATGCTGGATATTTTGACGTTAGACTTGGTGCCAAATCTTCACTCAATGACTGTCTAGACATCAAAATTGGTTTTAGCCATCGTGAGATACACCAAGATCTCATCCGTGATTGTAGAAAGCAACCAAGAAGCTGGAAACTTGTCCTGCTTCTTATGAAGAAGAAACGATGGAGTATCAACGAGCTGCCCATCAGGTCCAGGTATGAGAAGAGATGGAATAGAAACTGTGCCAAGTACAAACCCTTCAAGCTCATATCCCTCAATAATTAGTAATATTTAATTTTCCATAATAAGAAGTTGTGTTCACTAAGCTTGACCGTATCATGTTTGGAGAAGTACTGGATGTTCGACAAAGGAGTAGTGCTCTGACCTTGTGAAGGGAGTGCTCCCTCGGTGTTGGATGAGTGTCGTGGTGTATCACTCATAGGTAGAGTTTCAGTAGCCATGAACGAAGTAAGAAGGAGAAGGAGAAAAAAAACTCAACTATGCCAAGAACTTTGTGGCTCTTAATACCATGTCAAGATCACACTAACTTATGGGTGAAAACCATATTTCTTACTTACCTTATTAATGCAAGTAAACATGTATTTAATACATAAAAGAGAAGTTAACACTAACTGACTAATAGCTGTTAACTATATCAGCTTAACAACTAACTAACTGTCTAACTACTGCTAATTCCTTAATCCTAACACTCTGGAATACCTCCTTTAAGGTTTGATCCGACAAGACTACAACTGGGTAGGCCTAAACATATTGCAGAATCTTTCTAACAGCTATTACCAAGGCGAATATAATTTTCTCAATCTCTTTACTATTCTTTCTATTAGTCGTTGCACCACCTTTATTGTTCGAGGGGGTTCATCTCCAAAATAGTTGTTATTTTCTCTAAATTGGCTTTAATTCCTTTTCTAGAAATTAAAAACTTCAGGAACTTTCCTAGTCCAACCCCAAAGGCAAACTTCACAAGGTTGTGACCCATGCTATATCCTCGAATAACTTGGAACACCTCTTATAGGTCCTTTAGGTGTTACTCCATAGTGGTGCTTTTAATCATCATATCTCTACATATAAAAGGCATCACCTTGTAACATAACAAGTCATCCTCTATAATAACGAAAGTTTTATCATTGTCCTCAGGGTCTATCTGGATCTGGTTGTAACTTGAAAATGCATCCTTAAAACTCATATATTTATGGCCAATAATCTAATCGACTAACTTGTCGATGAAGGGCAAAGGGAAACTATCCTTTGGGCATGTATTATTCAGGTTGGTGAAATCTACACATATCTGCCAATTTTTTTGGGCTTCTTAACCATCACTACGTTTGAAACCCAATCAAGATACATCACTTCTTGGTTAAACCTGACGGAGAGGAGTTTTGCCACCTCTGTTCTGGCTCATTGAATCTTCTCATTTGAAAGTTTCCTTTTTCTACTTGGCAAGTTTTATCGAGTCGTTGACATTTAATGAGTGGAGAATCATCGAGGGGTCAATACGTGTCATGTCTATGGCAATCCATGCAAAGACGTCTGCATTTACTTATCAGATACCTAATCATATCTCTCCTTTCTAGTTTTGGGAGACTAGCAACAATTTTTGTTATTTTTCTGTTTACCTTCAAAATGGGGAAATTGTCAGTTTACTAGACGAAATTTACTTTATCCAAGTTTAATTTTAGACCCATATCTTGGCTTTCTAAATTGGGAGTAGCCTTGTCCAAGAGATTCACCTCATCGTCAATATTTATACGGGTTTTTCCACCTTGTCTCAAAGAGATCCCTTGTTGTGACAACTGCAAAGACATAAGATGGAAGTGCCTTACTATTTGTTGGTTGACTTTCATGTAACTCGTTTATCTAAAGGTAGGGAACTTGCCTGTCAAGCTAAAGGGTAGCCAAAATTAACTTTTTTTTCCATCAACGGCTTCCCAACAATAGTGTTGAAGGCTAAAGCTGATCTACCACTAAGAACTTTACATCAGCTGTCACTGTATAGTCCTTACCTTCCTTGGTTATAGGTAGGATAATGGAGCCCTATGCCTCAGTTGGTTAGGAAAGCCATAGATGGTGCTTTATCTTCCTAACTGTGATTTTGAAAGACTGTTGGTATTATGAACAGCAAGTAAACTAACTTAGCTAAGACTTGAGCAGCAAGGGTCGATACTTGCTGAAGAAACAAAGTAGCAAACAAACAGAAAACAGAGCAAAGCTAAGAACAATGGAGCATATTGAAGGAAACTTTGCTAAGATTTCATTCAAATTGAAAAATGGCATAATGACAATACATAAACCAAGTTATCAGCTTGTCCAAATCAGTATGGTAACCTACCAATACCTACTACCACTAATCAAACTTTAAAACAAGTAAAGCTTCACTTGTACATTTGAATAAAGCTGAAGTAATCAACTCAATCACTATCAAAAGCACCTAAAATATCAACCTAACATAGTTCAAATGAAACTAGATTACATTACATTAACTGAAGATTACAAAATGAACAAAATGTAACTAGCTGTAAGTGCATCAAGAACTTCGCATGGCTCATTTGCATGGTTTGTTGTTCTTTGTGCCTTTGGTCTCAGCATCGTCGACCATACTTCAACACTCATCCTTGGTTAGCATGTTGCACATTCCCATCTCTTCTCTCAAGTGTTGAAACCTTGAAACATTAAGGGCCTTTGTTAGAATATCTGCCAATTGGACTTCAAAACTGTAATGAACCAGTTTTACGTCACAAGCTTGCTCCATTTCCCTGAAAGCATGGAGTTTGATGTTGAAGTGTTTGGTTCTTCCATGAAAAACTCGGTTCTTTACAATTGCAATAGTAGATTGATTATCACAGAATATCTCTGTTGCTTCCCTTTGTTTAAGATTAAGATCAGTCAGGATCTTTCTAAGCCAAATGGCTTTGATTCACACTCACAAAGAATGTCACATACTCAAATTTCGAGAGTCAATCGAGCAACCATATTTTACTTCTTCAAACTCCAGCAAAAGATGGCTGAGCCAAGGGTGAAAACATACCCTGATGTGCTCTTCATGTCATCCATTGAACTAGACCAATCACTGTCTGTATAGCCTATCAACTTCAAATTTTTAGCCTTGCCAAACAGTATGACATAGCTCAAAGCACCTTTGATGTACCTGAGAACTCTCTTGGCAGTTTTCAAATGACTTTCATTGCAACAATGCATGAATATTGAGAGTAAACTAACAACGTATATTATGTTTGGCCTAGTGGCAGTCAAGTATAACAAACAACCAACTAGACTTCTATAGGATGATTCACATACCTTCTCAAAGGTGCCTTGGCTCGATAGCTTTTCTCCTGCAGCAGCTGGTGTGCTTGTTGCTTTATAGTTCTCCATTGAGAATTTGTTTAAAATTTTCATAGCAAAAGCTTTCTGACTCAGATAAATTCCCTTCTGAGTTTGTGTGACTTCCATGCCTAGGAAGTAGGACATTAGTCCTAAGTCAGACATTTCAAACACTTCTTGTATTCTATTCTTAAAATCAACTAGTATTGCTTGATCTCCTCTTGTCACCAATAGATCATCAACATAGAGGGACACAATAAGTTGTGTTTATTGCCCTTCTCTCTTGACATACAATGTAGGCTCACTAATGCTCATTTCAAATCCCAAACTGACCAAGTAGCCATCAATTTTGTCGTACCAGGCCATTGGTGCTTGTTTCAAGCCATACAAGGCTTTGTTCAACTTGTACACCATTTCTTCCTTACCAGTCACCTTGAACCCTTGAGGTTGCTCAACATAGATCTCTTCTTCAAGGAAACCATTGAGAAAGGCTGGCTTCATTTCAAGCTGATGGATTTTTCACTTTATTTGAGCTGCTAAGGCAACTAGCAGCCTAATGGTGTCAAGTTTAGCCACTGCTGCAAAGGTCTCTAGGTAGTCCACACCATACTTTTGGCTGAACCCTTTTACAACTAGCCTAGCTTTAAGTTTTTTCAAGCTCCCATCAGTATTTTGCTTGGCTCGATAGACCCACTTTACCCTATTGACCTTCCTATTGACTGGTTTCTAAACCAATCCCAAGTCTGGTTCTTCTCAATCATGTTGATTTCATCAAGCATGGCTTGTTTCTAGCCTTGTTGAGCTTCAGCTTCTTCAAAACAACTTAGTTCTACAATAGTTACTTGAGCTCTTTCATAAATCTCAACCAATGGTCGAGTGCCCCTCACTGGTTCATCATCTATGTCCATTTCAGGACCATTTTGATCAGCTTTAACTTGATCTGTTGTAAAGTTTTCAATAACTGCTTCTGGTTCATTTTTCTCCCAATTCCAGCTTGTTTTTTCATTGAAGACCACATCTCTGCTTTCCAGAACTTTGTTTGTTTTTGGATCTAAAATTCTATAGCCTTTTTTAACTGTACTATAGCCTACCAGTATGCCTTCTTGAGCTCTTTTATCCAGCTTGCTTCTTTTCATAGCTAGTACTTGTGCATAACATATGTAACCAAAGGTTCTGAGATAAGCCGGTGATGGCTTGAACCCGAACCAAGCTTAAAATGGGGTCTTTCGAGCTAAAGCCTTGGTTAGAAGCCTGTTTTGAAGATAGACAACAGTGTTTACTGCCTCAGCCCACAAGGTTTTGGGAAAATTCTTCTCAAACATGAGACACCTGGCCATATCCATCAAACTTTTATTCTTTCTTTCACTTACACGATCCTGTTGAGATGTATAGATGTTGATAAGCTGGTATTTGATGCCAGCTTCATCACAAAAGGCTTGAAATTGAGCTGAGGTGTACTCAGTTCCATTGTCCGACCTTAGTGTCTTGAGCTTGCAACTTGTTTCAGTCTCTGCAGCAGCCTTGAACTTTCAAAACACTGAAGCCACTTCTGATTTATGCTTCAAGAAGTAAATCTAGCAAAATCTTGAATAATCATTAATGAACAGAATGAAATACCTGCTCCCATTTAATGACTGAGTCTTCATGGGGCCACAGACATCAATGTGCACAAGCTGAAGTTTTTCTGAGGCTCTCTAGGCCATGTTTGAGGGAAATGGTTTCCTAGCTTGCTTTCCCATTTGATATACTTCACAGACATCATCCTTCTCAACTGATTTGATGAAGTTCTCAACTAGATCTTCTTTGGATAGCTGGGCCATCGATTTGTAGTTATCATGACCAAGCCTTTGGTTTTAAAGCTTGGATTCATTTAGAGAGACTGTACAAGCTGAGTCGTGTTGTTTGTCCAATCAACAAAAAAGCTTTTATCAGTCATAGTGACTGACATAAGTTTGGATCTATGTGGATCAGTGATTTGGCACTCTTTTCCTTTGAACACAACTGTATAGCCCTTGTCTAGCAACTGAGCTAGCTGAGCAGATTTCTGTCAATCTCAAGCACTAGCAGCACATTTGAAACAAGTTTATTGCCTGTGGGAGTGTTTATCAACACATCACCTTTACCTTCTGCCTTGATAAAGTGACCATTACCAACTTTAACCTTAGTTTTGAAGCTTCTATCAATCGACTTGAAAATGGTAGCATCTGGTGTCATATGGTTGGTGCAGCTACTGCCTAACAGACATCCATTGGTAGCATTTTCTTTTGCAATTGAGTATGAGACTGCAAAGACTTGTTCCTTATTGTCACTGTCTTCTTCAGCTACCGAGCTTCAGCCTTTGGCTATTTATGTTGAGTCTACATTGGTTTGCTTTTGTTTTTGCAAACCTTTTCTACATGACCTATTTTTTTGCAGTATTGGCACTACACATCTGGCCTAAACCAGCAGTTTGCTTCTGAATGACCAGGTCTTTTGCAATGCCTACATGGTTGGTCTATTTTTCTAGTAGCATCTGACTTAGGCTTGTCTCTCCAAGCCTTCTTGCCTTTGTAGGCAGTGGTGCTCAAAGCTGATTTTGTTTTGGCTTGGAAGGCACCTTATTGGTGCTCCTCTAGTCTACTGGCTCTTCTTTGCTCCAGTGCATAGAGAGCATTGATCAACTTTGTTAAGGAGATGCTGGCCAAGTCCCTTGAGTCCTCGAGGGATGATATTTTTGCCTCATACCTCTCAGGTAAGGTAAAGAGGACTTTCTCCACAATTCTAGCTTCACTAAATTGCTCTCCAAAGAGCCTTATGCTATTTACCACAATAATAATCCTGTCTGAATACTGCTTGACAGTTTCTTCTTCTTTCATCTTCAAATTCTTGAAATCCCTTCTCAAGTTCAACAACTGTTGCTGCCTTGTTCTCTCAGTCCCTTGGAACTCCTCCTTGAGCTTTTCCAAGCCTGCTTTGGTGTTTCACAGACCATGATCCTTGTGAAGATCACATCTGACACACAATTTTTTATGCAATACATGGCCTTGTGCCTCTTTGTTCTTTCATCAACATTCTGCCTAATCTGAGCCACTGTTGGGTTGGCTCTAAAAGGTGCTGGCTCGACATCTGGGTTGATCACCTTCCATAGATCAAATGCCTACAGGTAGGTCTTCATTTTGACCACCCAGATGTGGAAGCCCTCTCTATTGATGACCGGTGGTGTAGGTGGTGAGAAACCTGATGAAGCCATGGTTTGAAGTGTTGAACTATAACAGGTCCACTAAGATTACAGCTCTAGATACCAATTTTTGGTGTTATGAACAGCAAGCAAACTAATTTAGCTGAGACTTGAACAGCAAGGGTCGATCCTTGCTGAAGAAACAAAGCAGAAAATAAACAAAAAACAGAACAAAGCTAAGAACAATGGAGCATATGGAAGCTAAGGTTTTATTCAAATTGAAAAATGGCATAATGCCAATACCTAAACCAAGCTATCAGCTTGTCAAAATCAGTATGGTAAACTACCAATACCTACTACCACTAATCAAACTTTAAAACAAGTAAAGCTTAACTTGTACATTTGAATAAAGTTGAAGTGATCAGCTCAATCACTATCAAAAGCACCTAAAATATCAACCTAACATAGTTCAAATGAAACTAGATTACATTACATTAACTGAAGATTACAAAATTAACAAAATGTAACTAGCTGCAAGTGCATCAGCAGCTTCTGCATGGCTCGGCTGCATGGTTTGTTGTTACTGTGCCTTTGGTGCTACATGCTGACCATACTTCAACAAAAAACTCATTTGCTAAAATGCTTTCCAATGTAGGACCTCTACCACGCTACCACTGTCGATTAAAATCTGCTCTACATCAAAATCACATATCCAAGTTATTACTGACAATGAATCATTGGTCGTCTCATCTAGAACCATTGTTGCATCCATGTTTTCAATAGTTACCCTCCAATCCTCATCGGACGAGCTTTATTCATTGTTGTACTTATAGACAAAACACTTCATGAGCTAGCCATCCTTTTAAGAGAGGGGGTCCATTTCTCTGGCCCCAAACTATCACGTTGATAATGCTCCTACGCAGGTTGCTTTCCTTCAGCTTTAAACTGCCTATCGTGGTTTTCTTCTTGGTCTATGAACCCATGGTTGTATCTACCTATGAACTAAGTTAGCTTCCCTCTAGGAACAACACTTTAAATAACATACTGTGGCATAACTCATGGTTGTGTCTACCTATGAACTAAGTTAGTTTCCCTCTGGGTTGCGGTATGTTTGTTGTAGTTGTGGTTGGAATTCTTGAAACTGATTGAATTGTTCTTGAACTGTTGTTGTGGCTCTAGGAATTGTTGAGAGCTAGCGTTCTTGTTTTGGGTTGTACAAGTTTGGATAGGCCTCGTAATATATTTGCTAGTACGAATATGGCTGAGCATAATAGTTGTAGGGGTCATAGTAGTAGGTTTAAAAGTTTTGATTTGCTTGAGTTTGGTTAACATTTTGGGATTGGTTTTGAGCTTGAGCAGTAAGGATATTTGTTTCTAGGTTAGCCATTGGAGAGATGTCACTCTAGGAGTGAGTCTGTATTAATTAAATTAATTATTAAGAAATCATAAAAATAAAAAAATATTTAAAAATAGAGAAAATTTGTTTAACTGTTTCTTTTAACTTGATTATTAGTTCAGCTCTTATCTATGAACCAAAATTTCGGTAGATTCTTGGTTCGATTGACCGGTCCAATTTTAAAACGTTGGTTTGGATATAATAAGAGAACTTTTCAATCCTGTTAGGTCAAGTAAGAAGACAATGAAATTCAAAAAAAAAAAATTTGTAGTTTTTTCAAACCTTGAGAGGGTGAATTTCGATTATTGTTGGTAATGATTTTAGAAGCGCCACACATTACTTCTGTAATCCTCACCATCAACCATTGCTTAGTGTCAGATTCTTTACAATACTACACATGGCGTAAAAATGAACATGTCATCAAGCCTATCATTACCTGGGGAGTTGCCACCCTAAACCAGAAGCTCAAGTTGGCCATCCCTCGAGAATTGGGAAAAGATAAAACTTTTCGAGCCGAAATAGTAAAAAAGTAACAGTGAACATTTAACTTCTTTAACTGTATCAAACTTCAGGATAACTCACTGCGCTCTTTGACATAGTTCTTTTACTGAAATCCTGAGAATACTACCGTTGGATCTCATGTTGCCAATGCTAGTCTCCTTGGATAAGCTAGAGAAATAGCAACCGACTCTCATATTACCACCTACAAGGTTTGTTGGGAAATGGGTTGCTCGGATTTGACTTTCTGACCTGTATGAAACGCGCTACCGATGATAGGTCAATGTCCTCTCGTTGTCACTCGGCAGTAGCGGTGCTTCCTTCCTCATGACCAGTTATTAGCGCTTTGCGAAAGATCTTTTCTGACGTTGCCAGCATTGCCAGCAACTGGTTTCCCTAACGGTGGATAAGTATGCGAAGGAGAGGTTTGTGAAGTGGCAACAAGATGACGACAGAGAACAGAGAAAATCCATTTGGAATAATTAATACCTCAATTTTAGCTCAATCAACTAATATGTCACGTCATTAGTGGATTAACAGAAAACTATAAAAGTGATTAAATTGGAAAAAAGGAGAAAAAGAATTTAGAGTCACCAAAAGACATTTGTTTTCAGAGTGATGTTAAATGTATTTCACTCTAAAATAATTGTCTTGACTTGCTCATTATATTGATTAAAGCTTATGTCAAGATACCCAATTGATACGAGTTCAAACTGTATAACTTCCATTCTAATATTAAAAACATTTTACATGATAATTTCAATAATATAATAAACAACAAAAAAAAAAGACTATATTGATCAATTCAATAAGTTCTCCAAACTTATAATTTTATATAAATAATAAAAGATAGTTAAATTATACATATAGATGAAAATATAAAAAAACATCCCTATAACTCATGTTTTTCATTTCTTGACTTGAAAAATTTACAATATAGCTCTAGTTTTCGTTTTTTAAATATATACATACCACATTATTTTCATAAAATTACATGATAAAATTTTATCATCTCAATAATGTTAATTTATTTACAAAAGAAGAGCTTAATTATTATATAAGTAGTAAAATAACTTGTTCAGGACAGAAAAGTTAAACTAAATTTAAAACTTAAAATAAGATTGAGAAACTCTAGTGAAAAATACCTCTTTAAAATAAGTAAAATGCCTCCCTTAATCAAAAGGGGTGGTGACTAAAAATCATTGATCATACTAAAACATGTTCGAAAAACAATAATACTCGAACATTACATGACCTCTTAAAGTGGACAAATGACCATTGTTGATAAGCAGATTGAGAGGCATATTATAATGTTAATACTCCTACCAAACAAGTCAGGAAATTGGAGGCTCAGATTAAACGATTATAGTGCATAAGAATGCCAGCGTGTAAAACATCAGGGATTCACTAAGGTTGGCCTTCTTTGACTTAAAAAAGTGCATTTGAGCCTTCATCCATAATGATGGTTTTGATGGAATGTGTTGCCCAATTCACCAACTCATAACAAACAAACATACATACTCAAATGGGCTCAAACAGTTTTGCAACAAACCCCATAGAAGTAGGATAAGTCTTCTCTTCCAAAACACTACCAACATCGAAGACTTCAGAAGCGGTGGCGGTGGCCTCGTCGCCGTCGAGGGGACATACTACTTACACTGCTTATAAACACTGCTAAAATTGTAAAATGTCCACTCTAACATATACGCACTTCTTACCTTTTTCTTTTGGAACCAGCTCCCGAGCCACGCCCACCTTTCTTTTCTGCAGATGCGGCCCTACCACCACCTTTTGCTCTACCAGATGGCGCCTTCTTAGCACTTGAATTCCCTGTCCCTTTCAACTCCATTTGTACTTCGATTCCTGGATAAAACAATGCAAAATATTAAAAAAAAAAATGATTAATTAGTGAGGTTGGGGTAATATAATAATAACTTATCAATCAAGAACACAAGGATGAGATAACATCAGCTACCTTTCGAATTCAAACTCTGAAGTTCGGCCTGCAGCTTCTCACCATTGGTAGTACCTTCTGATGTGCCAAGTCAAAAGGCATAAACATAATTACTTAATGAACATATTCGGATATTCACCCATAAGATCACGACTTTTGATCTAGATTATCTTATGGGAGCGGGTTTACAAAACGGCCGACAGCCAGCACCCCTAGTACAACCGAAGGCCTAGTGGAGCCCAATACACATCACACAGGTGAAAAACCAAAAAACTTTCTACACCCACACTAAGCAACTTTTTCCTTTCACTTCGATGCCAATAGCATCGCAATTTTCCCTGATACAATGATAAATCCTATGTCCTTGTCCACTTTATTTCACATTAGTAAGCAGTATAACATATTTCCCCTGCCACTTTAGTAGGTTCGAAAGTATGTGTGTTTCCATTTTATCTCTCTTATTACTTTTAGTCTGTAAACACTTTTTCTTAGAATCGGAAAGTAGAGAGACCTCTGGCAAGATCATGTCAGATCAAATGAGTGGCTAAAAACAAGTGAGACATTGCTAAGGGCGTAATAGAAAGATGGGAAATTTAGTGAGTAAATGTGAAATGACTTGACACATATATTCAACAAAAGTAATTACCCAAGTCCTCTGTGTCTGAAGTGTTCTCATCATTTTCTGGCAATTCGTCACCATCCTCCTCCCCTAATACATCATCTGATGGTTCTAGAATTGCAGCAATCCGCTTCTTTGGGGCTTTTTTCATTCCAGGAAGAGTTACTAAATCTGCAGCTCGTATTATTCGTGTTTTGCTTCCTTCCTTGTATGCTTTTGTCAATGCTGCTTTGACAGCTGGTGGAATTCCTTCCATTGGATTTGGATAGCCCTGAGCACAAATTATTTAAAAAAAAAAAACCCAACCAACCAAACAAACTATGCATGTTATATAGAGAAGTAGAGTTACCTGGAATTTAGATAACTCCACGATGGTATCGATATCCTCTTGGCTTATTGAGTAAGCGTTCATAAACTCTAAAACCTGATTAACAGCTTCATCCTGCTCCACATCAGAGAAAAATGGGAACACTTTAAAACAGCAACCCTTCAAATAAATACAAGGCACAAAGGGCAACTGCAAACACATCCAGATGTTTGTATACACCAACAAACCACAATGAATGGAAGAACAAAATAAAATAAATAACAGAAACAGGAGAAGCCACGGTACAAGATAAATAATGAACATGCATCATAATAAACAGATGAACAGAAATAAAATATATGAAACTAGGAAATTAGAGATGCAATAGGTAAAGGAGAGTATGGAAACTAATTCTTCAGGCCCACGAATCAGGCATCATGCAGAAGCAAACTGTGAGGTGGTCAAAGGTTCCAATGAACAAAATTCACAGCAAGGGATACCAATTGATAGTTGTAAAGAGTGCTGAACACAGCCCCTTATCCATTTCACCCATCTCTCAAACATGCAAATTCAACAAACAAGGAGCTAATAAAAATTATAAAAAGTGGTAGAGAGGGAGAAAGGGTGGATAAGAGTAACCTATGTCCATTTAGAGTAATAAAAACCAATGGAGAACATAGAGTTCATAAGCTGCTTTTATATACTTCAGAAAGGCAAAGTACAAATAACATTAGTGGTTCATTGCATGCCCAAAATAGAGGCATGAAATGGATTAGATGATAGGGCACTGGTCATACAAGGCACGTCCTAGTCTTCCATGTAAAATACATCCAAATGAAAAATGTAAGTTCCAAACCTTAGGCATGTCTCGAAGCGGATTGGTCAATCTTTTCAGAAGAATTGGGAGATATTCAAGTCGAAGAGTTTCTCTGTATCATTTACAGTACACAAAACATTATACAACATAGGATAAATCAACAAAGACAAGGTAGTCATCTCAGGTGTAATAAATGATGGAACTAGTAAAAATAACATGAAACCTAGAATAAGCTGCCTTCTTCTTTCAATATTCTCTTCTAGTTCTTGTTAATGAGTAATATAATTTTTATTAAGGCCATGACTCTGACACAAGCATGCAAAAATCTATAAGCAGACATGAGCATTCACATAAATGAATGTGGGAAATGAGCAAATAAATTCAATTGAGCTCTTCAGTTGTCACTTTCTATCTCTCCGAACACCATAAGACTTAAATATTGAAAGCCAATGCCTAAAAATCAATCAAGCTAGCCACAGAGTAAAACTTAGAACAAAAGTTCTGATTAAAAAAATGTCAATCAATGTTATCTCCTTTAACTGATTAACATAACCAGATGATGGGAGGGCATTTTCTGAAATGAGTATGGGAATCTTTTGGTTTTTTTCAGGGCTGTTCAATCATCAAGCTAGCAAATAAAACTGATGAGATTAAACATCTGCGTCAGTACATCTCAGTCTGCCAGCAGTTGCACTGAAAAGTAGAACTAGTCAGACTTCAGTAGTAGGCTCTCTGCTTCAGTTAATTTACCTATCAAACTTGGCTATGCAAATGCAATAAAAGATGAGGCAAGAAAAGCAAAACATTAATGATGATTCAAGCTTGTTACAACATTATAACTTATCAAAGATTCAGCCATGCATATCAATGGAGGATATGGATAAAAAAAATCTAAGTGATGCTAGCATGCCTTGAATTATGTGTTCAGCAAACACAACCAAAATGTTAAAAACTCATGATAGTTATAAAACAAAATTATGAATTACCTTCCTGAAGAAGACTCACGAGAAGCAAGGACATGAACATGAAAATCTTCTAAAAGCCTATAATTTTTGCTCATGGTTGAATTCTTTCCCAGCCACCCACCAAATCTATTGAAATTGCGTTCTCCCTGCAAATATGACACCAGCCTCGAATATTAGGACCTATCTAAATTTCAACAGGATATCATCATTAATAAAAGTGCTAAAAGTTAAGCTTCATCACAGAAGGTTCTACTCTAAGCATCTGAACAAGAAAATGACAAGAACTTTGAGATTTTATTGCTAATGGAGGCAATTTTGTAAAAGCATGTGGTAGCAATTTCCTTGAATTCTAATGCATCAAACACTGCCTAGTACATACAGATTCATGAGAATAAGTAGCAAAAGTGAAATCGAAAGAAGCCACCAAAGAAGAGTTGCCAAACAGTATTTATTGTGTCCCCTTTCTCTCCTCGAGACTCTAGCTGCCTCCAAGGCAGAAGTGTATGGCCTTGCATGCTGATCAGATAATGCCTCTTAATTCTCTTAATTATGATCGACTGGGATTTAATACATGGGTGCTACAGTTTTGGAAGCTACTATTTCCCTTAATTTTCTTCATTGTTTGGTAAAGTTGTGTTTTAGTGTATGTCAAGCTATAATAGAGAAATTCTGATGTAACATATTTTAGGCGTGCTTCTGTACTAGGTTCAGGACAGGAGTAGCTGTATGCAGATTATTTGGTTTGGACTGCTGTTTTCAAAGGTATCAATGGAAGTTTAGGTTGTTCTGTAAGAAGGTTTCTAAGCAACGGTTGAGTATATGATCTGAGAGAACAAACACACACACTCAAATCACTTAGAAGATAGTGGCACTGGTCAAATCATAATCATCTTGTTTAGGCATTGGATTCCTTTCAAGAAAAACAATAGGAGGATAGAATAGAACACAATGAAAACAAAAGCTACTGAGCTGCAATACGGGATTGGGAACAAAATGAAACCTTGTAAGCATATTGGTCATTGAAGGACAATAACTGAGTTAGCCATGATCAGAATTCTTAAAAGCACATAGATCAATTCAATATTTTGGATTGAAAATTTATTTACGCCTAGTAGAAAAATAGAGTTAACGCACCTTCCATACAGTACTTGTCAACATTGTAAGAAGCATACAGTAAAAACTAACAAGTTCATTTTTTTAAAAAAGGGAACTGGAAACAATTATGGCAAAATATTAAAAGTTATAACTACAATCAAGAACCTTCATGATAATACTCACCTGTTCTAGCGTCTCCCTTTGTCCATGTAGCAATGCAGCACTGATGAAACAAAAAATATACACATATATATCACATAGCAAAATGAAAATAATTTGAAGAGCTCTTGATAGTTTAAGGCCTAAAGAAAACAACACATACGGAATGATACATGATGAAAGGGCACTAGTTTGTGAGAGCTGCCACTGTCGATATCTTCGAATCTGCACGTTTATTATATCACCATCACCAATTGACTCAGCAGCTCGGGCAATTGAGTTCATTCGTTTAATTCCACTGTCATCTTTACCAATTGAACTGGGCCTATAATTGATATAATTTTCCTGCATGTAGAAAAAATACCAACAATTAGCAAGTAGTTGCAACATGAGC
Organism: Gossypium rotundifolium; assembly: GCA_025506655.1. Taxonomy (NCBI): domain Eukaryota; kingdom Viridiplantae; phylum Streptophyta; class Magnoliopsida; order Malvales; family Malvaceae; genus Gossypium; species Gossypium rotundifolium. The sequence goes on along the minus strand of CP106725.1, from coordinate 3,391,578 downwards.
AACAGGTAACTGTCTCACCACACATGCAAGTATTGCATTATAGAAAATGATGGTTTAGGCAAAATAAAAACATAGAACAATTAATCAAACAAGTGTACACAAAAGAATGCAAACGAACTAGCAAAAACTAGAAAATACTAGCACAGTAGAGAGGAAAGAACAGTGTGCAACTTTCAAGCTAAGAACTCTAATCTTCAGCTGTGGGGCACACTAGTAACAGAGCTCACATAATGCAAGGGAAATATTACAAACCAACACCCAAAATTATGCATAAGTTGGAAACCACTTCGGGGACAGGAACTAAAATGAGAATAAAGTCCTCCAGTAGATAAACTAAGGACCAAGGAAAATTCCTGCCTTCATGAGGGCCACTATGGTATTGTGGTGTTTATAGTCATAGCAAAAAGAACACCTACTCAACCTAAAACCATATAATGGACAAATTAAAAGCAACATTTCTAGACAAACCTTTGTACTTTTATTTGATTTACTACCATCTTCCAAGCTAAGAACTCTAATCTTCAGCTGTGGGGCACACTAGTAACAGAGCTCACATAATGCAAAGGAAATATTACAAACCAACACCCAAAATTATGCATAAGTTGGAAACCACTTCGGGGACAGGAACTAAAATGAGAATAAAGTCCTCCAGTAGATAAACTAAGGACCAAGGAAAAATCCTGCCTTCATGAGGGCCACTATGGTATTGTGGTGTTTATAGTCATAGCAAAAAGAACACTTACTCAACCTAAAACCATATAATGGACAAATTAAAAGCAACATTTCTAGACAAACCTTTGTACTTTTATTTGATTTACTACCATCTTCCAGATGCTTCCAGATACTATTTATAGTCTCGAAAGTTCTAAGAAATACCATAGTATTAGAAATGATCAATCAATACAGCTAAAATACATGGAAATAGGGCCAGCAATCAAAGGAACTAAAGTTTTCTACATTTTTTCATTGATTCAGAGAATCCCAACATAATAGGTTTGAAGTCTCCAGGAAGATCTTCCATAAATGAATAGCAACCAAACTTATGGAGACAAGTAAGAAAAGGCATAACCTGAACAAGAAGTGGAACTAGATCAGGATCGCTCATGCTTAGATCAATTCTTTCGTCCATCCTCAACTTTCCACCATTAAAACCAAACAGCCTAAATTACAACAGATTCAGATGAGAGACATGAGGAAGGAGAAAGAGATTAGTAACTAACAACATATTGGTTACCATAAACTTCAACAGAGGTAAAACCAAATTATCATTAAATCTGAAAGCGCAATTGAACATTTATAAATGCCTCATAATTAGGGATTTCAATTGACAGGAAAAAAGCTTAATAGGATTGTATTAGAATTCTTCTCAATGACTGACCAGTACAAACACGAAAATTCTAAAACTCATCAATAAATCATGCTTGAGCGAATAACATACATTCTAATGGTGACATAATTGTGAGGCACCAAAACTATAAATCTTACATCACCAAACCAATGAACCTCAAAAAGATGGATTATTTTATGAAAGGATTTTGTGATACGTAAAACTTGAATTTGCACTTGCCAAAACCATTGAGTTATTGGAAATGACAAGGGAGATAAATACTAAGAGAAAATACAGGATTGGCTACATCCATGATTAAGTAGCTCAGTAACAAATATAGCACATCGTTTCTATACATGATCAAACAGTACGAGAGAAGCAAGAGGGAGGAGATATGATTATCAGAAGAGACCAAAGTCCATTTTAGATAGAAAATGACAGTAAGAGAAATCATATCTAGGAAAAATCAATCAAAGTGCAACACCCAGCAAAACTTAGACGCTCTTAGTTCATACTTATCAACAGCTGTGAAGGGGGAAATATCTTCATCCTTGGAACTGCTAAGAAGGCGTTGCTTTATGTCATTGTAATTAATAACAGACATGGACAGACTCATGTACTGCAACTGATTTAGGGCCATGCGCATGTCTCCGTTCACTCTTTCTGCAAGTTCCTCCAGAGCAATCTGGAAAATTTAAAAAAAGAAAGATTATTTTTATTTTTTTCCTTTTTTTTTTTTTCCCTTTGGTGAAGGGGAAGGGGTGGGGAGGAAGAGCTGGATGGAGAACATAGCAGATCTTAGGTGAGGGTAACAAAAAGTATAATCATAACAACAAGAGCAGCAGCTATACACCTATCAGTGAATGAGGAATACAAAAAACAGAAAAGGTGTTGAGCTTCCAAAAGTAAATTTATCCCAACTTAAAACATGCCAAAATCCTTAGATTACACTTTCTCCAAAACTTAGTAGACAAATTATCTCAAAACCAAAATGAGAGAGAGACTTCATTGAGCCAGAATCCAGTAAGTCCATCACTAAATCACGACTCAATTTATAAAATAAACCATTTGGAACAGAAATGGAACAGGAATACACTCCGAGTGATTTTTACCTCATTAACTTGAAGACCTTCAGCATTTGCAACTTGCATTAATCTCTTTGCCATCTGTCATGCATAAAGTTCAAAGTTAGAAACTGGAAATAGTCTTCTCAGAAGGGAGAATCCCACCCCTGAGCCCCCAAAGAAACAAGATTAATTTGTGTAGAAAGGAAACTTCATATAACTGCATTAAATTGCATAAAGTTCAGAGCTAGAAACTGGAACGATGATGGAGAACCCCACCCGTGATCCCCCAAATAAACAAAAGCGCTATAAGAAAGAAACTTCATATTGTTACTTTTTTTGCCTTCCTTTTTTGCGCACCCGGGGGTGGGCATTGGGATTCAACAGGATCTTTGTTAAAAACCCTAGTCCACATCCATGCCACATGCACTGATGCACACAAAATTTAGACACATTTAACTAATATAGACTTGAATGAGTTTATATTTGTTTAACAGATCACAGGACTCAACAGAAAAGCTGGACTGAAACAATAGTGTTAATAGACAAAAACTGTTTATTAACCAACAATAATAACAGGTGGCTGAAATAATCAGCAAAGTCTGGTGTTCTCAGCAACATAAAAATAGGCTTGCACTAATTTTAGTAAAACACAGTGCATATTGGCTCTTCAGAGCAAAAAATAGGCAGTAATCAAAAGAAACATCTATAAAAGTAATAACAAAGATTACCTGCTGTTTTGTAGGTTTACGGTAACTGAGAAGCAAACAGTAGTTTACAAGGCTCTTCAGTTTCTGACTGTAGCGGTCATTACAGATGCAAATGATTGGTATTTTGGAAATCTTTATGCTAGCAATAAGATCAGCAATGCCACCTCTATCACCAGCAGACATGCCATCCACCTCATCCATAATCAGGACAGTTTTTGGATGTTTTGAACTGCAATTTCCATTAAAAGTTTATAGCTCGAGTGAGAAAATAATTGAGAAGGGATTAAAAATTTCCTGTACAGTACTGATGCAGGACTGAAGAAGCACAAAAACAAACCGATCCATATTAACACCCAAAGCCTCATTGCTAACTAGTTCCTTTATGGAATTTGCATTGCTTCCACCTATTCCTTTAGAAACATTGGCGTCAGCCTTTCCACGACTATCACTAGCATTTACCTATATGACACACACAAAGGATACAAAGCAAGAACGGGTATATAAATTTTGTGCAGTGTAATCAGAATTTAACTAATAATCAAGATTTCTTTGAGTAAAATAAACTTCACCTCAATGGTCTGGAAACCTAGCATCTGACTAACCAACTTTGCTGATGTAGTTTTCCCAATTCCAGGTGTTCCACTTAATAGAACAGCCTTTTTAGCACCAGCATCATTTTGCTTTTGCCCTTTCCCTTGCTTCCAGTACCAAGAAATTGCTTGTTCCATTGTGATAGCCAATCATGGAGTTGTTTAACCTGCAGCCATGACAGAAAGAGATCATAATGAGAATGCTTCTACCATATGATCAGTCGCTCAGACTCAGGACTCCTCAACAAAGATTTGTAAATCAAAACCCCATATCAACGGCCATCAGATATGTCTGCACAAGTAAACAATAAGGCTACTAACCTTCTGAAGACAAATCATAATGTAAATACTAACAATCAATGGCAGAACATACTCATACCAGTGACTGATTCCCAGTGATTTCATTTGGAACTTTTGGCCTATATTTTTCAGTCCATGGCAGAGAAGAATGTTGGACTGGTTGCCCTCTTTTCTTGGCAGATGAGACACTTGGACTTGGACTTTTGGTTAATGTTGCTGAAGAGTTGTCAATGCAAGAAGTAAGATAAGTTTAAGACCATGAGCTTAAAATAAAATTAATGGCTTTCAGAGTCCATCCATGAGAAAACAACATAGAAACAATTCAAAGAGAGATATATACAGGACAACAATATTCAGCAATAGTAGCATCAGACTGATCTCTAACACCAAACTCCATATTTCACACCACTACTCATAATCTGTCAAATGCATTCTACACGTTGCCAAATAGTATTCAACAATGACAATTCATCAGCCTTCATTATAAATTTTGGCTGGAAAGAATAAGTCTTTTCGCAAGTCCCATTTCTAGAAAGTAATAGTCATGCCACAACAAACATATATGCTGCTAAATGCAGTTGACCACTAAAATAATGCACCAGAAGCAAAAAAGAAAAAATGATATTTAGAGCATACTCTTCACTTCCGTCTTTTGAGGACTCTTCTTAGGTAGAGAAGGAGCAACGGTGACTGCAGATTTGTTTGACTGTCCTTTCAAAGGAGCTTTTCCATGATTTGAAGCACGGATCATGTCAAACAATCCATCCTCAGTAAGAAATTTAATGCTACAGTAAGAAATAGAAACTAAGCATAAACAACAGTAAAAACCAATAGGATACAAACTAAAATTTTCAAACAAGATAAAGAACAAACCCAAGCTCTTTGGCTTTAGAAGACTTTCGACCTCCAATATCTTCATCACACAAAAGATAATTCTGCAGATGGACAACATTAACCACTCTCAAATATTAGGACCAGGAAATTAAGCTATCATCAGGTAGAAAAATGTATTAACTGTTTTTTTGCTGACAGATCCAGTAACACGACCACCATATCGTTTGATTAAGTCCTCTGCTTCTTCCCTTTCTAAACTGTAAGGTCAAAGTTCAATATGGGACCATGAAGAGCCAATAACATCAAGGGAAGTCATTCGTAAGAAAAATATATATTTAAGAAAGAACACACAATAATAGCCACAAGAAATATCATAATGATAATAACCTTCCTAGAAAAATACTGTTTATTGGTCCAAGCTGCTGAGAAATATGTGCATGTGCATCAAGAATAGTTTTACACAGGACATCAAGTGGAATAAGTACTTGCATACCAATATCAGTAACAAATACAATACCTGTCAAGTGTTCCACTAATTACAAAAGTTAGACCAGTTAAGCAATCAGGGGCACCTTCAGGGACTTCCTGACAGGACAGAAATTCAGCGTTACTGAGATCAATAGACCCCTATAACATTAAATCAGAAATTGCTTTTATATCTTCACCTTCTCCCTTTATGTGGAGGGTCTTTCCTTTCTCCAAAATTCATAAATCCACCCCGTCCACCACCTCTGCCTCTTCCACTAGCTGATCCTGTTGATGCACCCCTACCACCACGACCCCTTCCACCAGACTTCACAGGAGACTCCAAATCTTTAATATCCTCTTCATCACTTTCGTCAATATCACCACCTCTGCCTCTTCCGCCAGCTGGGCCTTTTGATGCACCCCTGCCACCACGAACCTTTCCACCTGACTTTACAGGAGACTTCAAATCTTTAACATCATCTTCATCACTTTCATTAATATCTACAGCTTTTTGTGCAACACCCTTGCCTGAAACACTCTTCAGTTTCTTACTAGAAGTGACATCAACAGAGTTCTTAGATTTGGGCAGAACAAAGTCATCATCAACATCGACTTTGCTTGGTTTCTTTGAAGGTGGGGCTTTTTCACTACTTTCATTTTGAGCTTTTCTCTTGACTGGAAGTTCCTCATTTTCTTGTTCATCTTTTGGCTTTTGCTTTTCTGCAGGAAAATACTTACTAGTTTTCCTTCTGCCAGAATTTTCTTGGCCTCCAGGTACCTTGATTAATTGCAAAATGGAAAGGGAAAAAACACAGATTAAAAAATAAATGTTTAAGACCAAGTTCCACCGACATCTTCATGTTTACATAGGGGAAACAACTGGTAGAGATCCATATCTGCTCATATGCTTTTTTCCATGCATCTCCTCTAAGTACAAGATTTAATACATGGAGCCAGCCCATTAAGTATAGATTGAGCCACAGTATTCCCAGAACTATGAAACAGCCTAAATTGAATCTTTAGATGGCAATACATGAAATTCATTCAAATCAATCTCAACAATATAACCAAAAGTCTAAGAATAGAGAATCATGCTGAAACCTTATTCTGGACAAAATAAAGATACATGAGACAAGAAATATACTCACAGAATCTGTTTTGGTTTCTGCTGCATTTGCCGGCTTTGAAGCAGTGCCATTGCCTTTGCCTTTATCATGTGCTTTCATAAACCACTTCCTAATATCCGACTGCAATTAACAATGAAGTAAGGCCCATTGAACAAAAACAAATAAAGCATCAACATAATTAAAAATTAAGTTTTACATATAAACCTCAATTTCCCTCATAACTAAAAAGTATCACATTTCATAAATGAACCTTAATTCTAACTTGATTCTTGAAGAATAACGAAAAAAAAATTGGGAAAAAGGCCTCTGTTTTTTTAGCCCAATTTTTTTTAATATAAATAAAAAACCCTTAAACCCTAACTATCCATTGTTCATGATTAAAATTGAAAGACATTAAGTTCAGGAACTCACCATATCCGATGCTTAAACAAACCCAATTTCTTCGGGATTTCACCTTCTCAAAACAATCTGCAAGAGAAATTTCACCCGATGTAGGTTTAACCAAACAATGCACTCGTAATTTTGTCAGATGAAACTTCAAAATAGCAAACTTATCAAAGGGTTGCCCAAACAAAGCAGGTATTTTAGTTTCCAGTGTAGGGTTTCCTTGAAAGTTGAAACTGGAAAGGGAAAGGACTTTTTTTTTCTTTTATTTATTCTCTACTTCCATTTTTAGTGCCCGGGAAGCCTGATTCTTATAAATTCATTAGTACGCGGGACGAGTCGGGCGTGTCATCCCGTAGGCATATTGGGTAAATTTTAATTTTAGTCACTTAAAAAGGGGATTAAATTAGTTTTGGTCCCTGAACTTTAAAAATTACAATATAATTACTTACATTATAATCAATGAATCATAAACTCCTAATATAACACCTCTCACCCGGTCCATTCGTCAGACCTGGGCTATGGAGTGCTACAGTCAAAGCCGAAACAAAACACATTCAATTCACATTGATTAATTCAAATAAAAATAGAATTGCTTCATAAATACACAATTAACATTCAGATTAAACATGAGTCAGACAATTATAGTAAATTTAATGCATAATCATCAAATGTAACTTTTATCGGCCTTTATATGAGCTTATGTATGCTCTAATATCAACCTAGAATTTAACTTGTAACGACCCAAAATTTACGGGTAATCTAAAAGTGTATTTTTGGGCCTCCGTTTTCATAAAACGGACTCGTGAACATTTATTAAAAATATTTACGAGGCTAGTTGTGTGGTTAATTAGGTTTTGGTTAGGTAAATTAGCTTGAATTAAGATTATTTATGTATAAGGATTAAATTGAATAAAGTGTAAAAGTTTAATTATAGATTAAAGAAAAGTTGAGGGATTAAATGAGAAAATAAACTATAAGTAACACTTGTATAGTAAAAAGTGAATATAAGTGTATGGTAACAATGAAGCGCATTTGTACAAATAATGTACATAATTATAAAATAATTATAAATGTAAATACTTAATATTTAAGTATATAATTTAATAATAAACAAATAAATAAATCAAATTGAGACAATTGTATGTTAGTAAAATATACATGTGTAATAAATACATACAGACAATTGTAATACATATATATGTATTTACTTATTATTTAAGAAATAATAATTATTATGTTATTATAATATTAAATTAATATAATAAATATAAAGAAAATACAAGTGTATGGTATAGACAATGACATGTGTAGTATTTATGTACATATATTTGTACAAATTATATACATTACTTGTTATTTAAGAATTATTATTATGTTAAAATATTATTATATTATTATAGTAAAGTAAATAATAATAAAATAAAATCCTACTTGATTTATGTTAGAATTTTGAAAGTTAGTGAATTTTTAGATGTAGTTTATGTTGAATTAATTGAAAATTTAGGGTTTAAATTGATAAAATTTCAAGTTAGAATTGAATAAAGGATTGAATTGTAATATAAATCATAAGTTTTAAGTAATATGGACTAAATTGAAAGAATTTTAAAATTAGGGTTTTATGGTGAAATTAGGGAGTTAAATTTAGTTTTAAGTGATAAATTGAATGAAAAATAAAGAATAAATTGTAAAGAAATAAAGTTAGTATTGGATAAGGATTAAATTGAAAACTATGTAAGAGTTGAGTATAAATTGAAATGTTCAATATGAAATTGTAGTGTATTGATAAATTTTAATTGTTTTAAATTTCAGTAGTTAACGTTGTGCCGGAGACCTCGGCTAAGAAAGGAAAAGAGAAAGTCGACGAGGAGTGATTCAGAAATTACAGTTTGTATTTCTATAATCCGAATTTAATATTTAATTGTTGAATTATTACTTAATATGTACGTTAAGTGCATTGAGGTGAATATTGATATTGATTTTGTGGTATTGAATTGAATTGAATCGAATTGATTTCATGTACATATGTGAATATTTGAATTGGAATGAATATTGGTTGAAATTGAGCAGTGGATTTAATTATTAATTGTTGTGTTTTGATTAAATATTATGGTAAGTAATTAAGGTGAGAATTATTTGTAGCGTGTTTTATAATTGAAATGGATTGATTAGGAATGTGATGAAATAGATATGAATATATGATTATTGTGGAATTTGAATATTTGTTATTGAAAATTGAATTGAATTGTATTGAATTATGAATTTATGTGATTAATTAAAACGTATATTGATTGGAAACTGAAAAGTGAATTGAATACCCCATTAATTGTATCGGGCTGAGTCGGATATAGTTGGCATGCCATAGGATTGGAAGTGTTTAGGGATACTTCAACCTTGAGTCGATGAGGCACTGTAAGTGTCTTATTATTACTTCGGATAATTCGACGAGTCTTGAGTACCGCATCTTTTTTACTGGCTTGGCTGATGAGGCACTGAGTGCCGTACTGTGTGTTTTGGTTGGATCCGTGTATTTGTCAAAGTCCGAGTCTTGTTAATAGGGGTAAACAAATTATTTGGCTAATTGGTTGACAATGAATGATATTGAATATGGATTAGAATGGACAATGAAATGAAATATGTAATTGAAATGCATGAATCAGGGATTTATGAAATGGATATTGGTTTGAAATTGAATGGTGTATCCTATTGACAAAAGCTATTGAATAGCAATTATGAAATTGAAATAGTATGATATGAGAATTGAAATTGTTATGAATGATGCATTTATGAAATTGATTATTTGTTAAATGAATTTGTTTATGTGTGATTATATAAATAAATATTATAAATTATTGTTTAATAAGTATTTGGATTATAGAAATACCACTGAGTTTATACTCAGCGTACGGTTTGTTTCCGTGTGTAGGTTAGGTAAAGTCCGAACGTTGAATCAGCATCCAAGGCCGATCCCGAACTCAAATTGATGACATATGTTTCTTTTTGGTAATGACATGTACCTAGTGTAATGTCCATTTATAGTGAGTTTTGGGACCATGAATTAAAAATATTAATAAAAATAATTTCGTCCTCTATTATTTTCTAATTTGATATATAAATGATATGTGTTTAAGTGTGTTTTAAAATGATGAATTAATTTGTTTACGGGATACTTAATTTTAAGCAAGGATTAGATTGTGTATGAGTAAAGGCGACTATTTTTAAAGTAGGGATTAAATTGAATTGATGCTTTATGAAGGGACTTGCATGTCAATTTGACAAATGTTCATGCTAGTGGAACTATGATTGGATATATATATTATATATTAAAATTTTAGTTAGTGGTTTTTTTAAACATTTTATAATGTGATTAGATTAAAGAAATAAGGACTAAGAGGAAAAAAAAAAGTGTATCATCTTCTTTCTCTCATTCATCCACGAAATTAAAGAGAAGAAAGGAAAAACTCAAACTTCATTTTGGCCATTGCATGTTCACTTGAGGTTAGTTTTGAGTTTTATTCTTGTATAAAATATACATTTTGTGTTAGTCTTTCTAAATGCTATCAAAACCATGTGGAATTTTAGGGTAGAAGCTTGAGTTAGGTTCACCATGGTTAAATGTTTTGTTTTTTTTTTTCATTTTTGGGGTGCTTAATGGATGAATAGAGCTATATGTTTGAAATCTACATGTTATAGTATACAAATTTTACATGAGAAATTAAAGCAGAGTATGATAGCTTGAATTAAAAATCTTTGAAATTGAGGATTGAGTTGCTAAAATTGATTTGTAAAGGGTTACATGGACTAGTAGAACATTCGGCTTTAAAGGAGGATAATTAAATTTTGGATATTTGATGAGTTTTGGCATTAGGGACTAAATTGCTTATGTGATAGAAGTTAGGGGTAAATTTGTAAATGAGCTAAATTACGTGTTTACGGATCAAATTGAATGGAAATTATCTTAAAAGAGCTTAATTGAACTTGTTTAGATCAAGGTTCAAAGGAAAAGGGGTTGGACAAAGGAAAGGCTAAATTAACCGAATAGCCGGGACGCTCGAATTCATCGACTACCGAGGTAAGTTTATAAGCAATTAGGTTCAATCGAATAATGTTCTGAAATGAGAATTATAATCTTTGTTAATGAATTATTGGGGGAATTGCCGAATGAAGCATGGGAGTGTTAAGATACATTAGTTGAATGGAGTCTACTATATGCATGTAAGTATGTGTATCTATTGTCTAGTTGAATTGAGCATATTGAAATTGGTTCTTCTTTAATTGCCGAATTTGATGTGGATTGGGGTTAACATTCATGATAGTTGAATGTGTGGATGATTTGTATGTGATTTTTGGTAGTATTGGTTTGGATAAATAATTATGATATGAATAGTAGTTAAAATTTAGTATAAATTTAGGAAAAGCTTAAAGTGATGTTTAATTGAATTGTTTGATTAATATGTGTAAAACAACTAAGAGGATATTCTGATTAGGTCATTAGACCACACGGGCGTGTGTGCCCTACATTTAGGAAAAATTTTGAAATTTCTCGAAAAATTCTCTGAATTTCCGATTGAGTTCCAATTTATTTCTAACGTATATTTTGGGCCTCAAGGGCCCATACAAGGGACAATATAATTAATTTATGAAATGTATGTAATTTAATTTGTTTAATGTTTGTATTTGTTTTGAAAAGTTTAGTAATACTCCGTAACCTTGTTCTGGAAACAAATAAGGGTTAGAGGGTGTTACATAACTAGTATTGATTTGCAATATTTTCAAAATTATAGATCAATTAAATCATAAATAAATCCTTCAAATAATAAATCATGTCATGAACATTTAAATATTATGATATACAATTAAATTCAATTCTTATTCGAGCTTACAAAAGTTCTTAAGTTACCCGAACACAAATAAATATCAAATTGAAACATTTTCAAATCATAAAAAATAGGGGTCACACAACCATGTACCCAGACCGTGTAACTCACTGTGACAGTGTGATCCAAAATACCAATTTCACCAAAAGATACATGGTCGTGTGGCTAGGTCGTGTAACAAAAGGGAACCGTATGGCTTGAAAGACTTTTACATTACAGGGTCACACAGTCGTGTCACCAGTTCGTGTGTGACACATGGTCGTGTGCCAACCTGTGTGGTACAAAATGTGCCATTTAACTACCCAATTCATTTCAAGACAAACCAATTGACTCAATTGGTGCACATTTGGCCATTCAAACCTAAACAAAACCAACTAATGCTTATATCCATACATGCATTTAGCCAACTGCAAGACCATTCAACCAAACCAAATGAAATGATCACATAGTCAAGCTTAACAAATTAAGTATTCATCAACTACTTAAACAAGACACTTCCATTATCTTAACATTTCAAACTTAACCAAAACATGTCGTATATCAAATTCCTAATCACCTAGCCAATATGTCTCATTGGCACCATTTCACATTAATGTTATAGGCATAACAAACCATTCAACTAATTTGGTACAAATCTATACCATTCTTATCACATTAATCCAACTCTTTTTCCCCATCAAATTAACCATTATAGATTTTCAAATATAACAAATCACAATGCTGACAAACATACTTCAAACATCATAATAAAACATCCAAAAACCAATCACATTCTTAGTTCAAACATATGAATACCTCAATTACTTAACATATACAACTCAAGCTCTAAATACATATCATATATAAATCCAAAATAGGCATATTATGTAGATCATATCATCACCATTCAAAAATAAACACATTTTCACATAAAAACCTATACACATACCACATAATCGAGCCTGGAACGGATTAAAAATCTACCGAGACTGAAGTTGGATAGTGTGAGCCTTGGAGATGATTTGATAAACATGTTCCACAAAATGCCAACTACAGAAAACAAAAATGAAACAGAGCAAGCATTAAATATGCTAAGTAAGTTCATAGGTTCAAAACAATATAACTTACCTTAATTCTCATATTACAAACAAAGTAACTAAGCATTTTCCTTGTTACCACAATTCACAACAATAGTGAGAACATCATAAGTAAGTCTCAAAGCAATTCAATTTATACAATGTCATTCAACTCAATTTAATGTCATTTAATCAGTATCATCAAATATTTATATACTTAAGTAAGATTATTCAATCATCATATAACATATCAATTCGGAACACATATCATCATTTCAGTCATTTAACACTTTCAATTTATACAATTCAATCCAAATCAATAATCTTCCATCGAAACCTTTGAGCAGAAACAACATTTCCAACATTTCCAATTTCAAATAACCAATTCCAATCACAATGCACAATATTAAAAAATCAAATTCTTTTAACTTTAACCATTTAGCTCAATGAAATATAATGAACATATATGGATACGCGAGTAACCACCCAAAACATACCTGATGGCTCAAACGAGCTATACCAACCATATACACACCTAGGCACTGAGTGCCAAGCTTGTAGGTTATACATCTTTCCAAAAACACACTTGGGCACTAAGTGTCAAGTTCGTAGGCTATACATCCCTCCAAAACACACCTAAATCTCCGTAGAGGTAAACTCAGTAATATGCAACAAATGTTGGATTCTGGTACCATCAGTGGATTTTTCATAGATCTATATCACATCTCATATAAATTTTGTACAACGCATGAATAACCTTATTAGCATGTCATTTGTATCCTATCCTATCATTCATTCAGGCACGATTTACACATCAATATCATTTATTACAATTTATTCCATTCCTCAAATTTTGTACAGTTCTAATAACAATTCAAAATATAATCACATATCATCAATTTAGTCCACTTGATGTCAAAATAACATATATACACCTTTTAAAAATATAACATCACCATGTATATATCATACACTCGTGTAATAAATTTTACATTCAATCAACATTGTATATCTATCTCGTATTTTCACAAATCTCATATTTTCTATTATAGTCATATTTATGCCATAAGTTATTGAAATTACATTTATATATAATTAATAAATACAATCACACAAATCAAGCATAATTAAAAAAAGTTCCATAAGAACTTACCGGAAAACAATAACTACAAAATGTTAGAGACTAATATGCAATTTCTCCTATTTCTTGATTAACTTCCGATTGATTTAAATCCCGATCTATAATAATTCATTACCAATTATCAGTGCCAATTACCTTATAACATCATATTCAAGGCATGTGAAAACTTAATTTCATTTTACATAATATCTCTAAATTTTTATATTTTATTCAAGTTAGTCCCTAAAATCAAAACTATCATAATTTTCACATTTAAGCCCCATTTTTCATTTCGATTTCAATTTCTTCCCTGTACAACCCTATAAATTCAAAAATTACAAAAATTTCATGTCTACAATTTAGTCCCTATTTCATCTCCAAGCTTAACCACTAACATAATTGCATCAAAAACTCCAAAATTCATTAATGGTAACATTTAAGATCTTCAACAATTTTGAAAATGAAGGTATACAAAGCAATCTCTTAAAATTAGCAGTTACAAAGTAGCAAAAGTAATTTGCTAATAAAGTCCAATAAATCACAATTTGATGGAGATTCAGTTCTCAAGGTAAACAACAACTCGATAAATGATTCTCCATAATCCAAGGGTGGTAATTGTTCAATCTAATCCAATCCAATCCAATCTTCACTAGGCAACAAATTGGTTTCCATTGTTAGGCTTTCATATCTTCAAAATATCAACATAATTACTAGCCAAAAGATTTTATTTCAATACATTGCCAACACCATATATGATAAGTTATTCTACACCGTCGCAGGGATGGACGATTGTGGGCACTACCAAGTGCCACTTAGATGTTTCTTCACTACTTGCCTCACCAAATTGTTATCAATTTTTTGTGGAATATAAAGAAATTTAATGATTCGTTAGTAGGTTACATGAGCCACATATAGAAATATTATGATTAAAATGATTGCAGACCTTATTATATAATAAATAAATTTAATGATATGTTAGTAAGTTACATATGCCATTTGAATAAATACAAGTTCATATATATATTTATATATATATTTATAAAATAACTTGGAGGACATGTTCACCTTCCCTGCAAAGTGGATCCTTCCTTCCACCAAATGTTGTCAAAAAAAACTTTTAAGGGAGAGGATCTTAATGTGTATGCACAATTACATCATTATAGTAAAAATAGCCCTATGAAAATTAATGAGTTATTTATTTTGAATAACATTTAGGATGTGTTTGGTTTGTCGATTTTTAGATTACATTTTGTAATAGGATTACAAGAATGTAATATTATGGGTGTAATGTGAAATTACCTTGTTCGGTTCATTTAGTGGAATATAAGATTCAAGTGTTTGACTAACGAATCTAACATTACTTAGAAGCACATTTTACTCAATTGTCTTTTTCATAAAATTTGTTTTTTTTAAAACGAGTTTAATTCCTTTAATATTTTTAGTCTCAATTTTGCATAAATTATTACAATTTTACTTTTATTATAAATTCTATATTAATAAGTAAATATACAATGTTGAAATAAATTTATAAATCGTAATTATAATAATTCATGAAAAGTGATTGCAACACTAACCATAATTATAAATATAATCATAATTAATATATTAATAAATAATTATTAAATATAATATAATAATTATAATTGTAATGCATGGCATTTACGGTTTCACTATTAAAAAAGTTTTTTTTTAATTAGTTTTAAATTTTATTAAAGAAAAATCCTAAATTGATTAAAACAATAAAAACAATGGGTAAATTGGTCCAAAATTTAATATTACACCCGTAATCTAAGATAACTTAGGGAATGGGCTGTAAAATAGGTCATAATAATATTACACTCTAGATTACGACATCTTAACACTCTGTAATATGAGATTTTGAGATGCCCGAAATGTTGACAATCCAAACACCATAATTTCATTCCGAAATGTGACATTACGGGTGAACCAAACACTCTCTTAAGTATACTGCTTAGAGAAAAAAGATTAACCTAACAAAATGGCCTTGTCAAGATAATAGGTGGCCTATAGGTGCTTAAGATGAGTCGAATAAATAATAATTGGTGAGTAGTAAGAACCTAAGGATTTTGTTCGCCAAATTCTTGATCGTTACAAAATAAGACTTATAAATTAATGCAAGAAGGATCCTTATCTGTTAGGTTTTTTGTGCTCTTAGTTTAATAAATCCATCATATTTGATAAATTATTAAAATAGGCAAATTATTTATTCATGAAAATTTACAAATGTCATTTATTATCTTTAATCTAAAATGTTTTTAATGGTTTTGTATGTCAAGCAAATTATAACTTATTGACTATTTAAAGTTTAATTAATATTAAGTTGCATTATATGAATTGGTTGTAATACAAAAGACAACTTATATTAGTAGATAATTTAAATAGTCGATAGTCCATGGGTCAAACCGAGCAAATGATTCATGTTAGGACTATTATGTCATCTATAAGTTCAATTGGGGAGATACATTGTCTTGGCTATTGGAGTTGGATGACTCCTATAAATAGAGATATAAATGTGTTTGTTTGGACTGGTAACAAATCAGACAGGACCCAAGTTGAATTTATCCTAAAACCATTTATGAATTAACTCACTCGTAACGTTCATAGTGTAACTTACCAAAATCTTGAGTAAATGAATTACCTCTCATGTACTTTGATATGTTGAAAACTTGTGCTCTCAAAGTAGTGGGTCGAAAATTGGTATGATGGGTACATAGCTTATGTATAATATGACTTCGCTTACAATAGTGGAATTATAGCTTGATAAAAATAGTAAATGTTATCCTATCAATAGCGTCATATGAATTATGAAATGGAACATGGTCATGGGTCATTTGTCTTAGACAAATGATTTTATCATTATCAATATGAGTAATGCTCGTTTTCATTGCAAAAGATACCATGATGACCATGAGATAAAAAGGATCAAATGAGGTGAACAAATTTAGCCTTAAGTGGTGTCGGATATCCTACGAGGATACCACACATACTACAAGGTGATTGATCTAAAGCTTAAGGTAAATAGTTTTAGTACTATATAATGTGGAGTTCAGTCATGATATTTTTGTTGGATCAACTCTCTAAGTTATTAACAATGTAATTAATAGATTAAGAGTCAGAACTTCATTACATTTTATTTTAACTCTAAGTATATATGTTCAATCAATGTCTCCACTAATTCAACATAACTCTCGATATATTGTGTTTAATCTGAATATTGTCTTGGAATCGTAAACAATTGAATAAGAAAAATAGTTTATTAGATTTACTTATTGGAGTAATAAGTGTTTTTTCGATATAATGATGAGTTTGATATAAAATTAATTTAACGAGTTATAAATATTTACATATTTAAATTGTTAAACAATAAAACTTAAGTACAATTTGTTGAAAGAGATGAACTAAGAGGTGCCTAGTTGATGAGAAATGGTATAAAAGATAGAAGCTCCTAGTCCAATAATAATCAGCAGTGCTGCGCCCAAATTCACCATCAAATTCACATCCGAAGAGGAAGGTTGCAGACTGTTTTGGGGCATGGATGGCGTGGACGAATATTCCTTGCCATTCTCCTTGCTTTCATCTGCTTCTCTCTTGTTGGCATCATCAGTCTGATCTTTCTTTTCCAGATTGTTTTGGGGCATGGATGGCGTGGACGAATATTCCTTGCCATTCTCATTGCTTTCATCTGCTGCTTTCTTGTTGGTATCATCAGTTTGATCTTTCTTTTCCCCTTCATCACTTTTGGCATTAACCCCTGTCTGTTTATGTTGCTGTGGTAAAACCTTGGGGAATTTAAGGGTGAGGGTGCCTTTCTCAAATTGTTTGAGCATGTTAGACAAGTCGCAATCATCGGGAATGTTGAATGTTTCGTTTACAGGGAGCAGTCTGTTGTTGGGAAGCCGACGCTTCCCTTCAACCTTACCCTTCGTTCTGAGTACTCCGGGCTTATTGTTAACTGCTCCATTGTAAACCCTGCTTCACCATTAATTTTAATGCATAATCACATCATTATTCATTACCCAATCTTTAGTTTAAAACTAAATTTTAATATTATGAAACAAAATTATGAGTGAATTTATAAAATTAATACAAATTTCAAATAAAGATGACTACTAATGCTACTTATGATTATTGTAATTATTATTATTATTATTTTTAAGGGTAAATTCTCAAAGTAGTCATTTTATTTGTCTCAAAGTTACATATTAGTCACTTATGTTTGAAATGTTATGTTTTAGTCACTTACGTTATTGTTTTGTAACATTTTAGTCACTAAGCGTTAATTGTGCATCAACAGTGTAACGGTAAATTAACATGACATGTTAAATCATCATTTCAAATGAAATTTTTAGGTTAAATTTTAGCTCCAAACGAAATAAATATAGGGACCAATTGTATAATTTAACCTAAAAATTTTGTTTGAAATGATGATTTAACATGACACGTCAACTTATCGTTACACTGTTAACGACAATTAACGACTCAATGACTAAAATGTTACAATACGTTAACGTAAGCGATGAATATGTAATATTCATATATAAGTAACTAAAATGTAACTTTGAGGTGGATAAAATTAACTATTTTGATAGTTTACCCTAATTTTAGTTCATTTAAAACTTAGTTCAATAATAATTAATTGTAATATGTTTAACAAAATAGGAAATTAATTTGTCTAAATGCTAGCAAAATAATCTTCACTATATGTATAATAAATCACATTGGGAAATGATTATATCAAACAGTGGCGTTAGGTCATTGTATCAATTTTCTAATAGTTTAATGCCACATCAACATTTTCATCCCGAAAAAATTAAATAAAAAAATCTTAAAATACAAGATGAATTTCTTGATATCACATTAAACTATTAAAAAAGATAATATCTCTATTTTATACTATCATTTCTCAATTTAAAATGCTAATAAATAACTTATATGATGATGATTTGTCTAAATGCTAGAATTATTATACCTATAATAAATCATTTATGTATTAATCATTTAAAATGCCACTTTAAATATATATATATATATATGATGTTTATGATAATCCAATTAATTTAAAAATTTAAATTGAAAAAGACAAATGTTGATTGAGTATTAGTTCGATTGGTATGAGTATTGTTGTCAATGTAGAGGACATGGGCTCGAGTGTGTTGAAGCATATTATCTTCCTATTTATGGGTTGAGGAAGGTATGGATAGTTTTAGGCATTGTGTCAAAAAGAACCTATATGATCAGAATCTATAGTACAAATATAAACTTAAAATTAGGAATATGAATAAAAACTCATGTAAAAAATAAGACATCTTCAAAATATGAGAAAATTTTTCCTTTTTTTATTAAAAATAAGTCATGGGAATAATTAAATATTATCAAAAGGGCGAATCTAGGGGGCTGGCAGGGGCCATGACCCCCTAAAATGTAAAATTACTATTTAGGCCCTTAAGATTTTTTAAAAATTTTAAATTAGTAAAGGTAAAATTACACTTTGGCCCTCTAAAATTATAAAAATTTAATTTAATCTTTTAAAAATTATAAAGATATAAACTATTAAAATTAAAATTTTATCCGGCCCTCCTAAAAAATTATTCTGACTTCGCCCCTGATTATCAATTGAATTAATTTTAATTCTTAAATAAGATAAATATATTTTATCAATAATGTCGAAGTCAATTGAGTTAAAATTCAATCGGTTTTAAGCAAAATGTTAAATAAATTATTTGATATTTAAAAAAAATTAAGATAAAGCCTTTTTAAAAAAAAATAAAAAAAGGAATATGAATTAGAATAATAAGAAGGCATGGAAATAAAGAGAAAATGTTAAAAAAGAAGCAGCAGCAGAAGAAATACCAGGAAGATAAAGAAACAAGACACTAGCTTCACTTTCGTGAACCCATTCTGATTTGGGTTTGAAAGTAAGAGGCTGAGAAGGTAACAGCTGAGGACGGGCGGCCGCTGAAATCCCAGTAGATGTTGAAGATTGAGAAGGTAACTGCTGAGGACGGGCGGCCGCTGAAATCCCAGTAGATGTTGAAGATTGAGAAGGTAGCTGCTGAGGAAGGGCGGCCGCTGAAACCCCACTAGTTGTTGAAGTCATCATGCTGGACCGATCCTGCCAAAAACTATACACTTCTTCTGTTTCATTTGCTCTATCAAATTTATGTCTAACTTTTCCTGTATGTATGAAATTGGAATTTTGGAATTGGATTGTTAACTTAAATTAAGCAATTCCTTTTTTGCTTCTCCTGCTTTTCCAACGCTTATATGTTCATATATAGGTTAGTCATGGAGGAGGTATACTTGTTAAAGAGGAAACACCCTCTATTTGGCTTCATACATGAAGAAGGGATCAATTACCTATTTTATACGATTTTTACTTGTTTCAGACATTCTCTCTCTCTCTTTTTACAAACAAAAAAGTTTTAATAAAAAAATTCAGCAAGTTATATTTATAAATATATATATATATATATAAATTGAAGATTTTATTAAATGATGGAAGAGGATTCTGGAGATAAGTCTAACCCTTGCCACCTCCCTTATAACATGTCTATTAAATTCTGTAAATCCTGACTAAGATGTAGTTAACATGAACTGATTTTATTGAGCTCCTTGTTAAAATTTGTAGATCCTTCATCTCCCTTATGACAAATCCTCCTGATTAAGATGCGGTGAACTTCAAAATGATTTCTTTGAGTTTGCTACTAAGTTCTGTAAATCCTCCTGATAGTAACCATTTTTTTACCCTTCAAAGTTGTTTGTTTCTACTGTAGATTTCATGTCAACGATGCATGAAACTCTCTTGTACTCTTCACTCTTATAGTCCATTTGATAGTAATTAGTTAGTGACAAAAGTGTAATCAAAATTCCAACTTAGCACTGAATGTTTAAAAACTCGCAATTTAGCACTTGGAAGTTGGCGTCCATCTATTTGCTCTCAAGACTAGAACGTCAGTCAAATGAGTGATTTGTTGCTCGGAATATGAGATTTAGAGGTGATTATTGGCTGGGTCGGGTCCAACAAAATTTTAGGTCCGTTTTCTAGGCCCGAGCTAGGCCCAGCCTGAGATATGGGCTTAAAAATTTGTCCAAGCTCGGCCCGAAAAAATTGATAAACCCGAGCCCAGCCTGGCCTATATTAAATTTTTTTAGCTTTTTTCATTAAATAAAAATTTTAAAACAAATATTAAAACAAAAAAAACAAATAAAAAATATGTAAATTTTAAAAAGTATTTTTTTTACTTTTCTAAACGGGCCTCGTTTTTTTGCCAAACCCATATTTTGGGCCTATAATTTTACCCGAACCCTCTCATTTTCAGACGGGGCGTCAGGACGGGCCGGGCAGCCAACCAACCCATGATCACCTCTAATGAGATTATAAGATGCCTGTAATATTGATAATCCAAAGACTATAATCTCATTTCGAAAACGTAACATTATGAGTGAACCAAACACCCCCTAAATATATTGCTTAAAGAAAAAAATTAAGCTAACAATATGGCCTTGTCAAGATAATAGGTGGCCTATGGGTGCCTAAGATGAGTTGGATAAATAATAATTCGTGAGAAGTAAGAACCTAACGATTTTGTTAATCAAATTCTTGACCGTCAAAAAAGAAGATTTATAAATAAACGCAACGAAGGATCCTTATCTATTAGGTTTTTTATGTGCTTTTAGTCTAATAAATCCATCATATTTGATAAATTATTAGAACGGTCAAATTAATTATTCAAGAAAATATAGAAATGTCATTTATTATCTTTATGCTAAAATGTTCTTAATATGATTTTGTATGTCAAGCAAATGGTTAAGCAAATTTGACTTATTGATTATTTAAAGTTTAACTATTATTAAGTTGCATTATACTGAATGGGTTGTATTGCAAAAGTTAACTTATATTAGTCGCTAATCTAAATGGTTGATAGTCCATGAGTCAAACTGAGCAAATAATTCATGTTAAGACTATTATGTTATTTATAAGTTCAATTTGGGAGATAACTTGTCTCGGCTGTCGGAGCTGGATGACTTAGAAATAAAGATATAAATATGTTTGCTTGGACCGATAACACATTAGACAAGACCCAAGTTGAATTAATCCTAAAACCATTTATGAATTAACTTACTTGTGACGGTCATAGTGTAACTTACCTAAATATTGAGTAAACGAATTATCATACGTGCATGACTCTCATGTATTTTGATATGTTGAAAACTTGAGCTCTCAAGGCAACTATTGGTATGTTGGGTACATACCTTTTGTATAATATGACTTCGATTACAATAGTGGAATTTAGGGGCGAAGCTAAAAAAATTTTTAGGGGCTGAAATTAAATTTTAATTTTTAATAGCATATATCTTCATAAATTTTAAAGAATTAAATCAAATTGAGAAGTCGCATACAAAGCATAACATAATTTTTATTTCAGTATTTTACACAATAATATATAAAATCCTCACCTAATTGATAAGTCGCAATTAATTTTTTTTTATTTCTCTCAATTGCAATGAAAAAAAAAACCAGCAACTAATTAAGGGGTTGATAATATTACATATTCCGTCCATTTTCACGTACAAAATCACTTTCGCTTTAACTTAACTCCACCACCTTATTTATGAGAAATAATTGTATGAAACAATGACACCACGTCATTTGTATCATTTTCAATAGTTTAATGTCACATCAATATATTTATCCTAAAAAATTAAATACTAAATTCAAAATGAAATTACCGATATAATATTAAATTATTGAAAAGGATAATATCTTTATTTCATACAATTCTTTCCGTATTTATTACTTTTCCTATAACTTCACTGCAGTCAAATAAAGAATAGAATAGTTACAATTGTTGTCAATTATGTTATCATAATCTGATTCAATTATAATATTTTTAGAACAAAATTCATAATCTTAGAATAACTCGTAAATATTATTTTCAGTAATTTTGCTAGCCTATGATATAAGTTTATAAAGTGAGAACACATTTCCATGTCAAACTGAAAATGTTGTGCATGGTATAGGTCATTGATGGGGAGCATGTTATCACTTGGGCTAAACTAATATGTGATTAAGTCATCATGCCAAGTTCAAAATTTTCAACCTGTCATGGTTCAGTCTCTTGAAGTACTCTAAAATGCTTTGACAGCAAAATCAAAAAATAAAACGTGACGTGTTGCGGGTCATTGATCATTTGACGAGGTTATTATGCTCAAGAAGTGCTGATATTCCTGGTGGAAATGAAGAAGAGGCCTGAATTGATCTCAGTGGTATCTCATGACAAGAAAGAAGAATTTCCGAAGACCCCAGTTAGCGACTGAGAACCATCTTATTTCAACACCTGTTGTCAGCTCAAGAAAAGCTTTCTTTCCTTCAATTTGCTTTTGGGCTAACATATCTTCAAATGATTTTTATTAATCTGTATAATTTTAATTTCATAGATTGAAAAAAGAAGAAAAACACTTCTATGGTTCTGCAGGTCATTGAAGATGTTGTTGCTTCACCTGCTGAAGCTTACATGGGTAGTAGGACGCCAAAAGAATCTGTATCGAGGCCTGGGCTACAAAATCAAGTGCCTAGGGGAGATTTAACTTGTTCAAGCAATAAAAATTTCCCTTCTATGTCTTCCACAATGTCACTTGTGCCAAGATCTTCCGGTCTTGTTGGTAATCTTGGAAACAGTTTTGTGACCCCAAGATTAAGGGGCAGGTCTGCAATATACAGCATGGCACGGACACCTTATTCCAGGGTTAATTCATCAACTATCCTCAAGGTTGTTATGCTTTGCTATCTTTCCTCTTCTTTTATTGCTTGTTTGTCATTTGTCTAATCCGAGATTTTGGCTTATTCTTTTAGAGTTCTGGCACTGCAAGTGATGCTGTTGGTGGACCTTCATCATCATCTCAGAGTGCTTGGGAACAAACGAGAATTTCTGGCTCTACACAAGGGTTACTTATTCAGGATCTTTGTATTCTCCCTTTGAGAGTGTTTTTTCCTCTTTCTGTCTAGAGAGTATCATTCAGTGGATATTTTCTTTTCTTGGAAGGTTTTAAAGCGCAGGAGTTCAGTATTAGACAATGATATAGGATCAGTTGATCAGCAAGATATAGGTTTTAAAGCGCATGATATTGGATTGAGGAGGGATATCCATAAGCTTCACTTTTGGATCAGTTGGGTGTCCATTAGATAGCTAACAATCCCCCTTTCTTTCTTTAATGCTTTGTTCCCTTATTATTTGTCAGATAAAACTGCCAATATTGTTAACATTCCCCCTTTCTTTCTTTCTTTCTTTCAGCTGTGCTACTACTGCTCCTGGTACAACCAATTATTTGTCAGATAAAACTGATAAGGAGAGCAATCTGAATGGAATCTTCTGTAGGACACCTGAAGCTGCAATCACCTCTTCTGTATCAACTTCAATATCAGCTGGAAGTAAGTTCAAGTTAGGTGCATCAGCAGATGGTTCTACCTTTAATAATGGGTCTTGTGCTTCTAGTCCTTTTTCGTTCTCTTCTCTGGAGCCTTCTCTAGTCCCGAGTAATTTTCAAAGTTCCTCCAGTGCAACTGCCACCAAAAATGACTCTTCTGCTGCTACCATCACCTCTGCAAGTGCAACTGCGAATGCCAGCAACAGCTTTACCAGCAGCCTCTCTGTGGAGGCTTCAATCCCTTCCTTTACGGGTGCACCTGTTTTCAAGTTTTCATCCTCTGGGGACCCATCAACTTCAGTTTCAACATTATCAGCAACTTCAGGGGAAGCAACTGAATCTAAGACACAGGATACAAAACTTGGCAATGTAGGTATCTTTCCTTTTGGTAGTACATCTGCTTTTACTGGCTCTGGAAGTAGTACTTTTGGTGGTACAAGTGCTGCAAGCAGCTCTGCTGGTACAACAGCTGAAGTCGCAAGCTCTGGAAATAGCAGTTCCAGTGGTATATCTTCCACTATTACGAAGTCTGGAAGTGGCTTTTTCAGCAGCACATTTTCCCCAGTGACAAGCACAAGCAATGGTATCTTCGGTGGTACATCTGCAAGTACAAGCACAGGCAATGGTATCTTTGGTGGTACATCTGCAACTACAAGCACGGGCACTGGTTTATTTGGTGGTACAACAGCAGCTACAAGCACAGGCAATGGCATCTTTGGTGGTACATCTGCAACAAGCACAGGTAGTAGTATTTTTGGTGGTACGTCTTTGCCAGTATCTGGCACAGGAAGTCGTATTTTTCCCACTAAAGCTGCAGTCACGACCACTGGAAGAAACATCTTTGGATTCAGTGCTTCTGCTACATACACATCTACTTCACAGTCTCAGGGTTTAAATCCTTTCAATGCTGTAAATACCCAAGCATCTGCTGCAGGAACTGGAATTGGTACCTCAACTCAGAGCACGCCCATTCAGTTCTCCTCATCTGCATCATCTCCATCCTTTGAATTGTCTGGGAATGCAACGTTTTGGCAGTTCGATTTTCTGGTCTTGGGCATCTGTAGCTAAACCTTTTAGTTCAGGTTCAAGTTTTGGAATAAGTTCTTCCTCTTCAGAAACCAAGTCTCTGAGCTCTAGCGGTGGCATTGCTGGTGGTGCATTTGGTTCCACTTGGCAAGCTCCCAAGACACCTACATTAGGTTCATCATCAGGATTTTCCTTTGGATCATCAACTTCTGTTACTGCTCCTAGCGGTGCATCTACTCTCTTTGGTTCATCCACGGTGCCTCTTCAAGTTCTATGTTTTCATCCATTTCCGCTGCAGCTGCCACTCCATCACAGCCTGTGTTTGGTAATATGATTCCTGGCTTGGTATTTGGGTCAACGCCTCTAGTAATAATGATCAAATGGAAGATAGTATGGCGGAGGACACAGTTGGCTTCACCGGCTGTTGTGACATTTAGTCAACAGCCAATCTCACCACGCGCTTCTGGGTTCGTTTTGGTGCATCAAACCCACCAGCAGCAGGTTCTGTCCCATTTGGAACCCAACCAAGCATAGCTGCACCACAGAATCCATCTCCATTTTGGCTTCTGATAGTCTGGAATTTAGTGGTGGAGGAGCTTCTCCTTGGGCACCAGTGGTGTTGACAAGTCTGCCAGAAAATATGTGAAGGTCCATAAGCAGCGGAAGAAGTAAAAGGTTTAATTACTTGAGGCAACTCTTTCATGCGAGAGACTTAAGTGATTGATTGAATAATTATTGTGGCCAATGAGAGGAGCTGCTGATTGTTGCTGTATGTTGTAGCGATCGGAATGTCATTGATGTCTGCACAAATGTGAGGAGCTGTTAAAAATGTTGTTGTTATTTCATCATTTCTATGGGCTGCTGGCAGAAGTTGGTCGCAATTTCGTATGTCCTTCCTGATAAAAAATTGAGACAACATTTGGAACTGTACTATTAATATTACTTAGCTGATAGATTTTCTGGTTTGAGCTATTGTGCTTTTGGCCTAGTTCTGTGTACCCTTATATTTAACATAAATCCAAGGAAAAAAGAATCAAAGACTATGGAAATGGTTATGAATTTCATTTTAGGGATGATCTCTTTTTTTCTTATTTTAAAGGGTTTGTAGAATCATAATTTGTTGAGCTCAAGTATTCTATCATAAATTATAACAGGCAGAGGCAATTTGAAAACCCTTTGGGACCATTCTTCTCTTTGACATTCATCCTAGGTGGTTCCATGGCTTTGCAAGTAGACACTGGAAAAGCATTCTGAGTTTCACCTTTAAAATGAAGCTATTAATAGAGGGTCTCCGGACCTATATAAGTTTTCTGGTTCAATGCTTCACCTTCAAAGCTAGAGAAGTGCATAGGCTTTCTCTAGAGATGATGGTGATGGTAGTCTGAGAAGACTATTTCTCTTTCTACCAATGCTGACATGGTCAGTGGGAATTTTTACAAGCTTGATTAATAAAAAAAAATGAAGATTTTACAGGACACCTTTTCTCAATCGGTGGCATTGCAATTAGATGCCAAAAGTCCCATTTAGTCTTTGGTGATAAACTACTGAATGGGAATGTAAGAATAGAGGGATTTCATGAGCAATAATACCCTTGGAGTGAATGGATAATTAAGGATACGAAGACAATTAAAGCATCACTTACTAGTATTTTAAACACAAAGCAAATGGGATGATTTTTATAAGCTAAATCGAAATTTAAGGAAGACTCCTTTGCTAGATGTGAAGCAAGAGTCGTATGGTGGGTGTCAATTGCTTGGAAAGCCATCTTTCCCACTTGTCGCGCCGCAGTTACGGTAGTGGCGAGGGGAGAATATTTTGATGCCTTGGGTGGACTTGAGTGAGGGAGGAACCGAAATTGGGGACATCCCTTGCCTTCATTCGTTCACAATTTGGAAAATAGGATAAACTATGTGAACCTTATCTTACCAACTATGGTTTCTTGAATATTTTCCTTGCCCAGTTATGAACCTTTACCTAGAAGCACATCCACACAACATCTCCCTTAGTGATGCTCATTTTAATAGCTTCATTTTAAAGGTGAAACTCAGAATGCTTTTCCAGTATCTACTTGCAAAGCCATGGAACCACCTAGGATGAATGTCAAAGAGAAGAATGGTCCCAAAGGGTTTTCAAATTGCCTCTGCCTGTTATAATTTATGATAGAATACTTGAGCTCAACAAATTATGATTCTACAAACCCTTTAAAATAAGAAAAAAAAGAGATCATCCCTAAAATGAAATTCATAACCATTTCCATAGTCTTTGATTCTTTTTTCCTTGGATTTATGTTAAATATAAGGGTACACAGAACTAGGCCAAAAGCACAATAGCTCAAACCAGAAAATCTATCAGCTAAGTAATACTAATAGTACAGTTCCAAATGTTGTCTCAATTTTTTATCAGGAAGAACATACGAAATTGCGACCAACTTCTGCCAGCAGCCCATAGAAATGATGAAATAACAGCAACATTTTTAACAGCTCCTCACATTTGTGCAGACATCAATGACATTCCGATCGCTACAACATACAGCAACAATCAGCAGCTCCTCTCATTGGCCACAATATTTATTCAATCAATCACTTAAGTCTCTCGCAAGAAAGAGTTGCCTCAAGTAATTAAACCTTTTTACTTCTTCCGCTGCTTGCGGACCTTCACATATTTTCTGGCAGACTTGTCAACACCACTGGTGCCCAAGGAGAAGCTCCCTCCACCACTAAATTCCAGACTATCAGAAGCCAAAAATGGAGATGGATTCCGTGGTGCAGCTATGCTTGGTTGGGTTCCAAATGGGACAGAACCTGCTGCTGGTGGGTTTGATGCACCAAAAACGAACCCAGAAGCGCGTGGTGAGATTGGCTGTTGACTAAATGTCACAACAGCCGGTGAAGCCAACTGTGTCCTCCGCCATACTATCTTCCATTTGATCATTATTACTAGAGGGCGTTGACCCAAATACCAAGCCAGGAATCGTATTACCAAACACAGGCTGTGACGGAGTGGCAGCTGCAGCGGAAATGAATGAAAATATAGAACTTGAAGAGGCACCGGTGGATGAACCAAAGAGAGTAGATGCACCGCTAGGAGCAGTAACAGAAGTTGATGATCCAAAGGAAAATCCTGATGATGAACCTAATGTAGGTGTCTTGGGAGCTTGCCAAGTGGAACCAAATGCACCACCAGCAATGCCACCGCTAGAGCTCAGAGACTTGGTTTCTGAAGAGGAAGAACTTATTCCAAAACTTGAACCTGAACTAAAAGGTTTAGCTACAGATGCCCAAGACCAGAAAATCGAACTGCCAAAACGTTGCATTCCCAGACAATTCAAAGGATGGAGATGATGCAGATGAGAACTGAATGGGCGTGCTCTGAGTTGAGGTACCAATTCCAGTTCCTGCAGCAGATGCTTGGGTATTTACAGCATTGAAAGGATTTAAACCCTGAGACTGTGAAGTAGATGTGGATGTAGCAGAAGCACTGAATCCAAAGATGTTTCTTCCAGTGGTCGTGACTGCAGCTTTAGTAGGAAAAATACGACTTCCTGTACCAGATACTGGCAAAGACGTACCACCAAAAATACTACTACCTGTGCTTGTTGCAGATGTACCACCAAAGATGCCATTGCCTGTGCTTGTAGCTGCTGTTGTACCACCAAATAAACCAGTGCCCGTGCTTGTAGTTGCAGATGTACCACCAAAGATACCATTGCCTGTGCTTGTACTTGCAGATGTACCACCGAAGAAACCATTGCTTGTGCTTGTCACTGGGGAAAATGTGCTGCTGAAAAACCCACTTCCAGAGTTCGTAATAGTGGAAGATATACCACTGGAACTGCTATTTCCAGAGCTTGCGACTTCAGCTGTTGTACCAGCAGAGCTGCTTGCAGCACTTGTACCACCAAAAATACTACTTCCAGAGCCAGTAAAAGCAGATGTACTACCAAAAGGAAAGATACCTACATTGCCAAGTTTTGTATCCTGTGTCTTAGATTCAGTTGCTTCCCCTGAAGTTGCTGATAATGTTGAAACTGAAGTTGATGGGTCCCCAGAGGATGAAAACTTGAAAACAGGTGCACCCGTAAAGGAAGGGATTGAAGCCTCCACAGAGAGGCTGCTGGTAAAGCTGTTGCTGGCATTCGCAGTTGCACTTGCAGAGGTGATGGTAGCAGCAGAAGAGTCATTTTTGGTGGCAGTTGCACTGGAGGAACTTTGACAATTACTCGGGACTAGAGAAGGCTCCAGAGAAGAGAACGAAAAAGGACTAGAAGCACAAGACCCATTATTAAAGGTAGAACCATCTGCCAACGTGCCAAACCTGAACTTCCAGCTTATATTGAGGTTGATATTGAAGTTGATGGGCGTTGCGAAGTGGATATAATGGCAAACTCAGAACGCAAATCTGCGAGCTCATCCAAAGTTATAAACTCATTCATTACTGCAAGGAGCTCATCCAAAGATGCAAGCTCATGAAAAGATGCGAACTCAACCCGTGAGGCACACTAATTGCCACTGTCTGATTAACCGGTAATTATTTTATAATCTTTTAATTAGATGACAATCAGTATAATTTATCCAAAAAAACTCGAACCCAAACTGACTCGAATCCATATACTTTGTGTGTATACAGTTGAGGTTTGATGGTGAAGCAAGAGCTATAGAAATCAATGGTACTGAGTATGCACTTCATCAGTGTCACTGGCACTCTCCTAAGCATACCATCAATGGCAGGAGATAATATATATAATTTTGATATCTTCATGTAGTCATGTTTTAAAAAAATATATATAATTTCGTGTTATAATTTCATTGTAATAGAATCAACTATATATATATATATATATATATATATTTTAACTTCGAAATTCAGGTTTGATCAAGAGGCACACTTGGGTCATGAAAGTGCATACGGTAAGATTGCTGTAATAGGGATCATGTACAAGATTAAAAGACCAGATCCTTTCCTATTATCAGTAAGTAAAAACGTTTATTTCTGGGATGTAAATGTTCTATAAGGATAATCATATTCGTAGGGATGAAATCATAAATTTTATGTTGGGGGCAAGAGAAAATTAAAGTTTCTTGGGAGGCCAAAGGGATAACGAATTTGGTCCCTGAACTTGACAAATTTTTTCAATTTAATTCCTGAACTTTTTTTTTTGGTTTACATTAGTTCCGGTACTTGGTAGCTTTTCTTAATTTGGTCTATGAATTTGAATTTTGTTAAGGTATAATGTCGTGATGCTTTGAGATTATATTACGTCATCACTTGAATTTTTTTAAAATAAAATTTCTTTATAATTTCTTTTGAATTTTTTAGATTTCATATTACTTTTTAAACTTTAGGCAATGATATGGCACAATTTCAAAATGTCACATTATCTCTCTAGAACATAATCCAAGTTTAGGGACTAAATTGAGAAAAGTTACCAAGTTCCTGGACTAATGTAGACAAAAAAGTTCAAGGACCAAATTGTCAAATTCAGGAACTAAATGGTAGTTTATCCTGTTTTTAAATAATTTTTAAATTGAAAAAATAAATTTTCGAATTGCCAAAAGAAAATCACATATGGCTAAAGCTAAAAAAAATCAAATCAAATCAAACCATTTATACTTAAGAAGGACTAAAAGTGAAATTGTACCATTTATAATTTGTGTTATTGCAGATAGATGAACATTTAACGGCCATTACAGACACAACAAAAGCAGAAAGAGCAGTGGGTGTAATGAATCCAAGGGGCTCTTTAACTGTTCCTCCTTGTACTGAAAATGTTGTTTGGAGCTTTGTCCAAAAGGTTCATTAATTAAATACTAATAAATCTTTTGTTTTTTTT
Source organism: Gossypium rotundifolium (assembly GCA_025506655.1). Taxonomy (NCBI): domain Eukaryota; kingdom Viridiplantae; phylum Streptophyta; class Magnoliopsida; order Malvales; family Malvaceae; genus Gossypium; species Gossypium rotundifolium. Next base: position 3,360,420 of record CP106725.1, on the reverse strand, counting down.
TCCTTTAATTCGTTTTTTACAAAGTTGTAATTTATCTTTAAAATAGTTTATGGATCATTAAAACCTTGTTTTTTTTGGGTAAATTACATTAAAAGTCACTCAATTTTGATGTAATTGACAAAACAATCATTTTGATTTCAATTCAGTAACTCAACTTTTAAAAAATAACAAATCAGTTACTAATGTTATCGAAAAGTGACAAATTAATCACCCATTAGTATTTTCTGTTACAAGCCTAATGGAACAGTTGGCTTGACCCGTTAACTAGCTGACGTTGCTAGTTAACTTGCCACGTTGAGGGAGGCAAAGTTTCAATTCAGTCACTCAAGTTTTAAAAAATAACAAATCAATCACTAACGTTTTCGAAAAGCGACAAACCAATCACCCATTAACATCATTATCGAAAAGTTACAAATCAGTAACTCATTAACATTTTTTATTACAGGCCTAACGGGACAAGTGTCGTAACTAGTAAACTAGTTGATGTGGCTAGTTAACTTGCCACGTTAGACGAGGCAAAGTTGAGTGACTTTTTTTTTGTCCTTCCTTTTTCGTTTTTTAAATAAATGGTCCAATATTTTTACTCTTTGCGTTAATGACCCAATATGTTTATGCTTCTTCTTCTCCATCACAACAATCTCGATGTTGCTATCTCTGCCACAACCATCTTTGGCATCACCATCGTTGACCTCCAAACCACTACCTTATCTTTTTTTTTCTTTTTCAAACCCCCAATAGAGGAGCCACCACGATTGGGATCCGACTATCTTTTTCTGCAGTCCAAAGTCATTAACTCTGAAAAATTAGATCGAAATGGGATTGGAGACAATTTTGGTTCAAACTATCAATATTCACAACCAAACCGGTGAGGAAAAAATCCTTTAAAGCAATATTCAAGCAATTCAAGAACCACAACGACTCAGATTTGTCAAAATCTTCATAGGATATGATGATATAAACAAAAGGTTCGTTGATTAAGCTAAACAACACTAACTCCATTGTCAAAATTATTAAGTTGCATAAAACAAACTCAAAAGAAAAACAAGGGGAACATTCAGACAAACCAAACAATTGATTAAACCCATGATTTTCAAGAACAAAGGAAGCGGTTCCTCCAAAGGGACAACCAAATGCCGACAAGTGAAATTGTAATAACCCAAATTCTATGGGCACCGAAAAAGTGAGTTTAGGGCCTCCGTCCTAGGAAAACGAGTCCGTAAATATTTATTAAAAATATTTACGAAGCTAGTATAGGTTGAATTAGATTTTTGATAAGTGAATTTAGTTTAATTTAAAATAGTTAGGAAAAGGATCAAATTGAATAAAGAGCGAAAGTTTAATTATAGATTAAAAGAAAGTAAAAAGATCAAAATGGCAAATATGCCATTTAGCATAAGATGAGGCGGCATATGAAATAAAAATCTTAGATTTTTACTTAGATTTTAATTATAATATATATATATATATATAAAGTAAATAGAAAAGAAACAGAAAAGAAACAGAGAGCATACGAAACAGGGGAAAGGAAGGAAAAGAAAAAGGAAAAATTAGGGATTTAAAGCTTGAAGTTTAAATTGGTAAGTCAATCAAGTCCTATTTTCTTAATTTTGATGTTTTAGAAGCTTTAAAGCAAGATTTTGATGAAACTAAGTTGATATTTTGGGAGTTTTAGGTTCTTAAGTATAGTTGATGTTGAAGAAAAGATGAATTAAAGACTGAATTGAATGAAATCTAAGTTAGAATTAGTAAAAGGATTAAATTGTAAGGTAAGCTATAAGTTTTCTACTATAGGGATTAATTTGGAAGAAATTAAAAATTAGGGCTTTATTATGAAAATTATATAACCAAGTTGAATATGGAAGGAATTTAAGTGGAATCAAAGCATGAATTAAGTTAAGAAAATAAGTAAACTTAACTAGGATTTAATTGCAAAATAAGCCATAAAGAAACAGTTTAGGGACAGTAGCAGAAGAGTAACTTTGAAAAATCACCAAAATGGTAGAAATGGAATTAGAAGTTTAAATAGATATTAAATTAAAGCTTATTGAGTCTATTTTTATATGAAAGAAACAGAGAAAGCAAATAAGTTCTGTATTTTGAGATATTTAGATTTTTGTGAGACTAGTTCAGAGTGATTTCGAGATCCCCTATTCTGACTTGGAAAAATTATTAAAATTGTAAAAAAATAATTGGGGACATAATTTACATGGTTAGATTCCTTGATGAGTCTATTTTATAAGAAATAAACTATAACATCATTTGAATTCTGTAAAAAAGATAATTAAATTTTAGCAAAGAGTGGTCGAAACTGTCAGACAACAGAACAGGGGTAATTTTAAAGAATAAACTGTACTTATTGGCTAAATCAAAAATTCTGAAAATTTTATAACAAGAAGATATGTGAGTCTAGTTTCATAGAAAATTTACGGATGTTGATTTGGAATTCTGTAACTCAATATATAGATAATTTAGTGACAATGACTCAGGTAAATAGCCTTGAAAGAACTTATAAGTAAATAATATAATTGTGTACAAAGAATGTGGAATGAAGAGCAAGGGTAGGAATTGAATAAAATTCAATTATTTATTGTAATTTAATGCTATAATTAATAATGTAAATTGTTATTATTATTTTCGTAGCAAACAAGGAAACCGAGACGTCTAATACGAAGGGGAAGGAAAAAGTGATCGAGGAGTAGCTCGAGAAAATATCGGTTTGTATTATCATAATTCAAGTTATTTGTAATTGCATGTTTAATTTCAATGTATGTGTATGAAAATGAAATTTAGGTAAGTATTGATGTTTGAATTGAATATGACTTGGACTTAATTGATGAATGTGTGTTAGTATTGAATTAAAAATTGAACTACATATGATTGATATGAAAGGTACATTGAATTAATTTATGAAATTAAATTGGAAGTGATTTGAGATTGAGATTGAGATTACATTGATAATATGTATGAATTGAATCCGAATGATTATGATCATTGAAAGTGAAAGTGATATGAATATGTGATTTAAATACCCTATTAACTAGTCGAATGAGTCGGATATAATTGGCATGCCATAGGATTGGAAGTGTTCAGGGATTCTTCGACCTTGAGTCGATGAGACACTGGGTGTCATATTATTTACTTTGGATAGATTCAATAAGGTACTGGGTACCACTTTACTTCGGCTAGGCCGATGAGACACTGGGTGTCACTATATTGCTTCGAACTATCCGATTAGGCACTGGGTGCCAGTATGGTGTGTTTGGTTGGATCCGAGTATCCGCCAAAGTCCGAGTCATGTTAATAGGGGTAATTATGTGAAATGAGAAAATCAAATGAATTTGATTATTTGAACCTCTGAATGAATAGTTAAAGAGATATTGTGAAATGAAATTATGCTATGTAATTGAGAGATGAACCAAAGGTTCATGAATAATTAGAATTCTATGGATGAGATATTAATTCAAATATTAAAATTGTTACATTGGAAATATAATAACTTAGTATAATTATATGTATAATGTGTTATTTATCTAAGTATGTTTACGATATTTGATCATTGTTATAAATTGAATTATGATAATACCAATGAGTAATTCCAATACTCAACAGTGACGGTTTGTTTTCCGTCTGCAGTTAGTAGAGTTTCGATCCGGTCCAAGATCCAAATCAAACCCGACTCCAACAAGAGGATTTTGGTGATGAAATTCTTCCTTTTGTTAAGTGGCATGTACTAGATAGTTATATGAATTATAAACATATATATATTTACTTAAGTTAAATGATTTTGGTTGTATTTAAATGATTATAACGTTTTGGATGAGGAAAATGATATAAAGTTATAAAATGACAAATTAGTATTGGTTGTTTTGGTCTGAATTTGCAGGGGGATTTAGGTGAAAATAAGCAGAAATACTGCCGAAGTTTTTATAAAAAAAAAATTACGAAAAATTTTCTAGAGTGATTGAACATGTTTCATTTTACTTTTATTATATGCTTTGGGCATTGAGAGTCCAATATAGGGATTTAATTATTAAATTATACTATGAAGGTTATTTTATTTGTGAGTGATTAGTACATTGTCTGATATGTTCGGTAATACCTTGAAATCCTGTTCCGGCGACGGTTTAGGGTTAGGGGGTGTTACAAAAATGGGTCAGGTCAATGATTAGCAAGATCCCAATGTCGAAATTGGGTTGGGTATTTTAGCAAAGGAGGATGAGAGATGGATCAGAAGAAGAGCGGCGGAGATGGTCGGCAACAAAAGTTCGGGTTGAGGTAAGGTAAGCCCAATCCTTGGAAAGGGATTTGAATCAAATCACGGACTCAAGGGGTAATCTTGAAAGGATATCATCATAAATGATAAATCTAACATATTTTAATCCCGTTCTTAATGCGTTTTTGGATGAATATTTATACAAATTGGTGAATTTGATGCTCCTAATCCTTTGAATCTATGTTTCTATACTTAGGTGAGCATTTGGGAGCTAAATGAGCGAAGAACAAACGAAAATCGAGCAAAAAGAGCAGATTTCAAGAGCCATACGGGTTGGGCTTTCCCATACGGGTTGGACACAAGGCCGTGTGAGCCACACGTTCTGAACACATGACCATGTATCAGCCTGTGTCGATTTCGCAACTTGCTTCCCAAACACGCGGAAAAACGCAAATTTTAAGCTTTCTGAGCATTTTAAAGTCTATAAATATCAACTAGAAGAAGAGATATGGGGGCTATCAGAGATATTTGAAGAAACAACTCGAAGAACATCATTAGAGTCAACTCTAAAGCAGATTTTCATCAAGATCAAAGACCTCCTTTTAATTTCTTTTGAAGTTTTTATGAGTTTATTTGTCTTGTGGTTATTCTGACTTTGAGATATTTTATTTCAAAATTATGAAATAATTCCCTAGATACCTAGGGAAGATGAAACCTATGATGAGTCCTATTATTTAATTTATGTTCTACGCGATAAATACCTTACTATTGTTCTCAATTATGTGTGCTTATTTCTTGTTTTAATATTTACAAGATATTATGATGAGACCTATTATTTAATTTATATTCTACGCGATAAATACTTGACAATTGTTCTCAATTATGTGTGCTTAATTTAGTGGCAAGAAAGTCTCAGAGTAGATCTAGTATAATTGAGTAAAGCTGCATGCAATTCTAAAAATAAGACACATAAATCTACCAGATTAGAGTCAAATCTAATAAAAGAAATCATAGATCGAGTTAATGCGACGATAGAGATTTTAATTAGAAAAAATTTTAATTAATCAACCTAGAGTCAATTATTTTTACTCTAGAAAGAGATATTAACATAATTTAATATTTCTACGCATTAATATAACAAGTGAATAAATTGTTTAATTTTTTAATTAAATTTGTTTAGTAAATTTAACTTAAAACACATCACTCTACTTTATCGACTAAATAATAAGAAAATAGTAATTATTAATACTTTTAATCCTTATGCATACAATATCTGTACTAACTATAGCTATACTATCTATCTATAGTTGCACTTGAGTTCCTCGTATTTTTAGTTAGTTAATCTGAGACACATCATATCAAAAAAAAGGTATTTTGAGGTAATGACAATGAGAAAGCCATGGTTCTCAGTTTACATCCTGAACAAGAAGGGTGCATCTACTCTCTTTGGCTCATCCACCGGTGCCTCTTCAAGATTCATTTCCGATGCAGCTGCCACTCCGTCACAGCCACTATTTGGTAATACGAGTCCTGGCTTGGTGTTTGGTTTGGGTCAACGCCCTCTAGTAATAATGATCAAATGGAAGATAGTATGGCGGAGGACACAGTTCAGGCTTCACCGGTTGTTGTGACATTTAGTCAACAGCCAATCTCACCACCCGCTTTTGGGTTCGTTTTTGGTGCGTCAAACCCACCAGCAGCAGGTTCTGTCCCATTTGGAACCAAACCAAACCAAGCATAGCCTCGCCCCTGAATCCATCTCCATTTCTGGCTTCTGGTAGTCTGGAATTTGGTGGTGGAGAGAGCTTCTCATTTTCACCAGTGGTGGTGGCAAGTCTGCCAGAAAATATGTGAAGGTCTGCAAGCAGCGGAGGAAGTAAAAAGGTTTAATTACTTGAGGCAACTCTTTCATGCGAGAGACTTAAGTGATTGGTGGCAGATGAGAGGAGCTGCTGATTGTTGCTGTATGTTGTAGCCATCAGAATGTCATTGATGCCAGCACAAATGAGAGGAGCTGTTAAAAATGTTGCTGTCATCTCAGCATTTCTATGGGCTGCTGGCAGAAATTGGTCGCAATTTTGTATGTTCTTCCTGGTAAAAATTCGAGACAATATTTGGAACTGTACTATTAGTATGAGTGAGCTGATATATTTTCTGGTATGAGCTATTGAGCTTTTGGCCTTGTTCTGTGTACCCTTATATGTAACATAAATCGAATGAAAAAAGAATCAAAGACTACGGAAATGGTTATGAATTTCATTTTAGGGATGATCTCTTTTTTTCTTCTTTTAAAGGGTTTGTAGAATCATAGTTTGTTGAGCTCTAGTATTCTATCATAAATTAATACAGGCAGAGGCGATTTGAAATTCCTATGGGACCATTCTTCTCTGGCATTCATCCTAGGTGGTTCCATGGCTTTGCAAATAAATTCTGGGAAAGCATTCTGAGTTTCACGCTTAAAATGAAGCTATTAATAGAGGGGCTCCGGACCCATATATGTTTTCTGGTTCAATGCTTCATCTTCAAAGCTAGAGAAGTGCATGGGCTTTCTCCAGAGATGATGGTGAAGCAAGAGTGGTATGATGGGTGTCAATGGCTAGGAAAGCCATCTTTCCCTCTTGTTGCACCGCACTTATGGTAGTGGAGAGGGAAGAATATTTTGATGCCTTGGGTGGACATGAGTGAGGGAGGAACGGAAATTGGGGACATCCCTTGCCTTCATTCGGTCACAATTTGGTGAGGAGGATAAACTATGTGAATTTTTACCTAGGAGCACATCAACACAACATCACCCTTGCTGACTTACCAAGCTTTTTCCAGCCTCATTTATGCATTTTGACTCATTAACAATATTATGATACATCTTTCCCAAAAAGACATTTCGCTAAAAGAATAATCACCTCAAAAATTTCACTTCATAACTTGTATATTTACTGGAGGCAATTGTTACTCGTAATTGTTTCACCCAGGCTATCCACTTAGTCTAAAGAGAGGCTTGCTCATAAAACTTCGTATGTGCTTACCATCTGAGCAGCCACCGAGTAACATTAAAACCCAATTATATATTTCTCTTATCATACCCAATAGAGTCTCCTTAGGTCTTATTCCATCACATCTTAATAGAGCACTTCATGATCTTATATCAATCCTACGTAATAGCAAACGTGTTTAGAGGAAGGTACTCCAAGTTTCTCTTCTATATAAACAGGTTCCATCTCCAAGATAACCCCAAACAACCACTGCACAATCGAAACTCTATCCAAATACTTAAACAATTCTTACAAACACTTTCTAATCATTACTAACAGCTCTCAACAACCATCAACACTACATTTTGTAACAAAACTAGTTATTACTCAATAGTATAAAATTATTATAAAAACATTTTTTTAATATTTAATTATTTCCAATCGTATTTCCAATAGTTAGATATCCTCAAGGATTGGATAAGAAAATTGAAAAAAATATTAAGTACTGGTTAAGACTTCAGCGTCCGCTCGTCCTCAGCAGTTACCTTCTCAGTCTCTTACTTTCAAACCCAAATCAGAATGGGTTCACCTTTGAACCCATATAAGAATGGGTTCATTTTTTAACTCAAATCAGAATGGATTCATCTCAGGTGAAAGCCCATGTAAATCTCTAACCTTGAAGGAGAAGCGTTGAACCAGAAAACATGTATGGGTCCGGAGCCCTCTAGTAATATCTTCATTTTAATGGTGAAACTCAGAACGCTATTCCAGAATCTACTTGAAAAGCCATGGAACCACCTAGGATGAATGCCAGAGAAGAATGGTCCCAAAGGGTTTTCAAAATGCCGCTGCCTGATATAATTTATGATAGAATACTTGAGCTCAAAAAGCTACGATTCTACAAACGCTTTAAAAGAAGAAACAAAGAGATCATCCCTAGAATGAAATTCATAACCATTTCCATAGTCTTGATTCTTTTTCATTCGATTTATGTTACATATAAGGGTACACAGAACAAGGCCAAAAGCACAATAGCTCAAACCAGAAAATCTATCAGCTAACTAATACTAATAGTACAGTTCCAAATGTTGTCTCGAATTTTTACCAGGAAGAACATACAAAATTGCGCCCAACTTCTGCCAGCAGCCCATAGAAATGATGAAATAACAGCAACATTTTTAACGGCTCCTCTCATTTGTGCTGGCATCAATGACATTCTGATGGCTACAACATACAGCAACAATCAGCAGCTCCTCTCATCTGCCACAATAATTATTCAATCAATCACTCGAGTCTCTCGCATGAAAGAGTTGCCTCAAGTAACTAAAACTTTTTACTTCTTCCGCTGCTTGCGGACCTTCACATATTTTCTGGAAGACTTGTCACCACCACTGTTGCCAAATAAGAAGCTCCCTCCACCACCAAATTCCAGACTACCAGAAGCCAGAAATGGAGATGGATTGTGTGGTGCGGCTATGCTTGGTTGGGTTCCAAATGGGACAGAACCTGCGGCTGGTGGGTTTGATGCACCAAAAACAAACCCAGAAGCGGGTGGTGAGATTGGCTGTTGACTAAATGTCACAACAGCCGGCGAAGCCTGAACTGTGTCTTCCGCCATACTATCTTCCATTTGATCATTATTACTAGAGGGCGTTGACCCAAACACCAAGCCAGGACTCGTATTACCAAACACAGGCTGTGACGGAGTGGCAGCTGCAGCGGAAGTGAATGAAAATATGGAACTTGAAGAGGCACCGGTGGATGACCCAAAGATAGTAGATGCACCACGAGGAGCACTAACAGAAGATGATCCAAAAGAAAATCCTGATGATGAACCAAATGTGGGTGTCTCGGGAGCTTGCCAAGTGGAACCAAATGCACCACCAGCAATGCCACTGCTAGAGCTCAGAGACTTGGTTTCTGAAGAGGAAGAACTTATTCCAAAACTTGAACCTGAACTAAAAGGTTTGGCTACAGATGCCGAAGACCCGAAAATCGAACTGCCAGAGGAAAAGGTTGCGTTCCCAGCCAATCCAAAGGATGGAGATGATGCAGATGAGGAAAACTGAATGGGCGTGCTCTGAGTTGAGGTACCAATGCCAGTTCCTGCAGCAGATGCTTGGGTATTTACAGCATTGAAAGGATTTAAACCCTGAGACTGTGAAGTAGATGTGGATGTAGCTGGAGCACTGAATCCAAAGACGTTGCTTCCAGTGGCCTTGCCTGCAGCTTTAGTGGAAAAAATACTTCCAGTACCAGATACTGGCAAAGACGTACCACCAAAAATACTACTACCTGTGCCTGTTGCAGATGTACCACCAAAGATGCCATTGCCTGTGCTTGTAGCTGCTGATGTACCACCAAATAAACCAGTGCCCGTGCTTGTAGTTGCAGATGTACCACCAAAGATACCATTGCTTGTGCTTGTAATTGCAGATGTACCACCGAAGATACCATTGCTTGTGCTTGTCACTGGGGAAAATGTGCTGCTGAAAAAGCCACTTCCAGAGTTCGTAATAGTGGAAGATATACCACTGGAACTGCTATTTCCAGAGCTTGCGACTTCAGCTGTTGTACCAGCAGAGCTGCTTGCAGCACTTGTACTACCAAAAATACTACTTCCAGAGCCAGTAAAAGCAGATGTACTACCAAAAGGAAAGATACCTACATTGCCAAGTTTTGTATCCTGTGTCTTAGATTCAGTTGCTTCCCCTGAAGTTGCTGAAAATGTTGAAACTGAAGTTGATGGGTCCCCAGAGGATGAAAACTTGAAAACAGGTGCACCTGTAAAGGAAGGGATTGAAGCCTCCACAGAGGGGCTGCTGGTAAAGCTGATGCTGGCATTCGCAGTTGTACTTGCAGAGGTGATGGTAGCAGCAGAAGTGTCATTTTTGGTGGCAGTTGCACTGGAGGAACTTTGACAATTACTCGGGACTAGGGAAGGCGCTGGAGAAGAGAACGAAAAAGGACTAGAAGCGCATGACCCACTATTAAAGGTAGAACCATCTGCTGCGGATGCACCAAACTTGAACTCACTTCCAGCTGATATTGAAGTTGATACAGAAGAGGTGATTGCAGTTTCAGGTGTCCTACATAAGATGCTATTCAGATTGCTCTCCTTATCAGTTTTATCTGACAAATAATTGGTTGTACCAGGAGCAGTAGTAGCGCAGCTGAAAGAAAGAAAGAAAGGGGGATTGTTAGCAATATTGGCAGTTTTATCTGACAAATAGTAAGGCAACAAAGCATTTAAATAAGGCTCCAGAGGAAGAAAGAAAGAAAGAAGGAGAAAAAAAGATATACTGATCAATCACTGTATAGCCTTGTTTTCTTGCTTTATTCATTTTGGGTGATTTGTTAGCAAAGTGAAAGGGGGGAACGAACAAAAGCTAACTCTTCAACAACCAGCACAGATTATAGCAGACAAAAAACAAAAGATCCAAGCAAGAAAATCAACTGCCGTTTTAGTTCTAACTAGAACTTAATCTATTACTAGCATTTGGAAAGCCTTTACTAATATAATTACCAATAATTTCAAATTTTGTCAATGTTTGGTACCCAAATTATTATCAAATTCTCAATTGGGTAGCTGAGGTTAAAACATCAGCATTAGAGTATCTGGTATTTGCTTCCATCCATTGATTCACACATTAGAAAGTAACAGTTAGTTAAATGGCTAACATACACCAAATAAGGTCATGACAAATCATTTGTTATTTGTTTGCAGCACATCACTTATCTGACTGACGTTCTAGTCTTGGAAGCAAATAGATGGACACCAACTTCCAAGTACGAAATTGTGAATTTTTAAACATTCAGTGCTAAGTTGAAATTTTGATTACACTTCTGTCACTAATTAATTATTATCAAATGGACACCGCCCCCCTTAAAAAAAACTAACTAAACTTGAAATCTACCATCCTGGAAGTCAGCTATGTAATGGATTCTAATGATCTGAGGGAAACTATCACCAGCAATATAAGAATTATGATAACAAGCTTTAATCAATTTATGAAGAAAGATTTCCCTGTTCTTTTTGCTACCTCACTCATTTAAGAGTTTAAAGGTAAAAGAAAGTAACCTGGTGGGTTCAAATGTAAGAGAAAGTTCAGCACAGGAAATCAACAGTAAAAACAACTTTGAAGGGTAAAAAAATGGTTATATCAGGAGGATTTACAGAATTTAGTAGCAAACTGAAGGAAATCATTTAATGCTCACTACATTTAAATCAGGAGGATTTGTCATAAGGGAGATGGAGGATCTCCAAATTTTAATAACGAGCTCGATAAAATCAGTTCAGGTTAACTACATCTTAGGCAGGATTCACAGAATTTAATAGACATGTTATAAGGGAGATGGCAAGGGTTGGATCTATCTCCAAATTCTCTCCCATCATCATAGAACTCCTGACCAGATATCCTTTTACACCCTGCCAATTAACTAACTACTAGCCTACTCCATTCAACCAGATATTAGTGACCCTATGCACAAGGGTTAGATTCACCTCCAAAATCCCCAACCCCTTCCATCCTTTTATAAGAACTAAACAGAGTAGGGTATACCTTTTAAACCTTTTACTTCCTTTCAATCTATTAATCACTAGTTACAACATTTAACCCACTAGTAGTAATTCTACAAATAAGGCCTGCACTGGAGGTATAGACAAGAAAGAAAGGAGAACAGAAGACAAAATTAAACAACCTTCCAAGCAAGAGAGGTTGAATAGTGAATATACCAACCTGCTTAAGTTCTCTGGTTTTTGGTCTGAACTTGTGGCAAGCTTAACACCTGAAGATCCAGTAACTGATGAAACCTCACCAACATTTGTAGAGGCAAAGCCAAATGAAGTAACAGCACCATTTGATTGCTTTGCTTCCACAACTTTCTCCCCAATGCTAAGCATATGAGGAGCATTTGACTGTGAAGGGACAACGTCTCTATCGGCTATGGGAGTTGACGAAGATACAAAAAATGGAGACTGCAGAGATGAAATCGCCACCTCTACAACTGGAGAAGTAATACCAGCATTCTTTTCAACACCTGTGGGTCCATCAGATGTTTTCAAATCAGGTTTTTGATTGAATGCAGCACTTGAATCGGGTATAACTTCAGGACTAGAAGCCTTCTCTATCATAGCTTCTGGAGCTGCACTCTTACTCTCCGTGACACAATTATCCAACCTCCCTCTCCCTTCAGCAGGTGTGACTCCATTAGGATAGTCATCATCATCCAGATCTAGATAATCCTGGTACAGAAAACATGAAGTTAAAAATGGACAGTATAGAGGCAAAAGTGAAGCTTATGGATATCCCTCAATCCAAAAGTAAGCCTTTGATAGAGCCTCGTCTTCTGGAAACAATAGCACTTGATCAGCAAAAGAACCGTGAGGAATTTTGATCATTAACAGATTTATTTGATCATTAAATAATTTTGACATGAGATATGCCCGATTACCAATTAACACATACCTCATGTGCACTCATCTGAAAAGCCCAACTCTTTTGTTGAGGTTGCGGTACAATAGACTTGATCACACTGGAATCAGAAGCTTTAACACTAGGCATGTTATTATCCTTCATCAAACTATTACTATCTGCACCATTTACTGCAGGAACCGCCTTGTCAGGAAGAGCAATCATCATTGTTGAGCCATTTTCCTTAGCCTTATCATGCTTTCCTGACATAGACTCACAAACACCAGGCAGTGCAGCGCAAGAACCACTCAACTTGCCAGTATCTTGCATGTTCTCGAGAAATTTTGAAGAATCTACATTCTCAATGCTTTTAAGAGCCTGCCCACGTAGCATAGATGGTGACAACTTAGTTGGTGATTTTTCCCTTGGGGATACCAACATGTCCAATTGCTGTAAAATTTTTGAAGCTGTCTGACTGGACTTGGATGGAACAGTGGTAACACTAGTGCCAGGAGAGCTGTTATCCCCATTCTCAGCCAGAGTATCTAGAGCAGCTGAACTATTGCCAGCTATGTGAGCAGATGGGCCAACAGAAGTAGGTAAGCTTAAGTTTCTTGAAGAAAGAAGGTTGGACTTTTGACGAATCCGCCGAATAGGGCCAACTGATCCTATATCATTGTCTACTACTGAACTCCTGCACTTTAAAACCTGCTAAGAAAAGAAAAATATCCACTGAATGATACTCTCTAGACAGAGAGAGGAAAAAACACCCTCAAAGGGAGAAATACAAAGATCCTGAATAAATACCCCTTGTGTAGAGCCAGAAATTCTCTTTTGCTCCCAAGCACTCTGAGATGATGATGAAGGTCCACCAAAAGCATCACTTGCAGTGCCAGAACTCTAAAAGAATAAGCCCAAAACTCAGATTAGACAAATGACAAACAAGCAATTACAGAAGAGGAAAGATAGCAAAGCATTACAACCTTGAGGAGAGTTGATGAGTTAACCCTGGAATAAGGTGTCCGTGCCATGCTGTATATGGCAGACCTGCCCCTTAATCTTGGGGTCACAAAACTGTTTCCAAGATTACTAACATGACCCGAAGATCTTGGCACAAGTGACATTGTGGAAGACATAGAAGGGAAATTTTTATTGCTTGGACAAGTTAAATCTCCCCTAGGCACTTGATTTTGTAGTACAAGCCTTGATACAGATACTTTTGGCGTCCTACTACCCATGTAAGCTTTTGCAAGCTCAGCAGGTGAAGCAACAACATCATCAATGACCTGCAGAACCATAAAAGTGTTTTTCTTCTTTTTCAATCTATGAAATTAAAATTATACAGACAAGTGAAAATCATTTGAAGGAATGTTATGTAGAAAACAGAGTAATTCTCTGTATTTTCTATATTTTATTAACTAAAGAACTGAATTTAAATAGAGAAAAGAGTCATAACCTAATTAGGAAAATAATTCCCTTATTCTAATAAACTACTAAAAGATAAGATAAAATAATCCTAGAATATCTCAAATGATTTATTCTAAGATTTATCTACCTAAATCAGATTTATCTATCTGTAGAAAACATTTAATATATTTCTATAATTCCTACATGTTAGCCCAAAAGCAAATTGAAGGAAAGAAAGCTTTTCCTTACAGTTGAGCTGACAACAGGTGTTGAAATAAGATGGTTCTCAGTCACATGTTCTCTAACTGGTGTCTTTGGAAATTCTTCTTTCTTGTCATGAGATACCACTGAGGTCAATTCAGGCCTCTTTTCTTCATTTCCACCAGGAATATCAGCACTTCTTGAGCATAGTAACCTCGTCAAATGATCAATTTCAGATCTGAAAAAAAAAATAATAATAATGATAATAATAATATTCATCATCTATAGCATCAAGAAAATTCCTGTTAAAAGAAATACTGCTCAAGTAGAAAGAAACATGCTAACCACCCAAAAAAGGGCCACCAAAGTTTATTCCCATCCAAGCTGAACAATGAAAAAAAATCAAAAAGTATTACAAACTCATGTTCAGATTGGAAAATGGATTGCCAGAAAATCAACAATAAAGTTCGCAAAAATAATTAGAATTTGCAAAACAAACTGATTCTATCCGATTCATACTCTGAGCCCTTTTCATCTGGTTGATGGAAACTAAAAGAAATAGAAATTCCAGAAGCCAAAGCATAGGAAATTATCACAAATGACAAAAATTGGCAAAGTTCTCGCAAAGGGAAGTAGTACAATTAACCATGCATTTCAATTTGACATCAATAAGATAGAATTTATGACCATCTTGCCTGGTAAATGTCTTCTGCTTTAAAATTTTCTCAAGTTCAGCAACTCCACTTTCTTCAGCATGATTAACAGGATTCTCACATCCTATGATGGCTCCTTGCACAACAGAAGGAACCTAAGAGGAAGAGGTACATTAAACAACAAAGCATACAAGTTGGGTTAATCAATGATAACAACATAAAGGGGAAATTTTATAAATAAATACATAAGAAAATATCATAAATAAAGGGACAAACACAAAACTTGAAAGTTACTTCCACAATTCACAATGAATAAAGGGTACATGAGAAGTTAGGACAGAGCCTGTCCCTAACATTTATTGCATTTGAGCTAATTTTCTATTGCTCTAAATAGAAGATAGCATACCAAGAAATAGACGTGTCCAGTTTCAGATAAATATAAGTGCACTATGTTTCAATTAAAGCTCATTAAATCTAATAAAGGCTTTCGTGAATATAGAAGAAAATGTTAGAAAATTGAGAAAATAGGTTTGTTTCAAATAAAAGTAGATTAGAACTTTTTATAAAAAAAAAAATACAATGATACATAATTAGAGTTTTTCTTACTTCAAAACCAAACAAGTGACAGGCAAACGATCATGTACAAGTTCAGTTAAAATTTAGTTTATTAATCATTAAATTCACTCCAAGTTTCACTTTATAATTTTACGTACCTCCCTCGTATCTTTCTTATTTAGTTCAGTTTTCCTCTATTTTATTTATTTTATTGTTTATATTTTGATTTTATGCACATCAAACATTCTTACTTTGTACTACTTAGAAAGTTCCAATAAATAATATGTTCACCTTTTCATCCTAATAAGAAGTTATTAGATATACTAAAAGGATTTTCAATAAATTAAAAAAGGTAATAAAAATGTTACAAGAAAACTGAAAGGAATACTGTAAATTGAAATGTTTTAGGATAATTATTTTGTCCACTCCCAGTGGAATAAGAAAAGAATCGCAAGCGGAGTTAGGTTCCTAACATGTGTCCTTACAATATATTAAAAACTAACAATAACAAAAAAAGAAACATTTCATTCTTAACCCCACTTGTGGAGTTTTCTTTATTCCCCTGGCAGTGGACAGAATACTAATCCAATATTTTAAGCCAAAACAAGCTAACAGGAGCAAAACAGCAACTAGGCTTAAATAATACATAATTTAGAAGTTGCTTCTGGTTGATTCTCCCTTGGTTCCTGATTAGTCCCTGATTACATATCACAAAGAAAGAAAAAGAACAAAAACAAATTCATCGTAATTTAAACTTCAAATGTGCCTAACTTAAAAAATTCATACAGAAGCAGAGTGTAATCACCAATTAAAATACACTCATGGCATCCTGTATCCTGAGCATTAATTTGAAGAACAAATTCAAGTAAAACATTATACATGCTTAAGCATATTACACACATTCCTGTCAATTATTCAATAACTATGTTCATTTACACATTCTTTTCAGACACCGCTTCAAACTAAAAGCATATTAGATGTAAATGAGGATTAACTTTTAAGTCGTATATCGACTAACAAGAAACATTATATACAATAACGAAAACCTAATATTTATTAAAATTATAAAAAGAATTATTATTCATATGAAACTATTTCTTATACTTACGATTCTAAATCGAATAAGTAAAACCCTAACTCCCATAAAGCTTCCTCTCGAAAACAAGAAATTTTCAGAACCAAAATTTGACAAGCTAACACTCGTAGACCCAATATTTAAAGCAGCCTAAACGAATCCATTTCCGCCAAAAATAAGTGATTACTCTCTGTATTTTTTTCTGGAGGAAGTTTCTCCCCGTATTTTAATTTCATTAACAATAAAATAGAACCAAGGAGAAAACTCACCAGATTCCAGCGCTTGTGGTGTCTGAGGCGGCGGAGGAGGGAGGCGTTTCGTAAAGACGCAGGCGAAGAGCCTATGGGCACTAGAAGTAATAAGTCTCCGCGCTGGATCCACCAATCTCGATAACCAGCCATTTCTTTCGCCGGTACCGCTGGATCCACTAGTTGTTGAAGTCATCATGCTGGACCGATCCTCCCAAAAACTATACACTTCTTCTGTTTCATTTGCTCTATCAAATTTATGTCATCGGGAATGTTGAATGTTTCGTTTACAGGGAGCAGTCTATTGTTGGGAAGCCGACGCTTCCCTTCAACCTTTACCCTTCTTTCTGAGTACTCCGGGCTTATTGTTAATTGCTCCATTGTAAACCCTGCTTCACCATTAATTTTAATGCATAATCACATCATTATTCATTACCCAATCTTTAGTTTAAAACTAAATTTTAATATTATGAAACAAAATTATGAGTGAATTTATAAAATTAATACAAATTTCAAATAAAGATGACTACTAATGCTACTTATGATTATTGTAATTATTATTATTATTAATTTTAAGGGTAAATTATCAAAATAGTCATTTTATTTGTCTCAGGTTACATATTAGTCACTTATGTTTGAAATGTTATGTTTTAGTCACTTACGTTATTATTTTGTAACATTTTAGTCATTAAGCGTTAATTGTCGCCAACAGTGTAACGTTAAATTAACATGACATGTTAAATCATCATTGTCGAAACCATTTTTCTGTTGGAAAATGGGCCGACTTTAAAAGAAAAAGCAGTCGCCACCAATCTTTTTGAAGTGTGATTGGGCCGCTTATAAAACATTTTGGTCTACTAATTTTAAGAAAAGCGGGCTCGAGTTGATTCACATTTGAGGAAGGAGTAGCACCTCGCAACGCCCAAAATTGGTACCGTGTTGATTGATTAATGTCCTTAGTATCGAAAATTAAAAAATGTTTTACAGTAGGGAAAAAATGTTTGGTTGACTAGTATTGGACATCAAAACTCTCTCGCTTTGAAAGCGTAAATATCACGCCCAAAGACGATAGGATATGATGCTTCAAACTCTCGATACCAAGATCATTTTATGATTTCCAGAATACATGAAGTGCGATTTGAAAAAGGGGTATTTCACTACTTGGCTAAACTAAAAACCGAAACCCAGCACGATTGGGTACGATTCCTTGGATTTCCAATCATGAAATATTGCCCTTATTTGAGAAATACAGAAAAAAATCGGTGAAGGATATCTAGTTGTTTAGATGAACAGAAAATCGAGACCCAGCACGATTGGGCACGAATTTCTTGAACTTCCAAACACGAAACATTGCCTTATTTTCAAAAATATGATCAAGATCTTTAAAGGACATTTAGCGATCTGGACGAACGAAAAGTCGAAGCCCAGCACGATTGGGCACGATTTCCCGAACTTCCAAACACACAAAATTACCTTTATGAAACATGATCAAAATCTTTAAAGGATATTTAGTGATCTAGATGAACGAAAAATCGAAACCCAGCACGATTGGGCACGATTTCTCAGACTTCTAAATACGAAATATTACCTTCACAAAGCCCATTTTATGAATTTTAAAAACAATGGCAAAAACCTTGAAATATGAACACGATGATAATAAGGGGAATAGTATATGCAAAAAGCGAGCAAACAATAATATTATGGTGAAGAAAGATATGTGATAAATAAGACGGCTAGTAATGATACTACTACTAATGCAACTAATAAATATAGTAAAAATAAATAAATACAAAAATGTAAACGCGATAATAAGATAGTAACAACAATAAGTAAAAAAACAATGAGAGAATAATAGTCATATCGAATAATAATATTAAAAAACAAAAATAAAAGTAATATTAATGATAACTATAATAATAATTAAAGTAATACTAAAGAACCATAAAACAATAATATATGACTAAAAGAATCAAAGCAAACAAGAGTATGTACATAATAATAATAATAATAATACTAATAATAATAATAATAATAATAATAATAATAATAATGATAATAATAATAATAATAATAATAAAATAAGAAAATAAGAAAAGAAGAAAACAATAGTTGTTAATAAAATAGTACAAAAAAATACTTGATAACAATAAAATAATAAATATAATCGAAAAAAAATTTAAAGTAAACAAGGATATATATACATATATATTGATGAAAAAATTAATTTAATGATAAAATAACCAAATAACTAAAAAGGACTAAATTGGGTTAAAAATCGAATATCCTGGGTCGATTTTAAAACAAATAATGATAAGGAGTAAATTGTAATGCTGCAGCGTAACTTAGGGGACCGAAGGGCAATAAACCCCAACTCAGAAACGCAATACTAACAGAGGACCTAATTGAACTCAAAAGAAATTTTTGGGTCAAATCGGAAGGAAAAAACTTGATTTTAAAACCAAGAAAAGCGGAGGGCTAAACGCGCAATTAGCCCCTCCAAAGCAAAACACGCGGATCCTATCCTCAGTGCGGGTGGTCATGGGTCGAGGCCCAAACGGCGTCGTTTGGCCTCGACCGATGCCCAAAACGGCTGCTTAGTAACACTATAAAAGCAAGATTTTTTGAAAATCCTCATTTTGCTCAATGAGAAGATAGGGAAAAAAAGAAAAAAGGCTCTCTCTCCAATTTCAAATCGTCTCTACGACTCGACGCCGATCGTCAAATCCCACCTGTAGAAAAATCAAAAGGTAATTTTTTTTAAAAACCTTTATATGTTTTCTTTTAAAACAAAAAACCCAAAAACAGATTTCGAAAAGAAAAATAAAAAGAAAAAAAAATAAATAAAACAGAAACGAAATAAAAATGAAACCTTTGCTTTTCTTTTTGTATTTCTCAGAACTTTTGCTGTTACAAATGTTTTTTCCTCTTCTTCTCTAAAAAAAACCCTAATCCTCCCCTTATTTCTTTTCTATTCGGCTTTTTATAGTTTTTTAGGGAAAACCGAAACTAGATCTCCTAGTTCCTTCCGTGTTGTTGCTTTTCCTTTTCTTTTGCGGGGGCACGCTGGTAAGGCGCATAACCTCGGAGGGAGACGTGCGGCGTGAGGGCGTGGCCTTCTTGGCGAGACGTCTTGCGAGGGCACTCCCGATTCATCTTTCCTTTTCTTTTTTTTTTTTAGGGTTTTGGGTCACATTTTTTGGCTAGGGTTTGCTTGGTATTGGGTCTGGGCCTGTTTTTTGTTTTATTGGGCCCGGGCAAGCAATTGGGTCTTCTAATGCCCTCTTTGCTCGTTGTCGTAACGAGAATAGAGCAAAGACTTTAAAAGGACCAATTTTGCCCGGACTTACCGAGTCTCTGTGCTTCTTGATGCCTTCTTTTTCCAGGTAGCCTTATTCCACCCACTGCATTCCAAAGGTATGGAAATTTCGTTTTGATCCGCTCCACTCCCTTGCGGTGGAGATAGGATCTACCATCTTTAGTCTGCTCCACTCCCGCTTTCGGTGGAGATAAGACTTCAATCTTCGATCCGCTCCACTCCGCCAAGTGGAGATAAGATCTCTTCGCTTCAATCCGCCCACTCCTTTCGGTGGGGATAGGATCTACTATCTTTTAGCTCGCTTCCTCCTTCTCGGTGAAGATAAGGTGGAATCTTCGATCCGCTCTACTCTCGCCGATGGAGATAAGATCTGCTGCTTCGATCCGCTCTACTCCCGCCAAGAGATAAGATCTGTGGTCTTCAATCCGCTCCACTCCCTGCCGGTGGAGATAGGATCTACTATCTTTAGCCTGTTTACCCTGCCGGTGAAGATAAGGTGAATCTTCGATCCGCTTACTCACCTCGCCAAGAGATAAGATCTGCTGCTTCAATCCGCTCCACTCCTGCCAGGTGGAGATAGGATCTACTATTTTAATCTGCTCCACTCTCCTCGCTGGAGATAAGACTTGTATCTTCGATCTGCTCCACTCGCCGGTGGAGATAAGATCTACTGCTTCGATCTGCTCTACTCCCTCGCCAGAGAGATAAGATCTATGGTCTTCAATCCGCTCCACTCCTTTCGGTGGAGATAGGATCTATTATCTTTAGCTCGCTTCACCCTCGCCGGTGAAGATAAGGTCGAATCTTCGATCCGCTTACTCGCCAAGAGAGATAAGATCTGCTTTGCTTCAATCCGCTCCACTCCTTTCGGTGGAGATAGGATTTGTCTTTTGATCTCGCTTACTCCTTTCCAGTAGAGATAAGATCTGTTGTCTTCAATCCGCTCCACTCCTCGCCGGTGGAGATAGGATCTACTATCTTTAACTCGCCCACCTCGCCAAAGGAGATAAGGCTTCAATCTTCGATCTGCTCTACTCCTCGCCAAGAGATAAGATCTCGTTATCTTCAATCCGTTCCACTCGCCGGTGGAGATAGAATCTACTATCTTTAGCTCGCTTCCTCCTCGCCGGTGAAGATAAGGCTAGAATCTTCGATCCGCTCTACTCTCGCCAGAGAGATAAGATCTATTATCTTCAATCCGCTCCACTCCTGCTTTCGGTGGAGATAGGATCTACTATCTTTAGCTTTCTTCACTCCCCGCCGGTGAAGATAAGGTGGAATCTTCGATCCGCTCTACTCTCGCCAAGAGAGATAAGATCTATGGTCTTCAATCCGCTCCACTCGCCGGTGGAGATAGGATCTACTATCTTTAGCCCGCTTCACTCGCCTCGGTGAAGATAAGGTCGAATCTTCGATCCGCTTACTCTCGCCGAGAGAGATAAGATCTATGGTCTTCAATCCGCCCACTCTGCCAGTGGAGATAGGATCTACTATCTTTAGCCCGCTTCACCTCGCCAGGTGAAGATAAGGTCGAATCTTCGATCCGCTCTACTACCCTCGCCAAGAAAGATAAGATCTATGATCTTCAATCCGCTCCACTCGCCGGTGGAGATAGGATCTACTATCTTTAGCTCGCTTCACTCCCTTTCGGTGAAGATAAGGTCGAATCTTCGATCCGCTCTACTCCTCGCCAAGAGATAAGATCTGCTATCTTTAGCCTCGCTCCACTCTCGATCGGTGGAGATAAGGCTTCTTCGATCTGCTTACTCTCGCCAAGAGAGATAAGATCTCGCTATCTTCAATCCGCTCCACTCCTCGCCAATGGAGATAGGATCTACTATCTTTAGCTTTCTTCACTCCCTTTCGGTGAAGATAAGGCTTCTTCGATCGCTTCTACTCCCGCCAAGAGAGATAAGATCATTATCTTCAATCCGCTCCACTCTCCTTTCGGTGGAGATAGGATCTACTATCTCAGCCGCTCCACTCGATCGGTGGAGATAAGGCTTCTTCGATCTCGCTCTACTCTCGCCAAGTAGAGATAAGATCTGCTATCTTCTCAGAACTCCCATTAACCTTGCTACATTGTCCTCCGAGGAACCCACCGTAGAAGTGATTTCATGGGTCTATGCATATGTCAAATGATTAGGATGTCATGAAAGATGTTCCTAACCATATGTATCATGAATGTTATGAATGGATGCAAAATGTCATGAGAATAATCCATTTTAACATTTGGGCTATTATTGCTCACGCTTATTGAGGTGACCCCGACGATGTCTTCTCTTCATTGATACTTCTAACAACTAATCAAGATGCCACACCGCTTAAACCTTTATCTCAAGTCTCCGAGCCCTTTTAAGCACAGTTAGTTCTAAAAATTGTCCTGCTTTGATTCTTGTATTTTTAGAAGCTTTCGAGTAGTGCATAAAACTTCTTTTGTGAAAGTATTATTAGTTCAGTAATCATTATCTCAAAGGGAAAATGCTTGAAACAAGACTATAGAAATGAATAAAACTGAAATTTATTTGGGATAAAAACTCGTGAAAATGGGTTGAACAAGGAAAACAAATTCCATTAGGGTGCAATATGAATAAGAATGGTATTGATGCCCCGGATATCGCAATCGAGCTTTTACAGATGTATTTGAAGACCACTCGAGTTCAACATGTGTCTTAGAAGATCCACAGTACTTTGTAGATGCCCCAAGACGTAACATATCTCCTCATTGTTAATTCAAGTATAGCGAAATTACTGTATGCCCCCTCACGAGTTGATCATACTTTGAGCCGCCCTTTTTTGGGTTTTCAACTCAAAGCCCCTTTGGTCTCAAAGCGCCCTTTGCGGGTTTTCACTTTGGCCTCTCCGTTTTTTTTTTGGCGCAAGATGCCCTTTGTGGGTTTTCATTTTGGTCCACTTTCAAGCAAAGTACTTCTTGACTGAGTCTGCGTTAATCGGATTTGGCAGACTTTTGCCGTCCATCTCGGCTAGTATCAAGGCTCCTCCGAAAAGGCCTTCTTTACAACGTAGGTCCTTCCCAATTAGGCATCCACTTTCCCAAGTCCTTTTGCATAGGAGAATTGCTTTAACACCAAGTCTCCTCATGGAATACTCTAGGCGGACTTTCTTATTGTAAGCTCGCATCATCCGCTTCGGTACAATTGACCATGGCGAATAGCTCTTAGCCTCTTTTCTTCAATTAGATTCACCGATCATATCGAGATTGAATCCATTCTCGCTTCATTCAACTTTAGCTCGACAAAACCCGAGTGAAGGGATCTCCACTTCAATAGGCAAAACTGCTTCCATCCCATAAACCAACGAGAAAGGAGTTGCCCGGTAGAGGTTCTAACCGATGTTCGATAGCATAGAGGCAAGCGGTAACTTCTCATGCCAGTCCTTGTAGGTCTCAACCATTTTCCCCACAATTTTCTTGATATTTTTATTAGCCGCCTCAACTGCTCCATTCATCTTCGAGCGATATGGCGACGAGTTATGGTACTTAATGTTGAACTGACTGCAGACTTCTGCTATTGCTTTATTGTTCAAGTTTAGTGCATTGTCAGACACGATCCTTTCTGGCATACCGTAGCGACAAATGATCTCTTTCTTCAAAAACTTGCTAACTGCCGTCTTCGTGATATTAGCATATGAAGCTGCCTCTACCCATTTGGTGAAGTAATCAATGACCACGAAGATGAAGCGATGTCCATTAGTAGCTTTCGGTGAGATTGGCCCAATGACATCCATGCCCCACATTGAGAAAGGCCATGGAGAAGTCATAACATGAAGAGGTGAAGGAGGCACATGGATCTTGTCTCCATAAACCTGACACTTATGGCACTTCTTGGCATAACGGATGCAGTCTCCTTCCATCATGGACCAGTAATACCCAAATCTCATGATTTGCCTAGCCATCGTAAACCCATTGGCATGTGTTCCACAGACACCCTCATGGACTTCTTCCAAGATTTTCCTAGCTTCAACAGTATCCACACATCTGAGTAACACTTGATCCCTCCTCTTTTTATACAGGATCTCTCCATCTAGGACATAATCGCTGGCAAGTCTTCTCAATGTCTTCTTATCATTTTCAGTCGCTTGATCGGGATATTCACGACTCTTCACATATTGCAAAATATCATAGTACCAAGGATGATCATTTCTCTCTTCCTCTTCGTCAATATTGAAACAATGAGTGAGCCCATAAATACTCATTTGGATAGGCTTCATACCCTCCCGCCATTCACTTTGATCATAGAAGCTAGAGTGGCCAAAGCATCACCATCCGGTTTTCATCCCATGGAGGTAGAAGAATGTAATATCATCAAACTCCTCAATTAGTTTCAAGACTAACTTTCGATAGCTGATCAGTTTGGGATCTCTTGTTTCCCATTCTCCTTTGAGCTGATATATGACAAGAGCAGAGTCTCCGTATACCTCTAGCACCTTAACTTTGTGGTCTATGGTCGCTTTCGGACCCCATGATACACGCTCAGATTCTCATCATGTTGTTTGTGCAATCAAGTCCAACTTGCAAGTGAATGGATAGTGTTCTCCGTTTGGGGATACCAGAACTGCCCCAATTCCATTACCAACGGCATTTGATGCTCCGTCAAAGCTCATCTTCCAAGGACGGTCTTCTAAGATATCTTCTTCAATTGAAGCTACAAACATCAGATCTTCATTAGGAAAATCGAAATTAAGGGCTCATAATCATCTAGCGCCCTCTCGGCTAAGAAATCGCTATTGCACTCCCTTCACCGCTTTCGGTTCACATAGACAATGTCGAACTCGAGAGAGCAAAATTTGCCATCGGGCCATTCTTCCATTTAGGGCCATCGACTCCATCATGTACTTCGAGGGTCCAATTTTGAGATTAACCAAGTCGTGTGGTACAACATGTATCGCCTCAACCTCCGAGTTGTCCGCACCAATGCACAACACAATTTCTCAATTGGCAGTATCTCATTTCACACTCGGTGAATTTCTTATCGAGGTAATATATCGCCTTTCTTTCCTCCCTGCCTCATCGTGTTGGCCTAGCACACATCCCATTGAGTTATCGAACAACGCCGATACAAAATCAAGGGTCTATCAGATCGGAGGCATTAACACCGGGTGTTGGACAAATATTGTTTAATCTTGTCAAACGCCTCCGCATTCATCATCCCAAATGCCCGGATTGTGCTTAAGAAGACGGAATATTGGATCACATTTCTCGACCAATTGTGAAATAAACCGAGCAATGTAATTCAATCTCCTAGAAAACCTCGGACTTCCTTCCGAAAGTGCTTGTGGCGGAGACAATTTTGTACGGCCTTGACTTTATCCGGATCTATTTCGATTCCTTTTGACCGACCACGAAACCCAATAGCTTCCTAATCGAGCCCGAAGGTACATTTGGTCGGATTGAGCTTCAAATGAAATTTCCTCAATCTCGAGAATGACTTCCTCAATACTTGCACATGTTCCCTTCCGCTCGAGACTTTGCGATCATGTCGTCGACGTAGACCTCAATCTCCTTATGCATCATGTCATGGAACAAGGTCACCATAGCCCTTTGGTATGTTGCTCCGCGTTCTTTAACCCAAATGGCATCACTTGGTAACAAAAGGTTCCCCATAAGGTTATGAAGGTAGTCTTCACCATGTCTTCGAGGATGCATCTTTATTTGATTGTATCCCGAGAAACCGTCCATGAAGGAGAAAATGAAAATCCCGCCGTGTTATCCACCAAAGTGTCAATGTGAGGTAGTGGAAGTTGTCTTTCTGGTGGCCTTATTTAGGTCCCTCGTAATCGACACACATTCTGACTTTTCCATCCTTTTGGGGACAGGAACCACGTTGGCTACCCATTCGAGTAATTTACTACTCGTAAGAACCCAAGATCAAATTGCTTCTAACTTCTTCCCTTATCTTTATCGTGACATCGGGTCTCATCCTTCAAGTTTCTGTTGGACCGGCTTGCATTCTCTTTTTATGGGGATACGGTGTACCGCAATGTCAGCATTCAACCCTGGCATGTCTTGGTACGACCACGCGAAGACATCTTTGAACTCCAGCAGAAGTCTAATGAGGTCCTGCCTTGTTTCATGGGTTATGCAGGTACCGATTTTCACTTATTTCCCATCCTCTAGAAACACATTTTCAATTATCTCTTCATGAGGTAGAATCGACTTCTCCTCCCGCTCTACCATCCTTAACAAATCCGGATAAATCATAATCTTCGACATCTGTAGAAGTCCCGAGATCCTCTCGGGCACGTGTCTCGCTCATAAGGGAATTACGAGTTCATAGCGGCGTCACTCATGACGTCGATATCCGGGGACCTATGGTAGGTATAAAAGAATATTCAATGAAAATGAATTTAAGGACGACTTATTTATGCGTTATGATTATAAATGGAGTAGAACGAAGTAAAAGAATTATTGCACTAAATGGAAAGAAAAATGCACTTCTTATTGAAAATAATGATGCGTGAACATGCCTATTTCACAAAAATTCTTATTGTTCCTAGGCTTGAAACAATAAGTGTGTTTTAAACATTACTGCTTTTATTCCTAAAACTACGTGAATTTCTTCCGCAGTCCAGTTGTCCAGAACACTTCCAAGCTTGTAAGGGCGAATACCCGCCAAGTTTCCTCTCCTCGAACTTTCTTCAGACACAGCGTTGATGTTCAAACTTCGCATCATGTCTTCAGCTGTTTCGTCATTCATGACCTCCTGTCCTGAATGAATAATCCCTCCTGACACGAATGAATTAGATATATGGGGAAAGGTCATTGAACCCCACTCAATTTCAAACCATTCAATCGTGCCTTCGCCTTTCACGCTTCTCTCTAGCTCCTCTTTTCTCTCATTCGTATCCGTCTATACCTAGACCAAAGCGATCCTCTTTTCAACCAACCACAGCACTGACCGGACCACGGAGATATTTTCCAAGTCCCTCCTGCATTGCTCCTTTTCCCATTGTCAATCTGTAGGCCCATCCTCGTTGCTTGAGAGAGTTTGGGCACCGGATCTTGCTTCCTTCACTTATAAAAGTCGATTTACAAATTCTAACGACCAAGGAGCACTCTATGGCCTCCGCATCATTCTCTATGTACGGTGCATCACTAGTAACGACGCGATGATATCCTCCTCTGCATTTATAGTTATCAACCGCCTCTATTACTAATTTCACTTTTGGTGCAATAGACGATGGTACACTCCTCATTGAAGTGGATCCACGGCCCCCCAATAAGCAATTATAAGAGGGCTTGATGCTCATCACAAGGAAATCTACCTCGTACGTATTTGGCCCAATTAGGAGGGGTATCTCAATCCTCCCCATTACCTCTCTCTCGGTGCCATCGAATGCTCTCACTATATTTTGGCACGTTTTCATGTGAGAGTCTTTACAGTAACTTTATCCGGTGTGAGCGAGGCAAAACATTCATCTTGAGCCATTGTCAATTAATACCCCTGGCAGTGTATACCCTTTGCATCGGGTAGTGATGTGCAAGGCCTTGGTAGATCCCCTGCCCCCCGGCGGTATTTCATCATCACTGAACGAGATGAAATTATCTGCGCTCATGTTATTTACAAGACGGTCCAGCTTATTTACTGAAATATCATCAGCAACATAAATCTGGTTCAATACTTTCATTAACGCACTACGGTGTCCTTCTGAGTTTAGCAGTAAGGTCAATACCGATGTGCGTGTCGGCTGTTTGTGTAATTGTTCCACCACACTATACTCACTGTGCTTCAGGAACTTTAAGAACTCCCCGGCCTCATCCTCTGTTACTGGTTTATTAACCAGTGGTCATGTCTTCTCGTCTCCCCTTCTCGTCATAGAGGACTCACTGGGTGGGTATCTTTGGCAATTCTTTTTCCCAAAAACTGTCATAGTACAATCGTAATTCCAAGGTACCCTCTTGTCATCTTTGTAAGGAAAAGTCATGGGTTTCTGAATTACGATCTTCGGTGCATTCTTAGGAACAGAAATTACAGGCTTTCTGATTATGACCCTCGGTGCCACCTTCACCCCGACCTCGTCGACCCCTGGCCGCGTGATAATCACACGTGGGTGATTGACTTTAAGGATCTTTTCTGCACCCTCCTTCTGTGGAACATACATCCTCTTTTTCCACCAAGTCAAAGAACTCCACTCTTTATTATCCATTAGCCCTTGTACTAGGGCTCTAAATTGCTACATTCTTTGGATTTCATGACCTTCCTTGTCATGGAACTCACAGTAGTTCCTTGTATCTGAAGACCTGCTCACATTCTCTTGCAGAACTAGTCCAACCTTCTGCATTTCTTTCCAAACCATTCTCAACGGGGTTCTGACCTCAGCAATCTCCTGTTTGAACCTCCTCCCCCTATTTTCAACTATCGCGTTTACCCCATTATCAGCATGACTGGGTAACAGATTTCCTCCACCAGGTGGGTCTTTGAAGTCTACGACCCCCGCCTTGATAAGTCGCTCGACTAGTCTCTTGAATGAAGTGCAGTTCTCTATCGAGTGACCTACTACATCCGCATGGTACTCATCTCGAAGCGTTTGTGTCATACCACTTAGGATATGGAGGTTGCGGCTTCAAGTAAAACGGGACACGACATGCGCATCGAATAAAGTCTTATACAACTCCTTATACGCCACCCAGTATAGAGTAAATTGAATCTCTCACCCTTTGTCTCGTGTTGGGCTCTTGTCTTGGTCGAACTCTTGCCCACATACTCTGACTTTCGGTTGGGTGATAGTAACGGTTTAGGATAACCCGAACTTATATTTCCTACTTCACTTTCCTTTTCTTGGTAGCAGCTCTTCTTGTGCTCTCTCCTACTCTATCTTCCCACACCGATTGCATTCTCTATCATCTCGCTGACATCACCATGTCCGCTAAACTCTTAGTCGTGCTTCCCAACATGTGGTTAATGAACGGTGCCTTGTGGTATTGATGAAGAGCATGGTCATTTCCTTTTCTAGCAATGGTGGTCGGACTGCGGGCGACCTCCCTCCATCTTTGGGCGCACTTTACGAAGCTTTCACTTGGCTTTTTCTCCATGTTTTGCAATGTGATCCTGTCAAAAGCGATATCGGTCACATGGCCGTAATGCTTGATGAAAGCTCGCCCAAATCTCTCCACGATTTGATTTGGGTACAACTCAACCGGTTGTACCACTTTGTTGCACCCCAATCGACTATCTCGAAAGCAATGAATCAACAATCGGTCATTGTTGACATATCCCGTCATTCTCGACGAACATCGTAATATGGGCCTCAAGGCACCGGTCCCGTTGTACTTTTCGAACTCGGCATCTTGAACTTTGGAGGAAGTACTAAATCGAGACTAGACTCACTTCTAGCATCCACTTCGATTGGTGATCAAGACTTTCCAATGCTCGAAACTTCTTCCAACCACTTGCATCGATCCTCGAACTCTTTTGGAAGTTCTGCTTTTACTTTCTCCCCTCTCAGCGCCTCATCGAAGTCTGGGACCATTGGTTTTACCAGATTGACCTCGGGGTTAGAGCTCGAGCCCGCGGGGAAATTTACCAGTACTGGAGCACCGGATTGGTGCTGAGGCTTGATATTGACCGACACTCTCGGTGGTTACACTTGGGAACTTGTCGGGGCCAGGCCCGGAGGGCAAGC
Source organism: Gossypium rotundifolium (assembly GCA_025506655.1). Taxonomy (NCBI): domain Eukaryota; kingdom Viridiplantae; phylum Streptophyta; class Magnoliopsida; order Malvales; family Malvaceae; genus Gossypium; species Gossypium rotundifolium. The sequence continues at coordinate 3,330,727 of CP106725.1, read as the reverse complement.
AAAATCTTCATTATCCTCCCCAGTATCGACCATAGGCCTTTTTCCATTTTCAGCCCTCCAACAACAATGTGTTAGCCGGCTCATCATGCTTCTTTGGGATTCCAAGATTTGATCCTCATATCCTGCCGGATCTTGGCTAACTGTTCTTGCATCTGAGCCTGCAGTTGGTCTTGCATCTCTTTTTGCATCTGCTCTAACTTTTCTATCCTTTGATCCATTGCTCTCGTCTTTTTCCGAGTATAATAGCGGTGTTCGGGATAACTATAGTATAACCTCTAGTTAATAGGGTTGTCTTATAATATTTATGCAAATGTAGTGATGCAGTGCCAATGCATGAAATGTAATGCAAATAAATGAATGCAAAAATAAAAGAGTCGATTCGATTCAATTTCTTTTAAAATACTCATTGAAAAGATAAAATCCTTTACATAAAAGAGTCACATATCGACCTAGCCCTTATGCCCAAAGTTTTAACTTTCTCAAGAAGTGAGGCTAGCTCTCGACCTCGATCCGACTTTGACTCATAAAATATACTTAACGCATCACCGAACTCCTAGGGTTCGTAGATGATCACCACTTCTCGATCTCGAACCACGCCTTCGCCCATAAGGTAGTCTCTTTCTCGACCGGTTCGAGATTGTTGAAGTTGTTCTTTCCTCACGGTTATCTGCCTCTAATAGTTGGATCCGGAGCTCACTGCTTTGCAAAGATTGTTTTGAGTTCCACCACCTTTCCCTTCAATTCTTCAATCTGGCTCAGGCTTGATTTCAACTTTGCCGTAGAGTTGTGACCTTGACTCAATGCCTTCTCTAATTCTGCTACTTGAGCCCTTAGCATCTTATTTTCGCTTTGGCTCTCCCCCGCCGTCTTTTTCAGGGCATCCTTTTATGCTTGAACCCCATGAAATCTCTTCTTCCACAGGTCGACTTTGGTCTTCTCTTCCTGAAGTTCTTGACGCCATTGTTCCAAGGTTTTGCCCAGCCCAGCAGTCCTCATCGATAGATGTAACTTCTTGTAATCGGTCTTCAGGCTATCCAAATCTTCTTCGGCCTTCCTTTTCCCTTTCCTTAGCTTCTCAGCCTCTGATTTCTGGATATCAATATCTAACATCAGATCCATTTTCTCCCTTCCAGCTTGTTCTATCTTTTCCCTAACTCAATTTTTACTTTCAAAGTCTTGCTTTATGATCTCCAACTCAGAAGGGACTACTTGCAGGTATTCTTTTATCGATCGAGCAGCATCCTGTGCTAGCTTGGGAATATTATCGTTCACTCTCCTGCTCCGCCATGTGCTGTATTCGAGAGTTACCATTGGATTTATAGCAACTCTTTTCATTCGATGAATCTGCTTCCATGCATCAGAAACTTCTTGAACTTTTTCTTATAATTATTCCCACTATACGAGAATTCAAACCGAGCTAACCCATGCGTTACGGTATAAACCTGTCTTGATTGGTATTGTCTTAGCACGAGCAAAGGAGCATACCCAACACTCCCTGCATCCCTAACAGAGGAACCCAATCATAACTCCCACACCGGTAGAGATTTCATCTAAACAAACCAAGGAGCTTTCCATTCCACATCTTTTCCTCGAAGATTCAAGAAGCGCGATCCAGCTCTCTTCTCGATATGTCATCCTCCTAGCGCAAGCGCCAACTCCTTTAATGGGAATAATTCGCAAAAAGACCCGACAAGAACTTCTATCTACTTTTCGGAAATGGCTATGGAACCATCCTAGCAACAGTTGTGCGCATCCCATGAATCTTCCCTCACCTGCTCTTCGGCATGAGCTCAAAGATCTAAATGTTTCGGCGAGAATTACTGGTACCGGCGTAACCCCTTTGTCAAGATGGTCGAACAAATCAATAACTGCCTCGTCTACATGCCTCAAAGCCTTGGGAAAAATCACCAAACCATAGATACTTAAGGCAAAAATATCGACTTTCCTCTTCATATCCGGGTGTGCCGTCATCAGGTCCCTCAAGCTTACCCAAGGGATGCATTTCCCTTCACCCTTTTCTTTCAATTCGTGCCATGACCCAATTCGCTCATCCCGATGATGCTCATCGCTTTTTTACAAAAGAAGGTGCATTAGCGGCTCAAGTAAATTTTGTCGACTGAGCCCTTTGATCTGCAAGCAAAGTCAGATATTCCTCCACCAGTAGGCACCAAGTCTACTTCTCCAAATGTAAAACAATATAAGCGGGATTCCAATATTGAGTCATAGCCCAAACAAGTGTTTGTCCACTCGATGTCGAGTAAGTAAGGTAGATCACCATAATTAGTGTAGAACAGGTTGCCTAGTTGATTCGTCCCAACCACCCATATATCTCTTAGTTCTTGTAGCTCATTTTGTGTCACACCGATACGAGTGAAGTCCAATAATTCGATGTGTAGCCTTCAGCTAGGCTATCTCTCTTCTCAAGTCAGGTCTTCTCGACCATATACATCTACGCATTATCCTCTACTTTATCAAGGAATCCGTCCCCATAACAAGTATTCTAACTTAGTAATTAAAACAGAATCGACGCCTTTTAAGTATGAAATAACATGCAAATATGACCAAAATAAAACAAGTTAGTACCACATAAAAGTAACCAAAGCAAGTAGAAAATGTCTAACCATTACATAGGTAGCCACTAAGGTTTAGCATGGCTCTACCTAGGTGGGCTCTAAGGTTCACTATATGTGGTTCTGTTCTAGAGAAAGAAAAAGGTACCTAAACCAACAGATTCCTCAATCCTCACCCATTATAGGCTCATATAGATCGAGTTCGGTTCGAGGAATACATTTCCTATGGCCATGCGGAGGTGAAACCTCACGGAACCATAAGTACGGATGTATCCCTAAGCGGTCCCCTAGCCCATGCGAGGTGAAAACCTCACGAAGGCATAGTTTCGCTCCCACTTAAGGGTGTGACCACAACGGTCATGCAATATGAATGCCAAAAATATTCCATGTCTCACAAACCAAAGGTATATATGACGTGACACGACTCATGCAATCGAAAATGGAAAAATTTTATTTTTGATAAAAGGACATTAATCAACCAATTTTACTATTGACTCTCTATGGGTCCCCGTGGAGTCGCCAAGTCGTCGAAACCATTTTTCTGTTGGAAAACGGCCGACTTTAAAAAGAAAACGAGTCGCCACCAATCTTTTTGAAGTGTGATTGGGCGCTTATAAAACATTTTGGTCTACGAATTTTAAGAAAAGCGGGCTCGAGTTTCTTACATTTAGAGAAGGAGTAGCACCTCGCAACGCCCAAAATTGGTACCGTGTTGATTGATTAATGTCCTTAGTATCGAAAATTAGAAAATGTTTTACAGTAGGGAAAAAATGTTTGGTTGACTCGTATTGGACATCAAAAACTCTCTCGTTTCGGAAAGCAGAAATATCACGTCCAGCACGATAGGATATGATGCTTCAAACTCTCGATACCAAGATCATTTTATGATTTCCAGAATACATTAAGTGCGATTTGAAAAAGGGGTATTTCACTACTTGGCTAAACTAAAAACCGAAACCCAGCACGATTGGGTACGATTCCTTGGATTTCCAATCATGAAATATTGCCCTTATTTGAGAAATACGGGAAAAAAATCTGTGAAGGATATCTAGTTGTTTAGATGAACAGAAAATTGAGACCCAGCACGATTGGGCACGAATTTCTTGAACTTCCAAACACGAAACATTGCCTTATTTTCAAAAATATGATCAAGATCTTTAAAGGACATTTAGCGATCTGGACGAACGAAAAGTCGAAGCCCAGCACGATTGGGCACGATTTCCCGAACTTCCAAACACACAAAATTACCTTTATGAAACATGATCAAAATCTTTAAAGGATATTTAGTGATCTAGATGAACGAAAAATCGAAACCCAGCACGATTGGGCACGATTTTTCAGACTTCTAAATACGAAATATTACCTTCGTCAAAGCCCATTTTTATGAATTTTTAAAAAAACAATGGCAAAAACCTTGAAATATGAACACGATGATAATAAGGGGGAATAATATATGCAAAAAGCGAGCAAACAATAATATTATGGTGAAGAAAGATATGTGATAAATAAGACGGCTAGTAATGATACTACTACTAATGCAACTAATAAATATAGTAAAAATAAATAAATACAAAATGTAAACGATAATAAGATAGTAACAACAATAAGTAAAAAAACAATGAGAGAATAATAGTCATATCGAATAATAATATTAAAAAACAAAAATAAAAGTAATATTAATGATAACTATAATAATAATTAAAGTAATACTAAAGAACCATAAAACAATAATATATGGCTAAAAGAATCAAAGCAAACAAGAGTATGTACATAATAATAATAATAATAATACTAATAATAATAATAATAATAATAATAATAATAATGATAATAATAATAATAATAATAATAATAAAATAAGAAAATAAGAAAAGAAGAAAACAATAGTTGTTAATAAAATAGTACAAAAAAAATACTTGATAACAATAAAATAATAAATATAATCGAAAAAAAATTTAAAGTAAACAAGGATATATATACATATATATTGATGAAAAAAATTAATTTAATGATAAAATAACCAAATAACTAAAAAGGACTAAATTGGGTTAAAAACCGAATATCTGGGGTCAATTTTAAAAACAAATAATGATAGGGAGTAAATTGTAATGCGCGCGTAACTTAGGGGGACCAGAAGGGCAATAAACCCCAACCTGTAAAACGCAGCGCTTAACAGAGGACCTAATTGAACTCAAAAGAAATTTTTGGGGTCAAATCGGAAGGAAAAAAACTGATTTTAAACCAAGAAAAGTGGAGGGCTAAGCAGCAATTAGCCCTCCGAAGCAAAACACGCGGATCCTATCCTCAGTGCGGGTCGGTCATGGGTCGAGGCCCAAACGGCGTCGTTTGGCCCTCGACCTCGATGCCCAAAACAGCGCGCTTAGTAACACTATAAAGCAAGATTTTTTGAAAATCCTCATTTTGGTTCAATGGAGAAGATAGGGGAAAAAAAGAAAAAAGGCTTTCTCCCACCAAATTCGGCGACTCTCCGACGCCGATCGCCGTCCGGCCACCGAATCTGAAAAGGTAATTTTTTTTTTAAAAACCTTTATATGTTTTCTTTTAAAACAAAAAACCCAAAAATGATTCAAAAGAAAATAAAAAAAAAAAAAAAATAAAATGTAAACGAAATAAAAATGAAACCTTTGCTTTTCTTTTTGTATTTCTAACTTTTGTCATTATAAATGTTTTTCCTCTTCTTCTCTAAAAAAAACCCTAATCCTCCCCTTATTTCTTTTCTATTCGGCTTTTTATAGTTTTTAAGGGAAAACCGAAACTAGATCTCCTAGTTCCTTCCGTGTGTTGGTCGCCTTTTCTTTTTGCGGGGCAGTAGCTGGGCGCATAACTTCGGAGGGAGACGTGCGGCGTGAGGGCGTGGCCTTACTGGCGAGACGTGCGGCGCGAGGGCACTCCCCTGATTCAGTCTTTCCTTTTCCTTTTTTTTTTTTTAAGGTTTTGGGTCACATTTTTTGGCTAGGGTTTGCTTGGTATTGGGTCTGGGCCTGTTTTTTGTTTTATTGGGCCCGGGCAAGCAATTGGGTCTTACAATCATTTCAAATAAAATTTTTAGGTTAAATTTTAGCTCCAAACGAAATAAATATAGAGACCAATTGTATAATTTAACCTAAAAATTTTGTTTGAAATGATGATTTAACATGCCACGTCAACTTATCGTTACACCGTTAACGACAATTAACGACTCAATGACTAAAATGTTATAATACGTTAACGTAAGCGATGAATATGTAATATTCATATATAAGTAACTAAAATGTAACTTGAGGTAGATAAAATTGACTATTTTGATAGTTTACCCTAATTTTAGTTCATTTAAAACTTAGTTCAATAATAATTAATTGTAATATGTTTAACAAAATAGGAAATTAATTTGTCTAAATGCTAGCAAAATAATCTTCACTATATGTATAATAAATCACATTGGAAAATAATTATATCAAACAAAGGCGTTACGTCATCAGATTAATTTTCTAATAGTTTAATGCCACATCAACATTTTCATCCTAAAAAATTAAATAAAAAAATCTTAAAATACAAGATGAATTTACGATATCACATTAAACTATTAAAAAAGATAATATCTCTATTTTATACTATCATTTCTCAATTTAAAATGCTAATAAATAACTTATATGATGATGATTTCTCTAAATGCTAGAATTATTATACCTATAATAAATCATTTATGTATTAATCATTTAAAATGCCACTTTAAAATATATATATATATATGATGTTTATGATAATCCAATTAATTTAAAAAATTTAAATTGAAAAAGACAAATGTTGATTGACTATTAGTTCGATTGGTATGAGTATTGTTGTCAATGTAGAGGACATGGGCTCGAGTGTGTTGAAGCGTATTATCTTCCTATTTATGGGTTGAGGAAGGTATGGATAGTTTTAGGCATTGTGTCAAAAAGAACCTATATGATCAGAATCTATAGTACAAATATAAACTTAAAATTAGGAATATGAATAAAAACTCATGTAAAAAATAAGACATCTTCAAAATATGAGAAAAATTTTTCTTTTTTTTATTAAAAATAAGTCATGGGAATAATTAAATATTATCAAAAGGGCGAATCTAGAAATTTGGCGGGGCCACGACCCCCTAAAATGTAAAATTACTATTTAGGCCCTTAAGATTTTTTAAAAATTTTAAATTAGTAAAGGTAAAATTACACTTTGGCCCTCTAAAATTATAAAAATTTAATTTAATCCTTTAAAAATTATAAAGATATAAACTATAAAATTAAAATTTTATCCTACCCTCCTAAAAATTATTAAAACATTTCGATTATCAATTGAATTAATTTTAATTCTTAAATAAGATAAATATATTTTATCAATAATGTCAAGTCAATTAAGTTAAAATTCAATCGGTTTTAAGCAAAATGTTAAATAAATTATTTGATATTTAAAAAAATTAAGATAAAGCCTTTTAAAAAAAATAAAAAAGGAATATGAATTAGAATAATAAGAAGGCATGGAAATAAAGAGAAATGTTAAAAAGAAGCAGCAGCAGAAGAAATACCAGGAAGATAAAGAAACAAGACACTAGCTTCATTTTCGTGAACCCATTCTGATTTGGGTTTGAAAGTAAGAGGCTGAGAAGGTAACAGCTGAGGACGGGCGGCCGCTGAAATCCCAGTAGATGTTGAAGATTGAGAAGGTAACTGCTGAGGACGGGCGGCCGCTGAAATCCCAGTAGATGTTGAAGATTGAGAAGGTAGCTGCTGAGGAAGGGCGGCCGCTGAAACCCCACTAGTTGTTGAAGTCATCATGCTGGACCGATCCTGCCAAAAACTATACACTTCTTCTGTTTCATTTGCTCTATCAAATTTATGTCTAACTTTTCCTGTATGTATGAAATTGGAATTTTGGAATTGGATTGTTAACTTAAATTAAGCAATTCCTTTTTTGCTTCTCCTGCTTTTCCAACGCTTATATGTTCATATATAGGTTAGTCATGGAGGAGGTATACTTGTTAAAGAGGAAATACCCTCTCTTTGGCTTCATACATGAAGAAGGGATCAATTGCCTATTTTATACGATTTTTACTTGTTTCAGACATTCTCTCTCTCTCTTTTTACAAACAAAAAAGTTTTAATAAAAAAATTCAGCAAGTTATATTTATATATATATATATATATATAAATTGGAGATTTTATTGAATGATGGAAGAGGATTCTGGAGATAAGTCTAACCCTTGCCACCTCCCTTATAACATGTCTATTAAATTCTGTAAATCCTGACTAAGATGTAGTTAACATGAACTGATTTTATTGAGCTCCTTGTTAAAATTTGTAGATCCTTCATCTCCCTTATGACAAATCCTTCTGATTAAGATGCGGTGAACTTCAAAATGATTTCTTTGAGTTTGCTACTAAGTTCTGTAAATCCTCCTGATGGTAACCATTTTTTTACCCTTCAAAGTTGTTTCTACTGTCGATTTCATGTCAACGATGCATAAAACTCTCTTGTACTCTTCACTCTTATAGTCCATTTGATAGTAATTAGTTAGTGACAAAAGTGTAATCAAAATTCCAACTTAGCACTGAATGTTTAAAAACTCGCAATTTAGCACTTGGAAGTTGGCGTCCGTCTATTTGCTCTCAAGACTAGAACGTCAGTCAAATGAGTCATGTGTTGCTCGGAATATGAGATTTAGAGGTGATCGCTGGGTCGGGTCCAGATCAAATTTTAGGTCCGTTTTTTAGGCCCGAGCTAGGCCCAGTCCGAAATATGGGCTTAAAAATTTATCCAAGCTCGGCCCGAAAAAATTGATAAACCCGAGCCCAGCCCGGCCTATATTAATTTTTTTTAGCTTTTTTCATTAAATAAAAATTTTAAAACAAATATTAAAACAAAAAAAAAATAAAAAATATGTATTTTTTTTTATTTTTCTAAACGGGCCTCTTTTTTTGCCAAACCCATATTTTGGGCCTATAATTTTACCGAACCCTCCCATTTTCGGGCGGGCCGTCAAGCCGAGCCGAGTAGCCCAACCCATGATCACCTCTAATGAGATTATAAGATGCCTGGAATATTGATAATCCAAAGACCATAATCTCATTTTGAAAACGTAACATTATGAGTGAACCAAACACCCCCTAAATATATTGCTTAAAGAAAATAATTAAGCTAACAATATGGCCTTGTCAAGATAATAGGTGGCCTATGGGTGCCTAAGATGAGTTGGATAAATAATAATTCGTGAGAAGTAAGAACCTAACGATTTTGTTAGTCGATTCTTGACACCAAAAAAGAAGATTTATAAATAAACATAACGAAGGATCCTTATCTATTAGGTTTTTATGTGCTTTTAGTTTAATAAATCCATCATACTTGATAAATTATTAGAACGGTCAAATTAATTATTCAAGAAAATATAGAAATGTCATTTATTATCTTTATGCTAAAATGTTCTTAATATGGTTTTGTATGTCAAGCAAATGGTTAAGCAAATTTGACTTATTGATTATTTAAAGTTTAACTATTATTAAGTTGCATTATACGAATGGGTTGTAATGCAAAAGTTAACTTATATTAGTAGCTAATCTAAATGGTTGATAGTCCATGAGTCAAACTAAGCAAATAATTCATGTTAGGACTATTATGTTATTTATAAGTTCAATTTGGGAGATAACTTGTCTCGGCTGTCGGAGCTGGATGACTTAGAAATAAAGATATAAATATGTTTGCTTGGACCGATAACACATTAGACAAGACCCAAGTTGAATTAATCCTAAAACCATTTATGAATTAACTTACTTGTGACGGTCATAGTATAACTTACCTAAATCTTGAGTAAACGAATTATCATACGTGCATGACTCTCATGTATTTTGATATGTTGAAAACTTGAGCTCTCAAGGTAGAGTGGGTCAACTATTGGTATGTTGGGTACATACCTTTTGTATAATATGACTTTGATTACAATAGTGGAATTCAGGGGCGAAGCTAAAAAAAAATTTTAAGGGAGGCCGAAATTAAATTTTAATTTTTAATAACTTATATCTTCATAAATTTTAAAGAATTAAATCAAATTGAGAAGTCGCATACAAAGCGTAAGATAATTTTTATTTCGTATTTTACACAGTAATATATAAAATCCTCACCTAATTGATAAGTCGCAATTAATCTTTTTTTTTTATTTCTCTCAATTGCGATGAAAAAAAAAGCAGCAACTAATTAAGGGGTTGATAATATTACATATTCCGTCTGTTTTTCACGTACAAAATCACCTTTGCTTTAACTTAACTCCACCACCTTATTTTTGCATGAAACAATAACACCACGTCATTTGTTCATTTTTCAATAATTTAATATCACATCAATATATTTATCCTAAAAAATTAAATCCTAAATTCAAAATAAAATTACCGATATAATATTAAATTATTGAAAAGGAATAATATCCTCATTTTCATACAATTATTTCCCTATTTATTACTTTTCCTATAACTTCACTGCAATCAAATAAAGAATAGAATAGTTACAATTGTTGTCAATTATGTTATCATAATCTGATTCAATTATAATATTTTTAGAACAAAATTCATAATCTTAGAATAACTCGTAAATATTATTTTCAGTAATTTTGCTAACCGTTGTTATAAGTTTATAAAGTGAGAACACATTAGGGGCTTAAACAAGTGAAATCCATGTCAAACTGAAAATGTTGTGCATGGTCTCATGACTTATGGTATATAGGTCATTGATGGGGAGCATGTTATCACTTGGGCTAAACTAATATGTGATTAAGTCATCATGTCAAGTTCAAAATTTTCAACCTGTCATGGTTCAGTCTCTTGAAGTACTCTAAAATGCTTTGACTTTGTAAATCTGTTAAGATTCTCAGCAAAATAAAAAAATAAAACGTGACGTGTTGCGGGTCATTGATCATTTGACGAGGTTATTATGTTCAAGAAGTGCTGATATTCCTGGTGGAAATGAAGAAAAGAGGCCTGAATTGATCTCAGTGGTATCTCATGACAAGAAAGAAGAATTTCCGAAGACCCCAGTTAGCGACAGAGAACCATCTTATTTCAACACCTGTTGTCAGCTCAAGAAAAGCTTTCTTTCCTTCAATTTGCTTTTGGGCTAACATATCTTCAAATGATTTTTATTAATCTGTATAATTTTAATTTCATAGATTGAAAAAAGAAGAAAAACACTTCTATGGTTCTGCAGGTCATTGAAGATGTTGTTGCTTCACCTGCTGAAGCTTACATGGGTAGTAGGACGCCAAAAGAATCTGTATCGAGGCCCGGGCTGCAAAATCAAGTGCCTAGGGGAGATTTAACTTGTTCAGGCAATAAAAATTTCCCTTCTATGTCTTCCACAATGTCACTTGTGCCAAGATCTTCCGGTCTTGTTGGTAATCTTGGAAACAGTTTTGTGACCCCAAGATTAAGGGGCAGGTCTGCAATATACAGCATGGCACGGACACCTTATTCCAGGGTTAATTCATCAACTATCCTCAAGGTTGTTATGCTTTGCTATCTTTCCTCTTCTTTTATTGCTTGTTTGTCATTTGTCTAATCCGAGATTTTGGCTTATTCTTTTAGAGTTCTGGCACTGCAAGTGATGCTGTTGGTGGACCTTCATCATCATCTCAGAGTGCTTGGGAACAAACGATAATTTCTGGCTCTACACAAGGGTTACTTATTCAGGATCTTTGTATTTCTCCCTTTCAGAGTGTTTTTTCCTCTGTCTGTCTAGAGAGTATCATTCAGTGGATATTTTCTTTTCTTGGAAGGTTTTAAAGAGCAGGAGTTCAGTATTAGACAATGATATAGGATCAGTTGATCAGCAAGATATAGGTTTTAAAGCGCATGATATTGGATTGAGGAGGGATATCCATAAGCTTCACTTTTGGATCAGTTGGGTGTCCATTAGATAGCTAACAATCCCCCTTTCTTTCTTTAATGCTTTGTTCCCTTATTATTTGTCAGATAAAACTGCCAATATTATTAACATTCCCCCTTTCTTTCTTTCTTTCTTTCAGCTGTGCTACTACTGCTCCTGGTACAACCAATTATTTGTCAGATAAAACTGATAGGGAGAGCAATCTGAATGGCATCTTCTGTAGGACACCTGAAGCTGCAATCACCGCTTCTGTATCAACTTCAATATCAGCTGGAAGTAAGTTCAAGTTTGGTGCATCAGCAGATGGTTCTACCTTTAATAATGGGTCTTGTGCTTCTAGTCCTTTTTCGTTCTCTTCTCTGGAGCCTTCTCTAGTCCCGAGTAATTGTCAAAGTTCCTCCAGTGCAACTGCCACCAAAAATGACTCTTCTGCTGCTACCATCACGTCTGCAAGTGCAACTGCGAATGCCAGCAACAGCTTTACCAGCAGCCTCTCTGTGGAGGCTTCAATCCCTTCCTTTACAGGTGCACCTGTTTTCAAGTTTTCATCCTCTGGGGACCCATCAACTTCAGTTTCAACATTATCAGCAACTTCAGGGGAAGCAACTGAATCTAAGACACGGGATACAAAACTTGGCAATGTAGGTATCTTTCCTTTTGGTAGTACATCTGCTTTTACTGGCTCTGGAAGTAGTATTTTTGGTGGTACAAGTGCTGCAAGCAGCTCTGCTGGTACAACAGCTGAAGTCGCAAGCTCTGGAAATAGCAGTTCCAGTGGTATATCTTCCACTATTACGAACTCTGGAAGTGGCTTTTTCAGCAGCACATTTTCCCCAGTGACAAGCACAAGCAATGGTATCTTCGGTGGTACATCTGCAATTACAAGCACAGGCAATGGTATCTTTGGTGGTACATCTGCAACTACAAGCACGGGCACTGGTTTATTTGGTGGTACATCAGCAGCTACAAGCACAGGCAATGGCATCTTTGGTGGTACATCTGCAACGAGCACAGGTAGTAGTATTTTTGGTGGTACGTCTTTGCCAGTATCTGGTACAGGAAGTCGTATTTTTCCCACTAAAGCTGCAGTCACGACCACTGGAAGAAACATCTTTGGATTCAGTGCTTCTGCTACATCCACATCTACTTCACAGTCTCAGGGTTTAAATCCTTTCAATGCTGTAAATACCCAAGGATCTGCTGTAGGAACTGGAATTGGTACCTCAACTCAGAGCACGCCCATTCAGTTCTCATCATCTGCATCATCTCCATCCTTTGAATTGTCTAGGAATGCAACGTTTTGGCAGTTCGATTTTCTGGTCTTAGGCATCTGTAGCTAAACCTTTTAGTTCAGGTTCAAGTTTTGGAATAAGTTCTTCCTCTTCAGAAACCAAGTCTCTGAGCTCTAGCAGTGGCATTGCTGGTGGTGCATTTGGTTCCACTTGGCAAGCTCCCAAGACACCTACATTAGGTTCATCATCAGGATTTTCCTTTGGATCATCAGCTTCTGTTAGTGCTCCTAGCGGTGCATCTACTCTCTTTGGTTCATCCACCGGTGCCTCTTCAAGTTCTATATTTTCATTCATTTCCGCTGCAGCTGCCACTCCGTCACAGCCTGTGTTTGGTAATATGATTCCTGGCTTGGTATTTGGGTCAACGCCCTCTAGTAATAATGATCAAATGGAAGATAGTATGGCGGAGGACACAGTTGGCTTCACCGGCTGTTGTGACATTTAGTCAACAGCCAATCTCACCACCCGCTTCTAGGTTCGTTTTTGGTGCATCAAACTCACCAGCAGCAGGTTCTGTCCCATTTGGAACCCAACCAAGCATAGCTGCACCACAGAATCCATCTCCATTTCTGGCTTCTGATAGTCTGGAATTTAGTGGTGGAGGGAGCTTCTCCTTGGGCACCAGTGGTGTTGACAAGTCTGCCAGAAAATATGTGAAGGTCCGCAAGCAGCGGAAGAAGTAAAAAGGTTCAATTACTTGAGGCAACTCTTTCATGCGAGAGACTTAAATGATTGATTGAATAATTATACTGGCAAATGAGAGGAGCTGCTGATTGTTGCTGTATGTTGTAGCGATCGGAATGTCATTGATGTCTGCACAAATGTGAGGAGCTGTTAAAAATGTTGCTGTTATTTCATCATTTCTATGGGCTGCTGGCAGAAGTTGGTCGTAATTTTGTATGTTCTTCCCGATAAAAATTGAGACAACATTTGGAACTGTACTATTAGTATTAGTTAGCTGATAAATTTTCTGGTTTGAGCTATTGTGCTTTTGGCCTTGTTCTGTGTACCCTTATATGTAACATAAATCGATCGTAAAAACAATCAAAGACTATGGAAATGGTTATGAATTTCATTTTAGGGATGATCTCTTTCCTTCTTCTTTTAAAGGGTTTGTAGAATCATAGTTTGTTGAGCTCAAGTATTCTATCATAAATTATAGCAGGCAGCGGCGATTAGAAAACCCTTTGGGACCATTCTTCTCTTTGACATTCATCCTAGGTGGTTCCATGGCTTTGCAAGTAGATACTAGAAAAGCATTCTGAGTTTCACCTTTAAAATGAAGCTATTAAAATGAGCATCACTAAGGGAGATGTTGTGTGGATGTGCTTCTAGGTAAAGGTTCATAACTGGGCAAGGAAAATATTCAAGAAACCATAGTTGGTAAGATAAGGTTCACATAGTTTATCCTCCTTTCCAAATTGTGAACGAATGACGGCAAGGGATGTCCCCAATTTCGGTTCCTCCCTCACTCAAGTCCACCCACGGCATCAAAATATTCTCCCCTCGCCACTACCGTAACTGCGGTGCAACAAGTGGGAAAGATGGCTTTCCTAGCAATTGACACCCACCATACGACTCTTGCTTCACATCTAGCAAAGGAGTCTTCATTAAATTTCGATTTAGCTTATAAAAATCATCCCATTTGCTTTGTGTTTACAATACTAGTAAGTGATGCTTTAATTGTCTTTGTATCCTTAACTATCCATTCACTCCAAGGGTATTATTGCTCATGAAATCCCTCTATTCTTACATTCCCATTCAGTAGTTTAGACTAAATGGGGCTTTTGGCATCTAATTGCAATGCCACCGATTGAGAAAAGGTGTCCTGTAAAATCTTCATTTTTTTTTTAATTAATCAAGCTTGTAAAAATTCCCTCTGGCCATGTCAGCATTGGTAGAAAGAGAAGTAGTCTTCTCAGACTACCATCACCATCATCTCTGGAGAAAGCCTATGCACTTCTCTAGCTTTGAAGGTGAAGCACTGAACCAGAAAACTTATATAGGTCCGGAGCCCCTCTATTAATAGCTTCATTTTAAAGGTGAAACTCTGAATGCTTTTCCAGTATCTACTTGCAAAGCCATGGAACCACCTAGGATGAATGTCAAAGAGAAGAATGGTCCCAAAGGGTTTTCAAATTGCCTCTGCCTGTTATAATTTATGATAGAATACTTGAGCTCAACAAATTATGATTCTACAAACCCTTTAAAATAAGAAAAAAAGAGATCATCCCTAAAATGAAATTCATAACCACTTCCATAGTCTTTGATTCTTTTTTCCTTGGATTTATGTTAAATATAAGGGTACACAGAACTAGGCCAAAAGCACAATAGCTCAAACTAGAAAATCTATCAGCTAAGTAATACTAATAGTACAGTTCCAAATGTTGTCTCAATTTTTTATCAGGAAGAACATACAAAATTGCGACCAACTTCTGCCAGCAGCCCATAGAAATGATGAAATAACAGCAACATTTTTAACAGCTCCTCACATTTGTGCAGACATCAATGACATTCCGATCGCTACAACATACAGCAACAATCAGCAGCTCCTCTCATTGGCCACAATAATTATTCAATCAATCACTTAAGTCTCTCGCATGAAAGAGTTGCCTCAAGTAATTAAACCTTTTTACTTCTTCCGCTGCTTGCGGACCTTCACATATTTTCTGGCAGACTTGTCAACACCACTGGTGCCCAAGGAGAAGCTCCCTCCACCACTAAATTCCAGACTATCAGAAGCCAAAAATGGAGATGGATTCTGTCGTGCAGCTATGCTTGGTTGGGTTCCAAATGGGACAGAACCTGCTGCTGGTGGGT
The DNA here is from genome assembly GCA_025506655.1 of Gossypium rotundifolium. Classification (NCBI taxonomy): domain Eukaryota; kingdom Viridiplantae; phylum Streptophyta; class Magnoliopsida; order Malvales; family Malvaceae; genus Gossypium; species Gossypium rotundifolium. The sequence continues at coordinate 3,315,150 of CP106725.1, read as the reverse complement.
TTGATGCACCAAAAACGAACCCAGAAGCGCGTGGTGAGATTGGCTGTTGACTAAATGTCACAACAGCCGGTGAAGCCAACTGTGTCCTCCGCCATACTATCTTCCATTTTATCATTATTACTAGAGGCGTTGACCCAAATACCAAGCCAGGAATCGTATTACCAAACACAGGCTGTGACGGAGTGGCAGCTGCAGCGGAAATGAATGAAAATATAGAACTTGAAGAGGCACCGGTGGATGAACCAAAGAGAGTAGATGCACCGCTAGGAGCAGTAACAGAAGTTGATGATCCAAAGGAAAATCCTGATGATGAACCTAATGTAGGTGTCTTGGGAGCTTGCCAAGTGGAACCAAATGCACCACCAGCAATGCCACCGCTAGAGCTCAGAGACTTGGTTTCTGAAGATGAAGAACTAATTCCAAAACTTGAACCTGAACTAAAAGGTTTAGTTTTAGTTCAGCTACAGATGCCTAAGACCAGAAAATCGAACTGCCAAAACGTTGCATTCCCAGACAATTCAAAGGATGGAGATGATGCAGATGAGAACTGAATGGGCGTGCTCTGAGTTGAGGTACCAATTCCAGTTCCTGCAGCAGATGCTTGGGTATTTACAGCATTGAAAGGATTTAAACCCTGAGACTGTGAAGTAGATGTGGATGTAGCAGAAGCACTGAATCCAAAGATATTTCTTCCAGTGGTCGTGACTGCAGCTTTAGTGGGAAAAATACGACTTCCTGTACCAGATACTGGCAAAGACGTACCACCAAAAATACTACTACCTGTGCTTGTTGCAGATGTACCACCAAAGATGCCATTGCCTGTGCTTGTAGCTGCTGTTGTACCACCAAATAAACCAGTGCCCGTGCTTGTAGTTGCAGATGTACCACCAAAGATACCATTGCCTGTGCTTGTACTTGCAGATGTACCACCGAAGAAACCATTGCTTGTGCTTGTCACTGGGGAAAATGTGCTGCTGAAAAACCCACTTCCAGAGTTCGTAATAGTGGAAGATATACCACTGGAACTGCTATTTCCAGAGCTTGCGACTTCAGCTGTTGTACCAGCAGAGCTGCTTGCAGCACTTGTACCACCAAAAATACTACTTCCAGAGCCAGTAAAAGCAGATGTACTACCAAAAGGAAAGATACCTACATTGCCAAGTTTTGTATCCTGTGCCTTAGATTCAGTTGCTTCCCCTGAAGTTGCTGATAATGTTGAAACTGAAGTTGATGGGTCCCCAGAGGATGAAAACTTGAAAACAGGTGCACCCGTAAAGGAAGGGATTGAAGCCTCCACAGAGAGGCTGCTGGTAAAGCTGTTGCTGGCATTCGCAGTTGCACTTGCAGAGGTGATGGTAGCAGCAGAAGAGTCATTTTTGGTGGCAGTTGCACTGGAGGAACTTTGACAATTACTCGGGTCTAGAGAAGGCTCCAGAGAAGAGAACGAAAAAGGACTAGAAGCACAAGACCCATTATTAAAGGTAGAACCATCTGCTGATGCACCAAACTTGAACTTACTTCCAGCTGATATTGAGGTTGATATTGAAGTTGATGGGCGTTGCGAAATGGATATAATGGCAAACTCAGAACGCAAATCTGCGAGCTCATCCAAAGTTGTGAACTCATTCATTACTGCGAGGAGCTCATCCAAAGATGCAAGCTCATGAAAAGATCCGAACTCAACCCGTGAGGCACACTAATTGCCACTGTCTGATTAACCGATAATTATTTTATAATCTTTTAATTAGATGACAATTAGTATAATTTATCCAAAAAAACTCGAACCCAAACTGACTCGAATCCATATACTTTGTGTGTATACAGTTGAGGTTTGATGGTGAAGCAAGAGCTATAGAAATCAATGGTACTGAGTATGCACTTCATCAGTGTCACTGGCACTCTCCTAAGCGTACCATCAATGGCAGGAGATAATATATATAATTTTGATATCTTCATGTAGTCATGTTTTTAAAAAAAAATATAATTTCGTGTTATAATTTCATTGTAATAGAATCAACTATATATATATATATATATATATATAACTTCGAAATTCAGGTTTGATTTAGAGGCACACTTGGTTCATGAAAGTGCATACGGTAAGATAGCTGTAATAGGGATCATGCACAAGATTAAAAGACCAGATCCTTTCCTATTATCAGCAAGTAAAAATGTTTATTTCTGGTATGTAAATGTTCTACAAGGATAATCATATTCGTAGGGATGAAATCATAAATTTTATGTTGGGGGCAAGAGAAAATTAAAGTTTCTTGGGAGGCCAAAGGGATAACGAATTTGGTCCTTGAACTTGACAAATTTTTTCAATTTAATTCCTGAACTTTTTTTTTTGGTTTACATTAGTTCCGATACTTGGTAGCTTTTCTTAATTTGGTCCATGAATTTGAATTTTGTTAAGGTATAATGTCTTGATGCTTTGAGATTATGTTACGTCGTCACTTGAATTTTTTTAAAATAAAATTTCTTTATAAATTCTTTTGAATTTTTTAGATTTCATATTACTTTTTAAACTTTAGGCAATGATATGGCACAATTTCAAAATGTCACATTATCTCTCTTGAACATAATCCAAGTTTAGGGACTAAATTGAGAAAAGTTACCAAGTTCCTGAACTAATGTAGACAAAAAAGTTCAAGGACCAAATTGTCAAATTCAGGAACTAAATGGTAGTTTATCCTGTTTTTAAATAATTTTTAAATTGAAAAAATAAATTTTCGAATGGCCAAAAGAAAATCACATATGGCTAAAGCTAAAAAAAATAAAATCAAATCAAACCATTTATACTTAAGAAGGACTAAAAGTGAAATTATACCATTTATAATTTGTGTTATTGCAGATAGATGAACATTTAACAGCCATTACAGACACAACAAAAGCAGAAAGAGCAGTGGGTGTAATGAATCCAAGGGGCTCTTTAACTGTTCCTCCTTGTACTGAAAATGTTGTTTGGAGCTTTGTCCAAAAGGTTCATTAATTAAATACTAATAAATCTTTTTTTTTTTCTTTAATTCGTTATTTACAAAGTTGTAATTTATCTTTAAAATAGTTTATGGATCATTAAAACCTTGTTTTTTTGGGTAAATTGCATTAAAAGTCACTCAATTTTGATGTAATTGACAAAACAATCATTTTGATTTCAATTCAGTAACTCAACTTTTAAAAAATAACAAATCAGTTACAAATGTTATCGAAAAGTGACAAATCAATCACCCATTAGTATTTTCTGTTACAAGCCTAATGGAACAGTTGGCTTGACCCGTTAACTAGCTGACGTTGCTAGTTAACTTGCCACGTTGAGCGAGGCAAAGTTTCAATTCAGTCACTCAAGTTTTAAAAAATAACAAATCAATCACTAACGTTTTCGAAAAACGACAAACCAACCACTAATTAACATCATCATCGAAAAGTTACAAATCAGTAACTCATTAACATTTTTTATTACAGGCCTAACGGGACAAGTGTCGTAACTAGTAAACTAGTTAATGTGGCTAGTTAACTTGCCACGTTAGACGAGGCAAAGTTGAGTAACTTTTTTTTTTGTCCTTCCTTTTTCGTTTTTTAAATAAATGGTCCAATATTTTTACTCTTTGCGTTAATGACCCAATATGTTTATGCTTCTTCTTCTCCATCACAACAATCTTGGCGTTGCTATCTTTGCCACAACCATCTTTGGCATCACCATCGTTGACCTCCAAACCACCACCTTATCTTTTTTTTCTTTTTCAAACCCCCAATAGAGGAGCCACCACGATTGGGATCCGACTATCTTTTTCTGCAGTCCAAAGTCATTAACTCTGAAAAACTAGATCGAAATGGGATTGAAGACAATTTTGGTTCAAACTATCAATATTCACAACCAAACCGGTGAGGAGAAAATCCTCTAAAGCAATATTCAAGCAATTCAAGAACCACAACGACTCGGATTTCTCAAAATCTTCATAGGATATGATGATATAAACAAAAGGTTCGTTGATTAAGCTAAACAACACTAACTCCATTGTCAAAATTATTAAGTTGCATAAAACAAACTCAAAAGAAAAACAAGGGGATCATCCAGACAAACCAAACAATTGATTAAACCCATGATTTTCAAGAACAAAGGAAGCGGTTCCTCCAAAGGGACAACCAAATGCCGACAAGTGAAATGGGTCGGTCAATGATTAGCAAGATCCCAATGTCGAAATTGGGTTGGGTATTTTAGCAAAGGAGGATGAGAGATGGATCAGAAGAAGAGCGGCGGAGATGGTCGGCAACAAAAGTTTGGGTTGAGGTAAGGTAAGCCCAATCCTTGGAAATGGATTTGAATCAAATCATGGACTCAAGGGGTAATCTTGAAAGGATATCATCATAAATGATAAATCTAACATATTTTAATCCCGTTCTTAATGCGTTTTTGGATGAATATTTATACAAATTGGTGAACTTGATGCTACTAATCCTTTGGATCTATGTTTCTATACTTAGGTGAGCATTTGGGAGCTAAATGAGCGAAGAACAAACGAAAATCGAGCAAAAAGAGCAGATTTCAAGAGCCATACCGGCTGGGCTTTCCCATACAGGTTGGACACAAGGCCGTGTGAGCCACACGTTCTGAACACATGACCATGTATCAGCCTGTGTCGATTTCGCAACTTGCTTCCCAAACACGGAGAAAAACTCAATTTTTAAGCTTTCTGAGCATTTTAAAGTCTATAAATATCAACTAGAAGAAGAGATATGGGGGCTATCAGAGATATTTGAAGAAACAACTTGAAGAACATCATTAGAGTCAACTCTAAAGCAGATTTTCATCAAGATCGAAGACCTCCTTTTAATTTCTTTTGAAGTTTTTATGAGTTTATTTGTCTTGTGGTTATTCTGACTTTGAGATATTTTATTTCAAAATTATAAAATAATTCCCTAGATACCTAGGGAAGATGAAACCTATGATGAGTCCTATTATTTAATTTATATTCTACGCGATAAATACCTTACTATTGTTCTCAATTATGTGTGCTTATTTCTTATTTTAATATTTACAAGATATTATGATGAGACCTATTATTTAATTTATGTTTTACGCGACAAATACTTGACAATTGTTCTCAATTATGTGTGCTTAATTTAGTGGCAAGAAAGTCTCAAGTAGATCTAGCATAATTGAGTAAAGTTACATGCAATTCTAAAAATAAGACACATAAATCTACCAGATTAGAGTCAAATCTAATAAAAGAAATCATAGATCGAGTTAATGCGACGATAGAGATTTTAATTAGAAAGAAATTTTAATTAATCAATCTAGAGTCAATTGTTTTTATTCTAGAAAGAGATATTAACATAATTTAATATTTCTACGGATTAATATAACAAGTGAATAAATTGTTTAATTTTTTAATTAAATTTGTTTAATAAATTTAACTTAAAACACATCACTCTACTTTATCGGCTAAATAATAAAAAATAATAATTATTAATACTTTTAGTCCTCATGCATACAATATCTGTACTGACTATAGCTATACTATCTATCTATAGTTGCACTTGACTTCCTCGTATTTTTAGTTAGTTAATCTGAGACACATCATATCAAAAAAAGGTATTTTGAGGTAATGACAATGAGAAAGCCATGGTTCTCAGTTTACATCCTGACCAAGAAGGGTGCATCTACTCTCTTTGGCTCATCCACCGGTGCCTCTTCAAGTTCCATATTTTCATTCATTTCCGATGCAGCTGCCACTCCGTCACAGCCAGTATTTGGTAATACGAGTCCTGGCTTGGTGTTTGGGTCAACGCCCTCTAGTAATAATGATCAAATGGAAGATAGTATGGCGGAGGACACAGTTCAGGCTTCACCGGTTGTTGTGACATTTAGTCAACAGCCAATCTCACCACCCGCTTTTGGGTTCGTTTTTGGTGCATGAAACCCACCAGCAGCAGGTTCTGTCCCATTTGGAACCAAACCAAACCAAGCATAGCCTCGCCACTGAATCCATCTCCATTTCTGGCTTCTGGTAGTCTGGAATTTGGTGGTGGAGGGAGCTTCTCATTTTCACCTGTGGTGGTGACAAGTCTGCCAGAAAATATGTGAAGGTCTGCAAGCAGCGGAAGAAGTAAAAAGGTTTAATTACTTGAGGCAACTCTTTCATGCGAGAGACTTAAGTGATTGGTGGCAGATGAGAGGAACTGCTGATTGTTGCTGTATGTTGTAGCCATCAGAATGTCATTGATGCCAGCACAAATGAGAGGAGCTGTTAAAAATGTTGCTGTCATCTCATCATTTCTATGGGCTGCTGGCAGAAATTGGTCGCAATTTTGTATGTTCTTCCTGGTAAAAATTCGAGACAATATTTGGAACTGTACTATTAGTATGAGTGAGCTGATTTATTTTCTGGTATGAGCTATTGAGCTTTTGGCCTTGTTCTGTATACCCTTATATGTAACATAAATCGAATGAAAAAAGAATCAAAGACGATGGAAATGGTTATGAATTTCATTTTAGGGATGATCTCTTTTTTTCTTCTTCTAAAGGGTTTGTAGAATCATAGTTTGTTGAGCTCTAGTATTCTATCATAAATTAATACAGGCAGAGGCGATTTGAAATTCCTATGGGACCATTCTTCTCTGGCATTCATCCTAGGTGGTTCCATGGCTTTGCAAATAAATTCTGGGAAAGCATTCTGAGTTTCACGCTTAAAATGAAGCTATTAATAGAGGGGCTCCGGACCCATATATGTTTTCTGGTTCAATGCTTCATCTTCAAAGCTAGAGAAGTGCATGGGCTTTCTCCAGAGATGATGGTGAAGCAAGAGTGGTATGATGGGTGTCAATGGCTAGGAAAGCCATCTTTCCCTCTTGTTGCACCGCACTTATGGTAGTGGAGGGGGAAGAATATTTTGATGCCTTGGGTGGACATGAGTGAGGGAGGAACGGAAATTGGGAACATCCCTTGCCTTCATTCGGTCACAATTTGGAGAGGAGGATAAACTATGTGAATTTTTACCTAGGAGCACATCAACACAACATCACCCTTGCTGACTTACGAAGCTTTTTCCAGCCTCATTTATGCATTTTTGACTCATTAACAATATTATGATACATCTTTCCCAAAAAAGACATTTCGCTAAAAGAATAATCACCTCAAAAAATTTCACTTCATAACTTGTATATTTACTGGAGGCAATTGTTACTCGTAATTGTTTCACCCAGGCTATCCACTTAGTCTAAAGAGAGGCTTGCTCATAAAACTTCGTATGTGCTTACCATCTGAGCAGCCACCGAGTAACATTAAAACCCAATTATATATTTCTCTTATCATACCCAATAGTGTCTCCTTAGGTCTTATTCCATCACATCTTAATAGAGCACTTCATGATCTTATATCAATCCTACGTAATAGCAAACGTGTTTAGAGGAAGGTACTCGAAGTTTCTCTTCTATATAAACAGGTTCCATCTCCAAGATAACCCCAAACAACCACTGCACAATCGAAACTCTATCCAAATACCTAACAATTCTTCCAAACACTTTCTAATCATTACTAACAGCTCTCAACAACCATCAACACTACATTTTGTAACAAAACTAGTTATTACTCAATAGTATAAAATTATTATAAACACATTTTTTTAATATTTAATTATTTCCAATCGTATCTCCAATAGTTAGATATCCTCAAGGATTGGATAAGAAAATTGAAAAAAATATTAAGTACTGGTTAAAACTTCAGCGTCCGCTCGTCCTCAGCAGTTACCTTCTCAGTCTCTTACTTTCAAACCCAAATCAGAATGGGTTCATCTTTGAACCCATATAAGAATGGGTTCATTTTTTTAACCCAAATCAGAATGGTTTCATCTCAGGGGAAAGCCCATGTAAATCTCTAACCTTGAAGGAGAAGCGTTGAACCAGAAAACATATATGGGTCCGGAGCCCCTCTAGTAATATCTTCATTTTAATGGTGAAACTCAGAATGCTATTCCAGAATCTACTTGAAAAGCCATGGAACCACCTAGGATGAATGCCAGAGAAGAATGGTCCCAAAGGGTTTTCAAAATGCCGCTGCCTGATATAATTTATGATAGAATACTTGAGCTCAAAAAGCTACGATTCTACAAACGCTTTAAAAGAAGAAACAAAAGAGATCATCCCTAGAATGATATTCATAACCATTTCCATAGTCTTCGATTCTTTTTTCATTCGATTTATGTTACATATAAGGGTACACAGAACAAGGCCAAAAGCACAATAGCTCAAACCAGAAAATCTATCAGCTAACTAATACTAATAGTACAGTTCCAAATGTTGTCTCGAATTTTTACCAGGAAGAACATACAAAATTGCGCCCAACTTCTGCCAGCAGCCCATAGAAATGATGAAATAACAGCAACATTTTTAACGGCTCCTCTCATTTGTGCTGGCATCAATGACATTCTGATGGCTACAACATACAGCAACAATCAGCAGCTCCTCTCATCTGCCACAATAATTATTCAATCAATCACTCGAGTCTCTCGCATGAAAGAGTTGCCTCAAGTAACTAAAACTTTTTACTTCTTCCGCTGCTTGCGGACCTTCACATATTTTCTGGAAGACTTGTCACCACCACTGGTGCCCAATGAGAAGCTCCCTCCACCACCAAATTCCAGACTACCAGAAGCCAGAAATGGAGATGGATTCTGGGGTGCAGCTATGCTTGGTTGGGTTCCAAATGGGACAGAACCTGCTGCTGGTGGGTTTGATGCACCAAAAACAAACCCAGAAGCGGGTGGTGAGATTGGCTGTTGACTAAATGTCACAACAGCCGGCGAAGCCTGAACTGTGTCTTCCGCCATACTATCTTCCATTTGATCATTATTACTAGAGGGCGTTGACCCAAACACCAAGCCAGGACTCGTATTACCAAACACAGGCTGTGACGGAGTGGCAGCTGCAGCGGAAGTGAATGAAAATATGGAACTTGAAGAGGCACCGGTGGATGACCCAAAGATAGTAGATGCACCACTAGGAGCACTAACAGAAGATGATCCAAAAGAAAATCCTGATGATGAACCAAATGTGGGTGTCTTGGGAGCTTGCCAAGTGGAACCAAATGCACCACCAGCAATGCCACTGCTAGAGCTCAGAGACTTGGTTTCTGAAGAGGAAGAACTTATTCCAAAATTTGAACCTGAACTAAAAGGTTTGGCTACAGATGCCGAAGACCCGAAAATCGAACTGCCAGAGGAAAAGGTTGCGTTCCCAGCCAATCCAAAGGATGGAGATGATGCAGATGAGGAAAACTGAATGGGCGTGCTCTGAGTTGAGGTACCAATGCCAGTTCCTGCAGCAGATGCTTGGGTATTTACAGCATTGAAAGGATTTAAACCCTGAGACTGTGAAGTAGATGTGGATGTAGCTGGAGCACTGAATCCAAAGACGTTGCTTCCAGTGGCCGTGACTGCAGCTTTAGTGGAAAAAATACTTCCAGTACCAGATACTGGCAAAGACGTACCACCAAAAATACTACTACCTGTGCTTGTTGCAGATGTACCACCAAAGATGCCATTGCCTGTGCTTGTAGCTGCTGATGTACCACCAAATAAACCAGTGCCCGCGCTTGTAGTTGCAGATGTACCACCAAAGATACCATTGCCTGTGCTTGCAACTGCAGATGTACCACCGAAGATACCATTGCTTGTGCTTGTCACTGGGGAAAATGTGCTACTGAAAAAGCCACTTCCAGAGTTCGTAATAGTGGAAGATATACCACTGGAACTGCTATTTCCAGAGCTTGCGACTTCAGCTGTTGTACCAGCAGAGCTGCTTGCAAAACTTGTACTACCAAAAATACTACTTCCAGAGCCAGTAAAAGCAGATGTACTACCAAAAGGAAAGATACCTACATTGCCAAGTTTTGTATCCTGTGTCTTAGTTTCAGTTGCTTCCCCTGAAGTTGCTGATAATGTTGAAACTGAAGTTGATGGGTCCCCAGAGGATGAAAACTTGAAAACAGGTGCACCTGTAAAGGAAGGGATTGAAGCCTCCACAGAGGGGCTGCTGGTAAAGCTGATGCTGGCATTCGCAGTTGTACTTGCAGAGGTGATGGTAGCAGCAGAAGTGTCATTTTTGGTGGCAGTTGCACTGGAGGAACTTTGACAATTACTCGGGACTAGAGAAGGCGCTGGAGAAGAGAACGAAAAAGGACTAGAAGCGCATGACCCATTATTAAAGGTAGAACCATCTGCTGCGGATGCACCAAACTTGAACTCACTTCCAGTTGATATTGAAGTTGATACAGAAGAGGTGATTGCAGTTTCAGGTGTCCTACAGAAGATGCTATTCAGATTGCTCTCCTTATCAGTTTTATCTGACAAATAATTGGTTGTTCCAGGAGCAGTAGTAGCGCAGCTGAAAGAAAGAAAGAAAGAAAGGGGGATTGTTAGCAATATTGGCAGTTTTATCTGACAAATAGTAAGGCAACAAAGCATTTAAATAAGGCTCCAGAGAAAGAAAGAAAGAAAGAAAGAAAGAAGGAGAAAAAAAGATATACTGATCAATCACTGTATAGCCTTGTTTTCTTGCTTTCTTCATTTTGGGTAATTTGTTAGCAAAGTGAAAGGGGGGAACGAACAAAAGCTTACTCTTCAACAACCAGCACAGATTATAGCGGACAAAAAACAAAAGATCCAAGCAAGAAAATCAACTGCCGTTTTAGTTCTAACTAGAACTTAATCTATTACTAGCATTTGGAAAGCCTTTACTAATATAATTACCAATAATTTCAAATTTTGTCAATGTTTGGTACCCAAATTATTATCAAATTCTCAATTGGGTAGCTGAGGTTAAAACATCAGCATTAGAGTATCTGGTATTTGCTTCCATCTATTGATTCACACATTAGAAAGTAACAGTTAGTTAAATGGCTAGCATACACCAAATAAGGTCATGACAAATCATTTGTTATTGTTTGCAGCACATCACTCATCTGACTGACGTTCTAGTATTGGGAGCAAATAGATGGACACCAACTTCCAAGTACTAAATTGTGAATTTTTAAACATTCAGTGCTAAGTTGAAATTTTGATTACACTTCTGTCACTAACTAATTATTATCAAATGGACACCCCCCCCCTTTCAAAAAAAAAACTAACTGTCAGCTATGTAATGGATTCTAACGATCTGAGGTAAACTATCACCAGCAATATAAGAATTATGATAACAAGCTTTAATCAATTTATGAAGAAAGATTTCCCTGTTCTTTTTGCTACCTCACTCATTTAAGAGTTTAAAGGTAAAAGAAAGCAATCTGGTGGGTTCAAATGTAAGAGAAAGATCAGCACAGGAAATCAACAGTAAAAACAACTTTGATGGGTAAAAAAATGGTTATATCAGGAGGATTTACAGAATTTAGTAGCAAACTGAAGGAAATCATTTAATGCTCACTACATTTAAATCAGGAGGATTTGTCATAAGGGAGATGGAGGATCTCCAAATTTTAATAACGAGCTCGATAAAATCAGTTCAGGTTAACTACATCTTAGTCAGGATTTACAGAATTTAATAGACATGTTATAATGGAGATGGCAAGGGTTATATCTATCTCCAAATCCTCTCCCATCATCATAGAACTCCTGACCAGATATCCTTTTACACCCTGCCAATTAACTAACTACTAGCCTACTCCATTCAACCAGATATTAGTGACCCTATGCACAAGGGTTAGATTCACCTCCAAAATCCCCAACCACTTCCATCCTTTTATAAGAACTAAACAGAGTAGGGTATACCTTTTAAACCTTTTACTTCCTTTCAATCAATTAATCACTAGTTACAACATTTACCCCACTAGTAGTAATTCTACAAATAAGGCCTGCACTGAAGGTATAGACAAGAAAGAAAGGAGAACAGAAGACAAAAGTAAACAACCTTCCAAGCAAGAGAGGTTGAATATACCAACCTGCTTAAGTTCTCTGGTTTTTGGTCTGAACTTGTGGCAAGCTTAACACCTGAAGATCCAGTAACTGGTGAAACCTCACCAACATTTGTAGAGGCAAAGCCAAATGAAGTAACAGCACCATTTGATTGCTTTGCTTCCACAACTTTCTCCCCAATGCTAAGCATTGGAGGAGCATTTGACTGTGAAGGGACAACGTCTCTATCGGCTATGGGAGTAGACGAAGATACAAAAAATGGAGACTGCAGAGATGAAATCGCCACCTCTACAACTGGAGAAGTAATACCAGCATTCTTTTCAACACCTGTGGGTCCATCAGATGTTTTCAAATCAGGTTTTTGATTGAATGCACCACTTGAATCGGGTATAACTTCAGGACTAGAAGCCTTCTCCATCATAGCTTCTGGAGCTGCACTCTTACTCTCCGTGACACAATTATCCAACCTCCCTCTCCCTTCAGCAGGTGTGACTCCATTAGGATAGTCATCATCATCCAGATCTAGATAATCCTGGTACAGAAAACATGAAGTTAAAAATAGACAGTATAGAGGCAAAAGTGAAGCTTATGGATATCCCTCAATCCAAAAGTAAGCCTTTGATAGAGCCTCGTCTTTTGAAACAATAGCACTTGATCAGCAAAAGAACTGTGAGGAATTTTGATCATTAACAGATTTATTTGATCACTAAATAATTTTGACATGAGATATGCCCGATTACCAATTAACACATACCTCATGTGCACTCATCTGAAAAGCCCAACTCTTTTGTTGAGGTTGCGGTACAATAGACTTGATCACACTGGAATCAGAAGCTTTAACACTAGGCATGTTATTATCCTTCATCAAACTATTACTATCTGCACCATTTACTGCAGGAACCGCCTTGTCAGGAAGAGCAACCATCATTGTTGAGCCATTTTCCTTAGCCTTATCATGCTTTCCTGACATAGACTCACAAACACCAGGCAGTGCAGCGCAAGAACCACTCAACTTGTCAGTATCTTGCATGTTCTCGAGAAATTTTGAAGAATCTACATTCTCAATGCTTTTAAGAGCCTGCCCACGTAGCATAGATGGTGACAACTTAGTTGGTGATTTTTCCCTTGGGGATACCAACATGTCCAATTGCTGTAAAATTTTTGAAGCTGTCTGACTGGACTTGGATGGAACAGTGGTAACACTAGTGCCAGGAGAGCTGTTATCCCCATTCTCAGCCAGAGTATCTAGAGCAGCTGAACTATTGCCAGCTATGTGAGCAGATGGGCCAGCAGAAGTAGGTAAGCTTAAGTTTCTTGAAGAAAGAAGGTTGGACTTTTGACGAATCCGCCGAATAGGGCCAACTGATCCTATATCATTGTCTAATACTGAACTCCTGCGCTTTAAAACCTGCTAAGAAAAGAAAAATATCCACTGAATGATACTCTCTAGACAGAGAGAGGGAAAAACACCCTCAAAGGGAGAAATACAAAGATCCTGAATAAATACCCCTTGTGTAGAGCCAGAAATTCTCTTTTGCTCCCAAGCACTCTGAGATGATGATGAAGGTCCACCAAAAGCATCACTTACAGTGCCAGAACTCTAAAAGAATAAGCCAAAAACTCAGATTAGACAAATGACAAACAAGTAATTACAGAAGAGGAAAGATAGCAAAGCATAACAACCTTGAGGAGAGTTGATGAGTTAACCCTGGAATAAGGTGTCCGTGCCATGCTGTATATTGCAGACCTGCCCCTTAATCTTGGGGTCACAAAACTGTTTCCAAGATTACCAACATGACCCGAAGATCTTGGCACAAGTGACATTGTGGAAGACATAGAAGGGAAATTTGTATTGCTTGGACAAGTTAAATCTCCCCTAGGCACTTGATTTTGTAGTACAAGCCTTGATACAGATACTTTTGGCGTCCTACTACCCATGTAAGCTTTTGCAAGCTCAGCAGGTGAAGCAACAACATCATCAATGACCTGCAGAACCATAAAAGTGTTTTTCTTCTTTTTCAATCTATGAAATTAAAATTATACAGACAAGTGAAAATAATTTGAAGGAATGGTATGTAGAAAACAGAGTAATTCTCTGTATTTTTCTATATTTTATTAACTAAAGAACTGAATTTAAATAGAGAAAAGAGTCATAACCTAATTAGGAAAATAATTCCCTTATTCTAATAAACTACTAAAAGATAAGATAAAATAATCCTAGAATATCTCAAATGATTTATTCTAAGATTTATCTACCTAAATCAGATTTATCTATCTGTAGAAAACATTTACTATATTTCTATAATTCCTACATGTTAGCCCAAAAGCAAATTGAAGGAAAGAAAGCTTTTCCTTACAGTTGAGCTGACAACAGGTGTTGAAATAAGATGGTTCTCAGTCACATGTTCTCTAACTGGTGTCTTTGGAAATTCTTCTTTCTTGTCATGAGATACCACTGAGGTCAATTCAGGCCTCTTTTCTTCATTTCCACCAGGAATATCAGCACTTCTTGAGCATAGTAACCTCGTCAAATGATCAATTTCAGATCTGAAAAAAAAAAAAAAATAATGATAATAATAATATTCATCATCTATAGCATCAAGAAAATTCCTGTTAAAAGAAATACTGCTCAAGTAGAAAGAAACATGCTAACCACCCAAAAAAGGGCCACCAAAGTTTATTCCCATCCAAGCTGAACAATGAAAAAAAATCACAAAGTATTACAAACTCATGTTCAGATTGGAAAATGGATTGCCAGAAAATCAACTATAAAGTTCGCAAAAATAATTAGAATTTGCCAAACAAACTGATTCTATCCGATTCATACTCTGAGACCTTTTCATCTGGTTGATGGAAACTAAAAGAAATAGAAATTCCAGAAGCTAAAGCATAGGAAAGTATCACAAATGACAAAAATTGGCAAAGTTCCCGCAAAGGGAAGTAGTACAATTAACCATGCATTTCAATTTGACATCAATAAGATAGAATTTATGACCATCTTGCCTGGTAAATGTCTTCTGCTTTAAAATTTTCTCAAGTTCAGCAACTCCACTTTCTTCAGCATGATTAACAGGATTCTCACATCCTATGATGGCTCCTTGCATAACAGAAGGAACCTAAGAGGAAGAGGTGCATTAAACAACAAAGCATACAAGTTGGGTTAATCAATGATAACAACATATAGGGGAAATTTTATAAATAAATACATAAGAAAATATCATAAATAAAGGGACAAACACAAAACTTGAAAGTTACTTCCACAATTCACAATGAATAAAGGGCACATGAGAACTTAGGACAGAGCCTGTCCCTAACATTTATTGCATTTGAGCTAATTTTCTATTGCTCTAAATAGAAGATAGCATACCAAGAAATAGACGTGTCCAGTTTCAGATAAATATAAGTGCACTATGTTTCAATTAAAGCTCATTAAATCTAATAAAGGCTTTCGTGAATATAGAAGAAAATGTTAGAAAATTGAGAAAAATAGGTTTGCTTCAAATAAAAAGTAGATTAGAACTTTTTATAAAAAAAAAAAAATACAATGATACATATTTAGAGTTTTTCTTACTTCAAAACCAAACAAGTGAAAGGCAAACGATCATGTACAAAGTTCAGTTAAAATTTAGTTTATTAATCATTAAATTCACTCCAAGTTTCACTTTATAATTTTATGTACCTACCTCGTATCTTTCTTATTTAGTTCAGTTTTCCTCTATTTTATTTATTTTATTGTTTATATTTTGATTTTATGCACATCAAAAATTCTTACTTTGTACTACTTAGAAAGTTCCAATAAATAATATGTTCACCTTTTCATCCTAATAAGAAGTTATTAGATATACTAAAAGGATTTTCAATAAATTAAAAAAAGGTAATAAAAATGTTACAAGAAAACTGAAAGGAATACTGTAAATTGAAATGTTTTAGGATAATTATTTTGTCCACTCCCAGTGGAATAAGAAAAGAATCGCAAGCGGAGTTAGGTTCCTAACATGTGTCCTTACAATATATTAAAAACTAACAATAACAAAAAAAGAAACATTTCATTCTTAAACCCACTTGTGGAGTTTTCTTTATTCCCCTGGCAGTGGACAGAATACTAATCCAATATTTTAAGCCAAAAACAAGCTAACAGGAGCAAAACAGCAACTAGGCTTAAATAATACATACTTTAGAAGTTGCTTCTGGTTGATTCTCCCTTGGTTCCTGATTAGTCCCTGATTACATTATCACAAAGAAAGAAAAAGAACAAAAACAAATTCATCGTAATTTAAACTTCAAATGTGCCTAACTTAAAAAATTCATACAGGAGCAGAGTGTAATCACCAATTAAAATACACTCATGGCATCCTGTATCCTGAGCATTAATTTGAAGAACAAAAGTAAAACATTATACATGCTTAAGCATATTACACACATTCCTGTCAATTATTCAATAACTATGTTCATTTACACATTCTTTTCAAAGCAAAAGCAACATCGCATAATCAGACACCGCTTCAAACTAAAAGCATATTAGATGTAAATGAGGATTAACTTTTAAGTCGTATATCAGCTAACAAGAAACATTATATACAATAACGAAAACCTAATATTTATTAAAATTATAAAAAGAATTATTATTCATATGAAACTATTTCTCATACTTACGATTCTAAATCGAATAAGTAAAACCCTAACTCCCATAAATCTTCCTCTCGAAAACAAGAAATTTTCAGAACCAAAATTTGACAAGCTAACACTCGTAGACCCAATATTTAAAGCAGCCTAAACGAATCCATTTCCGCCAAAAATAAGTGATCACTCTCTGTATTTTTTTCTGGAGGAAGTTTCTCCCCGTATTTTAATTTCATTAACAATAAAATAGAACCAAGGAGAAAACTCACCAGATTCCAGCGCTTGTGGTGTCTGAGGCGGCGGAGGAGGGAGGCGTTTCGTAAAGACGGAGGCGAAGAGCCTATGGGCACTAGAAGTAATAAGTCTCCGCGCTGGATCCACCAATCTCGATAACCAGCCATTTCTTTCGCCGGTACCGCTTGGGTTCCTTATTGTGGTCGGCGGCCTATCGTATGGCGTAGTTTTTGTTGTCCTCCGAAACGGCCGTTTTCTAAATTTTCCTCCAGCTCCTAATCCGCTGTCGTAGGGGTTACTCTCCTCACGCGCCGTCGCCATCAGAGAAACAGAAATGGCGGGATGAGTGTTAGGGTTAGGGATTTTGAGGAAAAATTTCTTAAGAGAAAGGAAAAGTTGGGTTAATTAGGGTTTTTTATATTATATTGTATTACAGAAACTGAGAAGAAAATAAAGAAATTAAAAAGAAAAAGAAAAAGAAAGAAAATCGAGGCTAATAATGGATATAGAAAGTATACGTATTTTTGGTATCTTTGTAAAGGGTCAGTGATAATGTCACGTGCTGGTGATCTCCAAGAATGTAACAGGCGAGGATGGGAAAGGTAAGTAGGTTTTGATTTAACGGTGCTGATTTAACGCTGTTTTATTTTGTTTCAATTTTAGGGTAAATATAGATTAAATTCTATAAAAGGTCCCTCTACTATTCAATTTTTTGGATTTGGACTATCTGATCAAAGAGTTATTTAATCATTTCTAGTGTATTTATTTTTCGGAATGTGTATAGAGTATATATTTACCACATTATAACATATTTTAAAATATAAGCTAGATTGAATTAATGAAATAAAGTTGGGTTAGGGACTAAAATACACATTTACAAGAGTAAAAATATACAAAATAGTAAATTATAGCAGGGGTTAAATTAAAACATAAAGTATAGGGACCTTCTAGGAAATTTTACCTGAATAAAAAGTAGTTTTTAATGGTGGGATGCCTTAACTAATAATTTTGTGTGATGAAACTATTAAACAATTAACTCAAGTAAGATGTTAACAATAATTAAACACTTAATTAATGTTTGATTTGAAACAGAAAAAACCACAAAGTAAACATTATTATTACTAACTAATGTATTAGTGGATAGTGAAATTGTAGAAAAATTAAATGTATTTGGATTAAATTAGACCTGATCACTTGGTTCGGTCTAAAGGTCTGTTCGAAAATGGAGAGGATTTGAATAAAAATATAAACTCAAAAATAAGTTTGGACAAAAAAAATATTACCCATTTAGAAAGCAGGTCGAGCCTTGAGTAAGTTTTTTTTTTTTGCCTCGAACCCGACCCAAATTTGCAAAAAAAAAAAACTATTGTTGTTTTTTCACTATTTTGTTGTTATTTCAAAATTATATTGCTACTATTTTATTATTATTGTTTGGATATTGTATAATTTTTTTATTGTTAATTTTGCCACTATTTTAGAGGCATTTGCTTATTAAGTTACACATATTTTAGTATTATTTAAGTATAAAACTTTTTTCATTTGTTTTCAGTTTTTTAGGAAACACTTATTTTAGGGTCTGTTTGTTTGTCAGTAAAATGTTTTCCGGAAAATGATTTCTGGAAAATGACTTACTTTTCTGGAAAATGATTTACTGAAAATATTTTCTGGTGTTTGGATGAATCTGTGTAAAATATTTTCATTGTGGCGATTTCAAAAAATATTTTACGGAAAAGTTGTTTTTACATATATTAATAAATTTATAAACATATTAATAAATTTTATATTTTAAATTATTTTACATATATTGTAATGATTTATTTATAAATAAATAAAATTAAATAAATAATAATACTCAATTATTAAGCTAACCGTAAGGAAAATTAGGTTCTCGATTTAAAAGTATTACGCACCTCTCAATAGCCTTATACTTTTCTTATGTCTTCAACTGTCGAATTATATGATGACTTGTTCTTTTATAAGCTTTTTATCCCATTGCACACTGTTTTGGTTTTGACAGCTGAGTTAGTACTTCTCATCATCTTATGAGACCGAGGACATGGCGACTGCAGTTCCTCTCTTATTTTCCTGCTTGGAGAGATGACCTCTAGGATCTCTGTAGTGCCATCATCTTTAGATTTGTCGATATTCTGCTCTAGAATTTCGCCTGATTGACTATGGTTATCCCTGGTGTATGGATATTGCATCTTTGAAGCTAATATTTGATGACAATTTGCATACTGGCCTTTGTAAATGACTACTTGAAGGATATTGTAAATGACTACTTGAAGGATATTTCAGTGCTATTTATTAGCTCAAAGGTGCAAACATCATTGACTTGGATATTGTTATCCAAGTACAAAAGTACCCCAACCAGTTTGTAAAAATGAATATTGTTATCCAAGAAGGAAATAGTTGAATTAAAAATATCGAATCTTCATTATTGTCAATGTGACATGCAATGAAATCTTTAGTCTAAAGCAGGAAGTGAAGTGTAGACAAAAACATAATGATGAAGCTTTCTTAAATCGTTTCCAATTTCAACAGAAAGATTAGATCATTTACAAAAAAGGAGTTCCTGCACTTCCATGATCAAACTATTTTTTTCTTACCATCCAAGCAAAAGAGAGACTGGTAAAAACATGATCATACATACAACCCATGGTTGCCATTTCAACAATTTGATACAAAAGAGTTGTAGAGAAATTACAAATGATGGTATGCTACTACTTTTTAACCTACATTTGCTCACTTATTTCTTTCCTATTATTTCCATCTCCAACCTTGCAAATAATCTTTAAGTTAATGACATTACCAGTATTGGGAATGTGCTGAAACAAGAGAGTATCTCCAAGTTCTAGCTTGTTTTCTTGCACAAACTGTGACCATCCTGCACCAAGACGAACTTGTGATTTTGCATTCACTATGGTGTTTAACAGCCACTTCCTACCCTCTGAGTTCTTTATCATGGTGCTTAGTTTCTCTGCCAAGCCCATTTCTTTGGCAAAACTAGTTGGAACAACCTGAAATTTAAGAGAACATATATAATGAAGTTGAAAAAGAAAACATTATTGAATTGAGAAATAAAATTAAGTGGTTGTTCTTACAGTAGAGTACTTCTGGTATTCCTTCAAAACCATTCCTTCAAAAACAAAAGAAGGTCGCACTGGAAGGCCATAAACCTTAATTTGGGATTGTTTAAGACCAGCTTTCACTGCCCTTTTTGCTACTTCTGCTGTTGGGCAATAGCATCTAGTTACAAGCTTATGAAACCTAAAAAAGAATGCACATGTCCAAAATTACACCAAGAATAAGTGAGTTTGAAAGGCATTAAACCGAGATGAAGAACTAACCATGTAGGATGGCAAGTGCTTAGGTCAGTGACCACCGTGGTAAAAACTATCTTCTCTAGCAGACCCTTTGCCCTCAGAATACGAAGTGGAACATGTTGCATCAGCGGATGTACACTGATAATAATGTCTGGCTGGTATTTCATCAACCCTTTGGCAACCTCTCTAGTAATAAGAACATAAAATAACAGAATCGGATAAATATAAGACACAAGCATGCATGTATTGTAATTTGTTGCAAGGATAAAAGTTTACAAGAATGACAAAACAAATCATATGATACTGATTTGTTGCAAGACTGACATACTTGATTCTGTTTCATTTGCATATCATCTTACATTAGATCAACAGGGAGGAAACAGTCATCAATAGAAACTTGTTGAATGGTGACTAGTACAAATCACAGCATAGTTAATTGTTATACCAGCTTGGGAAACATGCCACAGTCCAATAGAACTGAGGCTATAGCCCAAAAAATGCCGAAGGCATGCAAAACCAAAGCCTCCTACATCACCAGCTAACAGCTAAGGAGCATACCACCTAGCACAACATGTAGCTTTCAAGGACTGACAGCCTTGCTAGGAAGGACCCTGATACAGCTCAGGCTGCAGGGCCAACAAAATGGCCACTGGACATAGCTGCCAAGCCAAGACAAGACAAAAGAATAACCAACCACCATGCAACAGGCAGCCCCAAGGCTAGGTATAAATACCCAAGTACCAACTCTCTCTCTCTTACTTCTTCTCTGCTAGCTTGCTTTACCCATTACACTATCTCCTTTTCTAGCTTAAGCATCAAAACAAAGGGAAAATGGGTTACGTAGCATTACACCTCATCTTTTGATATAATCATCCTCTAGTTCCCTCCTTCCCACATGCACCTCTTCTTAAAATTGAAATTGACAATCCAATAATATGCACAATAAATAAAGAGGAAGATGCATTTCATACAAATCATTGTGATTATGGCAAATTGATAACTGAAATAAAATTGGCGACCAGCAAAGGGGTGAGTACTCTTTTTTTTCATTTTTGTCAAAATACTGCAGGGTAAGAGAATAAAGATGGGACAAACTTTAATATGTATGAATCCAGAGGTTTTAGGGAAAAAAATGCATGAGTCAGCCATCCTGCTTTCATGTTTATGTAGAGGCTATTAGTCAATAAAGCAAACAAACAGGAGAGGGAAAGGGAAGATAATATGGTCAGACTACATATGAATAAAGAAAATTTACCAATCATGCCAACCGAAAGAACCCTAAATCAAGCAGATTATATATTCGAGTTTTAACAATATGAAGGCATAGCTCCAGCACCTATCTTAGACAATAGTCTCGGCAAGCTTATTAAATGTGTAGGTAAGACTTGACTCAGAAAATTTGCTGCAGACAAGATATGATCAGTCATCAACAGCCTAAAGGAATACCTGAATTAAAATATTTTATCATGTACACAAAAATGCCTTTGAATACTGAACTTCTGCAGATGGGATAACCAAAGCAAAAAGGAGAATAATGAAAATGCAAGAAAGATAAACCTATATGGTTGACAACTGGAATTTTAAAAATACCAAAAGAAGTATAGATACTATCTTGAATTTGAAATTCACGTTTTTATACGTTTCAAATATGTAATCAAGTTAAATTTAACTAATGTATACACAGTACATGAGTTTGATTCTCATAATTTATATAGAAATGAAATTCAAATCCAAATTTACAGATTCATGATTCCAGACATAGTACAAAAGACTATAGACAAAAACACTAGGAACAAAAGTAAATCATAAGAAAGCAATAAAAAGATACAAATTTCAGGAACATGTTTTTTTATCAAAAAACAACACGAATATTATAGATGATCCAAAGAAAAGGAAAACTTACCAAGGTTGATATGATCCTTGAAAATGGAGGAAGGAGATCCATTCGACTCCTTTGAATAGAAACTCCCACCGAGCTGAGACGGGTTCCCTTTCTCCCAACCCCACGAGCCAACACCCCATTGAGCTGTATGGTTCAGGCCAGGCAAGCTATGCTCGTCGAAAGTAGGAACATGAAAGGGAGGTGAGACATAGGAAGGGAAATAAGTCTTGGGTTCAAAAAGATTCGATTTCTGGTCGAAGGAAGAAGTGGGAATTGGGTCCAAACGTTGAGCAGGTTGGGGTGAATTAAAATTCATCGACTGACTACGGTAGCTCAAAACAAAACAGTAGGCTAACTACGGTCAAGAAAACAAATGAAAGAAAAATAAAAGGAAAAAATTGAGAGAAAACAGAGAGTAATATTAACATACCTGGAGGAGATCAGAGATGAAATTTTTCAAAGATTTCAAGACCCAGCGAAAGGAGAGATTTCAAGACCCAATGAAAGAAGGAACCGAAAACTCTGAGAAAGAGAGAAAGAGATTTGTTGGCTGAGAAAGAATGAAGGAAGGAGAAGGAAAGAAGAAGGGAAGAAGGAGAACGTCTTACATGAATGGAAGGGAAAGCTGTGGAAAATGTCTTACGGAAAAGAAATTGGTAAGACGTTTTCCAGAAATTGGTAAGAGAATTTACCCGTGTTTGTAAAACATTTTACACGAGGAGTTCATTTTCCATTAAACAAACGCCGGAAAATCCGGAAAATGTTTTCCGGAAAACATTTTCCACTAAACAAACAGACCCTTAATTTTTTTATTATATTTGATGTATGGATCAGGTTAAGCTTGGGTTTTAGCTTTTTTATTCAAGTCGGACTTTAACAAAATTTTAAGCCCATTTTTTGGACCAGTTGAGTCGAACCTATAAAACGGGCTTAAATTTTTGCTACGACTTAGACCCAACCTATGATCACCTCTAGACTAAAGTTAGTAGGAGTATCGTCTTCACTTGAAAATCAATTGTGGATACATCTAATTATCTAAAGCGTGGAAATAAAAAAACAAATACAAACAATTCAGAATTACAAATAATATATTTTTATAATTGCGACCCAAACCAATCAATACAATTACAATTAATATATCCATATAATTACAAAAAGAAATATATAAATTATAATAAATCCATAAAATTACGACAATAATCAAACTATTACAATGCACAAATATATGGATGGATAATGAAACTAGAATAAAATATGAGTTAAGACCTTATGTATGTGTAAATACACCTGATATTATTCGAATATAAACACTCAAAGGATCAAGACTTCAATTTTTGCCAATATTACTAAAACCTCTATGGTTATTCACTTAATTGTTGAACAATAATATAAAACCATCACATGTAAATTTGTAAAATAAGATTTAAAGTAAGAAAGAATCACACAAAAGTGAAAATAATAGAGTTTATTGTTGATACGAGTAATCAATAAGGAAAAGTGAATGGTGAAGAGGAGTGTCGGTTCACCTGTGACAGGCAAAGAGCTAGAGTAAGGAGAAGGAAAGAGCCAACAATGCAGTGTCTTGCATGGATGTATGTGTTGGCCACATGGTAAGCCCGTTACAGGTCAATTGTCATCATGGAGTGCATTGTGTGATCCTACTTTGACATTCTCATCCTCAAGCTCGTATGAGATGGCAATGTGTTGGTGGTCCCTATAGAGGTGCATAGTGAGCCTTATTTAGGTTGATTCAAATAGAATACGTAGAGGGTCATTTATAGGCTATCCTACATAAAGGGTTGTTACGGACAATTCCTTGCAAAGGGTAGTATCTGTAACACCCATAACTCGTACCCATTGTCGGGTTAGAGTTACGACGTATTATTGAATAATCCAGAACAATTAATAGCATATAATGACAAGTTGCCAATTTGAATAACATAATTTTCATAAAATACAAATCAAAGTAATACATACATTTATGGGCCTTAAATCGAGCCTACGAGGCCTTAGAATTAATTTAGGAATAATCGGGGTCAATTTGAAACAAATCAAAACATTTAGGAAAAATCTAAAAATTTTCATCACAAGGGTCATACGGCCATGTGCCCAGGCCGTGTGTGCAGGGGCACGACTGTGTAGTCAACCGTATACCATTTGGAACAACTCCACAACCGTGTCGTAGGTTGTGTGCTAGCCCGTGTAATAATCGAACTACCCTCACATAGTCGTGTTGCACGCCATGTGCTAGATCGTGTTCAACTCGATGAGGGGTCACACGGGCGTGTGAAAACTGCACCTATACTATTTTGAACACGCTCAGGACACACGCCCATGTGTGTAGCCCGTGTGCATCACTCAATCGTGTGACAGCCCGTGTCCCAGCCCATATGTGCCCAAAAGTGACCAAAACATACCATTTGTTCAACCAATTTCATAGGGACCTAAACCATTTCAAAGCACATCTTTTTGACACCTTAAACCATATCAATAGCAACCAAATCAACCAAATCATGCTAAATATAATCATCTGAACTTAACCTAAATTATCTTGCAAATTTACATCCCATGATATCTATAGTTTTCACTTCTAAAACAAACATACAATACACCGCACGCATACTTTGATGTTACTTACCACAACCTCAACAACATACTTAGTTCCAACAAAATGCTATCATTCATGATCAAGCATCTAACTCAATTTAGAAAATAACATAGCATAAAGTTTATCACATCAAAAGCATACCAACCAATTACATTTTACAACAAAGTCATTAATCCTACTACATGTCATATAAGCCGAGATATTACAAAAACTACCAAAAGAGTTCTTTGAGATAGTGTGATTCCTTGGGTTTTGATTCGATCTCCCAACCACAAAATATATATACAAAATAAGAGAACCAAACACGAGTAAACTTACTTGAAGCTTAGTAAGTTCGTTAAACCAAACGATAACCTTATCGAATTTAACACATAATAGAACAAACTAAACAGTTAATGTAATCAAGATCCTATTCTGTCACAATTCACAATAAGCAAGAATTGAACAATACATCTGTTTCCATTCTTGTTCCGAACATATCTTAACATGTTCTTAAGTTACTAATATCCGATACACTTTATTTAACCGGCCCAAAGCCTACTAGGCACTAAGCCTGTTAAATATATTAGCACTAAGCTTGCTACGCATTAAGCACGGTATATATACACCAGCATGACGCCTGTTAGGCCCAAGGCCCGAAATAGTACAGAACATCGGCATAAAGCCTGTTAGGCTCAAGGACTGATTTAATTTCTCAACATATTTCGATTCCACTATTGAGTTCAAATAATTCAAACAATCAATAATCATGAAACACTAAATTTATTAAGATAAACAAGCAATTAAGGAAGTTAATTAGAATATACTTATATAATGAACTTATCGGACTAATTTATAGTAGCAACTTAGGTACAGGGACTAATTCGCAACTTTTTTCTTCCCACGATCGTCAACAATTATCAATCTAATATACAGTTTCATTCAATTAAACAAATCGACAACAAAATTAATCCATTTTATACAATTAAGTCCCTTTTTGATACTTTATAAAATTACCCTAAACTTTTCACTTTTAGTCAATTTAGTCCCTAAGCCCAAACATGCAAATTAACCTTTTTTGCCCAAATCCTATCTTAATCGATTGTTCAATGGCCTCACTACAACTCGTAATTGTAATTTTTCATATCAAATCCTTGTAATTTCATCACTTTAACAATTTAGTCCTTAAGCCATAAATCATCAAAAACCATTTTACAAAATAATCCTATTTAACAACCAAAATCACTAATCTTCCAAAAAGTTTTAAGATTAACCCAAACTCAACAATGGCGCAATAAAAAATATTTAACGATTTTACAAATTAGTCCTTCAGTTAGCTAAATTGAGTTAATACAAGCTCAAAAACATAAAAATTATTAAAAATGGATGAGTTTTGCTTACCTAATTGAGAACCCTAGCTAAACGAATTTTCTTCCCTTCTTCAACGGCTTAGACGTTTGGTGAAGACGAAACAAATGAGAAAATGTTTCCTTTATTCTTTTAATTTGTTTTAATTTTAAAATTATTTACAAAATTGTCATTTCAATCATTTTATAAATGAAATTTCACATTTTAAACCTATACAACCGTCTACTCGTAATTTCCTATGGCATATTTACCACACAAGCCCCTTTAGTTACCTTTATAAAACTATTTGCTAGCTTAAACTAATAGAGGACAATTTTCTCTACTTTTACGATTTATTTTTTTTCTTAATTAACCAACTAAATGGTAAAATTTCATAACCAAATTTTATTATCATACTAATGTCCTCGTATATATTATTTAATTAATATTTACAGACGATTACGTCAGAATTATGGTCTCGAAATCATTATTTTTGACACCACTGAAAAAAAGGTTATCACAATATTATCTGTAGAATTATCTTACACGAAGAGTCGCTACGAACGGTTCCATATAGAGGATTGTGAACGGACTAAGTGAGAATCGTTAGTAAATTTCCCCATATCTTGCCACATGCCATGCTAAGGTGGGAGTATAACAATTAATAATGTTATTTTAAATTTTATTTTCTTATCTATCATATACATTGTTAAAAGAAAGTATCACATAAGCATCCTTGTAAAATGTTATTTTACATATGTATATTTAATTAGTGTTTGATGTATTAATAATATAAAATGTCATACTAGAAATTTTTAGAGTTTTCGTAAGCTCGATTTAAACTAAAATTTGTATGCAATTGTTTTGTTCGAGTGATTTAGATTTAACGAATGTGAGTCTTGATTTAATTTCAAGTGTTTATGTTCTATTTATTACTGTAGTATATCGTAACCCAATTCCAGCATCGAAACAAGTAAGGGGTGTTATACATGTTTATAAAATATGAGGTACAGAAGTAGTTAACTTGACGGGTTAGTGAAGATAGGAAATTGACTAAATGGAGGAATGAGCGGATGGATATGGGATACAAAGGAGTTCATCAGCACCGTGAAGACAATTTATAAGTCCTTTGGGGCGACACCATGACAACAGTATATAGGTCATTCGGGGCAACATCATGTAAACGGTATACAAGTCCTTCAAGGCGACACCTTGGAAGGGGTTTATTGATTCTTCGAAATCAGAAATCCATGGTTAGCCATGGCAGGATCTAGTGGCCAGATACATCTCATGGCAAAAATGGAGCCTGCCAGGATGACGAATAGGAAGCCTATCAGGGCATATTAAAGAGGTTACATATGACTTGCGTGGCAAATAGGTTGACAAAATGATCATGGTGCATCTGAGAACGCGAGTAAGCAAGTTGAATAGAAGAATCCGCCAAAATGTGAAGGCAAGAAATATAGGTAAAAACATCTTAAACGCAGACATATATGAAACAAATGGGTATTTCCTTGGAAGAATTTTTAAATAAGTATCGGCCATTAAAGGTCTGTTAGAGTTGGCATGTAAACCATCAATTGCAATGAGGTAAGTAAACGGTTCTTCAAGTTTAATTTAAGTGTTCTTGAGCAAAGAAGTTGCCAGAAAATGGTGGAAATTTTGCCAAGGACTCTTTTAAAGGAGAAGCCCGCTAAGGACTATGTTGGGTGGAATACCTGTCAAAAATAAAAAAAGAAGTGAATGTCTATCACGACTGTCTAACACGGGGAAGTCCATTTAGAAATACCAAATATAGAAGTCCACCAAAGGGAAAATCTAAGAAAGAGAATATTCTGCTAGAAACTATCTGCTATTGGGAGTGCTTCAAAAGGATGATCCGAGGTGGGAAAGTCCCATGGGACTATCTTGCAAACATGATTTCACAACGGAAGAGAGGTGTGTATAAATCAACCAAATCTCATATTCAAGATCACAAAAAAGGATGTTATATTGGGTTTTCCATGAGAGAGGGTCTATGCAGGGGTTAAGTCAAAGAAGTTAATCGCCAGAGTAATATGATAATCATATGTTTAGTTAGTGTGGAATGAATGGAACAGGGTAGAGATATACCGTTATGGCGTAGACAATTGCAAGTCTGCTAGTAGCAAAAGTAGTCACCGAACGGTATATATGCATATATGGTTATCTTAAGAAGGCAAAAACAGGGAAGGTAAAATGAGAATCTAAGACGAAGTGGGACAAGATCAAGTTCCAGAAGGAATTGCTATTTGGAAGAGAACGTTTACAATTAAATCAGTGGGTAAGTTAGGCAACGATGGAAATCAGGAAAGGTAGGGTGTCGATCACGCCAGAAAATCTGTGGAGTTCCCAACAACGCACAAAGAGTTTAAATTAGGTGCCTTCATTCTTTTTTCCCTGAAAATATAGCATTTACAATGCACTGTTGTTTAGAATCTCACGAAGTCATTCTGAACTTACGATTATGTTGCCTTATATGCAGGAACAAGGATTGTCAGGACAAGCCATTGTTTCATGCGTAAAAAGAGCACCCTTTAAGCCTACGCCTCGAGAGTTGGATTAGTGTATGGATGCAAATTAAGTTTAAAGTCGTAATATTCGGGCCTAGTACATCAAATTGATTGCAAAACTTAAAGTGCTTGTATAATGGGAGATTTATTTAAAGTTAATCTTTGAATCATGCTAATTATCATGATTTGAAATAAATTGTACAAGTAAATCCTAAGATTCCTTATTTAAATTTATAATTAAGTTCAAAAGGTGAATTTGAACTTGAATTTTGTGATACTCGATACCCGAATCAGGCGATTGAGTTAGGTATAAGGTGTTACATCACCACCTATAACAATGACTAATCACCTCGTCGTAACTGCTCTCCAAAGAGATAAACAGTTAACCATAAAATGTGCTTTATTTTTATGAGTGATGATCAGATTTTGTGCTCGAATTCCCGTTACTATCCTCAATGAGAGCACCAACACCTACGAGAACTTGAAATTTGATTTGAGAAAAGAAAAAAGAAAACAGGCTGAACGAGAAGAGAGAGAATTGGAGAGGAAAATATTATTCAATAACCAACTTGGAGAATTCTATTACAACAGATTAGAAATGTCTAATCCTTAACTTTCTTTTAACTCTCTCTCATAAACTAATCTGGCGATTTAATGACTCGCTCACTCTCCTCATGTACCCCTACTAGATTTCCTTTTGGTTGCATGCCCATAACAGTACCCCAAAAGGAAAAAGAAAAAAAAAAACTTGCCATTGTGGATGGTGTTAATCCTTGATCTTCTGTGTGGCCTAGTGCCAGACTCTTTGCCAAAAGGAAAACGCAGCTAAAGCATTATGGAATACAGAAGTTTACTACAAGTAGTTTTCATGATAGACATCCATTTCTCATATCACGATTGCTGACCTCTACATTGTAGCCTTCCTATGATTTTCCTCGTAAAAGTAGATCTGACATTACTGTTGTTGACATATTTTCTTAAAAAAACCCTTCATTATTTTGATACAATAATAAACCTTCTGACGAAAACAAGAGACTCTAAAAATAAAAAATTCATAATCATTTCCACAGTTTTTTTATGTTACATATGATTAGGGTACAAAACACAATTGCTAAAACCTGAAAAACTATCAGCTAATTAAATACTAAAAGCAGTACACAGTTCCAAATGTCTCAAATTTCACTAGGAAGAACATACAAAATTGTGACGACCTTCTGGCAGCAACACAAAGAAATAATGAAAACTGTAACTGGAACAAGCATAAACAGCACCATTTTTAAAAGTTCGAAATTACCAGTCAAAGCCACTACCAGCACCAAACTATCTCAGATGGCTGCCACATGCAGCAACTATCAGCAGCTCTTATCTCATTCACATTAAGCTATTCAATCAACCATGAGCAACTATCAGGAGCTCTTATCTCTTCGCTGCTTGCGGACCTTCACAAATTTTCTGGCAGACTTGTCACTGCCACCGGTGCCCAATGAGAAGCTCCCTCCAGCACCAAATTCAACACTACCAGAAGCCAGAAATGGAGATGGATTCTGTGGTGCGCCAATGCTTGTTTGGCCTCCAAACTGGACAGGACCTGCTCCTGATGGGTTTGATGCACCAAAAACAAACCCAGAAGCAGGTGATGGCTGTTGACTAAATGTCACAACAGTCAGTGAAGCCTGAACTGTGTCCTCTGCCATACTATCTTCCATTTGATCATTATTACTAGAGGGTGTTGGGTCAGGACTAGTGTTACCAAACACAGGCTGTGATGAAGTAGCAGCTGCAGCCGAAGTGAATGAAAATATGGAACTTGAGGAGGCACCCGTGGATGACCCAAAGATAATAGGTGCACTGCTAGGAGCACTAACAGAAGTTGATGATCCAAAGGAAAATCCCGATGATGACCCAAATGTGGGTGTCTTGGGGGCTTGCCAATTGGAACCAAATGCACCAGCAGCAATGCCACTGCTAGAGCTCAGAGAGTTGGTTTCTGAAGAGGAAGAACTTATTCCAAAACTTGCACCTGAACTAAAAGGTTTAGCCACTGATGCTGATGACCCAAAAATCAAACTGCCAGAGGAAAAGGTTGCATTCCCAGCCAATCCAAAGGATGGAGATGATGCAGATGAAGAGAACTGAAAGGTTGTGCTATGGGTTGAGGAACCAATGCCAGTTCCTGCTGCGGATGCTTGGGTATCAGCAGCATTAAAAGGATTTAAACCGTGAGTCAGTGCAGTAGATGTGGACGCAGCTGGAGCATCAAATCCAAAGATGTTGCTTCCAGAGCCCTTGATTGCAGATTTAGTGGAAAAAGTACTATTTCCTGTACCAGCTACTGGCAAAGATGTACCACCAAAAATGCTACTGCCTGTGCTTATAGTTGAAGATGAACTGCCAAAGATACTACTGCCTGTACCCATCACTGTGGTAAATGTGCTGCTGAAAAAGCCACTTCCAGAGTTTGTAATGGTGGAAGATGTATCACTGAAACTGCTATTTCCAGAGCTTGTGAATACAGCTGTTGTACCAGTAGTGCTGCTCACAGCACTACTTCCAGAGCAAGTAAAAGCAAATGTACTACTGGAAGGGAAAATCCCTACATTGCCAACACTTGTATCCCGGGTCTTAGATTTGGTTGCTTCCCCTGAAGTTGATGGGTCCCCAGAGGATGAAAACTTGAAAACAGGTGAAGCTGTAAAGGAAGGGATTGAAGTCTCCACAGAGGGGATGCTGGTATGGCATATAGTGGGATTCACAGTTGCACTTGCAGAAGTGGTGGCAGTAGCAGGAGAGTCATTATTGGTGGCAGTTGCACTGGATGAACTTCGACCATTACTTGGGACTAGAGAAGGCACTGGTGAAGAGAATGAAAAAGAACTAGAAGAAAAAGACCCATTATTTACAGCAGAACCATCTGCTGAGGCACCAAACTTGAAGTTAGATGTTGAAACAGCAGAGGTGAGTGCAGTTTCAGCTGTCCTAAAGATCCCATTCATAGTGCCTCCTCTTTCAGTTTTTTCTGACAAATGATTGGTTACACCAGGAGCAGTAGTGGCGAAGCTGAACATAAAGCAACAAAACATTTAAAGAATATTATTTAAGGGAAATCACATACGCACGGGCACACAGATATATATATATATATACTGATAAATCAACTTATTGAGAAGGTGCATTTTGTGATTATTAGCAAAGAGAAAGAGGGGAAGTGACTAGAGATACCAAACAACAGCTGGCTATAGAATATAAAGCAGCAAAGTTTTATAGAATAACATACAAGAAACCATATACACTGATCAATCATAGTATTGAGAAGAAGCATTTTTGAGATTGTTAGCAAAATGAAAGGGGCAAGTGACTAGTGACAAATAATTATAATAAGGAACTCTAAAGAGTGGTTCAGTTAACCTACAAAACACCCAATTATTTTTGTTGGCCAATATGCATGGTTTCCTTATGATCCCATGTCTATTGTTGAATACTTAAATACTGAGAAGTAGAGAGTTCGACACCATCTCCTTTCTTACTAGTAAAGATACATCTAATTAAAAAGTTAAAAATGACAGGAATTAAAGAGGACTTCAAACAGGCAGGCTCTCTCTATGCCTATCACCTTACAAAAAAACAAAACCGCATCTAAGAACATCAGGCACAGCTTGATCATAACTAAAGCTAAAAGGTCAGAAAGCTATTGTTGTCTGGTGCTAAGGCATAGGCACACCTTGGAGGACACCTTGACACCATGAGATGGATGCCAACTTTCAAGTGCCAAATTGAATTTTTAAACTTTAGGCACAAAAATTGGAATTTCAATCAACCTTTTGTAACATACTATCCTAACCACACTACGCAAAACTAATATCATCAAATGGACCAACAAATAAACCCACATGTGATATCTACTATCTAGGAGGTTAGCCATGTAACCTAAACTACCCTTCCATCAACTAACCACTAATCTACACCATCCACCCCACTCTCAGTGATTCTACAGGCAAGGGTTAGATTCACCCCTAAATCCCCTCCCATCCTGTTATAAGAAACCCGAACATGGTAGGGTAATTCTTTTACTCCCTTCCAATCAACTAACCAATAGTCTAAGACATTTGACCCACTATTAGTAATCCTATAAACAATCCTACATTGAAGGTATAGAAAGAAAGAAAGAAAGAAAGAAAGGGGAGAAGACCCAAGAAAAAAGCCTTCCAAGCAAGAGAAGTTGATTAACAGATATACACCAACCTGCTTGAGTAATCTAGTTCTTGGTCTGAACTTTTGGCAAGCTTAACACCTGAAGATCCAGTAATAGATAAAACCTCACCAACATTTCTAGAGGCAAAGCCAAATGTGGTAACAGCAGCATCTGACTGCACTGGTGCAACTTTCTCCCCAATGCTAACCATAGGAGGAGCACTTAATTCTGCAGAGAAAGCATCTTCTTTGGCTGCTTGAGTTGACTGAGATCCCAAAAACGCTGACTGCACAGATGAGTTGGCCACCTGTACTACAGGAAAAGTACTACTGGAATTCTTTTCAACAACTGGAGATCCATTAGATGTTCTTATTCCAGGATTTCGATTGACTGCAGCACTTGATATAGGCATAACTTCAGAAAACATAGAAGGCTTCTCTACAACAGCTTCAGGAGCAGCACACTTACTTCCGTTAACAGAATTATCTGATCTCTCCCTCCATTCACCAAATCTAGCAGGTGTGGCTCCAATAGAATAGTCACCATCATCCAGATCCAGATAATCCTGTGACAGAGACCATAAGCATTAATCGAAACAGGATAGGAACCAAAAAGGAAAAAACAGAGCAAAACAGTGAAGCTTCTAATCATGCTCTCTTAATCAGAAGTAATGCTTTGGTTGCCTTTGCCAAGAAATCAAAGGCGTTAAAAATGAAAGAAGACAAACATGTTGGTTTTAGTAATATTCCTAATTAAAATTTATTTAGCAAGTATTTTATTACAATTAAAATCCTTAATTTTAGTTTCTTATTCTACAAGAATAAAATACTATCTAACTTGTATTTAAGGGGACAATTTTAGTTATAAAATGAGACAGAAATCCTACTAATTTATAGAGGCTTAAGACAAGTTCCATATATTATTAATCATAGGTCATTTATGAGGTAAGTGTCAATGCAAGGGTAAAGTGTTACCAATCAAAGCTCGTATTCCCTTAATCTTAACCCATGAATGTAGCAATTAGGCATGACAGATCCTTATCATTTGGAATTTTAAATAAAATATATAGCACTTGATATGCAAACTAAGGAATTTTGATTATTAACAAATGCTCTAATATCACCAAAAACTCATAGCAGAATATGACATGACAAAAATTATCTGTTTACCAATTACCACATACCTCATGTGCACTCATCTGAAAAGCCTGACTCTTTTCGTGAGATAACTGTTTGACAGACTTGACACCACTGGAATCAGCAGCTCTAACACTAGGCCTATTATCCTTCATTAAACTATTACTATCTACACCATTTACCACAGGAACTTGCTTGTCAGGGAGAGAAACCAACGTTGAGACATTTTTTTTAACCTTATCATGCTTGTTAGACAAGGAGTCTTGAAAATCAGTCAATACAATGCGAGAACCACTCACCTTACTTGAATCATGCACGTTCTCCAGAAATTTTGAAGAATCTACATTCGCAAGGTTTTTACGAGCCTGTCCACGTAGCATAGATGGTGACAGCATAGAGGGTGATTTTTCCCCTGGGGAGACCAACATTTCCAGTTGCTGGAATATTTTTGAAGCCATCTGACTGGACTTGGATGGAACAGTGGTAAAACTTGTGCCAGGACTGCTGTTACCCCCAGTCTCAGCTAGGGTATCTAAACCAGCTGAACTAGTGCCAACCACATGCGCAGATAGAGGGGCAGCAGAAGCAGGTAAAGTCAAGTTTCTTGAAGAAAGGAGACTTGATTTTTGACGAATCCACCGAATTGGGCCAACTGATCCTATATCATTGTCTAATACTGAACTCCTGCGCTTTAAAACCTGAGAAGGAAAGAAACATAACCATTAATGATAATTCTCTAGATAGAGAAATCCTGAAAGAGAGATAGGATCCTGAATCAGTACCCCCTGCCCGGAGCCAGAAACTCTATTGTGCTCCCATGTACCCTGAGATGATGATAAAGGTCCACCAAAAGCATCACTATCAGTGCCAGCACTCTACGGAATGAGTAAACAACTAGAATAAGACAAATGATAAACAAGCAAAAATACAAGGGATAAGATTGTCAAGCACATCAACCTTGATGAGAGTTGATGAGTTAACTCTGGAATAAGGTGTTCGTGCCATACTATATATCGCAGACCTGCCCCGTGATCTTGGGGTCATGAAACCGTTTCCAAGACTCCCAACATGGCCAGAAGATCTTGGCACAAGTGACATCATGGAAGACTTAGAAGGGAAGATTCTATTGCTCGGTGAAGATAAATCTCTCCTAGGCACTTGATTTTGTAATCCATGCATTGATGTGGATAACTTTGAAGGCCTACTGCCCATGTAAGCTTTTGCAAGCTCAGCAGGTGAAGCAACATCCTCATCAGGAACCTGCATAACCATGTGAGTTTTTTTTTTTTTTTTTTTTGTGTGTGTGAGTGTATAAAATTAAAATTATGCAGAGTAAAGAACATTTGAGGGTATTTCAACTAAAAAGCAAAATGAAGGAAAGAAGCTTTTCCTTACAGTTGATCTGGCAACAGGTGTTGAAATAAGATGGTTCTCAGTGCCATTTTCTCTAACTGGGGTCTCCAGAATATCTTCTTTCTTGTCATGTGATACCACTGAGATCATTTCAGACCTCTTTTCTTCATTGCCACCAGTAATATCAACTGTTCTTGAACGTAGTAAACTTGTCAAAAGATCAATTTCAGATCTGAAACAGATTAATAATATTCATCATCTATAGCATCAAGCTGAAGCAATGAAGGAAAATAATAAAGCATTACAACAGCATCTACAGATTGGAAAATAGATAGCACAACAATCAACTACAAAGGTTGCAAGTATAACAAGAATTTGCAAATTGAAGTGATTCAATCTAACTCATGCTCTCAGCCTCTCTTCCAGTTAATGGAAACTGGAAGAAATAGGAACTACAGAATCCTAAAGCATAAAAGCACACAAACAAATACAAAGGGTAAATTATCACAAACCAGCCAAATTAATTTGGAAAAGTTCTCTTAAAAGCAAAATAGCACAAATAACCATGCATTTTAACTTAACATCAACACGATACAAGTTCAGATCATCTTGCCTGGTAAAAGTCTTCTGCTTTAAAATTTCCTCAAGTTCAGCAACTCCACCTTTATCGGAATGATTAGTGGGATTCTCGCATTCTATGATGTCTCCTTGCACAACAGGAGGAACCTTAGTGGAAAAATGCATATAAAACAACAAAGCATATAAGTTGGGTTCATCAAAGAGAAAATTGCATAGGGGGAATGTTCTACATTAAAAAATCATAAAACAAAGGGATATGAATAAAGGTAACATGAGAATTAAGGGCAAAGTCTGTTCCAAAGATTTAGTGCATGTGGGTGAATGTTATATTGGTCTAAGTAAAATGTAACAAACCAAGAAAAAAATGTCAGTTTTAAAAAGAATATAAAAGCTCTCAGTTTCATGCAAAGTGCTTTGGGGAATAGAGAAGAAAATGTTACATGAAAAATAAGAACAAATAGATTTCATTGGTTCAAACAAAGTATAAAATACAAGCATAGAACATTATTTTTTAAACATAAGTTAAGAAAGTGGATTTGACTTAGTTAGTTATAGTAAATTGTGAAGATAAATGCTCGCAATCCATAAAAATTAATTAACGATTCGACACATCTATGTATTTGAGAGGGTACAAGTATAATTTTGTATTCCTTAGTTCACATATATCCACTTCAACTTATCCCTAAGCAAAGAAGCAACAAGTCCATGCATTTGAAACAATCAAGTCAGTCATGCTTTTATTCAATCCATCAAGCAATTCATATTACAACTTGAAATCTAGATCCCTTCTTTAACATTCAACTTGCCAAATGCAACCAGGAAGCACTGCATTATTAGACTATTGCACCCAAAGTAAAGATAATACAACCACATAGCATTTTCTACATATACAAAGAATATATTCTAGTTCTATATGTTCAAAGTCAGCACTACAATGGCTTCTTTGTCTTTGTATGCTCAAAAAACCAAGAGTTTTCAGATTAAATAGAGCCAAGACCTTGACCGAATCCTATCTACTTTTTTCAAGTCTTGATTCCAAATATAACTATATACTAGAATATTGTATAACATCCAGCTTTCCAAACTGACATAAATTGAAAATTTCCTCTACATCGAAATACAATTTTGATGCTATGTTTGAGAGCATAATTTTAGAAACTGGATTTGGATTTGGATTTGGTTAGTTATGATAATTTAGGAGGCTATGTGCACACAATACATAAGAATTAGTTAGGGATCAATCCCACTTATGCGTTTGAGAGAGTATAAAAAGATGGATTTTAGATCCCCTATTTCACATATGTACATCAAATTTATCCTTAAGCAGTGAACCAATAAATCCATGCATTTGAAAATAATCATGACAGTCATTCTTTTATGCAATCCATCAAACCATTTATACTAAAATCTGAAATCCAGACCCTACTTTAAAATTCAGCTTCCTGAATGCAATTTGGAAGTACTGTACTCTTAGATTTTGGCACCCAGCGAAGATAATACTACCATATGAGATTTTCTACACATAATTATAAGGAAGAAAGAAATTATTCTAGTTCTATATGTTCAAAGTTTGAAAATCAACAGGTTTTCATTTTTCAGGCAAAATATGTTTAAAAATATAAAAAACAAACAAATTACACAGAGATACATTACTAAAGCTATCAGGAGGCTAAAAACATCAAGGTTTAACTAATACTTACTGTTGAAGTTGTGTCCAGTTGATTCTCCGTTGGTTCCCGATTAGTCTCTGACAATGTTATTATATAATCAACATCACCAAAAAAAAATAACTACTTTACCGTAATTTAAACTTCCAACATGCCTGAAATAATAATAAAAATCATAAAAAGATTATATAGTAATATCCTATTTATAGCTTATTCCTTGTTAGCAAATCCTGATCATTAATTTGAAGAAGGAATAGAAGTAAAACACTGAACATGGTTAAGCATATTTCACATGTTCCTGTCTATAGTTCATTAACATATTTTTCCAGTACGCATTAATTTCACGCTACAAGCAACATTGCGTAATCGGGGAATGGTTTTAATCTATATTCGTATTCTAGGGAGTAATTCTTCATTTTAAACGAAGCATATATCAACAAATAATAAATATTTTATACCAAAAAGAAAACAGTGGAAAGAACTGTTTTCATTTCAATAACAACAGCATAATTATAACTGTTATAGAGAGAATTATTATCCGTAAGAAACAATTTCTTCTACTTGGACTTTCAAGTCGAATAAGTAAAACCCTAACTCCTAAAATTTTTTCTATAACAGAAACAAAAAATTCCCTAACTAGATACTATAAAGTACCACTCCAAACCCCGTTAATAAAAGCAACCTAACAAAACCAATTTTCACAAAAATGCTCCAAGTATTTTTTTTTTTTTACTTGCTCCCTGTATTTTAATTTGGGAATCAATAAAAGAGAAGCGCGGAGAAACTAACCAGAGTCCAGCAGTTGCGGTGTAGGAGGTGGCAGAGGAGGGAGGCGCTTCGTAAAGACGGAGGCGAGGAGCCGGTGAGCACTGGAAGTAATAAGCCTCCGCGCTGGATCCACCAATTTCGATAACCAACCATTTTCATTGCTGGAACTGCTGGGGTTTCTTATTGAGGTCGGTGGTCGATCGTATGGCGTAGTTTTTGTCGTTCTCCGAAACGGCCGTTTTTTGAATTTTCCTCCTGCTCCTTGTGCCCCGTCGTAGGGGTTCCCCTCCTCACGCGCCGTCGCCATCAGATAAATAGAAAAGGGATATGAATGTAAGGGTTTAGGATTTGGGGGAAATTTATTAAAAAAAGAGAACAAGTTTGGTTAATTAGGGTTTTTATATCTCACATAAAAGGCGTTCCTTTTACGACTCCTGTCAAAATAAACAAAATAAGCTTTTTGTTTTGTGATTTTATGAGAAGGGTTTAATTTCAATTTTAATCCCTATAATATGCCTGAATAAAATTTAGTTTTATACCTCAATTTGTATGATATCATAGTCATACTAAATATACAAGTTTTTCTAATTATATATCAATAATCATATTTTAATTTACTTCTTATTTTATGCTAAAATTTGAATATTAAAA
The DNA here is from genome assembly GCA_025506655.1 of Gossypium rotundifolium. Lineage (NCBI taxonomy): Eukaryota > Viridiplantae > Streptophyta > Magnoliopsida > Malvales > Malvaceae > Gossypium > Gossypium rotundifolium. The sequence goes on along the minus strand of CP106725.1, from coordinate 3,276,377 downwards.
TCTCTCTATTTTAATTTTCAACATAATTTATTATAGCTTTTACTTTTTAGAATATGTAATGATGGTCAATTTTAATTTTAGTCTCTATAATTAAGTTCAAATTTTAATTTTAATTTTATATTTTAATTTTTAATATCATTAATTAGTCTATATATTTTATTTTGATTAAAATATTGACATAAATTTTAAGAATTAGCAATATTATTAAAATTTTATGTTAAATTCAAATTATTAAAATGTCTTTTTTGTTACATAATTATCAATTAAATAGTATTTTTTGGTTTGATATATCACACAAGCGATTTTAACAGAAGAGGCCCCGCCGCCTAAAATATAAAAAAACATTTAATATAATTTAATATAAAATATTATTTCAAAATTTTAGAAAATATAAAAAAAAGTATTTTAAATATTTTATATTTGAATTCTATTTTTATAGAAAATATTATTCTTTAATAATAAATGTAAAAATGAATTAAAAATGTTAAAGGGCATGTTCATCATGAGTTTTTCTTTATTAAATATTTATTCCTCTCAACTAAACACATAAATATTATTACAATACTAATTCTATTTTGTCCTACATAACCACTGTTATGCCTATTAAATTCCATTACAATCTTATTTCATTCTTATAGAATGATTATTTCATTACGATCTTTATTCCATTCTAGTGAATCAAATGCTACTGTAAATATTTTGATAAATCCTTAAAATTTTGGTGAGTCCTTAGAAATTTTGTTATATCAAAATGTTGACTTCAAGTATGGGTACTCTAAAGAAATATTTAGAATTATCGATATACCCTTAAAAATATTGATAAATATTTAGAAATTTTGGTAAAGCCTTATAAATTTAGAAAAATTCTTAGATATTTAAAAATATTGGTAAAGCACGATATATTTTGTGTAATGTATGTACCAAAATTAGTTTCTAATCTTAAATAATATTTAATTACGAATAAAATATATTGTAATTTGTTTATTATATATTGATTTTCATATCATCTTATTTGGAGGTGGTTAGAGTTTTTCATGTTGGTGTGTTGGTGGATTCAAGAATTACAGGGTTCAGAAAGGTTCAATGGATTATAAGAATTGAAAGACGATGGTTGATTAGGTATGTTCTTAGAGAAGACAATCTAATTGTTAACTGTTTGGCTAAGTTGAGTTTAAAATGGAAAATAGGCTTACAAGTTTACGATGACGTCCCTAATGAAGCATTAAGAGTTCTACATCAAGATAAAATTATATTTTATTAGTATAATTATTGTAAATCTTAAAAGTAAGTATGTATAGAATTTAAATCTCTTGAGACTTTTTTAATGTAGATAGAATTAATCATTATCATTGATGTAATTTGATTTGTACCGTTGGATCTAAAAGAGTTCAACTATAAACAGAGTCATCCCTTTTCATTTTTAATCACTTTATTCTTGAGTTGCATTATTTTTATATGATTTTTTTCTGTTTGTATGTAACTTCTTTCTTTTTTCGAGTTTGTTTTTGTTTTATTTCAGTACCCTAGAGAATTTTTACAAGATTTTTTATTTTTTAAGTGTTAGATTGATTTAGACGAATTTGAACTCAAGAAATTGTTTAAGATCATGTAGTTTGATAGACTAAAATTTTAATCCCGTGACACTAGCGACAAAGTTTTTAAATGCAACTTTCTCACTATTGTTTTATGGGTAGCCATTTTCATTATTATTTGATTAAAGAAATTTTATTTTTAAAATCTATTATTTTTATTTAATCTCTACCATAGAAGAAGCAAGCAAATCAAGATGGCCATGGAAATTGCAACCTCGTATAAAGCATATTTGATAGACTCTGAAAATTTGCAAGAGCAAGTTGTGATGGAGACCATGAAAGAAAAAGTTCTCCATTGTCTCTTTTTCTCAATAAGCAATAGCTCTTTGGACTTTTTTTGGGGGGTGAATAGGTAGAAGAACAATTAAAGGCAAAAAGGTAACTTAGGGGCAAATTTAGTTATGAATAATAAATAATGTAATGCATGTGTCAGATTAAGGGTAGCGAGATGTATATAGCTTAATTAAGGATAGAGGAATTTTGTTCATATGCAATTAAATAGATTTAAATTAAAACAATTAAACCCTAATTTTAAACCATATATTAATCAAAATTGAGCATTATATTTTTACATTGATATTCAAATATAAGTAAATAATGAGAATTTTTAGGGAAATATAGGTTAAATCAAATACCCTAAACTTAGTATATAAAATAATGCATGAAGGACAAAGATATGACCATCTAAATAGATAAAAATTTTCAAAAAAGATTTGAAAAATTTTCAAATCAATGGAAATGAAGTCGTGTGTATAGACGTACATTAAAAGTGGGTTTGGATTGGTGATTGAGTGCGATGCGGTACGTTTAGCTTACTTTTTGTCTCACGCTAAAGTATCTAATCTCATTGCCACCGCTGTTTTTACACTAATCGCAGGTAAATGCACCGCCCATCTAAACCTACCCTAAATCAAAGTTCAAATGCAGCTTGCAACACATCCATACCCAAAGTCAATGGCTACCAGTTTATTCTTCCCATCACTACACTCTATTTTCTATCTTCCTACTCTTCATTTTTTTAGTTATAACATCCTACACATTCATATATTACTGAGTATAATCCTTCAAAGAACTTTTATAATATGATCCTTCAAAGACCATATAAATATATGAGAAAAACTTATAAATAATCAAACAAATACATATTCATATCCAACAGCCACTTGAGTCTAAGCAGCATAAAGTTGAATTTGGTTAGTGCTAATGGCAACTCACGGTCAAAGAACTGTTATTACAGCATAGGAAGCGGGCAGACTAAATTAAATTAAAAGTAAACAACGAACAGGACAAGACAGCTGAATTTGCCTAAATGATCTAATCGAAAACACAAACAAGCAAATGATCAATAGTTCAACAAAGATTTTCTGAGGGCAATTCTATTACACTAAAAAGCCATGCTCTTTTGTTGAGTAACGAGCAAGTTCCCAGACAGGTGTCTCGTTGGTGTGGGAAGCTACCATTTTAAAATTATGTTAGCAAATTATAACATACAGTAAATGACGACAAGGACAGACAGACAGAGAGAGAGAGACGTACATAGGATATACTTCCATAGTCCAATCTGATCTGATCATATCCCAGATAGGTCATTTCGACTTTTGCCTTTTCTTGACCTGTCTACTTGAGTTCTAATCTGATCTGGAACACTAACTTTCCTAAGAGCCTTGACCCCTAACTACTTAGCCCTACCCTTCCTCATCGTAATCTTCTTCATCCTCATCTAACTTTTTTCCAAGCTGAGCAAGTTGAAGAGGATCAATGGCCATCTTGTCCATGTCTGAAAGAGACCAGCCTGGGTATTCTTCATGTTTAGTTTCAGTTATAGGTTCTGCTGAAGAAGGCTGAGCTGCTGCTGCTGCTGCTGTTGCCGGCTCAGAAGCAGCAGCAGTAGCAGCACCCACTATGGGCTTTGCTTCCACGTTCTCATCTACCTCTGCATTCAGATCAAAATTCCGAACAGCTTGGTTGGCATCTTCAGCAATTGTGTTCTCTTTTATCGGTTCCTTGGACTCAGAACCATCATCTACCACCATTCCAGGGGTTGGATGACTTTTGCTGTTTTGTTGAAGAGTTGCACAGGGTTCTGGTTCTATTTCACGATAAGCATCTCTTTCCACATTTCGACCTCCTCTTCCACGTCCCCTACCGTCCCCGGCCTCTCCCTCTACCAATGGTCCCTACATGACCCACATCATGCTGCATAGAGCATGTCTAAAAAGTCAGTTATTGAAAGCACCAAAATTCACACACACATTAAATAGATGATCAATTTTAAGTTGATTTATACTTCATGTAAGAGGCCTGTCATTGAAAGTAATTTATTCACAAACATCTAAAATAATATGCATTGCAGTGAACAAACCTAGTTCATCTTTTGCAGAAGTATCTGGCATCTATATTGCTCCAATTCACTAAATTTTCTTGAAATACCCATGTCCAAGACATACACGGATATGGGCATAAAGATATAACCCCTCAAAAACCCTCCAAGTACATGAAAAAACTTATAGAAAATTTAACATACCCGTGTCAGATATATGTCCGTATCCGACACTCATACCCGAGTCCAAGTAACATAGTTTGGCTTTGGGATAATAAATTGAAGTTCACCAGATACCTCTTTGTCACTGAAGAAAAACATTCACCACCATTCATTCTTAAAGTTGCACAAAAGCACATCCGATGATCTATATTTTTATAGCTGTCTACAAACACACACACAAAAACACACAAAATGATGTTGAAATGGAAGCCATCTTACTATTCTGCTCCTCTTTGATTCTTCATCACTGTCATGGACTTCATCTCCGGCGGCTTTCCTGGCAGCAAATATGGAAACATATCATGAAATAAGTGAATCTTTCAATGAATTAAAAAGTGACTAACACAAAGCAAGGCTTTCTCTAACCTTCTCCTTGAAATACTTCGATCGTCATCAGCAGCAGCAGCAACAGCATCGGAATGACCATGACCATGACCATAATCAGGAACCCGGCTAACAATTTCCCTCAGAAAATCAAATACATTATAGCTCTGTACACAATGCTTTCTGCAGTTTAGTTGGGCACTTTAGTTAGACCAAAGCACAGGACATTGCCAAATATACATCACTATGGATAAACACAAACAAGATCGGAAGTAATATAATAAGATACCATGCTGATCAGAAGACTTTGTTAATTGAAAAAAGTAACATGATCTGGAAAAGGAGTAAAAAGATTCAGAATCACAATTCTCCATCTACAATAACTAGCATAGTTGATCTGTATCTAAATACTTTGTGACCCTAAAAGGAGGAAATCTGGACCAGGTCCAAGATAAAATTAGAACCTTTTAGGAATCAAATTTGTGAGAAAGGGATGATTTAGCTTGATAAGTTCTGGAATGCTAGTTTCAATTATTGAAATCAAAGAACACATTTCAAAAAACTTTCTATTCCTCCACTCACCCTAAACACCCCAAAAGCTCTTGTATGAGGACATAAAAGGATATTTGGTTGATCACCACGGAATCTTGATATTCTTATATCATGTTACTTTATAATAGTTTGCAGTGACATTGATAGTTGTGGTTTTCCACTATGGTACCCTGACCACATTTTCTTCAAGTACCCATGTCCAACACCCATATACAACATGTATTCAAACATGGACATGGAATACGATCCCCCAAGAATTCTTCAAATACATGGAAATCTTGGGAAAATTAAATACCCATGTCAGACACATACTTTCAAATCTCACACCCAAGTCCAAGTAACATAGGTTTTCCATGTGTTTCTTCTTCCACTATTAGATACGATATTGTGCTAATTCTCTTCTCTTCCTCGTGCACCTTTTAGGGGGAAAATTCAAATAAAGAAAGATCAGATATTCTTGGTTTACTAAATACTGAGATGAGCACTTCTACAAAAAAGAATGGTCATGTCAGCCATTGTAGTTGCCAAGTGGTAATTTCTTTGTAAACTAAAACTATTACAAGAAGTCTTTACTGAAAGTATCTTACAAGCTCTAAGTCTTTTGCTCCAACTCTTCATTTTCCCTCCATGTTTGATATCCATATCCGACATATATTCCCATACAAGTATTAAGGTACATCTCCCAAATGTATAGGAAAACATAAAAAATAATAATAAGCAGACCAATATCCTACAATAACCCCCAAGTCTAACATATATTACAGGCCAGCGGAGGCCTTAATTCATGTTCAGGACAGGAGAATGCTTGAATGTTGGTATTTTGAGAGAAATTGAATCTGGGTAGGAAGTAAATCTTAAATTTGTTTCTTTCATACCATCTTTGATTTTTTGGTGGTATTGCATCTATTTGCTATCCCCAGTCCACTCACACACTCTCTCTTTTCCCTTGACTTCATGTCGCTTTCTTTTTTCCCTCTTAACATCTCTTCCTTCTCTCTCCAATTCCAAATCAATCAGTGCCTGAACCTTTAAGATCAAAACTCCAAAAAATATCTAAGGCTTTTAGTGAGGTTATCATATTTATACTATAGCTATCAATGTAAATGGCACGTTCACATGGTCAGAAAATTGAAACAGAATAGACAAAGAGCATTATGCGTATGAAAACTTATAAAAAAGCAGAAAGATCCTTGCAGAAAGATCCTCCTCAAGTAGACAACAAACATTGTATGCTAGTTGCCACAAAGAATAATGTCAATTCTTCACTTACAAATGTAATGAATTCATGGTCTTTGCTCCTCTCTGAAGGGTAATCTCATATGTACGGTCACAAAGGTCTTGTAGAAACAATTCCAATGCTTTAGCTGCAAGGCCATAGAAAGAAGCATGAACAAGTGATATACAGACGTGGGGGAATTAGTAACATAAAATTGTTTACTTTGCTGCCACTCACAAACTAAAACAGGCACTGCTAACGCAATCTTCCCAACATCTTCATCGGCTTGCATAATCTTTTTAATGCGAGCCTGAAAATCAAATATGTTTGAAAGTTTCAGCACAAATCACAGCTAACATCCATTAAAAATGATAAGAAAACCAAAGGCAAGGGATATCATTCCAAGAAGGATAGCTTATAGATCCATGATCCAAAAGCATATATAAAACATCAAAAAGATATATATTATTTACCAAACTTTTTAATCATTCTCTTTCAAAAAAATGTTTAAAAACAGCTTGAAGGATGTAAAAATGTTTCCAGTGTGGAACCATAATATTGTATATTTAAATTAAAAGCAATCAACATTCTCTATTAGAATCTGATATATTAAGAAACCAGACAAGGTTTGTTAAAAAATCCAAGAGAGATGAAGATGAGAAGAAATGACCATTGACACGGCATTCCTTGTCATTCCATTAAGTGAGCATCACCTTTCAGGTCACTGGTTTAATGTCATCAGCTTAATGCAAGTAAGCTATCATGAAGCTTGCTTATTTTACCAGGTTTTGATTTCAAACCAATCAAGACACAAGTAAACAGAGCGCAGATGTCAACAATAAACAAGAAAAGCAAGATTGATGAGAAACTAAACTTCTAGAAATTGGTAAGCAAGACGTTCTGAAGCCTACCATCAGTTGATGTTATAGCTCATAGTATGGTCATCTGAGAATATTACTGTAATATTTGATGAAAAACTATAATTCTAAAGATTTTATAAGCAACAGCTGCCAGTGACTACTTCAAAAAGAAGGCAATTTCCAAAAGATGCATTAGAGAAACTCTTTATGGATAATGATCCCTTCTTAAAGCAAAAGTTATGTCTGCAAACTCATTACTTAGTTCTATCATCCTCTTAAAAATACATTTTATTTCAATATTTTCAAAAAGATAGTGAAGGCTTTAACATAATCCTTCACCTTCCTGTAGAAGGCAATGGAGGTGACCAGTGAAACTGTCCAGAAATGTTCCCTATCAGTACTACTGAATTCCAAACTCCAACTAGTGATTGCAAAAAAAGGTTACGTTTCAGACTAAGAAAAGAATTGTTAACACAAGAACAGAAAGAGAAAAAGGCACATCCAGAGAGGATTAGCAATCACAGAGACCACACACTATACCATACTGCTCATTCTTAATATGTCAGAATTTATACAAATGATTACTTAAGGATTCAAAAAAGGCGTCGAACGGATGATAACTTAAAATACCAGATTAAAAAAGATATCGATCCCAAGTTCCAACTACTGTAGTGTTGGTACATTGCAGAAAATCAATCAAACAACTCTCGGTTCTTGATTCCAAGAAAAGTAGAAAATCAATAACAAATCATTGACTTTCAGCATGTTACCTGAGACAGTAAATCAAAACTGAACCATGCTCAAAACCACAAAAGTTCTGCACAACCTTCGAAGAATTATACCTTTTTTAAGAAGCTAAAATATTCTGACCAAAATAAGAATGCTAAGCATGAAGACTGATTACAGCATTTTAATTTGCTGAGAAACAAAAGTTCACTTGGCACCGTCTTCATTTCAAGAAAAGAATAAGAAGAAATTTTTTTAATAATAAATTAGATTTATGTACACATAAGCTACACATTTCAAAAGAGCTTGCATCCCAAAACCAAGGAATAAACAAGGGTGCCAGAAGTTCTTTATGCTCGTCAAATACACATTAAACCAATTCTATAGAACTGAAATAGAATACTATTCAACAATAGCATTTAAGAGCCAAAAAAAAGTAGCAGCGGCTATGTCGCTCCTGACTCTTTGCTTTAACTTTAAGTACATGCGTATGGGGCTATGAACTTCCAAAGATAAGTATATGGAAAAACTTGAAAAAAAAAAAGGAAATACCCATATCCAACTCTTATACCAGAGTCCAATTAATATCCCAATAACATAAATAAAATACGACCTAATTACTATATATAAATTAACTGAATTATGATTTCAAATCACCTAATTTGTTTGAACCAATCATAGCATAGAAAAAGCATAATTCAAGAGGAATTTAGGAAAACATCACCTCCATTGCTAGTAAAAATTGACCAATTTTGTAGAACCATCCAAAAAAATAAAATTAGAAAACCATATAAGAAACTACCTGGGGTTTTCATAGAACAGCCAAAAGAAAAAAGAATCCTCCCTAAAAAGACTATGAAAAACACAAAACCAACAAGACACTCAATGAAAATTCCATAAAACTATAAAAATTAATAAACTAAATTTTCAAAAACCCTAATTATTGAAAACATCATCCAATAATATGCGGAAATTTTCCTACAAATCGAAATTTCAGCAACAAAAACAATCACAAAACCAAAAAAAAAAAAAACAGACTTCAATTCCAGACGAATCAATCAAAAATCAAATACCCAAAACAAATTAACAACAGATAAAGCAAAGAAATTAACCAAATTCAAAGAAAATAAAATATAAAAAAAAATTAAGCTTACAGCTGGGAAACGGGTATCAAGCTTCTTCCTCATGGTTTGGTTGGCAGATTTGGATCATTAAATTATTAAAATACTAAAAAAAAGTAAACCAAAACAAGATCTTTTCCCTTTCAAAGAAAAAAAAAAAAAACTTCAGAAGGAAATCATTGTTGCCCTAATCCTTTCAAACATGAAAAAAAAAAAATCTAACAAAAAACACCACCTTCCACCTATCGCAGATCCGAATATAGGTTTTTCTTTTAGATCATATAAAAACCAAACTAAAAAACGAAATTCTATGTTTCAAAACCGAATATACGTCCGTACAAGTTGGACAAAAGGGAAAATTAAAAAGCAAAAATAAAATAATTTTTTAAGTCAATTGTATATCGATGAATAAACTTACAGTAATTTTGAGTTTTAACAGTCCAATAGATGCTGGACGCGTGTTCAGGTCGATACTTTATGCGATATCTAATATACCATTTTTACACGTGAGATATGTTCATTGGACTGTCTTCACAGTTTCCTGACTGATCCACAAAACATTTCTCCGATATTTGTTTTTTATTTATGTTGTAATATTAAAGTATGAATGGGACTCACAGGTCATACTCATTATATTAAAGGTATAAATCACCATTTCATTTAAATAAAAAAAATTATTTATTTATTGAGTTTTAATTTTATTGATATTGATATTATTGTTAAGGTAGTAAGAGTTGAGTTCAAGTCATTGAAATATATTATTCTCTTATTTTATAGATTAAAATAAATGATAAATAATTTTAATCATTGTGTAAAAAATAAATATAATTCAAATTTATAATAAAATTATTAAAATAATAATAACTTTTATTTAAATCTTATAAAAATATTCATATCTGCATATAATCCACAGGAGAAGGAAAAGTAATAGTAAAATTACTTCTTTCTATATTCAATTTGTCTCTTAAACAAGGTTCAAAAACTTTAATTTAATTTGGGTTAATTTCAGTTTAAATAAGAAAATGGTTCTAACCATCAGACTAATTATCTAAGTTAATTATGCATGCACTAATGTAAAATGTAAATCACTTTGACAATAATTAAAGAGTTTTCTAAAAATTACCAGTTAGGTGATACTTAATAAGGGCGTTTTGACTTGCTATTGAAATTTTCTTTGTCTTCTCTAATGAAGGTACCTTAAAATTTTTTAGAGACTAGAAACAAATACAGAGAAAAATAAAGGTGAAACATGTCGGCTATTGACATCTTTATACAGCACAAACCGTGGAGATAAAGTTTAGTGGGAGGGTCAAAAAATCCCACTATAGTCCTTGAAACTCGAGAATAGACTCTCCTAAAATTTTGAAACCTAATCATCTACCTAACATAATACTACCACTAATCACCTAAAAATATCAAGTTGTCATCTATAGTACTCTAGTTAAGTACCGACTAGGTCTCAACTAAGCTCTAGCGATATTCATCGAGTTATGGTTTTCATGCGAAAACACGAAAAAAACAAATCTATTGATTTGCGAGCTAACAAGTTCACAAAAACATATAGGGTTGACGGATCATCTCTTAAAAGAATCCCCAAATGGTATATTCTAATGAAGCGTTTCACTAATAGGCGTACTGTCAAATCCATGCAATACGTCACCCAAACACTTAACGAATAATTCACCAAACTCATCATTTTCCTACACTGACTTATACAACTAAATGCTAAATAACATATCGATACAATTTACGTCGGGCGGACTATTACACCCTAATTGGCAGAATGTCAACATTTTCAATACTAAGGCTAGGTATCAATTTCTAAGGCCATAAGTATTGTACCCCCTGTACTTTGTTTGGCCACTACACTGTTTTGTGTAAAAAGGGTCTCCTAAGGCCCAAAATTGATCTTGAATACCTTTGACCACCTTCGAGTGACTTCAAAATGATTTTAACGTCTTTTATTTGTCCTAAATTAAAATTGTTAATTTTATAAAAATGTTTTAAAATTTTAAATTAGTATTAAGATATTGTTTTCCCAAACTTGAAAGCTTTCGTTTTAAGTCATAAACTTTGGAACCTTGTTTTATGAGTTGAATATGTTCAATTATGTTACTAAAATGGTTTATTTAAGTTCAATATTCTTTCAATTTGACATCAAAATATTTTAATATCTTTTGTAACATGAGTTTTTATAAAAAAAAAAAAAATACACAAGCCTAAAAGTATTCTAGTGGCACCTCCTACTCGTATCGTACGTTAGAATGGATAAGAGCTATTACAGTGAATATCTTATTTAGTGTAATAGATTTTGTTGATCGTGAACGAGTTTGACAACCAAATGAGCAAAAGATCATCTTGACGATAAATCTTTCTAGTGTCCTTCCAACCACTGGGAAGGTAGTTGTTCAATAATAGCTTCGTCATCCTTAAAATGGGCTCGAGTTTCAATTTGTATAATGTAATTTTTAACTTACGAAAAGAAAATTGTTTAACCAATTCGAATCGATTTTCAATTTCTTGAATTTTTTAACCCTAATTAAAATCAAATTGTTATGATTAAATTATAGTTAAAATTTGTTATTAGTCCCTGTACTTTATGAAAATTATGAATTTAGTCATTATACTTTAATTTGATCAATTTTAGTTCTATACTTTCAAAATGTTAAATTTCAATTCTCACAAAATGATAGTTGTTAAATTTATAAACTTATTTTATTTCCAAAATTTAATGCAACAAACATATTATCATACACGTAACGCTATGCCAACATATTATTTCCACATATTACTCACGAAAAATTCAATTAACGAATCAACGATTGTCATTTGCTTCAAAATTAAAAATTTAAATCTTAAAAATGATTCATTTAGAGAATATGAGATAAATTTACAATTGTACTTATAGTACGAGATTAAAAATTAAATTTAATCAAATGAATTTAATTACTATTATTTGAGTGAAAATTAAAATTTCAAATTTTAAAAATATAATTTAATTATTTTAAAAAGTACAGAAGCTCCAATTGGTTAAATTAAATTACATAGATTAAATCCACTATTATGGTTAAATTATAGTAAATTTATATTTAGTTTCGATGTTTATTTTGATGCTTATGTTTAATTTCTATATTTCTTTTAGAATTTAATTTTTAAAAAAATTAGTATTCATGTTTAGTTTTTGTTACATGTCTAGAATTAATGGTGTTAACTTTTCATTTATTCAATGTATGTTTCGTACATGATAAATTTAATATTTGACACATAAATATTATCGATTGAAAGTTATTTAAAATTTAAATTTAAAAATACATAAAAATTAAATATATATTAAAAATTTAAAATTAAAAATAAAATTATTTTATAAATTTTCAAAAATAAAAATTATTTTTATAGTTTTCATATTTTTATAAAATTAATGTTAAAAATCATTTTTTATCATTTTGTATAAAATTAATCATGAAAAATAATATAAAATAAATAAATTGTTTTTTAGATTTTTAATTTTCAATGATATCATTTTTGCCACGTGTTTAATGTTTATTAGATCACATAGAAAAGTTAGGATAAACTATACAAATAATTACTCAATTATTAAAATTTTTTATTTTCGACATCTAAAATAAAAGTTTGCAATTTAAGCATCTATGTTATATAGTTTGGTCGTTTTGGTCACTACTGTTAGAATCACAAACAACAAGCTAACGTGATAATTAAAAAATCGGCATAATAACAAATTTAGCCCTAAATTTTTATATATTATATCAAATTAGTCATAAATTTTAAAGATTAACCATCAAATTTTACAAATAATCTCAATTCTAAAAAATCAAAGAAATATATAAAATTACATAAATATTTTTAAAAATATAAAAATAAAAAATATTGTTTACAAGAAATAATAATATATACAGTTTTAAAATATACTGAAATAAGTAATTTCAAAATATATGATAATAAGTTTTAATATTATTAATATAAAATAAAATAAAAAAAATTTCCCAGCCCCATCTTTTCCCTTCTGCAAACGGATCTCCCCATCACCGTCTCCCTCCCAAAAACGAAGAGAGCAAAGACAATAAAAGAAAATGGCAGTACCAACAGAATCAAAGATTGCTAATTCACCAGTACTCACTTAGGGCCCATTTAGATGGGCTTGCAGTGCTTTTAGTTTTTTTATGCTACAATATTTTATTTTATTGTTATCATTATTTTTATATTAATTTTAAATAAATATATTGTTTATTTAAAAAGTTTATTTTAAAAAATATTTATTTTAAATTTATTATTATATTTTTGAATTTTTTGTATATATATATATATATATGAATTCTTTAGAATTAAGATTAAATTAAGATTAATTATAAATTTCAAGGATTAATTTTAAAATTATAATTAAATTGATATAATATGTAAAAATTAAAAGTTATATTTTTTATTATATCGATTTTTAACTATTATATTAATTTATGGGAGTGATTAAAATAAATAAACTATGAAAATATCTAAAATAAAAATTTTAATCCAAAAATTAACACCGATTAAACATATCTAATCAATTTTGAAAAAGAAAATTATAAGCACCAAAATTAAGCGAAAGATACGTGCCAAGGCTAAAAGCAACCATGAAAATTGGCATGTTAATGGCATTTTCGTAAATATAAAAGAAGAATAACCTTTTGTATACCCCTTTCGTACATAACAGTTCCTTCTGTAGTATTTGATCTTCTATTCTTCTGACGAAAATTTTCCACATGATTTCTCATCTTTGAAACCAAAACAAACCAAGTTTGAAGCTTTTCTATTTCAACATTTAAGCTTGAAAATGAAGAGAAAATGGTTAACCTCAACGTATGAAGACAACGCAGAGGAAGAAGGTTTATATTACAAGTAAAGCATGGGGTTCTATGTGCTTTTTTTTTTTGTTTTGCAAAGTTTCTAACTTGTTTTTGGTTACAGGTAGGGGAAGAAAACATGGAAGCACTTGATGATGAGATGAAGAAGAAAACAGGGGTAATGAGAAAAAAGACTCCTCTTTTTCCTTCATTTTGAACGTACGTGAATGATGCTAAAGCTTCCTCATTTCTTACATTTTCAACGTTAATGCAACTCAGTTTTATGGTCACTACATGTACGTTAGCTTTTTCTTCTCTTATCTGTTTCCATTTTCGCCTCTTTGCTTCTCTCTTTCTCTCTTGATGAAGAATAACTTCTCTTTGAAGAAAAAAGTTGATTCAAAATGTTTTTTTTTTTTAAGGACTCGTGCCTTCTTTATTATCTTTTTGCTGTTTTAGATCTTCATAACCTTTTTTTTTTTTTTTTTATCTTCATTTTCCTCTTTAGCTTCTTTCTTTTCCCTCTAGTACTTTAAAAACAAGGGAAGGGTTATTAATGGTGATAAAAGTAAGTTCTATGCTAAGTAAGTTTAGATATCTTGCATTTTAAGTACGAGAGCCCTTACTATTCAGTTTGGATTAAGTTATATGCAATGCAATAAAACTTCGTTCACTTGGGATTTATATTTTTATTGATGTTCGTTCTTTTTTATGTTATGCTGTTTGTTTATGTTTTATTTTCTTGCTATTTCTGTTGTTTAGACTAAAATAATGGTAAAAGATCTTTATTATTTAGCGGCTTTTGGCTCTCGCGTTTCGGAAGAAGAACGGATCTAGATTATGCTCGTTGGTCTTCCGCCGAAATTTGAGGCGGTCATCTCGTCCGCCTCGTTGTCACCCGGAGCCTTGTCATTCCAACGACTGGTGGATGCTTTGGTCGAGTGTGAAAGCCGACATGCCCGTGCGATTTAATATGTCACCCTCCATGCCAATCTGGTTCAACAAGCGCCGTTGCAACGAGAGGACGGATCCGTCCGTGGAGGCCGTGGGTTCATCCGTGGTAGAGGCGAAATTCGATCCCAACTTGATTATCGGATCTGCGGTGATTTGGTCATCTGACCCACATTGTTATTATCGCTACCACCGGACTCGGATCTTGCCATACCAAGTAACTCGGCGCCATATTACAGTGGCCAATGAGAAGACAATGTGCGCGAATGGGGTCTACTTAGGTAAAAAATACTAGATATTGCTATGGTCAAAATGTTGCTGCATATAGTCAAAATATCGATCAAAATAGAGATGATAATAATCAATATTGGCTGATGACTAGTTATAATGATGTGGAGGGGCCCAATCTATCCAATCAATATTGGATGATAATAATCAACGTGAGATCCACTCAAATTTGCCCCTAGGCCGCAAGTGAGCTATAGGCCACAAGCAAATGGGCCACATACAAATGGGCGTGATTTTGGGCTGCCAAATAGCAATGGGCCGTGTGGACCTTCTAACATTAGACTGACCGCTCCTTTAGCTCCAAATGGGTTTGTATCGAATTCTGTTCAAGTCGACTTATCTCCTAGGCCTAGGCCAAATTTTGGACCGGCAGGTGGTGCATCTGTTTTGTGGTCCACTAAACCCCGAGCTCGAGTTTAATCAGAGTCTGACTCGTGTATTGGACTACCTCGAGTCGGTGATCTACATGCATCTGATTACTCCGATTCTTCTGGGTCTTATATTAATAGTACTCAATTCGAGTCGACTGGTGGTGGCAACGATTCTTACATTCCTATGCCTGTTGGTACCACGTCCTGGTATCCCGACTCTAGTACTAGTTATCATGTCTATCGTGATCCTTCAGCCCTACACGATAGCACTCCGTACTCAGGTATGTCTTCTCTCCTAATGGGTGACGGGACTCCTGCTACAATTTCATTGGTTGGTAGTAGTGTTTTACCTACTCAGTCCAAGTTGCTGCATTTATCTAATGTGTTGTGTGTCCCTAGTATACGAAAGAATCTTTTGTCAATATCATAGTTCGTTAATGATAATGATGTATTCTTTGATTTTCATCCGACATATTGTGTTGTTAAAGACATCGTGACCCGGTAGGTTCTGCTGAAGGGCCACATTCATGAACGGTTATATCACTTTCCTGTACCAGTGGTGTCTGCCCCGTCCACTGTCGCTTCATTTGCTGTTCATACAATGGTTCAGAATAAGACTGGCGATTGTTCTATTTTTACTTTGAGGCATAACCATTTGGGTCACCCATCTGCGTCTGTTGTTAATGATGTTTTAAATAAATGTAATATTGTGTATACTAAATACTACTTTGATGGTGTATGTACTGCTTGTCAACAAGGACATTCGCATAAACTGTCATTCTCCATGTCTACCACTAAATATCAACCTTTTGATTTGATTATTTCTAACGTTTGGTGTCCCGGGTTTGTTGCTTGTGATGATAAGTGGTATTATGTTTCGTTTATTGATGTATGCACTAGATTTACATGGATTTATCTTCTTCGTCAAAAGTCTTAGACGGTAGAATGTTTCAATCGGTTTTAACAGCTAATAAAAACTCAGTTTTGCAAGACTATTAAGCAGTTTCATAGTGATTAGGGTGGAGAATACCGGCCTTTTACATCTGTCCTAGCATCTCAAGGGATTGTTCATCGGTTGACCTACCCGTACACTTCTGAACAAAATGAAGTGGCTGAGTGCAAACATTGGCACATTGTTGAAATGGGCTTAACATTGCTGGCCCAAGCCAATTTATCTATGGATTACTGGGGGTATGCTTTTTGCTGTGTGGTTCATCTTATAAATCACCTTCCTACTGCAGTTCTCAAAGGTAAATCTTCGTTTCAGGCTCTTTATGGACATGATCCCACTTACGATCAACTTCGGGTCTTTGGATGTTGTTGTTTCCCTTACTTACGTCCTTTTGCGGCACATAAATTGGAATTTTGCTCTCAACCTTCTATTTTTTTGGGGTATAGTACTCAGAATAAGGGTTATTAGTGCCTTTTACCAAATGGTAATATAGTAGTTTCCCGACATGTTATATTTGATGAAAATAGGTTTTTATCTTCTGAGCATGGTTTACGGGATACTGCACCGGCCTCTGCCATATCACTTTCAATAATGGTACCTATTGTTTGAACTGTTTTGTCACGATCTGTGGAGCCAATTATAGTATCACCACCTATGTTCGATTTTTTTCCAGCAGATAGTTCTTCCCCTTCCTCGACCAATGCTAGTGCTGCCCTTGAGCCTATTTGTCCATGTGTGTCAAATAATGAAGATTCTAATAGCATCAGTTCATCATCGAGTTCTTCTCTACTCGTAACCAACACTTATCCCATGGTAACTCGAGCTAAAGCAGATATTTACAAACCAAAAACCTTGTCTGTTGAAGCTATGAAACCCTCTACGATTGAGGAAGCCCTATCTACCGCTGAGTGGTGTGCTGCTGCTCAAGCTGAGTATAATGCTTTTATTAGTAACTCTACCTAGGAGCTAGTGGCCCTACCACCAAATCGTAAGGTCATCGGATGCAAATGGTTGTTCAAAATTAAAAGGAATTTTGATGACACTATTGCTCGGAGGAAGGCTCGACTAGTGGCAAAAGGGTGTTCTCAAGTTCCTAGCTGTGACTTCAAGGAAACATTTAGCCTAGTAGTAAAACCTACCACTATTAGAGTTATCCTATCAATCGCTGTTTCTAAGGGGTGGTTACTTTGACAAGTAAATGTCAATAATGCCTTTTTAAATGGTGACTTGGATACTGAAGTATTTATGCAACAACCTCCGGGTTATGTTCAGTATGATTCGACTGGAAATCCACTTGTGTGCCAACTGAAGAAAGCTCTATATGGTCTTCATCAAGCCCCTCGCGCTTGGTTTAAAAAGCTCAAGTGTTTTCTTATGTCTATTGGTTTCGTCCTCAAACTTAATCTATAATTCTTGAAGCAAGAAAATTAGCTAGGTAACCTCACTAGTGGCGGCAGCAAGACTCCGATATTCTACCTCTACCGTGGAACGAGAAACCAATTGCTGTTTTTTAGAATTCCACGACACAATAGTGAACCCATTATAAACATAATACCCTGAAGTGGACTATTGATCGTCAAAATCCAACCCCTAGTTAGCATCAGCACATGCAACTAAAGAAAGCTAACCGGCCGGCCAAAATACAATCCCAGGTTAAGAGTCCCACACAAGTACTTCAGAATGCGCTTTAGAGCAGTCATGTGCACTGTGGTAGGGTTATGCATAAACTGGCATATCATGTTCACAGCATAAGCAATGTCGGACCTAGTGTTTAAAACGTATTGGAGCGCACCAGCAAGACTCCTATATTCCATCAGATCTTCTAACCGGTCGCCATCCTCCTTGGAGAGAATGGAATAGCTAATCATTGGAGTATGGACACTTTTTGTAGTGGTCATTGATGTTCAAGCAAGAATATCACGTATGTATTTTGTTTGACACAAGTGAAGACATCCCGATAAAGATTAAGGGACCCCTATGCCGAGAAAATAGTGGAGACCACCCATGTATTTGAGCGAAAATTCATCATTTAACAACCGAACAAACCACTCAATAGCGGTAAACACACTTCCAGTGATAATTATGTCATCAACATATCCAGAACAAAAAGTGTGGATTCAACCTTGATTCGAACAAACAAAGATACATCAGACTTTGAGACGACGAAACCAATAGACACAAGAAAATACTTGAGCTTTTCAAACCAAGCATGAGAGGCTTGACGGATACCATATAGAGCTTTCTTCATTCGACACACAAGTGAGTTTCCAGTCGAATCATACTGAACATAACCCGGAGGTTGTTGCATAAATACTTCAGTATCCAAGTCACCATTTAAAAAAGGTATTATTGACATCTACCTGTCGAAGTAACCACCATTTGGAAATAGCAATTGACTGGATAACTTTAATAGTGGCAGGTTTTACTGCTGGGCTAAATATTTCATTGAAGTCACAGTCAGGAACTTGAGAACACCCTTTTGCCACTAGTCGAGCCTTCCTCCGAGCAATAGTGTCATCAGAATTCTTTTTAATTTTGAATAACCATTTGCATCCGATGACCTTACGATTTGGTAGTAGGGCCACTAGCTCTAAGGTAGAGTTACTAATAAGAGCATCATACTCAGCTTGAGCAGCAGCATGCCATTCAGCGGTAGATAGAGCTTCCTCAATCGTAGACAGTTCCATAGCTTCAACAGACAAGGCTTTTGGTTTGTAAATACCTACTTTAGCTCGAGTTACCATGGGATGAGTGTTGGTTACGGGTAGAGAAGAACTCGATGATGAACTAATGCTATTAGAATCTTCATTATTTGACACACATGGACAAGTAGGCTCAAGGGCAGCACCAGCATTGGTCGAGGAAGGGGAAGAACTATCTACTGGCAAAGAATCAAACATAGATGGTGATGCTGTAACTGGCTCCACAGATCGTGACAAAATAGTCCAAACAATAGGTACCATTATTGAAACTGATGTGGCAGATGCCGATACAGTATTTCGTAAACCATGCTCAGAAGACAAAAACTTATTTTTATCAAATACAACATGCCGGGAAACTACTATTTTAACATTTGGTAAAAGGCACTGATAACCTTATTCTGAGTACTATACCCCCAAAAAATAGAAGGTTGAGAGCGAAATTCCAATTTATGTGTTACAAAAGGGCGTAAGTAAGGAAAACAACAACATCCAAAAACCCAAAAGTGATCGTAAGTGGGATCATGTCCATAAATAGCTTGAAACAGAGATTTACCTTTGAGAACTGCAGTAGCAATATGATTTATAAGATGAACCGTACAGCAAAAAGCATACCCCCAGTAATCCATAGATAAACCGACTTAGGCCAGCAATGTTAAGCCCATTTCAACAATGTGCTGATGTCTGCACTCAGCCACTCCATTTTGTTCAGAAGTGTGCGGACAAGTCAACTGATGAATAATCCCTTGAGATGCTAGGACAGATGTAAAAGGCCGGTATTCTCCACCCCAATCACTCTGAAACTGCTTAATAGTCTTGCAAATTGAGTTTTTATTAGCTGTTAGAGCAGATTGAAACATTCAACCGTCTAAGACTTTTGACGAAGAAGATAAATCATGTAAATCTAGTGCATACATCAATAAACGAAACATAATACCAATTATCGTCACAAGCAACAGACCCGGGACCCCAAACATCAGAAACAATCAAATCAAAAGGTTGATATTCAGTGGTAGACATGGAGAATGGCTGTTTATGCGAATATCCTTGTTGACACGCAGTACATACACCATCAAAGCAGTATTTAGTAGACACAATATTACATTTATTTAAAACATCATTAACAACAGACGCAGATGGGTGACCCAAACGATTATGCCACAAAGTAAAAATAGAACAATGTTCAGTTTTATTCTGAACCATTGTATGAGGAGCAAAGGGTGTGATAGTGGACAGGGCAGACACCACTGATACAGGAAAATGATATAACCCTTCACGAATGTGGCCCTTCAGTAAAACCTCTCGGGTCACGATGTCCTTAACAACACAATATGTCGGATGAAAATCAAAGAATACATCATTATCATTAGCGAACTATGATATTGACAAAAGATTCTTTCGTATACTGGGCACACACAACACATTAGATAAATGCAGCAACTTGGACTGAATAGGTAAAACACTACTACCAACCAATGAAATTGTAGCAGGAGTCTCGTCACCTATTGGAAGAGAAGACGTACTTGAGTACAGAGTGCTATCGTGTACGGCTGAAGGATCACGGCATACATGATAACTAGTACCAGAGTTGGGATACCAGGACGTAGTACCAACAGGCATGAAAATGTAGAAGTCGTTGCCACCACCAGTCGACTCGAATTAAGTAGTATTAATATGAAACCCAGAAGAATCGGAGTAATCAGATGCATGTAAATCATCGACTTGAAGTAGTCAAATACACGGGTCAGACCCTGAGTAGACCCAAGCTCGAGGTTTAGTGAACCACGGACAGATGCACCATCAGCTGATCTAAAATTTGGCCTTGGCCCAAGAGATAAGTTGACTTGAACAGAATTCGATACAAACCCATTTGGAGCAAAAGGAGCGGTCGGTCAAATATTAAAAGGTCCACACGACCCATTGCCATTTGGCAGCCCAAAATCACGCCCGTTTGTATGTGGCCCATTTGCTTGTGGCCTATAGCTCACTTGCGACCATACTTGCTGCCTAAGGGCAAATTTGAGTGGATCCCACGTTGAAAGTTTAACCCATTTTCATTATGCGCATAAGATAAATTGGGCCCCTCCACATCATTATAGCTAGCCATCAGCCAATATTGATTATTATCATCTCTATTTTGATCGATATTTTGACTATATGCAGCAACATTTTGACCATAGCAATATCTGGTATTTTTTACCTGAGTAAACCCCATTCGTACACATTGTCTTCTCCTTGGCCACTGTAATATGGCGCTGGAGTTACTGGTGACGACGCATCTGAGTCCAGGTGGTAACGATAATAACAATGCTGGGCTGCATGACCAAATCGACTGCAGATCTGACACTAAAGTTGGGATCAAAAATTTCGCCCTCGGCCACGGATGAACCCACGGCATCAACATACGGATCCGTCCTCTCGTTGCAACGGCGCTTGTTGAACCAGATTGGCATGGAGGGTGACATCTTGAATCGCACGAGCATGTCGGCTTTCACACTCGACCAAAGCATCCACTAGCCGTTGGAATGACAAGGCTTTGGGCGACAACGAGGCGGAGTAAATGACCGCCTCAAATTTTGGCGGAAGACCAGCGAGCGTAATCTGAATCCGTTCTTTTTCCTAAACGTGAGAGCCAGAAGCCTCTAACAAAGAACATAGATTTTTAATTCGAACAACATAAGATTTGATTGAGTGAGTACCTTTCTTCAACGAGTGAAGCTCATGGCGGATTCGGGATTGCTTTGCAGTCGTATCGGCGGTGAAAAGATTGGTCACCGTGGTCCAGACATCATAAGCCGTGTGAGTGTCAGTGAAAGAAGGGAGAATCGAGAAACTAACTGTAGAGCCCAAATTTTGCCCAGGGCCCATTAACAAAACCAAACCCAAAACAAAAATAAAAAAACCTAGGCCCAAATGGCCCAAAACTAAACCAACTTTCAGCCAAAACAGCAGAAAAAGAAAACCACGTCCACAGCCCCCATGTGCAAACACGCAAAAAGGACAAGGGCACAACAAAAAGCAAGAAAAAGAAAACATTTTATTTTGGTATTTTATTCAGCTAAAACCGAAGAACAGATCTTGGTAAAAGGGGTTTTCTTCTCTTTCTTTCTTTCTCTCTTTTTGTACACACCCACGAATCATCAACAATAAAAAAAATTTTAAGGTTGATTTCATTTTTTTGTTCTTATTATTTTTATTACTGCTTTCATTTATTTTTTTTTTAGTTTTGATTTTGTCATTTTAAGACCTTTTTACAAACAATAATAAAAACGAAGAAAAGAAAACTTACCGGAGTCCCCACGGTTGCGGCGTCGGAACGCTTTACCCCCGTCGTCAGAGTTCGACTTGAAAAGGGGGTTGAAGGCCTCTTTCTTTTCGTTCTAAAAACACTGAAAGTTTAGGCCTTCGAAAAAGGGGGGTTTCAAACAGGGCTAAGGGCCCATCTCTGCGCATCGTCAACCACCGAGTATGGTGGTGGCGCGGTGGTGCGGCAGTGTTAAATGAAGACCAATCGTCGGACACGAGAGAAGAGAGGGAGAGAATGTTGATGCCTTTTTGTTTTTTTGAAGAAACAGAGGGAGTTTGAAATGAAAAAGATGAAATTTGGGTTTAAAACCCATTGAATGAAACGGTGCCGTTTAGCTTTAAGGATAACTGTGCATATCACTTAAAATGGCTATTTGCGCGAGACCCCCTCCTTTTTCTGCGCCTTTGATTTCGGCCCGGTTTTGCATTTTTTCTTTTTGTTAAGTTTTACCCTATTATTTCTATTGCATTTTAATTTGGTCTGCGTCCGTGTCGGTTGAAGCCCACAAGATCGTGGGTGGGTTATTCACCCATTTGGTCCTATAAGTTTAAGCGCGTGACACTATGGTCCCTGGCGCCCCTTTTTTTGATTTATTGCAATTCCAACCCCCTGACTTTTATTCTGTTTTCAATACAGTCCATTAATTATTTTCATTTAATTATTTGTTTATTGAGTTTCCTAATTATTTTCCTTTTTTAATTAATATTTAATATTATATCTTTTAAATTGTTTATTTCCCTTTAAATGTTATTTATTTTCATGGTTTTTACATTATTATTACTATTATTATTTATTTTTATTTTTATTTTGTTACCACTATTATTATTATTACTTTTACTCTCATTATTTTATCATTCTTGTTAAAACTATCATCGTTATTATTATTATCATTTTATATGCTATTATTCTTTATTTTATTAGTGTTGTCTTATTATTATTGTTTTTATTATCATTTTATTATTATTAGTTTTATTATTTCATTATTATTATTTGCTCTTTACTATTAGTGTACTTATTATCATTTCTATTATTGTTTTTGTTATTATTGTTATTATTTTTATTATTATTACTATTATAATTATGTTCTCTTTTCGTATTTATACTTATAATTATTCTTTTATTATTTTCTTACTTTATTTTCCATTATCTTCATTTTTGACTCGTACATTTTATTCTATTCCATTTTCGTTCTTTATACTATCATTCGTACTGAACGCATTTATTTCTACTTTGCTACGCATATCCGTATTGTAATTTGTTTTTACATTTCATTATAAACTTGTCGCACTAACCCTTTTACCCGATACATCAAGTTTTCAAATAATCGATATTTTGTATTAAAGATTCGAGAAAATCGTGCCCTAACTTACTGGGTTCCGGTTTTTCTCGTTCAATTTAAATAACGGAATATCTTTTTAAATCGCAATACGAGTTTTGAAATAAAAAGCTTATTCTCGAGAATTCGAGCTGTTGTGTCCTAACATATTGGATGTGACGTTTCGCTAACTCGAGATAAGATTTTCTAAACAAGGCAATGTTTCGTGTTTGGAAGTTCGAGGAGTCGTGCCCAATCGTGCTGGGTTTCGATTTTCCGTTCGTCCGAATGACTAAATATTCTTTTAAGATTTTGACCGTAAGGTAATATTTCATGTTCGAAAATTCGAGGAATCGTGCTCAATCGTGCTGGATTTCGGTTTTTTGGTTTGTCTAAATAGTGGAATACCTATTAAAATTACAATATATGAATTTTGGAAATCATGAAATTATCTTGATATCGAGGGTTGAATCATCGTGTCCTATCGTGCTGGATGTGATATTTCATCTTTTCGCAACAAGAGAATTTCGATATCTAATTCGAATTATCCAAACATTTTCTAGAGGGTTAGTATTTTAAAATCTTTTCCAATTTTCGACATTAGGACATTAATTAATCAATTAGGTACCAATTTTGGGCGTATCGAGGGTGCTAACCCTTCCTTGTACGTAATCGACTCCCGGATCCATTTTTTGAGTTTCGTAGACCAAAATCGTTATTTTGATAAATCAAACTATTTATTAAAAATAACCGTTTTACAAGGTGACCCGATCACACCTCATCAAAAAGGATTGGTGGCGACTCCCGTTTTATCTTTGTTTTCAAAACCAAAGTCGATTCCCGTTTTAATAAAAAATGGTTTCGACACTAATAGTTGAGAGTAGCCACGACAGCAAGAGTCGATTCTGTTGTGTGAACACCAAGGCCGACGGATTGGGAGCAAGCGTTCCCTCTTGTGTTTGAATGAATCTCGGCGGAGGAGGTACAATGCCTTCTAAGAAGCCGGTAAGGTCATAACCATCAGCAATGAGTTTGATCTGTTTGTGTCATTGAATGTAGGTACCTTCATCAAAATTTACTACCTCATGTTGAGGAAATGAATTTACAACATGATCAGCGGTGAAGATGACCGAGCCAGGTTCAACAGATGTGGAATCGGTGGAGTTCGCGGTGGCCATAGATCTCAAGATTCATGCGGCGACTGATTCCATGTTGAAAACTATGTACACTTCAGTTTTGATTTAAATGAAAGAAATATGGCTCAATTGAAAACAGATTACTTTATTTCTGATTCTTGATTGCTTACATTTATCTGTACATTTAGTAAGTATATATAGAGCTTGAATTATCAACTGCTCTGTAACAGATTCCTAGCTGTATAACAATCTTGATAACAAACTAACAACCTACTGACTCTAATAAGCTAGTTCGGTATGCCTCCGAGCAGCTCAGTTTGCAGATTGCTTTAGAGAAAATGGTAAGTACACCGTTTTACTTTTGTGTGGTGCTTGTGTATTTATATTCAAGCAAGTATAAATGTACCCAAGTAACATAGCTGCAAATGCTTAAGAAAAATCTTCATGCACTCCTGTAGACTTGTTTTCAGATACCTGTGAAAATATGTATTTGTGTATGTAAATACTCCTAGAGAAGGGCTCTAATTTTTTGTGCCACACGACTGCAGGACATGGAGTTTCGAGATTATCCTGATGAACCACATGAGGAGATAGCATTAAATTTTACGTGTGCTATATTTGAAACTCCAGAACTGCTTAAAGGTGCTAGGCACATGGTACGCTTCAATAAGTGTCTAACATTGCCCTTTTTTAGGGGGTGTCTTAATTCTTTCTGCTTCCTTAACTATCTGTTTTTAGAAGGCTGCATTGGAGTTGAGTTGTGAGCCATGTATCAAGAAACACATCCGCAGCATATTTAGAGATAAAGTTGTAGTTTCGACAAACCCAACTCCTGTAGGAAATGTGATTATAGATTGCTTTCATCAGCTTTCAAGCATTAAGTGGCTACGCAACAAACCACTTTCTGAATTCAATGCTGCCCAATGGCTTCTTATTCAAAAGGCTGAAGAAGAGAAGCTCCTTCAAGTTTCTATAAAAATGCCGGAAACTACACTGAATAAATTGATCATTGGCTTTAGTGATGTCTACTTAATCGAAGGAGCTGGAAGATCTGCTCAGCTTTGGAAAGAATAGTACAAGTTAATTCTACATGATGCTATCTTCAACTTTATACTTCCTGCTATGGAGAAGAAAGCTCGAAACTTTTTGACTGCCAGAGCAAAACACTGGTTGCTTATGGAATGTGGGAAGGAACTATGGAAAATGGTTTCTGTTGGTCCTTATTCATGCAATGTAATTCTTGGGTCAGTGGAAAGTGCTGTACCGAAAGTAATGGCTTGCTGCTGGGGGCCTGGGAAGCCTGCAACAACATTTGTGATGTTAGATTCATCAGGAGTATTGTTGGATACATTGGAAACCAGGTCCTTCTCCTTGCGGTCACAAACCATTGATGACCAGCAGTAAAAGAAAAATGATCAGAAATGTGACCTTAAGATCATGAAAAGTCACCAACCACATGTCATTGTTATTGGTGCAGCAAATGCATCTTGTGTTCGACTGAGAGATGATGTGAAAGAGGTATGTATATACATCCACTGCAGTTAATCATGTTTCAGATTTTGATCCTAGTCTTCTATTTCAACAAATTAAATTCCTGTACTTTACCAACTTTGTTGCATCGTTTCTTTTTTGTGAAAAAACACATTACATTTATATCTTTTAATGAAAGCACAAATTATATTTAAAAGTTGTCTGAAGTCTCTGGATTTATAGAACTGCTTTGTGCATTTCTATTACGTCGCAAGCCATTGTGATTAATGATGAACTACTTTGTTTTAATTTATCTGCAAAGTTTTTCATGATTGTTGAGAAGGGAGTTACAGAAACTTTGGAAGTTAATTGTTAGAGGTGTTGTTTTGAATCCACAATACAAAGGAAACATATTAAGTTGCACTTCTTTTCTTGAGATAAGCATAAATTTTGACCTATATCTCAAGTTTATTTGAAGATTTATATGGTATGCTGTTATGAATGAACTTGAGGATCAAATCTTAGGTGTCCGAAGAGAAATATTTCATAAACACAGGACAAGCATTTGTTGCATAGTCATTGAAATGTGAATGGTTTAGCATTCATGTTGGAGTTTCTAGCAGCTAACAGCAAGTGTGTCTTGAGGCAGAGAAAAAAAATGACAGAAGGTTGAAGAAGGAAAGAAAGTTGACAGAATTTTTTTTAAGAGAAAAGAAAGCTAAGGAAAAATGGAGCTTAAGTGTGAAAATAAATTGCATCCAACTTTTTCATTGCTCAAAATACCAAAGATACATTGCCATTATATATATAAGTCATGGTCAATGTGAATTACAACAAGTCATTACCTAAACATACCTAATCCCACCTAAACTTATGAAAACTTGAAATACAAAACTTGCAAGCTTAATCTTGCTGATTTGATCAGCCTAGTCATCATCAAAATGACATGAAATGTCTACCTAACATTGTTCAAAATAAACCAAACTAAGTTACATTGACATTGGATTCAAAACAACAAGTTAAAGAACTTGGTTTGCATAAAATAATAGTAGCAGCATAGCATCAAAGGTTGTGTGGCATATGGATGTTGCATGGGCTGCATGGAGTTCATAATTCAACACTCCTCCTTGAACTCTTTGCAGCATACACCAAGTTTCTTTCTTAATTCCATGAACCTTGTTGTTTTGAGGGCTTTAGTAAAATATCGACAAGTTGATTTTCCGAATTGCAATAAACCAGTTTAATTTCACCACCTTTTCCATCTCTCTCACCACATGAAGCTTTATGTTAAAGTGTTTGGTTCGACCGTGAAACACGGGTTTTTGCAATTGCAATACAATTGATTTGTTGTCACAAAGTATCTCTGTTGCTCCCTCTTCTGTAAGTTTAGGTCGACAGCGGTTTCCTAAGCCATATGGCTTGATTCACAGCAATTGCGGTGGCTACATATTAAACCTGCTTTGTTGATTGGGCTACAAGGTTTTGCTTCTTGAACACCAGTAGAATATTCTTGAACCAAGAGAGAAACAATAGCAAGTGCTTTTCAAATCATCCTCGATCCCCTTAATCACTATCGAGATACCTATCATTTTTAACTCATGGACCTTCTTGAACTTCAATCCAAAGCTTAAGGTACCTTTAATGTACCTAAGCACCCTTTTCTTTGCTTGAAAGTCTTTGCATGTTGCAACAATGCATGAATCTGGATAGCATGCTCACAAAGAAACATTATATCTGGTCTTGTAGTCATTAAATAAAGAAGGCATCCCACTAAGCTTCGTAGATGGACTCATCGATTGCATCAAAATTACCTTGGCTTGTCAACTTTAACTCAAAGTGACCATAGGTGTGTTCATTGGTTTGTTTGTTTTCCATGGAAAACTTGTTCAAAATTTTCTTGGCAAATGCTTGTTGGCTTAGGAAAATCTCTCCTTGACTTGTATCACTTCCATTCCAAGGAAGTAAGTCATATGCCCGAGGTCGACATTTGAACATCTTCTTTATTTTGCTCTTGAAATCCTTCAAGACAATGTTGTCTCCTCCAGTAACCGATGAAGTCGTCGACATAGAGGGACACAATAAGTTTGAGTTTCACTTCATTCTTCTTAACATACAGATGTGGGCTCACCGATGCTCCTTTGAAATCCCAAACCGATGAGATAGCTATCGATTCGAGCATACCAAGCTCGGGTGCTTGCTTGCATCAGTATAAGCGCCTTCTTAAGCTTGTAGACCATATGCTCTTTGCAGGTACTACAAAGCCTTGTGGCTGGTCAATGTATATTTCCTCTTCAAGCAGTCCATTTAGGAATGCTGACTTGACATCCAGTTGGTGTATGGACCATTGCTTTTGTGCTGCTAAAGCAATCAACATTCTGATGGTGTCGAGTCTGGCTACTAGAGCAAAGGTTTCCATGTGGTCCAAGCCATATTTCTGACTAAATCCTTTGACAACCAGCCTTGCCTTGAGCTTATTTAAGCTCCCATCTGCATTTTGCTTAGCACGATACACCCATTTAACACCTATGACCTTCCTGTCTTGTGGCCTATCAACCAAATCCCAGGTTTGGTTTTTCTCAATCATCTTCATTTCTTCTATCATTGCAGCCTTCCAACCTTTGTGAGCTTCAGCTTCTTCGAAACTTATAGGTTCCATGATGGCAACATTAGCTCTTTCGTAAACATCTGTTAATGGCCTGGTCCCTCTAACAGGAACATCATCAACATCCATTTCTTGACCAGTTTGCTCGGGTTCTATTTGCCCCACTTCAAGTTCTTCAGAAGTCTCCATTGGTTGATTGTTGTCCCAGTTCCAGTAGGCATTTTCATCAAAGACAACATCCCTACTGACTTGAACCTTCTTTGTTGTTGGATCAATGATCCTATAGCCCTTTTTAACTGAGCTATATCCTACTAAAACACCTAGAGTAGCTCTCCTTGAAAGTTTATCCCTCTTTACAGATGGAATCTGCACATAACATAGACATCCAAAGAGTTTTAGATGAGCAAGAGAGGGTTTGAAGCCATACCAAGCTTCAAAAGGTGTCATGACAGCTTCTGCCCACATGAACTTTGGCATTTTCTTTTCAAACAGCAGACATCTTGCCATGTCCATGATGCTTCGATTTTTCTTTCACACACACCATTTTCTTTGAGGTGTGTATACATTGGTTAGTGGTGTTTAATGCCGACTTCTTCACAAATCGCTTTGAATTGAGTGAAATATATTCACCCATTATCGACGATGGTCTTCAACTTGCAACTTTGTCTCGGTTTCTACATGAGCTTTGAACTTCATGAACACTTGTGGAACTTCGGACTTGTGTTTTAGAAAATAAATCCAATGAATCTTGAATAATCATCAATGAAGAGAATAAAATACTGTTTCCACTAAGCGATTACTTTTTCATGGGACCACAGACATCTGTATGAACAAGTTGAAGCTTCTCGGTTGCTCTCCAAGCTTGATTTGAAGGAAAGGGCCGCTTAGCTTGCTTTCAAGTTGACACACTTCACACACTTCATTGTTGCATCTTGAGTTTGTAAAGTTTTCTACCAGATCTTCATGGATCATCCCGCCATTGCTTTAAAGTTTGCATGACCAAGTCTTTTGTGCCATATTTTTGAGTCATTGTGAGAGGTAGTATAAGCTGCTTTAGGGGCTTCTGACCAATTAATCTCAAAGGATTTATCAGTCTGAGTGACTGTCATGAAATATGATCCACATGGATCTGTTATTCGACATACCTTGTCTTTGAACACAAGAGAGTATCCCTTGTCAAGGAGTTGAGATATACTTAACAAGTTTTTGTCAATATCGGGCACAAGTAACACATTGGAAATTACCTTGTTACCCTTTGGAGTTGATATCAAAACATCACCTTTGCCCACAGCATTGATGAACTGACCATTTGCCACTTTAACCTTGGTTTGTACACTCTGTCCAAGGTTTTGAAAATGGTCGCATTAGGAGACATGTGGTTTGTACATCCACCGTCCAAGAGCCAAGCTTTGAGTCTGTCTTACGCCACTTGAGCATGACACAAGAAAGACTTCTTCTTCTTGATCACTTCCACCTTCACCACTCGAGCCTCGGTCTTAGATTGTTGTTGAGCTAGCTTGATGCCGCCTTTTGCCTTACAAACTCTCTCGACATGTCCTTCTTCTTGCGGTGTTGACATATTGCATCGGTAAAACCAACATTTATCTTCGGGATGGCTGGCTTTTTGCAAAATCTGCAAAGCGATCATTGGTCCTTGCAGCATCAGGCTTAGGCCTGTTTTTCCATGTTTTCTTGCCTTTGTAGGCAGCATTGCTTGAAGAAGTCCTAGCTTTAGCTTGGAAAGCACCTTCTTGGTGTTCCTTGTTCCTGCTTGCCCTTCTTTGCTCTTGAGCATAAAAGGCATTGATTAATTCGGTCAAGGTGATGCTTGAGAGGTCCTTGGAGTCCTCGAGGGAAGATATTTTTGCTTCATACCTTTCAGGTAAGGTTGAAAGCACCTTCTCCACAATCCTTGCTTCACCAAACTGCTCACCAAGGAGTCTTATCTTTGTTTACAACAAACATAATCTGTCTGAGTCTTGCTTCTGATCTCTTCTTCTTTCATCTTCAAGTTTTCAAGTCTCTCCTCAAATTCGGAAAGCTGCGCTTTGCTGGTCCTTCTGTACCTTGAAACTCCTCCTTATATACATCCCATGCCTGTTTTGGAGTCTCACAGGCCATAATTCTTGTAAAAATGACATCCGAGACACAATTTTGGATGCATGACAAGGCTTTATGTTTCTTGGTCTTCTCCTCAGCATGCTGTCGAATTTGAGCCACGGTTGGGTTGGCTCGAAGAGGTTCTGGTTCAACATCAGTGTTCACTACCTCCCATAGATCGAGAGCTTGAAGATAGGTCTTCATTTTAACTTGCCATATATGAAAACCTTCTCCATTGAAGATCGAAGGCAGAGCAGGTGAGAAGCTTGATGAAGCCATTCCAAATTGATTTTAACAGCAACAGGTCCTCAAAGAATGAAGCTCTAGATACCAATTGTTGGAGTTTCTAGCAGCTAACAGCAAGTGTGTCTTGAGGCAAAAAAAAAAAATGACAGAAGGTTGAAGAAGGAAAGAAAGTTGATGAAATTTTTTAAGAGAAAAGAAAGCTAAGGAAAATGGAGCTTAAGTGTGAAAATAAATTGCATCCAACTTTTTCATTGCTCAAAATACCAAAGATACATTGCCATTATATATATAAGTCATGGTCAATGTGAATTACAACAAGTCATTACCTAAACATACCTAATCCCACCTAAACTTATGAAAACTTGAAATACAAAACTTGCAAGCTTAATCTTGCTGATTTGATCAGCCTAGTCATCATCAAAATGACATGGAATATCTACCTAACATTGTTCAAAATAAACCAAACTAAGATACATTGACATTGGATTCAAAACAGCAAGTTAAAGAACTTGGTTTGCATAAAATAATAGTAGCAGCATAGCATCAAAGGTTGTGTGGCATATGGATGTTGCATGGGCTGCATAGAGTTCATAATTCAACAATTCATTCAATTCATGGGTAATTTCTCTGTCCTCAATCAGATCATTTCTAAATTGGAGGAAAATCTTAGAGACCTTGGTCAAGCTACAGGTAGGATTAGTGTTGTTTTTGGTGATGAATCCTTGCCTCAGCTTTATGAACATTCTGAGATTTCGTCAGATCAGCTTCCAGAACAGCCAGGTGTTTACATTTGTTTCTTCATGTTTTTAATAATGTTGTTGCTGATTCATATATTTTTCTTAATTAATCCTTTCTCTTGTCTGGGACTTAACTTTTTTTCGGCATTGTTAAGCGAGCTGTTGCTCTTGGCCGTTACCTCCAAAATCCATTGGCTATGGTTGCCACGCTTTGCAGAGCTAATAAAGAGATGGTATCTTGGAAGCTTAGCTCTTTAGATTACTTTTTAACACCTGATGAGAAGTATGAGATGATTGAACAGGTGATGGTCGATGTGACAAATCGGGTGGGTGTTAACATAAATTTTGCGGTGAGACATAATTGGTATTTTCCTTTGCTTCAGTTTGTTTCCGGACTTGGACCACGGAAAGCTTCCATCTTAGAAAGGGAACCTGTTCAATATCGAGCAGTTAACAGTAGAAAGGAGTTGGCTAGTTTTGGACTTAAGACAGAAAAGGTTTTCCATAATGCAGCTGGTTTCTTATGTGTCCGTAGCAGTCGGCTGCCATGTACTAGCTTTGATGCTACAAGAATTCACCCCGAGTCATATGAGCTTGCAGAGAGATTGGCTGAGGCTGTATGTAATAATATTACAGAGACACCTCTAGAGTACGTAAAAAATGAACCACAAGTGTTGAGTACATTTGATATTAATGATTTTTCAGATAATTATGAAAAAGAGACCGGTGAAAATAGAAGAGAGACCTTTTATCTTATTAAGTTGGAATTGCTCCATGGATTTGTTAAAAATGTTCAATAATCAAGTGGATATTTTACTAAGTCATAATACGTTACTTGTAGGTGTACTATGAGACGTTAAGTTAATCGATTTGGGTAATGTTTATGTTTTACTAGAAACCTCTAAATGTCACCGGGACGTTATTTGATAACGGTCCGGGCTCAATATTGATTAATCCTATTGGGTCACACCTAATGCAATGTGAATATCATTTTGTGTGTGAAATTAGTTAAGACTAATTATTGTGTACATTAGTCTGGCTGGACTAGATAATATGTATGTATCTAATTAAAAGAGTTTAGTTAGACTAAGTGTATGGTGTATTAAAAGGGATGTATATAAATGTTATGTAACACCCCTTAGTAATGCTCATTAGTGGTGTTTATAAGGCTTAATCATAGCTGAAATTTCAGTCAAATATACATAAGATATGGGCAGAATTTTCAGTTATTTAAGTGTTATTATTGGGGCTATTATGGGAGATTTGTAACTCCCTCAATAATAGATCATTATACCCACTAATGCTCTAGCATTGATTGCTTAGTATAACTGAAAAGTTTTTTTTTTTTAAGAGATAAAGAGAAGGAAAGTGCTTTTTAGTATTAGACATACACTTAGATCAAAACACAATGAGTTGTGCACACAAGATAGTTTTAGGAATCGTTCCTAAAACTACGAGCTAGTACTCGAGACGTTCGTGAATCGTTGCGGAGTGGACTTTCAATAGAGGGATTTCGCTTGCGGTCCTCCGTCTTAAAGTATACCTTTGGGAATTGGTTTCACGTGACAAAGGTATAATTTCTAACTATTTATTGTTATGTTTATTACATGTCAAATAATGGATCTTGGACATGGGTTTTAGTTTTTCCGCATGATTAATAGTTAATCATACTAATTCCTAACAGGATTTCTAGACCCTCGTAAACCTTATAAACCACCATCCCCTGATGAAGAATTCAATATGATATGTGGAAAAAATGGGACTGCTGTTGCTGAAGGAAGATTTGTTCAAGCTATTGTCCGCCATGTTCGACCACAACAAGCTTTTTGTGTGCTTGATTCAGGCTTGACGGGGATAATAATGAAGGATGACTTTTTGGATGAGGATGATGGTTGTTCTTTGCAAAACAAGTTGCATGAGGGGACCATGTATCGTGTAAGATTAAACAGATTGACAAGAGTAAATGCCAGGCTCTTCTGAGTTGCAAAGAAAGTGAAATGAAGAGGATCAAATATGAAAATTTTGGTGAAGTTGATCCTTACTATCATGAAGGTGGGATCATTCCGTTAAACCTGCAGCACAAAAGCTGTATTGAGGAGAAGCTCGGAAAAGAGCATTTCATGCCACGAACAATTAGTCATCCTTGCTTTAGAAACATGACAATGGATGAAGCAGTGGAGGTAAGTTCTATAAAGCCATGCCCATTCTTGTTAATTTTAATTTTGAACAATTGAAGTGGCTGACAGAGTATATACTTTGTTTTTTGATGAACAGTTTCTATCAGATAAGGACGCCGGTGAAAGTATATTTCGTCCAAGTTCAAGAGGCCCATCTTATTTGACTCTAACTTTAAAAGTCTTTACTGAACTTTATGTTAACAAAGACATTGCTGAAAGTGGGAAAGATCACAAGGATATCAAAAGCATGCTCCATCTTGGGAAAACATTAAAGATAGGGGATAAAACTTTTGGTGATTTAGATGAGGTTGGTAATTTGTTTATTGCTGATATGACACGATTCATATGGTTTTTATTTTTTTTTTTAAAATCAATGTCAATCATCTCTCTTTTATTTTGGTTAGTGGTATCGTTATTTGCTTTCTTCATCTTACAAAAATCTAAATTGCTAGTGAAGTAGGGAAAGAAATGGCTCCAATTAAATGAGTCTCATTCATAGGTCTTATGGAACCGAACCTAGTCATTGTTTCGGGAATGTCAGTTGATGACCTTCCTTTTTTCAAGAGATCAGAGTATTCTGAAATTCTTAATTCAAGTAATCCTATAACATAGTACAAGGCATACATGCTGTTCATTACCAAAGTCAAATCTGAATAAACTTTTGGAGTTTCACATATTAGTATCCATGTATTACTTTGGGGTTACCTTCTTTCTCTTGAATCTATGTAAAGCATATCTGCACTTGGGTTGTGCTATTTTGACAATAACATCTAGTGTCATAGTGTTCATGTATTAAGAGCCTTGGTGTCAAAAACAGGTTTTGGATCGTTATGTTGCCCCACTGGTGAAGCACTTGAAAGAAATGCTAGGTTTCCGAAAATTCAAGAGGGGTTCAAAAGCACAGGTTGATGGAATCTTGACAGCTGAGAAAGCAGAATACCCTTTGAGGATAGTTTATTATTTCGGAGTTTCTTATGAGCATCCAGTAACTTTCATCCTGTCATATATAAGAAGTAAAAACCTACACCATGAATATATTGGATTGCTTCCAAATGGATTCAGATTCAGGAAACAAACATTTGAGAAGATTGAACATCTCGTGGGATATTTTCAGATGAACATCAACGCATTGCAGCACAAGTCACTCGCCCTTGAAAGTCTTC
Source organism: Gossypium rotundifolium (assembly GCA_025506655.1). NCBI lineage: Eukaryota > Viridiplantae > Streptophyta > Magnoliopsida > Malvales > Malvaceae > Gossypium > Gossypium rotundifolium. Next base: position 3,241,095 of record CP106725.1, on the reverse strand, counting down.
CAATCAAGAAATCTCCAGGAGCATATACTGGTGATGGTAGGCAAGGCCAGTTCAATTATAGCAAGGTCAGAGATTTTTCAGGAGGTAAAGTGAATAAACTTTATCAAATACTTAGCTTCTAAATTTTCTTACATGATGAACTGATAACTAATAGGAAATAGCATCTTGCAAGTGATAAGCTGCATCTAAAAGTGTTACACTTTGTTACCTGATTCAGTTGTGACAGATGCGGCTATGTTTAATTTTTGAATATTTTCTATAAAAAATTTGGAGTCCTATGACAGTCATATTTCTATACGGATGCTTGGATTCAGACAATGGTACTTGGAGAAAAATGAAGTCTCAAAGCAACATAGTTTATACTCATTTTGATGAGATTAGTCTTCCTAGAACCAGTTCGTCAAATGCTAGATATAACCGAATGTAGGATGCAAATAAAAACCTAGGATTTGCACATGTCGTATGAATGATCTTTTACAATGATGAAAAACAGTCTCTGGCATACCCCTTCCGCCCCATTTCCAAATTGGAGAGAAACCACATGTACCATTTGATTTAAATGTTTTTAGAGTATGAAATTAAGAAATTCTAATTTCGAAGGCCATTCCCTATGGAGTAATATTCAAGTGTGTGCATTTGGTACTTATGAAGTTTTGGCTGAACATAGTGATTTATTCATTTATATGTTTGTGCCTTGATTCGCAGTAAGGAACCATAGAAACAGTGATGGAGATGAAGATGTTGGGAAAAAGCATCCAAGTGGAATTCCTAGGCCACGCAATGCCCCTAGTCGCGTCTCTTCCGATATTGCTACAAAATGCAGTAATTATATTGATATTGCCCTCAATAATGAAAATCTGCCTGGTGGATGGTCCAGCGTTGAAACTGGGATAAAAATGATGGCATGAAGAACAGTGAATGGAGCAAGAATAGTGAGAGAAAATGGGGTCAAAGTGGTAATAATGCTCCTCAGGATGATTCTGCCAGTGGCTGGGGCAACACCAAAAATGGTGATGGCGGTGGCAATGACGAAGGTTGGCATGTTAGTGGAAACAACGGTGGTCGATTTAGGGGTCGTGGTAGGTGACGTGGGCGTGGTCCTGGAAATGGTGGGCGTCATAGCAGTAGTTGGGGTGGCAAAAAAGATGTTCGAAGTAGTGGTGACAGCTTTGATAGCAATGGACCTTGGCATGCTGGTGGAAATAATGCAGGTGATCGTGGTAGAGGACGTGGACGTGGGTGTTGTAGAAGTCACAGTTGGGGTGGCAAGGAAGAGAGTGAGTGGTGGTAATGATGGAGCTTGGAATTCCAGTGGAAACAATGCAGGTGGATATGGCCACCACAATGGAGGACGTAGTTATGGTGGTACGAACGGCAATTGGGACGGTGTCAGGAGAGGTCGGAGTGGAAGCGCAAGACGTGGGCGTGGAAATGAGAGGGAAAGTGAATTCCACCCCAAGTCCTTCAACTGGGGTAGCAGCAATGAGAAGAGGAAGTGGAACCATGATGCAAAAATGAACTTCCCTGGTGATACTAAAGGAAGTTGGGGCCATGACAATGTCACTAATGATGGAGATAGGTCTTGTGGTAACGTATGGAATAGTAATGCCAGTAGAGGCGGAAGTAGCTGTTGGGGTCGCCATGTTCCTGGAAATCAAGGTGGTTGGAGTTCTGGTGGTGGCAGCGGCTGGTAAAAAATGTTATCTTAAACCCAGACTTAAAAAAAAATAAATTAGAATATATTAAAGTTAAAATGTTAAATCAGTTTCTTCGTTAGTTGGTAGATGGATGCATACTTCTATCAAACTACAAAAAAAATCTGGATGAATGTATCATCCATGCTCATCGTATTAATGAAAATTGATTGTTATCTTAATCTTTGGTACTTTTACATCAAGCTCTAAAATAACTGAAATGGTTGGGTATGTTCCATATTGGTTTAATAAGTAGGTTAGCCCTTCAACTTGGCCAATGTTCTTAATTTGGTCCTTGGAATTTTTTATCAAATTTACCATTGAGGTTGGATATATATGCTACACAAATTCATCCTTACAATTAACATTTGTTTTTGCATAATTGGATGATGTTGCTAAATTAGGATGCCATATGTGGGACTCTTTAATTATTTTAAAAATTTAAAAACCTTTAAATTTTTTAAAAATATATTAAAAATAATAAATAATTTTAAAAAATATTATAAAAATGCATAAATGACAATATATAATTTTAAAAACAACTTAGTCATCTTTTAATAAATAAAATAAATTATAAAATTATAAAATATAAATTTATTTAAAACAAAATATAAAATTAAAAAATAAAACTTAGGAAAAAATGTGTCGACTCATCATACAGTGACACTTCTTCAATTAAAATATTATTTATTTATTTTTATAAGTGGTATCAATTGACAAATTGACGATTTTGTTTATTATTATTATTTTAATATATTTTCATAAATAAAATTTTTCTACCTTAAATTTGTAAATAATTTTTCCGTATTAATTAAATAAAAAATCCTTAAAAGTTAAATAAAATTAATCTAAATAAATATAAATAAAAAGTTAATTTAAAAACAAAACTTAAATGAAAGTATTAACATAAAAGCGTTACTCCTCGTTGAGGTAGAAAAGTTGTTTTTCTATGTAGAAACAATAAAGAATAGTTGACTTTTTAGTCAAAACTTAGATTCATGTGCTTTTGTGTTTGGAAATGAAAATTATTAAATTATTTTTATTTATATTAATTATTTAAAGATTAATTAATATTGTATATATTATTATATTAAATTATTTAAATATCATTTAACATTATATTAATTTATTTAAATATTAATTATTGTTATAATTAATTTAAAAAGTATTATATATTATAAATTGTACAAATAATTTATATTAATTACTTAAAATAATTATATTAAATTATTTAAATTTAACTAATTTTTAAATTCTCTATATGAAAATAACATTTTAATAAAAAAATAAAAATAATTTATAGAACCTTTTAACCAATTTTTTAAAAGTAATTTTTTTGTAAAGAATCAAAAAGCCAAGGCGGCCTGAGGAGTCCATCAACTGTGTCAGTAATTATTAGACTGTAAAAAAGGCGAAAAGCCTCAGAGTCCTTGACTTGCTTCACCCTATACCTATGCCTATGCCCACCTAAAGCCTAAAGGCAGAGCGCGGGAAAACATACCATGTCTGCTTTTGTTTATACAAGCAATACAACCTCAAATTGAAACACACCTAAAACTGGCTTCGCTTTCTCTCCTCTCTATCAACAACGAAAATGGGGAGGAAGAGAAAACGAAGGTGGAAAGCCCCAATGGTTTTATGGCAAATCTTCAAAAACGATGCCAGAAACTTAGCCAAAACCATCGCTTTTATAATCCCTCGGCCTTCGCCTCCCTTTACTTGCGGCCGTTGCGAAGGTCGTTCTTGTCTTCGATGCTGTGAAGATCCCATGTCTTTTCTTATTCGACCCGACGACCCTTTGGATTACGTCAATCTTCTCAATGATTGTTTTGTTGTTGTTAATGAAGATGCCCCTTTTCTTGACTTTTATCCCGATAAACGTTGGACTCAAGAAAAGGTTTGGTTTCTGCTTTTAAAAATGTCTCATTTTTGCTTCAACGAAGATCCTTTTTTACAGGTTCTTTTTTTGGGTTTCAGCTTGTCGTAAGGGTTGTTGAGATGATGTCATCTCTAAGACTCACGGCTTCTAATGTAATATGTTCTGGTTTTAACAAGGCAAGTTTTTTGCTATTATATTTTGATGATTATTTTGTACGAAGGGTTTTCTTTTTCATATACAGTATTTTAACTTTGCAGGGTTGTGACTATATTTACAAACTAAGTGCTTGTGTTCCGTATATGATTAGACTAGAGCAAGTACTTTTAGAATCTGTATGAGTAAATTTGTCTGTCATGAAAGTTATATTATTCATTGGAGCATGCTACAACAATATATGACTGTTTGTAATATTTTGCTTAAGGTTTCCTTTTCTCCTCCATGATTGTTTGTGGAAAACTTTTTGTATTTGACAAAACAGCATACTAATTCAAGCCACATTGTCAAGCTTTTGACTTCTTCAGCATGGGGTATTCTCCATGAAAGGGTATGTCGAAGTTTTACAAATGTTTCTGTTTGTTAACTGTCAAGCATGTCAAATAGCTGTGTTCTTGGTATATTAAATCCTTTCTTTTTTTTTCTTGACAATTATTGAGTATTTGCAGGTTGGGGATAAGTGCATGTTTCATCTACTGTGGCATACGACAATATTTGTGCCCATTTCTGACAAGAAACACCTCCAAGTTGCAGGTTCTCCTGTCAATTATTTTCGCAAGAAGTCAAAGGAAGTGAAAAATCCTCAATCTGGTATGCAATACTATGTAGCTTCAACTTCTCATTGGTACGAGGATATGGCCCTTCAAAGACCATTCAAATACGTGGAAAAAACTTGCAAAACAAATCAACATACTTTTTTCGGACACTTATCTATATCCAACACTCACATTAAAGTCCTAAGTATCATAGGTGATTGGTTGAAATAATGTATGCTTCTGCATATAAATAAAAATAATATAATACTTTTGTTATTTGAATTCCTTTGCAAAGCTTAATTCAGTTTCCTTTCATAAAACAAATAGTAGGAAAGTGGTCTTATCTCTACCTATAATATGGATGCATTTATGTCCCAACCAGAAGCACTGTAAGAATCAAAATGATGTAAACGTTACATGATGGATGAAGAAAAAAGGTTCTAATACAGTAAGCTACAATGTGAGTGCAGCTGCTAAGCTGCATAAATATTAATGCCTGTTAAGTTCTAGTTCTATTTTGTCCTTTCAAATTAGGCAGCATTACAAAGTCCTGAAACACAAATACACTGCTAGATGGATGTACTTCGATTCTATATATTGTATCACAATGTGAACATTTGCCTGCTAAACTGAATAAATATTGTTACTCAATGGAAAGATAAAGTAATTATGATAATTTATTACTGCTATTGTTATTTTTGTTGAATTTACTTTTTAAATCTGATTTTAATACTTTGAAGTTACATTACAATGATAACAATTTCCTTCCTTAATGTGCTTCTTTCGGATTTTTTTGCTATTAATAAAATAAAATTGTGATAAAAAGTTCGTTGGTCATGCAAGGTATTCTGTTATATGCTGAAAGACTACTAACATGCACACTCTGCTTATGGTGTCCAGTTTGTGGAAGATGTTTGGCCCTAAGAATGTGCATGGACATTTTAAAGTGAGCTAATTATTGTAGGGTGCATTGTGTACCACATTCTTCAAGTTTTTGTATGCTTGTAGCTGTAAGTTGATTCTAAGACTTGTATCCTTGCCTTGATCTATCCTGGTTCCTCCTTTTTTAAAATCAAAATATTTAGGCTTTTGAAGAAATATAAATGTCTTGTTATTTGCACCCAAAAGAATGGACTTTAGTTGGGACATCAATGGAACATGATATACTGGTCAAGAGTCATTGATCGTCAGGACTTGGTTCTGTTCAACCATTAGATACTGGAGTCATTCTTTGATATCAGTATGAGTCAGACCTGATAGAATTTGATCTATCCTTTGTTCTTTTCCTCTCAGTTGCTCTCTTTAATGGTACTGTGATGTGATGTTAATATTTCACTATCACTGCATGCTATTTTTTTACACTCCCTTCATTTTAAAGCTTTGCAATTTAATTTAAAGGATAAAATAATTTATTGGTTTTTGCCTTGTTGCCTATTGGTTTTGTTCTCACTTGCAAAATTTTGATTGAACTTGGTGACCACGTTTCCTTATGTCAGATGTTTTCTCATGAGCAGGAAGGAAAAGGAAACGAACTTATGGTAGTAAATCTCTTTCCAATGGAGAATTTCAAGGAAGTTCAAATCAGACTGCAGAGAAGCAAAAACCATTTTCAAGACCATTTAAATGGAAACGTGACAAGAGGCACCGACTACACAGCATTCCAGAATCCAAAGAGGAATCAATCTCCAGAACCTTTTGCTTTTATGAAGATTGCTTACCTGGGAGTTTCGTGTCCCTCTCCAACCCCAATCAGGTCGTTTATTTGTTTTAACCCCATAACTATGTTTAACTGTATAGTTGTTTGATTAATGCTAATGCAGTTTATTTTCATGGATGCCATATTATGTATACTATGTAAGAAAGAATCTTTACTGCTAGTATATTTTATTTAGAAAGAGATGTTAGTATTTGGATTGAACAAAGTTTAGATCCTACCGGAATTCTTAACAATCTTTTGTAGAGAAAAGTGTAGTAGCTTGTAGATCAAGGATTTCGATGGTTTTTCTTCTGTGACTTGCTTAGAAGTGATATCTGTAACTTCCAATATTAAAACTGATGGCTTAAATTTGTGAAAATCACACGTTGCATCTATACTAATTATAAATTCAAAATTGAATTTGATGTCACAAGTCAAGTGGCACTACTTCAAGAATTACGAAGACATCTTATTAAATCATAATAAACATATAAAACAAAACATATTGTAAGACATCTTATTAAATCAAAATAGATATATAAAACAAAATATATTGCCTCGACTGATATTTGCATATGGCCTTCACAGTTTCATTTATTTTCTTATGCAGGCAACAGTTCCATGTTCCTGTTACTTGATGCTAAAAGCTCCCCGCAAAGTCTCGAATTCAATTGAGATTAGCAGGCAATCTATGTTCTATAACATGGAATGTTCTTCATCTGTTCTTCCAGAAGGACGTATCCTTGATAGATATTGAGAGATAGAGAGTCTTACTTTTTCCTTCAATTTTCTTTAAGGTAGTCATTGTCATACATTTCTAGTTTTATACGGCAATTTTCTTTAAGGTAACCTTAATATTCCAAAGATATACTAAATACCTTGGTACCAAACTTTTCAAGCTCGAAGTGTCTCATGGAGAATATTTTTGGCTTGACTGGTGCCAATGTAAGCAGTCAATCAGTTCCATGCTCCCACAATGTTGAATGTCGTCTCAAAGGATCTTCTTGCCTGTAAGTTACATATTACAAATTTTATTAGTCTAGGGTTTCAATGTTATATTATTTTATGTTATTGTTTATGGAGTGATTTGCAACAAGCATTGTCTTTTCTGGAATTGCTAAAGTAGGTTGTTATTGGCTTTATAATACCATGTCTTATTATTACTTGCTGTGGAGTAAGTATTCATTACTGTGCAGAACCTATATGCTAGTAGGTTTACAACTGAATAGATCAACAATGCTAGAAATTTTTCTGATGATATACAGATCTGTCTTTTGACTATGCATATGAACACTGCTGGAATGGGTAAGGTAAAAATTGTATATGAAAGCTAAACCACTATTAGTTATTTGCATTCAAATCAGTGTGGCCCTTGTTAATTATTTCGAAGTTAAACCTTGCAAGATATATGAAAGTATGTTAAAAATTGTATTTAGACCATCAATCATGTGGTAAAGAGATTCTATAGTATGGTTTTTGTATATTTGGTTCCCAGGTATCACAAATTTATCAAGTTGCTGAAGATGCTCATACGCAGAGCTAGGCGTTGCAATCACTTAAAATTGTTGGAGAAGTATTGTCCCTTACCATCTTTGGATCAAAAGGCTGGAAAGTCTAGAACAATAGTTGAGGTTAGTATTGCCTGTGAAATTCATATAAAGTATTTGAAGTTGCAACAGCAATCATTTGATTTGTTTAGCTGTATGTTTTGTCTAATGCTATATTCAAGCCTTGCTTGGTGCTATAATTTATAGATTTATGCTATTGCATGCATCTGATGCTGAAGGTTGTATGTAAATTTCAGTTTATCTTTTTTATTTTGCGATTTAAATTAGAGAGCTTGCAAGACAATTAAAAGTTGACTATGATTTCTATTCCAGAAAAGCATAATGGACAAAAGAGGGATCAAGCGATCTCGTGGTGGTGTTGCCAAAGAAAACCATAATACTCCAGAAACGGATAATGTAGAGCTTGAGTCAACCAGGCCTTATTGCTTAAAGAGTCAGGTACTTGAATTTTTGTGGGCTGTTTGTAGAAGTTTGGTTCCTCCAGAATTGCTAGGAACTCCTTCTAATTGGAGATTGCTAAAGAGAAATATTTTCAGATTTATTCGGTTGAGAAGATTTGAGAAGTTCTCAGTAATGCAATGCATGCATCAGTTAAAATCCTTAGATTTCCCCTTTTTATCGGAAAACAGATATGCTCGGGTGCCGAAGAATGTTTCAGAGTTGAAATTTGGTGAAACAATTTGTAGCGAACATGATATTAAGCGTGAACTACTTGTCAACTGGATTTTATGGTTTTTTTCATCTCTAGTGGTGCCATTGGTGCAAGCAAATTTCTATGTCACAGAAGGCCAGTGTGGGAAACTTGATGTATTTTATTATCGCAAACCTGTTTGGCAGGAGTTCATAGATGATGCTGTTAGTTGCTTGAAAGGTCGAAATTATCTTGAAATGGATGAGGCTGCTGTTAGAGCTATAATAAGAAAAAGACCTTTTGGTTTCTCGAGGCTTAGGCTTTGTCCAAAACAAAATGGAGTTAGATTGTTGGCAAATCTCAATGCATCCTCAAAAAAGCTGCAGGAAAATCCTCAAAATTTCGATGTTCTTGGATGCGCAAAAGTTCAAAAGCTCGATCAAGAATATTCAAGTCCAAGTGTGTTAAGTCGCCAAACTCTGTACTTCGTGGCGTACATGCAATTCTAAAAGGTTTACTGTTGAAAGAACCTGAGAAGTTAGGGTCAACGGTGTTTGATTATAAAGATGTCTACACGAAGTTACATCCTTTTATAATCACTCTAAAGAATGCATCAACAACTATGCCTGGTGTATTTATTGTTGCTGCTGATGTTTCCAAGGCATTTGATTCAGTTGATCAAGATAAGCTGCTTAGGATGATGGAAGATGTCATAGTGGAAAAAAAATATATCTTACAGCAAAATCGTGAAATTGTGTGGTTAAAAAACCATTTGTTGGTTCGCCAGAGTCTCATGTTGGTGGATGAGACTGTCAACCTGGGTTTTACAAACTTAGTGTCTTCTGTCTCATGCCGCTCATTGTCTGGTGTTGTCGTTAATCAGGTATGTTTTCTGGTTTCCTCAATGGGGCTTTTATATTTTATTCCTGTTGAATCTTTCCTCTTTCGTTCTATTGAATATTTTGGTGCTAGAAACTCTCACACCAACTTCCAACATCTATGGGAGAACATATTCCATGTTCCTACTTGAGAAGGGACTGATACAATTATTTTAAGGAAAGTTCATAATGCAATTTGTATGTGTATATATTTCTTATCCTGACCCTTTTTTTCGGTGCTTGGACTTGCTTTGTGGAAATGCGTTCAGGGGATATTCACAGCGCTTTTAAAGGAACATCTATTCTCTCACCTGTATCAGCTTTTGAAATGCAATGTGCTTCAATTGGATAAGAAGTTTTATTTGCAAAAGTTGGGGATACCTCAAGGAAGTATCTTGTCCACTCTGCTTTGCTCATTATATTATGGGCATATGGAGAAGCATGTGATCTTTCCATATCTTGAAAAACCTCTTGAACATTCTGCTGAAACTTTGTCCTCAAGCCCTTTTGATTCCATGGATGCTCGGAATTCTAGTGAGGATCCAGTGATCTTTCCCCCTACTTATTTGCTTCTAAGATTTGTTGATGATTTTCTTTTCATATCAACTTCGAAAGAGCAGGCTAGTGGCATTTTGTCCATGTTCCGTCAAGGATTTCCGGATTACAACTGCTACATGAATCAGGAAAAATTCTGTCTAAACTTTGACATTGAACATCAATCTGGGATTTTATCAAATAGGGCTTTTACAGGTGATGATAGTACCTTGTTTGTTCCGTGGAGCGGGTTGCTTATAAACTCCAGCACTTTAGAAATTCTGGGTGATTATACAAGGTCAGTTTGCTTCAACTTGATTGTTTTGCTGCTGTAGTAATTAATACTTTGTTAGATTCATTGCTCTAGATGTGCATTCTAAAAATCATCATTGAACATTGCAAATGTTTATTTATGCTACTCTGACTCTTCAATTCCTTTGAAGGATTCATGACTCGTGCATATTTGGACATTGCTATGTAGTTCTGATCTTCAAAATATATAGCATATCCGTGTTGGACCCAAACAGAAGTGTGCAAATAATGTTTCCCGAATGATATGTTAAATCTTTGTTTATTAACAGGTTTTTAGGTAAGCATTTAAGTTGTACTCTCACTGTCCGACGGAGAGGACAACCGGGCAATCATCTAAAGCATAAGCTGTTCAGCTTCATAAGACCAAAATGCCATTCCATATTCTTTGATTCAAGTATCAATTCCGCATCTGTTGTCAGATTGAACATCTATCAAGCTTTTCTGTTGAGTGCAATGAAGTTCCATTGTTATGTCTCTGAATTATCGGACTTCTTCCGACCTCGCAGAGCAATATTGTCTGAAAATCATCCTAAAGTCCTTCAGGTACTGGATTAAGTTCCTCATTATTCACAATTTTGGTTTCCTCATGAAAAAAAACTCTAGCTTTGCCAATTATGCTTTTCCCATATCTAGGCACATGCACAGGCTGATAGAGAAACAAATGGCTTTGGGTGGATTGAGTTCCGGATTGTGTTGGGATCGTAAGCATAAAGTGGTGAGGGATGAAGTTGAATGGCTGGGATTAACTGCATTTATCGAGGTGTTAAAGAGAAAGCAGTCAAGGCACAAAGCATTGCTGTCGATGTTAAGATCCAAGTTCTTTTGTCACAGAATCACAGGTAACGAATCATCTGAATTAAGATATGCAGTTGAAAGATCGCATTCTTCTTGTTTGTGGAAAATCAAGTATTAGATTTTCTCTTTTTGCATCTGTTTTTCAAGTTATCTCCAAGTGTTGGAAGCCTTCTGATCATCTTGAAAAGAATAGAATGTTCAAATTCAAGTGTTATGTCCAAATCTGTTCATTCTAGGCTATACTTCTGGAATGATTTTATTTGGTGTTATTTTTTGTTAAATTCTGCAACTCAGTTTGTTTTGCATGAATTTAGTCCCCTTATTATTTTCTCATAATCAATCTCAAATTTTCAATTTAGTCCTTAAGCTAATAGATTCCTGTCATCTTGGGTTTTCTATTTTGCACTTCACTTTATGTTGGTGAGGTAACCGGTTCACATGGAATTGAATATATTTTGATAAATCAAAACAAAATTAAAATACTAATAATTATATTAAATAGATTTTAAGTTTGCTCAGTGAACTTCATTTAAAATTAAAAATTCTTTTGTTTTTTTGTTTCGTCTTATCATATTCTTGCTTAATACGGATTGACATTTTAAGATGGACAACCCTTTGAAATACTATTAAAATAGTTAACCTGTTTTCTCAGCTTTTCGTATCTTTATGTTTAATTTATTGAAATGTAACCACATGTAAAATTTTTAGTTTCATATGTAATAACCATTTTCCATACATAAATAAAGTGGAAATTATAAGATGAAAATCGAGCAATTCAAAAGGTGGATTAATTTTGCTATCTCAGACTAATTTTATATGCCTACAAAAGAAGTCAATTTGTCACTTCTTCCGATCACTCGACGAGTGTACTGTTTTGTTTACGAATATGTATTATTGTTATCAATTTGAAGTGTTTATTTTAGTTAATATATATATATCATAATTTATAATTACTTAACAAATTAAATCAAAATAGAGTGACATACCCAAAACCATCAAAATATATCGAAATTCTAATTGAAAGGAAATTTTGATATCAATTTATACTAATGTTAAAATGAGAATTTGTTTTGAGATAAATCATAAAATTTTACATATCAAGTAAAAATAAATGTGACAATTTTAAATTATAGTAGATTATTATTAATCTAATTCAATGTTTTTTTTTCTAGAAAATATCTACTTCAATTTAATTACGAAAACAATAATAAAAATAAAGGTTAAAAAAAAATTCGAATATCGGACAAGTTATAGTAATAATTTTATATTTAGTCGTAGAAGCATTAGACATTAATAGAATCAAATAAAATATTAAAAAAAAAAGCCAATCCAAGGATTGTATGAGTTTTTGAGATCTGGCTGTAAAATAACAGTGTTTCCTACAAAAGAGTTAAGACCAACAACTTGTCATTTTTTTATCAAGTGTATAAGTTTGACACTTGTTCTTGCCTATCAAATAGATAGACGTATCTATATTAGACACTCACACCTGAATAGCATCAAATAGCAAAATCAAAGGACGAGTGTTCCACAGTTATTCTAATATTATAACAGCCTAGAACGCACCTTTTAGTTCTATATCGGCATACATGCGTCCAACAGTTAAGAAAAACAAACCAAACACTCGTATCATAGTCTCACCTGAAATGACCTTCAGTATAGCAGGTTCTATTCGCATCAAACAAATCATGGAATGAATGATACAAAAAGGTTCAGAGGAGTTCATAAAATTGAGGTCCCAGATCTCAAGGAAGTTCAGACATCTGACACACAGCAGGCATGTTATTCCATGCACACCAGCTGGGTTCCCACGCTGGACTTGAAACTGATGTTCCGGCTAACATGCTCCTGTACTCACTACTCAGATCATCACCGAGAAGGGTTGCTATGGCATCAATCATGATTGTCTGGTCCTTATCATAACCAGAACCCTGCTCGAGCCAATTTGAAGCAAGCAAAGTATCAGGGCATCTACCGTCTGACCAAATAGGAGCCTCTGTTTCCACCTCTGGGGTCAAAACATGATCCGATGATTCTGATTTTGTATGAGGCTCTGAAAAACAATCCAAACTCAAATAAATAACCCTAGCAAAACAATTGAAAAAGTTGACCGTGTCGGATTCTTATTTCCAGTAGACTTGGAATATTAGTTCAAGGACTCCATCATAAAATACCTGGAATTACTAAAAGGAATTTCATGATATAAAAATGGTGAAAGATAAATAAAAAACAGAACATGTATATAGTGTTATTAAGCAGGACTACAAAAGAGTCAATAACCAGGGTATGAAATCGGGAGCTGTTCTCTTCTAAATTCTATGTCAATTGCAAATAGTTTAAACATCACTAAAATCTAAGGGATATGAGTAAGCATGTTGCTTGATAATTCATGCAAACATGAAAAGTATAAATCAAATGTCATCCTTAATAAGTCCAGATTAAAGAGGTGCTCACTAGTAAAGGTTTCAGCAGGTGGTTGTTCATCCAATGAACTGCCACTTGCACTGATACTTTCACTGAAGAAAGAAGTTGCTGAATGACACATAGGAGAAAGAGTCTCACCATAATTTTCCCATTCTGTCTCGCAAATGTTGAAATTGGACCTTTCAGCTATATCACAGGGAGTTGATGAATTTGAAGACTTCTCAGATGCATGGTTCTTTGCAGAGCTTAGAGTTTTTGCCTCATGGAGTAAAGCATCCAGCAGGCCACTATTACGGGGTGAAAGACTATCCAAGACCACTCCGCTGGTTGTTTGTGGTGACTGGATAAAAGCATCAATAGACTCAAGTAAAGATGAGGAGCAAGATAACGTGCCCCAGTTTTCTAATTCAGTTTCAGGATATTGGAGTGAAGGGAGCTCCAACTTCACAGCCTCCAAAGTGGGCTCTGAAGCAGAGAAATTGCCATGGTAAAGGGCATGGTTACCTTGGAATGCACTAAATGACTGGGATTTTTTAGTTGAAGGATCTGGCTCAAATGGAAAAGACTGCCCAAAGGGTTGAGCAGCCTTGTCGAACATATTATCTTCAAACTGCTCAAACAAGGGGCAGTCATTTTTAACAGCAGCAGTGTAACCAGGGGAAAAGGCAGCTGATTCTCGAAGACGCTTCTGCCGATGAATTGCTGGTGGCATGAAACTACTATACTGGGAAGAACCTAGAACTTTCATCATCATGCTGCTAGCAGATATATCAGGAAGTTCAGGGACATAAGGCAGGCCATTCTGATTGGCCTTTAAAGTGTCAAATATGACATCAGGTATCTCATAGGTGTTGTTCTGCAAGATATCATGAGTTCCTTTATCCCCTCCACTAACTGCACTGGTACGATGGCTCTCCTTCAGTGCTTGCAAGCACACTTCAGGAGGATACAGAGGTAATCCAGCACGTTGACGTCTCTTAATCCGGGTATTCCAATAATTCTTTATCTCATTATCTGTGCGACCAGGCAACTGCAAAGAATAACAGAACATAGAGAAGCTTATCTCCAAGATACAAATTACTGTAACTGAATGAAATATCATGATTTGCACAGACGTTTAGCATTGCCAAGCTTGGAATATCTGTCATAGAATTCTGGAAGGCATAAATCACTATTGCTCTGCAGCTAGTGGAAATCTTACAATACTGAGAAAGATATGCTACTAATGGGGTTCATTATCCTTTAAGGCATGAACTAAATACTGTATTTCGGTTTTCTCACTACTTTCCATTTTGGCTTTGCAATGCACCCGGATATGGCCAATGGACGAGGAAGAAGGGTACAGATTGACGAGGACCTGGAATTTTATAACCTTGGGAGATGACTTCACCTGGGACAAGGATAACATTCTCTTATCATGAAGGCTCCTTATGACTCTTGACAAATTTTTACTCAAAAACTACAAATTCCTTTCTCAATTTGGATTCCCGGAAACCCAGGATACCATCATTAGAGCACTTCAGCATTCCATGGTCAGCAAATAAGCAAATCTTAGAACTTCAGTTAGTTAACTGTATGAAAAATGATAGACACATGCCACAATGATATAGACATTGATACGAGGATACGGCTTTCTAAGGATCATCCAAATAGATGGAAAACCTTAAAAAAAATTGAACATGCCCATGTCAGACATAGGATAGAATGAGACAGACAAATGTAACTATCAGGAATGTTATTAATATTTCATGTAAATTGTGCTAAACAGATCATAGAATGAAAGTATACAGTGATAGCAATAAAGATTTTTCTTTTCTTAAAAGACAATTCTACAGGCAGATTTTGATTCTTCTTTTAAATTTAGCTTCTTTTTATTAATGTATTTCTTAAATTTCTTTTATGTTCAGTAAATTTCTCTTATTCAACCAATCATGAGAGTAACTAAATTCACAGTGAATGAACAACACACTTACATTTGCAGCCATCCGAGCCCATTTATTTCCCATCTTTGCATGGAGTTCAATAATCAGATGCTCTTCTTCTCGAGTAAATGCCCCTTTCTTCAAGTTTGGCCTCAAGTGATTTGCCCAACGTAAGCGGCAACTTTTTCCACAACGAAACAATCCAGAGTGCTTCTGAACAGCATTCCAGTTGCCTTCTCCATGCTTCTTCACATAGTCAATCAAAATTGCATCTTCAGCAGACGTCCATGGTCCTTTCTTCAGAAGAGCTCCCCCATCTGCATCTCCACAGTTTCCATCATCAATCAACGGCAATTCTTTCCGATTCTTTGAGAGCATTCCATCTTCCCTCTCATTTTTTGTGTGACTCATCCCTTTGTAATCACACACAAATTCTTAGAAACATGTGAGAACCGTCCAAGACCTGAAACCAGAGTAAAGATATAAGACGCGCAAAATTAAGATACATAGAACCAAAAAATAAATTAAAAAAAAAAAAAAGCAACGCCATTTCCTCTCACTTTTTCATACTTGCACTCGAACTCTCATAGGTTCATTGATTTTGTTCCTATACATGCTCTTTATGCATCACGACAAGCTAAAAGTAGACCAACCACGGCACTCCTTTATCCAAATGTTAAATAATAATTGCATAAGCATATAGAAATATATTAGATCTATAAATCAAAACAAAAGTTATTGGGATAATACAAGCACAACTCTCTCCAGATGACGAAATTCGAAATGACAGAAAGTCATCCACATACAGGAGGACTAAAAACAGTTAATAGAAAACAAAATTATTCATAGAATTTAAATACTAAAATCCAGCAAACATAAATGTAAACTTCCAATTATATTCTTAAAACAGCAAAATCATTTCCAATTCAGAAGGCGGATAATAAATAATTTTTAAGAATAAAACAAGAACCTATTTGCCAGAGATGATGACATAAATTAAGTTGAGAATAAAAAGTAAATTCCAAACTGCATTTATTGCACTGTAGTTAATAGTTCTCTCCTAAATGACTCCAACATTACAAGCTGCAATAACTGCAATAAGAACTACTCTGCACAAAATAATAATAAATAAAATATAAAGTTACATTAAATAAATGAATCTACGCATTTCATTAAAGAAAAAAAAAACTAAGAAAAAAGTAGAACCCAGTTACCTGGCTCCGTCAGAAGATGCAAAATTACGAAGAGGAACTTGCCAAAAATAGAACTTCTGAATCAGCTCAATTATGATTCTCGGTTGAAGTAAGAACTGAGAGAAAAGCAAAAATGGAAAACCTGAAATCCAAAACCAACAAGAATAGCTATAATTAATATAAAATCCTTGATCTACAATCAATCAGTAAAAAAAAAAAAAAGAGCAAACCCTAGATAAAATAAATGAAAATGTATAATTTCTTAATTTCTAACCGTAATGTTAGAGCTAGAAGAAAAAGGACCGAGAATGGAAAGAGCACAAGATCGAGATCTAACAGAGTAGCGATGACAAAAAGGAAAGCTTTCCTTTACTTCAAAACAATTTTGACGTATTGTCTTGTGTTTGGAGAGAGAAAATAGAAATGGAAAAGAAAATACAAAAGAAAGGGGAAGAACTGTGAAACGAAAGAAGCTTGGAAGCTAAAGTCTAGTCAAGAACTGCAAAGTATAGTCATGGAAGATTAATCCAAAAATTTATTTGACAGTTGATTCAACCAATATATTAAGTAGAATAGAAGTCGAAAGCTATGAGAGTCGACTTCCACCCTATAAATACCCATCCTTCTCTTTTTTTTCTCATCCAAAATCCTCTATGAAACTTTGAAACTCACTAACTATTGAAAGAAGTTCATTATTTTATTCTTATTTTCTGTACAAAAATGGTAGAACCGAAGTTTTAGGGAGGGCATATAGTCAACAATGCGATTAATGTGGTGAAATTTTTAATTAGTTTTTAATTTTTAATTAGTTTTTAAATTAACTAATTTAATTACTAACGAATACCGGCAAAAAACAACTCATGAAAATAATGAAAATAATCGAATACAACCAATAAATGAAACAATCCTCAAAAAGAATTCTCTTAGATTTCATTTATAACTATAAGTCTAAATTACACAAATTTTTTACTTTAACACATTGATTCGTAAAAATTTTGAATTATGCTTATTTCACTTTCGAGTATAAAAGTAGCCGACTCTAGCTTGATTAATTAAAATTTCTTTCTAATTAAAACCCCTATTATCACATTAACTCTTACTATGGATTCCTCTAATATATTTGACTCTAATTCGGTAAAATTATGTCGTCCTATTTCAAGAATTGCATGCAACTCCACTCAATTATGTTAGATCTAATATTAAATAAAGTCTATTCAACTACCAATTTAAGCATACCGAACATGGATCAATACCCTAAGAATATCAAACCAAGAATTAAGCACATATAATTGAGAATAATAAACTAAATATTTATTGTGTAAAATAAAATAAAATGACATAATTCATCATAGGGTTCATCTCCCTAACTATTTAGAAAATTAGTTCATGCTCGAAAATAGAAATATCCAATATACAGTATAATCAAAAAAAATAAAGAAACTCATTATAACTTTTAAGAAATCAATTGTGAATCTTCAATATTGACGGAAATTTGCTTCAAAGTCGACTTCAATGGTGTTTTTTGAGTTGTTTTCTTGAATATTCCCTGACGGTTTTCTCTCATCTTCTTATGTTTGTCATATATACGTTTTAGATTGCCCCAAAAACCTATAAATCATGATTTTTCACTGATTAGTATGCAATCCCATGAAATGAACACGACCTACCACACATCCGTGTGGTCTTGCTGTGTGAAATGGTTCAACTCGTGTAGCTTCTGCAGCTTGCTCAGACGCTTTGATTTTCGCTCGTTTTGCTCCAAAATGCTCAATTACGCATTAAAACAAGAATTTAAAGGATTAGGAATATAAAATTTACAATTAACCTCGGATAATCACCTAAAAATACATTAAGAACGAGCTTAAAATATATTACTTTTAATACTTATCATGTACAATAACATTGAATAAATGATGGGTGATTAAAATTAAAATAATTTTTAACAACAGTGACTAAAATGAAAACAAAAAAGCGATGTGTTTTTCGTTTTTAAGTTCGGGAAAACAAATAAAACAACTCAGCACAGACAATAGCTTAGAGTTTTGTTATGATGAATTTAATAAACTATGCAAGTCAAAAGGTATCGTGAGACACTTGACAGTTCGTCATACTTCACAACAAAACGGCGTTGCAGAATGAATGAACAGAACGATCATGGAGAAAGTTCGTCATAATCTTTGAGATTTATTGAAAAAATCTCAGATAGGAGTTAGGAATTTGAAGAGGATGTGAGATGAGTAGAAAAGGAAAGAAAAATAATTTTGGATATTTCCGGAAGTGTTGAATAGCCATCGCATTGAATTGCTATTTAGTGGTTTTGAGGAATCAAACTGCAATGGCTATTCAATGGAATAGGTTTTACAGCCAACCAAACCCTTGAATAGTTTTATTGTGTTGAATAAGGGAGGAATGGATAAGCCATTCATGTGAACCAACAAGGCCTTAGTTTCTCCACAGCCTGTATAGCATTATAGCTCAAGTCGCTGCATAATTTATATATATATTGCTTGGAATAGGAGCCGTATTTGACTAAAAAATAAAAAATGATCCGATGCCAAAATATTTAAAAGAATGCAAGTTGTTTTGTGTCATCCTACTACCACTTGTTTCATATATTTCATAAAAAAGGACGCAATTCAATTGGTCTTTTCCCGGAAGCAGTTCATCTTCATTTCACTTCTCCTTTTGATTTCCCAGACTTGGTATCGTCCTTTACACATGCAGTAATCGTTGCTTTAATTTCCAGAGTTACAAATTTGTTCTTATCTTCTTTGTTCTGTGTGGGATTTTCTTTTCGCTTTCTAGTTCCTGACATTTCAAACCTTTCAGACTACGGACGCAAAGATGGCAAAAGCTCTTTTGGGTGCTGTTGTGAAAGAAGCGGTAGCGAAAGTGATTTCAATTGCCGCTGATCAAATCAGCCTTGCATGGGGTTTCGAGAAACAGCTGAAAAGACTCGGTGAGACACTAGGAATTATCGAAGCTTTCTTGCAAGATGCAGAGGAAAAGCAAACAAAGAATAATTCGGTGAAGTTATGGTTAAAGAGGCTCGAAGATGTTGCTTATGAGGCTGTTGATGTCCTTGATGAGTTTGCTTATGAAATTCTCCGAAGGAAACTGGAGATTCGGAACCAAATTCGGAGGAAGGTATTCGACTTCCTTTCTTCTAAAAATTCCATTTTATTTCGTCTCAAGATGGCTAATAAAATTAAGGACATCCTTACATCACTGGATGACCTTAACAACTTGGCCAGTCAATTTGGTCTCCAACAGAGAGCTATAGATCCTATAACTCCAGTTCCTGCGTATGGAGGACCAAAGGTGGAGACAATCTCCTACCCCGGTCACTCAAACATTGTCGGAAGGAAACATGATGTCTCAAAAGTAGTTAACCTGTTAGTCAATCCCCAAGATAAGCAGGTTGTCTCTGTTGTGCCTATAGTAGGTATGGCAGGTCTTGGCAAAACTACTTTAGCAAAGCTGGTGTATGATGATTTGAATGTGAAAACGCTTTTTGATGTCAAATTCTGGGTGTGTGTTTCTGATCATTTTGATGTCAAGAGGATTTTAAAAGAGATGTTAGAGCATTTTACTGATGATCAGATCTCAATTCCTCAAAATAAGAATGCAATGGTTGAGAAACTCAAACAGAAGATTGAAGGGGCCAAAGGAGGAAAGGATCAGATCAAGTATCTTCTTGTACTTGATGATGTATGGGATGTTACGGAATGGGAGGATCTAAAGCTTTGTCTGGAAGGAATCAGTACAAATGGCGGGAATGGAGTTATTGTGACAACACGCAAAGAAGATGTAGCATCAACAGTGCAAGCACTTCCGGATCGACGGCATCAACCAGAAAAACTAGAAGACGAAGAATGTTGGTCCATAATTAAAGAACGTGCACTGAGAGACTCTCCAATATCTCACGAATTAGAGCCTATTGGAAAAGAAATTGCTAAGCAGTGTCAAGGTGTGCCATTGGTAGCCAACGTTATTGGAGGATTAATGAGCAAAATTGATTTGAGTCCCAGCGCATGGAGGGGAATTCAAACCAATGGTGTATGGGGTTCACCAGAAAGTGTGTTAGAAGTGGAAAGTGTGTTAAAACTAAGTTTCGATCACTTGTCTTCTCCATCTTTGAAGAAATGTTTTGCGTACTGTGCCATGTTTCCTAAAGATTATTGCTTTCAAAAAGAGGAATTGATCCAACTGTGGATGGCTGAAGGATTTCTTGGCAGCTCTATGGCAATGGTGGATAACGGTAACAAATATTTGAATGAACTTTTATCAAATTCCTTATTCCAAGATGTTACGAGGGACACTTGCGGGAATATTCTCACATTCAAGATGCATGACTCAGTGCATGATTTATCTTTGTCTGTGTCAAAGTTTGATGCTTTGATTTTCCGAGAAAATTCCACTCCAATCACAAATGAGTGTTCTCATATTCGTCATCTCAATGTTGGATGTGATGGGGAATCATTGCCAAGAATGTTGACAATAGTTGCTCCGAAATTATACTCGTTGTTTTCAGAGATTGATGTGTTCAAGAAGCTATCAAAAAGCTTCAAAAGATTAAGAGTCCTAAAGTTTGTGGATGCTGTTGATATTTTTGCGTTGCCAGATTCCCTCGGAGAATTGAAGCACTTGAGGTATTTGGACATCTCACGGACTTCTATCAAAGCACTGCCTAAGTCCTCAACCAAACTTTACCATCTCCAAACATTGAGGCTCTTGGGTTTAGTGATATTCACTTTTCCGGATGGATTGGAAAATTTGATGAGCTTGAAGCACTTGTATTTTGATAGTCGAGAGCATCAACCATATAATATTGGAAACCTAACTTGGCTTCAAACATTACCCGTATTTTATGTGGGTCCAGGAGGGGGACATTCAATTAAGGAGTTAGGATCCCTAAACGAACTCCGTGGAGAACTGGAGATACGCCGTTTACAGAGGGTTAGAAACAAACAAGAGGCTAATGGAGCAAATCTACACCTTAAAGAAAAATTATGCAAGTTGATATTTGATTTTAAACGACTGGTTTTGGTAGTGATAACAGTGAGGAAGTGATGGAAAGTCTCCAACCCCACTCAAATCTGCAAAGCTTAATTGTTCGCGGTTATAGAGGCAACAGCTTTCCCTCATGGATGTTAAGACCTGTTGGTGATTCTGGTTTGTTTTTGCTGAACAATTTGATGGAGCTGAATTTGTTCGATTGCGTGAATTGTGAAAGTCTTCCACCTCTGGGCCAATTGCAGAATCTCCAGTTTCTTACTTTGACAGAACTGTGGAAGGTGAAAGGCATGGGTAATGAATTTTATTGCAACCAAGGTATTGATGATATGAATAAGGTGATCAAGGTGTTTCCTGCATTGAAAAAATTCACCTTTCGTGGGATGGAAAGACTAGAAGAATGGACAGCAATGGCGGCCACAAAGACAATCATGTTTCCTTGCTTGGAGGAGCTGAATATTTCGGATTGTCCCTCGCTGAAAAGTGTTCCACTAACGGGACAATATTCATCTCTAGAAAGTCTTAGAATTTCCTATTGCAGAAGATTAAGCAAGATTGGAGACGGATTATCTACCTCCACTTGTCTCAAAGAATTAGATCTAAATGATCTTAATATAAGTTCGATTCCAGATTTGAAAGGATTTTCCTCCCTTCAAAATCTATCAATTAGAAGGTGCGCTGAGTTGGAAGTTATTCCGATAACCGGGGGATGTTCATCTCTTGAAAATCTTAGCATTGTCAGTTGCGAGAAATTAAGCAAGATTGGAGATGGATTATCTACCTCCACTTATCTCTAACATTTAACTCTATATGATTGTCCTAATTTAAAGCTCATTCCAAGTTTAGATGGGCTCTCTTCTCTCACAGAATTAACCATTGGTGGTTTCTCAGAAGAGCTGCAAGAATTCCCATTTCTCGGTTCCATTCAATATCTCAATGCCTCCCTTCGAGTTCTATACTTGAATGGTTGGGAAAAGCTAAAGACTCTTCCCCCCCAACTTCAATTCCTCACTGCCCTTGAAATTTTGACGATAAAAGAGTTTCATGGAATAGAAGCTTTGCCGGAGTGGTTGGGAAATCTCTCTTCTCTAAGAGATCTGTCTATCTATTTATGCAATAAACTCATGTACCTGCCTTCTGTAGATGCTATGCGAAGCCTCTCCAAATTACAAGAAATTAGCATTATACATCTCAGTTAGAGACAAGATGTGAGAGGGGGTGTGGCCCTGAATGGTCCAAGATTTCCCACATTCCACTAGTAGATATTAATGGTCAGTGGTAAGTTGAATATCTTAAACCACAACTCTGACTCTTTAGGCTTATGATACAAAATGTACCATTTCTCTCTCAATCCATCTTATAATTAGTATTCCCTTACTATTTGGTTTAGTCTCATATAAAACTTTCTTTTAATTTTGCAGGATTTAGTTTGGGAATGGATATTTTGAAGACTCTGTTTGCAAACTGAATCCATGGAGAGAAAAGTAAGCATTTCTATTGAGAAATTGACCAATTCATCTCTACTCCAAAATATGTAGATAGTGTTTAAATCATGTTCTGCATGTCTGTGATATCACAAAACTTGGAATTGGTACCATAACTCCATAAAACATTCATTTAGTTTTTATTGCTTCTAATTTAACAACGATGAGATTTTCATGTTTTAACGTCTTCTTAAAACCAGTATTGCATGAATTATCCACTCATGAAATTTCTGAATTCTTTTTGGATGTGAAGGGAGATGCTGATAGGACTTGAGTCAGAGTGAATTTGTTCTCCTTTTCAACATTAAAGAGATATAATATAACAGACAATCAACTCTTCGATCGAGTGTTTATCTGATGTCTGTCCGAGCTGATTTTTGGACAATTGCTAGCAGGCTCAGGGGTTTCGATTGTGCAAAATTGGATTTTTCATATGGACTTTGTAGCTTCAGGTTTTTCATTTTCAATGTTAGTCATATTTGGGGTGATATTCTCAACTTTTCTGTTTAGTTTGTTTGAGATTATTTGTTGATAGTCTTGTTAGCTTAGTATGTTTTTTTTTTTATTGTGGTTTTGTATTGTGATACTTTTGAATATAGTGAAGCTCTTAAGTAGACTTTCAAGTCCGTGGTTTTTACCCTTTGTTTTAGAGGGCTTTCACGTAAAAAATTACGCGTCTTGTTTAATTGATTCCTTATGATTATTGTGTTTTATTTTGTGTTGATTGATGATATATTATGCTATTAAGTTTGCCATAATTATTAATTGATATTTATTAAGAGTAAAAAAAATACAGATTATACTTGTATACAATGTTGAATGTATTGGGTTTCATCCCATCAATATTCAAAGATTGCCAACTTCCTTGTCTGCATTTTTTGATAGTTATATGAAGCAGGGAAAGATCCAATGGCCTCTCAAAAGTTTTTAATACAGCTACAGCTGCTCTGAACTTGGGAGCAAAAGGTGCTCATATTAAAAACAGCATGAGTTTTTATGCCAAACTAGTTTTACATTTGAAAATGGTCTTCTACTTGTTATATACTAATTATTATACCATATTATATAATTCGCATATTTATATATAATTAAATATATCATTTTGTTTGTAGATTGGTTTATAGTAGATGTGTTTATAGGTCGGGTTGGACCGGGTTTAAGTATGATATTAATATATTTTGTATTTATTTAAGTCTGACCCAATTTAAAATATGGGTTTAAAATTTTACCCAAACTCATTAATATTTGTAAAAGACTAATTCAAATTAATTTTAGGCCGCTCATATTATTTTTAAATTTTTTAAAAATATTTATATAACATTATTTTAATATTTAATAATTTTATTTATTGAATTTTTTATATAGTCAACTTAACATTATTTTAATTTTTACATTAGAGTAGTATTATATATTTAATATAAGTTTATTTTTTTAATGTGTTTGAAATTACATAATATATATAAAAACTAAAATAATATAAAGTATTATAAACATAAAATGGACCAGGCCAAGTCGGGCTCGGGCTTGAAGATTCAAGCTTGAGCACTACTCATATTTTAAATGGATTTAATTTTTTTTTTGCTTAAGCCTATTTTCCGAGCCTAATATTTTTACCTAAATCCTTCTAAATTTCAAGTGAACCTTCAAACATAAACGAGTAGTTCGACTCATGAATAAATCTAGTTTATAGTTAAAATATTATTACTATATCATTTAGGT
This sequence comes from Gossypium rotundifolium, assembly GCA_025506655.1. Taxonomy (NCBI): domain Eukaryota; kingdom Viridiplantae; phylum Streptophyta; class Magnoliopsida; order Malvales; family Malvaceae; genus Gossypium; species Gossypium rotundifolium. The sequence continues at coordinate 3,216,601 of CP106725.1, read as the reverse complement.
GTCAATAATCTTTTAAGCTAATCTATCTATGGATATAATTTATATTTTAAAAGGCTAAAAAACCCATTTATAATGCAACATATCCTCTCAAAACCATTTATAATCTAATTGATTTTAGCTCAATTTTGGGTCACTTAATCAATTGTTACTTTCATGGGTCTGGCCACGAATTTTGCAGCAAAAACTTTTTCAGTAGAAAAATGCAACAAAATGGCGACAACAAGGTAAAAAAAAAAATTAACGATAGACATTGATTAAATAGTTATTGGATCGAGATTGGAGGTTCTTTAAATAATTGCAAATTATTGTAGTGTAAACCGGTAATTTTAGTAATATGATCGGTAATTTTATTGTGATTTTTAATAATATGTCGAATTTGTATTTTTTTAGTTACAGTTGACATCCTACTATTTGTAACACTTCTAGTTAAGAATGTTTCAACTAACAAAGTATTATCACATTCTTACTATTTCTGGTTACTATTTTTATTATTTTGGTTTTAAATTTTTTTTTAAATACTTTAGTTTAACTTTCAAAATTTAGTGAATTTAATTTACTTTGGATAGAAAAGTTGACCAAAGTGTTAAAATTTTAATGGTATTGATATGATATAATCTGTATAGTCATCGTGTGTTCACATTAATAATTATTTTTTAAAATTTAAATTTTTATAAAATATACACAGACTAACATGTGCGTTATCAAATTACTGCCCTTAAAATTTAACAATCCAAAAAGTAATTTAATTAAAATTTTAAGGTCGAGAGTGAAAATGCTCCAAAAATAATGAAAAGAAGGTGAAAAAAAAGATAAAGCACACGGAGTTTTATGGCCGTCAAATTCCATACTTCAATCAATGCTTTTTTATTCAAAATGTTAGCCAAGCACGGGGCATGTTATGAGTATTTCATTAATAGATTTAATAATAGAGTTAGTTAAAAGTGTTAGTTATTTAGTTAGTTAAACTCAGTTAGTTAATAAGTAGTTATTATCGGCTTGTATTAAATACTGGTTTGCATCTCTGAATTACAGTCAATGAAGATAGAAACGTTTTCATTTCAGCTTTATTCTTGATTTCAACAGTGGTAAACAAAGTGTTTCCAACCTAAATAAGGTATTCTATGCCCTTTGCTAAGCCCTGCGAGTTCGGTTTGATACATTGAAGCAGTCCTTAATTGAGAAGTCTGATTTTACAGCTTCAAAAGGTAGACTCATCGCTTTTTGTACGGTGTAATGCTACATCTAAGGTGATTATGATGATATATGTTGATGCATGGTATTAACAGGGGATTCAAGTAATGAGATTGATGAAGTCGTGACCAAACTCAATTAAGAGTTCTCTTTGAAGGAAATTGGTGACCTAGACTTCTTTCATAGCATTGAAAGAAATGCGATTAATATGGTGAAATTTTTAATTAGTTTTCTTATTTTACCATATTTCTATTATTTAATCGAATAATTTTAATAATCGATTAAAAATTAAAATTAACTAATTTAATTACTAACGAACGAATTCTCATACATTTCATTCGTAACTATAAGTTTAAATTACATAATTTTTTTACTTAACACATCGATTCATAGAAATCCTGAATTATGATAATATCACTTTCGAGTATAAAAGCAACCGACTCTAGGTTGATTAATTAATTTTTTCTAATTAAAACCCCTATTATCATATTAACTCTTACTATGGATTACCCTAATATATTTGACTCTAATTCGGTATATTTATGTTATCCTATTTCAAGTATTGCATGCAGCTCCACTCAATTATGTTAGATCTAATATTAAATAGGGTCTATTCAACCACCAATTTAAGCATACCGAACATGGATCAATACCCTAAAAATATCAAACCAAGAATTAAGCACATATAATTGAGAACAAGAAACTAAATATTTATGGCGTAAAATAAAAATAAAATGACATAATTCATCATAGGGTTCATCTCCCTAACTATTTAGAAAATTAATTCATGCTCGAAAATAGAAACATCCAAGATACAGTATAATCGAAAAAAAAAAGAAACTCATTATAACTTCCTAAGAAATCAATTGAGAATCTTCAATATTGACAGAAATCTGCTTCAAAGTCGGCTTCAATGGTGTTTTTCGAGTTGTTTTCTTGAATATTCCCTGACGATTTTCTCTCATCTTCTTATGTTTGTCATATATACGTTTTAGATTGTCCCAAAAACCTAAAAATCATGATTTTTCACCGTTTAGTGTGCAATCCTATGAAATGAACACGACCTACCACACATCCGTATGGTCTAGCTGTGTGAAATGGTTCAACTCGTGTAGCTTTTGTAGCTTGCTCCGACGCTTCAGTTTTTGCTCGTTTTGCTCCCAAGTGCTCTATTAAGCATTAAAACATAAATTTAAAGGATTAGAAGTATAAAATTTACAATTAACATCGGATAATCACCTAAAAATGCATTAAGAACGAGCTTAAAATATGTTACTTTTAATACTTATCATGTACAATAACATTGAATAAATGATGGGTGATTAAAATGAAAACAATTTTAACAACAATGATTAAAATGAAAATGGTTTTAACATTAATACCTAAAATTAAAATTTTATCTTTTAATACCCAAAATGAAAATTTATGAAAGTTGAATAACTAATTGTGTAACTTACCTAAAATTAATGTGAAATGATCGATTTTTTTTTTTTAAGATAATGATCTTTTAAAACGAATTCTCTTGGAATAATGTTGGATTTTTAAATATATTTAGTTAGCATTGTTTTTAAACTATATAATTTTGTTGGACAAGTCATCTCGTTCAAAGAAAATTTTGAAGTACTCCCATTCTTTAATTAAATCAAATGTTAATATTATTTTATTTTGGTACTTCCATCTTTTTTTTTTTTCAAAAGTTAATAAATAGTTTTATTAAATAAGTTAAAAAGTAAATTAATGAGAATCTTTAAAAATATAGTTAAATCTTATTATTTAATGTTAAGGGTATGTTAAAGTTGTTAGAAGCTGTTATACCAGCTAACAGTATGCTATTGAGCAAGGTTTAGTTTGTTAGCTATCTTGTACTCTATAAATACAACTTCTATTGTACAGAGGAAGCTAATAAATCAATTCATAAGTAGAGAGATTATTTTAAATTATGTGTTAGTGTTTTAGTTAACTAAATTCTTTCATGGTATCAGTCACCCAGGTGATCCTCGACGATGACCACCATGCATTCTGACGGTTCTGCTAATGTTGAGCACCATGGTTCTTCGTTCTTCGGTGATCGCCTCGTCCGTTCTTTTCCACGACATGATGTCGTAAAGTTTGATGTCAACACCTTTGTTCAGTGGCAGAAATAGATCCATCTCATTGTTGTCGGATACGATTTAACCGGATTTCTAGACGGAACGCTTACTTCTCCAGCGCGGTTCATCGTTGCATCTGATGGAACGCTTGTTTCCAATCCAGATGCTTCTGCCTTTCTTCAACAAGATAATCTTCTAACCTCTTGGTTGCTGTCTACAATTAGCTCTGCTTACCTCTTTTCCTTCACCGATATACAAACTGCGTCTGATGTATGGACAACGGCGAGCTCGCTGTTCTGCGGACACTAGTGCGAAGCAGTCTCGACTACGTCATAAACTCCACTCTCTTCGTAAAAGTAACCTTTCTATCAATGTATTTGTTGCGAAAATGAAGGGCCTCTGTGCCCTCTTGCATGCATCTGGATCTCCCGTTTTCAAGGATGAACGAACGGAGATCTTTCTCGTAGGTCTTCCGTCCGAGTTTGAGGCAGTTGTGTCTACGGTAACTTTGTCTCTACTCCCTTGCTGCTGCAACGCATAATAGATGCTCTTTTTGAATGTGAGCGATGGCAACAACGGGAGGTGTATGAGGCGGTTCTTGCGGTGAATCTTGTTGAAAACTCATCAGCACTGTCGGTGGGAGAGTCCCCTCGTGGTGGCCGATCCTTTACTCGTGGTTGTGGCAGAGGTTTTCGGTCCCGTCTTCAATGCCAAATTTGTGCTCGATATGGTCATGTTGCCCAACGGTGTTATTATCGTTATCACCATGATGATAGTACACCGATGATGGCTCCATCTGGAGGTTAGGTGGCTGGTGGTTCCCTTGCTCCGCCTACATATGCGCCAACTACACCTAGCTTTGAAAGGGCCAAATATCCCTCTCGACGAATGCGATTTCCCCCTTCAAATCATATAAGTTTCGGTCAAAATCAACCTAATAATGGTCAAAATTATGGTGACCGAATTTGCATTCCAGCTGGCCCCTATTACATCGGTCAAAATTGGGATCATAGTGGTCAAAATTATAATACCACTTTTGGTCATCAATTTGCTTCAAATGGACAACGTCAACAGATTCCCTTGGACGTTACACCTGGCCCCCATACTCAAGATTTTGGATTTTATGATGGGCCTCAAACACATGCTAATATTGGTAGGTCTTATGCACGAGGATTTAATGGGCCTAAAAGGTTGCATTTTCATGAGCAAAATGTTATGTTTGGGCAAGGACCTTCAACTCCTATTCAGCCTACTACCAATTGTGTCCAAGTAGGGTCTCCATTGGAATGTGGTCAATCAGTTGAACCGTTTCATGGTGAGAGTGCTTCCAACTTGCATTTTCTCTGGAAAACCAAACCTCGTGCTCGTGTCTATTCTGGGTCAGACCCATGTATTGGTCTTCCTCGGCTCGGTGATTTGTATGCGTCTGACTATTCGGACTCTTCTGGCTCATATATCAACACTGCTTAGATCGGGTCTACTGGTGGAGGCACAAATTCGTATATACCCATATCGGCTAGATCTACATCGTGGTAACCCGGCTCGGGTGCAAGCAACCATGTCTGCCTTGATACATCGGCTCTGAATGATGTCATACCGTATCTAGGTACGTCCTCTCTCTTAATGGGTGATGGTACTCCAGCTCAAATATAGTCTATTGGTAATAGAATTTTTCATACACGTTCTAAATTACTTCAGTTGTCTGATGTTTTATGTGTGCCAAAAATACGAAAAAACTTATTATTTGTGTCCCAATTTGCCACTAATAATAATGCGTATTTTGAGTTTCACCTGACATACTGTGTAATTAAGGACATCATGACCCGGGAGACTCTGCTGAAGGGCCACAGTCGTGATGGGTTGTACCGATTCTCTCTTGCCACCGCTCTCAATAATGTGTTCGAGCCACGTTCTTTGCATCTGCTAATCTTCAAAATAAGTCGAATAAATGTGATATTTTTTCATTGTGGCACAAATGTCTTAGCCACCCATCTGCTACTGTTGTTAAAACTATTTTAGACAAATTTAATATTGTATCACAAACAAATTACCTTGAGAATATATGTACGGCATGTCAAAAAGGGAAGTCGCATAAGTTGCCATTTTCACTGTCCACTACTGAATATAGTAATCCGTTTGACTTGGTTGTGTCTGATCTTTGGGGACCTGCCTCTGTTGCTTGTGGAAATAATTGGTACTATATAGAGTTTGTCGATGTGTGCACTCAATTCACGTGGGTTTATCTACTTTGTCAAAAATCTCAAGCAGTGAAATATTTTGTTTAGTTTCAACAATTCATTAAGACTCAATTTGGAAAGACTATTAAACAATTTCAGAGTGATTAGGGCAGAGAGTTTGAGCGTTCACCTCTATTCTAGCTTCTCAATGTATCATTCATCGACTGTCATGTCCACATACTTCAGAACAGAACGGGATGGCTGAGCGCAAACATCATCACATTGTTGACATGGGCATTACTCTTCTGGCTCAAGCTGGTCTCTCTACGGACTACTAGGGATTTGCGTTTTGCTATGCTGTTCATCTCATCAATAGGATTCCTACATCTGTTCTGAAAGGACAAACTCCGTATCGGGCTCTCTATGGAACTGAACCCACCTATGATCATCTCAGGGTTTTTGGGTGTTGTTGTTTTCCTTGTCTACGTCCTTTTCAGATAAATAAGTTGGATTTTCGATCTCAATCGTCTATTTTTTAGGCTATAGTCCTCAACACAAGGGATATCAGTGCCTTTTGCCTGATGGTAAGGTTATTATCTCCCGACATGTAGTTTTTGATGAAAACAAGTTTCTGAACTTCGAACCTGCTGGAAAAGAAACTGTTGTTGATCACACACAATCGATTTTGACCTATGTTCCGCTTGTACGGACCTGTCCTGTGGCACCGTCTGTTGCTCTACCTCCTGTTTCATATTCTCAACACGTTGAATCCTCGTCAAGAGTTCCGATAGTTGAAGCTCAACCTAAAGTTGGATCTGATTGCGAGTCAATGACAAATGAGAGTGGTAGCTCTGAATATTATTCGATCGCTGAGGTCTCTCCTAGTATTCAGGCACCAGTAATGCCTGTATCTAATGATCATCCAATGATAACTCGTTCGAAGGCCGGTATATTCAAACCCAAAGCTATGACTGTTGAAGCTGTGGAACCTTTCACAATTGATGAGGCATTTTCTGATTCAGAATGGTGTGATGCTGCTCAAGCTGAGTACGATGCTCTCATTCGGAATGCTACTTGGGATCTTGTCCCGTTGCCATCAAATTGTAAAATTATTGGGTGTAAGTAGATTTTCAAACTCAAGCGGAATCTGAATGGTTCGATTGCTCGACGTAAGGCTCGGTTCGTTGCAAAAGGCTATTCTTAGATTCTTGGGTGTGATATCAAGGAAACATTTAGTCTAGTGGTAAAACCTGCTACTATCCAAGTTAATCATAGGGTGGCAGCTTCGCCAAGTTGATGTCAACAATGCCTTCTTAAATGGTGATTTGGACACTGAGGTGTTTATGCAACAACCTCCGGGGTATGTTAAGTGTGATCATGATGGTAAAACGCTTGTGTGTCGTCTAAAGAAAGCCCTGTATGGTCTTCATTAGGCTCCACGTGCGTGGTTTGAGAAACTTAAGAAATTTTTCATTTCTATTGGGTTCTCAGGTCTAAGTCTGATGCTTCATTGTTTATCTAAGTCTAGTCTGAATCGGTTCTCTATGTACTTGTCTATGTTGATGACATTATCATTACTGGAAGCCTCACAACTACTATCGATTGGTGTGTTCGGGTGTTGAATGATGAATTTTCGCTAAATGATATAGGCGATCTTCACTATTTTCTTAGGATAGAAGTTACTCGAGTTTTCGGCTCTCTTCATCTCTCCCAGAAGAAATAGGTTCATGACATTCTTGCTCGTTGTTCGTTGACTAATGCAAAGAGTGTTCGTACACAGATGATTAGCTAACGGGTTAGCTAAACCACATGTATAAAACCTAAGGGCTTACCTTAGGTAGAATTATGTCAAACCCTAGTGGTCACCCTGATTGGTGTTCTATGTTATTTATTTTTCCTATGCTAACGGGTTTTCTTTTGTTTTGATTACATTGCATTCACATCATAGAAAATAGGTGTTGATTTCAAATTCGATTGCTAAATAGAAAAGTTGGTCATAAGAAAATGGATTTTTTGATAAAGTGGATTATAATACGGTCGTTCGAATATAATCTAAGTGAACACAATGAGAGAAAACTGATAGTCCGTGAAGGAATACAATACCTTATCACCCAAGGATTCAAGTTGACAAAGACTATTTGAGAATTACCACGTCTCGGCTTTCTTGAAGAAGCTAACAAGTGAACGGGAGTCGCGGTCCAGATCAAACAAAAGGAGCTAAATGAGGCATCTATTAGAAGTTTGCAAGATTTGATTTTTGCGAAGAAGGGAATTGATTCTTCACTTGGATTATGAGGACAAAGCCGCATATGTAATCCATTTTGTTTAAAGAGATTTATTTTCTAGTAAAGTTTTTCTAATGTAATTGAATTCAGAATCAACGCATCTCTTTCTTTGCATTCATGCATTTGCATTACATTGCATCATTTGCATTAGACTTTTACAAAAAGACCCTAATTAGGTAAAATGTTTCAGTTAACCTGGAAAATATGGAATAAATATTGGAAAGAATAGAACAAATGCAAATACAGATGCAGGGGCAATTGACTAAAATTCAACAAGAAATACGGGAATCTCAAAGGAATATCATAGACCAGCTAATCCAAATACTAGCCGAAGGACTTAGAAAAATGAGAGGCCTAGTAGTCAACAATGTGGATGATGAGGAAGACATTGTTTATTCCTCGATTGGTGTTTCGACTCAACCAAACATGCATTCACATGGGGTACCTGTCATTATTGGACCCCAATGTCAGACTAATACTTCGGCCATATTGAACCTACCAATGGGTTCAGGTTTTGACTCGAATGATGATCAAGATAAGCCGATTGTACTGGTAGAAACAAGGAAAAGAGGAGAATGGACTTCAAAAGCCTTGAAGAAGAAGAAAAGAGAGTAAATAATACCGGTAGGTATAACATGAGCCATTCAGAGCCAATTAGAATAAACCAGCTAAGGACGGTAACTACTGCCGATCAGGTCTCTCCAAGGTAAAACTCTGAAAAGCTCTAATTTACGCCAATCCCGATGACGTATAAGGAGCTATATCAAATTTTATTTGACGCGCATATGGTGTCTCTATTTTATCTAAAGCTTAAACCCCTATATCCTAAATGGTATGACTCAAACACTAAATGTGATTACCATGCAGGAATATCGGGGCATTCCATAAAAAATTGCACTGCCTTCAAAAAGGTAGTTGAGAGGATCATCAAAATGAGAATTTTGGAAGTCGACGATTCATCAAAATCTGATCACTTTAATAAGGCAGTAAATGTGATAATGGAAGGAGGAGACAAAAAAGTTGCGATCCCTTGGAGAAATCGAAAGTGAAGAGAGAATTGGGGAACAATGTTTCCAAATCTTGTGTACTTGGAGTGTTTTGAATAATGGGACTGTGGAAGAGATTCTTGTATTTTTAGAAGCAGACCTAGAGTAATATTCAAAACATGCTTGTTGCCTTAAGCCTAGAGGCAATAAGAATTCTTTTGTGAAATAGACTCGTGTCCAAAATTTATATTTCAATTAAATGCATCTTTTTGAGTACATTTTCTTTTATTCTTTCTACTGTACATTTTTTACTTTTTCATTCTTTATTCATTACCATACAAGTAATCATCCTTAGAATCATTTATTCTTTGGATTTCTTGCCTTCATACCTAGGTACCCAGATATCAACGACATGAGCGACCTTGTTACTGACTCCCTTTTTGAATGAGATATGGGTCTAGGAGATCTAAGAACTTTGAAGATAACAGGGATTGTAACTTATCTTCTAACTTGTTAAGAATGGTAAAACAAGATAAAAAGCATATTTTACTCTATAAAGGGTCATTGGATATTGCAAGCCCTAGGAAAGGAGTGAGGATTGTAGCCTATCTCATCACAGAAATAAGGCAAGACATTATTGAGTTATCTTTGAGAATTCAAAGATGTTTTCGCACTATCATTTTAGGACATGCTTGGGCTAATAAGACGCGGGCTAAACAAGAGGATGAGGCACTGTTGGTCTACCATGGAAGGGGATTGCATCAATCATACCGTAAATACTGAATTGAAAAAGACAAGATTTATATAACTCTTCTATTTTTTTCACAGACTTTTCTATATGTGGGGCATGGATATTATGGGTCCAATCTTGTCAAACTCTTGAAGTTGTCATCGATTTACCGTCATTGTCGTCGTCTACTTCACTAAGAATGTAAAAGTAGCTTCATATGTCAATGTTACAAAGTCGATAGCCATCAAATCGTCAAAAAAAGATCAAGATGCTAGCAGAATGCCATAAAAGATCATGCTTAAATAACTGTACAAAGACAAAGTTTACAGTTTGTCCAAAGATTAGGCAGTGCAACAAAAGTTTACCAAAAAAAAAATAATGAAAGGCGATTAAGACTTGTAAAGATTGGCATAAGAAGCTACCATTTACCCTCTGTCTTATTAAACGTCGGCCAGAACCTTCACTGGGGAAATATTTTGCCTATTGGTTTATGGAATTGAAGTGCTTCTGTCAATTAGACCTAATCGAAGAAAAGGTTAAAAGCTATCCATCATGGTCGGATGATGCAAGCTTACGACAAAGATGTTCATCCTAGAAAAATTCACGAGGGGAACTTGATGTTGAGGAAAATCATTTTTTATACAAAAGATATTCAAAGGAAAGCAGATGCCAAACTGGGAGGGACCTTATGTAGTAAGAAGGAGCTTGTTCTAAAGGAGCATTGATACTGACCGAAATGGATGCCAAAGACTTGCCCAATTCGGGGAATTCAGGTTCGATCAAGAAGGATTTTACTTGAAAAGGGAAGGGCCAAGGTGAAAGCCCACAAAGGGGGCCTTGAGCTTAAATTCATTCGAAAAAAAGGAGATGCCAATGTGAAAACCCGCAAAGGACGCTTTGAGACCAAAGGGGATTTGAGTTGAAAACCAGAAAAGGGCGGTTCAAATTTTGACCAAAAAGTGGGGCATATAGTAGTGTTGCTACATTTGAATTAACAATGAGGAAGTATGTTACATATTGGGGCATCGACAAAGTACTCCGGATCCCTTAAACACATATTGAGCTCAAAATGGTCCTCAAGAAGTTGGAACAAAGAAGCTCAGGCTACGATATCTGGGGTTCCTAGCTTCATTCTTACCCATTTTTGAATTCGTTATCTTTGATTGTTTTATTCTTTTTGAGATACACCTAAATCAATTTTCTTTTATTGCCTGATTTGTTTTTGATTAAATTATTTTTCTGAGCTATGCTCCTGACTAATTTCTTTCTCGTTCATTTTTGTGCATTTATATTGAAATAACGATCTATGGACTAATAACACTTTCATAAAAGGAGTTTCGCATATTACTCTAGAAGCTTCTAAATAATATGAGGAATCTGAAACATGACTATTGTTCAGAAGTCACCAAGCCTAAGGGCTCGAAACATTGAAAAATGATTATCTCTTCAAATTTTATTGGATAAGACAATTTCGTTGGTGACATCATATCGGCAAATGACGAACAAGGTCAATCCAAGTGTAAAAGGGGATCATTGTCATGATACCCTGCATCTATTCAGACACATACATCTGGTCATTACACCCAGGGAATGGTGTAATAGATTGAAAGTGATACAAGTTCTGTACTTCTGAGTGGTAACAAAAATATGGAAGAAACCAAATGTCATTCCTCTGAAGCTGCAGTGAGAGATACCAACTTCATGTCCCAAGGTTCAAAAGGGGCTGACTCAAAAATTGCATTGGGGCAAGCTTGCTGAGTAGAATATGATTGTTTCTTTGGGTTTTCTGTCCAAAATACCAGCTGAACGAGAAAGCATGGTAGCGCATCAGTGATAGAACCTTAATGAATTATGAGCAATGATAACCCATAGAAATTGTTCTCATATTTTCAATTAGGAGCATTTGATTCATTCCGATCATTGTATCCTAATCATTGTACAAAAAAAATCATTCTCATGACATTCTGCATTCATGCAAATGTCATCCCTAATTTCATTTAGTTAGGAGTATTAGATGCATTTCGATCATGCATCCTAATCATCTTTCTCACGACATTCTACATTCATGCAAGTGTCATCCATAATACATTCAAGTCTACAAGACATGTTCCTCAAATGATGGTGTAGCAAATTGAAAAGTTCAGATTTTGTTTCTTCAAGATAGTAGTGGAGCAGACTGAATATTGAAGTCTTCCTGAAGATAGTAAGGAAGCAAATTAAAAAGTTTAGATTTTGTTCCCTAGAGATGTTAGTGGAGCAAACTGAAGATTGAAGTCTTCCTGAAGATAGTAAGGAAGTAAATAAAAAATTTCAGATTTTGTTCCCTAGAGATGTTAGTGGAGCAGGCTGAAGATTGAAGTCTTCCTGAAGATAGTAAGGAAGCAAACCAAGAAGTTCAGATTTTGTTCCCTAGAGATGTTAGTAGAGCAAACTGAAGATTGAAGTCTTCCTGGGGATAGTAAGGAAGCAAACCAAAAAGTTCATTTTTTGTTCCCTAGAGATGTTAGTGGAGCAAATTGAAGATTGAAGTCTTCCTGAAGATAGTAAGGAAGCAAACCAAAAAGTTCAGATTTTGCTCCCTAGAGATGTTAGTGGAGCAAACTCAAGATTGAAGTCTTCCCGAAGATAGTAAGGAAGCAAACCAAAAGTTCAGATTTTGTTCCCTAGAGATGGTAGTGGAGCAAACTGAAGATTGAAGTCTTCCTGAAGATAGAAGCAGATCGAAGACATCAAATTTTGTCTCCCTAAGTTTGCAGTGGAGCAGATCGAAAAATAGTAGATCTGGCATTCCTGAAGTTGTAGAAAGCAGATTGAAGACATTAGTCTGATCTCCCTAAGTTGCAGTGAAACAAATTGAAGCTTTCAGACTTATTAAAGTTCCAAATACCGTTCAAGTTGCAGTGGAGTTAGAGCCATTTGAAGAGGACAAAGACCAAGAAGTTGAGGCTTGGCCGAGACCGGGCAAAAGTGGTCCTTTTATAGTCTTTGCTCTATTCTCGTTTCACGATAATGAGCAAAGAGAGGCAACTGTAAGTACCTAATTTTGCGGGCTTAATAAAAAATAATCTCCAGTTTAACAATCCACTTTACAAGACAAATTTTCAAAGGCCCAAAACCAGACCCATTGGCCCAAACTCGAAAACACCAACAGACCCTAACTAGACCCAAGCCAAACACGGCCCAATGGCCTAAACTTGTTTCCAGAAATTAGAAACCCCAAACCTTAGGGTTTCCTAGGCGCCGCAGCACCCCAATCGCCGCAGTACCCCAAACGTCGCACCCATCAGCCATTGACCAGCCTCCATCAAAGCAAGACAGCTCCTTTATCGTCGCCGCGAGATCTTCGTTAATCATCTGCGCAAACAAGGAAACAAACAGCAGCAAGAATGGCAATAACAACATTTTTCTTTTTTATTTTTATTTTCAAGGCTATAAAAAGCCTAGTTATTCTGTAACAAGGGGCATACCAATACATACATAAAAAAATAGAGAATACATACACGAAAAAATACACAAAGAATCAATACAAAAATACAGAAATAAAAAACAGAGGTGATTTCAAACAGTTCTCTTTTATTTTTATTTCTAGAATCTTTTCTTTATTTTTTTTTTTGCTTTCTTTTCCTTTTATATAACGAGGTTACAATATTTATATAAAAAAGGAAAACTTTTACCTTTTTGGGGATTACGGTCACCGCGCGTGGTGGCCGACGACGGCGACGCACGACGGTGAGCCATACCGAGCATTAAATCGAAAATGCGCAGAGGGCTCTCTGAAGCTCTCTCTCTTTTTTTAAAGAACTGAAAAATGATTTTTTAAGGAAATATGGCTTTTATAGCCTATTGAAATGACGCCGTTTTGGGCACCCCCTTAACGCCTAAAACGACGTCGTTTTATGGGCTGACCCGCGCTTCAACTCGACCCAGTCTCAGGATCCACGTGTTTTTTATGGAGGGGCTAATTTCACATTTAGCCCCTCCGCTTTTCTACTAATTAAATTTATTTTATTCCCAATTTTGCCCAATGATTTTTCCTCTGTTTCAATTTGGTCTGCATTCAAACGGCAACATTTCTGAGAGCGGGTTATTTTTGTTTTGGTCCCTCTACATTGTGCGTGCGTTACAATCCGATCCTTTCCCTTTTATTTATTTTCGATTTTGCCCCATATTCCTATTTTTAAATTCAATTTCGTCTTTTTTTCATTTCCTTTATTATTTTTATAATTTTATTATTAATTTTATTATCATTATTATTGATTTTATTTTATTATCATATTATTATTATTTTTACTATTATTATTTTATTATTACTAATATTTTTTATTTTGCTATTATCAATTTTATTATTATCATTTCTTTTAACATTAGTATTCCTAATTTTTATTACTATTATTTATTACTTATATTTTGTAAATTAGCATATTATTTATTATATTATATATTTCTAATTATTATTATTATTTTATTTTAGTTTAATTATTTTTATTTATAAAATTATTTTAGTATTTATATATATATATATAGTTATTCTAAATTTTGTATATTATATAATATTATATCGTATATTATTTTTAGCTAAAATTTATTTATATTGTATAATATATTCTATTTATATTATTTATTTTTATGTGTATTTTATGTATTTTATTTAAAATCACTATATACTATTTTATTTTATATATTGTTTATATTGTCTATATCATATGTATGTCTTTTTATCTATTAAATATGTTCATATTTGTTTATTATTTATTATATTTGTTTATGTTCATCATGTATTTTACAATTGCTTTAGTGTATGAATTATTATTTTACATATTTTGTATTATTATTATTTTATTGCCTATTTTAAATGTTAATATATTATAATTGCTTTTAATATTTTTGTTTAATAGTTTATAAATATAATATTGTCACATGGATTATTGCTTAAAATAAAAATATAAAAATATACATTTTGTAAAATTAATATTTTATCTAAAGGTTTTTTTTAAAATAAGACAATGTTTTGGTATTTAAATATTCGGGAAATAGTGCCCAATCGTACTGGGTTTCGATTTTCCGTTTGGCAAGTTTTGTAAATCGTGAGATGATCTTAGTTACGAGTGTTTAAAAAATATTGTGTCCAATCATGTTGGATGTGATGTTTATATTCATTTGGAACGAAGAACTCTCAAATTTTTAAAATCAAATTGCTCGAAGTTTTTTAGAAATCAAATTTTTAAAAGTTTTTTTTTAAAATAAGGCAATATTTTGGTATTTAGAAATTCGGTAAATAGTATCCAATCGTGCTGAGTTTTGATTTTCCGTTTGGCTAAATAACTAAATATCCTTTTAACAAGTTTTGTAAATCGTGAGATGATCTTAGTTATGAGTGTTTAAAAAATATCGTGTGCAATAGTGCTGGATGTGATGTTTATATTCTTTCGGAACAAAAAAGTCTCAAGTTTCAAATATAAAAACTTATTCTTGGTAATTCAAAACGTTGTATCCCAACTTACTGGGTGTAATGTTTTGTATCTCGAGATAAGATTTTTCTAAAAAGATGTATAATGGCTTCGAAGTTATGAAATTCTGTATTCTAACTTACTGGGTGTGGTATTTTTATTTCTTTAAAATAGGTAAGCCTTGTTTTTCCTTCCAATAATGGATCTTATTTTAAAACTTTTTAAAATTTCAAATATTTAGACATGACTTTATCGATTAGGTACGAATTTTTGGGCGTTATGAGGGTGCTAATCCTTCCTCAAACGTAACCGACTTCTGAACCCATTTTCTTATTTTTCGTGGACCAAAGTCAAATATTTTAAAATAAAATATTTTACAAGGTGATCCAATTATACATAAATAAAAAAAGATTAGTAAGGACTTATTTTTTATTTTTAAAAGTCGATCCTTATTTTTTATAACTCATTTTTAAAATAGATTCAACAATAAACATTTAGATTCTCCACAGCCTGTCTAGCATTATAGATAACCTTTAGCTAAAGTGGCAGCATAATTTATATATATTTCTTGGAATAAAAAAGGATCCAATGCGAAAATATTTTAAGTAAAGTAGTCATAAAATAATGCACGCTGTTTTTACCTACTACCACTTGCCTGCCTCTTTTTCCATATATTTCATATTAAAGGACGCAATTCAATTGACCTTTACCGGAAGCAGTCCATCTTCATGTCATTTGTCCATTTGATTTCCTAGATTTGGTATCATCCTTTACACATGCAATAATCGTTGCTTTAATTTCCAGAGTTACGAATTTGTTCTTATCTTCTGTGTTTTGTGTGGGATTTTCTTTTCCCTTTCTATTTCCTAACATTTCAATCCTTTCAGACTACGGACGCAAAGATGGCAGAAGCTCTTTTGGGTGCTGTTGTGAAGGAAGCGGTGGCGAAAGTGATTTCAATTGCCGCTGACCAAATCAGCCTTGCATGGGGTTTTAAGAAACAGCTGAAAAAACTCGGTGAGACACTAGGAATGATCGAAGCTTTCTTGCAAGATGCAGAAGAAAAGCAAACGAAGAATACCTCAGTGAAGTTATGGTTAGAGAGGCTCGAAGATGTTGCTTATAAGGCTGTTGATGTCCTTGATGAGTTTGCTTATGAAATTCTCCGAAGGAAAGTGGAGATTCGGAACCAAATTCTGAGGAAGGTGCTCGACTTCCTTTCTTGTAACAATTCCTTTTATTTCGTCTCAAGATGGCTAATAAAATTAAGGACATCCTTACATCACTGGATGACCTTAACAACTTGGCCAGTCAATTTGGTCTCCAACAGAGAGCTATAGATCCTATAACTCCAGTTCCTGCGTATGGAGGACCAAAGGTGGAGACAATCTCCTACCACGGTCACTCAAACATTGTCGGAAGGAAACATGATGTTTCAAAAGTAGTTAACCTGTTAGTCAATCCCAAAGATAAGCAGGTTGTCTCTGTTGTGCCTATAGTAGGTATGGCAGGTCTAGGCAAAACTACTTTAGCAAAGCTGGTGTATGATGATTTGAACGTGAAAACGCTTTTTGATGTCAAATTCTGGGTGTGTGTTTCTGATCATTTTGATGTCAAGAGGATTTTAAAAGAGATGTTAGAGCATTTTACTGATGATCAGATCTCAATTCCTCAAAATAAGAATGCAATGGTTGAGAAACTCAAACAGAAGATTGAAGGGGCCAAAGGAGGAAAGGATCAGATAAAGTATCTTCTTGTACTTGATGATGTATGGGATGTTACGGAATGGGAGGATCTAAAGCTTTGTCTGGAAGGAATCAGTACAAACGTTGGGAATGGAGTTATTGTGACAACACGCAAAGAAGATGTAGCATCAACAGTGCAAGCACTTCCGGATCAACGGCATCAACCAGAAAAACTAGAAGACGAAGAATGTTGGTCCATAATTAAAGAACGTGCACTGAGAGACTCTCCAATATCTGACGAATTGGAGCCTATTGGAAAAGAAATTGCTAAGCAGTGTCAAGGTGTGCCATTGGTAGCTAACGTTATTGGAGGGTTAATGAGCAAAATTGAATTGAGTCCCAGCGCATGGTGGGAAATTCAAAGAAATAGTGTATGGGGTTCACCAGAAAGTTTGTTAGAAGTGGAAAGTGTGTTAAAACTAAGTTTCGATCGCTTGTCTTCTCCATCTTTGAAGAAATGTTTTGCGTACTGTGCCGTGTTTCCTAAAGATTATTGCTTTGAAAAGAGGAATTGATCCAACTGTGGATGGCTGAAGGATTTCTTGGCAGCTCTATGGCAATGGTGGATAACGGTAACAAATTCTTGAATGAACTTTTATCAAATTCCTTATTCCAAGATGTTACGAGGGACACTTGCGGGAATATTCTCACATTCAAGATGCATGACTCAGTGCATGATTTATCTTTGTCTGTGTCAAAGTTTGATGCTTTGATTTTCCGAGAAAATTCCACTCCCATCACAAATGAGAGTTCTCAAATTCGTCATCTCAATGTTGGATGTGATGGGGAATCATTGCGAAGACTGTTGACAATAGTTGCTCCCAAATTATACTCGTTGTTTTCAGAGATTGATGTGTTCAAGAAGCTATCAAAAGCTTCAAATTCAAAAGATTAAGAGTCCTAAAGTTGGTCCGTGCTTATTATATTTTTGAGTTGCCAGATTCCCTTGGAGAATTGAAGCACTTGAGGTATTTGGACATCTCACGGACTTCTATCAAAGCACTGCCTAAGTCCTCAACCAAACTTTACCATCTCCAAACATTGAGGCTCTTGGGTTTAGTGACACTGACATTCACCATTCCGGATGGATTGGAAAATTTGATGAGCTTGAAGCACTTGTATTTTGATAGGGAAGAGCTTCAACCAGATAATATTGGAAACCTAACTTGTCTTCAAACATTACCCGTATTTTATGTGGGTTCAGAAAGGGGACGTTCAATTAAGGAGTTAGGATCCCTAAACGAACTCCGTGGAGAATTGGAGATATGCCATTTACGGTATGTTAGAAACAAACAAGAGGCTAATGGAGCAAATCTACACCTTAAAGAAAAATTATGCAAGTTGATATTTGATTTTGAAGGGAGTAATAGTTATAATAGTAAGGAAGTGATGGAAAGTCTCCAACCCCACTCAAATTTGCAAAGCTTAACTGTTTGCAGTTATGAAGGAAACCGCTTTCCCTCATGGATGTTAAGACCTGTTGGTGATTCTGGTTTGTTTTTGCTTAACAATTTGATGGAGCTGAATTTGTTCGATTGCTACAATTGTGATAGTCTTCCACCTCTGGGCCAATTGCAGAATCTCCAGTTTCTTAATTTGAGAGGTCTGTTGGAAGTGAGAGGCATGGGTAATGAATTTTATTGCAACCACGGTATTGATGATATGAATAAGGAGATCATGGTGTTTCCTGCATTGAAAAAATTCACCTTAAGTAGGATGTTAAAACTAGAAGAATGGACAGCAATGGCGGCCACAAAGACAATCACGTTTCCTTGCTTGGAGGAGCTGAATATTTCGGGTTGTCCCTTGTTGAAAAGTGTTCCACTAACGGGACAATATTCATCTCTTGAAAGTCTTAGAATTTCCTATTGCAGAAGATTAAGCAAGATTGGAGACGGATTATCTACCTCCACTTGTCTCAAAGAATTAGAACTAGATGATCTTAATATAAGTTCGATTCCAGATTTGAAAGGATTTTCCTCCCTTCAAAATCTATCAATTGTAAGATGCCATGAGTTGGAAGTTATTCCGATAACCGGGGGATGTTCATCTCTTGAAAATCTTATCATTCTCAATTGCGAGAAATTAAGCAAGATTGGAGATGGATTATCTACCTCCACTTATCTCAAACATTTAACTCTTTATGATTGTCCTGATTTAAAGCTCATTCCAAGTTTAGATGGGCTCTCTTCTCTCACAGAATTAACCATTGGTGGTTTCTCAGAAGAGCTGCAAGAATTCCCATTTCTCGGTTCCATTAATGCCTCCCTTCGAGTTCTATACTTGAATGGTTGGGAAAAGCTAAAGACTCTTCCCCCCCAACTTCAATTCGTTACTGCGCTTGAAATTTTGTCGATAAGAGATTTTCAAGGAATAGAAGCTTTGCCGGAGTGGTTGGGAAATCTCTCTTCTCTAACCCGTCTGTATATCTATTCATGCAATAAACTCATGTACCTGCCTTCTGTAGATGCTATGCGAAGCCTCTCCAAATTACAAGAAATTAGCATTTTACATTGTCCTCAATTAGAGACAAGATGTGAGAGGGGGTGTGGCCCTGAATGGTCCAAGATTTCCCACATTCCACTAGTAGATATTAATGGTCAGTGGTAAGTTGAATATCTTAAACCACAACTCTGAGACTTTAGGCTTCTGATACAAAATGTACCATTTCTCTCTCAATCCATCTTATAATTAGTATTCCCTTTCTATTTGGTTTAGTCTCATATAAAACTTTCTTTTAATTTTGCAGTATTTAGTTTGGGAATGGATATTTTGAAGACTCTGTTTGCAAACTGATTCCATGGATAGAAAGGTAAGCATTTCTATTGAGAAATTGACCAATTCATCTCTACTCCAAAATATGTAGATAGTGTTTAAATCATGTTCTGCATGTCTGTGATATCACAAAACTTGGAATTGGTACCATAACTCCATAAAACATTCATTTAGTTTTTATTGCTTCTAATTTAACAACGATGAGATTTTCATGTTTTAACGTCTTCTTAAAACCAGTATTGCATGAATTATCCACATGAAATTTCTGAATTCTTTTTGGATGTGAAGGGAGATGCTGATAGGTCTTGAGTCAGAGTGAATTTGTTCTCCTTTTCAACATTAAAGAGATATAATATAACAGACAATCACCTCTTCGATCGAGTGTTTATCTGATGTCTGTCCGAGCTAATTTTTGGACAATTGCTAGCAGGCTCAGGGGTTTCGATTGTGCAAAATTGGATTTTTCATATGGACTTTGTAGCTTCAGGATTTTCATTTTCAATGTTAGTCATATTTGGGGTGATATTCTAAACTTTTCTGTTTAGTTTGTTTGAGATTATTTGTTGATAGTCTTGTTAGCTTAGTATGTTTTTTTTATTGTGGTTTTGTATTGTGATACCTTTGAATATAGTGAAGCTCTTAAGTGGACTTTCAAGTCCCGTGGTTTTTACCCTTTGTTTTGGAGGGGTTTTCTACGTAAAAAATTACGTGTCTTGTTTAATTGATTCCTTATGATTATTGTGTTTTATTTTGTGTTGATTGATGATATATTATGCTATTAAGTTTGGCATAATTATTAATTGATATTTATTAAGAGTAAAAAAAATATAGATTATAGTTGTATACAATGTTGAATGTATTGGGTTTCATCCCATCAATATTCAAAGATTGGCCCACATTCAAGATATCCAACTTCCTTGTCTGCATTTTTTGATAGTTATATGAAGCAGGGAAAGATCCAATGGCCTCTCAAAAGTTTTTAATACAGCTACAGCTGCTCTGGACTTGGGAGCAAAAGGTGCTCATATTAAAAACAGCATGAGTTTTTATGCCAAACTAGTTTTAAATTTGAAAATGGTCTTCTACTTGTTATATACTAATTATTATACCATATTATATAATTCGCATATTTATATATAATTAAATATATTATTTTGTTTGTAGATTGGTTTATAGTAGATGTGTTTATGGTCGGATTGGACGGATTTAAGTATATTTTATATTTATTTAATTTTGACCCAATTCAAAATATGAGTTTAAAATTTTACCTAAACTCATTAATATTTGTAAAGACTAACCCAAATTAATTTTAGGCCGCTCATATTATTTTAAATTTTTTAAAAATATTTATATAACATTATTGTAATATTTAATAATTTTATTTATTGAATTTTTTTATATAGTCAACTTAACATTATTTTAATTTTTACATTAGAGTAGTATTATATATTTAATATAAGTTTATTTTTTTAATGTGTTTGAAATTACATAATATATATAAAAAATAAAATAATATAAAGTATTATAAACATAAAATGGACCGGGCCAAGTCGGGCTCGGGCTTGAAGATTCAAGCTTGAGCACGACTCATATTTTAAATGGATTTAATTTTTTTTGCTTAAGCCTATTTTTCGAGCCTAATATTTTTACCTAAATCCTTCTAAATTTCAAGTGAACCTTCGAACCTAAACGAGTAGCTCGATTTATGAACAAATCTAGTTTATAGTTAAAATATTATTACTATATCTTTTAGGTGTCGTAATCTTTTAAGCTAATCTATCTATGGATATAATTTATATTTCCAAAAGGCTAAAAAACCCATTTATAATGCAACATATCCTCTCAAAACCATTTATAATCTAATTGAATTTAGCTCAATTTTGGGTCACTTAATCAAATATTTATTTCATGGGTCTGCCACGAAATTTGCAGCAAAAACTTGCACATCCAAACTTTTTTTCAGTAGAAAAATGCAACAAAATAGCGACTACAAGGTAAAAGAAAACATTAACGATAGGCATTGGAGCAAGATCATCATTAAATAGTTATTGGATCGAGATTGGAGGTTCTTTAAATAATTGCAAGTTGTTGTAGTGTAAGTTGGTAATTTTAGTAATATGACCGGCAACTTTGTTGTGGTTCTTAATAATATGTTGAATTTGCATTTTTTAGTTGCAGTTGACATCTTACTATTTGTAACATTTCTAGTTAAGAATGTTTCAACTAACAAAATATTATCACTTTCTTACTATTTCTGGTTACTATTTTTATTATTTTGGTTTTGAGTTTTTTTTTAAATATTTTAATTTAACATTCAAAATTTAGTGAATTTAATTTACTTTGGATAGAAAAGTTGACCAAAGTGTTAAAATTTTAATGGTATTGATATGATATAATCTGTATAGTCATCATATGTTCACATTAATAATTATTTTTAAAATTTAAATTTCTATAAAATACACACAAACTAACATATACGTTATCACATCACTGCCCTTTTAAAACAAATTCTCTTGGAATAATGTTGGATTTTAAATATATTTAGTTAGCATTGTTTTTAAACTATATAATTTTGTTGGACAAGTCATCTCGTTCAAAGAAATTTTGAAGTACTCCCATTCTTTAATTAAATCAAATGTTAATATTATTTTATTTTGGTACTTCCATCTTTATTTTTTTCTAAAAGTTAATAAATAGTTTTATTAAATAAGTTAAAAAGTAAATTAATGAGAATCTTTAAAAATATAGTTAAATCTTATTATTTAATGTTAAGGGTATGTTAAAGTTGTTAGAAATTATACCCAACTATGCTATTGAGCAAGGTTTAGTTTGTTAGCTATCTTGTACTCTATAAATACAACTTCTATTATGCAGAGGAAGCTAAGAAATTAATTCATAAGTAGAGAGATTATTTTAAATTATGTGTTAGTGTTTTAGTTAACTAAATTCTTTCATGGTATCAGTCACCGAGGTGATCCTCGACGATGACCACTATGCATTCTGACGGTTCTGCTAATGTTGAGCACCATGGTTCTTCGTTATTCGGTGATCGCCTTGTCCGTCTCGTTCCACGACATGATGTCGTAAGTTTGATATCAACACCTTTGTTCGATTAGCGAAATAGATCCGTCTCATTGTTGCTGGATCACGATTTAACTTAGGATTTCTAGGCGGGCGCTCACTTCTCAGTAGCGGTTCATCGTTGCATCGATGGGCAGCTTGTTTCCAATCTGATGCTTCGCCTTTCTTCAACAAGATAATCTTCTAACCTCTTGGTTCTTTGTCTACAATCAGCTCGCTTACCTCTTTTCCTTCACCGATATACAAACTGCGTCTAATGTATGGACAACGGTGAGCTCGCTGTTCGCGGCAGACACTAGTGCGAAGCAGTCTCGACTACGTCATGAACTCCACTCTCTTTGCAAAAGTAACCTTTCTATCAATGTATTTGTTGCGAAAATGAAGGGCCTCTGTGCCCTCTTGCATGCATCTGGATCTCCCGTTTCTGAGGATGAATGAACGGAGATCTTTCTCGCAGGTCTTCTGTCCGAGTTTGAGGCAGTTGTGTCTACGGTAACTTTGTCTCTGACTCCCTTGCTGCTGCAACGCATAATAGACGCTCTTCTTAAATGTGAGTGATGGCAATAACGAGAGGTGTATGAGGCGATTCTTGCTGCGAATCTTGTTGAAAACTCATCAGCACCGTCAGTGGGAGAGTCCCCTCGTGGTGGCCGATCCTTTACTCGTGGTCGTGGCAGAGGTTTTCGGTTCTGTCTTCAATGCCAAATTTGTGCTCGATAAGGTCATGTTGCCCAACGGTGTTATTATCGTTATCACCATGATGATAGTACGCCAGTGATGGCTCTATCTGGAGGTTCGGTGGCTGGTGGTTCCCTTGTTCTTCCTACATATGCGCCAATTACACCTAGCTTTGAAAGGGCCGAATATCCCTCTCGACGAATGCGATTTCCCCTTCAAATCATCTAAGTTTCGGTCAAAATTAGCCTTATAATGGTCAAAATTGTGGTGACCGAATTTGCATTCCAGCTGGCCCCCATTACATCAGTCAAAATTGGGATCATAGTAGTCAAAATTATAATACCACTTTTGGTCATCAATTTGCTTCAAATGGACAACGTCAACAGATTCCCTTGGACGTTACACCTGGCCCCCACACTCAAGATTTTAGATTTTATGATGGGCCTCAAACACATGCTAATATTGGTAGGTCTCATGCACGTGGATTTAATAGGCCTAAAAAGTTGCATTTTCATGAGCAAAATGTTATGTTTGGGCCAAGGACGTTCAACTCCTATTTAGCCTACTACCAATTGTGTCCAAGTAGGGTCTCCATTGGGATGTGGTCAACTGGTTGAACCGTTTCATAGTGAGAGTGCTTCCAACTCGCATTTTCTCTGGAAAACCAAACCTCGTGCTCGTGTCTATTCTGGGTCAGACCCATGTATTGGTCTTCCTCGGCTCGGTGATTTGTATGCGTTTGACTATTCGGACTCTTCTGGCTCACATATCAACACTGCTTAGATCGGGTCTACTGGTGGAGGCACAGATTCGTATATACCCATGTCGGCTGGATCTGCATCGTGGTAACCCAGCTCGGGTGCAAGCAATCATGTCTGCCTTGATACATCGGCTCTGAATGATGTTACACCGTATCTAGGTACGTCCTCTCTCTTAATGGGTGATGGTACTCCAACTCAAATATTGTCTATTGGTAATGGAATTTTTCATACACGTTCTAAATTACTTGAGTTGTCTGATGTTTTATGTGTGCCAAAAATACGAAAAAACTTGTTATCTGTGTCCCAATTTGCCACTAATAATAATGCGTATTTTGAGTTTCACCCGACATACTGTGTAATTAAGGACATCATGACCCGGGAGATTCTGCTGAAGGGCCACAGTCATGATGGGTTGTACCGATTCTCTCTACCAGCTGTCTCTCAATAGTGTGTTCGAGCCCTGGTTGCTACATCTGCTAATCTTCAAAATAAGTCGAATAAATGTGATATTTTCTCATTGTGGCACAAACGTCTTGGCCACCCATCTGCTACTGTTGTTAAAATTGTTTTAGACAAATGTAATATTGTATCACAAACAAATTATCTTGAGAATATATGTACGGCATGTCAAAAAGGGAAGTCGTATAAGTTGCCATTTTCACATCCCTCTTGAATATAGTAATCCGCTTGACTTGGTTGTGTCTAATCTTTGGAGACCTGCCTCTGTTGCTTGTGGAAATAATTGGTACTATATAGAGTTTGTCGATGTGTGCACTCAATTCACGTGGGTTTATCTACTTCGTCAAAAATCTCAGGCAGTGAAATATTTTGTTCAGTTTCAACAACTCATTAAGACTCAATTTGGAAAGACTATTAAACAATTTCAGAGTGATTAGGGCAGAGAGTTTTGGGCATTCACCTCTATTCTAGCTTCTCAAGGTATCATTCATCGACTGTCATGTCCGTATACTTGAGCGAGCAGGGATGGTGGCGCAAACATCATCACATTGTTGACATGGGCATTACTCTTCTGGCTCAAGTTGGTCTCTCTACGGACTACTGGGGATTTGCGTTTTGCTATCTTTGTTCATCTCATCAATAGGATTCCTACATACATTACGAAGGACAAACTCAGTCGGGCTCTCTATGGGCCGAACCCACCTATGATCATCTCGGGGTTTTGGGTGTTGTTGTTTTCCTTGTCTACGTCCTTTTCAGACAAATAAGTTAGATTTTCAATCTCAACCGTCTATTTTTTTGGGCTATAGTCCTCAACATAAGGGATATCAGTGCCTTTTGCCTGATGGTAAGGTTATTATCTCCCGACATGTAGTTTTTGATGAAAACAAGTTTTTGAACTTCGAACCTGCTGGAAAAGAAACTGTTGTTGATCACATAATCGATTTCGACCTATGCTCTGCTTGTACGGACCTGTCCTGTGGCACCGTCTGTTGCTCTACCTCCTGTTTCATATTCCCAACACGTTGAATCCTCGTCAAGAGTTCCGATAGTTGAAGCTCAACCTAAAGTTGGATCTGATTGAGAGTCAATGACAAATGAGAGTGGTAGCTCTGAACATTATCTGACCGCTGAGGTCTCTCCTAGTATTCAGGCACCAGTAATGCCTGTATCTAATGATCATCCAATGATAACTCGTTCAAAGGCCGGTATATTCAAACCCAAAGCTATGACTGTTGAAGCTGTGGAACCTTTCACAAATGAGGAGGCATTTTCTCATTCAGAATGGTGTGATGCTGCTCAAGCTGAGTACGACGCTCTCATTTGGAATGCTACGTGAGATCTTGTCCCGTTACCATCAAATTGTAAAATTATTGGGTGTAAGTAGATTTTTAAACTCAAGTGGAATCTGAATGGTTCGATTGCTCGACGTAAGGCTCGGTTCGTTGCAAAAGGCTACTCTTAGATTCCTAGGTGTGATATCAAGGAAATATTTAGTCTAGTGGTAAAACTTGCTACTATCCAGGTTAATCTCTCTATTGCTGTTTCGAGAGGGTGGCAGCTTCGCCAAGTTGATGTCAACAATGCCTTCTTAAATGGTGATTTGGACACCGAGGTGTTTATGCAACAACCTCCAGGGTATGTTAAGTGTGATCATGATGGTAAAACGCTTGTGTGTCGTCTAAAGAAAGCCCTGTATAGTCTTCGTTAGGCTCCACGTTCGTAGTTTGAGAAACTTAAGAAATTTTTCATTTCTATTGGGTTCGTCAGGTCCAAGTCTGATGCTTCATTGTTTATCTAAGTCTAGTCTGAATCGGTTCTCTATGTACTTGTCTATGTTGATGACATTATCATTCTTGGAAGCCTCACAACTACTATCGATTGGTGTGTTCGAGTGTTGAATGATGAATTTTAAGCTAAATGATATGGGCGATCTTCACTATTTTCTTAGGATAGAAGTTACTCGAGTTTTCGGCTCTTTTCATCTCTCCCAGAAGAATAGGTTCGTGACATTCTTACTCATTGTTCGTTGACTAATGCAAAGAGTGTTTCGTATACAGATGATTAGCTAACGGGTTAGCTAAACCACATGTAGAAAACCTAAGGGCTTACCCTAGGTAGAATTATGTCAAACCCTAGTGGTCACCACGATTGGTGTTCTATGTTATTTATTTTCCTATGCTAACGGGTTTCTTTTGTTTTGATTACTGCATTCACATCATAGAAAATAGGTGTTGATTTCAAATTCGATTGCTAAATAGAAAAGTTGGTCATAAGAAAATGGATTTTTGATAAAGTGGATTATAATACGATTAGTTCGAATATAGTCTAAGTGAACACAGCGAGAAAAGCGATAGTTAAGTGAAGGAATACAAGACCTTATCGACCAAGGATTCAAGTTGACAAAGACTATTCGAGAATTACCACGTCTCGGCTTTCTTGAAGAAGATAACAAGTGAGCAGGAGTCATGGTCGGATCAAACAAAAGGAGCTAAATGAGGAATCTATTAGAAGTTTGCAAGATTTGATTTTTGCGAAGAAGGGAATTGATTCTTCACTTGGATTATAAGGACAAAGTCGCATATGTAATCCATTTTGTTTAAAGAGATTTATTTTCTAGTAAAGTTTTTCTAATGTAATTGAATTCAGAATCAAGGCATCTCTTTCTTTGCATTCATGCATTTGCATTACATTGCATCATTTGCATTAGACTTTTACAAAAAGACCCTAATTAGGTAAAATGTTTCAGTTAACCTAGAAAACATGGAATAAATATTGGAAAGAATAGAGCAAATGCAAATACAGATGCAGGGGCAATTGACTGAAATTCAACAAGAAATACAAGAATCTCAAAGGAATATCATAGACCAGCTAATCCAAATACTAGCCGAAGGACTTGGAAAAATGAGAGGCCTAGTAGTCAACAGCGTGGATGATGAGGAAGACATTGTTTATTCCTCGATTGGTGTTTCGACGCAACCTAGCATGCATTCACATGGGGTACCTATCATTATTAGACCCCAATGTCAGACTAATACTTCGGCCATATTGAACCTACCAATGGGTTCAGGTTTTAACTCGAATGATGATCAAGCTAAGCCAGTTGTACTGGTAGAAACAAGAAAAAGAGGAGAATGGACCTCAAAACCCTTGAAGAAGAAGGAAAAAAGAGTAAATAATACCGGTAGGTATAACATGAGCCATTCAGAGCCAATTAGAATAAATCAGCTAAGGACGGTAACTACTGCCGATCAGGTCTTTCCAAGGCAAAAATCTGAAAAGCTCCAATTTATGCCAATCCCGATGATGTATAAGGAGCTATATCAAATTTTATTTAACGCGCATATGGTGTCTCCATTTTATCTAAAGCTTAAACCCCTATATCCTAAATGGTATGACTCAAACGCTAAATGTGATTACCATGCAGGAATATCGGGGCATTCTATAGAAAATTGCACTGCCTTCAAAAAGGTAGTTGAGAGGATCATCAAAATGGGAATTTTGGAAGTCGACGATTCATCAAAATCTGATCACTTTAATAAGGCAGTAAATGTGATAATAGAAGGAGGAGACAAAAAAGTTGCGATCCCTTGGAGAAATCGAAAGTGAAGAGAGAATTGGGGAACAATGTTTCCAAATCTTGTGTACTTAGAGTGTTTTGAATAATGGGACTGTGGAAGAGATTCTTGTATTTTTAAAAGCAGACCTAGAGTAATATTCAAAACATGCTTGTTGCCTTAAGCCTAGAGGCAATAAGAATTCTTTTGTGAAATAAGCTCATGTCCGAAATTTATATTTCAATTAAATGCATCTTTTTGAGTACATATTCTTTTATTCTTTCTACTGTACATTTTTTACTCTTTCATTCTTTATTCATTACCATACAAGTAATCATCCTTAGAATCATTTATTCTTTGGATTTCTTGCCTTCATACCTAGGTACCCAGATATCAACGACATGAGTGACCCTGTTACTGACTCCCTTTTTGAATGAGATATGGGTCTAGGAGATCTAAGAACTTTGAAGATAACGGGGATTGTAACTTATCTTCTAACTTGTTAAGAATGGTAAAACAAGATAAAAAGCATATTTTACTCTATAAAGGGTCATTGGATATTGCAAGCCCTAGGAAAGGAGTGAGGATTGTCGCCTAGCTCATCACAGAAATAAGGCGAGACATTATTGAGTTATCTTTGAGAATTCAAAGATGTTTTCGCACGATCATTTTAGGACATGCCTGGACTAATAAGACGCGGGCTAAACAAGAAGACGGGGCACTGTTGGTCTACCATGGAAGGGGATTGCATCAGTTATACCGTAAATACTGAATTGAAAAAGACAAGATTTATGTGACTCTTCTATTTTCTTCACAGATTTTTCTATATGTGGGGCATGGATATTATGGGTCCAAGCTTGTCAAACTCTTGAAGTTGTCATCGATTTACCGTCATTGTTGTCGTCTACTTCACTAAGAAGGTAGAAGTAGCTTCATATGTCAATGTTACAAAGTCGATAGCCATTAAATTGTCAAAAAAAAAGATCAAGATGCTAGCAGAATGCCATAAAAGATCGCGCTTAAATAACTGTATTTGTCCAAAGATTACGCAGTGCAACAAAAGTTTACCAAAAAAAAAAAACAATGAAAGGCGATTAAGACTTGTAAAGATTGGCATAAAAAGCTACCATTTACCTACTGTCTTATTAAGCGTCGGCGGAACCTTATTTGGGAAATATTTTACCCATTGGTTTATGGAATTGAAATGCTTCTGTCAATTAGACCTAATCGAAGAAAAGGTTAAAAGCTATCCATCATGGTCAGATGATGCAAGCTTACGACAAAGATGTTCATTCTAGAAAAATTCACGAGGGGAACTTGATGTTGAGAAAAATCATTTTTTATACAAAAGATATTTAAAGAAAAGTAGATGCCAAACTGGGAGGGACCTTATGTAGTAAGAAGGAGCTTGTTCTAAAAGAGCATTGATACTGACCAAAATGGATGCCAAAGACTTGCCCAATTCAGGGAATTCAGGTTCGATCAAGAAGGATTTTACTTGAAAAGGGAAGGGCCAAGGTGAAAGCCCACAAAGGGGGCCTTGAGCTCAAATTCATTCGAAAAAAAAAGGAGAGGCCAATGTGAAAACCCGCAAAGGACGCTTTGAGACCAAAGGGATTTGAGTTGAAAACCGAAAAGGGCGGCTCAAATTTTGACCAAAAGTGGGGCATCTGATGAGTGTTGCTACATTTGAATTAACAATGAGGAAGTATGTTACATATTGAGGCATCGACAAAGTACTCCGGATCCCTTAAACACATATTGAGCTCAAAATGATCCTCAAGAAGTTGGAACAAAGAAGCTCAGGCTGCGATATCTGGGGCACCTAGCTTCATTCTTACCCATTTTTGAATTCGTTATCTTTGATTGTTTTATTCTTTTTGAGATACACCTAAATCAATTTTCTTTTATTGCCTGAGTTATCTTTGATTAAATTATTTTTCTGAGCTATGCTCCTAACTAATTTCTTTCTCGTTCATTTTTGTGCATTTATATTGAAATAACGATCTATGGACTAATAACACTTTCATAAAAGGAGTTTCACATATTACTCTAGAAGCTTCTAAATAATATGAGGAATCTAAAACATGACTATTGTTCAGAAGTCACCAAGCCTAAGGGCTCGAAACATTGAAAAATGATTATCTCTTCAAATTCTTATTGAATAAGACAATTTCGTTGGTGACATCATATCGACAAATGACGAACAAGGTCAATCCAAGTGTAAAAGGGGATCATTGTCGTGATACCTTGCATCTATTCAGACACATACATCTGGTCATTACACCCAGGGAATGGTGTATAGATTGAAAGTGATACAAGTTCTGTACCTCTGAGTGGTAACAGAAATATGGAAGAAACCAAATGTCATTCCTCTGAAGCTGTAGTGAGAGATACCAACTTCATGTCCCAAGGTTCAAAAGGGGCTGACTCAAAAATTACATTGGGGCAAGCTTGCTGAGCAGAATATGATTGTTTCTTTGGGTTTTTTGTCTAAAATACCAGCTGAACAAGAAAGCATGGTAGCGCATCAGTGATAAAACCTTAATGAATTATGAGCAATGATAACCCATAGGAATTGTTCTAATATTTCCAATTAGGAGCATTTGATTCATTCCGATCATTGTATCCTAATCATTGTATCCTAATCATTGTACAAAAAAATCATTCTCATGACATTCTACATTCATGCAAATGTCATCCCTAATTTCATTTAGTTAGGAGTATTAGATGCATTCCGATCATGCATCCTAATCATATTTCTCACGACATTCTGCATTCATGCAAGTGTCATCCATAATACATTCAAGTCTGCAAGACATGTTCCTCAAATGACAGTGTAGCAAATTGAAAAGTTCAGATTTTGTTCCCTCAAGATAGTAGTGGAGCAGACTGAATATTGAAGTCTTCCTGAAGATAGTAAGGAAGCAAATTAAAAAGTTTAGATTTTGTTCCCTAGAGATGTTAGTGGAGCAAACTGAAGATTGAAGTCTTCTTGAAGATAGTAAGGAAGTAAATAAAAAATTTCAGATTTTGTTCCCTAGAGATGTTAGTAGAGCAGGCTGAAGATTAAAGTCTTCCTGAAGATAGTAAGGAAGCAAACCAAGAAGTTCAGATTTTGTTCCCTAGAGATGTTAGTAGAGCAATCTGAATATTGAAGTCTTCTTGAGGATAATAAGGAAGCAAACCAAAAAGTTCATTTTTTGTTCCCTAGAGATGTTAGTGGAGCAAACTGAAGATTGAAGTCTTCCTAAAGATAGTGAGGAAGCAAACCAAAAAGTTCAGATTTTGTTCCCTAGAGATGTTAGTAGAGCAAACTCAAGATTGAAGTCTTCCCGAAGATAGTAAGGAAGCAAACCAAGAGTTCAGATTTTGTTCCCTAGAGATGGTAGTGGAGCAAACTGAAGATTGAAGTCTTCCTGAAGATAGAAGCAGATCGAAGACATCAAATTTTGTCTCCCTAAGTTTGCAGTGGAGCAGATCGAAAAATTGTAGATCTGGCATTCCTGAAGTTGCAGGAAATAGATTGAAGACATTAGTCTGATCTCCCTAAGTTGCAGTGAAACAAATTGAAGCTTTCAGACTTATTGAAGTTCCAAATACCGTTCAACTTGCAGTGGAGTTAGAGCCATTTGAAGAGGACAAAGACCAAGAAGTTGAGACTTGGCCGAGACCGGGCAAAAGTGGTCCTTTTATAGTCTTTGCTCTATTCTCGTTTCACGATAATGAGCAAAGAGGGGCAACTGTAAGTACCTAATTTTGCCCGGGCTTAATAAAAAAATAATGTCCAGTTTTAACAGTCCACTTTACAAGACAAATTTTCAAAGGCCCAAAACCAGACCCATTGGCCCAAACCCGAAAACACCAACAGACCCTAACTAGACCCAAGCCAAACACATTGAATGGCTAAACTTGTTTCCAGAAATTAGAAACCCCAAACCTTAGGGTTTCCTAGGCGCCGCATGACACCCAATCACCGCTTGATACCCCAAACGTTGCACCCATCAGCCCTTGACCAGCCGCCATCAAAGCAAGACAGCTCCTTTATAAATGGTCGGGAGATCTTCGTTAATCATCTGCGCAAACAAGGAAACAAACATCAGCAAGAATGGCAATAACAACATTTTCCTTTTTTATTTTTATTTTCAAGGCTATAAAAAGCCTAGTTATTCTGTAACAAGGGGCATACCAATACATACACAAAAAAATAGAGAATACATACACGAAAAAATACACAAAGAATCAATACAAAATACGAAATAAAAAAGCAGTGATTTCAAACAATTCCCTTTTATTTTATTTCTAGAATCTTTCTTTATTTTTTTTGCTTTCTTTTCCTTTTATATAACGAGGTTACAATATTTATATTAAAAGAAAACTTTTACCTTTTTGGGGATTACGGTCACATGCGTGGTGGCTAGACGGCCAACGACATACGACGGCAAGCCATCTGGAGCATTAAATCAATCGAGAGAAGTGGGCTCTCGAAGCTCTCTCTCTTTTTTTTTTTAAAGAACGAAAATGATTTTTTAAGAAATATGGCTTTTATAGCCTATTGAAGCAAGCCGTTTTGGGCACCCCTTAACGCCTAAAAGCGTCGTTTATGGGTGACCAGCTTCAACTCGACCCGTCTCGGGATCCACGTGTTTTTTATGGAGGGCTAATTTCACATTTAACCCTCCGCTTTTCTACTAATTCAATTTATTTTATTCCCAATTTTGCCCAATGATTTTCCTCTGTTTCAATTTGTGCGCATTCAAGCGGCACCGTTTACGAGGCGGGTTATTTTTTATTTTGGTCCCTCTACATTGTCTTGCGCGTTACAATCCGATCCTTTCGCTTTTATTTATTTTCGATTTTGCCCCATATTCCTATTTTTAAATTCAATTTAGTCTTTTTTCATTTCCTTTATAATTTTATTATTTTATTATTAATTTTATTATCATTATTATTGATTTTATTTTATTATCATATTATTATTTTTACTATTATTATTTTATTATTACTAATATTTTTTATTTTGCTATTATCAATTTTATTATTATCATTACTTTTAACATTAGTATTCTTAATTTTTTATTACTATTATTTATTACTTATATTATGTAAATTAGCATATTATTTATTATATTATATATTTCTTATTATTATTATTATTTTATTTTAGTTTAATTATTTTTATTTATAAAATTATTTTAGTATTTATATATATATATATATATTAGTTATTCTAAATTTTGTATATTATATAATATTATATCATATATTATTTTAGCTAAAATTTATTTATATTATATAATATATTCTATTTATATTATTTATTTTTTATATGTATTTTATGTATTTTTATTTAAAATCACTATATACTATTTTATTTTATACATTGTTTATATTGTCTATATCATATGTATGTCTTTTTATCTATTAAATATGTTCATATTTGTTTATTATTTATTATATTTGTTTATGTTCTTCATGTATTTACAATTGCTTTAGTGTATGAATTATTATTTTCATATTTTGTATTATTATTATTTTATTGCCTATTTTAAATGTTAATATATTATAATTGCTTTTAATATTTTTGTTCAATAGTTTTTAAATATAATATTGTCACATGGATTATTGCTTAAAATAAAAATATAAAAAATATATTTTTTGCAAAATTAATATTTTATCTAAAGGTTTTATCTAAAGATTTTTTAAAATAAGACAATGTTTTGGTATTTAAATATTCGGGAAATAGTGCCCAATCGTGCTGAGTTTCGATTTTTCGTTTGGCAAGTTTTGTAAATCATGAGATGATCTTAGTTACGAGTGTTTAAAAAATATCGTGTCCAATCGTGCTGGATGTGATGTTTATATTCATTTGGAACGAAGAACTCTCAAATTTTTAAAATCAAATTGCTCGAAGTTTTTTAGAAATCATATTTTTAAAAGCTTTTTTAAAATAAGGCAATATTTTGGTATTTAGAAATTCAGTAAATAGTGTCCAATCGTGCTGAGTTTTGATTTTCTGTTTGGCTAAATAACTAAATATCCTTTTAACAAGTTTTGCAAATCGTGAGATGATGTTAGTTACGAGTGTTAAAAAAATTATCACCATTAAATTGTGGGCAATCCATTCGGAAAGAAGCATTGCTAAAGTCGACAGTGCCTCCTTTAGAAGGAAAATTTGAATGCCCTCCTTCCGATATTGGAGAGACTAAGAGATGTTCCTTCACTGAAAAACCAGGAGGAAAGCCTAACATCCCCTTTCCTCTGACCGTTCCCGCACCAGTCACTGGCACAGGAGGACTCTGCCCAAAATACTGCTCAAACAGCGAGTGCAACTCAGATTAGAGTTCAGATCTTACCTCTGAACGTACCTTAGATTTTATATCCTCTTGGAACTCCCTTAAACGTGCATCAATCTTAGCATCCAACTGGGAAAATTCTGCTTGAAGCTGGGTGAGCTCGCCTTGCATCAGTCCCAGCTCTTTCTGCATTCTGGTCGTCACGCCATCCCCCGCTATGGGAAACGAACCGGCTCTGATACCTTTGTGATGAAACGAATTGAAAAATTCAAGAACAAGGAGAAGAAAAGAAGAATACAGAGAAAAAGAGAGAATGAAGAATTCAAAAATCTGATTCACTTTTCTGCATCACCGTTTTCTTATCCTTAGTGCCAATATAAAGGTGGCAGCTAATACACATACTATTGAAACACACCATTTCAGTAAACAACACAAAACGCAGCGTATACTAACAGCTGATTAAAACAAAAACGCATCGTTTCCTGCATGGTAATAACGTGCATGGTAAGAATAAACGGTACGTAATAAACGGTACGTAACATGAAATTCGAAAGATCAGAAGGTATTTCTCTAAATCCAATGAAAAAGAACAATCCAAAATCAACATTGAGAAACCGGAAAAAAAATAGAGGAAGAAAAGTAATGGAAAATTGGAACTATTAGAAAGAGGTACCTTTGGACATTCTTAAGGGTTTGATTAAACTTGGAATCAAAGCTTTCTTTGTTACGCTGATCTTCTTCGCCATGGCTGCTACTCATGATAACCTTTGAGATTTGTTGAAAAAATCTCATATGGGAGTTGGGAGTTTGAAGAAGATGTGAGATGGGTAGAAAAGGAAAGAAAAATAATTTTAGATATTACTGGAAGCATTGAATAGCCATGGCATTAAATTACTATTCAGTAGTTTTAAAGAATTAGGTTGTAATAGCTATTCAAACCAACCAAACCCCTGAATAGTTTTATTGTGTTGAATAATGGAGGAGCCATTCATGTGAACCAAACAAGGGCTTAGATTCTCCACAGCCTATCTAGCATTATAGCTCAAGTCGCAGCATAATTTATATATATATATTGCTTGAAATAGGAGCCGTATTTGACTAAAAATTAAAAAATGATCCGATGCCAAAATATTTAAAATAATGCAAATTGCTTTGTGTCATCCTACTACCACTTGTTTCATATATTTCATAAAAAAGGACGCAATTCAATTGTCCTTTACCGGAAGCAGTTCATCTTCATTTCATTTCTCCTTTTCATTTCCCAGACTTGGTATCATCCTTTACACATGCAGTAATCGTTGCTTTAATTTCCAGAGTTACAAATTTGTTCTTATCTTCTTTGTTCTGTGTGGGATTTTCTTTTCGCTTTCTAGTTCCTGACATTTCAAACCTTTCAGACTACGGACGCAAAGATGGCAGAAGCTCTTTTGGGTGCTGTTGTGAACGAAGCGGTAGCGAAAGTGATTTCAATTGCCGCTGATCAAATCAGCCTTGCATGGGCTTTCGAGAAACAGCTGAAAAGACTCGGTGAGACACTAGGAATTATCGAAGCTTTCTTGCTAGATGCAGAGGAAAAGCAAACAAAGAATAATTCGGTGAAGTTATGGTTAAAGAGGCTCGAAGATGTTGCTTATGAGGCTGTTGATGTCCTTGATGAGTTTGCTTATGAAATTCTCCGAAGGAAACTGGAGATTCGGAACCAAATTCGGAGGAAGGTACTCGACTTCCTTTCTTCTAAAAATTCCATTTTATTTCGTCTCAAGATGGCTAATAAAATTAAGGACATCCTTACATCACTGGATGACCTTAACAACTTGGCCAGTCAATTTGGTCTCCAACAGAGAGCTATAGATCCAATAACTCCAGTTCCTGCGTATGGAGGACCAAAGGTGGAGACAATCTCCTACCACGGTCACTCAAACATTGTCGGAAGGAAACATGATGTTTCAAAAGTAGTTAACCTGTTAGTCAATCCCAAAGATAAGCAGGTTGTCTCTGTTGTGCCTATAGTAGGTATGGCAGGTCTTGGCAAAACTACTTTAGCAAAGCTGGTGTATGATGATTTGAACGTGAAAAGGCTTTTTGATGTCAAATTCTGGGTGTGTGTTTCTGATCATTTAGATGTCAAGAGGATTTTAAAAGAGATGTTAGAGCATTTTACTGATGATCAGATCTCAATTCCTCAAAATAAGAATGCAATGGTTGAGAAACTCAAACAGAAGATTGAAGGGGCCAAAGGAGGAAAGGATCAGATCAAGTATCTTCTTGTACTTGATGATGTATGGGATGTTACGGAATGGGAGGATCTAAAGCTTTGTCTGGAAGGAATCAGTACAAATGGCGGGAATAGAGTTATTGTGACAACACGCAAAGAAGATGTAGCATCAACAGTGCAAGCATGTTCGAATCAATGGCATCAACCAGAAAAACTAGAAGATGAAGAATGTTGGTCCATAATTAAAGAACGTGCACTGAGAGACTCTCCAATATCTCACGAATTAGAGCCTATTGGAAAAGAAATTGCTAAGCAGTGTCAAGGTGTGCCATTGGTAGCCAACGTTATTGGAGGATTAATGAGCAAAATTGATTTGAGTCCCAGCGCATGGAGGGGAATTCAAACCAATGGTGTATGGGGTTCACCAGAAAGTGTGTTAGAAGTGGAAAGTGTGTTAAAACTAAGTTTCGATCACTTGTCTTCTCCATCTTTGAAGAAATGTTTTGCGTACTGTGCCATGTTTCCTAAAGATTATTGCTTTGAAAAAGAGGAATTGATCCAACTGTGGATGGCTGAAGGATTTCTTGGCAGCTCTATGGCAATGGTGGATAACGGTAACAAATACTTGAATGAACTTTTATCAAATTCCTTATTCCAAGATGTTACGAGGGACACTTGCGGGAATATTCTCACATTCAAGATGCATGACTCAGTGCATGATTTATCTTTGTCTGTGTCAAAGTTTGATGCTTTGATTTTCCGAGAAAATTCCACTCCCATCACAAATGAGTGTTCTCAAATTCGTCATCTCAATGTTGGATGTGATGGGGAATCATTGCCAAGAATGTTGACAATAGTTGCTCCGAAATTATACTCGTTGTTTTCAGAGATTGATGTGTTCAAGAAGCTATCGAAAAGCTTCAAATTCAAAAGATTAAGAGTCCTAAAGTTTGTCGGTGCTTACTTTATTATTGAGTTGCCAGATTCCCTCGGAGAATTGAAGCACTTGAGGTATTTGGACATCTCACGGACTTCTATCGAAGCACTGCCTAAGTCCTCAACCAAACTTTACCATCTCCAAACGTTGAGGCTCTTGGGTTTAGTGAGATTCACCATTCCGGATGGATTGGAAAATTTCATGAGCTTGAAGCACTTGTATTTTGATAGTGAAGAGCTTCAACCAGATAATATTGGAAACCTAACTTGTCTTCAAACATTACCCGTATTTTATGTGGGTTCAGAAAGCGGACGTTCAATTAAGGAGTTAGGATCCCTAAACGAACTCCGTGGAGAATTGGAGATATGCCATTTACGGTATGTTAGAAACAAACAAGAGGCTAATGGAGCAAATCTACACCTTAAAGAAAAATTATGCAAGTTGATATTTGATTTTGAAGGGAGTAGTAGTTATAATAGTAAGGAAGTGATGGAAAGTCTCCAACCCCACTCAAATTTGCAAAGCTTAACTGTTTGCGATTATGAAGGCAACAGCTTTCCCTCATGGATGTTAAGACCTGTTGGTGATTCTGGTTTGTTTTTGCTTAACAATTTGATGGAGCTGAATTTGTTCGATTGCCACAATTGTGATAGTCTTCCACCTCTGGGCCAATTGCAGAATCTCCAGTTTCTTAATTTGAGAGATCTGCGGAAAGTGAGAGGCATGGGTAATGAATTTTATTGCAACCAAGGTATTGATGATATGAATAAGGAGATCAAGGTGTTTCCTGCATTGAAAAAATTCACCTTAAGTAGGATGTTAAAACTAGAAGAATGGACAGCAATGGCGGCCACAAAGACAATCACGTTTCCTTGCTTGGAGGAGCTGAATATTTCGGATTGTCCCTTGTTGAAAAGTGTTCCACTAACGGGACAATATTCATCTCTTGAAAGTCTTAGAATTTCCGATTGCGGAAGATTAAGCAAGATTGGAGACGGATTATCTACCTCCACTTGTCTCAAAGAATTAGATCTATATTGTTGTTTTAATTTAAGTTTGATTCCAAAATTGGAAGGATTTTCCTCTCTTCAAAATCTATCAATTCAAAGGTGCAATGAGTTGGAAGTTCTTCCAATAACCGGAAGATGTTCATCTATTGAAAAAGTTATCATTTCCAATTGCATAAAATTAAGCAAGATTGGAGACGGATTATCTACCTCCACTTATCTCAAAGATTTAGATCTATATGATTGTCCTAATTTAAAGCCCATTCCAAGTTTAGATGGACTCTCTTCTCTCACAGAATTAAAATTGGGCAATGTCGGGGAAGGATGGAGTTGTCTGCTACCAAAATGTTTCGATCCAATACTTCCCTTCGCAGTCTAAGAATATTAAATTTGCCTGATCTGATATGGAATCCAGATGACAGCCTTGGTAGGCTTAATTGCTTGGGAGAATTAACCATTGGTGGTTTCTCAGAAGAGCTGCAAGAATTCCCATTTCTCAGTTCCATTCAATATCTCAGTGCCTCCCTTCGATTTCTAGACTTGATTGGTTGGGAAAAGCTAAAGAGTCTTCCCCCCCAACTTCAATTCCTCACTGCCCTTGAAATTTTGACGATACGAGAGTTTCAAGGAATAGAAGCTTTGCCGGAG
Organism: Gossypium rotundifolium; assembly: GCA_025506655.1. Classification (NCBI taxonomy): domain Eukaryota; kingdom Viridiplantae; phylum Streptophyta; class Magnoliopsida; order Malvales; family Malvaceae; genus Gossypium; species Gossypium rotundifolium. The sequence goes on along the minus strand of CP106725.1, from coordinate 3,177,536 downwards.
TGGTTGGGAAATCTCTCTTCTCTAAGCCGTCTGTGTATCTATTCATGCAATAAACTCATGTACCTGCCTTCTGTAGATGCTATGCGAAGCCTCTCCAAATTACAAGAAATTATGATTGCAGATTGTCCTCAATTAAAGACAAGATGTGAGAGGTGGTGTGGCCCTGAATGGTCCAAGATTTCCCACATTCCACGAGTATATTTTAGTGATTATGAGAGGTACGTTGAATATCTTAAACCATAACGTCTCTGACTCTTTAGGCTTCTGATACAAAATGTACCATTTCTCTCTCAATCCATCTTATAATTAGTATTCCCTTACTATTTGGTTTAGTCTCATATAAAACTTTCTTTTAATTTTGCAGGATTTAGTTTGGGAATGGATATTTTGAAGACTCTGTTTGCAAACTGACTCCATGGATAGAAAGGTAAGCATTTCTATTGAGAAATTGACCAATTCATCTCTATTCCAAAATATGTAGATAGTGTTTAAAACTGATGGCCGAAACATAATCATGTTCTGCATGTCTGTGACATCACAAAACTTGGAATTGGTACCATAACTCCATAAAACATTCATTTAGTTTTGAACTACAAGTCTCATATATTGCTTTGTTCATCCTTTTTTCTGCTATTTTATTGCTTCTAAATTACGAACGATGAGATTTTCATGTTTTAACGTTTTGTTAAAACCAGTGCTGCATGAATTATCCAGTATCCACTCATGAAATTTCTGAATTCTTTTTGGATGTGAAAGGAGATGCTGACATGGCTTGAGTCAGAGTGAATTGTTCTCCTTTTCAACATTAAAGAGAGATAATATAACAGACAATCAACTCTTCGATGGGGTGTTTATCTGATGTCTGTCCAAGCTGATTTTTGGACAATTGCCAGCAGGCTCAAGGGTTTCGATTGTGCAAAGTTGGATTTTTCATATTGACTTTGTAGCTGCTCTGAACTTGGGAGCAAAAGGTACTCATATTAAAAACAGCATGAGTTTTTATGCCAAACTAGTTTTAAATTTGAAAATGGTCTTCTACTTGTTATATACTAATTATTATACCATATTTCATTATCCACATATTTATATATAATTAAATATATCATAAAATTGAGTAGGAAATATTTTTATAAATATTTATAAAATGCTAGTAATGTGGTATTAAAATTTCGTTAGAAAATTTTAACCTTTGGGTATGTAATTAAATGAAAAGGATTAAATTGTAACAAATGCAAAATTATAGGAAATGATTAAATAGTTTAAATGATAAAAGAAAGAGGGCTTAAAAGGAAAATAGACCTAAGGTCTATTTGGGCTGGACGGCAAGGGCATGAAATCAGCAAGAAAATAAGGAGAATTAATGGCAAAATTGGAATATTGCAAAATTTACTTAATAAAGCTAGGACTAAAGTGGAATTATTTAGATTTCTCTTTATTTTTCTGCATTCTCATCAGCAAAAACACCATAGAAGGGTTTCCTTAAGCTGGTTTTTCATATTTTTACTGCAAGTAAGTTAATCATTGCCTATTTCTTGTAATTTTTGTGTTTTTAAGACTTTTACAACTAGGTCCTACTATTAAATTCATTAGTTTTTGATTTCATGGATGAAATTGAAAGTTACCATGGTTGAGTGCTGTAAGTTTATGATGAAATAGCATGAAATTGAAGCTTTAATTTGTTTATGAGATGATTTTATTAGGTAATTCCAATAGAAATTGATTTTTAGGATCTAAATTGTGAAAAGTTTGGAATTAAAGTCTACTACTGAAATTCTGATTTCCAAAGGTTATAAAGTAGTTTAAAGTGATAGAATAAAGTTTTAATTGAGAGAAATCAGCTCAATTGAGAAGTTAATTGAGCAGGGACGAAATTATCATTTATTGAAAGCTTAGGGGAAAAATGGTAATAAACAGTTTGCACTAAAACAGTTTTGGACAGCAGCAGTAGACAAACTTTGAAAAATCACCATAAATTGTAGAAATCGAATTAGAAGATGAAAAAATATGAAATTAAATCTTATTGAGTCTAGTTTCTCATAAAAGAAATGTGTAAGCAATAGATATGTAAATCATGAGATATAACGAATTTTGTGAGACAAGGTCAGAATAAATTTGGGTTCCCCTATTTTGATTTTAAAAATCATAAAAAATTGGAGAAAAATAATTAGGGCTTAAATTTATATGTTTAGAATCCTGAATGAGTCTATTTTCTATATAAATGAACAAAAACATCATTCAAATCATGTATGAAGAGATAATTAATTTTTAGTGAAGAAGGATCAGAACTGTCAAACAGTAGAACAAGGGTGACTTTAAAGAATAAACTGTACTTATTGGCTAAAAAAAAAATTTTGAAAATTTTATGGGAAGAAGATATGTGAGTCTAGTTTCAGGGAAAATTTGCGGATCCTAATTTGGAGTTCTTTAACTCAAGATAAAAATAATTTAGTGACTATGACTCGAGAAGACAACTTTGAATGAACTAAAAACAATAATAGAATTATAGAGAATGCTACATGTGAACATGAAATGTATTGAATTGATGATTGAATTTATTTATTTAGATTCGAAAACTCAAATCGAAGCTAGATCGAGGAAAGGAAAAGTCCGGATTAGTAGATTTTGTATACGAACTAGTATCGAGGTAAGTTCATGTAACTTGAATTATATTCTTAAATGCTTAAAATGTATGTTATTGATGTGAATATAATTTGAATGTTCATTGTATGAAGATTGATGATACATTGATATATTGATAAAAGGGAAGAAATCTCGGTTGAATGAAAGGAAAATTCGATGGATCTCGAAAAGGAATTGACGGTAAAAGGATCTAGCCCGAACGGGTGATCCTATCTGATATAGCCCTCCAAAGAATATGTGAAAAATGGATTTAGCCTGACGGGTAATCTAAATTGGGGTCCAATTTAGCTTTGACTGGTAATTCGGATCCAAGCTCATTAGAGTAATTGTCGTTGCGAGGATTTAGCCTGGACCGTAATCCCGACAATACTCTATGAGTTTATATTCGAGGATTTAGCTCGATCGTAATCCCACCGTAAGGATGAGGTTCAGGGAGTGTGTTCTTTGAAATGGAAATGTTCGCACATGAACATGAATTGATTTGACTGGATTTGTACACTAAAGTGTACCTCTGAAAATCCATCGAAAATTCCAAGAAATTCAATGGGATAAATATGAAAAAATAATAAGGGAATGGAAATCATGGTATTGATGAATTCATCAATCATGGTATATATTACTGATACATGGAAATTGTTGAACTAACTTGAAAGTTGAGTTTGTGCATGTTAGGGTAATAGTGCATTGAATGGATATATGAATGTTTATTGCATTGTATTGAAAATATTAGGTAAGTATAATTCATGTTACATGGGCTTACTAAGCACAAAGTGCTTACCTAGTTTCCTTTTCCTCTATTTTGTAGTGTTAAGAGCTCGGAGGTCGGATTCAGTCGGAGACACATCACACTATCAACCTCAAGATTTTGGTATATAAAGAAACTTTATTTTGGAAATCAATGGCATGTATAAGCTAATAAAATAAATGTTAATATGAAATGAATGTAAGGCCAGCCATTGGTATGGCTAACAAATCTTGGTTTGGTATGTGTTGAGGTTATCTTATAAATATGCATGAATCTATTTTGAAAATATGTTGGATTGGATTGGTTGATATGGATAGGTCTCGGTTTAAAATTTGCAGGGAAGGCTAGATATCTATAAAGGGGCTATATTGAGTAAAAAAATTCCGTAAACTCCGATAATGCCTCGTATCCTATTCTGACAACGAATACGGGTAAGGGGTGTTACATTAATCAACAATGGCACTTGGACTTTACAACAATTTCCATCAAATAGAAAGCACGTGGGGTGTAAGTGATTGTTTCGGATTAAAAAGAATCCAGATGGAACTATTGCACTATATAAAGCTTGTCTAGTTGCTCCAGGTATTCATAAGAAGCAAGCTATGACTTTCATGAAACATGTTGCGAGATGATCAATCATGCAATGATGAATACAGGTGGCGGACAATACATGGCGGACAATCCAAAAAGCGAGCAAATATGGCAGATAGTCCAATAGCGAGCACATCTGACGAACTGTCTAAGTACGAACTCTTAGCAGACAGTCTTTTGGCGAACTACCTTGCGGACTGTTAATTTGTGAACTATCATGTGGACAGCTAGTGGCGGAGCCACTAAGAGACCTAGGGGTATGACCCCCCTAAAATGGTATATTTTCAATTTAGGCCCTTTATAATTTATAAAATTTTAAATTAGTAATGATAAAATTGCACTTTGACCTCCCAAATTGATAAAAATTTAATTTAACCTTTTAAAAATATAAAAATATAGAATATTAAAATGATAAAATTACATTTTTACTATCGTAAAAATTTAGATTTAATTTTAACCCAAAAAGAATTTTCTTGCTCCGCCACTGTGGACAACCATATTGTGGACTATCAATATGGGACAAGCTTGGAGGGCTGTCCAAGTGAGAACATACTTGCGGACACATGAGTTGTGGATTAAAGACATGCGAAGTGTATCTCTGGAATATGCTTGGGGATCATGAAGCTGCAAAGTGATTGGCGGCAAACTGACTCATGGGAGAGGTGCATTGCGCAAATGGTTGACTTCTCATTTGAATAGATGTTTAGATGCTAATCTTGTTATGTTAACCTTGCGTACAAGTTATGTTTTCTAGTTTTTTAGGAGATTAAGCATTTTTAGTAGAGTACAAGAAAATGAATCTTGTTATAAATAATAATGTTTTCTTATTGAAATTATTATGAAAAGTATTAGCAGATTGTTTATTGCTATCATATTTGTTTCTTCTCTACTTTCCTTTCTTTCTTAGTTCATATCTCTAACAAAACATTTAGCCCAATTGTTAATTTCAATGTCGTTTGTAGGGTTCTAGCAGTAGCGGTGAAGAATGGATGGCCACTCAGACAAATTGATGCTAATAATGCTTTTCTAAATGCCAATTTATTTGAACAAATCTATATGAAACAGACACCAATATTCAAAGTTGGTGGAGTTGGTGGTAAACAAAGTATTTCCAAGCTAAATAAGGCATTCTATGCACTTAGATAAGCCCCACGAGCACGATTTGATACATTGAAGTAGTCCTTAATTGAGAAGTTAGATTTTATAGCTTTAAAAGGTAGACTCATCACTTTTTGTATGGTGTAATGCTACATCTAAGATGAGTATGATGATATATGTCGATGACATAGTATTAACAGGGGATCCAAGTAATGAGATTGACGAAGTCATGACCAAACTCAATTAAGAGTTCACTTTGAAGGAAATTGGTGACCTAAACTTCTTTCATAGCATTAAAGTTCAACAATTGAGTCATGGTTTTTTTTGAAGTCAACAAAAATACATTTTGAAGCTACTTGATATGACATCAATGCTTCATGCTACACCTACACCAACCTCAATGGTAAGTTTGTCAAAGCTTACTTCATTTGATGGATAACCTTTAACTAGCATTCAAAAATATCGAAGCATTATAGGAGCACTACTATATATATGCATTGCACGCCGAAATATTTCATATGCTGTAAATAAGTTAAGTCGATCTGAATGCACCATTAATGTGTATGTCAAAAACTCTAACCAGCAAGTTGCAAATGAATAGCATCTTTATACTCATCGTTTGGAGGAATGTGCATCTTTGCACGAACACTTAATAGTGTTTAAAGAAATTCTCTCAAACTTGGAGGCCATGCCCTTATCTTATTCAACCTTTAGAGACACAATTTTATATAGCCGTGAGTCTCTCACAATTCATGATGTTTGATCGTTGAAATCAGAGCTTTAAAATTTATAATGAATGTGATCGAACCTGGAAACTAACTTTGACAACGATTAAAGGCAAGTGTACCTATCGAACAGTAGTATAGCTTAGGCAAGACCGGATTGTCGAACCCAAAGGAACTAAAAGTACTAATACTAACCTTCTTTTTATTATTTAGCCTAAAATATGGAGTGATTGGTTGATTTAATCTACTTTGACAATAACTAAACTAAGGACACAAAGACAAAAAGGACGATTTGGAAAATAACTTGAAGAAAACTCAGTTGATCACGACGATACCCTCAGGAAGAATCCACCTAGACTTCTCTTGTTACTTAACCCTGAACCATATGATTTCTTTACTTAGCTTGATCCGTGAGACTCGCTAACCTATATTAAACCTTCTCTCGAAGCGAATAATGTCTAACCCTAGGTTAATTAGTGGAACTCTCATTCGCTTATAATAACCCCCTAGGATAACAGTAAATCGATCAATGGACTCCCATATTAGGTTTCACCCTAATCCGGCAAAATCTCGTAACCCTATCTCTAGGCGTTCGATCAACTCTGCTTAATTATGCTAGATCTACTCTTAGGTAGGGTCTATTCCTCCTCCACCTAAGCACATCAGATTAAATTAAGCAACATAATTAAGAACAAACTAAATATTTATCATATAAATCAAAAATTAAATAACAAGATTCATCTAGGTTCCATCCCCTTCAGGTAACTAAAGTAACAAAATAAGAAAACATCTCAAGAGAAAAGATAAAACAAAACATAAGAAATCCCTAAAAATCCCTGAAGGAATTGAAGGAGAGATCCTCTGTCTTGAGTAGAACTCCGGCTCTTTGAGATGAATCAACTGGCTATCTTCGAGTATATCCATGAAAAAGCTCTAATAGAAAATATTATGCCGAACTTGACTCCCTTAGAATGGCTGCCTTGGGGTGTTTATATAGACTTTGAGATGCTTTACTTGGCTCCTAAGTACCAATAATCCAAGCGTAATTCGTCCTAGGTATTTAAGTAGACTTAGGATTGTATTTTTCAGCCTTCAAGCATCCAAATCCAAGTGAAATTGCTCTCTCTTGGGCAAGGGCACGGCTGGGACACGCCCGTGCAAATCAACTTCAGGCCGTGTTTCGATTCTGTTGATTGAGGCACATCCGTGGCACGGCCGTGTAATTTGGGGTTCAGGCCGTACTTCGGGTCTGTAAGTGGGGACACGGCCATGCAAATCATGCTTAAGTTGTGTCTTTGAATAATTGGCGAGGCACGACCGTGTGGTTTGAAGTCCAGGCCGTATTGATTACATCCTTTGGCCCAATTTGGCCCATTTTAAGCCCGTTTCTCATTCTTTTCGTTCTCGGGTGCTTTCTTGAGTATAAGACAGGAAAAGGAAGGATTAAAAGCACCTTTTTACATAAATCAATGGCTAAATCATCCAAAAGCATACTAAATGTGGGCCTAAAATATGTTACTTTTACGGTTTATCAAATGCCCCCACACTTAAGTATTTGCTTGTCCTCAAGCAAAATTCTCAACTCACAATTAAAATGAAATTTCCACAATTCATAATCCCTATTGACAATGTCCCATCATAATTCATAGATAATTTATACATGGATAATTTAACTCAAAGAACCCTAAAGATTCAATCAAGATAAGTCATACTTTTTGTGGTACGAAAACATAGGTGTCTCCCCTTATCTAAGTAATTACCTTTAATTCGAAACCGACAAGGATCGACATCCTCACAAAAGATTCATTCAAATCACTCAAAGTGTTTAAGGTTCAAGAAAAGTGCTCAAAAGTCGAACCTGAAAAGTTAATCCTATAGGCTAGCCTGAAAATCAAATCTCCACCACTGTATATGAGATGATACACAAATCAAAAGGTCTTTATCAGGGATGTAACGGGACTTAGGTTAAAGGTGTGGATAAAGGCTGAATTAGAAGGTAAAAAATCGGGATTAACCTAACCAATCACCTTCCTAGGAAAATAAACTAATTTAAGTAATTACATCCCTTGAAAACAAATAATACTTCAATACGAGCTCTTCTTCAACAATTGGATTTTAGATACATGGGCTCCTTTAAACAAATACTAATAATGAATAAACTTTGATTTTTTTAAGAACAAACTAAATAAATACGTAATAAAGGAAATAACTCTATCAACTGAAATAACTAATTAAATAACTGATCAAATCTATTCTCGAAAGAAGGGCAGTCAAAGGAATAGTGCTAACAAATACAAAGGGGTTTTGGGTTAAAATTTAGGGGTAAATCAATAAAAAAGGGTTGTTAAGATTCAAAAGAGTTCACTAGGGGTTAATAATATGGGTAGGCTTTTAAGTGGAGTGAATGGGTTAAAACCTAGGTGCCTTATCATCTCAGTATATCAAATCATAGATGTGGTCTCGACATGCATAAACGAGGCAAGTTCTAGAATAACAGTTCACAGTTAACACACTTATAATTAATAAAGTGAGCATGAAAAAGAATATATGCTCTATAAGGCTCAAAATCTCACAAAAATTATGGGCATTTGGCATCAATCCCTGTAAATTTCAAACTTCAAAGTAATACTCAAATTCAGTTCAACGACCTATTAATTTTAATTTTTGAAAAATAGACTTATCATGCTTGATTCTCTAGTATTCTTCAAATTTAATTATCAATGCACAATTATAAATGATTTAATCAGAAACATATCAATAAAATTATAAATTATCAGAAATTTCATCCTAATTAGTGATATGACAATTTTGCATAAAAACAAGGCTAAATTAGGGATTTGAGAAAAGGTTAGGCACAATTTGAGAATCATGCAAAAATTAGACACTTTTGCCCCCCACACTTAAGATGTACATTGCCCTCAATGTATAATGATAATTAGTGATCAATGAAAAAGATAAGAGGGGAAAGTGTCACTTTCTGGATTTACTGATGAGATCCTTGAAGATGTGGACAGTGTGTGGCATCAGGTGACTTTTCGTATTTTGCCTAGTTGTGATTTTGTATATGTGGAATATATGATTTATTCTGCAAAGTCACTCGTTAATAATCTTTTCGATGTAATAGATATGTTGTTAGGGATGCTTGAATAAGTAGATAGCCAATGATAAAAATTTGCAATAATAATAAGAGTTCAAATTAAACAACATAAAATAAAGACTTAAAAGAAAATAAATTAAAGAAACAAATTAAAAGGACTCAGAGGTCCTCATCATTGGGCGATTCCGGTGGTGGTGCTGATGATGAAATGTTTAGGTGGTGGCATATTTGTTGAAGCGTCGCATCTAATCCGTCAAAACGCCGAGCGTTTTCAGTGAAATGCAGCTCGAACCGATCGAGTCGTGCAGAGATGCCTGATAATGATGTTGCTGCTCTGTATGGATGCTGGCTCGGATTCGGTGCCTCCTCTGATGGTGGTGGGACATCGTTAGTAATATCCTCAGGCTCCCCCTTGTCAATGGATGTTGCTAATTGGTATTGAGGGGGGTCGATCCTCGACGGGGTTTAATCATCCTCATGTGTAGCATCGTATGGATGCCCTGAGGTACTATGTGGCCGATTAGTGTTAGGGAAGCGATTTGGGCCTCGGTGTCAAGGAGGCTAAAATGCCGAGCTAATCGTGCAATGTATGGCCCCATCGATAATATTCCCTTCTTATGCGGCTCCATTTGGTGTTGGATGGCACAGGCGATGAAGTATGCCAAGTCGAAAACGTGCCCATCTGAGATGCACGATAGGTAGTAGACATCGTGCTTGTTTACCACGTCTATGCTCTCACGTCGTCCTGTGATGGTATGAGCGAGAAGGGCATGGATATGCCTCAATGATGGTCCAAGGGCTGTTGCCTTAGAGTGACTTGGGTCGTAGGTGCCTGTGGTTGGATTTAGGCTACGCCAGCAGTTTAGTAGAGTACGATGGAGCTAACGGTCTAACTCGGATAGGTTGTTTTCTTCTATAAATTCCTCTATATTGAGTCCGAGTGCTGAGCCGAATGGGTACGCTTAGTCGTCATACCGTGCCTCTTAGACAGAATTATACTGTTCTTGGGTCGTCATAATTGGTCATCACTGTCTGAAGAGTGAAGGTGGTGCAAAACTCGAGTGTGAGCTCCAAGTATGTAGGCTCGATTATATAGAAGAACCGCTCTCATGGTTCGGTCTATATGAGGGCTCGGATGTTGGTTGCTAGTCTGACTTATTCTACGGCATTCCAGTCAATACACCTTTCGGTGCCTAAAGGCCATTCCCGAAATGCCCTATATCGTGCTTCCTGAGTATCTTGATTAAATTGAAGGAAGCAGTGTTGAATCTCGGATGAGGCCGAGGATGATCCGGGCCCCTTTCTTTTCTTGCTTGGGGCTGATCATTTGATCCGGGATGTTGACATGGTTCCTGAAATGTAATCACATATAAAGCATTTTCTTTTTGTCTCAATAATATAACCATCATATGCTACACTAAGTCAAGTAAAATTTGTGACCATGTTAATTTATAAGAGAAAAATTTTCTCGGTCAATAGGGGGCAAAGAATGCATCAATTTCATGGATTTTTAAGATTCAAGAATTTGATCCTAAAGAATAAAATGAATATGAAATCTAACAACCAATTTATGGGGACTACACTTTTGAGGAAATTTTCCTAAATAAAATCATGCTTTCATATTAAAACTTAACAAGATATGAAAATAATATTTATCAAGTTTTAAGTCAAGAAAAAGGAACCAGGGGCGGTGGAAATGGTTCTAGCACGGACGGAGCACGGCGGTGTTGCGAGTTTACAAGCTGAACAAGGTGGTAGAAGGGGCGTGGCGCGCTGTGGCACGGTTGTGGTGTGGGCGTGCGAGTGGTTTTTAGATGGTTCTTTTGGGAGAAACGCAATAAGAAGAGTTTTGGGGTGGGGGAGGGTGTGAGCGTGGCTAGGGCTAGGGAGGAGGCTGCTGAAATTTTGATTTTAGGTTAGGGTTTGAAGGATGCTGGTTAACTTTATTATATAAAGGAGGAAACACGGTCCCATGCCACGCTCATGTACTTTTTGAATTTGCCCATGCTTGTCGCGATCTTCAGAATTTGGGCGCGTTCAGGGTGATTGGCACGCCCGTGGGTCCAATTGGCACGTCCGTGTTTGAGAGGTCGATGTTGGCACGGTGAGGTTACACGGGTGTGTCAATGCCGTGTGTGGTAAGTAAGTATCGTCACATGGTCGTCGGGCACGGTCGTGTTTAGCCCGTGTTTCACAAGTCAATAAATTCGCATGGTTGTGCGATACGGGCGTGTTCTGATCGTGGTGTGTGAGTCAGTAGTTTCACACGGCTAGACAGCATGGGTGTGTTATGGTATCGCAACCCGTGTTGGGGAAAAAATCTTTTCTGTTTATACACGGCTATTGGCACGTCTGTGGTTCGTCCCTTATTTTTCACACGGGTATGGGCACGCCCGTGGTCAAGGCCATGTGAGTTAAAACTTGCTCTTTTTATTAGACTAATTTACTATGTGGTTAGATACTGAATAGAAATAAATGAAAAATAAAGTGCAAGTAAGTTAGTGCTCGGGTTACCTCCCGACAAGCGCTTATTTATAGTCCTAAGCTAGACTTTCCTTGTTTTCGATTCTAAAAGAGGGTTCATGGAGCAGAAGCTCCTCTCTTATATTTCCAAAATCTGTATTATTATAAATTTTTAGTTGATGACCATTTACCTTGAATGTGCCCTTAGTGGGATGGGTTACCTCGATGGTGCCATATGGAAAAATTGTTTTGATTACGAATGGGCCTGACCATCTTGATTTTAGTTTTCCCTTTAAGCCTTGAGTTGTATAGTAGGACTAGGTTTCCTACTTTGAATTGTTTTGATCTCTTGAGACAAGCATCATGGCTTCACTTTGTTGCTTCCTTGTATAGTTTTGAGTTCTCATAGGCTTCTGTTCTCCATTCGTCCAGCTCGTTCATCTGCATCATTCTTCTTTTTCCTGCAATTTTGAGGTCAGAATTCAAGAATTTTATTGCCCAAAAAACTTTGTGTTCTAACTCGAATGGTAGATGACAACTTTTCCTGTATACAAGATTGCATGGGAATGTCCCTAGAGGTGTTTTAAATGCTGTTCTATAAGCCCATAAAGCATCATCTACTTTAGTTGCCCAATCTTTTCTATTTGATTCAACTGTTTTTTCTAGAATGCACTTAAGTTCTCGGTTTGCTACCTCAACTTGCCCACTAGTTTGAGGATGATATGGGGTGGCTGTCCTGTGGTATACTCTATATTTTTTAGGATTTTTCAAATTGAGTATTACAGAAATGAGTACCCTATCACTAATAATGGCTCTTGGTGTGCCAAATCGGGAAAACTGTTTCTTAAGAAACTTGACTACTACCCTAGCATCATTGGTAGGTAAAGCTTCCGCTTCTACCCATTTTGAAATATAATCAACTGCCACTAGGATGTACCTGTTTCCAAACGAACTAGGGAATGGTCCCATGAAATCAATACCCCATACATCAAATATTTCACATGATAACGTATATATTTGAGGCATTTCATCACGTTTAGAAATATTACCTATTCTTTGGCATCTATCACACGAGGTAACATACCTGTTGGCATCTTTAACTAGAGTGGGCCAATAAAAACTGATTCGAGTATTTTGTGTGTTGTCTTAATACCACAGTAGTGTCCTCCTGATGGTCATGAATGCCAATGCTCCAAGATTTTGTTTGTTTCTGTCTTTGTAACACATCTTCGAATTACCTGATCTGCACATATGCGAAAACAAGGGGATCTTCCCAAAAATAATTTTTCACATCAGCAAAGAATCGTTTCTTTGGTGATGTGTTAATTTTCTTGGTAAGATGTTAGCTGCTAAATAATTCGCAATATTTGCAAACCATGGTACCTCAGAATGTGTTATAGAAAAGAGTTGGTCTTCGATAAACGAATCATTTATTTCACTTTTATCGAGCTCTTTAGAGTGTGGATTTTCAAGTCTAGAAAGGTGGTCCGCTGCAAGATTCTCGGCCCTTCTTATCTTGTATTTCCAAGTCAAATTCCTGTAAGAGTAAAATCCAACGTATGAGTTTGGGTTTTGCATCAGGTTTGTTTAGAAGATAACGAAGAGCTGAATGGTCAGTGTAAACGATAACTTTAGATAGTATTAGATACAATCTAAATTTATCAAAAGCAAAAACTAAGGCTAGCAATTCTTTCTCTGTGGTGGTATAGTTTTCTTGTGAGGGTGTTAGTGTTCTGCTAGCGTAGTAGATTGGCTGAAAATGCTTGTCTCTTCGTTGTCCCAAAACTGCACCTACTACAAAATCACTTGCATCACACAATAGTTCAAACGGTAAGTTCCAATCAGGTACAATTATAATTGGCGCATTTATTAATTTATCCTTAAGGCTATTAAATGCATCTAAACATTCCTAATTGAAATCAAAAGAAACATCTTTTTCTAGTAATTTTGTCAAAGGCTTATCTATTTTAGAAAAATACTTAATAAATCTTCTATAAAACCCTACATGTCCTAAAAAGCTTCTAATAGCCTTAACAGAACTAGGGGGCGGTAGTTTTTCTATGGCTTCGACCTTCGCTTTATCTACCTTAATCCCTTTACTAGAAATCTTATGTCCTAACACAATTCCTTCTCTAACCATAAAGTGACATTTTTCCCAATTCAAAATAAGGTTTGTTTCCTCACATCTCATTAGAACTCGTCTTAAATTTTTAAGGTAAATATGGAAAGAATTACCGAATACCGCGAAATCATCCATAAATACCTCAATGATGTCTTCCACGAGTTCGTCAAAGATTGCCAGCATGCAACGCTGAAAAGTAGCAGGAGCATTACATAAACCAAAAGGCATTCTTCGATAAGCAAACGTACCGTATGGGCATGTAAATTTCGTATTCTCTTGATCTTCAGGAGCTATGGGAATTTGGAAGTAACCGGAGAGTTCGTCCAAGAAGCAGTAGTACATATGCCCAGATAATCTTTCTAACATTTGATCTATGAAGGGTAGAGGGAAGTGATATTTTCTGGTGGCATCATTCAGTTTTTTATAGTCTATACAGACTCTCCAACCTGTAACTGTTCTTGTGGGAATTAACTCATTCTTTTCATTGGGCACTACCGTCATTCCTCCTTTTTTTGGAACTACCTGCATAGGACTTACCCAAGTCTTTGTCATGTAAATAGGATAAATTATTCCTACATCTAGAAGTTTAATTACCTCGGCTTTGACCACTTCTTTCATGTTGGGGTTTAACCGTCTCTGAGGTTGCACACACGGCTTATATTTTCTTCCATTAAAATTTTGTGGGTGCAGAGCGCGAGGCTTATTCCCTTGATGTTAGAAATTTTCCAAGCTATGGCTTTTTTGTGTTCTCTTAGTACCTTTATCAGCTCCTCTTTTTCCTTGGGTTCTAGTTCTAAAGAGATGATTACCGATAGCGTAGAATTGTCCCCAAGGAATGCGTATTCTAAGTGTTTTGGTAACTGTTTTAATTCCAATTTGGGTGGCTCTTCGATGGAGGTTTTTGTTTTTATCATTTTCAATGCTTGCTTTTTTATTTGTCTAGATGATGATGTATTCAAATTCAACTCATCGTCTTCATCGTCTTCCCCCTCTTCTTGAGTCAGGCACAGTTCCATTGTGTCGTCATGTATGATTTCCTGAAATGAATTTTGAATGATATGATCAGTAGTATCAACAAAATAGCAGGAATCATCTTGCTCTTTAGAATATCGCATGGCATCATAAATTTGAAAAATAATCTCTTCATCACCTATCCTCAGTGCGAGTTTACCATCACCTACATCAATAATGGCTTTAGCAGTGGCTAAAAAAGGACGCCCTAAGATTAAAGGAACATTAATGTCTTCATCCATGTCTAACACAACAAAATCAACAGGAAAAATAAATTTGTCAATTTTTATTAAGACATCTTTGATAACTCCTCTAGGATATTTAATGGATCTATCTGCTAACTGAATACTCATCCTAGTAGGTGTTGGTTCCCCAAAATCTAGTTGTTTAAACATTTTATAAGGCATTAAATTTTTACTAGCGCCTAGATCAGCTAATGCTTTCTTAATATTCAAACTACCAATTAAATAAGGGATAGTAAAACTTCCCGGTTCTTTTAATTTGGTTGGTAGCTTATTTTGGAGGATGGCTAAGCACTCTCATTAAGTTCCACCGTTGATACTTCTTCAAATTTTCGTTTATTCGTCAGGAGTTCCTTTAGAATTTTGCGTACTTTGGCATCTGTGAAATGGCTTCAACAAAAGGTAAGTTAAATGTATTTGTTTAAAAAGTTCAAGAAACTTACCGTATTGGGCATCAACTCGTTCCTTTTTTAACTTTGCTGGATATGGGATTGGTGGTTTGTTCTCATTGCGTACATGGGTTACATCCTCAATCCCTTCATCGCTTGCCTTGTTATTTTCGTTTGAGGTTTGTTTCTTTGGTTCGCTTAATTCCTTTCCACTTCTTAGTATGACTACTTTTACCTGTTCTGTCCCTTTAAGAGGAATTTCTGCTCGCATTTCACAGATCATCTTAGTAAGTAATCCAACCGTTTTAGTGAGTTCCCCAAATGACTCAGTAAATTTTTCAATTGACGCTTGTTGATCTTTAAGGGTTCTCTCGATATCTTGTAGGCGTTTTTCTGTGTTTACCGATTTTGTTAGCACCTCCTCGTGGGTTGGTTTCTTCTCTTGTGGATAGGGCTGATTTTGGAAGTTTTGAGGAGGTCGTTACCTTTGATTTCCTTGACCTCTCCATGAAAAATTTGGGTGGTTCCTCCAACCTGGATTGTAAGTATTACTATATGGATTATTATTGGATCTAAAATTGTTACCTATATAATTCATCTGTTCGCTCTCTACTTCCGGTTGGTAGGGTGGGTACTCAGGATTTGCCACAGTTCCACTTGCGTCGCACCGCATGACTGGATGTGCCTGTGAAGAACACAAACTATCAAGCTTTTTATTCATCATCTCTAGCTGTGTTGATAGCATGGTCATAGCATCGACGTTAAAAACTCATGCCGATTTCGTCAGTTTGGTTCTTAAAGCCTGCCATTGATAATTATTTAGTGACATATCCTCAATGAATTCGTAGGCTGCTTCTAGAGTTTTGTTGTTTAGGGTTCCACCGGCGGCTAAATCTATTAATTGCCTCGTTGAGGGGTTTAGACCGTTATAGAAGGTTTGAACTTGTAGCCACAAGGGTAAGCCATGGTGTGGGCACCTCCTCAAGAGATCCTTGAATCTCTCCCATGGATCGTATAGTGTCTCTAAATCCATCTGCACAAAAGAAGAGATATCATTCTTTAATTTGACCATTTTGGCCGGTGGAAAATATTTCATTAAAAACTTTTCGGTCATCTGATCCCATGTAGTGATTGACCCTCGTTGTAATGAGTTTAACCATTGTTTAGCTTTATTTCTCAATGAAAAGGAAATAACCAAATACGTATGGCATCATCAGAAATGCTATTTATTTTGAAGGTATCACAGAACTCTAAAAAGTTAGCTATATGTGTGTTTGGATATTCGTTCTGCAAACCATCAAATTGAACAAACTGTTGAATCATTTGTATTGTGTTAGGCTTTAATTCAAAATTGTTAGCAAATATAGCAGGCCTAACAATACACGATTCGGTCATGTCAAATGCGGTTTCGCATAATCAAACATTATTCGTGGAGCATTATTTTCCCTCACATCGTCTGGGTTGTTTTCGTCCATCCCTTCAGTAGGATTGGATCTATCTTCCTCCTCTCTTTCTGTGTAATTTAAGGCTCGCCTGGTTTCCCGACGATTCTTACGAGCGGTTGCTTCGATATCACTATCGTATACCAAAGGTTCTCTCGGGTTCCTTCTAGTCAAAAACTAGAGGTACCTGATGGAAAGGAAAGAAAGAAGATTTCAGCAGAAACAAAATAAAGAAAAAAATAAAAACAAAAATAAAAATAAAAATAAATTACGAAAAAATAAAAATTAGGGCTAAAGTAATAAAAATAGAGTTTTTTTTTAATATTTTAGTTCCCTGGCAATGGCGCCAAAAACTTGATCTGAAATCAGAGCTTTAAAATTTATAATGAATGTGATCGAACCTGGAAACTAACTCTGACAACGATTAAAGGCAAGTGTACCTATCGAACAGTAGTATAGCTTAGGCAAGACCGGATTGTCGAACCTAAAGGAACTAAAAGTACTAATACTAACCTTATTTTTATTATTTAGCCTAGAATATGGAGTGATTGGTTGATTTAATCTACTTTGACAATAACTAAACTAAGGACACAAAGACAAAAAGGACGATTTGGAAAATAACTTGAAGAAAAACTCAGTTGATCACGATGATACCCTCAGGAAGAATCCACTTAGACTTCTCTTGTTACTTAACCCTGAACCATATGATTTCTTTACTTAGCTTGATCCGTGAGACTCCCTAACCTATATTAAACCTTCTCTCGAAGCGAATAACATCTAACCCTAGGTTAATCAGTGGAACTCTCGTTCACATATAACAACCCTCTAGGATAGCAGGAAATCGATCAATGGACTCCCATATTAGGTTTCACCCTAATTCAGCAAAATCTCGTAACCCTATCTCTAAGCATTCGATCAACTCCGCTTAATTATGCTAGATCTACTCTTAGGCAGGGTCTATTCCTCCTCCACCTAGGCACATCAGATTAAATTAAGCAACATAATTAAGAACAAACTAAGTATTTATCAAATAAATCAAAAATCAAATAACAAGATTCATCTAGGTTTCATCCCCTTCAGGTATCTGAAGGGTTTAGTTCATAACAAAATAAGAAAACATCTCAAGAGAAAAGATAAAACAAAACATAAGAAATCCCTAAAACTCCCTGAAGGAATTGAAGGAGAGATCATCCGTCTTAAGTGGAACTCCGGCTCTTTGAGATGGATCAACTGGCTATCTTCGAGTATATGCATGAAAAAGCTTTAGCAGAAAATATTCTGCCGAACTTGACTCCCTTAGAATGGCTGCCTTGGGGTGTTTATATAGACTTTGAGATGCTTTACTTGGCTTCTAAGTACCCATAATCCAAGTGTAATTCGTCCTAGATGTTTAAGTAGACTTAGGATTGTATTTTTTAGCCTTCAAGCATCCAAATCCGAGTGAAATTGCTCTCTCCCGTGGCAGGGGCATGGCTGGGACACTGTAACATCCTGAATTAATGGGTCTACGCGTTTAGTGTGGGGATATGTTTAAAATGTTAATTTAAGTAAAAGGGGTCTAAATTTGGGCTTAGAATTAGGCAAAGGCCTAGATTAAATTATTTTAAGATGGCATCGTTAATAATTAAAAAGGAACAAGTTTTGAGTCGTAAGGAGCCCATGTTTTTAAGCCAATTTTTGGCACTTAAAATGGAGCAAGGGGTGACGCCACACACAAGGAGTAAGGGGCCCAAATTTAAGTTTCATGGAGCCCAATTCTTTTAATTTAAGTTAGCTAAATTTTGGGCATTAGGATTAGGTGGAGTGGATGGCAACAAGGCTATTATTTAGGAATTTATTTTATGTGGATAATAAGCAAGATAAAGGCTAAGATTTAGGGATTTTAATGATTAAAATATGTGGATAATATCTTGATAAAGGAGTGAAGAGTTAGAGATAATTAAGTCTCTTTTAGATGAGCTAGTAGATTAAGATAAAGGAGAAAAGTTAGAATTTATCTACAAAGAGAGTGATGGCCAAGAATCCATCACTGAAAGGAGTAAAGAAACCACTACTACATGGAAAAGGGTTGCCGAATTTCCTATAAATAGAGGGGCTAGCTCCTTGTTTCGACATTAAATCCTCTCCCTTTGTGCCGAAATTCCTAGCTTCTTTTCTCCAAATTTCTTTCTCTAATTTCTTTAAAAGCCAAAACTTTTCCCCACTTTCTTTTCCCTTGTGTCGATTTCTCTAAAAAGTCGAAGCATCCATCATTTTTTTCTTTTATTCATCCTATTTGAGAAATTGTTCTACACTTTCGGCATTTAAATCTTCCATCGGCATTACCGAATCCTCTCCCTAGTGATAGCTGAATCTCCTAAGCTAAGGTAAGAGTCAAATTTTGATTAGTTCTCATAATCTATTTTTGAAAAGCAAAATGCGAAAGCTAATAGTTAATGGTTTAATGATAGGCGGCAATTCAGGATTTGAAGGAGGCTTGGTCGACTAGATCTAAAAGCCGAAAATCATAAGTCTCCAATTTCGGGATTTTAAGGTAAGAAGATTATCCCTAGATTTTTATTAGATTCATTCAATACATATATGATCTTAACTCTAAAAGGAGGATTAACGATTAAATATTGTTATAGTAGCTCGATAGGGATTTGATGGAATTAAATATGGATCGTGCAAAAGAAAGAATCCTAAGTTTAAGAAACGAGCGAGATCTCATTGCTCGAGATTGGCCAATTGGTTGTGGACCACTTCCGAGCAATACCTTAGGCAGATAGCGGTTGTGTCGACTAAGGATAGCGTCGATATAGAAAGCCTCGTTTTATCGGTAATCGTGTGTAGATCTCTAACACACTACCAATTAACCTGTATGTAAATCTATTTATGTATGTTATGGGATAAAAGCCGGAATAAGGCTGTATAAACAGTCTAATGGAACCCTAAAAGGGCTAGACAAGGATGCCATATACGTAAACATATAACTCCCTATGTGTATCGAAAAATATATATGACTGCATGATATTTTCTTTATGTGTGTATGCATGGGATGGGATATTGATATGATGAAGGGAAAGTGCATGATAGGTCACGCAGTGATCGGTGGTAGAAAACCCACAAATATAAATGCTAGGTCACATTGTGATCGGTGGCTATGCCACGTTTAATGATTCCTACTTAATAGGAATAGGTACGGCTGTCGTTTTGGTGTGTAGCAGATGGAGGGTTGATTGTAGAAATCCCCAATGTGTGATGGTTGGTACGGGTTGGTGTGTAGAGGATGGAAACCTAGGATGGGTTGGGTTATTCATTCTTTATTGTTTATTATGTGATTATGATTGATGCCTTCCTGTATGGGCCAGGGCCCATAATGTGTTTGTGGGCAAAGGTCGATGTGTGTTTTGAGATTTATACACTGAGTCTTTGTGACTCACGCTTTCCTTTCCTCTACTCTTCCAGATGAACAGTAGATCGTGGACATGGGAGCCAAGACGGACTCGAGGGGCCATCAAATTCTATTTCTACAAGTTAATTTCTTTTGGGATTTCTTAAAGTTTATTTTATTTCATTGTTTTTTTTGAATATTTATGTAATAAGGCCCTAGCTTTCATTCAACTCAAGAAGCTTATCAATGTTGAGCAACTTATAAATTTTATGATAAGGTTTATTTATACTTAATAATAAAAATACAAAGAGGTTTATTTTCAAAAAGTCTCTCCTTTATTCAAATTTAATTAATTTAACTTGTGTTTTCAAAATCTGATAAAATGTTATGTGTTCGATAACATGCCAGATCCGGTCGAAACGTATGGGCCGGGTTTGAGGTGTTACAGACACGCCCGTGCAAATGGCTTCAGGCCGTGTTTTGATTCTGTTGATTGAGACACGTCTGTGGCACGGCCGTGTAATTCGGGGTGCAAGCCGTGCTTCGGGTCTGTAAATGGGGACACGGCCATGCGAATCGTGCTTCAATCGTGTCTTTGAATAATTGGCGAGGCACGACTGTGTGGCTTGAAGTCCAGGCCGTGCTGATTATATCTTTTGACCCAATTTGGCCCATTTTAAGCCCGTTTCTCATTCTTTTCATTCTCGGGTGCTTTCTTGAGTATAAGACATGAAAAGGAAGGATTAAAAGCACCTTTTTACATAAATTAAGGGCTAAATCATCCAAAAGCATACTAAATGTGGGCTAAAATATGTTACTTTTACGGTTTATCAATATTTATGATTTTTGACCTCGTATGATAAGATGAAACATCTTGTGGTTAAACCCGAATCTAAAGAAGAGGGTCTCATTGTTTATAAGAGACAAGATTGGAATACTGATGATGATCGTGGAATGACACAGGAACAAAATTCTTGCGGTAAATCTAAAGGTAGATCAAAGTCTTCAAACAAAGGTAAAACTTGTAACTTCTGCAATAAGAAATGGCACATTAAATCTAAGTTCTATAAGCTACAGAACAAGATCAAAAGGGAGGCTACGAATCAAAAAGGAAAACAACCAAAAAATTCTGGTGAAGCTGATGTTGTAGAAGACTACAGCGATGGTGAACTTCTAGTCACTTCTGTCAACAATTCTAAAATGAGCGAGGAGTGGATACTTGATTTGGGCTACACCTTCCACATGAGTCCCAATCGAGATTGGTTTACAACTTACGAAATAGAGTCTGAAGGTGTTGTTTTGATGGGAAATAATTCTTCGTGTAAAATTGTAGGTGTTGGAACGATTAAAATTAATATGTTTGATAGAGTTGTCAAAACACTTAGTGATGTGTGAGATGTTCCAGAATTGAAGAGAAATTTAATTTCATTGAGTACTCTTGATTCAAAAGGGTATAAATACACAGCTGAAAATGGGGTTTTGAAGACTTCCAAAGGTTCCCTCGTTATGATGATAGGGCAAAGAAAGACTGTCAAGTTATATGTTTTGCAAGGTTCTACTGTTACTAGTGATACAACTATTGCTTCATCTTCTTTATAAGATGATGATATTACTAAACTTTGGCATATGCGCCTAGGGCATATGAGTGAGAATGGCATGGCAAAATTGAGCAAAAGAGGACTTCTTGATGGGTAAGGAATTTGCAAACTAAAGTTCTGTGAGCACTGTGTTTTTGGGAAGCAAAAGAGAGTCCGATTCACCAGTGAAATCCATAACATAAAGAGAATGTTGGAGTATATTCATTCTAATCTGTGGGGGCCATCTAGAGTGCTTTCGAGAGGTAGAGCTAATTATATACTAACTTTTATTGATGATTTTTCCAAAAAAGTTTAGGCATTCTTCCTGAAGCAGAAAACTGATGTGTTTTACGGATTTAAGTCTTGAAAAACTATGATTGAAAAATAGAAAGGAAAATAAATAAAACACCTCAACACAGACAATAGCTTAGAGTTCTGTTCTGATGAGTTTAATGAATTATGCAAGTCAAAAGGGATCGTGAGACACTTGACAGTTCGTCATACTCCACAACAAAACGGCGTTGCTGAATGAATGAACAGGATGATCATGGAGAAAGTTCAATGTATGTTGTTGAATGCTAACTTACCGAAGTCATTTTGGGCTGAAGTAGCCTCTACTGCATGTTTTTTGATCAACCGATCTCCATCTGTTGCCATTGAGAAAAACACTCCACAAGAGGTATGGTCTAGTAATCCTGCTGAGTATTCTGAATTAAAGATCTTTAGGTGTCCTACGTATGCTCATGTTAATAATGGAAAATTGGAACCAAGATCCATTAAATGTGTTTTTCTTGGTTATAAAACTAGTGTAAAAGGGTATAAATTATGGTGTCCTAGAAATAGAAAAGTTATGATTAGCAGAGATGTTGTTTTTGATAAAACTGCTATGCTGCCTAACTTATCTCTTAAGGACTCTTCCAATAAAGAAAATCAAAAGCAGGTAAAGCATTAGATTAATGCAGAATCTACAACAAAGTCAGCTCCTCAAGCCAGTATAAAAATTTAGAATAAAGTTGCTTCTTCACCACAATACTCTGTCGCCAAAAACAAAACTAAAAGAGAAATTAAACCTCCAAAGAAGTATGCTAAGGCTGATCTAGTTGCTTATGCTTTCAATGTGGCTAAAGATATAGATGCAAACCAAGATCCATCTAATTATTCTGAGGAGGTTAGCTGTGAAGACTCAGAAAAGTGGACATTTGCTATACAAGAGGAGATGGAATCACTCCACAAAAACAGTAACATGAGATCTTGTGAAACTTCTTAAAGGTAAAAAGGTTGTTCATTGTAAATGGGTGTTTAAAAGAAAAAATGAACTCTAGGAGTTGAAGAGCCCATATATAAATCAATGCTTGTTGTAAAGGGTTACAGTCAAATTCTAGGAGTGGACTTCACAGATGTGTTCTCCCCAATTGTGAAGCATAGTTCGATTTGAACTTTGCTTGGTATTGTGGCCATGCATGATTTGGAGCTTGAGCAGTAAAAACTGTATTTTTGCATGGAAAACTTGAGAAGGATATGTACATACAACAACCAAAGGGTTTTACCATCTCAGAAAAAGAGGACTATATTTACTTGCTAAAAAGTCCTTTCACAGTTTAAAACAGTCACTAAGACAGTGGTACAAGAGGTTTGATTCCTTTATGACTTATCATGATTTCAAAAGAAATAGCTTTGACAGTTGTATTTACTTTAAGAAAAATAGTGATGGTTCTTTTGTGTATCTACTCATTTATGTTGATGACATGTTGATAGTAGCTAAAGATAAAGGAGAGATAAGAAAGGTCAAAGCCCAACTGAGTGAAGAATTTGAGATGAAAGATTTGGGACTAGCAAAGAAGATACTTGGAATGGAGATTCTTAGTGATAGAAAATCAAGTATATTGTACCTAAGTCAGAAGGGGTACATTGAGAAAGTTCTTTGCAGATTCAATATGCAGAGTGCTAAGCTTATTAATACTACTTTAGCAGTCCATTTCAGACTTTCATCGGCTTTGTCACTACAATCAGATGATGAAATTGAGTACATGTCACATGTTCTATTCTCTAGTGCAGTGGGATCTCTCATGTATGCTATGGTTTGTTCACGTCTAGATTTATCATATGCAGTCAGTGCAGTTAGCAGATACATGACGAATCTCAGTAAAGAACATTGAAAAACAATTCAGTGGATTTTAATATATTTATGAGGTACTACTGATGTTTGCTTACAATTTGGAAGAACTTGAGATGGAGTCATTGGGTATGTTGATGCTGATTTTGCTGAAGACCTTGATAGACAAAAGATCTCTCACAGGTTATGTCTTTACAATCGAAGGTTACGCAATCAGTTGGAAAGCCACTTTGCAAACTACAGTTGTTTTGCCTACCATTGAAGCTGAATACATGGCGATCACTGAGGTTTGTAAAGAAGCCATTTGGTTGAAAGGACTCTTTAGTGAACTCAATAAAGACCTTCAAATCAATACAGTATTTTGTGACAGTTAGAGTGTCATCTTCCTTATAAAAGATCAAATGTTTCATGAGAGAACAAAACACATTGATGTTCGATATCATTTTGTTCGTGATATTATTGCTCGTGGTGATATTGTTGTGAGCAAAATTAGTACTCATGAAAATCCTAGAGATATGATGACTAAGTCACTTTCTATAACCAAGTTTGAGCATTGCTTAGACTTGGTTGGTGTTTATTATTGAAGTTAAACCCTTAAGGGGTTTTATGGAAGAGGTGAAGAACTTGTTCGTTGAGAATTCGTGTCAAGGTGGAGATTGTTAGAATTGTGTGACCCAAATTCTAAGAGATTGCTTGCAAGTCAAGTTAAATAAAAATATATTTTCTTTTTAAAAGATTTAGTATTTATTAGCATAATATATTTAGCATTTATTAGCATAATATATTTGACTTTGATTAGAATTAGGTTTTTCCAAACTATAAATAGATGTAGTCGAAACTCCTCTTGTAATCATTTGAATTCGACATAGTGAATTTTCTTCTCATCTGCCCGTAGTTTTTTTCCCGAAAGGGTTTCTACATAAAATCTGTATTTTTAATTTTATTTCTCTTTTCTTTGCGATATATTGTCATTACCGATGTTCTTTTTTTTCTATAGGTGTTATTTCTCTCATTGGTTAACATTCGATTATTTTCTTTATTCATTCTCTGTTGCATTCTTAGTTAAATTAGTTTAGTAATTTTAGATTGAAACTCATCACTCCAAATTGTTGGCTAAATAATAAGAAAACGGTAATTACTAATAAGTTTAATACTCGTGAATACGATATCTCCACTCACCGTAACTATATTATAATTCGATAAGTGCGTTTACCTTTTATCATATTTATAATTAATTTTGTGACCATCAAGAATTAAAGGATCAAAGAATCAGGGAAATAATAGAGTATAAATAAAAGTTAGTGCACTAACTAACTTTTGTTGTACCTAACTGATTGTTAGTTGTGATTAGTTAATAGTTAGTTAGCCTAAATAAATAGGCTATAAATATCCATTAGTGCTGAGACTTTCGTAACTAGCTTTCTCTTAAATGTGTTTTAGCTTTCTCTCGCATCCTTCTTCTTTAATTCTTCTTTTCATTATCACACCTTTGTTCTTTCTTTCATTTCTTGTTTTTTCATTATAATTAATTTTGGATTTATTATTATTTTAAAATAAAAGTACGTTAAATAAAATAGATTATATTTATTAAATAACAGGTGTTAAAATTTTAAGACATTCAATTTTTAGAGATTTATGGTTTTAAATATTATACATACAATAAAATATATAAATTTAGGGTGTATTGATAAACTAAAAAATTAATTACTAAAAATTAAGTATTAAATTTTTACGGCATGTTTGGTTGGGGGGAATAGGAATGCATTTTGGTTGGGGGGAATAGGAATGCATTCCCCCCTAATTCGGTGGGCCCACCACCAAACCAACGTTTGGTTGGCTGTAATGCTATTACAGCCTGATTCCATTCAGGCCTTATTACGGCTAAAGGCTGTAATAGCCATTCCTTGCCCACATCTCTGAATAGCTATTACGTTTCGCTATCTTTTTCCCATTTTCCAAATTTTGCCCTCCTTCATCTTCTCCTTCATCTGCCTCAAACTCTCTCCTTCAGTTTCACTGCAATTTATCGGTCCAACGTTGCTAGAGCAAAAGATGGACAAGATGAGATTTCTACAAAGAACGGCGTTGTTTTCTTGCTCTCCGATGCTCCTCCCATCATCGCTTTCCTTGAATCCTTCCGTGTACTAAAACCCAAACCCATTTCCATCTCTTTCCATTTTGTTCTTTTTCACCAACCAAAAAATAAATGTTATTGAAAATTTACAAAACACTTGTCCCAAAAAGAGGCTAACAGAGGAGCAGAAGGGCCGATCCAAAATGTCGAAGCGAGGTAAATTTTCCTCATTTCCTTCGTTTTACATCCCACCTAACAAAACCCCCAATGATCTCAACTATTCTTTTTCCTTTTAATTTGCAAATGAAGGGATGTAGTCAGGGGAACAAGTTCGAATGTCATTGGGTTTACTGGCATGCTACGGTGAATCTGCGGACAACACTGGGGCCAAGAACCTCTACATCATTTCTATCAAAGGAATCAAAGGCGTCTCAACAAAGCTTCCATCGGCTTGCGTCGGTGACATGGTCATGGCCACCGTAAAAAAGGAAAGCCCGATTTGAGGAAGAAGGTGTTGCCGTCATCATCGTCCGACAACGCAAACCTTGGCGTAGAAAGGATGGCGTCTACATGTACTTCAAGGTCAAAACAATTCCCTTTGTTTCCCCATTTTTTTTATTTGCCTTTAATTGCTTCTTTTGATAATGGGGTACCCATTTTGATTTTTTTTTTGGTTACTCTTTAATGGGAAGCATAGAGTAAAGGGAAATTGTCGCTTTTAAACAAAGATGATGTCATTATTTATCTATTGCATCGTGTTACCCGCTCATCGGTATATTTGATTTAGTTGTTACCATGTAAAACTATTAGTATTTCGTGTTTTTTTTTTTTTGGAACTTAGTTTGGGTTTTATCTATATGTTTGCAGATAATGTTGGTGTCATTGTCAATCCCAAGGAGAAATGAAAGGTAAACCAACCCTCTTCTTCATTCTACATACCCGCTAGAATAATATTTGCTTGTTGAATTGTGGGGTTTCAAATGAAGTGTGTCAAAGTCGATATGAAATTAAAGTACATGTTTGTGTGTCTAAATTCATTGTAGTAAAGAATGCAATTTAGAAATCTAGGTTATCTTCTAAACGTATGTTTTTGTTAGGTTGGTTCTGCTGTGGTCTTAGCCTATTGATTTGCGCTTCAAAGGCGTAAAGTTATTTGTTGTTGCATTGTTGGATTTGATCTTTCAAAGCTCATTATGTTCATTGATTTGGTAATTACAGATCTCGCTATCACCGGGTCCCATTGGAAAGGAGTGTGTCAATTGTGGCCTAGAATTGCAAGTGCTGCCAATGCTATTGTTTGAAAGGTTTCCATGGTTTTGTTTGCTACTGTAGCTTTGATGTTATCTTTCAATTACTTACAACGTGTTTTGAGAGATTTTGACCAGACAGTGTTACATCTAGTTGTCTAAAACTTATTTCTGGTTTTTTTTATGGAATTACAACAGTTTTAGCATGCTTCCATCTTTCTTTTTCAGCTTTTAAGTAGAACTCAACAAATCCCTCTAAATGTGATTGACTTTTTGAACATCACAATTGTTCTTATATACCTATTTGCATAGTCACAATTGTTCTCTTCATCCAGAAAGCCTCGTAACTTAGGGACCCATTCTAGCATTCCTACAGATTCTGTTAAAAGTTGCTTTTGTTTCCTTGTTAGCATATAAATTCCTAGATTTAAATGCCATAAACTACTGTTTTAAATGAAGGGAAGTTTGGTTGACATTTTTTTTTTTTACAATTTGGATGCTGTTTATAAGGGTTATATGTTGACCAAATGCTGGAATTAGCATACAGACTCCCTTGTTTAAAAAGCTTTGAGTTGCTGTTTATTGATTTTAATACTATGTATTGTTACTGTTTGTTGCTGTCTAAATTGAAGAGAAATTTATATTTAGTAATTTCTTGTTAGCAATCTACAGATATGGGTTGAAAAGATGGAAAATTTTCATGTTGAAATGTTGTCTAAATGCTAAAAATTCAGCATGCATATTCTGTTATTTTAAATGTTTTGAGCTGATGTTGTAAATGAAGGAAAGTGTGATTGTGGATTATTAAATTTGATTTTTGATTGGAAGTGTTTAATGATGTCCAAATGCTGAAAATTCAGCATATAAA
This sequence comes from Gossypium rotundifolium, assembly GCA_025506655.1. Lineage (NCBI taxonomy): Eukaryota > Viridiplantae > Streptophyta > Magnoliopsida > Malvales > Malvaceae > Gossypium > Gossypium rotundifolium. Next base: position 3,149,719 of record CP106725.1, on the reverse strand, counting down.
TTCCTAGATTTAAATGCCATAAACTGCTGTTTTAAATGAAGGGAAGTTTGGTTGACATTTTTTAAATGAAGGCTTAGATAAGTCCTACCAGTTGAGCTTCCATAGTGTCTGCATGCTTTTTTCTTTTTGGTTTTAAAATGGGGGTTGGGAGGCAACAGAGACTACTTGGAAGTATTTGTCAAGAATATACCTTGTATTTCAACTGGAGAGTATTTGTCAAGAAAGTTGATTGTGCTGCATGAACTTGTGTTTGTTTCAGCCATGTGACAAATTTAGTATGGTTCAATGAGCCATGTAACTTGCTATTATCCTTGTATCTTTGCATTTCTTTCAGTTTGATAAATCACATTTCTTTGCATAGTTTAAAATTATTTTTTGTATTGTAGCAAGTTATCAAGAAAGTACTCAATGTAACAAAGCAGCTCAAGGGAAACACTATAGACCAAGAACATAAAAGAGAAGCTCAATTACATCCGATCTAATGACTTAATAATCAAGTGTCGATCGAATCAATGTTTATTAATAATAATTTACAAAGAAGCCAACAAATGTCTCAACTCTTCAATTTGGTAATCAAATAAATAAGCATCCAATGATATATTTCATACTAAAATTCAACAAATATAGGGCATAATTTTGGATGCCTAATCTTTTAAAATCGGCTCCCCAACTTTTAACCTTAGAAACATAATGCTTAAATTACTTCTATCAGAAAATATTGGCTTCACTATTAAGTACTAAGTACCATAGTTAGCCAAACAATTAATCTTTCGAATTTTCAATCAAATTCAATGAGACTCGTAATGATTATTTTCAAGAATATATAATTTTGACAAAAAATACGTATGGTGTCCTCCTATTTTGAGAAAATTTGAATAAAAAAACTGCATTGATAAATGCCGGAAAACCAATTTCTAAAACTAATGGAGGTAGATTTAATAATGAAATCATGTAACTTTTGTTAATATATGAATATTATGCTTGGATGTGAAATATAATTCTCAAGTTAATTAATTACTTCTAATTTTTTTTTGTAAAGTAATTAAATTATTTGTTTCAATAATGATATTTTAGCACATATATGTATTGCGCTTTAAAAATAATAAAATAAATTATATATATTTTATAGTATTATAAATTAAGATTTTTAATTCATATAATAATAATTATATTAAGCATGTTATTAAATTATATTTTTATTAAATTATATTTAATAATAATTATGTTAAAATATGATTAAATTATTTATTATTTTTATTAAATTATTTTCAATAATAACCTTATTAAAATTTAATAACAATAACAATAATCATTTACCTAACAAAAATTTCGCTAAGGGTATTCGGTCATTTTAGTTCTTTTCCTTATGCTATTACAAAGATCATTCCATTCAACCAAACACAAGAATTCTATTACAATTTATTCCTTCCATTCAACCAAACAGTTGAATTACTTATTACGATTCTATTACATTACACCTCTATTCCATTACACCTCTATTACATTACAGCTCTATTCCATTACAGCGAACCAAACGTGCCCTTAGTGCTAAATTTTATAAATGTTGAATTTATATTAAAAAATTTATTTTATAAAAAAGTAAATATAATTATATTGTTTGACAAAAGTAAATATTTATTTTAAAAATAATTTTTTAATTTTAAATTTATTAATATATTATTTTATATTATTTTGGATAGTTTTAGTTGAAAAATAAATATTTTAATTTGAATACCTCATTCTTTTTTTAAAAAATAGTTTATTTTATTTTTTAATAAAATAAATTGATTTAATATTTTATACATTGAATGATAAGTAAGTACTTATCTATTTATTTTATTTAACATTTTCTTTTGAAAATTTTATATTAAATAAAAATTAAAATGAAATCCAACTTATTTAAAATATTAAATGTTAAAAAATTTAATTTCAATTTAAAATAAAACGATTTATCAAATTCATCTTTAGCTTCGATTGAGAAATTATTTCACCCTTCGTCAATAAAAAAATTTACTGAGACGATACGTGTTTTTCAATCTTTTTGTATGTATTTTAGTGCTTTATGTTGGTGAATCTCTTTTGAGGCTTTGTACTATGTTGATATTGGTGTCATCATTTTAAATGCACAGTACAACTTTGATTTTAAGTTAAAAAACTTGTGAGGTGTGCCTCATTAATATTTTCAGTCGCATAAACAACGACGTCAGGACGAGAAGTTTCCGACATTACGACGACGGACAATATCGTGACGATACAAATGAGAATGTTGCGATGCGACGACGTGACGATGTGTTCTCCACATAAATTGGGTTTCTTCTCTTAATTAAGCTCTGTTATTTTTTCTAGTGAAACGTTGATTACTCTATGAATATTTTAAGCTTCTTTTAGATGTTTGATTGCTCCCAATGAAGCAAAATTGTTCTTTAAAATGGTGAAACGCACCTCAATCATCCATTTGGATGACAATAATTTTTGCCCGTGAAAGAGATTTCATCGCACTGGTCACTTGGTTTTGCATTAAAGCATGGAGCTTTAGTAAAAATAAAGAAGCTGCGGTGGATTGGCCTTTTACCATTTTAACCTGTTTTATTTTGGCTTTTTATTTTGCAAGGTGGATGTGCTTTTTATTTTGAAAGTGGGCTCCATAAAAGTTGATTATATTAATATAGCATTGCACCAAATATATATATATATATATATATATAGATAGATAGTAATTATAGGAAGTATTGGCATTAATAATTATGTTATTATATAATAATATAAATACTTTTTATTATGTTAAATATATTTTAATTATTCAAAAGATATATATTTATAGTTATAATTTGATATAAAATACTTAACCTTAACAAAGATATGATTTTAATTTTTGAAATTAATGTTTTATGAAATGAATTTATAAATTCACATATTTTTAATAATTTCGTAAAAGTAAAATAATTAAAAAAACTTCTATTATTTATCATTTCTAATCTAATGTCATTAATAGTCATTTTCTATTATCACCTCACCGCTACAGTTACATTTAAATCTAAACACACATCTCACTGCTGTATCTAAACTCATTACTATAGTATTCAATCTCATCGCTATAATAACTAATCTCACCGCCACCGCTATTTTTAACCTCACTAGAGGTAAACACACGACCCATTCAAACAAAGCCTTAGTATGATTAGACCTATAATATTAATCTATTTAAAGCGGCCTTGTATTTCTGTTTTGAAAGCCCAATTAAAAGGCAATTAAAAGATGTAGTACTACGAGATTTTTCTTTTGGGGGCGACATGATGTAATCGTAGATGAGTTTTTGGTGAGAGATTAAGTGGTAACTATGGAGAGAATTTTGTACCCCTTTTGAGAGAACTCTATGAGAGTTAAGGTTTTATTTTGGGGGTTGGGTTTTGTATGTTTTAGATTTATTCTCTTCATATTTTACTATCGTTTGTTTACTCAATTTGTGAAAAGTCGAAGCCTATTTTGCCCGTGGTTTTTATCTTTTTTGGAGGAGTATTCCACGTAAAATTTGTATTCGATCTTCTCTACTTTTTCTATTTCATTGTTTATACGAGTCGATCCCCAACAAACTGGTATCAAAGCAATGTTACATTTCTGAATCGGCCTGTTCAAGGATGGCAAAATGAATTTCGATATCAACAAGTTCGATGGAATCATAGATTTCAGATTGTAGCAATTTCGGATAAAGTGGAGTGTTTAAAGCGAGGTTGGTCTCAAAGGGTGACAATCAAGTGGAGGAAGTTGATTTCCTCAATGTTTTTGCTCTTGTTGTGAAGCACACATCCGTTCGTGTATCATTCGCCTTAGTTGCATTATACAACCTTGGTTTGAAGACTATGAGTCTTTTGTTTCCAAGTTTGAGAACGATTTGGGATTGGTTGACATTCTACAAAGATCGAGTTTAGCTTGTGATGAGGCCTATAGAAGAAGGTATTGTAAATACGAGTCAATATAAATATTTGTGAGGTGTGGCTCGTATTTTCGTTCGAAAAGACAGTTACGTCACGATGAGAAGCTTCCCGAAAATGCGACGACGGATGACATCGTGACAACATGAATGGGGATGTTGCAACATGTTCCACACATAAATCAGGTTTCTTCTCCCAGTTAAACTCTGATATATTTTCATAATTAAACTCTGATTACTCTAGGGATATTTTAGTAAGATTAGACCTCTAATCTTAGCCTATTTTAAGGGGCCTTGTATCCCTATTTTAAAAGGTCAATTCAAAAACAATTAAAAGATGTAATACTGCATGGCTTTTCTTTTAGGGGTGACAAGATGTAGTCATAGATGAGTTTTAGTGAGAGTTTTCGTGGTAACTATGGAGGGAATTTTGTACCCCTTTTGATAGAACTCTATGAGAGTTAGGGTTTTGTTTTTTGGGTTTGCTCTATGAGAGTTAGGGCTTTGGGTTTTGTACGTTTAGTACATTTAGGTGTATTTTTTCATATTGTACTCTTGTTTGTTTACTCATTTAATGAAAAGTCGAAGTCTACTTTTCTCGTGGTTTTTATCCTCTTCGAAGGAGTTTTCCACGTAAAATTTGTGTTCGATCTTCTTTACCTTTTCTATTTTGTTGTTTATACGAGTCAATCCCCAACAAAACCTACAAACTAAAAAACTCTTTCGACTTCTACTTTGTTTATACAGATCAATCCCCAACAAAGTAGAATTTGAAAGATTTTTTTAGTTTATAAGTTTTGTTGGGGATCGACTCGTATAAACAACTAAATAGAAATGGAAGAGAAGATCGAACACAAATTTTATGTGGAAAACTCCTCCGAAAAGGATAAAACCATGGGCAAAGTAGGCTTTGGGTTTTCACTAAATGAGTAAACAAATAAGAGTACAATATGGAGAAAATAAACCTAAATGTACTATGTTGGAAAAAATTGGTTTGAAAACGGTTTTCTTGCACAACGGAAAAGTAAATTTTCAAAACCAACCCGATTTGTGATATTTATAGTAATAAACCTTGAACCAAAATCATACTTGCGTTTTCAAATAAGCGAATCCTTGACATTTTTTGGCTTTCAACTAAATGATCTTCATCGTTATTCTCGTACCATGAACTGCTTCGAGTGTGGGCTTGAACCAATTGAATCAAAACACATAACTAGAAAAAGTTATCTTTGGGGTAAAAACTAAAATTCTCTCTTCTTTAATAGAAACTAATAGAATTTTATTCTCGAAAAAATATATTTAATAGTTGAGAATAAATTCTCTATATTTTCGGTAGAGTAACAATCTCTCCAAGTTACGTAAATAACTCTGCTGGTTCCATCTATTTAGGAGAGAATGTAGAACCCTTGTTGAATTGTAGAGGTTTATTTCAAATAGAAAAACAACTTCCTAGTCCAACTAGGAGAGGGAGAGGGGCTAATAGGGTGTGCTTCCCCTCATATGTAGTGGTGAGCAAAATCCGATTCGATTCGAAAAATTTGATAAAATTTTTAAATTTTGAATTAAATAGTTCAAGTTATTTGAGTTAATCAAGTTTTTTGGATCAACTCGAATAAAAATTAAGTTTTTCGGTTTAACTCGAGTGTAAATTACACAATTGGGTTATCCAAAATCCGAATAAGAAAAGGTAAAACTATACTATTTTGATAAATGTTTACCTTTTCTAAAGTTAAAAGTCAAAATTATTAAGTTAAAAGTCAAAATTACGTTATTTTGATAAATATTTACTCATTAAGTTAAAAGGCAAAACTATTATATTGTTTATTTAGTTAAATAACTTTATACTTCATTTACTAGTTAAATAATTGGTTCATGTAAATGCAACATTAAGTATAAATAATAGAATTCGTTAACTCGACTCGACTTGACTCGAAATTTTTTAACTCGATTTGATCCGATTCGAAAAAATTCAAATTGAATTCGGTTGCGAAAATAGGATTCGTCAACTCGACTAACTCAAAATTTTTTGACTCGATTCGACTCGACTCGATCGAATACTCACCCCTACTCATATGTATTATGATGGGGATTCGAGCCTCTTATTGTATTGGGCCAAATTATATGTGCTTTCTTGACTTTTAACCCAACACTTACCTAGCCCAGTCACTGGAACCGAGTAATAAGATGCTACGACAATATCCAATAATCAACAAATACTTTACTAAACAAGATCTCAACTATTTATCATTAAATCACTTATAATTAGACATATTAAAATTTTTGAATTCTATAAGGACCTAATTGTGAAATTCAGGCATGTAATAGGATTTAATTGTAAATTTTTAAAGTTTAAAAATCAATATTGAAGTTTCACAGTTAGTATCGATACCAAATTGATACCTTACTAAAAATCGATACCAAAATCCAATTATGTTTTCTTTACAAAATAAGGGTATTGATATTTATTTCATGGTATCAATATTTTATGAAAAAGGACCCAGACTTAAATTAAAATTGATACCATTTCTGGATTCTGTTTGTTTTAAAACTGTTCATTTGGTTAAATATCGATACTAGATGTAAAAATATCGATACTAGAGTTCAGAAATGGTGAAAACTACTTTTTAAAAGATGCACTCATGGTCAAAACTTGCCTAAACTCAAATAATATACCTAAACATAAATAAAAGCATGCAAATCATCATCCAAACACCTTATCCATGTACAACTCAATTCAATATATCAATGCCTCAACTAACTAATCATAATGTATATCACCAAATTACTCTAGCAAGACATCTTCAAAACGATCATTCCTGTCAACCACACACATATACACAATACTTACAAACTTAGAACTCAAATACCATCAAGACACAAAATGAACATTACATGTATCTAGAACATCCTAGGTACATGCCAGGATCAAAGAACATTTCACCAACAGTTGAGTTCGAGATGGTTGTTGGATGCGCACGAAAAACAAAATCGTGCACTGAGTATAACTAAGCGGTATTTCTATAATCCGAACATAAAAGTAAAATAAAATACAATTATATGTTCAAATTAAAAAAAATGCTATGCATTATTATCTCAATCATAGTTTAATTCATTTCATACTTAATTAAACATCATTCCTTAAATACATATCCATTCACTACTATAGTTTCCAATTCACATTTCATTCTATATTTCAGTCAATTTTATCGCATTTGCTATTCAATAGCATTGTCATTTTCAAATCATTACATCTAAAGTCGTTATCTCGAGTCTACTGTTTACTTCCCCTATTAACTTGACTCGAACTCGGACACGTGGATCCAACCATCTCATTTTCATATCAAATCCACATCTCATGAAATTATTTCAAAGGAATAACTCACCTTATATATATACTTACCAAATAATGCAATGTATAAAAGCTGTGTTTTTAACTAGCTTAGATTATAGAAACACAAACCATAATCTCCAAGCTATTCGTCGACGACCTTGCCTTTTTCCTTCTTTTTCAAAGAATTTGAGTTGACGTTAGCTACGAAAATGAATAAACCATACATATCATTAATACACAAACAATCTCACATTTAATTGCTAATTTATACAACTTTTATACTTTATTCAGTTTAGTCCCTAAAGCCAGGACTAACTTAACTTCCACATTTAACCCCAAATTTTAATATCAATTCACTCTAAGCCATATTTAATTCCCTAATTCTCATTTTTACCCTTAAATTTCAAAATTTTCACAATTTAGTCCATATTGCTCAAAATGAACAATTAACTTCACAATTTAGTCCTCTTTCATTTCTAACCTAAAAATCTATCAAATAAATCTCTAAAGTTTTTACTACTCAACAATGGTAACATCTAAAATTTTTAACTGTACTGAAAAATTCAACATAGGTCTATTAGCTTATGGTGTCGAGATTCCGAAAACATAAAAATTATAAGAAAAAATTTAAATTACACTAACCAATTTAAAGTTGAAAATTTTAAGCCCTATTGTCGTTCTCCCATTTTCTCTTCTCCTTTTCGGTTTTGCATGAAAGAGCATATGAAAATGTTTTTCATTTATTCCAGTAGCTTTATTTTATTAATTAAAATATGTCTGATTTCATTTATTATTATTATTATTATTATTATTATTATTATTATTTTAACACTTATAACACAATTCATCATTTTAAACAGCCACATTGTCGTTCACTATGATATAAATTACCTTTTAAGTCCCATTTAATAAGTTCTAATTAAAATTCTTTAGTAAATCACACTATTATCATTTACGCGATTTAGTGATTGTTCTTAAATTAAATACTAATTTGATAATATTACTCAACTAAAATTTAATTCACCTCTAATACAACTCCGTAAATATATAATAAAAATATTTACGAGTCCGGTTTATAGAAATGAGGTCCCGATATCTCAATTTTCGAAACCACCAACTTTAAAACTGATACACTTGTATCTTGTCTAACTTTCCAAATAATTAAAATTATTAGGCCAAACCTCAATAAAATACTGTAATACCCTCGTAAATATTAATAAATAACATTCACAAATTCTATCATCGGAAAACAACATTCCAAAACCACCGTTTTCGACTTCACTGACTTTTGGGTTATTACAAATTTAATTCAACTCAATACATATTCTTCTATTTTCCAAAATAAACATTAATTTTCCAATAAAATAATTTTCTTATCTCAATTTTACCTCTAGTAAAATTATGATGATTTTACCCCTCGTAAAATTTCGAAGAAAATATATTCAATATTTCACAACTCAACTTGTTCACTATGATCGAATGATTTATTTTCATTTTTGAGCTTTAAAAATGTTCAAAAATATAAACGTATTCCTCCAATCATTTATGAGTAATCCATATATATTTGCAAATGAATCATTTCTCATTTTCATTTTCATTTCTATTTTTTGAGAAACCCACATTAATTTCCAAATGGTTCTATTTCTCCATTTCGGAGAAAACCATAATCATTTTTGAATGTTTTCCATTTATTTGTTTCTATTCATTCCGTTCATTTTGATTCAAACAGGCAATTCATTTCTTATTTCAAATGAGCTAGCAGAGGGACCAATTAGACATATGTAATTAGGGCTCAAATAATTTATAATTAAGTTTCAGCTTTTCTCTTATTAATTATAAACTCATTTAGTCATGAAGTCATTCCACTATAGTATCGTAACTGAGCTCTCCCTAATGACATACCATTACAAAAGTAATTATTCAGTGCTCGTCCAATGCCCTTGCCATAACTGTTTTACCCTCATAGTATATCCTTGATCTCTTTGGGATAATATTCGGTCTCCCAATATGATCCTATTTTATCTCATGGTAGTCATTAGGTACGATCCTCGAAATACTTCCATGTGTTCTGTTTAATGAGTTAGCAGAGAGATTGATTGGACATATGTAATTTGGGCTCAAATGATTTATAATTAAGTTTCTTTTCTCTTATTAATAATAAACTCATTTAATCACGAAGTTATTCCACTATAGTATCGTAACTGAGCTCCCCCTAATGACATACCATTACAAAAGTAATTATTCAGTGCTCGCCCAATGCCTTTGCCATAACTGTTTTACCCTCATAGTATATCATTGATCTCTTTGGGATAATAGTCGGTCTCGCAATATGATTTTATTTTATCTCATGGTAGTCATTACGTACGATCTTCGAAATACTTCCATGTGTTCTGTTGTAACACAAACTATATTACAATTTAACCTGTATACTTGCAAACACAACTTTATATTTATATATCTTTTTGTTGCAGTATTTCCAGTCAAATGTTCGCACGTTTGGCGGCGATCAATTATACAATTATGATATTATAATGTACTTTATTTTATTAATGATATTCAAAATAAACCTTAAACGCGTAACTAATTTTATGGTAATTTTAATATATACAATTAACATTATATAATTAAGGTAGATTATTAATGATATGTATCCCCATATATAATTACGTTAGTATAATGTACATTTTATATTAATGACTTAAACCTTAAACATGTAACTAACTTTATAGTAAATTATAAAATATACAATTACCGTGATATAATTAAAGTAGATTTTAGTGAAATGTAAGCTTATATAAAATTATGATATTATAATGTACATTTTTTTATTAATGATACGTAACCTTAAACCTTAAATGTGTAATTAACTTTATGGTAGATTATAATATTTACAATTAACATGGGTTAAGTGATTAAGTTATTTTTCAAATTGTTGTGGAACTTTGAATTTGTTTGGAATTCTTATGTTTAAGTCGTTAGGTATATTTAAGTTGTTGTGAAATTATTATGTTTAATTTCTTTGCATTGTTATTTAACTACTTTTGTTAATTTGCATTTGTTTATTGTTAATTATGAATTATTTTTATTTAAAATTATTTTTGATTTTATATTATTTCACGAATTCATGTTCAGCTTTTTCGGAGTCAAATATTTGACATATAGTTGAAATGTTAAATTTGAATTTTTTAGATTGTTAAGAAACTTTTAATTTTTCGAAATTCTCATGCTTAAGTTATAAGGTATATTTAAATTGTTGTGAAATTATTATGTTTAATTTGTTTGGATTGTAATTGAACTCCTTTTGTTAATTTACTTTTATTTATTTTTAATTATAAATATTTTTATTTTATATTATTTTGTGGATTCGGATATCCGACATATGATTGAAAATGTTAAATTCAATTTTTTTTACAAATTTGGATTTATGATATATAATGATATTTAATTCGGATTCAAAATTGGATAAGAATTTTCGGATTCGAATAATCCAAAATTGGAGATATTCAACCAACTTCCATTTCTATGTATAGTTAATAATTGTTAAGTAATTTTAATTATTCTATTTATTTTCTACTTTTGTATTGTAAAGTGTAAAGATATTTTAATGAGATATAATTATGTAGTTAAGGTTTGTATATAAAAATTTTTTGTTTGTGTATAAATTTATGTAGAGTGGAATTTTTAAATTAAACAATCGTCTTATTTATTAAGTTTTGAATTTTAAATATTAATTAAGGTAGAGATAATATAATTTTTTTCTGAATTTGGTAACTATATTTAGTTTGGTATTTGTATTTTTTGTTCATTTTTATAATTGAACTTGACAGTTAGATCTATTTTGGTCCCTGAACTTGGTTTTTGTCAAGATTTAATGATGTGACCAATGTTCTTAAAACATGATTGGATTGGTTGGTTGAACTGAAAACCAACCAATATATTGGTCCAAACAAAAAGGTTGAACCGGTTAAATGAAAACTTGCTCAGAACCGGTAAAAATAAAAATGGGGACAAAAACTAATAATTAAATAGGTTGAACAAGTTTAATAATTTTTTACTTTTTATTTTAATGAATTTTTAATTATTTATTTAATTATTGTTAGATTAATAGTTGCATTGGTCAAACCAATTGAATCGAGAACCAATGGTCTGACTAGTTCAACTTAGAGCATTGTATTACACTCTAAGATTGTATCACATAATCACCTACACATATATATTAATTTTCAAGTGAGGATGAGACACAATTTCAAAGTGTCACGTCATCAAACTTTTATATTTTTCAAGTTCAGGGATCACAATGAATTTAATTGTCAAGTTTGCGAATAATAAAAAAAAACAAGTATGAAAGTGGACTTAATAAATTTTTTTATTTTTATGAATTTGTAATTAATTATTTAATTATTGTTGTTATAATAGTTGCATCGATCAAACTAATTGAATCGAGAACCAATGGTCTGACTAGTTCAACCATGGATGATTAGAACATTATATATGGCACTTTAATATTGTACCACATCATCACCTATATATATATATATATATATATATTTATCAAATGAGGATGAGACACAATTTTAAAGTGTCACGTCTTCAAATTTTATATTTTTCAAGTTTAGGAATCAAAATGAATTTAATTATTAAGTTCAGAGATAAAAAAATACAAGTATCAAAATGGACTTAAAATTTATATTATCCCTTTAAGGATAAAGAATAGTTTTAATCTTGAAATTAAAATACTTCATGAGATTATTATATTTTATCAAATAACTATCCTAAAATTATATTGAAAATGTATTATATGTAAATCTTAATTATTTTTCCATTTTAACTGAATTTTTTAATTTAAATTTTCGTTCAACTTTCTTGTTTCCCATATTGTTATGTTCTTCCATAGTAAATATTTTCGTAAAAGCATGATATTCATAACATATACCATTTTGGGTAATTAATATCATGGCTACTTTAAGGGAATCTCTCATTTCGAAGACAATATATAAGTTGTTCTGGTTGTGACTTGTGGAGAAGAAGAGGAAAGCTAAATGCTAAATCTATATATAGTGTCCCGACTGGTGACTGAGTATGTGTCCTAAGCAACTTAAACTCTTTCTAAGAACATGATGGCATTAACTGTTCTGATTGTGACTTGTGGAGAAGAAGAGTAAGGTTAAACGCTATATCTATATATAGTGCCCTGACTAGTGACTGAGTGTATGTCCTAAGCAACTTAAACTCTTTCTAAGAACATGATGGCATTAACTGTTCTGATTGTGACTTGTGGAGAAGAAGAGTAAGGTTAAACGCTATATCTATATATAGTGCCCTGACTAGTGACTGAGTGTATGTCCTAAGCAACTTAAACTCTTTCTAAGAACATGATGGCAGTACTGTTTGTATATCTTGGATTTATGGTTTTTGGAATAATTTCTCTTTGTTTTCTCTATCGTTTCATATACAACAATCGCCGCCCTCGAAACTGGCCATTTGTTGGGATGATTCCCACGTTCCTTCTCAACATCCATCGCCCTCATGAATAACTTGCCCAAGTCCTCAGACGAAGCAATGGTACCTTCTTCTATAGAGGACTTTGGTTTACTAACACCAGCTTCTTGGGCACCTCCGATCCTGAGAATGTGCGCTATATATTGAGCTCCAACAGTTCTGTTTATTTGAAAGGTCCTGAATGGCTGAAACAGTTTGATATCTTCGGCGAATCAGTTTTCAATTCCGAAAGGTGAGGCATGTAAATGTCAACGCAGAGTTTTCCATGCTTTCTTGAATCACCCTCAGCTCCGGAAATCACTTTCAAAGTTTCTCCATCAACGTATAGAGGAAGCGCTTGTTAAAGTTCTTGAATATGTTTCTGGACGAGAGATGGTGGTGAAATTGCAAGATTTGTTAGTAAGGCATTCGTTTGACATTGGTTGCATAACTGGCGTGGGATTCAACCCTGGCCTACTCTCCATTGAATTCCCTGAGAATAGATTCCACAAAGACATGAGTGATACTTTGGAGGCAGCTTTTTACAGATATGTAATGCCTGACACTCTTTGGAAGTTGCAAAGTTGGCTTCAGATTGGGAAAGAGAAGAAACAGAGTGATGCTTGGAAGGCTTTTGATGATCTTTTAACATAATTTATATCGACTCAACGCCACAAATGCAACAAATCAGTGGCATCCTCAGGCTCAAATGAAGAGAATGATTTCAATTTCTTGAACTGTTACCTGACAGGACATGAGATAACAGGCCCAACACCAAAAGACAGTCTTATAAAAGACAACATTATAATTTTTTTGTTTGCCAGTGGTGATACTTACAGTTTGACTCTCACTTGGTTCTTCTATCTCATCTCCAAGGCACCCATGGTTGAAAACAAGATCAGAGAAGAAATAAAGAGACACTTATCAATGAAACAAGTGGAGGGAGGCTTGCAAATACCATCCAACTACGACGAGTTGAGTAAGCTAACATATCTTCATGCAGCGTTGTGCGAAACCCTAAGGCTATATCCACCGATTCTGTTCGAATTCAGAACATGTACAAAGCAGGACTTTCTTCCGAGCAGTCATCGGGTGGATCAAAACACCCGAATCATAATAGGAATACATGCAATGAGAAGGATGGAAAGCTTACGGGGAGAAGATTGCTATGAGTTCAAGCCAGAAAGATGGATTAGTGAAGATGGGAAGATTAAACGAGAGTCGCCGACTAAATTTAGCGCATTCCTTGCGGGGCCAATGATTTGTCTAGGGAAAGTGTTGTCGTTGCTCTTGATGAAGGCTACCGCAACAGCCATCATTCATAACTACAACGTTCATGTGGTGGAAGGGCAGACTATTGGTCCCAAAAACAGTGCATTTTATCAGATGAAGAAGGGGTTAATGGTTAGGGTTAAGAAGAGATGGAGTTAAGGTTTTGCAGGTTTGAAGTGGTTATTAAGAAGTGTTTCCATATCTTTACTTATATAATCCTAAGTGTTATATTGTATTTAATAATCTAAGTTGAATCCAATATATAGTTTTTACAATGTTGTGTAAGTTGTTCTAATTTTTATCAAATAAACCTGGTTTGAATGAAAAATCCAATGTCATCATTAGGTAGTTAGTGACACATGATAAAGTCATAAAAAGGTGATATATTTTATGTTTTTATCAATTAAAATTATACTGGATTGAGCTAAAGTTAATATAAATACTTAATTATGTTTTTATATTTTATATTATTTATTTGTGTTTGTTGTTTTGTCTTATTTTCTAGATATTTTCAGTATTTTAATTTTTATGATTTTTTATATTTTTCATGATAAGTACAAGGTTTTGATATATTAAAAGTAAGGGTAAACGATTCAAATAGTCATTTATGTTTGAAATATTATGTTTTAGTAACTTACGTTGATGTGTTGTAACATTTTAGTCACTAAGCCGTTGATTTTCGTTAACGGTGTAATGATAAGCTGACGTGGCACATTAAATCACCATTTCAAACAAAAAATTTAGGTTAAATTATACAATTAGTCCCCATATTTTTTCATTTTGAACAATTTAATTATTTTCTTTATGTTATTTGAACTTTCCTTTTTTTCCCCATTCTCTTCTCCTTCTCCCTCTGTTTTCATCCATTCTTCATCTCTTTCAACGTAATTTTTTTATATTTTCTATTTATTAAAACATTTTTATGTTTAAAAAAAAAAAAAAAAGCGAAAGTTGAAGCCAAAGTAAAACTTGCTTCGTATATTATCATCCCATGATTACAAACGACCATCATTGCTTTAACGAATCAAGTTGGATCTCTCAATGACCTAATCCACAAGCTCACCTCACTCGAAGATCTTGCCAGTACAAATAGCATTGGATAGTTAGGTATGTCCCTGTAACAGCCCGTTTTTAGTCAAATCGAACAGTGGTTTCAGGACCACAAATCTGAAGTAAAAATAATTATTTTGCTATTATTTTAATATTTACAACATGATAATATGTTTGTGTGGAATTTTCGCAAGAAATTTTATTGTTTGAATGCTTAATTTGATAAAAAGGACTAAATCGTATAAAGTGTAAAAGTTATGTTCTATTAGCTAAAGGAATCTAATAGCTATGGAACCTTAAAGTAAAGGTCCTTATGTAGTAAATATACCATTGTTAATGTTAGTGGACTTTTATGGACATGTATTGAGTGTTTTTAAATGGTTTATAATAAAGGTTAATTAAGTAATTTAGAATTTAATGTTAAAATTAATAAAAGAAATAAAATAAGGGATCATCTTTTCTTCTTCATGTTTTCAACCAAAACTAGGGCAAAGAAACACCATTTTTATCTTCTTCATTCGGTCAAGCTTTAATAGCTCATTCAGGTACGATTTTTTTCCGTTTTTAATGATTTTTATGTTTTTGAGATCGTTGCAACTAGGTCTAGCTAGGCCAGGGACTATTTTGCAAAACTGTTAAGGATTTAGGATGTTACCGTTGATGAATAGGCATGTATTTTATTGATTGATGATAGATTATGGATGTTTGTTGATAGATATACAAGTTTTGTTAAGTGATTTTTAGTAAAATGCATAATTAGGGATTAAATTATGAAATGTGAAAATTTTGTGGTCAAAATGTGAAATAGATGAAAAATATGGGCTACTAGGGACCTAATTGAAATTCGGCTAGCATGGGTTTGGATGGAATTGAATGAATTTGTGATTTTATGAAATAAGAACTAAATTGTAAAAATGTGAAACATTAGGGGCAAATGTGTAAAAGTGCCTTAATGTGAGTTTTGGACTAAATTGAATAGAGAAATTATTAAATAATTTAATTTTTATTACATATAGATCAAGAAAAGTGAAATTCAGATCTGGATTGGGGGAAAAATAAAGTACTCGACTAATCAACCTATTTTGTCGTTTTTATGTTTGAGGTAAGTTCGTATGTAATAAGTTTAATTATAAATGTATTTAAATGTAAATGCTTTGATATTGCATAAACTGTGAATACAAGACTATGGACATGTTCGACAATGATTCGACGACGATTCGGCATTGGAAATCCTGATTGAACCTTAGGAATATATTAGGATACGAATGACATGTCATTAGGGGTTGTTGTGATTATGTAATCCGGTGCTGGTCCTGTACGTCCTACCGGTGGCTAAGTATACCTACATGTTTTGCAGTTACTTAATAGCTTGTGTGAGTAGCACCTTGTCGCTACGTCTTGAATGACAGCTTGTGTGAGCAGGCCCGTTGATAGCTCGGGAGTGAGCATATATGTGATTTGGGATTGAGATAGCATTGGCTATGTATGTGGCACTTCGGTGCGAGTTTCCTGAGTATCCGGTAGTATTCCAAATGGTTCAACGGATAAATGAAAGATGTGGTTGAATATGAGATTGAAACAAGATGGAACAAGTATGTACATGAACCGTATAAGCTTTAAATCGAAGAAACTTGTGAAAGACATGTTAAATCTTATGATTAAAGATGTGAAAGGTTTGTTAGATAATATAAGTTACATATTGATATATTCAATTTGTTGAATTGTGTATTTATGATTACATTTAGTTTATTTCATACGAGCTTACAAAGCTATAAAGCTTACTTTGTTTATTTTACCGTGTTTTTTAGTGATTTCAAAGCTAGCTCAGATTCGGGGATCGTCGGAGACTTCAGTCACACTATCCTACTATCACTTTGGTACTTTTGACCTTATGTTTTAGTTATATGGCATGTATAGGGTTATGGTTATTTTGGTTATGACTTGATAATGCTTTTGGTCATTTGAAATGGCTTGTAAATGTTAAATGTTTTGGTTTGTATATAGCCATGAGAGTTGGCTTATTTTGATTGATGTTGTTATGTATATATCTATGTGCATATGGCTTGGTTGTGTGATTAAAGATGAATATGTTATGCTTGTTGATATTTGACCATTAGGGGTACCAAATGGTTGAGAATTAGATTTGGTATGTTATGAGATTAAGCTAGATGATGTATATTTGGAAGTGTATAATTAGTTGAATTGTATATGTGATTTTGGTATAAATGGTATAGTCCATTTTGTGATTTGTGTGTATTGAGAAATTTGGTATGGAATATGCATGACTTAGGCTTGAATTGGTTGGTTTAAATGACTATTTATGCTTTGCTTTGGTGCCAATTGTTGTGGTGTAAGTGTATACAAGTTTTGATGGCAAAATAGCTTGGTAAATAGCCTATTTTTGTCCACACGGGCATGTGTCTCAGCCGTGTGTGACACACGATCATAAACACGGTCGTGTGTCACCTGGTGTTGAATTAGAAACCAAGTTAGTATGCTCCACACGGTTTCATACACGGGCGTGTGACTTGGCCATGTGGCATAAGTCAGTATACCCTACAAGTTTGGCACAGCCTAGCACACAGCCTGGTACATAGGCATGTATGGCCATTTTTAGGGCACATGGGCTAGTCACACAGCGTGTGTGTTGGCCATCTGTCAGAGTGTAACATCCCGAAATTGGGCTTAGTAGGATTGGGCCCAATGGGCCTTGGACATAAGAATGTTTAAAATTCTGAGAACAAGAGAATGGCATTATTGCAAATTGGACTTGTTAGTTAAGTGAATTTAGAAGGTTACGAGGTTTCTATGAAGTCTCGGGTTTAATTGGACCTTAGGAAAAATTTGGTATTTTAGCACTTTAAGGAGATGGAGTAAGTGACCTTAAAGCATATGAAAATAATTGATTAAATAGCTAGCATAAAAGAGCTATTAGTAGAGAGGATATGGCGCCACTTGTAGCACCTTGAGGGAAGGAGTTTGAATCACTTTGTATGCAATTTGACTTTTATTTTTGCTTCCCTTCCTTATGTGTCGGTCAAGGAATAAATATGGTAATGGTGGACTTCATTATTTTGGTAAGGTGGCTAAAAGAATAAGGCAAGGTTGAAGTTGGGGAAATGAATCAAGAGAAATAGGAAAGAAAGGGTGACATGAGGCTAATTCCATAGATGATGTTTTGGAAAGCTTAGGAGGTCAAACTCTAATCCTAAGGGGGGATGCATGTGGACGGTTTTGGAGTAGTTAGGTGGCTGAAATTTTATTTTGGCTTTTGGTAAAATCCTAGCTTTGTTTTGGCCAGAAATCCTTTTTGGCAACTTTGTGCCATTTCTCTCAATTTTGCAATCCACCTTGCCTAAACATAGTAGAGCAATAGTGCATTGTTTTCCTCTCAAATTCTTTTCTTTTCCTTTGCTTTGTGTCAAATTACAAGCCTTGGTGACCATATGTTTCTTC
The DNA here is from genome assembly GCA_025506655.1 of Gossypium rotundifolium. Taxonomy (NCBI): domain Eukaryota; kingdom Viridiplantae; phylum Streptophyta; class Magnoliopsida; order Malvales; family Malvaceae; genus Gossypium; species Gossypium rotundifolium. Next base: position 3,131,204 of record CP106725.1, on the reverse strand, counting down.
TTTCTTTTACTTTGGCGAATTCCCTAGCACATTTGTGCACTTTCTTGCTCTTTTGTTTGATCAAGATTTTCATCTCTTGTCTATCTCCCTTTTATATAGTGAATCTTCCACCCTTCTATTGAACTCTCTTTTCCATTAAAGTGGTCATTTATATACAATCGGTAAGTGAATTCTTTTCTATAATCATATTCTTTCCTCTTTAGCCGAATAAGTAATTATCACTATTCGGTTGTAAATTGTGATCGTGAATCGAAAATGGTGTTATCCTCCACTTCTTCATGTTTTATTCACTCTCTCTTTCATAGTGCTTTAAGTGGGAGACCGTGTATTGTTCTAGCCGAAGTCAAACGGTGGTAATTGGATCCAATATTGATAAGGTAAGGGGGTTTGTTTTTGGATTTTTGTTATATCCCTATTTGGCTATGTTGCAAATCGGATTGAAGGTTGGCTAATTGATATTGTTGGTAGGATCAATTCTTGGTGCGTCGAGGGAGATCACCGTTGTGGTGTTGAAATCGGTAGAAAGCACAACTCGTAATCAAGGTGTGTAATCCCATACCCTTCCGAATATATGTTTGAAATGGTGAGTAAGTCTCACATCTCTTTGAAAGTTTACATGAAATATTCTGTGATTCGGTAGAAATACCGAAGAAAATCGAAACCGACATCCGTAATCACTCGGGTGTGCGTATGATCGTAGTGGTAATCATGTTTTGTAATAAAACAGTTTCGGTCAGAAACAGTGTCGTGTATTTGAAAAATCATGAAAAATTGGACAAAAGGAATTAAAAAGTGAGTAAGATATCAGATTAAATCCTACTGTATCTACTTTAATATGGAAGAAACGGAGAAGGAAAGGGAATACTATATTCTGAGATATGTTAATTTTAGTGAGACTGGTTCTGAATGACTTTGGGGTATTTTGTTCTGTTTTGGAAAAATCATATAAAATTGTACAAAGTTAATTATGGGACATAATTTATATGTATGAATTCCTTACTGAACCTATTTTCGATGGAAACAAGTGGGAGCAGTAGATGAAAAGCGTACAGTAAGATATTTGTGATTAAGGAAAGAGAGGTCAGAATCATTGGATAGTGAAACAAGGAAAAATTTAAGGAATAAACTATACTAAATGGTTAAGCTAAAAATTCAAGAAAAATTTTAGGAGAAAGATATATGTGTCTACTTTCAAGGGAAATTTACAGATTTAGATTTTGAGTTTTCTAACTCGAGTTATAGTCAATTTAGTTAGTATGACACAGATGGATAGTTTCGATTTTATGCTCCAAATTAGTAGTTAAGCCTAGGTTGTGAAATTACCATAATACCCTTAGAGGGTAAATTACCAAAATACCCCTGGGTTGCGAGATTACCGAATTACCCTTGATGAGTAAAATTACAAAAATGCCCTTATGGGCTGAATTACGAAAATGCCCTTATGGGTCAAATTACGGAATTGCCCCTAATGGGCTGAAATACGAAATTGCTTACTAAACTGAATTGACATATTACTTTATAGGCCAATATGATATATTTTGTTATGAGGGCCAAAATATGTTTAATGGGCCAAATTTGCTAGATCGCTAAATAGGCCAAAGTTTGCTAGATCGTTAAATGGGCCAAATTGCTATTTTGACTAATGGGCCAAATTGATAACTTGTAATATGGGATTTTTGTTGAAATTTACCTTATGAACATATTGTTATGCATTAAATATATATATACATGACTGCATGGGTTGGGATAATTGACGAAGAGAAGAAAGGCCTGTTGCCAAAATCTAGTTCGGTGACTCTGTCACAATGGCCTGTTGCCAAAAATCTAGTTCGGTGACTCTGTCACAATGGCCCGTTGCCAAAAATTAGTTCGGTGGCTCTGCCACAAATATTATAATTGGCTTAATGCCTGCTATTGGTGTGTTGGCGGGGTAGGTTGACTTGATCCCCACAGGTGTGTTGGTTGGTACGGGTGGTGTGTAGTGGATGAAAATTTAGGCTTGGTTGGGAATTGCATATCACATGCATTTCATATTTGTTATATTGTTACATTTGTAAATGGGCTTAGGCCCAAATATTTGCTTTATGGATTTTGGCCCAGTGAACAACGGTGAGTGGGTTACACACTGAGTTCTAAGTAACTCACCCCTTCTTTCTTAACCGCTGTAGGTAATGCTCCGTGAGGTGGACTTGGGCCATGGATGACTCGGTGGAGGCCATACTTCAGAAATAGTGTTATTAAATTTTAAATTTCTATTCCCGTTATTTTATTATTTTGGTATAAGTTGTAATAAGGCCTCTAGACTATTTTATTATTTGCTTTATGGTTGGTTTACTTATTATTTTGCTTAAATTGTTTTAAACGAGAATTTTTCTAAAAGCTAAAATAAAGGTTTTCCAAAATCGATTAACAAATGGAATTCATAATAAAATTTTTACAAATATTTTTAATACGAAAATCTTCTTCGAATTTTCAATGTCATTTTCAAAAGTCACGTTTTATAAGATTATTAGTTCAAATCTAACGATTTATCAATCATTCTTCGAGGTTAGTAGTATTTTATCAAATGTCTCAAATCAAACTTGTTTTTCTTGATTTTAACAAAACTTATTTTAGTACGAATTTCAAATCCTTTATACGTTTTCTTCAATATGACACACCAGATTTGGGCCTAACTTCTGGGCCGGTTTGGAGTGTTACATAGAGAGTTACATGGGGTCAGACATGGGCTGGGAGACGGCCATGTGCTTCCATTTTGAATGTCTACACGGCCTGTGATACGGGCGTGTCTTTGGCCGTGTGAGACACACGGGCGTGTGTCCCCTATTTTGGGAAAAATTTTCTATGTGTTCTTAAAGTTTTCAAAGTTATCGATTTAGTCTCGAACCACCCCAAATGTGTGATTTGAGCCTCGTAAGCTCGTTTAAGGGATGATATGAATGTTGTTGATTGATGATTATATTGAATTTGAAAATGTATGTGTAATTTTATGATATGTCCAGTAATGCTCTATAACCCTATTCCGGCGTTGAATACGAGTGAGAGGTGTTACGGTCTCTAAGGAGAGAAATCAAATTGCTGATCATTTAGCTAAAATGTTTTCTATTTGGATTGATGGTATGCAAAGAATAATAAGTGCGCCTAGGGAGTTGATTGATCTCCTTGAGCAAGATAAAGTTGCTAGTGTTTTTTTTCATTTAATTTGATCTTGTTATATCTTTTTATTAAAAAAAAAACTTGGAATTTTTTTTATCTCATGTAGAGATAATTCCTTACCCTCTCATGAAAAGATGTATTTACTATGTTTTCTTTCTTAATGAACCTATCTCAACATCCATTGGTTAACTTAGTTTTTCTCTATCTAAATTCAATTTATTATTTCTCAAAATTTCAATATAAATTTTATAATTTCTCATTTTATATAATCTCTTTCTTTGTCCTTTTCTTCTTCCTACATAAACATTTCATGAGATTTATAAAATTATTTTGACATTTTTAAATTACTTTTTATATTCAATAATTTTGAAAAAAATCTAAAACAAATAACTACAAACATTGACATTTTCAAAATGATGCATTTTGAAAAATCTTTTATCTTTTAAATTTTAAAATTTTCTCATATAAAATAATGTAAGATGCAACATTTTCAATGAAAGTAATTAAAATAAAACATCATTTAATCTTAAATTATTATAAAAATATTTTATTAATATTAAAATGTATTTTAATAAAATTTTAATTTAATGATGAAAAAATTAAAATAAAAATAAATTGGTCTATATTGACTTTATAAATATTGATTCCATTCATTGTTATTCTACATTACTCAACATTGTTAGCTATAATTTTTTAATAATTTTTATTTTAATATTATATACTTTATTTATTAATATAATTTTAGTATGTTTATAAGATATATAAAATAAATATGATATTCATCTGTACATAATTTTGGCATATATATTTAGCATAAAAAAAGATATAATTCCTAATTTTATCCCTTTATTTTGCTAATAGTCTCTTTACTTTAATTTTTCAAAATTTGATCATCATACTTTAAATTTAATAAGTTAGCCCAATTGGTAATGCTATTGAGCCCAATTGATAACGCTATTGAGTTCAACAATTTATATGTAATTAATTAACTAAAAAATATTATTTCAACAATTTATATGCAATAAACTAGCAAAAATAGTAGTTAAAGTTGATGTATTTGCCAACAACTAGAATAACTTCTTAATCATCCTAAAATATGATGATCAAATTCTAATACATTAAAGAAAAAGACGAAGTTTTAAATTTTCATAAAATAAAAGAATATAATTTATAATTAAACCAAAAAATTGAAACTTATGTAACCTAAAAACATTATATCAAATATTTAAGACAATGAATATTCAAATTTTAATTTGATTCACAAATTAATTATCTTACACAACATTAACAAATAAAATAGAAACAACTTATGCAATGAATCAAATAAACCTAATTAAAAAATCATGAAAATCATGAATAAGACCACAGGCACAAATTGTGTTAACTAAGGATTTTGTTTTATGTTTGAAATTTAGTATTAAGAAAGTATGGTTGAGCTGGGACAGATTTATGTAGTGATATTAGCATACTTTATGATTGTCCAAACTTGACCTGGCTCGAAATATTAGCTTCAAGTTTTGTCAAGCTCGTCCATATTTGACCTAAGCCTATTTTAGGTCTATCCATATTGTTTTTTTAATTTTTTTTAAAAATATATTGTTTTAATTCAATATTTTCTTTTATTATTTTTTGGTTAATTTCTTTATTAAATTTTAAACATATCCTTTAATGTTTACATTATAATATTATTATATTTAATTTAATTTCATACAAATTACATACTATACAAATTACTTACTTAATAATTTTTTTTATTTTTATGAATTTGTGATTAATTATTTAATTATTGTTGTTATAATAGTTGCATCGGTCAAACTAATTGAATTGGAAACCAATGGTCTGACTAGTTCAACCATGGTTCGATGATTAGAACATTCTATATGGCACTTTAATATTGTACCACATCATCACCTAAAATATATTTTTTTTAATTATCAAATGAGGATGAGACACAATTTCAAAGTGTCACGTAATCAAACTTTTATATTTTTCAAGTTTAGGAATCAAAATGAATTTAATTATCAAGTTCAGTAGATAAAAAAATACAAGTATCAAAGTGGACTTAATTGCCAAATTCGAGTAAAAATTTATATTATCCCTTTAAGGATATAGAGTAGTTTTAATCTTGAAATTAAAATACTTGATGAGATTATTGTATTTTTATCAAATAATTATCCTAAAATTATAGTGAAAATGTATTATATGTAAATCTTAATAATTTTTCCATTTTAACTGAATTTTTTTAATTTAAATTTTCGTTCAACTTTCATGTTTCCCATAATGTTATGTTCTTCCATAGTAAATATTTTCGTAAAAGCATGATATTCATAACATATACCATTTTGGGTAATTAGTATCATGGCTACTTTAAGGGAATCTCTCATTTCGAAGACAATATAAGTTGTTCTGGTTGTGACTTGTGGAGAAGAAGAGGAAAGCTAAACGCTAACACTATGTTTGGTTGGATGTAATAGGAATAGATTACAGCCCTATTCAATGGGCCCACCACCAAACCAACTTTTGGTTGCCTGTAATGGGTATTACATGCTGAATAGAATCAGCTTCTATTACAGTACGGCCTGTAATAGCAATTCAGTGGCTTAAGTTATGAATAGCTATTCAAAGCAACAGGTAATAACATTTTACCCTATTTTGGACTAAAGTATCCTCATGTCTCTCATCTTTATCTTCTCCATTTCACTTTCACGACAATTTCTTGTCTCTCATCTTCATCTTCTCCATTTCACTTTCACGACAATTTCTTCCTAAAGTTTTTCCCAAAGTAAACCCTATAGAAATTGGATCCTTAATCGACTACAAATCAAGCTTCATTCACCATCTTCATCTTCCTCCCGTTGAACCTCATATATGGTATGTGATGGCCTTTGGTTCCTTTTTTTTTTCTCTGATTTTGTTAGTTAAAGTTCTTTTTCGGTCTCACTCTGATCCTTCTCAGTTTCTTCATCCTCATAATTTTTGTGTTCTTTTTTCTGGGTTTCTAAAGTTTGATTTGTTAGCTGAATTGTTTTGGGTTTTAGAACAAAGTTTTTAAGCACCCCAAATCCCATCAATCTACACCTCAAAGTCGGTCCCCTGTTATTGATTTATTGGTATATAATAATTTTTTGCTATTATTGGTGGTTGATTTGTTGGAAACATAGGTATTAATTTGACATTCCATTCGTGGTTGTACAAGAGATATCCTAAAATCTTAAAAACTGTCAAAGAATTTAAAGCAACGTCTAATACTAACTGCTAGAAGTTGAAGGAAAATAAAAACACAGGATAGATCAAACAAGAAACTAAGTCATCTTCATCAATCAAAACTCAAGTTACAATTGTCGAAAGAAAAAGTGGGTATTTCCTGGTTTTGAAGAGAATAGGGGAAATTTGTGGTTCAAAGGGCTTATCTTTCTTAATTTTTGTTTCATGCTTTAAAGGGTTATGCTATGGTGTTGTCCCTTTGCAGCTGCTATCGTATCTGCTGACTTGAAGCTCGCCGATCACCAAATCGTCTCCAACCGCCATTGTCGATTGTCGAGTTTAGGTGAGGCTATGCTTCCATTTTTTTACCAACTTTTTGTTTGTTTGTTTGCGTAGCTTGTGTTGTAAAATGTTAACAAAATTAAGTTGTTTGTTCTACTATATTTGAGTTGTATATATGTTGTTAATTGGGGTGTTAAAGTGTTGTAAGTTGATGTGTTTAAATGGTGTAAATTGAAGATGTTTTATTGTTGTGATTGAGGTGTACAAATGTTGTTAATTGAGATGTTAAAGTGATGCAAAATGAAGTGTTTAAATGCTGTAAATTGAATTATTTTAGTGCTGCAAATTGAAGTATTTACATACTGTGAATTGAAGTGTAAGACTGCTGCAAATTAAATTGTTTAAGTACTGCAAATTGAACTGTTTAGTTGCTGCAAATTTAGATGTTTTAAGTATTTGAATCATTAATTTTGTCATCTATTCTTAATCACTGAAATGATATCCTTAAAGCTCTTTTGTTTGTCTTGTTAGTGTGCTCAAAATACCTTAGTTTGATTAATGTTGTTTTGTTTAACTATTAGTTATTAATGGTAATCAATTCATGGTAATCAATGGACTGTTAAATATTTGAATTTAATATACTTGTCTTGTTAGAAAATGTTTGTGCTTTCTAAGGGCTTATTAGTATTTATTTATATTGTTATAAAAAGTATTTATTTATATTAGTTTGTGTATAAGATTTTGGATCTTAAACCAGTTCATGAGTTAGCTTTAGTATAAACTTTTTTAATATCATTAAAAATAACAAAAAAAATTTGAGTAGTGAACTCATGCTTGAGAAGCATGGAGAAGTGTGCTTATAAGTATTTATTTATATTAGAAAGAGTGAAGACCTAATTCAAGTGCGAGTTCAAAAATTCGGAAGACTTGATTAGAAGTCCTACTAAAAATGCTATAATAGGCCCGGTGGCAATATATTGTTTCTCAAAGACCTAATTTGATCTGTTCTCTTTGAAGGTGAAGACTTATCTTAGACTTGAATTATGTAGTGTGAGATATATGAATATAAAGGTCTTGAAAATCTGAGTTGAGTTAAAAAATGGTAAGTATGAATCATATAGTATGATGCAGTTTTTAGAAAACTCCTACCAAGTAAAACAGTGCATAAAATTGTTTGAAGATACATCCCTTATGCCATTATCAAAACTTGTATATTCCCTATACTATTGCCGCCCCTATACCTCTTTGAAATTACAACGGAGTTAAAAACGAGAAGAAATGATCATGAAGGAAAAATAGTACAACTTCCTAATGACAGGCATATATGACAGATGCTCTTTTTGCTATATTGTTTACCAACATATAATTCCTTTCATTTATGTTCTTTGCTGTTATGTAACTTTGTGCAGTTGCTCGAATTGCCTTGGTTAAACTTGAGAAGGATAGGGGTGTGGAGGATGTTCTACTAAAAGCTACACAGACAGGCTAGATAGTTGAGAAGGTATGGTGAAAATTTTCTGGTCCAACTACTTTTTCTTGCTTGCATAATGTTAAGGGTGTGCAATTATTTTAACAATTTAGTCCTATACTAAATTTAGTCCTATTGATTCGATTCAATTGTGAATCTTGAATGTGAATCTCATGGCTATACTAATCTCTTTTTTAATTCTTAATTTAGTCCTATCGATTCGATTCAATTGTGAATTCTAAATTTAAATTGAATTAATATATAAAATCATGAATTTGAAATCACGAGATAACGTGTCATAATTTAAAATTTTCTGTTTAAATATCCACAAATTTGAACCCACAATATTCTCTCAAATAAAAGATTGCACCGTATAAAATAGATATCAATTAGTCTACTTAATGATAGTTGGTATTTATTCTGCAAAGTGTATTTCTTTTTTGTGTGAGAGGGTATGGGTCGGTGTTATTTGAATCTGACCGAACCGACCAATTGATCCAAAATTGATAAAAAATTAGAAATGGGGATAAAAAAATTAATCTGAACTCTGGACATAAAGATTGAACTGGCCTCTAAGCAAATCGTTTAGAACTATAAAAAATTGAAAATTGGAACAAAAATTCAATGATTGAATCAAATTTATATATATATATATATATATATTAATTTTATGATATTTTAATTATTATTGAATCAATGATTGCAAGGTGTAGCTAAGGGAGTTGGTAGGGCCTAAAATGAAAAATTTTCATTTAGGCCTTTAAAAATTTTAAAAATTTAAATTAGTAAAGATAAAAATTTCACTTTGGTCTCCTCTAAAAATGATAAAATTTTAATTTAATCCTTTAAAAAATATAAAGATATAGGCTATTAAAATAGTAAAATTACATGAAGGGTATGGTTGAACCCTTGTAAAGGTTTCAGAGGAGAGGCTTATATCGTTGGTGAAAATTCACTAAAACACTGAAACACTATAAGTTATATGGCAATCAAATTCTTTGATTTTTTTTTTACTATTATTGAAATTAGTATTGAAGAAATGTGACCATTTTACTATGATTTGAAGATATGTAACACTTTAATATATTGTAGTTATGGCTCGTCTGCCTTTGATTGGACAAAGTGAGAGGCGTAAAAGAATTGGTCTTGCTATTACAATATGGTTTCAAATGTGTACTATTGCGAGTTGGTTCTTAGTTGTATTGGGTGCCATCCATAGCCTACATACTTATAGACCAAGGATTAGATCCTATATTTTAGATTTTTATGCACAACGAGATTATGTGAAAAGACTTGTATATGCTAGTGACGAGACTTGTATTGAACAAGTTAGGATGAATAGAATTACCTTTTTTAAATTATGCGAGATGTTACAAACTTTAGGGGGATTGAAGTCGTTTAGGAACATGCTTGTTGATGAGCAAGTGGCAATGTTTTTACATATCATTTCTCATCACCTTAAAAATAGAGTTATCAAGCATCACTTTAATAGGTCTGGGGAAACCGTTAGCAGATCATTTCGCAATGTTTTAAATGCTGTCATACGCTTACAAGATGTTTTATTTAAAAAGGCAGAGCCAATTACAGCTAATTCTATAGACCCAAGGTGAAAATGGTTCAAGGTATTGGAGTGAATACTGTATATAGCTTGTACATAATTTAATCCTTTTAGATTTAAATATAGTATCTTAACTCGAGGTTTTATACATGTGATGTAGAATTGCTTAGGTGCTTTAGATGGAACCCACATCAAGATTAGGGTTCCAAAAGTTGATAAATCTAGATATCGAACGCGAAAAGGTGACATAGCAACAAATATGTTAGGTGTTTGTACACCTGATATGCATTTTGTTTATGTTCTTCCGGTTGGGAAGGTTACATTCTTTGATGGACGAGTTCTTGAGATTCTATTAGTAGGAGACATGGGCTAAAAGTTTCGCATGGTAAAGTGCAAAATTATAGGAATTTGAATTAATTTTTAAGATCATACTTTTGTGAGAAATTAACCATGACAAATAGTTTCTTTTTTATAGGTTGTTATTATCTAGTTGATGCTGGATACACAAATTGTGAGGGATTTCTTGCACCATTTAGAGGACAAAGATATCATTTGAATGAGTGGCGTCAAGGTCATTAGCCAAGTACTCCAGAAGAATTTTTCAATATGAAACATGCTTCAGCGCGTAATGTTATTGAAAGATGTTTTGGGTTATTAAAACTTAGATGGGGAATACTTAGGAGTCCATCATTCTATCCTGTGAGGGTGCACAATAGAATCATTATTGCATGTTGTTTGCTCCATAATTTTATTAGAACCTATATGAGTATTGATCCTATTGAAGCGGAGTTGGAAGAAAGATTACCTAGTAATGTGATAGATGATGATGAAGCGAATATCGTAAATATTCATCCATTGGATGCATGGGCTACTTGGAGAATGGAACTAGCCAACCAAATGTTCAATGAATGGCAAGCATCTAGAAATTAGTTAGGTTTAGGGTAAAAATAGTAAATGTTACGTTGTTTATGTTATTTCATGTATCTAGTTTATGAAACTTTGGTGGTATTTGAATTATTTTTTTGTATCGTACTAGACTTGTTGAATGATAATTTATTTTCCTTTGATTCATCGTGTGTTATAATTCTAATGACCCGAATTTTACGGTCATTGAAAAAGTGTATTTTCGGGTCTCCGTTGCTAAAAATAGATATGTAAATATCTATTAAAAATATTTAAGAAGTGACTGGTTAATTAAAGTTTAATAAAGTGAATTAGCTTAAATTAAGGATAATTAGGAGAAAAGGATTAAATTGAATAAAGTGCATTTTAGTTGTAGATTAAAAGAAAATAAAAGGACCAAAATGACAATTAAGCCAATTTCTATAGATGTGGCAGCAAACTTAGATAAAATCTTAATTATTGGATTTTTTTATGTTTAAGGTTTTAAATTAATTATATTAATTATTATTAAATAAATAAAAGAAAGAAAAGTGTATGGTAAAAATAAAATATATGTGTAATAAATATTGTACATACATTTGTAATACATGTATGCATTTACTTATTGTTTAAGTAAATATTTAATGTATTTATTATTATTAAATTGATATTATGTGATGAATAAATTAAATTGATACAAATGTATGGTACATATGGTGACATGTGTGATACTAATATACATACATTTGTAAAATACATGTATATTTACTTATTATATAAGTATATTATTAAATTATATATTATTATTAAGTAAAAGATATTAAGTAAAAGTATATATTATATTTTGGTATCTTTTGTGTTTGTAATATTTGGATTGTATAATGATATGATAGAATGTCATTATAATGTTGTAACTTTTTATGTTGTAAAATTTTAAAACATATGGATTATGACATATAAACTAATGAAATCATGTAACTTTTTGTTAATATATGAATATTATGCTTGGATGTGAAATATAATTATCAAGTTAATTAATTACTTCTAATATTTTTTTTTGTAGAGTAATAAATTATTTATTTCAGTTATGATATTTTAACACATATATGTATTGCAGTTTAAAAATAATAAAATAGATTATATATATTTTATAGTATTATATATTTTGATTTTTAATTCATATAATAATAATTATATTAAGCATGTTATTAAATTATATTTTTATTAAATTATATTTAATAATAATTATGTTAAAATATGATTAAATTATTTATTATTTTATTAAATTATTTTCAATAATAACTTTATTAAAATTTAATAACAATGACAATAATTATCTACCTAAAAAAATTCGCTAAGGGTATTCGGTCATTTTAGTTCTTTTCTTATACTATTACAACATCATTCCATTCAACCAAACACAAGAATTACTATTACAATTCTATTTCATTCCATTTAATTAAACAGTTAAATTACTTATTACAATTTATTCTATTTTACTATTACATTACACTATTCAATTACAGCTTTATTCCATTACAGCGAACCATGGTGTAAATCTATATATAGTGTCCCGACTGGTGACTAAACGCTAAATCTATATAGTGTCCCCACTGGTGACTAAACGCTAAATTTATATACAGTGTCCTGACTGGTGACTAAACACTAAATCTATATACAGTGTCCCGACTCGTGACTATGTGTCCTAAGCAACTTAAACTCTTTCTAAGAACATGATGGCATTAACTGTTCTGATTGTGACTTGTGGAGAAGAAGAGTAAGGTTAAACGCTATATCTATATATATTGCCCTGACTGGTGACTGAGTGTATGTCCTAAGCAACTTAAACTCTTTCTAAGAACATGATGCAGTACTGTTTGTATATCTTGGATTTATGGTTTTTGGAATAATTTCTCTTTGTTTTCTCTATCGTTTCATAGACAACAATCGCCTCCCTCGAAACTGGCCATTTGTTGGGATGATTCCCACGTTACTTCTCAACATCCATCGCCCTCATGACAAACTTGCCCAAGTCCTCAGACGAAGCAATGGTACCTTCTTCTATAGAGGACTTTGGTTTACTAACACCAGCTTCTTAGGCACCTCCGATCCTGAGAATGTGCGTTATATATTGAGTTCCACCAGTTCTGTTTATTTGAAAGGTCCTGAATGGCTGAAACAGTTTGATATTTTCGGCGAAGCAATTTTCAATTCCGACGGTGAGGCATGGAAATGTCAACGCAGAGTTTTCCATGCTTTCTTGAATCACCCTCAGTTCCGGCAATCACTTTCAAAGGTTCTCCATCAACGTATAGAGGAAGCGCTTGTTAAAGTTCTTGAATATGTTTCTGGACGAGAGATGGTGGTGAACTTGCAAGATTTGTTGGTAAGGCATGCGTTTGACATTGGTTGCATGACGGGCGTGGGCTTCAACCCTGGCCTACTCTCCATTGAATTCCCTGAGAATCGATTCCACAAAGCCATGACTGATACTTTGGAGGCAGCTTTTTACAGATATGTAATGCCTGACAGTCTCTGGAAGTTGCAGAGTTGGCTTCAGGTTGGGAAAGAGAAGAAACGGAGTGATGCTTGGAAGGCTTTTGATGATCTTTTAACACAATTTATATCGACTCAACGCCACAAATGCAACAAATCAGTGGCATCCTCAGGCTCAAATGAAGAGAATGATTTCAATTTCTTGAACTGTTACCTTACAGGACATGAGATAACAGGCCCAACACCAAAAAAGGGTCTTATAAGAGACAACCTTATATTTTTTTTGTTTGCCAGTGGTGATACTTACAGTTTGACTCTCACTTGGTTCTTCTATCTCATCTCCAAGGCACCCATGGTTGAAAACAAGATCAGAGAAGAAATAAAGAGACATTTATCAATGAAACAAGTGGAGGGAAGCTTGCAAATACCATCCAACTACGACAATTTGAGTAAGCTAACATATCTTCATGCAGCTTTGTGCGAAACCCTAAGGCTATATCCACCGATTCCGTTCGAATTCAGAACATGTACAAAGCAGGACTTTCTTCCGAGCGGTCATCGGGTGGATCAAAACACCCGAATCATAATAGGAATACATGCAATGGGAAGGATGGAAAGCTTATGGGGAGAAGATTGCTATGAATTCAAGCCAGAAAGATGGATTAGTGAAGATGGGAAGATTAAACGAGAGTCGCCAACTAAATTTAGCGCATTCCTTGCGGGGCCAATGATTTGTCCAGGGAAAGTGTTGTCGTTTCTCTTGATGAAGGCAACCGCAACAGCCATCATTCATAACTACAACGTTCATGTGGTGGAAGGGCAGACAATTGGTCCCAAAAACAGTGCAGGGTTAAGAAGAGGTGGAGTTAAGGAATTTGCAGGGTTAAAGTGGTAATTAAGAAGTGTTACCATATCTTTACTTATATAATCCTAAGTGTTATATTGTATTTAATAATCTAATTAGTTGAATCCAATATATAGTTTTTACAGTGTTCTGTAAGTTGTTCTATTTTTTGTCAAATAAACCTGGTTTGAATGAAAAATCCAATGTCACCATTAGGTAGTTTGATACCACCGTGGCTCGGGCACCCCCTAAAGCTATCCCTCAGAGCTGCCAAAGGGGCTATCACTCGTGCTCGTACTAAAAGGTTTAAGAAAGAAGTGACGGTTCTTATAAGCAAAATTTGGAGTAATGCCATGGCTGAACATTTTAGGAACGATGAATCGAGCAAGTCATGCAATATCCTTCACGTTCAGCTAGCTCAAATTTAGATGAATGAACTACATTGCTTTTTAATTTAATGTTTTAAATAAATTGCATTGTTTTTAATTTTCTACAGCTCATTAATATGTTTTAATTTAAGACAATTTAGTTTGGGCCTAAAATAAGAATTAGTGAGCATTTTTTTTTTAGTCATTGCTGCTGAATTTAAAATGTCCAAGGGGAAGAACTTAATTCTTTTAATTATTTGGTGCAGGTTGCATACACGCAAGGATCAATACACTTGGGAGAGAGAGAGAGAAATCATTAGGAGACATATTGGGGCATCCACTAAAGAAGACAAATTAAAAAAAAAAAAAACGTCTTGCCAAAATTAATTGATGCATGGTGGGACGGCAATGCCATTAGAAGGCCATGATGAAATTAAAAAAATGAGGGATAATGAAGCCATGCTTGGAAGTAAGTCAATGGGAGTTTGATTTTTAAAAGTCAATCAATAGAGCATGGAAACATAAAAAAACAAATGAGCATTGGCTGAAGATTAAAGAAGTGCATAGGACAAGATTAAGGCACATGTTGAAAAATTAAATCTTTAAAATTGGATGCATGATGACAAGGAACATGGGACGGCAAGAATTGAGTTTTAAAGTTAAAAATAGGTGCACATGTGGACGGCAAATAAAGAGTATTGGGGGATTAAATTTTACAATTTTAAAATTAGAAGCATACACCTTTGCATTTCTTTGAAGAAGTTGGGCAGGCATTTTGGCCTATAGATAGTTTGTTATTTTCATTTGTAAGGATCCAGACTTGAAAAATTTGAATGAATTACCCTTAAATTTGTTGAGAAATTTTTCTCTCAAATTTCGTCCAAAGATTCGTTAACTTATCTATCTAAGTAGTGGGGTCAATAGTTTCTTTGTTTAACCGAACTTATCTCGTTATCGTGTGGCGTTCGAAACTTTATACCGAGGTTCCTATCTCTCTAGATAGTGGGTCGAGGTCTCATAATTTCTTTTTGAATTAACTTAAAGTCTTATAAGTCTCGGGTCAACCTTCATCTGAAGTTTGGTTCATTTTTGACCTTAAATTTCCGATTATCCTTAATCCGACTTGTCCATTTCTTTCATAATCGAGCATCTTAAACCAAAAGCCATCCTTCTATCGAGCCTTCCTTGTCTACCGCCCTTTTAAAACCGAATTTTCTAACACTTTCCGAATCCGAACGGAACCTTCTTGTTTAACGTTCGGGCAATCTTACGACTCGAATCAATTTAAGGAACCGGGTTCGTATCATAGTTAGTGACACATGATAAAGTCATAAAAAAGGTGATATATTTTATGTTTTTATCAATTAAAGATTATACTGGATTGAGCTAAAGTTAATTTAAATATTTAATTATGTTTTTATATTTTATATTATTTATTTGTGTTTGTTATTTTGTCTTATTTTCTAGATATTTTCCTGTATTTTAATTTTTATGATTTTTTTATATTTTTCATGATAAGTACAAGGTTTTGATATATTAAAATAAGGGTAAACTATTAAAATAGTCATTTTTGTTTATCTTAAGTTATATTTTAGTCACTTATGTTTGAAATGTTATGTTTTAGTAACTTACGTTGATGTGTTGTAACATTTTAGTCACTAAGCCGTTAATTTCCGTTAACGGAGTAATGATAAGCTGACGTAGCACATTAAATCATCATTTCAAACAAAAAAATTAGGTTAAATTATACAATTAGACCCCATATTTTTTCATTTTGAGCAATTTAATTATTTTCTTTTATGTTATAATTTAAACTTTCCTTCTTCTTCTTTTTTTTTTTTCCGTTCTCTTCTCCTTCTCCCTCTGTTTTCATCCATTCTTAATCTCTTTCAATCTAGTTTTTCTATATTTTTTGTTTATTAAAACATTTTTACGTTTATGAAAAAAGAAAAGGTGAAAGTTGAAGCCAAAGTAAAACTTGCTTCATATTTTCTCATCCCATGATTACAAACCCTCCACGACCATCATCACTTTAACAAACCAAGTTGGATCTCTCAATGACCTAATCCACAAACTCATCTCACTCGAAGATCTCGCCAGTACAAACATTATTGGATAGTTAGGTATGTCCCTATAACAACCCGTTTTTAGTCAAATCAAAACAGTAGTTTTCGAACCACAAATCTGAAGTAAAAATAATTATTTTACTATTATTTTAATATTTAAAGCATGATAATATGTTTGTGTGAAATTTT
Organism: Gossypium rotundifolium; assembly: GCA_025506655.1. Taxonomy (NCBI): domain Eukaryota; kingdom Viridiplantae; phylum Streptophyta; class Magnoliopsida; order Malvales; family Malvaceae; genus Gossypium; species Gossypium rotundifolium. Next base: position 3,114,691 of record CP106725.1, on the reverse strand, counting down.
CGTTAAGAAATTTTATTGTTTGAATGCTTAATTTGATAAAAGGACTAAATCGCATAAAGTGCAAAAGTTTTATTCTATTAGTTAAAGTTATCTAATAGCTATGGAAACTTAAAGAAAAGGTCCTTATGTAGTAAATATACCATTGTTAATGTTAGTCGACTTTTATGGACATGTATTAAGTGTTTTTAAATGGTTTATAATAAATAGTTTATAATAAAGGTTAATTAAGTAATTTAGAATTTAATGTTAAAATAAGGGATCATCTTTTCTTCTTCATGTTTTCAACCAAAACTATGGAAAAGAAACACCATTTTTATCTTCTTCATTCGGTCAAGCTTTAACAGCTCATTAAGGTACGATTTTTGTCCCGTTTTTAATGATTTTTATATTTTTGAGATCGTTGCAACTAGGATGTTACCATTGATTAATAGGAATTTTTTTAATGATCGATGATAGATTATGAATGTTTGTAGATAGATATACAAGTTTTGTTAAGTGATTTTTAGTAAAATGCTCAATTAGGGATTAAATTGTGAAATGTGAAAAAATTTATGGCCAAAATGTGAAATATATGAAAAATATGGGCTGCTAGGACCTAATTGAAATTCAAATAGCATGGGTTTGGATGGAATTGCATGAATTTGTGATTTTATGAAATAAGAACTAAATTGTAAAAATGTGAAATATTAGGGGCAAATGTGTAAAAGTACCTTAATGTGAGTTTTGGACTAAATTGAATACAGAAATTATTAAATAAATTAATTTTTATTACAATAGATTAAGAAAAGTAAAATTTGGATCTAGATCGGGGGAAAAATAAAGTACTCGACTAATCGACCTATTTCGCCTTTTTTCTGTTTGAGGTAAGTTCGTATGTAATAAGTTTTATTATAAATGTATTTTAAATGCTTTGATATTGCATAAACTATGACTACGATTCTACGGACATGTTCGACAATGATTCGACGATAATTCGGCATTGAAAATCCCAGTTGAACCTTAGGAATAGATTAGGATACGAATGACATGTCATTAGGGGTTGTTGTGATTACGTGATCTGGGTGCTGGTCCTGTACGCCCTATCGATGGCTTAGTATACCAGCATGTGTTGTGGTTACTTGATAGCTTGTGTGAGCAGCACCGTGTCGCTACGCCTTGACTGATAGCTTGTGTGAGCAGCACCATGTCACTACGCCTTGACTGATAGCTTGTGTGAGCAGGCCCGTCAATAGCTCGAGAGTGAGCATATATGTGATATGAGATTGAGATGGCATTGGCTATGTATGTGGCACTTCAGTGCAAGTTTCCCGAGTATCCGATAGTATTTCGAATGGTTCAATGGGTACATGAAAGATGTGGTTGAATATGAGATTGATACAAGATGGTACAGGTATGTAGATGAACCATATAAGCTTTAAATCGAAGAAACTTGTGAAAGACACATTAAATCTTATGATTAAAGATGTGAAAGGTTTGTTAGATAATATGAGTTACATATTGATAAATTCGATTTGTTGAATTGTGTATTTTTGATTACATTTAGTTTATTTCATATGAGCTTACTAAGCTATAAAGCTTTTGTTTATTTTATCGTGTTTTATAAAGCTATAAAGCCATGTGTCCCCTGGTGCTGAATTAGAAACCAAGTTAGTATGCTCCACACGGTCTCACACACGGGCGTGTGACTTGGCCGTGTGGCATAAGTCAGTATACCCTATAGGTTTGGCACGACCTAGCATACGGCCTGGTACACGGGCATGCATGGCCATTTTTAGGGCACACAGGCTAGTCACACGGACGTGTGTGTTGGCCGTGTGACCCAAGTTAGAGAGTTACACGGCGTCGGACACGGGTTGAGACACGACTATTTGCTTCCATTTTGAATGTCCACATGGCCTATGACATAGGTGTGTCTTTGGCTGTGTGAGACACACGAGCGTGTGTCCTCTGTTTGGGGAAAAATTTTCTAAGTGTTCTTAAAGTTTTCAAAGTTATCGATTTAGTCCCGAATCACCCCGAATGTATGTTTTGGGCCTCGTAGGCTAGTTTAAGGGGCGATATGAATGTTGTTGATTGATGATTATATTGAATTTGAAAATGTATGTGAAATGTATGTGTAATTTTATGATATGTCCGGTAATGCTCTATAACCCTATTCTGACATTGAATACGGGTGAGGGTGTTACAGTCCCTAAGGGGAGAAATTAAATTGCTAATCATTTAGCTAAAATGTTTTCTATTTGGATTGATGGTATGCAAAGAATAATAAGTGCTCCTAGGGAGTTGATTGATCTCATTGAGCAAGATAAAATTGCTAGTGTTTTTTTCTTTTTGGTGGAAAACAAAATTACAACTTAGAAACATCTAAGAAACATTAAAACTTTTATCCTGTAGAAAAACCTTAACCACCGAGCCCGGTGGCACTTTAAAAATTCGGAGAGAAGACTGCCAAGAGAGTCCGATCTTCGCCAGTTGATCTGCGGTTAAATTACACTCTCTGGGAACATGCTTAATTTCCTATTGACCTTCAGAATGCAAAAGTCTTTTAACTCTTCTGAGTATTGTATTTCCCGAGTCTACCATATTATTTGTTGACAAAAGCCTAACCACTTCAAGATTATCAGTCTGAATCTTGACCCTCTTGTAGCCTTTATTCATAAGAATAAATACTCCATCAAGAATACCCTAGAGTTTTGCTTCCAATGGTGAACAGCTGCCAAGATAGTGTGTGTATCCTAAAATTCAGTTACCATCCCGATCACGTACCACTCCACCCGCTGTGGCATTTTCGGATATTCTAGCCATTGCTCCGTCAGAGGAAAGATAAACCCAATTTTCAGAGCAATGTTGTTGATTCCCCAAAGAAATAACGTCCACTGTAGGTTTAACGATAATGACCTCAAAGCTTTATGCCCAACTAAGTGATGTTTTAACGAGCTCGAGGGACGTCCCAACAATGTTTTGGAAGATGAAGAGATTCCTATTCTTCCAAATTCTCCAAGCCATAATCCCAAAAAGACACGACCAAGTAATACCTTTATCTTGCAATTTAAGATGACAGCTAAGGTTAGTTGTTAGCCAAATTTGTAAAGGATCAGAAAAGAACCTGGATTACTTCTCCGTAGGGACAACAAGTATCCAAGCTTCCTTGGCCATCGAACAATCGCGAAGTACATGCATGATGTCTTCAAGATTATGTCTGCATCTTGGACACGCACTATTCTGTGCAATTCCTCTTCTACTCCTCTCTAAGTTAGTTAAAAGTCTCTGATTGGTCACAAGCTATAAAAAAATTCAGACTCTCTGAGGTCCTTGATATTTCCAAATGATTTTCCAATTATCATCTTTGGGTTTCCAAGAATTCTCCTTTAACGTCCAGTAGGTGCTTCGAATAGAGAACGAACCAGATTCAGAACGAGCCCAAATGATTCTATCTTTTCCACCATCTGGATATGGTGGAGGAATACTTACAACTCGCTTCAATATTTCATCGGGTAGCCAAATGCGAAGCATATCAACATTCCAAGAACCATCAGGAAGAACCCAATCCTTCAAAGTGCTATCCAAGTTGAGCCTATTATGACTGAAAATATAAGGTAACAGAGGCCCAACATCATGTACCCAATAGTCTTTCCATCGACAAATTGTAGCACCATCCCTAAAGGACCACATACGATTTCCACGGAGGAGAGGCCACGCCTTAGATAAAGAATTCCAAAGATGCGAGCATTGTCTCTTGTGAATAGACTCAGGAAGCTGATTCTTCCATCCATATTTCGATCGAAGAACTTGAACCCATAAAACGTCCTTCCGAGAGACAAGATTAAATCTAATTTTCATAAGGAAAGAGTTATTATGGTCTTGAAGATGTCTAAAACCAAGCCCTCCACGAGTCTTGGGCTGACAAATGGACTCCCATCCTACCAAAGCTATTTTTGGGTTACCTACTGAACCACCCCAAATAAACTGTCTAGCTATCTTCTTTACCTCATCACTCACCCCTTTCGGGATAGCTAAGGATTGCATGAAATAACTAGGAATAGCTAGGAGGATCGATTGAGCGAAAGTAATACGCCCTGCAAGAGAGAGTTTTCGAGCATCTCAATTCTGAAGTTTGCTTCTCACTTTTTTGACCACAAAGTTCAAAGTACTCTTAGTGACACGATCATGGAAAATAGGTACCCCCAAGTATCTTCCTAGATTAGTCACCTTCTGAAAGCCAAAAAGTTGACTAATCTGATCACTTAAGTTAATATCCACACTCTTGGAAAAGAACATGTTACTCTTCCTAGCACTTATTTTGTGACCAGAAAGATCACAAAATTGGCTAAGAATCTCCTTTAGCAAAAGAGCTTGATCCATTTCCGCCTTGCAAAAAATAACCAGGTCATATGCAAAAAAAAAATGGGATAAAGTCGGTCCCGATCTAGAAAGCCTAATAGGCTGCCACTTGCCAGTTTCCACCGTTGATTTGATAAGATAGCCTAACCATTCCATGCAAAGAACGAAAAGGTAGGGCGATAATGGACAACCTTGTCTAATCCTTCTTACAGGCTTAAAGGACCTAGATGGGACTCTATTCCAAAGAATCTGCATAGTGGGAGAGGAGATAGCATTCATGATCACCCTTCTGAGTCTCTCTGGAACCCCAGCAGCAACCAGTGACACCTCTATAAATTTCCAACTGACCCTATCATATGCTTTCTCCAAGTCTAACTTAATGGCCATCCATTTCTTGTCACCTTTCTTGCTGCGCATAGAGTGTATAACTTCTTGCGCAATAATAACATTATCCGAAATGTTCCTCCCCGCAATAAACCCTGCTTGCTCTTGGGAAATGTAATTTGGAAACACCACTTTAAATCTATTAGCGATCACCTTCATCACCAACTTATATAAAACTGAGCAAAGACTGATTGGCCAAAATTGACTAAAATCCTCCGGGCAATCTTTCTTCGGGATAAGCATAATAAGAGTGTTGTTAAGTTCTTCCTCAAAATTGTTACCATCAAAAATTCCCTGAACCCACTCACAAACCGCCCCTCCAACAAGATCCCACTGACTTTGGAAAAAATGTGCATGATAACCATCGCTTCCTGGAGCTTTTAGAGGCACCATATCGAACAAGGCCTTCTTGATCTCTTCATCCGTCACCTCATTTTTTAGAAAATCAATATCTTTCTCCTCAAGACAGGGAAAATATCAAAAGGGATATTAGACATGGGACTTGGATTTTCACCATATAAATTCTCGAAAAACTTGACAGCTTCATCACTGAGAATATCTTGCTCTGAACACCACTCCCCATTGCTAAGACGTAAGGCCAAAATACGGTTAAATTTTCTCTTTTGCATCACTCGACTATGAAAAAATTTGGTATTCCTATCACCAAACTGAAGCCAGTCACATCTAGCCTTTTGCCTCCACAAAAGCTCCTCATGATTAAGCACATTTTCTAACTCATCTCGAACTTCCATCTCCAAATTAGCTAATCTTATAGAGGTCGACTGATCCATGGCCTTTTGAATATTCCCAAGAGTTCTCAAAAGTTGTTTTTTACGAGTGCCTATGTAACCATAAGTGTACCTGTTCCAATCCTTTACATGAGAGGTAAATTCGGATAAAGAGACAGCCATGTTACCTGAGTATCTCCATTTGCTAGAAACCAAATCCTTAAAATTTGCATGCTCCGTCCAACCTGCAAGAAAATGAAATGGTTTCCCTCTTGGGACATTAAACATAGGCCTAGTTTTAAGTAAAATAGGCCTATGATCTGACTTGATACGAGGGAGATGATAGACCAGAGAATGTGGAAAAGCAGAAATCCAAGCATCATTTGCCAGAGCTCTATCCAATCTTTCGAAGTATTTCCTCTTTGCCAGGTATAGGAAGGTCCTATGTAACCAAGATCCTGCAAATTACAAGTGTCAACAAAATTACCAAACAATTTACATCTCTTACCTGTCGATCGATCACTTTTTTTGTCCTTAGGAGATAGAATGGCATTAAAATCGCCCAAAATCATCCATGGCAGGGGATCCCGAGGTAAGACATCCAAAATATCATCCCAGAGAGATTTCCTTTTAGTTCTATCAGAGCTACCATAAACAACAAATATCAAAAAACCATTATTAAAATAAGTATCTTTAATACTAAGAAGCATGAACTGAGGATGGTTATGGATAATGTTGATGGGGATATAATCCTTCCAACCAACCCGAATACCTCTTGAAAAACCAACAGACTCAATGCGGTGAGAACGATCAAAATTCAGCTTATCAATAATAGAATAAGCTTTATGACCACTAACTCTCGACTCCAGAAGGCACACAATGTCCGGTTTATACTCGAGGTTATACTCACGAAAAGCACGGAGAAAATTATTACTAATTGCTAATGTTTTTGTTCATTTAATTTGATCTTGTTATATCTTTTTATTAAAAAAAAAAAACTTGAAATTTTTTTATCTCATGTAGAGATAATTCCTTACTCTCTCATGAAAAGATGTATATTTATTATGTTTTCTTTCTTAAGATTTATTTATTATGTTTTCTTTCTTAATGAACCTATCTCAACATCCATTAGTTAACTTAGTTTTGCTCTATCTAAATTCAATTTATTATTTCTCACAATTTCAATATAAATTTTATAATTTCTCATTTTATATAATCTCTTTCTTTGTCCTTTTCTTCTTACTACATAAACATTATATTCATGAGATTTATAAAATTATTTTTGACATTTTGAAAATACTTTTTATATTCAATAATTTTGAAAAAAATTCTAAAACAAATTACTACAAACATTGACATTTTCAAAATGATGCATTTTGAAAAATCTTTTATCTTTTTAATTTTAAAATTTTCTCGTATAAAATAATGTAAGATGCAACATTTTCAATGAAAGTAATTAAAATAAAACATCATTTAATCTTAAATTATTATAAAATATTTTATTTATATTAAAATATATTCTAATAAAATTTTAATTTAATGATGAAAAATTTAAAATAAAAATAAATTGGTCTATATTGACTCTATAAATATTGATTCCATTCATTGTTATTCTACATTACTCAACATTGTTACACTATAATTTTTTAATAATTTTTATTTTAATATTATATACTTTATTTATTAATATAATTTTAGTATGTTTATAAGATATATAAAATAAATACGATATTCATCTGTAGATGATTTTGGTATATATATTTAGTATAAAAATAGATATAATTCCTAATTTTATCCTCTATTTTGCTAAGTTAATCTCTTTACTTTAATTTTTTAAAATTTGATCATCATACTTTAAATCTGGTAAATTAGCTCAATATTGATAACGCTATCGAGCCTTCTTGTTAAATTGCTGATCTAGGAATTAACAATTCAACAATTTATATGTAATTAATTAACTAAAAAATAATATTTCAACAATTTATATGCAATAAACTAGCAAAATCAGTAGTTAAAGTTGATGTATTTGCCAACAACTAGAATAATTTCTTAATTATCCTAAAATATGATGATCAAATTCTAATACATTAAAGAAAAAGATGAAGCTTTTATATTTTCGTAAAATAAAAGAATATAATTTATATTTAAACAAAAAAAATTGAAACTTATGTAACCTAAAAACATTATATCAAATATTTAAGACAATGAATATTCAAATTTTAATTTGATTCACAAATTAATTATCTTACACAACATTAACAAATAAAATAGAAACAACTTATGCAATGAATCAAATAAACCTAATTAACAAATCATGAATAAGACCATATGCACAAATTGTGTTAACTAAGGATTTTGTTTTATGTTTGAAATTCAGTATTAAGAAAGTATGGGCCGAGCTGGGACAGACTTATGTAGTGATATTAGCATATTTTATGATTGTCTAAGCCTGACCTGGCTCGAAATATTAGCTTCAAGTTTTGTCAAGCTCGTCCATATTTGACCCAAGCCTATTTTAGGCCTATCCATATTGTTTTTTTTTTAATTCTTTTTAAAAATATATATTGTTTTTAATTTAATATTTCTTTTATTATTTTTTGATTAATTTCTTTATTAAATTTTAAACATATCCTTTAATGTTTACATTATAATATTATATATTTAATTTAATTTCATACAAATTACATACTATATAAATAAATATGATAAAGTAGGACGAATTAGGCTCGGACCTTTTAATATTGAAGCCCAAATCCAACTCATCTTGGTTAAGCCTAATATTTTTTTTCAAATTCATTATTCTAGCCTCATTTTTCTGATTGAATAGCCTGATCTTGAACAGGTTTATATCCAAAAAGGTTCATGAAAAGCACATAATTATCAACTAGAATTTATCACACATGTTAAAGTATAATATTATATATATTTAAATTTTTTTAAAAAATATTTTATATATAAACTTTACATTTTAAGAAATAATTAATTTTGTTTGAACTGAATTGGAAATCGACTGGGATACCATTCCGGATAGTGGCTTTGAACAGTTAGATAGAGAATCGATACGGACCAATTGAACCGACTAAAAATTGATTGAGCTAAGTTTTTTTATTTTTATTTTTTAAATTTTTAATAATTTTATAATCATATCGATTGGACCGATCAAATTGGCGAACTGGTGGACTAACTGATTCGATCACCAATCTGGTTTAAAAAATATTGAAAATAATAATATTTTAAAAAAATATTGTGATTAAGGTTGAATTTTTGCCACTAAAATCTATAAAAATAAGTTTAAAAATACATTTTTATAATAATTATGTTACAGGAAAACATTTTTAATGGGAAGTGTGCTTATATTAATTATAAAATGGAAAATCGGTTTAATCCGTACTTTTCATGAAGGAAACTATCGTGCTGATGCTCTTGCTTGAATGGGAAGTAATCCTAGATTGCTTTCAAATTTCAAGTCTAGGGACTCTACTAATGAGTATGTTTGAGGTTTTGATATGCCAAACTTTATGGCTAACCATGTAAAAGCTGATAAGGCTAGACCTCCTATGTATTCTACTGTTTTTTAACTTATGAATGCATGTTCCTTTTTAGAAAAAAGAAACGTGTGTTTATATTAATTACATAATGATAGAGAAAATTACAAATTCTATCATTAAGGGTATCCATGTAATTTTATTGGTTCCGGACAAATTTTGGACATATAACAGCTCCTTTTTATAAAATGAATATTTATATTATTAATTAGTTGCGTTTCTTGTCTCGTCATATTTTTTAGATTTTTTTTTGAATTTTGTAATTTTTTTTAAAAAAATTATTGAACCGAAATGGGTCGCGGGTAAATCAACTATTTTTGCACTGATGCTATTGCTTGAATGGGAAGTAATCCTAGTTTGCTTTCAAATTTCAGTTCTAGGAACTCTACTATGTTTGTCACTTTGATATGCCAAACTTTATGGCTAGTTATGTAAAAGCCGATAAAGCTAGAGCTCCTATGTATTGTACTTTTTCTTTTTTCTTTTTTTACTTATGAATGCATTTTCCTTTTTAGAAAAAAAAATGTTTGTTTACATTAATTACATAATGATAGAGAAAAAAATGGAGAGAAAATTACAAATTTTATCATTAAGGGTAGAGGTGTACATGGGCCGGGTTACCCGGCCCGGCCCGAAGTCTCGCTCGAAAAATAGGAGGGTTTAGGTAAAAATATAGGCCTGCAAAATGAGCTTGGACAAAAAATGAGGCCCGTTTAAAAAATGAGTCGAGCCTTGGGCATGATTTTTTTGGCCCGGGCCCAGCCTAAAATATTTTAGTATTATTTTATATTTTTTATTAATAAAATTTTAACTTTAGTATTATTTTTATTTTTTGGGGGATTGTTGGTGATGTTGTTTTTCTACTGTTTAGTGCTATTTTATTAAAGAATGTGAAGGAAAACACCAATAAAAATGAAAAGAATAGAAAGAAGACAAAACTTCTTAGAAATTTATTTTGGGTGTAGAAATTTTTAGCTGAGACAAAGAGCTCCAGTAGGAAAAAAAAAGGCTTCTAGTGTTATGTTTGCTGAGCTCTGCAGTGATGTTATGTTTAAAAAAAAGCTTCTTAGAAATTTATTTTGGATGTTATGTTTCTTGAGCTCTGCTTTTCTTTCAAATTGCGATGAAGTTGGTATTTCTTTGATTTTATTGTACCTTTAAAACAAATTTCAACAAACAACATAGAAGGCTCAAACAGATTATTATTTGTGGCTATTTAAATTTTTATTTTTTATTTAATAAAATAAAAAATGATACGAGCCGGGCCGGGTCGGGCTCGGGTTTACCAATTCTATGCCGGGCCGTGCTTGGACAATTTTTTAGACCCATATTTTGGGTCGGGCCAGGCTTGGGCTTACAAAACGGGCCTAGATTTTTAGTTGACCCCGGCTCGAGCTTGCCCATGTACACCTCTAATTAAGGGTATGCATATAATTTTATAGGCTCTGGACAAATTTTGGACATATAACTTTATATTATTATTTATTTGTGTTCGTTGTTTTGTCATAATTTTTAGATTATATTTTTTTATGAAATTTGAAGTTTTTTGTAATTTTTATTGAATAAAAATGGGTCACGAGTAAATCACTTATTGTTGCGTTGATGCTCTTGCTTGAATGGGAAGTAATCCTAGTTTGCTTTCAAACTTCAATTCTAGGGGCTTTGCTAATGACTATGTTTGTCATTTTGATATGCCAAACTTTATGGCTAGCTATGTAAAAGCTGATAAGGCTAGACCTCCTATGTATTGTATTGTGTTTTTAACTTATGAATACATGTTCCTTTTTAGAAAAAGAAATGTATGTTTATATTAATTGCATAATGATAGAGAAAAATTACAAATTCTATCAATAAGGGTATCCATGTAATTTTATAGGTTATGGACAAATTTTGGACATATAATAACTCCTTTTATAAAATGAATGTTTATATTATTATTCATTTGAGTTCGTTGTTTGGTCATATTTTTTAAATTTTATTTTTTTATAAATTTTGAAGTTTTTTTTTTAATTTTTTATTGAACCGAAATGGGTCACGAGTAAATCACTTATCTTTTTGCTGATGATAACCTTTTGTTTATTCAGAATAGGCGGATTGAGGTTGAGGTTGTTCAATAGCTTACGACTACTTTTGAACAAGCATCTGACCAAAAGGTGAATGTGGATAACTTGATGGTGTATTTCATCCCAAATACTAGCCATGAGAATAGGGCATTGCTTGCAGCTACACCAAAACAGACTTTTAGCGACGTTTTTAGTGGCGTTTTAAACAAAAACGCCGCAAATATTATACATTAGCGGCGTTTGAAGAAGAATGCCACAAAAAAAAGAGAAATAGCGGCGTTTATTTACAAAACGCCGGTATAAAGGATATATAGCGGCGTTTATTCGTAAAACGCCACTAAAGCTCAGACTTTTAGCGGCGCTTTTGTAAAACGCCGCTAAAAGTCTGAACTTTAGCGGCGCTTTTGCAAAAACGCCGCTAAAAGGCTAAACTTTAGCGGCGCTTTTGCAAAAACGCCGCTAAAATCTGAACTTTAGCGGCGCTTTTGCAAAAACGCCGCAAATAATTAGGGTTTATGGTTTAGCATATATAATTTAAGGTGTAAGGTTTAGGAGTTACTATTTTAATGTTTAGGGATTATGGTTTATGATTTGCGCTTTGTGTTTAAGGGGATGTGTTAGGGTTTTATAGGTTAAAAGTTAGGGTTAATGGGTTTAAAGGTAAATGATTAATGGTTTGGGGTTAATATGTTAAGGGTTAGGGGTTAGGATTTTATCGTTTATGATTTAGGGTTTGTGGTATAGAAGATAGGGATTATGGGTTTAGATTAAATTAGTGTATTTTAATTTATATATTAAATTATTTATAATATGGTTTAATTTAGGGTATATGGTTTAAGGTTTAGGGTTTAGGGTTTGGGGTTTAAGAATTAAGATTTATGGTTTCGGGTTTAAGAGTACGGGTTAGGTTATGATTTAGGCCAGGTTTATAGTTTCATTTTTAGTTTTTAGAATTATATATTGGGTTTAGGGTTTAGTGCTTAAACCATATCGAACAACAGAGTTAATTAGAGAGTGTTAGTGTTTAGGGATTTAAGTGTTCAGTAATTTGATAAAAGAGGTGAAAATCAAATTCTTTTAGGGTTTAAGGTTTGCAATAAGATTATTTCTTTAATTAACTTTGCACCTTGTAATATACGTATGCGTTGCAGTTTAGGGTTTAAGGTATATAAGTAAGAGTTTATAGTGTATAATTTGGGGTTTAGTGTATCATATGACACACTTTTATTAGGTGTGTATAATTTAGGGTTTTATGATTTAGATATGAGAACTTAAATTATAAAACTATATAAATTAAATATAGTGCTAGAAAGAGAACAAAATAAATTTAAAGGAATTTAATAAATAAATAAAGTAAAAAAAATTATTGGTATTAGCGTTTTTTGCTAAAAAACGCCGGAAAAACATATTAATAAAAGAAAACGACGCCGTTTTCATGGGGGCAGTAGCGGCGTTGGCCACAAAAACGCCACAAATAATTAGTATTAGCGGCGTTTTTGCTCAAAAACGCCGGGAAAAAGCATATTAATAAAAGAAAACGACGCCGTTTTCATGGGGGCGGTAGCGGCGTTAGCCACAAAAACGCCACAATAGATTAGTATTAGCGGCGTTTTACCTAAAACGCCGCAAAAAACTATGAATTTTAATTCAAACGGCGCCGTTTTCTTTAGAGTTTTAGTGGCGCTTTCTATGAAACGCTGCAAATAACCGACAGTTTAATTGATACGACATCATTTATTTAGAGGTTAGTGGAAGCGGTTAATTTAAAAGCAATGCGTTTTTGTAAGGGAATTTAGTGGCATTTTTTAAAAACGCCACAAAATGGCAATTTCATTTAACAAAACGGCACCGTTTGTTTTCCTCAGTTTATACCCGATTCATCCCCCCCCCCCCCCAAAAAACACATAACACACAATCCCTAATTTTCCCCCAAATCCCCTAGCGATCTCACCTGAAAACCCGCCGCTGCCGGTGTTCTCTCTGCTCGTCGCCTTCGCCGTCGCCCTTCTCTGTCGCAAATCGGCCGGTAATTATACTACTGCATCTCTCCGCTCGCCATGGTTGCCGAGTTTCAGTGACTCGGGTCTTAGTAACAAATTTATAGGTTTCAAATATTTCTGCTTTAGTTTTTAGTTTTCAAATAATTTTTAGTTTTGATTCAATGTTCCTGTTACTTCTTTTAGTAAGAAATTCAAATATTTTAGTTCGTTTATTCCTGTTACTTTCAAAAAAATCAGAATTTTAAATAAATAAAGAATTTTTTTATATATGTTATATTTGAAAACTAAAGAATTTTATCCACTGTTTTATTTATTTTGAATTACTTCTTTAACATTTTTGTACAAACATCGTATTTCTTTTAAAACATCGTGTTGAAGTTATTAATACGATATGTACAAACATGTTTACAAATTGATATATATATGTTTTAAATATTTTCACGATAAATCCAAGTTATACTTAAACTAACAAGGTTAACAAAATATCGATTAATTCATTTTTCTGTTCTCATTTTCGGTTTTCATGATTATATCTCAAAGACTACGCTTTTCTTCTATTCGCAAATTGCTCTATCGATGCATCGTTGTTTCCTTTGGATTCTTATCTTGATTTGGGCTTTCCTTTTTTGGTAAGTTTTTATTCTTTTGAAGTTAAATTTTATCTCACCGTGAAGTTCATTTCTCTCTTTTGAATGTATGTTTGTTTGTTTGTTTGTTTGTTTATTTTGCTTATTTGCATTTTTGTTAGAACGTAAAATGTTTGATCATTTGCCTCAATGAAAATTGACCCTTGTTTAGCTATGTATTTTTATATTCTGTTAAACCCAAGTTCTTTTTTAATTAAACTCAATTTTCTAAATTCGAATCTTTGGTCATTGGGTTTACGTTAAGTAAAGCCTTCTCTTTTGAATGAAAGATTTAAGTTCGGATAGAAAATATATGTTCTAATTTTCTGCTTTGTGTTGTTTATGTTGCTTTGCCTTATGCTATACATTTTGTAGTAGTTCTAAGTTAGAAGATTTAAACCCATATTGGCATTGCTTGAAAGGGTTCAATTACTTGAGGTCAGATAAGATGCTTAATTCACACTTCATGCAAGCATTTGCTTTTTTCTTGTCACATTTTCTCTTCTTTACGAAACAAACCACTCGGACCATCACCGTATTTTAAGCTTCATTATCTACTTTCCTTTTCCTTTTTCTTTTTATGAACAGTTACACTTACTATAAAACCACTCATCGAATCTGTCTATGGTTTCTTTGGCAATCGTCTATCTTCAAATAAAAACTTCACAAGTCTTGGTTCAACATTCTGGCTTGTACCATGAATGCAAAAGTCTTTCAAATTATTTGAATAAAATTTATTTACTTAAATTAAATATAGTTGGTGATTAAAATGTTTGAAATTGAATGAAATTTTTACTATTTAATTTTTAAAAAATAAGCTTAACAGTCTTTCAAATTATTTGAATAAAGTATTATGAACCTGTTGAATCAATCACTAAATTGAATACATATTACTTTGAGCGTCTGAGAATATTTTCATTGATATGTTTTTCACATTTGGTGTTTGGTTAGTCAATAATTAAGTCGTATTTATCGCGCAATGGAGTATTATCATTGTTGGCTCTTGTGCAGCTATTTTTTGGTTATTCAAAGGTATAAATATATTGGGTCATTATTACAGTAAGCATGGTCAAATGCATTTGAAATTATTCTGTTTAAGATTGTCCCTTATCCCCCATTTTGTAGTCATCTCTACTGCATTCAAGACCCAAGTCAACTGTTGGAACTCCAGCATATATTACGGCAAATGCAAAGTTGTCCTATTTCGAGGTGATTGGGCTGATGTGAATACGCCTCGCGGAATTAAAAACGATCAATATGGCTTTACAATGGTGAATTTCTCTCGATTAATTCACACCGGAGAACAACCGATGGACGAGCCGTATGTTTTTCTTCTCAAGTTAAACAAGTTTTTACTCGAAAGATCCAAGCGATGAGGGTTGGTACGTTGTACTTCAAACACCCTAGAGACTTCTTCGACATTGGCGGTGGAAGTAGAGATGACATAGTCGAAAGATCGAAACTTTGCCTTTTCCATAACAAGACTTAACGAAAATATCCCTAGTACTAGTCAACAATTTCAATGGGTTCGTCAGGATGTGGACGAAGATATTTACGAAATTTGATGTAGTAAGATTTAACGATTTATTATTTATATGTAATATTATAATTTACATGTTGGTCATGTTATATAATTTTCATGTGTATTGCAAGAAAAATGCCTAGAAGACGATTATGAGATTTAAATATTGTCCGCGAAACTCCAAATCCAGTAGAAGCTAATAGTAGTGAACATCAAACAGTTGTTGGATCTTCTACTCTGCCGGACATAGATGACGAGCCTGGACAATTTGAAAGTAATATTAAGTTTATTTTACATGCATGTTGAATTTTATTATTGATTCATTTTTCAATTTTAATATAATAATATATCATTTTTCAAATTGAAGTCGGGGGACGCTGCAGAGGTCGGGGACGTACCTTACTTAAAGATTTATCGACTTAGAGCCTCACGATCGTGTTAAAGTAAGGAGAAACAATGATGGTCACTGTTGGATCTGAAGCTCATTGTTAGGAGGCTATTTGGGCATTTTATCACGAAATTCCAATATGTTGCCCATTAACTATGAATCATGGCATCACATGCCCGATGCCAACAAAAATCGAGCTCTCGAAAATATTAAGGTAATAAAACGTGAATGTAATTTATAATACTTTAATTTAATTTTCATTTATATTAACTTTTATAATTTTTTCTTGAGCTAGATTTAATTTAGAGGTCTCGATGACTATGTTAAGAAGACATTGGGTAAAAATGGAGAGACAATAAAAGCACGCTCAAAAACAATATTTTAAGAAAGACATAAGCCTCGACGAAAAATTAAGAAATGTTCCACCGGAATGTTGAGGTACCAATGGGAAGATCAAGTTAGATTTTGGAATTCAAAAAAGGAGAGGTATTACGTACATCTAAAATCGTATAAATTATTTGGTTTATAGTATTTACTATATATATAATTCAAATTGCATTATGTAGGACCGTGAGCGAGTTGGAATAAGCGTGACAGAAAACAAAAATTCACGCATTACCGGAGTTCTAGAAGTTTTGCTTGTGTAGTGACGCCGAGGTATTATAATTTATTAATTCTGTCAAATATTAATTACTTTATACTATTAAATTATATTTTTCTGCTAAAATGTAGGAAACTTCAGTTGGTCAAAAAGTTGGACGCGTTCAGCTTTTTGACATTACGCATAGAAAGAAGGATGGATCTCCGATGACATCCGAAGCTGCAGAAATTTTGGTATATCTACTTAATAAAATTTTATTTTTTATAAATATTTCTACCGTTTAATTATAATAGTTTAATTCATCGTTTATAGTTTTAAATTTATAATGTTCAATTATGTTGCATTCTTTCTTATTTTATATTTCGTTTCTAACTCTTTCGTTGATTTATTAGGATAAACTAAAGGAGAAGAAGGTCGAGTATGAAGCGGTTGCTTCGACTGATAGTTCTGTTAATCTTGAGGAGATTGATAACAGAATTATTACAGATGTTTTGGGTCCTGAAAGGTACGATCGCTTGATCGATAGTTCGCTAATCTTTAGTATATTTTACTAGAATTATCACCGATGTTTTTCGTCTTGAAAGGTATGGTCGGGTTCGATTTAAAGGATTTGGTGTTACACCGACCCAATATTTTGGATCCGCCTCCAAAGATACATGCCTTCCGGGGTCAATCTCGTCTTTGAAGTTCGAGGCTACAAAACCAAATAGCTCGATGCAAGAGAGCACGGTTGAGCGAGAGAAAGAAAATTGTCGATGTTCAAAGAAAATATGAAGAACTCCAAAGAATGACTTAAAGCGGATGCTTGAGCGGCACAAGCAAGGGAGGCAAAGAAGAATGAGAGAGCAACGGCAATGCGCGAGGGCAGGCAGAGCGACATCGATGCTAGCGAGCGAAATAGAAAATACTGAAGAGCTCCAAAGACCAGCTTGACATATGATGCGAGATGTTTGAAAGATGCAGAAACCGCCATCTTAGACATTTAGTTTTGCGTTGTAAGAAGCTTTGACATTATTACATTTAACATTTTGTTACAATATTTTCATTATCACTCATTTAATTTATTAAATTTTAAGTATCATTTAGAATTAATGTATTGATGTGATTTTTATGCTAAATTTGCTGTTTTGCTTTGGAATTATATCTTGTTATTGGTTGGTTTTTAGTGCGGGAGGTATAATATTGAAAAATTTTATTTTTTAAATCATACAAATTAGCGTTTGTACAAAAGCGCTAAATCTTAATAAATTTTTATGCGTTTTTGGGAAAGCACCGCTAAAAGCCCTTACTTTTTATGGCGTTTTTTTTGTTAGCGCTAAAAGTCCCCGACTTTTAGCGGCGTTTTTTTTAAAGTAGCCGCTAAAGTCCCTAACTTTAGCGGCGTTTTTTAAAGCGCGTTTAAAGGCCCCGACTTTTAGCGGCGTTTTTTGGCAAAAAAGGCTCCGACTTTTAAAAAGCTAAAAGCTGACTTTTAGCGGCGTTTTTAATAGAAGCGCCGCTAAAGACCATGATTTTAAGCGGCGCTTTTATTACAAACGCTTAAAAGTCGAGCTTTAGCGGCGTTTTTATATAAACGTCGCAAAATTCCATGGTGGTATTAGCGGCGTTTTTTGTGGCGCTTGGAAAAGCGCCGCAAATACTTTTTGTGGCGCTTATAAACGCCGCTAAAGGCCCAAAAAAACGCCACTAAAAGTCTGTTTTGCTGTAGTGCAGGTTTGTTGGGTATGCAAGTGCTTGACTTTTCTTAGTCATATTTAGGGCTTCCTTTTTTGGTGGGTTGTAATAAAATGTTAGCATTTTAGAATGTACTATACAAAGTGAATAAGTGCATACAAAGTAGGACCAAGTTGTACCACCCTCTATACCTGACCCAATCTTCAGGTTCGGGTATCGAATGTCACAGTTAAACCATATTACTTAACGGCCTTTCTAACTTGTTTTATTTATAAACTTAGACAACACTGAATTGTAAACTCATATTTACCATGCAACTTTATTCTAAATCCTTTATCAACAACATGCTTCAAAATTTAACTTCAAATAAATTCTCTATTATAAAAGTACTAAATAATTTAAAATCATTTTGCCATACTAGGCCCATATATTTACACTTACTATGACTTGAGACTTAATTTGGAACAATACACTTATCCTACCCCCGAGGCATAGCCTATAAAGGTGCCCTTCTATATACATGATACAACTACCACCATTCGCATGGAATTGGCAATGTCTGGCTTAGTCCCTCCACATGATCCTCAAGTCATCCCTTGACCCTAAATTCAAGGTAAAAACACATGTAAGTTAAAAAAAACTTAGTGAGAATCTATATAACAATTTTGGTAACTGACTTTTAGAGTCTTAGACATTAAAGAAAGCTAATGCATATAATTGAACTCCCTGAGTTTCATAAGATGTAACACCCAAATTCGACTAGAAGTTATAACCAAATCTGGAAAAATTACATCAACTCACTTGAAAAACTGATTTCAGCAAGTATTAAGCAAATACAACTTTCACAAACAATCATTAGAAAGCTACTTGTTCGCTTCCAGAAACCACTTAAGAAGTTACTTAATTTGTAGTGGAAAAACCTTTTTTGGAGTTTTAGTTTTTAAAATTGAAATCCATTTTGTCGACTTAAGTGATTTTGCTGTCTCGCGTTAGGAAATAACAAAATTCTAACAAATTAAGCAAAACCCAAAATGAGTTCAGAAACAGGTTACAACCTAAAAGATCAAAACAAATTATTACAAAATTTACCATATTTTCATTAAATGCAAAAACAATCCGATCCCCCACACGCAGTCCGATCCTAAATCAGAGGAGTAAGCTATGAAACTCGGTGTATAACTAAACTCAAACAAAGATCAAACAAAACACAATATACAATTTAGAGTAATGTAGAGAATTATAACA
This sequence comes from Gossypium rotundifolium, assembly GCA_025506655.1. Lineage (NCBI taxonomy): Eukaryota > Viridiplantae > Streptophyta > Magnoliopsida > Malvales > Malvaceae > Gossypium > Gossypium rotundifolium. Next base: position 3,095,574 of record CP106725.1, on the reverse strand, counting down.
ATCATATAACCATAGCAAAACAAATCAGAGTATCACAAAGATTTTCATAACCATCATACAATAGAATACAGGATGTATGATTATGCCAATGTGGTGTTTTTCAGAAAATTAGAATGCATATTTATTAGAAAACATCCTACCCAACTCTGCTACACGCCAAAATAAAGTTCTTCAAAACTCATCCAACCAAATCAAACCAACAGATAATTGTGGACAGTGCCACCAGAATTGCAATTAAAACTACCAGATCAGATATATGAGGTCAAACCACTATGTTGCAGTTAAGCTGCCAGAACATATGTATGTGGTCTATCCACCATAATTGCAGACAAGCTGCCAAACAAAATTGTGGATAAACCACCAGATAATGTATATCATTGAACTACCAAAAACTTTCTCCTTTTAAATCATCCTGAACCCCATGCAATGAGCCATGGCATGCATATTCAGAATCAGAATGATAAGTATGTAGGACATGTTATCGTACAATAACAGAACAGAAGGCATGGAAATCCACGCTTTGCAGAACATATTGATCAAATCTTAATAAATCATAACAAATTTGCTATGAAGTCACATGTATGGTTACATATCAGAATCAGTATCAAACACAACAACTTATTCGGATGTCACACGTTCACAACCAAAAAGGTAACACAAAAATGAACCATCAAAATTAACAGAGCACAGATCATACTTGCATAAATCACATACCTTAAACACGTCCTAGCAAAAGCACATTGTATGCTAATAGATCATGCTTACTTAGCTTATATCATATTAGACATACGTACAGTTAATGAATTATTCATCAACAGATCATAAAAAATTAAATTTTATAGCTTGTTCCATATTATACAGACTTAATGGAAGGCATATGTTCTATTCGAACGACATCTATAGCCCTAGGGAAAAATTTTGATTTTTGGCCTACACGCTCATGTGGATTCGCACGACCTACATGGCTGGCTCGTGTGGCCCACATGGCCTGGCACACACCTATGTGGCTCAAGTTAGAGAGTTACGCGGTCTAGACACATGCCCGTGTGACTCACAATCAAAAGTACCTCACACGTCCTGGACAAACACCCATGTTACACGCCCATGTGACCCAAGTTAGAAAGTTACATGGCCTAGCACACAGTTGTGTGGCTCACACGATCTACCACTTAGCTTGGCACATGGCTACAGCCACGGATTTCAGCTTCCACCATTTGCAGAGAACTCAGTTTTCATTACACACCTGATACGATTTTGACATAGAAGCAACAAAGGTGATCTCAAAACCTAAAAACGACATTCAAACGTCCAATCAGACGATTTATTCACAATTAAATCACTAAAATAAAATTCAAAACTTAAGTTACGTCGAAGAAATTTTGACACAAAGCCCAAAATCAAAACTTACTGGTAAACGAATCAACCAACACACAATTCTTAAATCGTTGGAAGGACGTAAATCTCGAGATCTTCCCTAACAAAGATTTATGCAAGTCAGAAATTTACACCACACAAAAAGGAACTTAATTTTGTCCATCAACAAACTCGAACAAAACTTAATAAGTAACATTTACGCAGTTCAATTGAAAGATCAACGATACAACGAAACTTAGAGCAATAGATTCAAAATTATTCAAGCAATAAACTAAGGGTGGAAGAAGATCACAACCAAAAAGAAAAAAAGAAGAAACGATAGAGAGAATAAATGGAAAAGGAACGTGAAAAAAAGGAAGTTTTTGGGAAAACTTAATTAATTTAAAAAAATAAAAACTAACTCACAAGGCAACATAACAAAAAAAAGAAAGAAAAAAATATTTTATTATTTCTTTCGCAGGGATTCGAACACAAGACCAAAGGGTATACAGAAGCTTAACCACTAAACCACTAGGCTCATCGTTGTCCTCAATTGAGCGAAAATAATATAGAAACCAAATACTCATTTAATAACGGTTTAAACAAAAGTAATAAAATTTCAAAAGAAAGGGTTCAAACCTGGAACATTGCACACACAATCATAACACCTATCCACTAAACCAGATTAATTCACTTGTGAAAACTTCTCCATCTTAACTCAAACTTAGGACGTAACCACTCTGGGTTTCACTAACCTAATTTCTTCTAACCCAATTTTGGGGTGTCACATAAGAGATCCTACAGATTGATTGGCACAGATGAATCTCATTTGTTCTTCTTGAGTGGAACATTTTTGGGCATATCGACCTAATTTAGATGCATTTTGTGCTCTTGCTGTCACCCTTTCCTGATACTAGAATACATTTAGCTCTATCTCAGACTTCCATTCTTCCCTTCTAGTTAGACTCATCAAAAGATAACCTTGTAAACAAATATGCGTATTGGCGAACTACCTTTGGTGGACTTTCAGATATCTTGCCACAACATCGGATTCCTATCCTGACCCCTTCATTCCATATTGGACTTGTAACACCCCTAACCCATATTCATCACAAGAACAGGGTTACAGAGCAATACCAAAATTTACAGATTAAAAACGGACATTTCATACCACTTCACATTCATATCAGACATCAATCATAGATCAAACATATTGTCCCTTATATGAGCCCTCGAGGCCCAAAATACACCTTAGAATAAGGTCAAGACTAAATCGAAAACTTAGAGAATTTTTCGCAAAATATCAAAAATTTTTCAATGTGCAGGGGACACACGCCCATGTGGCTAAGCCGTGTGGCTTACACGGTCAAGAGACACGCCTGTGTCTTAGGCCATGTAGGCATTCGAAATAGGGGCACACGACCGTATCCCTGCCCGTGTCCAAATTAGGGTGCTCATTGACTTGGGTCATACGGCCAAGCCATACGCCTGTGTGCTAGGCCGTCTGAGCCTACTAACTTGCATTAATTAAGTGCAGCGGTCACACGGCCAAGTCACACGCCCGTGTGCTAGGCCGTGTGAATAATTTTGAGCATTCTGTTTTAAATTTTAAAGATACAGGGGACACACGGCTGAACCACACGCCAATGTGCTAGGCCGTGTGTCACACATGGCTGAGACACACGTCCATGTCTCTGCCTGTGTGGACGAAAATAGGCTATTTTCCAAGCCATATTTCTCACTCAAATTGTCATCCACCTACATCAACACTTAATCACATTCACAAGGCAATACAAGACCTTCAAATCAAACCAAAACCAAATCTTTTATATGACATATCAATACATATGACCAAGTGTCAAAACTTACCAAATTAACCTATTACACAAATAATCATTCTTGTACTAAATATGCCATTCCAAACCAATCATTAATACATCTATATAATTTTCATCATTCATCTATTTCAAACACATATCAAACACATATAAACTCATATATACACATCAAAATGTGCCCAAAATAAGCTATTCCAATGGTTAGTCACAATCACACACATACATACTATAATTGACCAAATTTAGCCTATGCATGCCATTATAACCCTAAATTTAGTTTGCTACATATACCGAACTGAGTTGATGGATAGTGTCAGATATCTCTGCCAAGCTTCCAACCCAACGAGCTTCCGTTGTACTATAAAATGGAGGAAATAAAATAGAATAAGCATTTAATGCTTAGTAAGTTCGTATAACAGAAAATTTAACTTACCATTCATTTACATTTAAGGAAAGCATACAAAATACATCCAAAGCAATTTGGACAATAGCCTAAACACATATCCTCATCAAACATGTTAGTCATGCATTTCGCATGAATATCAAGAAACATGTATGAGCTCATCAAATATCATATTTCCATATTCATAAACTTTCCACATCTTGTGTTCATATATCAATTCCATGTATTTTGGGTATGTACGGGTAATAATTCATTTCAAACTTATATTTTCTCATGTCAGGATTTTGCTCGTTAAATTATTGAAAATATCGATGGATATATTGGTAGTACACACAAGGTGTACAAAACTGTAATCCGTCAATTCATATACATGAATGTTCATGCAAACATGTAAACGGGAAGCTCTTTTGAGCCATTTAACGAGAAGTTCAACAGAGCAAATAACGGGAGGCTCCGGAGAGCTATTAATCGGAAAGCTCATGTAAGAGCCTTTAATCGAGAAGCTCCGAAAAGCCATCTATCGGGACGCTTATAAGAGCTATGTTGTGTCCACAACACATGTAGGATCACAACTCATAAGAGCTAGCACACAGCTATGTGGCTCACACGACATACCACTCGGCATGGCACATGGCTATGTGGCATCGATAGCTATGGATTTCTACTTCTACCATTCGTAGAAAACTCGATTTTCATTATGCACCTGATACAATTTTAACATAGAAGCAACAAAGGTGATCTTGGAACCTAAAAACGACATTCAAACGTCCAATCAAATGATTTATTCGCAATCAAATCACTAAAATAACATCCAAAACTAAAGTTACATCAAAGAACTTTTGACACAAAACCCCAAATAAAAACTTACCGGAAAATGAATAACTAACATATAATTCTTAAATCTTTGGAAGGACGTAAATCTCGAGATCTTCCCTAACAAAGATTTACACAAGTCAAAAATTTACACCACACAAAAAGGAACCTAATTTTGTCCATCAACAAACTCGAACAAAACTTAATAAGTAACACTTACGCAATTCAATTGAAAGATCGATGACACAACGAAACTTAGAGCAATAAATTCAAAATGATTCAAGCAGTAAACTAAGGGTAGAAGAAGATCACAACCAAAAAGAAAAGATGAAGAAACGATAGAGAGAAGAAATGGAAGAGGAACGTGAAAAAAAGAAATTTATAGGAAAACTTAATTAATTTAAGAAAATAAAAACTAACCCACAAGGCAGCATAACAAAAAAAGAGAAAAAAAACATTTTCTTATTACTTTCGCAGGGACTCGAACGCAAGACCAAAGGATATACAGAAGCTTAACCACTGAACCACTAGGCCCATTGTTGTCCTCAATTAAGCGAAAATAATATAGAAACCAAATACTCAAGAATAAGGGTTTAGAAAAAAGTAATAAAATTTCAAAATAAAGGGGTCGAACCTAGAACATTACACATACAAACACAACACCTATCTACTAAACCAAATTGATTCACTTGTCAAAATTTCACCATCTTAACTCAAACTTAGGACGTAACCACTCTGGGTTTCACTAACCCAATTTCTTCTAACCCGATTTTTGGGATGTGACATAAGAAATCCTACAGTTTGATTTGCACGGATGAATCTCATTTGTTCTTCTTGAATGGAACATTTTTGGACATATCGACCCAATTTAAATGCATTTTGTACTCTTGTTGTCACCCATTTTTGAGACTCGAATGTGTTTGGCTCTATCTCAGACTTCCATTCTTCCCTTCTGGTTAGATTCATCAAAAGATAACCTTGTAAACAAATATGTGGGTTGGCGAACTACCTTTGGTGGACTTGGAGATATCTCGCCACAACGTCGGATTCTCATCATGACCCCTTCATTCCACATTGGACGCAATACTAGATTATTGTGTTACCCCGCCATTACTTTGTAACTTGTTTGTGCATATACCCTTCTAGAGGAAATCACGTTTACTTACATCATTACATATGGCCTTTAGAATACAAGCTTTGGTAGATAGTTTAAGCTCCACTTTTTCTCCCGTAACCATAGTTGTAAGATCAAACATTGCTTTGATACCAGTTTGTTGAGGATTGACTCGTATAAACAATCAAATAGAAAAGATACAAAAGATCGAACACAAATTTTACGTGGAAAACTCCTCCGAAGAGGATAAAAAACCACGGGCAAAGTAGGCTTCGACTTTTCAATGAATGAGTAAAAAAATGAGATTAGAATATGGAGAAAATAAATTTAAATGTACTAAACGTAAAAAACCTAACCCCCAAAAATAAAACCCTAACTCTCACAAAGTTCTCTCAAAAGGGATACAAATTTCTCTCCATAATTACCACGAAAAATCTCACCAAAAACTCATTTGCGACTATATAACACTCATAACTCGTCTCTATCGTCGATTTAAAGTCACGGAGCATTATGATACAAATCAAAATATTTAATTTCATATAGAAACAATTAAGCAATTTAATTGATATGATTCAATAGTTCATTTTAATTAAGGTAAAAATGCACTTATGGGACCTTAAAAATAGTTTGAGAACATTTAGGGATCATTTTGAAACAAATCAAAAAATTTTAGAAAAATTAAAAAAAAATTTGGAAACAGGGTTCACACGGTTGTGTGGGTATTCGAAGTATGGTCACACAGTCATGTCGCAAGCCATGTGCTAGACCGTCCGTGTTGCCATGCTGTGTAACTCTCTGTAATCATGTGGTTCATCCTGCACCTAAAATTTAAATGACACACGGTCGTGCGGGGTGGCCATGTGTGGCACATGGCCGTGTGGTAACCCATTTCCTAGGCCACGTGTTTCATAAATTACCCCTAAAACAAGTCATTTCAAGCACCAATTCTGGCACACCAAGACACACCATACCTAGCTTATTTCACATGGTTTATAATACATTCAAGGAAACTAGAAATATGCCAAGATCATTCCACTCATGCCTAACCAATATGCCATAAAAAGACACCACAATTCACAAGTCAAATTTAATCCCATTCAACATTTCAAAATCATTCCTTAGACCTATATCATACAAACCAAGCAACCTTATCCATGGCATTCCATTCAAGCATGATTTACCTACTTTAAGAAAAGGGCGTACACAAGTCCAACATCATCTATTTACATCATCATTTGCAAAACAGCAACATCTAGGCATTCAACCACAATTAAGCTTATCACAAACTCAAAACAACCAAAGGACCAAGATAACACATTTAGCCCCATACATGCCATTTATAGTCATAAGCCAAATTAACCAAAAACTACTAAAATGATGGAAGGATAGTGTGATTGTGCTCCGACGAGATTTCAACAGATCGAGTTTTTCGATGATCTGCAAAACAAAGAAAACAGCTATATAAGTAACTAATGCTTAGTAAGCTCATATAATGGAAACTTAAACTTACCTAATATATATACATGATTAAACCACTCAAACATTGCTCATTACCTGTGTATACATTTCTTTCCTATTCACACTTCACAAAGTTAGTAGATGTATTAAAAAGCATACCAAATCAATTGAACATGAAACAAATCATAATAAGGAGTTCAATCTCTAATTTATCCATCATTTGCTCAATTTGCTCCCTTTTTCATTTTAAATACATATATCAACATTTTTCACTTAATTAAAACTTTAATCACCCTTTGAACCAAATAAAATATCATCGGACACTCGGAAATGCTTACACAAAGTGTGCATGTACATGTAACTGTAATCATATCTGTAATGCTCACACAAGCTATGAAATGGGCTTGCCCACACAAGCTGTGGGTCGGGATGTTAAGCTACACGATGATACTCACACAAGCTATGGAGAATCTGCAAGAAATGCAAGACCTCAGCCATTGGTGGGACATTTAAGACCAGCACCCGAAAACGTATAATCCCTAATGACATGTCATTTGTATCCTAAGTATTCACAAGGTTCAAACGAGATATTTTTCCATATCATTGCTTTAACTTCTTTCCATAGTATCATTTCTACTATATACCATGAATCTCAAATTTTTCACACATGATCTTCAATTACATAAACAATACAATTTCATCCAAATAACTAATTAACAATTTATATGCAATAGAACTTATACAAGCATAAAATAAATAAATTTTCTATTCAACATAAAAAGGAGTCAATTTACCATTATACGAACTTACCTCAACTAACACGGTTGTAGAAGTAAAGCCGATGACTAATCTGACATCTTAGCATTTCCTTGATTCAAGTCTAATTGATTAGTTTCTTCATCTAAATAATAATTTAATTCAATTAAATCATTCAAATAGCTTAAAACAATTAGTTCAAGCTTATAACCCATTTTAATGAGAATTTATAGAACCACCCCTAACATTTTAACTTTTATGCAGTTTAGTCTTTAAATCCAAAACTTGCAAATTCACCATTTTTAAAGAAAAACCGAATTTTCCTAGGGGTTCAATACAGCCCATAATTTTCACCATTTCACATTATTATCATTGAATTTTACTATTCTCTCAAATAGGCCCTTAAACCTTAAAATCATCAAAAATCACTTAACAAAATATGTCTATTTAACAACCAAGTTTAATAATCTATCAATTAAATTCATAAACACTACAAAATCATTCATGAAAGAACCCCAAACTTTTAAAAACTTTACAAATTGACCCCCGACTAGCTAAATTAGGTTAATATGAGCTCAAAAACATAAAATTTATTAAAAACGAACCTCAAAATCTCCCACATGCATTGAAGAGAGTTTGGCCGAACCTCACTTGCTCAAAAATGGAGTTTCTCACTGTTGGGGAAGAAGAAAATAAAGAAAAATATGTTTTTGCCTTTTCTTTTTACTTATTACCTATTATTTACTTTATTATTATTAAAATATATCATATAAATTAACAAAAGTTAGCCACCAACCGTCCACTAATTTATGAAATGGTATATTTACCATGTTAGTCCATTTATTTATCTTTCCCTACATTTGACATCTTTAATTAATAGAAACTTAATTTTGCAATTTTACAATTTAATCTGCTCAATTAAATAACTATCTAAATGTTAAAATTTCGAACCAAACTTCAATATACTTATATAACCACTCCATAAATATTTAATAAAATATGTACAAACTCATTTTATAGAAATACGGTCTCGATACCTCATTCTTCAAAACCACTTAACTTAAGGAATTAACCACTTGAACTTGACTATACGATCAATTAAAGAAAATTATTAAAAAATTTTCAATAATACTATACTTGAATCGTAAATATTAATTAATAATATTTATAAACTTACTCATCAAATTTATAATTTTAAAACTACCATTTCGAGCATTACTACAAAATTAATTGTTACAACTCTCCTTTTTTAATATATCAAAACCTTGTACTTATCATGAAAAAAAACAGAAAAATTAAAATACAGAAAAATATCTAAAAAATAAGACAAAGCAACAAACACAAATAAATAATAAAATATACTTTCATTCTATAAAATATAAGAAGATAATTAAATATTTAAATTATCTTTAACTCAACCAGTGTAATTTTAATTGATAAAAACATTAACTTAAAATACACCACCTTTTTTATGACTTATCATGTCGAAACTACTTAATAGTGACATGAAAAAGGATTGTATGAAATAGGGATATTATCCCTTTCTAATAGTTTTATACCACATCAGTATTTTTATCCTAAATTTTAGGATTTTAATTTGAATTTAATTTTTTTCAGGATGAAAATGCTAAAATTCAGGATGAAAATAATGAGGTGGCATAAATTTATTGGAAAAGAGATACTGATGACGTGACGTCACTGTTTCATACAATCTTTTCCCATAATGACGATTTCTCATTCAAATCTGCAGGTTTATTTGACAAAAATTAGATCAATTACATTGACTTACACTTATGATTATATAAGTATAGATATGGTAAACCTTCTTAATTACCACTTTAACCCTGCAAATTCCTTAACTCCATCTCTTCTTAACCCTAACCATTAACCCCTTCTTCATCTCATAAAGCACACTGTTTTTGGGACCAATATTCTGCCCTTCCACCACATGAACATTGTAGTTATGAATGATGGCTGTTGCGGTTGCCTTCATCAAGAGAAACGACACCACTTTCCCTGGACAAATCCTTGGCCCCGCAATGAATGCGCTAAATTTAGTTGGCGACTCTCGTTTAATCTTCCCATCTTCACCAATCCATCTTTCTGGCTTGAACGCATAGCAATCTTCTCCCCATAAGCTTTCCATCCTTCCCATTGCATGTATTCCTATTATGATTCGGGTGTTTTGATCCACCCAATGACCGCTCGGAAGATATTCCTGCTTTGTACATGTTCTGAATTCGAACGGAATCGGTGGATATAGCCTTAGGGTTTCGCACAACGCTGCATGAAGATATGATAGCTTACTCAACTCGTCGTAGTTGGATGGTATTTGCAAGCTTCCCTCCACTTGTTTCATTGATAAGTGTCTCTTTATTTCTTCTCTGATCTTGTTTTCAACCATGGGTGCCTTGGAGATGAGATAGAAGAACCAAGTAAGAGTTAAACTGTAAGTACTATCACTGGCAAGCAAAAACTGCATAACGTTGTCTCTTATAAGACTGTCTTTTGGTGTTGGGCCTGTTATCTCATGTCCTGTCAGGTAACAGTTCAAGAAATTGAAATCATTCTCTTCATTTGAGCCTGAGGATGCCACTGATTTGTTGGATTTGTGGCGTTGGGTCGATATAAATTGTGTTAAAAGATCATCAAAAGCCTTCCAAGCAACACTCCGTTTCTTCTCTTTCCCAATCTGAAGCCAACTCTGCAACTTCCAAAGACTGTCAGGCATTACATATCTGTAAAAAGCTGCCTCCAAAGTATCACTCATGGCTTTTTGGAATCGATTCTCAGGGAATTCAATGGAGAGTAGGCCAGGGTTGAATCCCACGCCCGTTATGCAACCAATGTCAAACGCATGCCTTGCCAACAAATCTTGCAAGTTCACCACCATCTCTCGTCCAGAAACATATTCAAGAACTTTAACAAGCGCTTCCTCTATACGTTGATGGAGAACCTTTGAAAGTGATTGCCGGAACTGAGGGTGATTCAAGAAAGCATGGAAAACTCTGCGTTGACATTTCCATGCCTCACCGTCGGAATTGAAAATTGCTTCGCCGAAGATATCAAACTGTTTCAGCCATTCAGGACCTTTCAAATAAACAGAACTGTTGGAACTCAATATATAACGCACATTCTCAGGATCGGAGGTGCCTAAGAAGCTGGTGTTAGTAAACCAAAGTCCTCTATAAAAGAAGGTACCATTGCTTCGTCTGAGGACTTGGGCAACTTTGTCATGAGGGCGATGGATGTTGAGAAGTAACGTGGGAATCATCCCAACAAATGGCCAGTTTCGAGGGAGGCCATTGTTGTCTATGAAACGATAGAGAAAACAAAGAGAAATTATTCCCAAAACCATGAATCCAAGATATACAAACAGTACTGCCATCATGTTCTTAGAAAGAGTTTAAGTTGCTTAGGACATATACTTAGTCACCAGTGAGGGCATATATATTGATTTAGCGTTTAGCCTTCCTCTTCTTCTCCACAAATCACAATCAGAACAGTTACTGCCATTATGTTCTTAGAATGAGTTTAAGTTGCTTAGGCCATAGACTCAGTCACCAGTCGGGACACTATATATAAATATAGCGTTTAGCCTTACTCTTCTTCTCCACAGGTCACAATCAGAACAGTTACTGCCATCATGTTCTTAGAATGATAGAGTTTAAGTTGCTTAGGAGTTAGGACATATACTTAGTCACCAGTCGGGACACTATATATAGATTTAGCGTTTAGCCTTCCTCTTCTTCTCCACAAGTCACAATCAGAACAGCTTATATTGTCTTTGCAATGAGAGATTCCCATTAAAATAGCCATGACATTAATTACCCAAAATGGTATATATTATGAATATCAATATCATGCTTTTACGAAAATATTTACTAGGGAAGAACATAACAAAATGGGAAACAAGAAAGTTAAACGAAAATTTAAATTAAAAAATTCAGTTGAAATGGAAAAATAATTAAGATTTATATATAATACATTTTTAATATTATTTTTGGATAATTATTTATATAAATACAATAATCTCATGAAGTGTTTTAATTTCAAGATTAAAATCACTCAATATCCTTAAGGGATAATATAATTTTTTACCCTGAATTTGGCAATTAAGTTCACTTTGATACTTGTGTTTTTTGATCTACGAACTTGACAATTAAATTCATTTTGATCCCTAGACTTGAAAAATATAGAAGTTTGATGATGTAACACTTTGAGATTGTGCCTCATCGTTACTTGAAAATTAATATATATATTTAGGTGATAATGCGATACAATCTTAGATTCTCATATATAGTGCTCTAATCATCAAACAGGGGTTAAATTAGTCACACCATTGGTTCCCATTTAATTGGTTTAATCGATGCAACTACTGGACCAACAATAATTAAATAAATAATTAAAAAATCATAATAAAAATAAAAAATTAGCCGTTCATGGATCTAGATGTAATTTTCCCTAAATTCAAATTAATCATGCAGAACAATTTTTAAATAGAGAGAGGGACTAGAGAAATTGATTCGCTTTGATATCGAGTTGTGCGCAAAAGTTGAAATTCCTTTGACAGTTGCGAAGATAACGTCGATTGTAATTGAAAGCTGATCTGCCACAATTCGTGGTGACAAATTAGAATCTTTCTCACACTTAACGAGCTTTTTTTTTAACATTTTTATATGTTTTTATATCGTTTTCATTATTTAGTATCTTAGGCTTAGTTTATGAAAAAAAGAAATGTTAGTTGTACTGTTGGCTATCAGAAAATGGCATGCTTACCTAGTTGGTAGGCACTTCAAAATTAGGACTTACCATCAGAGCCTGTGTTTCTTGTTTGACCAGTTGGCTATTACCCCTTTCTAACAACGCTGGGTAGCCAAAATGTTTGTCTATGACTATGAGATCATATATAGGAAGGGCACTAACAATATAGTGGTTGATGCTCTTTCCAAAAAACAACCACTGATGTCTTGCCAGATGCTACAACTGACTTGTAGTTTCATTATCTTTGATCTATTGACAAGAATGCAAGAGTCCTACCAAGTTGATACCAATAAATTTTCTTGGAGGTCCAACAACAGAGTTCTCAACACCCAAAGTACTCTTGTGATGGCAGGTTCTTAAAGAGAAAAGGGAAATTCCGGGTAGAGAATGATGGAGACCTCAAGAAAGAATTATTTCAACATTTTCATGCTAGTGCTTTGGGAGGCCATTAAAGGGTTCATGATTCAAGGAACAGTATGGCCGACCTTTTGTATTGGAAAAGCATGTCCAAAGATATCAAAAACTGTATGAGTGTTCAACATGCCAAAGATGCAAGCATGAAAATACTGCCAAACCAGGGTTGTTAGAATCGTTGCCTATGTTGAATAAACGTTAAATGTCAGTTTTTAGGAGAATGAAAGGTCAAGAATCTTGTTTTAATTGGTTTAATTTAGTAGTTTTTTAAGAGAATGAAAGGTCAAGAGTCTTGTTTTAATGGGTTTAATTTAGAAGTTTTTTAGGAGAATGAAAGGTCAAGAGTCATTGGTTTATGGCTATTATTAGATTTTAATATTTTCAGTTTTTTTTAAGGGCATACTATAGCTTATAAATAGTTTTGTAAGAATTTGATATATAATAGAAAAAAAGCAAGAAAATTTAGAAGTTAAAAGGAAAAGTTTTTTTTTTTTTTTGGAAGTTATTTTTCTCCACAAGTTTTTTTGGTTCTGTCTTGAGCAATTTTCACAATTTGGTATCAAGAGCCATGGAGAGTGTGACCAGTAATGTGTCGTTGCCTCGACTAACGAAGGCGAACTATGAGAATTGGAGCATCTAAATGAAAGCTCTTCTCGGGTCTCAAGATGGTTGGGAGGTGGTCCAAGAAGGTTTCGTAGAATCGACAACTACCACGGGATATACAGCGGCTCAAAACAAGACGTTAAAAGATATGCGATTGAAAGATAAGGCAGAATTGTACATGTTGTTTCTAGCTATTGACGAGTAGGGCTTTGAAAAGATTGCGAGTGCGACAACTTCAAAAGAAGCGTGGGACATTTTGGCGAAGGTGTACAAAGGAGCTGACCGAGTTAAACAAGTCCGCCTTCAAACTCTTCGCGGTGAGTTGGAAGGCATGAAGATGAAAGAATCGAAAGGTGTCTCCAACTACATCACGTGTGCTCAAATTATGGTGAACCAACTCAACCGAAACGGATAAGCGTTAACCGATGCACGAGTTGTGGAGAAGATTTTGAGGTTGTTAACTGACAGTTTTGAGAATGTCGTATGTGCCATAGAAGAGTCAAAAGATCTAGCAACGCTCACAGTCTACGAACTCACCGGTTCTCTCGAGGCACATGAACAACATAAGAAAAAGAAGAAGAAAGAGGAAACACTCGAGCCACTCAAGCAAGCACTTCAAACCAAGGCTTCAATCAAAGACGAAAAGGTTTTCTATTCTTAAAACTTTCGAGGTAGAGGGCATGGCCGTAGAGGTCGAGGAAATGGTCGCGGTGGAAGAGGCCAAGGTCAAGAAGGGTATTATGAGGAGAAGGAATAATCAAACCAACAAAATTGGCGTGGAAAAGGACGGGTCGTAGAAGAGGCGGTCGATCGAATTATTCCAACATCGAGTGCTACAAGTGTGGCAAATATGGTCACTATACGAAGTATTGCAACTCTGATAAGTGTTACAATTGTGGCAAGGTGGGGCATTTTGCGAAAGAATGTCGCGTCTTGAAAAAGGTAGAAGAGACAACCAACCTAACCACGAAAGATGATGAGGTGAAAGAAGGTTTTTTCTTTATGGCACACAACGAAGTCAACACCAACAACAACATGGTATGGTACCTTGACACGGGTGCAAGCAACCATATGTGCGGGCACAAGCACCTATTCAAAGATATGCGAAAGGTTGAAACAGGACATGTGTCATTTGGAGATGCGTCAAAAGTTGAGGTAAAAAGGCCAATGTACCCTTTTTTATTTACAAAAGGATGGGTTAGTTGGGTCAATCCAAGATGTGTATTACATACCAGACCTCAAGAGCAACATTTTGAGTATGGGGCAACTTATGGAAAAAGGTTATTCGGTACTTATGAAAGACCAGGTGTTACACTTGAAAGATAAGCAAGGGCATTTGGTCGCTCGAGTTGAAATGGGGAGAAATCGCATGTACAAGTTGAATTTGAGAAACGTTCAAGAAAAATGTTTGCGAATCGACACAAAAGACAAGGCGTCATTGTGGCATCTCTGTTTTGGTCACCTACATTATGGTGGTCTAAACGAGTTGGCAAAAAAGAACATGGTGCATGGGCTACCGAACATGGACTACGAGGGAAAATTTTATGAAGAGTGTGTGCTCGGCAAGTATGCGAGAACTTCGTTTCAAAAGAAGGTAGAATATCGGGCTAAGCAACCTCTCAAATTGATTCATACCGACATATGTGGACCAATCACGCCTGAATCTTTTAGCGGTAAAAGGTATTTCATTTCCTTTATCGATGATTTCTCACGAAAAACTTGGGTTTATTTTCTGAAAGAAAAATCTGAGGCATTCGAGGTGTTTAAAAAGTTCAAAGTGATGGTGGAAAAGGCAACCGGTAGACACATCAAATATGTACGATCTGATAGAGGTGGAGAGTATACTTCGATGGCTTTCATGGAGTATTGTGATCGTGTGTCTATCGAGTTTTAAAATTTATAACGAATATGATCAAACTTGGAAACTAACTCTGACAACGATTAAAGGCAAGTGTACCTATCGAACAGTAGTATAGCTTAGGCAAGACCGGATTGTCGAATCCAAAGGAACTAAAAGTACTAATACTCACTTTCTTTCTATTATTTAGCCTAAAATATGGAGTGAAGTTACTTTAATCTAAATTAATGACTACTAAACTAAAGAGGCAAAGATAAAAAGAACGAATTGGAAAATATCTTGAAAAAGAACTCAGTTGATTTAGACGATACCCTCAGGAAGAATCCACCTAGACTTCACTTGTTATCTAACACTGAACCATACGATTTATTCACTTAGTTTCATCCGTAAGACTCCCTAACGTATATTAAACCCTCTCTCGAGGCGAATAACGTCTAACCCTAGGTTAATTAACGAAAATCTCTTTCTCGAATAATAACTCCTTAGAATAGAAGTAAATCGATCTATGGACTCTCATATTAGGTTTCACCCTAATCCGACAAAATCTCGTCACCCTATCTCTAGGCGTGCGATCAACTCCGCTTAATTATGCTAAATCTACTCTTAAGCAGGGTCTATTCCTCCTCCACCTAAGCACATCAGATTTGGATTAAGCATGCATAATTAAGAGCAAACTAAGTATTTATCATATAATTCAGAAAACAATAACAAGATTCATCTAGGTTTCATCCCCTTTAGGTATCTGAAGGGTTTAGTTCATAATAAATAAAGAAAACATCTCAAGAGAAAAGATAAAACAAAACATAAGAAATCCCTAAAACCCTCTGAAGGAATAAAAAGAGAGATTCGCCGTCTTGAGTAGAATTCTGACTTTTTGGGATGAATCAACTGGCTAACTTCGAGTAATTCCCACAACTCTGACCTTTCTGGCTCGACTCCTTGGCCTAGCTAACCGCCCCTTTTCATGATACACTTAGGGTGTATTTATAGGCTCTTGGAATGCTTTACTTGGCCTCTAAGTGTCCTAATTCAAGTATACTTCTTACTCAGTGTTTGAATAGCCTTTGAAATGTGTTTCTTTGGCTCAAAGTATCCAAATCCGAGTGAAATTGCTCTCTCCCGCGGCAGGGGCACGACCATGGCACACGCCCGTGCAAATCTACTTCAGACCGTGTTTCTATTCTGTTAATTGAGGCAAGGCCGTGTAACATGTATTTGATCTGTGTTCAAATTTCTTAATTGAGGCACGACCATGTAAATCTGGGGTGAGGCCGTGTTCTAGGTGCTTTTCAAGGCATGGTCGTGTGATCTTTGGGCCAGGCCGTGTGGATTTCGTGATATGGCTCATTTACTCTGTTTTGGGCCCGTTTTATGTTCTTTTCATCCTCAAGTGCTTTCCTGGGTATAAGACATGAAAAGAAAGGATTAAGAGCACCTTTTTACATGAATCAAGGGATAAATCATTCGAAAACATGCTAAATGTGGGATTAAAATATGTTACTTTTACGGTTTATCAAATACCCCCACACTCAAGCTTTTGCTTGTCCTCAAGCAAAATTCTCAGCTTACAATTAAAATGAACTTTTCACAATTCATAATTCCTATCAATAGTGCCTCATCATAATTTATAGATAATTTATACATGGATAATTTAACTCAAAGACTCCCAAAGATTCAAACAATTCTAAATCATAAATTTGTAGTACGAAAACATAGGTGTCTCCCCTTATTTAAATAATTACCTTTAATTCAAAACCGACAAAGATTGACATCCTCACTAAAGATTCACTCAAATCACTCAAAGTGTTTAAGGTTCACAATTAAACACTCAAGAGTCGAACCTGAAAAGTTAATCCCATAAGCTTGCCTGAAAATCAAATCTCCACCACTGTATATGAGATGATACACAAATCAAAAGGTCTTTGTTAGGGTTGTAATAGGGCTTAGGTTAAAGATGTGGATAAAGGCTGAATTAGAAAGGTTAAGAATCGAGATTGACCTGACAAATTACCTACCTAGGAATATGAACTAATAAAAGTAATTACATCAATTGAGAACTAATAATACTGCTATTGATAATACTTTAATACAAGCTCTTCTTCAACAATTGAAATTTAGACGATAAGCTCTTTTAATAATATATTTTGATTTTTTTAAGAACAAAATAAATACATAAAAGAAATAACTTTCTCAACTAAAATCAACTAATTAGGTAATTAATCAAATCAATTATCGATAGAAGGGTAGTTAAAGGAATAGTGATAATAAATACAAAGGGGTTTTGGGTTAATATTAGCTGGTAAGTCAATAAAAAGGGTTGTTAGGATCAAAAGGGTTCACTAGGGGTTAATTATTTGGGTAGGCTTTTTAGTGGAGTGAGTGGGTTAAAACCTAGATGCCTTTATCATCTCAGTATATAAATCAATAATGTGGTCTTAACATGTATAATCGAGGCAAGTTCTAGAATAATAGTTCATAGTTGACACACTCATAATCAATAAAGTGAGCATGAAAAAGAATATATGCTCTATAAGGCTCAAGATCTCACAAAAATTATGGGTATTTGACATCAATCCCTGTAAATTTTGAACTTCAAGGTAATATTCAAATTCAGTTCAACAACCTAAAAAATTTTTGGTTCTCGAAAAATAGACTTATCACGCTTGATTCTCTAGTATTCTTCAAATTTAATCACCAATGCACAATTAACTATGACTTAATTTAAAACATATCAATAAAAATCATAAATCATCAGAAATTTCATTCTAATTAGTAATATGAGAAAATTACTCAAGAAAAAGTTTAAAATTCAGGGTTTTTGAGAACAATGAAAACAACTTAGGCATTATTTGAGAATAATGCAAAAAGTAAGGCACTTTTATCCGCCCACACTTAAGATGTACATTGCCCTCAATGTACAAAGATAGATAATAACAGTTATTATATCATCAAAAGAGAAGGGATAAAGTGTCACTTCCTGAATTACGGATGATTTCCTTGGAGTTGGCAGAGAAAGATAAGTTAGAGGAGCCGGTCTGGATGACGATCCTATGCTAGATGAAGGAATTGGGGAGCTCGTGAAGGATCAGCCAGGGGTTATTAAGACATAATTAAAATAAACTAATTATATAATTAAAGAAAAGCACGCTAAAGGGAAGGAAACTAAGAAGGAAAATAAAAGTAAAAGAAAAGAAAAAATAGACTTAAGAGTCCTTATTGTTGGATGGTTCGCGAGGTGGGTGTGACCTCTAAGGTTGTGGTGCGTGATTCCCAAGCAACCTTTAGAACCTGACACTAAAAAAGTAAAAGAAATTAAAATATATTAAGCAGAAGAGAAGTATAGATAAGTAGGATAAAGGGGAAAATAAACGTAAAGAAAAATTTAAATGGTCTAAAAGATCCTTGGCTTGGTGTTTGGATGAAGCGGCTAGCATGAACTTATGTGTTAGGGTCTCTTTTGAGGAGATAATGCTTGCCTTCTTACGCTTCTTCGGCATGATTCTAGTGTAGCTCAAGAGTCTGGACACCTTTTCTAAGGAAAGAAAGAAAAAGAAGGAAGAAAGAATGAGAGGAGAAGGAGAAGGGCTGTGGGGTTTAAATAGATACTCAAATATGGCACGTTCCCACGCCCGTGGACTGAAGGCATGTCGAATCACACAGCTGCCTCGCACAGCCGTGTGGATATGTGTGTTATTTCACTATGCCCGTTTTTCAGCTAACCACGCCCATGTTTGAGAAGTCAGTATGTTGGCACGGTTGGTCGGCACGGGCGTGTTTTGCCCGTGGTTGGCAAGTCAGTAGCTTCACACGATCGTAAGGCACGGTCGTGCTACTTTGTCGGTGCCCGTGAGGAAGTGGTTGGATCCGTGACGTCAAAAAGTGGTTGGGACTGATTCGCACGGCCTCTGTTATGTCAGTATGGGGATTCTTGTGGTCCACACGATCACAGACACGACCGTGTGTAAGACTGTGTGGGCAAAAATTCTGCACTTTTGTGTTAGTTCAAAACTAAATTTTTAGAAAGGAAAAGAAATTGAAAGCAAAATGTAAAAATAAATTCTGTTAGTGCTCGGGTTGCCTCCCGAGAAGCGCTCATTTAAAGTCTTGAGCTAGACTTACCTGTTATTTGCGTAATAACAGTGGTTTAAAGAGGTGGAAATCCTTTCTCATGCGATCAACTCGGTTATGGATATAAAGTTTAAGTTGAGTAGTGTTTACCTCAAAAGTGTTAAATTTGGGATTGCTAACCTCGACTGTGCCGTATAGTAAGACATTAAGTACCTCAAAAGTGATTTCTTCATTTGCCTTGAGTTCTGAATTGATGATTCGAGGGTCTTCCTTATTCAACAATACATGATCCTCTATTTTGATGTGATTTGTTGTTCCTATCAGCTCGTCTGGGATTTCTTTCTGTTTCACTTCATGTGGTTCCAGTTCTTTTTTAAATTGTGTTGTCCACTCTTCTAGTTTGTCGACACTAAGGCTTCGTTCCTCATCTAATTCTTCTTTGTTGGCACGAGGTCTAAGATCTTGCTCAGCTAGGTGATTTCGTGATGATTCCTGTAAAGAAAGTTGAACCAAATGGTTATCAATAAAATTAACGTTCGTACCTTTATTACTCGATGTCCTAGTTGGGTCAAGAGCTTGAAGAGTGATTGTTTCGTCGTCTACACGAAGTGTGAGTTCACTGAATTCTTCCTCTGTGTGGTCTTTCTTTATTGCATTGAGATATGGCACACGAGGTTGGTATTCTGTAATTGTCGGTTTTGGTATATCATGGCACACCTCAACCTTACCTTCACTTAACACAGGTTCTTCCCTTATGTTTGGTACGTCTAACCCCTCACTATCGTAAATGGCTTGATTTTGCTCTCTCGAGTTAGTTTCAGTACTACTTGGTAGACGTCCTTGCAGTCGTTCGGACATAAACTTTGCAAGTTGTCTGACTGCTTTAGTGGCTTCCCCTACTGACTTAGTAAGTTCCCTAACTCAGTTCTCGTTGCTTCTAAGTGTTTTCTCAGTTTCTTGGAAACAGGTATCTGTGGTTGCCATGAATTTTGTCAGCATCTCTTCAATGTTCGACTCCTCTTCTTGTTGGTGAGGTGGTTGTTGAAAATCTGGATGAAGTTCCGGTCTTTGGCTATTTTGATTATCCCACGAGAAATTGGGATGGTACCTCCAACCTGCATTATAAGTGTCATTATAAAAATTATTTTGTGGTCTAGAATAGCTACCCGTATAGTGAGCTTGCTCGTTTTTCATGCCATATCCGTAGGGTGGGTACTCAAGATTCGCCACGCCTCTTGAATCATATTGTATTTCTGGATGTACCTTATTCAAACCATCAATCTTTTTATTCATCATTCCTAACTGATTAGATAACCTGGTGACCACATCGAGGTTGAAAACACTGGTTGCTTTAGTAGGAATTGCCCTCATGCCTTGCCACTGATAATTATTTAGTGCCATCTTCTCTATAATCTAAAATTATCTGCCAAAAGCAAAGTAAAATAATAATTATAATAATAAATAATAATAAATAAAAAAATTGCAATAAAAAAATAATAATAATGGCTAAAGTAATAAAAATAAAGCTTTCTTAATATTTTAGTTCCCCGGCAACGGCGCCAAAAACTTGATCGTGTGTCTATCAAGTTTTAAAATTTATAACGAATATGATCGAACCTGGAAACTAACTCTGACAACGATTAAAGGCAAGTGTACGTATCGAACAGTAGTATAGCTTAGGCAAGACCGGATTGTCGAACCCAAAGGAACTAAAAGTACTAATACTCACTTTCTTTCTATTATTTAGCCTAAAATATGGAGTGAAGTTGCTTTAATCTAAATTAACGACTACTAAAATAAAGACGCAAAGACAAAAAGAACGAATTGGAAAATATCTTGAAGAAGAACTCAGTTGATTTAGACGATACCCTCAAGAAGAATCCACCTAGACTTTGCTTGTTATCTAACACTAAATCATACGATTTATTCACTTACTTTTATCTGTAAGACTCCCTAACGTATATTAAATCTTCTCTCGAGGTGAATAACGTCTAACCCTAGGTTAATTAACAGAAATCTCTTTCTCGAATAATAACCCCTTAGAATAGCAGTAAATCGATCTATGGACTCCCATATTAGGTTTCACCCTAATCCGACAAAATCTCGTCACCCTATCTCTAGACGTGCGATCAACTCTGCTTAATTATGCTAAATCTACCCTTAAGCAGGGTCTATTCATCCTCCACCTAAGTACATCAGATTTGGATTAAGCATACATAATTAAGAACAAACTAAGTATTTATCATATAATTCAGAAAATAATAACAAGATTCATCTAGGTTTCATCCCATTTAGGTATCTGAAGGGTTTAGTTCATAAAAAATAAAGAAAACATCTCAAGGGAAAAGATAAAACAAAACATAAGAAATCTCTAAAACCCCCTGAAGGAATAAAAAGAGAGATTCGCAGTCTTGAGTAGAATTCCAGCTTCTTGGGATGAATCAACTAGCTAACTTCGAGTAATTCCCATAACTCTGACCTTTCTGGCTCGGTTCCTTGGCCTAGCTAACCGCCCCCTTTCAAGATACACTTAGGGTGTATTTATAGGCTCTTGGAATGCTTTACTTGGCCTCTGA
Source organism: Gossypium rotundifolium (assembly GCA_025506655.1). NCBI lineage: Eukaryota > Viridiplantae > Streptophyta > Magnoliopsida > Malvales > Malvaceae > Gossypium > Gossypium rotundifolium. The sequence continues at coordinate 3,073,556 of CP106725.1, read as the reverse complement.
ATGTCCTAATTCAGGTATACTTCTTATTCGGTGTTTGAATAGCCTTTGGAATGTGTTTCGTTGGCTCAAAGTATCCAAATCTGAGTGAAATTGCTCTCTCCCGCGGCAGGGGCACGGCCATGGCACACACCCGTGCAAATCGACTTCAGGTCGTGTTTCTATTCTGTTGATTGAGGCACAGCCGTGTGACATGTATCTGAGCCGTGTTTGAATTTCTTAATTGAGGCACGACCGTGTAAATCGGGGGTGAGGCCGTGTTCTAGGTGCTTGTCAAGGCATGGTCGTGTGATCTTTGGGCCAGGCCGTGTGGATTTCGTGATATGGCCCATTTACTCTGTTTTAGGGCCGTTTTATGTTCTTTTCATCCTCGGGTGCTTTCCTGGGTATAAGACATGAAAAGAAAGGATTAAGAGCACCTTTTTACATGAATCAAGGGATAAATCATTCGAAAACATACTAAATGTGGGATTAAAATATGTTACTTTTACAGTTTATCATATTGTGAGAAGCAAGGCATAAGACGATTCCTAACCGTACCGTACTTTCCCCAACAAAATGGTGTGGCCGAGAGGAAGAACCAGACTGTTCTTGACATGGTTCAATTAGTGCTTAAGAGCAAGAAGATGTCGAAAGAATTTTGGGCGGAATCCATGCAACATGTCATCTATGTGCAAAATCGGTGTCCACATGCGAAGTTGAATGATCAAACACCACAAGAGGCATGGAGCAGACAAAAATCGAGAGTTTCTCATCTCAAAGTATTCGGTAGTGAGGCCTATGCACACGTGCCGAATCAGCGAAGAACGAAGCTCAAAAATAAAAGCAAAAGGTTTATTTTTATTTGGTATGATGAGAAAACAAAATGATATAAGCTACTCGACCCGATAAGTAAGAAGGTTGTCGTGAGTCATGATGTACGAGTTAATGAAGCAAGCGAGTAGGATTGGAATAACTCAACGGAGGTTATCATTAAAGATGGAGAATCATCAACCGCTACACCAACAATCATATCGATAAATCCTAAAATTACCGATGATGAAGATGAATCGTAAGAACCCAAAATACGAAGTTTGCAAGATTTGTATGATTCAACAAATGAGGTACACATTGTATGTCTTTTGGCATATTCCAAGAATATAAGTTTTGAAGAGGCGGTGTGAGACAAGAAGTGGCAAACTGTCATGGACGTGGAGATTAAAGCAATTGGCCGCAACAACACATGGGAGTTAACAGAGTTGCCGAAAGGAAGTCAGGCCATTGGTGTAAAGTGGGTGTTCAAGAGAAAGATGAATGCTCAAGGCGAGATAGAACGGTACAAGGCACGACTTATTGTAAAAGGATACAAGAAAAAGGAAGGAATCGATTATAACGAGGTGTTTGCTCCCGTTGCAAGAATGGAGACAATCCGATTGCTCTTTCACAAGCAGCTCAATTCAAATGGCCGATGTTTCAAATGGATGTCAAGTCGGCATTCTTGAATGGTATGCTCGAAGAAGAAGTCTACATCGAACAACCACGGGGTACATGAAAAGTGGAGAAGAGAAGAAGGTGCTAAAATTGAAGAATGCACTTTACGGGTTAAAGCAAGCACCGCGGGCATGGAATACTCATATCGATACATACTTCAAGGAGAACGGGTTCGAAAAATGTCCCTATGAACATGCCCTTTACTTGAAGAAGAATGGAGGTAATATGTTATTTGTTACTCTTTATGTTGATGACCTCATTTTTATGGGGAGCAATGGTGAGATGATACAACATTTTAAGAGCACAATGACATAGGAATTCGAGATAACAGATTTTGGTTTGATGAAGTATTTCCTTAGTTTGGAGGTAAGACAAGAAGAGATAGGTATTTTTGTGTCACAGGAGGCATATGCAAAGGAAATTTTGAAGAAGTACAAGATGGAATATTGCAAACCGGTATCAACACCAATGGAACTAGGTGTAAAACTCTCAAAATTCAATGGAAGAGAAAGAATCGACGCTAGCAAATACCGGAGTTTGGTGGGAAGCCTTCGATATCTCACTTGCACAAGGCCTGACCTTTCGCTAAGTGTTGGTATTGTAAGTCAGTTCATGGAGGAGCCGGTTTATTCACGTTGAAAGGCGTTAAAGCGAATCCTACGGTACATCCAAGGAATGGTATCACTCGAGTTATTCTATTCAAATGTAGAAGATTACAAGTTGATTGGGTACTCTGACAGTGATTGGTGCGGAGACTTAGACGATCGGAAAAGTACATCGGGATATGTGTTCTTTATGGGTAACACGGCGTTTACTTGGCTTTCAAAGAAGCAACCAATCGTGACGCTCTCGACATGTGAAGCTAAATATGTGGCAGCATCTTGGTGTGTATGTCATGCTATATGGCTCAGAAATTTGTTGGGCGAGTTGGAGCAACAACAACTCGGTGCGACTGAGATACGAGTTAACAATAAATCAGCAATTGAGTTGGCAAAGAATCCAGTGAATCATGAAAGAAGCAAACATATTGACATTCGCTTTCACTTCATCCGAGATCATGTAAAGGAAGGAAGTGTGAAATTAGTGCACATGGCAAGCCAGGACCAAGTCGCGGATACCTTCACAAAACCACTATCGATGGTACTTTTCGACAACTGCAAAAAATTAATCGGCATGAAGGATGGCAGAAGCATTTAAGTTTACGGGGGAGTTTTATTGAATAAACATTAAATGTCAGTTTTTAAGAGAATGAAAGGTTAAGAGTCTTGTTTTAATTGGTTTAATTTAGTAATTTTTTAGGAGAATGAAAGGTCAAGAGTCTTGTTTTAATGGGTTTAATTTAGAAGTTTTTTAGGAGAATGCAAGGTCAAGAGTTATTGGTTTATGGCTATTATTAGATTTTAATATTTTCAGTTTTTTTTAAGGGCATACTGTAGCCTACAAATAGTTTGTAAGCATTTGATATATAATAGAAAAAAGCTAGAAAGTTTAGAAGTTAAAAAGAAAAGTTTTTTTTTTTTAGAAGTTGTTTTTTTCCACAAGTTTTTTTTGTTCTGTCTTGAGCAATTTTCACAGCGTATCCCTAACAAGGCTTGGTCAACCATCAGTATGAACTTTATCGAGGGACTCCCTAATTCAAAGAGAAAGGATACAATCCTAGTGGTGGTGGATCGCCTCACCAAATACAAGCATTTCCTGGACTTCTCCTACCCTTTTACTGCAATAACAGTAGCTTATGAGTATTTGACTCATATCTACAGATTACATGGAATGCCTTATTCCATTGTTTCAGAGCGAGATAAAATATTCATTAGTATTTTCTGGTAGGAACTATTCGAAAGGGTAGGGACTAAATTGCAGCTCTCAACTGCTTATCACCCTGAAACGGATGGCCAAATCGAGGTTCTCAACCGATTCTTCGAAGGTTACATCGGATGCATGATTGGGGAAAGGCTTGGTGATCAGCTGCTCTGGATTCCTTTAGCTGAATGATGGTATAATTCAACCTTTCATTCAACAATCCATACCACTCCTTATGAAGCTCTTTATGACCAAGCCCAACCTCAACACATGACATACCTTGTTGGAGCATCTTCTGTGAAGAGCTTGTAATAACGAGAAGCTGCCAAGAAATTGCTTCAATTTCCAATAAAACAAGCTCAAAACAGAATGAAGCAATTGGCAGATCGACACAGGAGTGATAGGCAATTTCAGGTAGGGAGTTGGTCTACCTTAAGTTGCAACTGTATCGCCAACATTCGGTCAGGAGAGTGTTGAATAAAAATTATCTCCTAAGTATTTTGGTCCTTTTGCCATTGCAGCTAAGGCGGGACAAGTGGCATACCATTTACAGCTACCTCATGGGTCTCATATATACCTTACATTCCATGCCTCCCAACTAAAGAAGCATGTTGGATCAATTCCAATCCAAACTACTCTACAAGTGGTCGATGCCAATGGTGCTTTGATCAAAGAACCTATTCGAATCTTAGAACACCATATGGTCAATCAGGGCAATCACGTTGTCACTAAAGTGTTGGTGGAATGGGCCAACAAGTTTCCAAAATACGCAACCTGGTAGCCATTGCAACAGCTGCGTAGCAACTTTCCTCACCTTGATCCTTGAAGATAAGGATCTTTTTAGGAAGGGAGTATTTGTTATGGGGTAAATATAAAATAGGAAATATGAATAACGAGGGTGAAATGTTGCATTTAAACGTGTGTTGTATTAATGAAATGGTGCAGATAGACTTGTTGAAACTGTGCGTTTGGTGGGTAACAGTCACAGTTGTATGACCTAACTAACTTTTGTAAGGACTCTCTTTCCTCTTTTCACCTGTTGTTGAGAGGGAAAATAATTATCGATTTTGGTTAATATAATTTACTTCTTCATTCTCTCCTATCCTCAATTTTCCTGTGTCTTTTCTATCTCCTTTCTAATCTTTTCTTGTTTGGGCCGCATCACATGGAATATTGATAAAAATTGCACGATCATTTGCAAAAGTTACAATGTACAATCAAGATTGCAAGCAAGAATTTTTACCTTAAGCGCAATTCGTTATTTATTAACAACATATCAACATATGCATGGTCTTAATAAGAAAAAATGAATCAACCTGATTTTAGGAAGATTATTAGTGAATTGAAATCTTTCTCCTCTTTTAAGGACATTCAAATTATGTTTTTCTAGATCCAACTTATTTATGGAAATGACCAAAAAAAAAAAAAAAAAAAAACAATGGAGTGGGCCACTTGTGCATCTAGACTCTAGATATCATTTCCATGGCCTTAAGTATTATGATACTTATTTTTGTTATTTGATATTGTAAAAAAAAAAAAAATAGAGAAGAAGAAGAAGAAGAAGAAATCTTCATGTTTAATCATGTGTGAAAATTCTAAAATTATTTTTGATATTTGAGTATTAAATTCAATTATGTATTATATTATATTATATATATATATAGTAGAATTAGAATAAGTGATTGTTGAGATTCACATGAAACATATACTTTAAATTTGAAAGAGAGGTTCAAAACATATTTATTACGACTCGGGGGAAATGCAATTGAGTACCGATGTGTACCATTCTTTGAATTTACATATAGTAATGTCCATCTCTTACCAAAAACAAGCCATTTGTAGATATATCAGAGGGTTCGTACAAATTCAATGTAGTTCCTTTTTCACTCTACAAGGATCAAGATTAAATAAACATTCATTATCTTTCTGTCGAATGAAGATATATTTCTAGATTCTCAGTGAATAATGATAAAATGAGACACAACTTTTATATATATATATATATATATACAAGTTAACGAAAGAGGATGTCATTACTAAGAATTAAACCACTTGTTTTATTGGGTTGTTGGAACTTGGCATATCATATATAGTTAATAAACTTATTAAATTTTGATTTTATATCCGAATTATTATATTTGTCATAGTTATGTGTATATAATGATTTTATTAAAACACATTTTATATTCATAATTGATGTTACTCAAACTTATTTTATTTTATAATTTTAACATAAAAATTCATTACTAATTACTTTGATTGCTAGTAAAATATTAATATAATTATTTAATATTTATAAATACATTTTCATAAATTAAATAATTATCATAAAATTATATTTATTTCAATTATAAATTTAAATTTTTTTTAGTTTTATATTTTGATTTGGAATTAGATTCAAGTCTTCTCAAAATTAGATTTTGTCAAGCATGAGCTTTTTTCCAACACAAATTTTGTTGGACTATGACCTTAAATTTTCTTTGAAGTGAACTCATATTGGATCAAATTTGGTCGTACAAGCTTCGAAGCTCATGGTTGCTTTGTTAGCTCTAAAACCGGTGGGAGGCCTAGCCTTTCCCCTCTCTTCCTTTTCTACCATTGGCATCTACCTTGTAATAAAAACTCATCTCCAAATCTCCATTTTCTCTTCCGAGTCTTACACCTTCAAGACCAAAAAAAATATTGTATTGGCAAAATTACATACATTTGAATTGAAAAAAGTTCACATCCAAATCAGAATTGTTTAAACATCAGATGAGAATTGATGTTCAGATCAAGATTGTAAAGCAGAGTAGGAGAACAGACTTCTTGCTTTCTTTATTCATTCACAATACAATCATCACTCTCACCTGAAGCTTTTATATTATATATACAACCATAATGTCCTATCCAGCCAAACCTTCTTCCCTTCATTGTAACAGCTGAAAATGTTCATAGTTAACCAGAATTTAACCCGGGAATAACCTAATTACTTCATACAACAACCCTTTAAGAGATAGTGTCCAACAAGGTCAGGTTCAAATTCCAGCATCTACAACCCCTTCACTGAAATGTCCATAGTATAAATAACCGGAATTTAAACCCGGGCTTAACTGATTCATACAACCAACATCTAACATGTTCGGAGTTCAAATTCCAGTAACTACAATGCCTTCCCTTATATCAAAGCAATGGCCTCGTTTATGCATAAATTCTTTCTAAAAAGAAGTACACACAAACACACTGTTCATTCACAGTTTAAATTAATAAATGAGTGTTTCCAACAAATAACCATCCAGAACCAGTGTAGCTAAGAGCTTAAACAGATATGAATGACAGTTACCTAAGACTAAACCATATGCAGTTGGTGTCACAAAAATGATCATATCTGACTATATCTAATCAGATTATGTCAAACAGTGATATAGTATACCACTTTAATTAGACTAAAAGTAACTTATCAGCAGTGGCAAATGAAGTACAAGTGTTCCACACATGGAGAGCTCAGATACAGCAATGCGCCCTGCAATGGAGCTTAACCATCTTCTTGAAGAGTTTGTCATTTGATTGAAGAACACTATCACAAAAGTAAAATAATTACTAGAAGTTAATCCTTTGAAGGACATCATAATGTTGTTCCGACTCTTCTTTTTTCTTTAAGTACCCATGTTCAACTCATTTTAGGACATGAGTATGGTGATATAATCCTCCAAAGACCCTTAAAACACACCTGATATGGATATTTGGAGAACCATACCCCAAAAGCTAATTGTTGAGATTAAAGAGCCAAGCTCCATATAAATCCCACAAGAAAATCACGCACTTTCCTATGTGGCATCTATGTCCCATACCTTGCAATTGGCACATAAAAGACCATGCTCCGCAGTTTCGGCGCCCAAATGTGCTGGTTTTGAGCTAGCTTAATCTAGCTCCAGGCAAAAATTACAATACCTATGTCATCAACCGTACTGCACAATTACAACTGAGAGACATGATGGCTGACTTTGATACAAATTGAAATGGACCTTTGGAGAACCACACTCCAAAAGCTAGTTGTTGAGGTTGGAGAGCTTAGGTCCATATAAACAACAGAAATCCCATACTTTCCTATATGGGATCCAATTTCCATACCTTGCAATTGGGCACATAATAACACCCTGGATACAAAAACTTTAACCTGATTTCTATGATAGCAACACTCCTTAAAATCCCTTTTAACTGACCTGAACTTTCATCTAATGTTCAAAACTTCATCAAACCTTTCCCAGAACTCAAACCCTAATTTGAAAAAAGAAAAATACCAATACCAGCAGTAGAAAAGCATATAAATTGACCGATAGATAACATGGTCATAATTGGCCTATGATGCAACTCAACTGTGTTGGATACTAGTATGTCTATGAGAAGGGTATGTTCAGATTTTTTTTAACTTGTTCCATATATTTTGAGAATCCAAGGAAGGTCATATCCCCATACTAGACCTGTTCATGGCCAGGTTACCCACCCAAGCCTGCCCGAAATTTGAGAAGGTTTGGACAAAAATATTAGACCCGAGAAATGGGCTTAGGCAAAAAAATTAGACCCGTTTAAAATAAGGGCCGGGCTCAAGCTTGAACATTCAAAGTCCGAGCCAAGCCCGACCCGTTTTTAAGTTTATAATGCTTCATATTATGTTATTTGATATATCATGTAATTTATAACACAAAAAAGTAAATCTATACTAAATATATAATACTACTCTAATGTAAACATTAAAATAATATTATGACTATATAAAAAAGTTCCATAAATAAAAAATTACATAAAATTATTAAATATTAAATTAAAATAATATAATTATTTTAAAAAATTAAAAAAAGTATATAGGCTGTCCTAAAATGAACTTAGATTAGTCTTTTGCAAATGCGGACGAGCTTGGGCAAAATTTAAGAACCATATTTCGGGCCGGGCTGGGTTTAGGCAAACATGAAGTACATTAATATCATGCTTAAGCCTACTCCGGCCCGGCCCATAAACACCTCGACCCCATGCTCATACCCAGCTATGTTTCAGACATGGGTACTTCAAGAAAAATGAAGACTCAAAGCAATATAGGCTAAAACAGTTAGAATTAGGAAAAGGACTTGGTTAATATAAACCAACGACTACGTAAAAGCCCTAATAATGCATCACAACCTTTGTGAATTTCATCCATTCCAAACAAATAAATACTTATAACATTGATTCACCATTAACAAATTCATTCGTTTGCCAGCTACTGAGTACAATGTTGTCTACTTACATTCTGGTAATTTGTTGAACTATGGTTCCATTAACAATGAAATTAAACCCTGGAAATAAATGCTTACCAACTGTCAAAGTTGCTCACGTATATATGCCATCGATCTTAACATAGAACCCAAAGTATCTTTTGACACTTGAAATTTTACTTCTGTTTCTCCAGAAGTTGTCTTGGTATCTTGGAGCTGAGAAATGCAAATAAACAAGCAATAAGTAAATAAAACGATTCCATTAAACAGACAAATGAAAATCAATCCCTTCAAGCAATAAGAAGAAGAAATCTTACTCTTCAATTCCAAGCAGTAGTGAAAAGGAAAAGAAAGATGATACTCCTAAATCTTCATACCAGTGCCACAAATTAATAGTAATGCAACTTAGACCTATGTTGCTCAGACTCTTTATTTTCCTAAAAGTATCCTAGTTTGACACTCGTCTAACACATACGGGTATACAAATATGACCCTCCAAGGATTCTCCCAATATATGGATGAACTTAGAAACTCTAAACATATCTGTGTAAGATATATACCCATATCCGACAATAACACCCAAGTCAAGTAACATGGGCACATGGTGCTAGACAAATCAACATGTCAAGACGTGGACAATGGATGGAAACTTATATAAAATAAAAGATTCATATGTTTAATTTTGTATAGATAGTAACAAATGGTAAATCAAGGGAAATATCAACACAGCAAGTATGACCATTATGGCAAAGTTTCTTACAGAGAACAAGTATATGTCACTTCTAAAGCCATTCAACCTATCTCCCCATATCTTTCTATTTTAACAGCCCTGTTCATCATAAGATCTAACAACCTCTTCATCTTATTTTCTTTCTTTTCTTTTTTCCTATGTCAATAAATCTAACTTTAATAGCCAAGTTAAAATTTCTCCCCTGTGCTTCAAAAAGGAGGCATTCTAGACACTTCATAGCCATTGTTGTTTTCCAGTTCAGAGAAAAGGATGGGTTAAGATTAGTAGATGCTTACAGACTAAGTGAACAAGAAGAAAAAAAACACACTTCAGTGAAGTTTAAATTTTGATCGATCAATTTCTTAAGAGATACCCGAGTTTATAATGAATTAATCTCCACATTAAAATCAGTAGATTTGATTAATGGAAAGATTATAATTGTAAGCTTTTTATAGCAAGTTCTCAAAGAAAATTCAGCAAGCAACATGGGATAATATTCACATAGAGACAAAGAGGAGATCAGTAGTCATATACAACACCAAAGACTTACTAGCTCATTAAATCTCAATAGACAAGAACTAATGAACTCTTCATATGTAAATCTCATATCCTCAGTCCAAGTAACTGGCAACTGTTATTTTGCCCACAGGAAGAAAGAGGAAAGTAAAAAGTTTCTAAGAATTGCAGTGCATTATTTCTAGATCCAATAGAGAATGGAAGAAGAGAAGTGGCATTTGAGCTCACACAAAGATATGAAAAATTTAAGTTCAGTCCCAAAATAGAATATGCCATTTTATGCACATAACATGCAGACCACTTATCTCTTTGTTCTACAGGTAAAGGAACCATTACATGCTTATTGCTTACCAGTTTTAGAGATTAAAATAAGGAAACAGGAAACTTCCTTAGTCAACTTTAGCTCATTTTAAAATAAGGACCATTACATGCTTACAGCTTACCAGTTTTATTTTCACTGTAATGCCCAATAAGTTGGGATTTTGGTTCTTTGCAAGATCAAAACTCAACCATCAAATTGCCATTCAAATGCATTCACTAGCTACAATCTTGTGTTAAAATAGAAGCAAAAAGGATTGTTACAATGAAAGTTAGATTTAGAGATTAAAATATCAAAGGGCGGTTTGGTAATAACAAGTTAGAAAATGGGGATTCTGAGAATTTGCTTTTTCAACTAGATCTAGTATTGACACATCTTCATATTTAGAATTGAAGAACACTATGCTTGATTTGAAGAAATACCAAGCACTGCAGTTAAATTCATTAAAAGCTCGTTAAATACAATATGTTCTTAAAAAGATAGGTCAGTGTAGCATCTAATATCATTAAGCTAGAACACTAAGGTAATTCATACAAATAATAAATCAATACAACCAACCATCTCGTTTACATTCTTTATCAAAATGATAATAAATTTGAAAATAAAAACAGACTAGGATATGAGGGCACATGAGCTCAAATTTTCAAACCTTCAAATTTATGACAGCAACTCGATTTAGTGGTGTTGATAGCTGTTGACTAATGTAAGCCATTGATCGCAACATTGGTTCCAGAGTAACCCTTGTGAGCCTAAACTGCACTTCTGTCTCTCCCAAAGGATTCTTGCCATAGTCATGCAGCTGCAAGAGAGGTGAAAGAAAAGTATAGCAATGGAAAGCAATCGAATCATTCATGCTACAACAATGCATGCTTTAAGAATTTGAAACATGATAGCAAATTCACTTAAGTAAAAGAACCATGAACAGTACAAAAGAACTTTTGTGCACTAGACTAATCAAATAAGCTGTTTGTTGTTACTTAATAACAGTTGGAAAAGCATCTAATGTAAGATAACTTTATCTCGAATTTACAAAGTGAAACCCAAAAGAAACCAAAAAAGAATAATGCAAACAAGACAGTTAAATTGATAAAATCATCATGAAAATAAGAGTATATGGCCACATACCTTCAAGTTTATGACAGCTACTTTTCCAGCTTCCATTGCATTTTTATTTTCTATAACCCAAGTCATGGACTTAAAACATGTGAGAACCACCTGCATCCAACAGAAAATAGAATTCTCACATATTTTCACCGAAAAAGGTAAGCTAATGCTGCATAAAACAATAGTCCAATACATGTATGCGTGTGCAGTGTGTCTAAGTAAATGACATAAATATACAGTGTATATAAGTAAATGGAAATAGACTTCTTCAAGACATACCGTGCTATCAGCGTGACCAGTATCACGATGAAGAGATACAGGCACCATGCTAGGTTGATTCAAGTCAGTAAGTGGGGCCCCAACATCATTAAGATTAAAATGAGGTGGCACTGCATCTTGCCATGGCCACAAAGATGGGATCATTTTGGAGACAGGAGAAGTGGTTTTCTTGCAACCATCTTCATGATTATTCCCACTATTATGAGAGCTAGGTGATCTGACTTTAGCTACATTCTTCTTTACAGAGGCAATCTTTTTCCCAGCCTCCTTAAGAGCATTGATTGCTGCATTATATGTCTCTGGAGCCATTGCTCCTTCTTCTGCCAATTTTAAAGCTTCCTGACACAGGTTATTGAAGCGTGTGGTTAGTGTCTCAATACCTTGAGGATCAGCATGTTGCTCATCCAATTCAACCCAAGATTTGGCATTTCTAGTCCAGCGCTTTAATATGTAATGGGATGGAAGGGTAAGAACATTTGTCACAGTGAAGACTGTCAATATATGTCTACAAAGAATGCCAGAATATTCAAACATCTGACAGGTACAACTTGCTTTCATATCCGAAATATTCAGTGCAACAAAGTACGCTTTATGCTCATGTTCATATTTTGCAACCCTGTATTTACAGAATATGCCATCGCCCTCAATCTTGTTTGCAGTGTACACAAAAGTTTCAACTAGCTCCTCCTGAAACTTTGAGAAAACTTTCTTTGTGTAGAGATTTGCTGCTTGCTGTTCCATAGGTGATGGTGTCTTTGGCACTGGTGTGGTGCAGATTGTATCAAAATCTGCTTCTATTTCCTTCTCTAGAGAATGTTCTAAAGCCCTTTCGTACTGCTTAAAAAAAGGGGTATGGTTGTCTGCTGATTTACGTATCCATTGAAAAAGGAGCTAACCCCTTGGTTTGAAGAAAGAGTACCAAAGAAAGTACCGCGAAAATAAACAGGAGCCCACTGTTTACGAGCATTATATACTGCCTGAAGCCACTCATTTTTATGTAGATCATATTTATCAAGGAGAGCTCCCCATGAAGACTCAAAATCCTCCGTTGTCTCAGAAAAGTTTATGCAGCTATAAAGCTCACCATAAAAGGAAGGATGAGCAACGTAGATATGGGCCAACCTTTCTTGTCCTTCCCTCAAGATGTGCCACTTGCAAATGCAGTGGCGAGTTTCTGGAAAAACCTGTGAAACTGCTTCTTGTATTGCTCTATCTTGGTCTGTGATAATAGAAACAGGGGATCGATCATTCATCGCAGATAACCACGTCCTAAATAGCCAAGTAAAGGAAGATTCAGACTCGTCTAGAAGTAATGCACAACCAAATAACACCATCTGGCCATGATGATTTATGCCAGTGAAAGGAGCGAATGGGATCTGATACTGATTTGGTCGATACATTGTATCAAAAGTAACTGCATCTCCAAAGTAATTGTAAGCTGCCCTTGATCTTGCATCAGCCCAGAAAACATTAGTCATCCGATTATCATCATCAAGCTGTATAGCATAATAAAAGCCAGGGTTTTCGGCCTGCATCTTTTTGAAATAATTGAGGAGATTTTGAGCATCTCTCCCCAGTGTTCTCCTTTGGCTAGAAGGTCTGAAATAGCCTGAAGGTCCCATACTCCTTCCAAGGCGGTTAGGCATGACAGAGGAGGCATTCTTGATCCTCGTTGCTTCATAACAAGCATGATTTTCATCTGATGAAACATAAACATCAGCAGTGGCATCCAATGTTTCTGAAACATTCTTAGTGGCTCCAGCAAAATGCCTACGAGGTCTAAGGTAATGAACCTTACTAGGAGTAACCATAGAATGATTATGATCCTCCACAAACTTCGTTGCGATCCACTTCCCTCCATCCTTTCTCTCTATCCTAAACATGGCATTACAACTTTCAACATTTTTCCTCTTAAAAACCTCCCTTGAACATGCAAAATCCCATGTTACAATTGGCCCATCAGGCGTCGCTCGTGTAAACTGACCAACATGAGTGCTAAACCCCAACCGCCTAGCATATCCATCATAAAATGTCTTGCCTGCATCCTCCGACTCAAATTCCATCCCCGCATACGGCTTACCCCCTGCAACTCCATCATCATCCTGATTAGCAACTACCTCTATCTCTGTCAAATTTTCAATTAAATTCCAATTATTATCACCACCCTTATTAGACTCAGCATTCACACCATTGACATTATCCCCTTTTCCCCCTTCCACATCCATGTTTTCCGTGCATAAGGAAACCGATTCAGCATGTTTTTCCTTATTTTAAGCCTGGATTATACCGCCCTCCATCGGTTCAATCTATCTGTTTAGTTTACATAATGATCAATCACAACCTCACTCAAAGCAATGGCTTATCTATAAATGGTTAAAAACTCGAATTCAATTAAAAAAAAAAAACAAAATTAACATGAATTTATACATAATTCGGAGGAAAAGAACAGTAATTAATATCTAAAAAGAATTGAAAGGGAGCATTGGTGAAGTCAATGCGAAATGAGCAGACCAACAAAATACCTAAGAAATGAGCTCAAAATAAAAACTAAAAAGAAAGTGCAGAGGAAAAAAAATCCCCAAAGAATTACGAAATTGAGAGACAAGGTGAAACTAAAATTGGGTTTTCTTACAAAATTGAAATATTATTAGAGTCAAGAAACTTACAGTGACAGAAAGGGTCTAAAAAATGGCATTTTAGAAGTAAAGAGAGAAAAGTGGCCTTTTTCTCTACTTTGCTCTGTTCTTCCAAATTTGTGTCTCAGTATTCAATAAACAGATTCTTTTTTAAAGAGTCAATATAGCATTTCTTAACTGAGTTAAATTTAATGAAATTGGTACTTAATTTTTCTTAAATTTGATATTTGAATTTTATTTAATTTAATTTTAAAATAAATAATATAATGAATATTTAGATTGTTCTCCGGAAAAAAATTTAATATCAACTTCACCATTGAAGTTTGCAATTTTTTTATATTTAGAATTTAATTATTTATTTTCTGGATTTAAAATATTATGTTGAATTGTTTATACCTTTAAATTTATTTTATTAATTTTTTTGGTATGATATTTTGAATAAAAAATCAGTTAATAGCTATATTAAAATAAAATAACTTAATAACGGACTTGAATTTAATAAAATAATTTTAATAGTGTTAATAATTAGACTTATATTTATAAATATAAAAATTACTAGAATTAAATTTAGATTTATTACATTTTAAATTTATGGTGATCGAGCATATTTTAACATTTCACTTATAAGTTTAAATTTGAACGAAAAAGTTAATAAAGTTAGGTTAGTTTAGTTTTAACTTTTTGTAGAAATATGTTTAAAATTTTTGTTTAAGATTTAAGATTTATTCTTGAAAAAAATTGAAAATTTGAAAAGGTAGAAAGTTAGAATGATTAAAATGTATTTTTTTTCATTTTTGTGATGTGCTTTGATAGAAAATAAAAAATAAAAAATTAATTTTTTTTATAGTTAAATACTTTGTAGAGTTGAAAATTGTAAAAAATAAAAATTTTAAAAATGTATAATTTTGAATTAATTTACATTTGTCTCTCATTTTCCTTCTCTTATAATTTTAATTTCAAATGACTTGTTTCTATGCATTATGATAAAAATAATCATTGATCTTATTTCGTGTTCTCTCACTTTTAATTTCTATAAACACACTTTTTTTTTCTTTCAATTTTTCAATCTATTTTTCCATCTTTTCACTTTTTCACTCAAACCAACCACACCCATGTTTGGTATATTAGAAAGTACTATGTTAAGTCATTGATTACATAATGTGTTTCAAATATTTATTTAACCAGTCAAGTGACACTTTTAAATTATCACTTTATTAAAAATTAAATTATTTGGAATTTATTTAATTTATTTAGAATTAATTTTCTTAAAAATTATTTTTCATAAATATAACAACGTGATTTAATAATAAAAAGGTAAGAAAGTTACATTGTAAATTGAAGCTTCAAAAATTTAAAACATTAACCCTTATTGTAAAATAAAAATTTTGGAACAATTTTTCAATTAAAATTATAAGTTGTCAAATAAAATATTATTAAATATTAATTCGAATATTTGTTAGTAATAAAATTTATAGTAAAATATTAAATAAATAAATATTATAATTATGTAATTTATCATTACATTCTTAGGAAAAGTATAATGTACCAAACCTGATAACATACATTTTTTAAGTTTTAATAACATTAAGTTTCCAAATTTAGCAAAATTTTCTCATTGGTCCTTAAACTTTTTTTTGGTTCACATTAATCTTAGAACTTGACAGCTTTTCTCAGTACAATCCATGAACATGAATTTTTTAACATGACACTTATTTAAGGTGATAACGCGACACAATCTTAGAATGTCTATGGGGATTTAGTGTCCTTTGTGTAGTAATTACATATCAGTATTTGTAATTTTTGAACAATTTGATTTTATAAAACTTCATCATGATTTTCGATTACACAGATCACATTGTTTTGTCATTGTATTTTATTTATTTAATAAAAATTTGGGTCATACAACTGTAATAATATTATAAATACATAAAAAGAAATAATAATAAAAAATAAACTAGAAGAAGAAGAATGATCTTATGTATGTGAAGTAGAACCATAAGCTGAAGAAACGTTATAATAGATGTGATGTCATTGATCCTATTTCACTGCAAGATATTGATGAAAATAATGAATGAGTAATTGGAGAGATGGGTGAACACACTTCAAATGATGTGAAAGATGACTCAGAATTTCATGGTATTTTATGGTATTTTATTTTACAATACATTAAGCAAATTATTAAACTATTAAACAATTTTTTTTTGAATTTATAAATTGAACTATATTAAAATTTGTCTTTTAATTAATTAATTAATTAATTAATACTTATTAATTATATGTATTACATATGTTTTATATACATTTTACATCCATATATAGATTTATATTTTTATGCTTGCACCTTGGTTTACTCGTAATGATCGTCTTTGTTTGGGTGTGCATCACCTAACTGATTTATATACATGCATGGTTATTTTAGTTGTATGTTTCTCGTAATACAATATTACATACAAGTTGTAACACTGAATAGCCTTTTGCAAATTTTTATTTATTTTTCCCTTTCATCGTCATTTCCATCATTATTGGAATGATTGATGTCATCATTAATCATTCTTATTGTATATAAAAAGATTTCAAAATAATATTTAGATATTTCAATAAGTAATTAATATATTCTAACAAGAGTATAAGAATATGAATCTACATATTTAAAATAATAATAATAATAATAACATGCTTGCATCATATAGATGTATCCTCCACCCAAATCCAAGAAACAAGGGTGTGGACAGTGAATCAAGTTACGAGTACTGTTCTTCTAACTACCAGTAATCCCCACAAGAACAAAAGCCATTTCTAAAATGATGAAAACGCTTGTTGTCTCGAATAACTATCTCTCTTTCAACTATTTTTGATATCAGCTTGGCAGCATTGTGACAATCCACACAAATACGCAAGTTCTTGTTGATTCTTAGTGTTTCACCTTTACTTGTCCTCAACAATCCAACACAAATTGCTTGTTTCTCACTATGCCCCCTCAATACTTCAATCTTCTCATCTTCAGCCAATTCATGAAGCACAGAGTCGGTATACGGTTTATATCCGATTTTACGTATTTTTTCCTCTAATCTTCTCCACATGTTTTGCATTTGTTTAGAGCCTGTAAATGAAGTATTTCCAGCCATAAAGCTATGAACTTTCCCTCCAAGTTCAATCCAACTACGACCGGCATCCTTTTGTAAGCCAATCTCCTTCATCTTTTGGCGCACTCTTCTTACATCGTCCCATTTCCCGGATGCTGCAAATAAATTAGAGAGTAAAACATAGTTCTCGGCTTTGTTAGGCTCCAATTCGAACAACTTTTCAGCAACTTTAGTTCCAATATCCAGTGCATTAAAAGTTTTACAGGAACTGAGTAATGAACTCCAGATTCCAGCATCTGGTTCATCAGGCATTTCATTTACAAGTCTCAAAGATTCATCTAATCGTCCTGCGCGACCCAGCATGTCGACAATACATGCATAATGCTCCAGTTTTGGTGTTATGCCATGGCAATTCTGCATGTCGTTGAAATATTTCAACCCCTCTTCTACCAACCCGGAATGACAGCATGCCATTAATATACCAACAAAAGTGAAACCATCAGGCATCATACCAAATGCTAGCATATTTTCAAATAGCACCAGTGCCACTTTTCCATATCCATGCAGTCCGTATCCTACAATTATAGCATTCCATAATGCCACATCTTTATCCCTCGACTTTTCGAAAACCCTTCGAGCTTGTTCTATACAGCCACTTTTTGCATACATATCTATTATTGAACAACCAACAAAAATGTCTTCAGCTAGGTAGGCTTTCAAAGCATAGCAATGTGCTTCTTTTCCGAGCCGCAAAGCTGATAGCTGTGAACAAGCCCCAAATACGCTGTTTATGGAAATTTCATCAGGTTGAATTCCATCCGAAAGCATTTGACGAAAGAGAACTAAAGCTTCATCAGGAAGTCCATTCTGTGAATAGCCAGCAATCAGTGCATTCCATGATACTAAACTTTTGTTTTCCATCTCTTCAAACAACACCCTTGCACTAGCTGATTTGCCACAGCGAATATAAAGTGATAATAATGAGATAACAATAAATGGATCCGTTTCTAATCCAATCCGTATCAAATACCCATGAATCTCTTTATTGAAGCGCAGAGATTTCATATGACTACAAGCCAAAAGTAGGCTTCCTAAGCTGAACCGGTCTGGTTTTATGCCAGAATTTATCATTTGAATGTAAAACTCTAAAGCTTTCCTAGGAGCACCATTCTGTGCGTAGCCGCCAATCAATGCATTCCAAGAGCTTACAGTCTTCGTCTCCATACCATTAAACATAAGCTGAGAGGAGCACAATGATCCGCATTTTGCATAGGCTGCAATGAAAGCATTAGCTACCAATTGATCATAGTGAAAACCATGTCTAATTGAATAAGCATGAAGTTCTTTCAAGCAGAGCAATTCAGATCTTTCCAAACAAACAGGCAGCACATTCAGTATAGTAACTTCATTAGTCTTCTCCCTCCCTTCCACCTGCATTTTCCGTAGAAGATAGAATGTCCCACGAGTATCACCTTGTGTTGCAAAGCCCCCTATCATTGTATTCCAAGATACTACATTTTTGTTATTATCCTTATCAAACAAGCCTTTGGCATGAGACAAGCACCCACATTTGGAATACATATCAAGCAAGGCATTTTTCACCATCAGTTCTTGGTTCAATCCCAGTTTCACAGCCAAACCATGAAAAACCATCCCCATTTCTAAATTCCCTTCCCCCGCACATACCGGTAGTATAGTCACCAAACTAGCCACATCCGGAACAAAACTTTTTTCACATTTTATCATCTCACTAAACAAACCAAGACCCTCTTGAGCAAAACCATTCTCAGCAAACACACAAATCATGGAATTCCATGAAACCAAGTTCTTTTCAGACATATAATCAAACACTTTAACTGCTTCATCAAGAAGTCCACATTTCCCATAGAAAGCTATCAAAGCATTGCAGACGAAGACATCACCAAGTAAACCCAACTTCGCAGTCATTCCATGAACTCCCTGTCCTAAACCCACATCCAATACCCCTCCACAAGCCTTAATTACGCAAGGGAAAGTGAAATTATCAGGCTTGAACTCGGTTTGCAAAACCAACTCAATAAAAGCTCTCAAAGCCTCTTCATAAAGCTTGTTTCTTGAATACCCACTAACCATTGCATTCCACTGGAACAAATTTTTCTTTTCCAAACCATCGAAAACTAAACGAGAATCCAAAGGGGAGCCGCACATGGAGTACATTGTGATGAGACGGGTTGTGATAACGACGTCGTTGTGGAACAGGGTCGATGAAGCCACCATCCGGTGAACCTCTCGACCTGTTTCAATGTCTTGGTAACGGCCACAGGCTTGTAATAATAACCCCATGGCTTCTTTTCTTTGTAAAGAATCTAGAGTTTCATAGTGGGGGTTTTGTTGTTGTAAAAGTGTTAAAGCTTGAGGAAGGCTCTGTTTCGATTGGCAAAGACTGGTTAATTGTTGGAGGAGAGGGAGTTGGTACTTAGTTGAAGTGTTGGTTTGAGGGAGTGAGGTTGTTTGAGAAATGGATGAGTTCAGACGTTGATAGGTTGTTCTTCTAGTGATGAGTGGCGACTGGCGGTGGTGGGAAGGTGATGGCGGGTGTGCCACCAGAGCCATGTTCAAGTAGATAACAATTATCTCTTCAGCAAAGATACTTTAAACAACAAAAAGAGAGGGCGTGGATAAATATTTGGTATAATATACCATTTGGTACTTTATTTGGTTTCAATGTTGAATTTGGAAACTAAGTTTTCTAATTTGGTACCTGAGTTTGGTTTCAATATTCAATTTGATAGCCATACCAAATGCACCATGTGGCCCAATAAATGTTTAATACGTGTGCTCTAATAAAAAATTATAAGCACTTAATTCGAGAAAAAAAAAGCTTAAATATCAAATTAAACATTAAAGCTAAACTCGAGTACTTAATAGAACAAAATAAAACTCATGTATCAAATTGAAGAAATTTAAGTACTAAAATGAATATTAAAATCATATTAAGATACCAAATCGAAAAAAATTCAAATACTAAAAGTAAACTTACATACCAAACAGTATAGTAACTCTAAATATTTTAACTTCTTGTTTTAAATAATATAACTAGAAAAATGAGAGGCTAAAACACTTTTAAAAATTCTTACCCTTTATCATTTTTTACATCTAAATAAAAATGTTGATTTATGTTAAATATTGATTTAGTTAAAAATTAAAAGTGAAGAATTTTTTTCATATAAATTAAAAGTCAACAATGTCATTTTCTTTAAATCAATTTAGATAGGTAAATGTTAGGTATACAGTATACATGATAGTTTCATTATTTTTGTTTGGAAAGAAACCAAAATAAATAAAAGTTTATATATTTTTTTATCAATTTTATTATAAATTTTGATTATATCTACATGATAATTCGACTTATTCTATTAACAAACAAAACTGGCCTAAACTGGAATACCCCTTGCTACTGGATTGAAGTTGTCAAATATTTATTAATCAGACCTTTCAAAGAAGATGAAAGTAATTTAATTTGTTTTGCATGAAAGCAACTTGTATGTATTATTGGAGTGGGCTATTACACATGAAATAACTTGGGAGGAATTTCTTTTCTCAGTATGTGGGAAAAATATGAAGTTGCTCCATGTCCGTGCCTTCCCTATTATTTCGTTCTTCTTATTCTTGTTTTGCAATGCTTGTGGTGAGCTAATAAAACTCTCCCAGGTCAACCTGCCAAGCAATACTCTGGTTACATCCTCACTCAACCTCAACATGGCGGAGCTTTATTTTATTACTTTGTGGAGGCCGATTCCGCCAATCCTCTGGCACATCCCTTAACATTGTGGCTCAATGGTGGTAAGTAAGGCTAATAATTGTTTCCACAGTGTCTTCAGTTTCTCTCCTTGACGGGTTTGTTTCAGTTTAGGACCCGGTTGTTCGTCTCTCGGCTTCGGTGTATTCATGGAAGATGGCCCTTTCCAGCTTGGGAAACATGGACGCTTGATATTCATGGAATATTGGTAATTTGTTTAGTATTTTATTTCAATGAATGGAGCTGATTTTCTCAATCTACAGAGTCAAACATGTTATATCTTGAGAGTCCAATTAGAGTTGGATTTTCCTACTCAAACACAAGCTCTTATTACCTCGTCTGAATGATACTACAACAGGTTGATATTAATATTATTATTTATTTCAAATTGGTAATTTTTTAACTCAGCACTGATAACCAGTACTTTCAGCCAAGGACAATTTGCAATTACTTCTTAATTGGTTCCAAGAATTCCCACTGTATAGAAATTCAGATTTGTATCTTTCTGGGGAAAGCTATGCAGGTCAGGTTTCCATCTGTTATCAATTTCATTTTATGATTTGAATGGAATCACTGGCTTCAAATTTGATCCTTTTTTTCTGCTCAAAAATATTAAACGTAGGTCACTACATCCCTCAGCTGGCTGACTTAATCCTAAACTACAATAAACGTTTCAGTGGCAGCCCCATCAAGCTTAAAGCCATTGCAGTTAATATCTCATTACCAAACTGTTCTGTTGTTGTGTTTAGCTATTTATGGATTTAAGCTTTTTGATCATTCTGCAGTTGGGAAATCCTCTTTTGGATCCGGATATTAGTGTCATCAACCATGAGTTCTCGTGGTCACATGGAGACATCTCAGATGAATCGCTCATTTTGAGAAAGACTGTATGCAATCAATCCAGGTACCTTAAAGAATACTTTCACCAGAATCTGTCCAAACAATGCATCCACATGCTTAACAAACTTGAACTAAGCAGCATACACACGTGTTGCATGCATGCATGAAAGCTGTCACCACTACATGCAAACAAGAAAAATGAACCAGCTGTATGGATGGTCATCTTCTAGCACTCCTCCTTGGCCTCCATGCTGCTGACACCAATCATATTCCTTAAATATTAAAACATGACCTTTCCAAGTGGCTTGGTCAGTATATCTGTAACATCCCAAAAGAGGTCTTAGGAGTTTGGGACTAGCGAACTAGGATCGCCAATGGGCGTGGCAAGCTGCGATCGTGGGTTTGAGTCGAGAGTGAAAGTTAAAACTAGGAGTAGCTAAAGGGTAATTATACCAAGGAAGTCAGCTTATTTTCCTATTCACAACACCACTCATGCACGTAGCTTTTTCCTACGTCAACTAGGGCATCCTAAGAGCATCAAAACACCTAGTGCCTATAAATTAAGCTCTTTTTAGTAAAATTTCATATTCTTCTGAGCAACAATACTCTCTTAAATTTCTACATCGATTACTTTTTTCTATTGTTGCTAAGTTTCAATGGAAAGAAGAACTCAAAACTTAGCTTTTAGGATCCAAGGTAAGACTCTGATTTTTTATTGGGTTAGATGTTTAGAAGTAATTAAAAATGTTCGCAACAAAGGAAACTAGGTTCGCCAAAAGACTACCATGTGTGAACCTAGGTTCTCTTGTGTTTATGCATGAATTTAATGTGCTTTGAATGTTAGTGGCTTGTGTATGTTTGAGAAATTGCGAACCTAATAGAACCATCTACAAGAAAAATAAGGAAAAGGTAAAGCTCTTTTAAAGCTTTCAGCAAACTAGTGAGTGTTCAGGGATCGCCACTTATATGTGCGAACCATAGTGTTAATCGGGAGCTTAGGGCTTTATCCTAAGTTCCGGGAGTAAGTCTTCTCTAAAACTCTTTTTTGTGATTTTGTTTTATATATGTGTTTTATGAACAGTGATATGCGAGTTCTATATTGCGAGCTAAGTTATGAACAATGTTTTACGAGCTCCTTATTATGTGTGAGCTCTATGTTTAGGAAAATGTTTTAACACCAAAATCTTGTATAACCGCTGGATATAATGGCATGCCATCGGATTGTGAGTACTCACCTTTGTAATTTGTGATTTGGGCGAGAGGCCTTGGGATTGGTTAGAGAAATAAGGGAATGACGAGCTAAGCTCCATTCAATGCGATATGTTGATGTGTTGGAGAGTGTTGACTTAACGCTACACTTATGGGATATGTTAGACTCGTTGAGTAGTCAGGAGTTATAAGGAGATTCATTTATCCAACATAACACTATGTGAATAAGATTGTGTTTTCCAGAATATTATGTTTTTCTGGTTTATATTAACTGACAGAGTGTAACTGCGAACTAGACTTCGCATAATTTTGGCGAAGCCCGTTCGCAGATCGGTATGCTCTTGTTTAACTTACGTTTCTGTACGTGCTATGTGGTTTTCCAATACATTTACTTAGTTCGCAGGAGCTTATCCACTCTTTTCTAAACACTGCAAATAGATAGACAACACAGTGTGATGCGTGAAGCGAGTGATCTAGACAAGGCATAAATACTGAGTAGGTATTGCAAATGAACTTTAGACTCAAAGGCAAAGTGGGACTTCACTTGGGCTTAGAGATATCTTTCTATCTGAAGACTCTGCTGATTGTTCCAAGACCTGCTCCGTCGTCACCATACCAGGTGCATAGTGGGTCAGCCTTAAGAACTCAGCCTCGTACTCAGATATTGTCATATCACCCTACTTAAGTTCTATAAACTCCAACAGACGAGCCTTAACATACAGGTGCCCACATACTTTTTCTAGAAGGCATCCCTAAAATATACCCAATTAATACGCTTAGGTAAGCGTACCTTTGACCATTAACTGCCACCATCTATAAGCCTTGTTCCTCAATAAGGACACAACGCCCGTAAGTTTCTATTCTGAAGTGTAGTCAAAATCCTCCAAAATATGCTCAGTTGTCTCAAACCAGTACTCAACCATTATAAAGGTTGTTCCAGTAACACCCTAAACAACTCTGCTCCATTCAAACGGAGCCTCGCAATAACTGGCCCACGACTATCATTATTAGGTTGGGCCCTAATGACCCTCTACAATACCCTTAACATAGCTTGGGACAATGCGTCCTCTCCATTAATCTCATTATTCAGATTATCAATATTTTCACCCTTAGCAAGGGTTGCATTAAAAATCTCACTTAGTTCAAGATTCGGTACAGGTTCCTAAGATGCAAATGACTTAGATTGAGCAACACGACATTGAGCCTCACGATTTCTCATACTTCGTGTATTCATTATGGTATTTTATGTCGTATCTACAGTTTCAAAGTAGGAAACACTAATTAATACTTTTAATCTGGATTTCGATTTTTTGTCTTAAAGTTTTATGCAACATATCCTAGTGTATCTCTACAGTTTAGCAGTAATGTTTCTATGGCAACCGACATTGAAGTCTCGAATATCTCTTTTTTTTTTTTTTTCAAAAAAAAATTTGTGGCTTGTTTTTCTGCCAAAACACCCTTTAATTTCAATGAATGCATGCAGATCCGTTTAAAACCCCAGGCTGAGTTTATAAACAGGCTCTGATACCACCAAATGTAATCTCCCTAACCCGGCCTAGACATTATAGCGGAATCATGAGGGCTACATTAGTCATTGTAATGGCCAAGTAGTTCTCTTAACTTATGTAAACCCTATTTTATCGAACTTTAGTAAAAATCGTTACTTTTGAGCTTGAAATAAGTTAAAACACCCATTTAATTAGGCCAACTTCTTAGAGTCGGTTTATTTATTAAATAACGACATTTAAAAAAAATAGTTGAGTTATCATTTTTTTATGAAAAACTCATTTCGTTCTAATGCGACAAAATTCTATAAGTATGCGGTATTTTACTTTAAGTCGAGTAACAATTGCCTATACATACATCAAGTCCCTAAATCAAAGTTTACCAAGCCACAGTCCAAGCCAAAGAAAATTTTCCATTTTATAATAAATAGTCTAATGTCCGAGTTTATGCTCTGCATGTCGGGCCTGGTTTCAGTTATGAGGATTACTGAAAAAGTATAAGACTAACGGGGTGAGCTTATGAAAACCAAGTGTGAATCAACATAACGTACAATCATACAGATAATCAAAACGGATAATAATTATCAATGTTATTACAGAGCAGTACATGGAAGAATCAATCAGTGTCTGAGTTTGTCATGTGTATGATGCAATGCAAAGAGGTTCCTACCCATCCATCTGCTACACACCACGAGTTCCCCAAAACCCATCTACCAAACTCCAAATAGTGCGAGCCAAAGCTCAATGTGAATAATCTACCAATCAATAGTCCAGATAAACTGCCGGTAAAATGTAGACAAGCTGCCGGTAATATAGATTTGCCACCAATGTAACACCCCTTACCCGTATTCAACGCTGGAATAGGGTACAAGCCATTACCGGACTTAACTTTACTTGAACTTGTATTATCGGGCTATAAAATTTCATTATATCTTAAAACTTTTCTTTCTTACTAATAACATACATTTCATGGGCTTACGATGCCTTAAACATTCTTCCGGAAAGTTTCGAGATTCAACCGAAAACTTTTGCGCTCCTTGTTGTCCAAGGGAAATGCCCATGTGCCCCTAAGACATGCCCGTGTTTGACACCCGTGGTCGAAACTGACTTATTTCACACGGCTGAGCACACGTCCGTGTCTATAACCCGTGTCTTTCACACGGCCTAGATACGCCCGTGTCTCCTACCCGTGGAGCTCTCTGTTTATGACATCATCAAACCCTTTAATGGCACACGGCCATGGCACAAGCCCGTGTGCTGGCCCATGAGACGAATCATATATTCATAATTTAATGCAGGGGACACATGGCCTATCAACACACCCATGGGGCTAACCGTGTGTCACACACGGCCTAGACACACGCCCGTGTGTCTACCCGTGTGGACAATTATAAGGCTATTTTCCAAGCCAACTGCTACCCTGAAACATAAACACACTTATACTATCTCAAACAACTCAATTATTCCATCCATTACAATAACTTAAATGTATAAACTTATCATCATGAAAAGATATATAACTTAACAAATATTGACCAATTTCTAATGGCCATATACAAATAAAATGCATAATCTCACTAACCAAGCCTTTAGCTCACAAGATGACATGACTAAAATGATCAAACACCTATACATGCCATAGACTCAAAAGGTTTTGCATTCACTTATACCTAACACGACAGCTTGATGTGTGATAACATCTCCTGCGATCTCTAACCCGAGCTAATATAAAATCCTACATGATATGAGAAAGGAAGGGGAGTAAGCTATAAAGCTTAGTAAGTATGTATGTAAATAATAATAAATTTATCACCATGCATTTAAAATCCTTATTATGAGTTCTTAAGTTAATGCCATCATTATTGCATAATCTTTCTCAATTCACTTATATTCATCTTAAGCTGTCTACTCGAGTCATAGTTACTAAATTATTTTTATCCGAAGATACAGAATTCCAAATTAAGACTCGTTAATTTTCTTTGAAAATAGACTCACATATCTTCTTACCATAAAATTTTCAGAATTTTTGGTCTTGCCAATTAGTATATTTTATTCTTTAAAATCTCCCCTATTTTTCTATTTGACAGTTCTGACCCCTCTTCGGTAAAAATAAATTTTCTAGTGGTACAAGACTCGAATGATGTCCCTGTTTGTTTCTCTGGAAAATAGACTCATTAAGAAATTTAATAATATAAATTTTACCCTTTGATTATTTTTTTAAAATTTTTAATGAATTTCCAAAGTCAAAACAGGGGATTCCGAAATCATTTTGACCTGATCTCACTAAAATCCTAATATCTCATCATATGAAAGTCTTTTCCTATTATGTTTTTTTGTGCAATAATAGACTCAATATGCTTTAATTTCATATCTTATTAAACTTCTAATTAATTTTCCACCATTTTTGGTGAATTTTCAAAGTGATACAACTGCTGCTGTCCAAACTGTTTTGTTGCTAACTTTACTCTATCATGTTTTCTCTGTAATAATTCTCATTTGCACACTTATAATACTAAAGCATATCCATAGTTGGCTATGCCAATATGTAACATCCCCAAACCCGGCCCACGAGCCTTGACCGGATCTGGTTATGCCACTGCGGAAAAATGTTGAAAATCTTTGTCTTTAGGAAAAACTTGAAAATTTTGTTTATTTTCTGAAGTAATTCCATTAAAATTATTAGATAATAAGCTTGGTTTGAATTAAAACTTCATTATAATTTATTATATTATAAATCATTTGAAGGAAATAAATCTAAGTTTAATATAAACCCTAATTAAAAAGATAATAAAATGATCCCAACAATAACTAAAGAGGCCTTTTATTACAACCAATATTTAAACCAAACTTAATATAAATAAGCTTTAAAATATTTAAACTCTTCCTTCTGCATGGCCCACCATGTGTCCCCTCCGATCCCGGTCCAATCTCAAGAGTCACCTGACATGTTAGGAAAATAATTGGGTGAGTCATAATGACTCAGTGTGTAATTAAAACCACTGATATCCACCCACATGCTAGCCACAAATCAACCCAATTATCAAATACAACATATAAATATAATCATTTAGACATTACCACAATCTGGGCTTGGCCCACCATTAAATCATATTCAAGCACTGGCTAGGCCCTTTTCTCATTAGTTTACTGATTACTGGGCTTAGCCCATTTCCACGTATGTTCCCAAAACATACCAATCCACATGTCATATTGGGCTTGGCCCATTTCCATAGCATCTCATAACGGTACAATGCAACATGAAACCCAACCCAATCCTAAGGTCCAACCGCTACACACCCCTTAACCACCTACCACACACCGGGGGACTATCGAGTCACCCTCCTTTTATCTCCAAAAGGCAACCAATGCTATCCACGATGTAGCGTATAGCTAACATCAAACCACGATGGAGCACACAAAGAATCCATCAAGCCACGATATGGCATAAAGCCGATATCAATCAAGGTAACCACGCGAACTAAATCGCAAAGATCCACAACGCGACCTCGATCGGCGCCAATCCACGATGTAGCACAAAGTCGACATCAACCACGTATCAAGTACACCTTACCTTCTTTCAAAACCCACCCATGCACATGTAACATAATATGATCTTTGAGATGATGCATGTACATGATATTCACAAATATAGGCATACTCACATATTAAAAATCAATTATCACTTTTTAACCAATTTGCTACTAACCTGGTCATCACCATACCGCCTTCAAGGGTATCAATTTCATATTTACTACACTTGTTAGCAAACATATTAAATAGGCAAATATTACGCAAATCCCGAAAACAATGGCTAACTACACACCTTATAACCTGAAGCTCTAAACCCTCGATCCCGACGCTATCGTTTAGCGAGACTACCGTTATCCGCCTATCATTTTCCGTTATACGCCCACACCTCGGTGGCCAATCTCGACAAAGAAAAATCGATCTCTTTTGAACTTCGGGATGGGAGCTTTCCTTGCTCACCTTGACTAGTATTCGCATCCATAACGATATCTAATCAAAACTTGGTTATCTGAGATCTTAAACGAATAATCATAAACTACTCATCCTTACCGATGAGTCTTGAAATCCAAAGCTCCTTAATCAACGCTAAAACTCCTAAATGGTCAAGGTTAGAATCGGTTACCACAAATGCCAAATATGGTTTATAACAAAAATCCATGAAAAGAGGACCCTTTGGCGAATAGCACCTAACCCTTACCTTGAGTAACCGAATCAATGAAATTTCTAAGTGCTCCCTTGCGTTGGCTACAATAGAAAAACACATCATCATGGCCCTACAGATCATATGGCCCACCAAAGGAACCAAGGCCTAGATTCCTGATTCGGCAACTTTATGGAAAAGAATCCCGAAATGTACTAAAGAGAACACTTACCCTTAAACCGAATGGAGATGAACCAAGGAGATCACCTTTGTTGATATTCGCCACCACACTAGGCTATCAAAAGGAGATTTCACCAAAGTTGAGAGGAGATTCGGCTAAAACAAATAAAGAAAAGAAAAGGAGAAAAGGCTATGGATATTCGGCTAAAACAAATAAAGAAAAGAAAAGGAGAAAAGGCTATGGATATTCGCTTAGGCTAAAAAAAAAAAAGAGTTAAGAGGTTTTGACAATGGTGTTGAACACTAAAGAAATCTTGGCCTACATAAAATAATTGGGAAAAGAAGAGAACCCTCTTGCTCCAAATTTTGCAAGAACACCGAGAAGAACAAATAAATTTTGGCACAAGCAATAAAAGGAGAAAAATATGAAAAGGGTGTTTCCCTATTTATAAAAATTCTACCACCTACCCACGTGAAGAATCCATCCTTTGGCCATCACCTACTAATTCAAATTAAATTTGAATTAGCCAACCCCCACATTTACCCATATCCTATATTATCAAAAAAAAAAAAAAAGCGAGAACAATTTCTTCTATCCACCAATTTTAAACTAAATCAAATACTCCTACAATTATCCCACTTATCCAATAAAATAAAATAAAATAAATAATAATTATCCTACAATAAAAAAACAAATACTAGATAAAATTTAACACTAATCCTACCTAGCCATCTAACACTTATCACCATCGACTAACAAGAGTTACACCTCAAATGCAACACCCATGTGCGTCCACCCTCACACCATCGACAACAAAAAAACAAATCCACCTACATTGAGTGATTCAACACAGACACTGGGAAAGCCAAGCAACCAACTAGCGCCCGAGCCATTCGGCCACCTTGCATTCCTTGACATAAAGCCCCACTATTTTATTTTAAATCCAACCTCATGCACCCATCACCAAACAACAAAAATAAAACTCCATAATGCGACTCAGGCCCTCAAACCATGACCTCCCTCCCTCCAAATACCTAAGTAGCGCTAAGAGCCACTCGCCAATTGGACTTTCATGTCCATCAATTTGGACATTTATTTTAAGGCCTACTTAGCCCAAATCCTTGACCTTAAAATAAAACAAAGTTCTTGCCCAAAGAACTCGAACCCTTGCTCCTTAGGCGCTACCTTCCAAAGCCCCAAGCAACAAGAAACCACTTTGCCAATACCTTTCATGTGCCTTAACCTTCCAAATAAATTTCTTAAGCCCTCTAAAGCCCAGCTCCATTTCTTAACCCTAAAATTAAAACTTTTCCTAAGCCTTCCCCTTTTACCCGAGCATTCTTAAAACCTCTAAAACACCTCCAAACACACCCAAAACCTACCAACACCTGAATTATACTTAAATTACCTAGCCCCTAAACCAGGGTGTTACACAATAGATAGTCATCATCAAATATTTACAAGCCATTTATTGGCCCATTCAGCTCACACATCAAGAACAATATAAGTCTCAAACACTTGGGTTCACTTACTCATACTTGTTCTTACTCATCTCATGTTACATAATAATATCATACTTGTATTACAATCATGGTACCTATATCACTTAATCACGTAGATTAGTACATTTTGCTAATGCAAACATAAACTCAATCCTCATCCTTAACTTGAATAATGCTCTTAATTAACTTTGAGTAACTTAACTTGCTAATATCATTACTTGATTAACTTTCTTGTACCTTTTTCATGCTTTACTCTTTTGCCCGATGAATTAGTCGGAATAACGGAGGATACTCAATCTCATCAAACATGGGTCTCGATGCCAATGTCATGTCCCAGACATGGTCTTACATGGGATCGCCTCATGATGCCAATGTCATATCCCAGATATGGTCTTATACGAGACCTTCCTTGTATGGTGTCGATACCATGTCCTAGACATGGTCTTACACGAGACCTTCCTTGTATGGTGTCGATGCCATGTCCCAGACATGGTCTTACACGAGACCTTCCTTATTCGATGCTGATGCCATGTCCTAGACATGGTCTTACACAGGATCTACATTCGGTGTCGATGTCATATCCCAAACATGGTCTTACACGGGACCTACATTCCTTATACCGAGGCCATGTCCCAGACATGGTCTTACACGGGCTTTCCTTGTCACATGCTATGACATAGGTATCCTCGTTATTCCGAATCTTTAACCGAGATTTTTACTTGCGTGTTCTCATTAATTTCCTTGTTAGACATTGATAATCAACTTCATGGAAGTAATGTACATTATACATCATATTAAGTAATTTTAAACATAAAAACATATGTGGCCTTAAATTCATACAAACTTACCTTGATGCCGAAAAAAAAGGTAGAAAGGGACCTATTTGTCCACATTCCTCTTTTCTCCCGTTCTAGGTTCAAATCTCACTTTCTTCGATCTAGAACAATAAAATTTACTCTTTAATCACTTTATAAGTCATAATACTTCATAATCTATACTTAAGCAAAAATGACTATTTTGCCCTTACACTTTGGCAAAATTACAATTTTGTCCCTAGGCTCGTAAATCATTTTTATCACATTTTCTTGTTAAACAAGCCTAGCTGAAGATTTAATCCTCTTACAACTATTCACAAATCCAACTATTTCATGCATCAATGAATAAACTACAACATTTGCATCTTAGTTCCAATTAGGTGTTTTCATGACAACACCTTTCACAAAAGTTGTTTCTCATCTCTCTAGCATTCATTTGCTTCTATAAAACTCAGAAAACCACATAAACTCTCTCATGGAAAGTCCCTAGACTCTCAACCATATTGCAAATTAGTCCCCTCATTAGCTAGCTTAAGCTTTGGGGATTCCAAAAGTACAATTTTTATCAAGAAAGGTCACCAAAATCGCTTACTTGTGAGGAGAAATGTTTGCTGAAATTTTTGAGCTCTCCAACCCTTTTTTTCTGCCAATTTTCGATGGTAATGAAGAGAAGAAAAGATGATACTTTTCTTTTCTTTATTTTTCTCTTATTTTATTCATTCATCACCTAATTTCACCAAATGTTGACCAAAATAAATGTTCTTGTCTCCCTTGTCCACATGGCCGGCCTACACACTTAAAACAAGGCCTATTTGCACATTTGGGACCTCCTATTAATATCCCATACTTAATTGGCACCTCTAGCAATTAAAATAGAACTTTTTCACTTTATGCGATTTAGTCATTTTTCGCCATTAAGCCCTCAATAGTTAAAATTAAAGCACCAAAATTCTCATGCCTCTTAATAAATATTATAATACATAAAATAATATCAAAATATTTTTCTTCCACCTTGAATTAGGGGTCCCGAGACCACTGTTCCTACAAGCCCCTAATTTGGGCTGTTATAATTCTCCCCCTTTTAGGAATTTTTGTCCCCGAAAATCTTACTAGGAGAAGTTGTTTTCAACATTCATGAAACGATTTCACCAACTTTTCAAAATCGCAGTTGATTTATCCTCAAGTTTCTCTTGTCAAAACCTTTAAGCCGCAATACACAAGGTTGAAGTATGACTTTAAAACCCAGCTTACTCTTTCTCCAAGGTACACATACTCAAAAATCTGAAAACGATTTGAGGCTACTATTTGAGTCTTAAAAATTTATATAATGAATGATCTAGCCTGAAAACTAACTGTGACAACGATTTAAGGCAAGCGCACCTATCGAACAGTAGTAAAGTTTAGTGGCAAGACAGGATTGTCGAACCCAAAGGAACCAAAAGTACTAATACTAACTTTCTTTTTATTATTTAGCCTAAAAATTAAGAAAATTGTCATTTAATCTAAAATTAATTAACTAATAAGCTAAAGATGCTAAGACAAAGAGAAGGAATTGGGGAAATACTTGTAGGAAAACCAATTGATTAAGACAATACCCGAGGAAGAATCCATCTAAACTTCACTTGTTATCTAACTCTGAACCAAACGATTTATTCACTTGACTTGATCCGTAGGATTCCCTAATTTATATTAATACCTCTTTCGAGGCTACTAACGTCTAACCCTAGGTTGATTAATTGAAATTTCTTTCTAATTAAAACTCCTAGAATTGCATTAACTCGATCTATGGACTCCCATATTAGGTTTGCCCCTAATCCGGCAGATTTTCGTCATCCTATTTCTAAGGTTGCGATCAACTCCGCTTAACTATGCTAGATCTACTCTTAGGCACGGACTTTTGCTCCACTACCTAAGCACATCAGTACTTGAATCAATATCCTAAAATACCAAAACAAGAATTAAGAACAAATCAAGTATTTATCATATAGCTTAGAAAATAATAACAAGATCCGTCTTAGGTTTCATCCCCCTTAGGTATTTGAGGGGTTTAGTTCATAATTATAAAAGAGATCTAAAATCCCCTGAAGGAATTGAAAGGAAGATCCTCTGTCTTGAGTATAATTCTGGCTTCTTGAGATGAATCAACTGGCTTTCCTCGAGTTAATCCCACAATTCTGGCCCTCTGGCTTGGCTCCTTAGCCTAGCTGAACCGTCCTCTAAAAGTTGGCCTCTAGGGTGTTTATATAGGCTTTTAGAATGTCTTTATTTGCCTCTAAGTACCCTAATCCGAATAGAATTCTTCTTAGCCGCAGCAGAGACACGCCCATGGCACACGCTCGTGTGATTTGAGGTCAAGCCATGGTCAAATCTGTTAAGGAGGCACGATCGTGTGAATCGAGGTCCAGGCCGTATCGATTTCGTACCTTGGCCCATTTTCTCTATTTTCGGCCCGTTTCTTGTTATTTTCATCCTCCGATTCTCTCCTGAGTATAAAACATGAAAACAAAGGATTAGAAGCACCTATTTCCATAATTAAAGAGATAAATCATCCAAAAGTATGCTAAATGTGAGATTAAAATATGTTCATATTACGGTTTATCAAACAAATCGTACTTATGCTTCTCGTTAACTAAACCTGAGTTGAAAGATGAGAGAGATTGAATACACCCTCAATTTGAAACGTTAAGGGTTGCTCTAAATAGAAGAATATTTGAAGAGAAAAACTACTATAAGGGGCAAAAAAAGAAAAGAAAAACAACAACCAAAGCAATGGTGTTTCAAGGGTGGCAACACCACCAATGACAACATAGGGGACAGTTTAAGATCGGCACAAGAGAGGATTTTTGGCAGCAATGAGAGAGGCTAGAAACATAAGTAAAATGGCTTTAAAAACAACAACAACAATTGAAAACAGAAGAAAAAAGAAAAAATAAGGAAAAGGGAACAAACCGGCACCACCACGAGTGGAAAAGAAGAGGCAGCAATGAGAGGCTAATTTTGGGCGACACAAAAGAGGGTTTTAGGGAAAAATGATTGATTTAATGATTACAAATATCAGTAATATGAATGGGAAAATGGTATAAAAATAATAGGCAAAGCTACAACACAAAAATGGTGAGAAACACAACATTTGGGACAACACAAGGAAAATGAAATTGGCAAAATTGAGAAAGAATGAGAGAGGGAGAGGAGAGGGACGGCTAAGGAGGAAAAAATAAAAGTGAAAAGTATATTTCTTTGTTAAAAAAAATTGTATTAAAACCTAGGGTTAGACACTGGGTTGGATGGCACACTAAGGGAGTGAGAGAAAAACTAGCAAAATTAATTTATTTGCTCAAGAAGGGATTCAAACTCGGGTTTCTAAGCCAATTATAGTATCTCTTTGCTTTCTCTTAAACATTAAACCAATAGCTCATTCTTGAAATAATTTAATGAACTTTAAACTAAAAAAATTTGGATGCTACACCTCATATAACATGAAGGGGCGACAACCCTAATAGGAATACTAGGGTGTGCCATCCACCCCACTCCTACTCTAAGTAGGAAGCTATTTTTCTATTTGAAATAAACATTACAACTAAATAAGGGTTCTACCTTCTCTTCTTATAAATAGATAGCATCGATAGAGATATTAACAGAACTTTAAGAGATTGTTATTCTGCTGAAAAATAGAGAGAATCTATTCTCAACTATCAAATATATATTTTCAGAATAACAATTTTATTGGATTCTATTAAGAAGAGAGATTTTTTTTACCCCAAATAAAAGAGAGAATTTTTTTTCTAATTTTGTGTTTTGATTCAATTGGTTTGAGCCAACACCCGAAGTAGTTCGTGTTATGAGACTAGCATAGAAGATCATTTGGTTAAAAGCCAGGAACTGGTTAAAAGCTAGGAACAATGAACTTCAGCTAAGCCTAAAACACATGTATGAATTCAATTAGGGTTTATTGCTATAAATATCACAAACCGGATCAATTTTTTAAAATTTTAATTTTTCGTTGTGCAAGAAAACCATTTTCAAACCAGTTTTTTCCCAATAATATGGCATGTTTATCTCATATATGCATGAACATACATTTGTAGTCATATAAATATCATCATGCTTATCTCATAAATATTAAAAACATAAAGTTTAAATGACTCTAATTAGCCAAAGTTTCCATGATTCCATTCTAAAAAACAATAAAATTAAAAAATTTGCCCCAAAGCATACTTTGGGTCTTCAATTCACCACAAAGCATATTAGGAGAAGAAAAGGGTTTAATAGGGTATGCTTCCCCTCATATGTATTATGACAGGGATTCAGGCCTCTCATTGTATTAGACCCAATTAAATGTGCTTTATAGACTTTTAACTAAACACTTTATAATTTAATCTAACCTAATACATATTTTTCTATTTTCCAAAATAAACATTAATTTTTCAATTAAATGATTTCCAATCCCAATTTTACCCCCAATAAAATTATGATGATTTTACCTCTAGTAAAATTTTCAAGAAAATATATTCAATATTTCACAACTCAACTTGTTCACTATGACCGAATGGTTTATTTTCATTTTCGGGCTTTAAAACTGCTGAAAAACATAATCTTATTCTTCTGATCATTTCTGAGTAATCCATATATATTTGCAAATGGATCATTTTCCATTTCTGAAACACCCCACACCCGGCCCACGAGCCTGAACCGGATCTGGTATGTTCCTAAAGTGAACCGATTTCAAAATCATTCGTTACTTAGAGAAAATTCGTAAAATTTTTAGAAAATGTTGTTGTGGATTGGGCTTAGATTGGAAACCCATTTTATTAAACTTGTAAATCCAATTTGATTTGTTACGTCCAAAATAGTTCTTAGCACAATATTTAAAAGTAAAGTAAAAATAAAGAATAATCCACTGGGCCTTATGGCCTTTTACATCAAATAAAACCCAAAAGAAATATAATTAAGGGTACCAAATAGAAATAAAGTCCAAATAAAATAAAATCTCCAAATGTAGCATGGCCACCTCAAGGTCCACCTACCCATTCACATCCTGCTCATCACCTGAAAAATAATTCCCACAGCGGGGTGAGTCAACAGACTCAATGTGCACACAATACTAACATTCAACAATTCATGCATTCATGTTCAAATCATCAGATCCATATAAAAATGAAATTATGATGCAACCCAAACCCAATCCTAATGGTCCATCCGCTACACACCACCCGTACCTGCCATTTACACCGTGGGGACTACTAAGTCAACCCTCCATCCGCTACACACCATCGAAGGCATTCGCCCATATACGTTGTGTCATTAGACACTTATAGTCAAATTTGTTGTGTCATTAGACACTATATTCAAATATTGTAACCGGTTACCAAAATTCCGCAATGTGACCGTAGTCAACATATTTCGTTGGTGAGACCAAGTCAACACCTTTGTTGGTGAGACCGTCAACACCTACTCTCCCCTTTCACATAAATCCCGAATGCCCCAAAAATATATATATTGTGCATAACTTAATTTCATGTTCATATACATATATTCGCATGTTATAAAATAACATATTTCACAATCCTATCAGAAGTAGGAAACGTACCTGGGTACTTTTTTGCCACATTTGTGGTACATAGCCACATTCACATTCTTATTCATAAAAATAATAGCCATAAAATATCGAAGGTTAGTAAGGGTACACACCTGATTTGCTTAATAAGGTTCCTTGAGATCTCGTAAACCCCGATCTAACTTTAGATCTGTTTACCCCTACATTCGGCCATCATTTAATACACATTAATAAACCTATTTGGCTTAAAACAAAACCAAATCCTAGTAGGATTTGTAAAAAGACTCACCTTTGCCGATTTGTTTGTTTATTCAAATCCCGAAAATTTGGTTTTTCCTTTCCCTGATATTCGGCACACCCTAAATCTTAATATGGGTTAGTTTTTGGCTTTTCAATAATTAAAGAACTTGATCAAGCCTTGGCCGAATACTCTTAGATGCTTACCTTATGGTCTTTAAATCCAAAACTTCACCTTCTTCTTCCTTGAATCGGCCAAATCCTAAATCTCAATACGGGTTAGTTTTTGATTAATTCGATTTGAATATCTAAGATTTGGCCTTGGCGAATGAACTCACTTACCTTGGATTCTTGATCCTTCTATTGATGATGGTTGAAACCTAAGAGATCATGGTAGATTCGCCATGAACTAGAGTAGGGATTAGTACCCGAATTTTGGTAAAAAAAAAAGAATAGAAGTTGACTGACCACAGATCTTACCCTTTTTGATGTTGTGGATGATTTCTCCTTTACTTAGAATCAATAAAGATTCGACTTTGACAGTAGAAACGAAGAAGAAAATAGAAAAAGAAAGGATGGTTTCTTGCTTAGGAAAATTCGACAGAGAGGGAGAGAGAGTTGGCAAAATTTCGGCAAGGGTAGAATGAATGAGAGAAAAGTCTCAATTTTCTTCTTTTAACTGAAATTGCTAGACCAAGAGTCCAAAACTTGGCCACTACTCTCTACAAGTGATAATTTAATCTCCATTAATTATCACCTAATTAAATTAAAAGTATTTAATCCATCCTTTAATTCCTCATTTATCTTAGTAAAGAAAATCCTTTATTTATCACTTTAATTTGAGAAGTTTTAATAAAATAAAACTCTTCCTTTTTAGCAAATAGGTGCCGCCCACCCCAGCCTACAGGAAGCAAAATAAAACCTTCAATATTTGCTTTCCAAGTGACTCGAACTCGTGCCATTTCCATAAACCTTAAGTGACACCTTCTGCACCACTTTTCCAAGCCCGATTGTGTGTCAAATTTCACCAACTTTTTCTTTTAAGGCCCTCTTGCCCTTATTTCCTATTTTGGGCTTTAAAATTTGTCATTCCGCCTTATTTCTAAGTTTCCTAAAATTTTCGATCGGCTCAGAATCTTGCCATTTTTCTTACATCTTGAGTTTTCCAAAATGTTCAAGTTTCCAAAATGTTCAGTTTCCAAAATGTTCAAGTTTCCAAAATGTTCGTGTTTCCAAAATGTTAGGTTTTCAAAATGTTCAAGTTTCCAAAATGTTCGATTTCCAAAATGTTTAGGTTTCCCAAAATGTCTAAGTTTCCAAAAATGTCTAAGTTTCTAAAAATGTCCATTTCCATTTCCATTTTCATTTTCATTTCCATTTCCATGCATTTCTAGGTTTCCAAAAGTATCAAAAATTTATTCATAGTACTTGAAACTTGTCATTTCATACAATTGAACTGGAAATGCATAGGCCCTATTCAGGATGTTACAGTTCTACCCCCCTTAAATAAAATTTCGTCCCCGAAATTTCCTAATTAAAATAGTTGAGGGTATTGCTGTCTCATGGTCTCCTCTGACTCCCACGAAGCTTCTTCCGTTCCATGATTGCGCCATAGCACTTTGACTAGAGGAACGGTCTTCCTTCGTAGTATTTTCACATCACGTTCCAAGATCCGAATCGGTTCTTCCTCGTATGATAAGTCTGGCCTTAGCTCCACTTCTTCAACAGATACCACATGCGACGGATCCGATCGATAGCGACGTAACATGGACACATGAAATACGTCGTGCATCTGTCAGAACTCTCGTGGCAACTCTAATTGGTATGCCATCGCCCAACTCGCTTCAAGATTTGATAGGGCCCTACAAACCTTGGGCTTAACTTCCCTTGCGCATCAACCTCATAACCTTCTTCCAAGGCGAGACTTTTAGGAATACTTGGTCTCCCACTTCAAACTCTATTTCCTTCCACTTAAGGTCTGCGTACAACTTTTGCCTATCAGAGGCTTCCTTCAACCGTGCCCGAATTAACTCAACCTTCTCTTCAGTTTCTGCCACCAACTCTGGACCCAAAACTCGGCGTTCTCCTAACTCGGTCCAACAAGTAGGTGTTCTACACTTCCTTCCATACAATGCTTCATATGGTGCCATCCGAATCTTTGGCTTGATAGTCGTTGTTATAGGCGAATTCAACTAAAGGCAAGTAATCTTCCCAACTTCCTAAATCCATTACTCAACCTCTCAACATATCCTTCAACACTTGATAACCTGCTCAGATCGCCTGTCGATTGTGGATGAAAAGCCGTAGTGAAGTCTAGCTTAGTGCCTAAAGCTTGATGAAGTGCCTCCAAACCTTAAGGCGAAAACCACTTGCTAGCTCTAAGTTATGAGTTGGGTAGTTCACTCATGAGGCCTTAGTCACGCATGACGCATAGCGACTACTTTGCCATCTTGTATTAGTACACACTTAACCCCGTGTCTGAGCGTCAAGACACCACAAAATCTTTCCGCCTCCACCAATTAACACTGGAGCTTACAAGACCTTCTTAAGCTTT
This sequence comes from Gossypium rotundifolium, assembly GCA_025506655.1. Lineage (NCBI taxonomy): Eukaryota > Viridiplantae > Streptophyta > Magnoliopsida > Malvales > Malvaceae > Gossypium > Gossypium rotundifolium. Next base: position 3,034,051 of record CP106725.1, on the reverse strand, counting down.
TCAAAGCTCTCCTGCGCTTATTAGTCCATTCGAAGGTACTTCCTTCCTTAGTAACTTGGTTAAAGGTGCGGCTATTGACGAGAATCCTTCCACGAACCTTCCGTAATAGCCGCCAAGCCTAAGAAACTTGATTTTAGCCACGGACCTAGGTGGTTTCCAATCCAACACTCGCTCGATCTTCCTAGGGTCCACTTTATTCCTTCATGGATACCACATGCCCTAAGAATGCCACCTCCTAAGCCAAAATTCGCACTTGCTGAATTTGGCATAGAGCTTCTTCTCCCTTAACACTTCCAACACGACTCGGAGATGCTCATCATGCTCCTCCTCCGACTTCGAATACACCAAAATATCATCGATGAACACAACGATGAATCTATCCAAGTAGGGTTGGAAAACCCGATTCATCATATCCATGAACGCGGCTGGAGCTTTCGTCAACCCAAACGGCATCACCACAAACTCGAAGTGACCATATCTTGTCCTAAAAGCGGTCTTATGGATATCAGCCTCCTTCACCTTCAACTGATGGTATCCCGATCAGTAATCGATCTTCGAAAACACTGCGGCTCTTTCACCGATCGAACAAGTCATCGATCCTTGGCAAGGGATACTTGTTCTTAATGGTTAGCTTATTTAACTGACGATAGTCTATGCACATACGCATAGTTCCGTCCTTCTTCTTCACAAATAAGACCGGTGCTCCCTACGGAGACACACTGGCCGGATGAACCCCGATCCAACAGCTTCTTATATCTCGAGCCTTGAGCTCCACTAACTCCTTTGGTGTCATTCGGTATGGAGCGATTGACACGGAGCTGTCCCCCATGGCGATCAATCCCAAATTCCACTTCCCGTCTGGGGTATTCCTGTAACTCTTCCGAAACACATCCACGAAGTCCCTTACCGTCCTAACTCCATTAATACCTTCCTCCTTTCCACCTATCGCACTTACGAAAGCTAAAATGCCTTGCAACCCTTCTTAACCATCTTCTCACCTTCAAAGGTTGAGACTACATTAGATAAATAGTTCCTCCTTTCTCCGATCATTATTACCACTTCATCCTCCGGGTTCTTAGTTTCATACGCTTAGTCAAGACAATTCAACATGGCTCGGTGTTCTACTAACCAATCCATTCCAAGTATAAGCTTAAACTCTCCGAAGGGTAACTCCATTAAGTCCGCCGAAAGTTCACTCCCCAGAATCTCTAGGGTACATTCCGAAAGATCTTGTCTACCACTATAGTTTGGCCTAATGGGCTTACTACATCATCCGCCTATCGAAAGTTCGTAGTCTAGGCCTAGTGTTTTCACTACACTACTTGCAACATAGGAATGGGTCGAGCCCACATCAATCAAAGCAAAGTAGGGTTTGTCGAAAATAAAGAACGTCTCGATTATTACGTCCGTGGCCTCCATCTTCCTTCTACGAACCGCATAAACCAAACCCGATTGTCTTGCATCAGCATTAGTATTACCTCGGCCTGTGTTCCACGGCCTCTGCACTCATACCACCACCACGGTTACTTGAACCACGACCCGTTGAGGTCATTGCATGCACCTCTACCGTCCAGCTAGCATTCGAACTACTGGTTGGCTCTCATCGATTGTTTGGGACAATCCTTAAACATATGGTCCTTGGATCCACACTTAAGACATGCTCCTATCTTTTTCCAACACTCACCTAAATGCTTCTTTCCACAATGCTCACAAGGATTTAATCGCCACTGTGCATCACTTGTTGATTCCGTGGCCCATCAACCCTAGGCCTTTTGTAACCCTTTCCAGATGGCCCATACCCTCTTTTGGCCTTATTCTTATCCACGGTCTGCTTAGTAGCATCCTTAATCCCCTCGGCCACCTTGGCCTTTTCCACAGAGCCGAGAATTTCGCTCCCGATGCGGTGCTATCAACGACCTCGGTCATCTCTCACCATTCCTCAAACGAACACAGCGTTCATGCTCAGTCGCCACTACCCCTCGAGCATAGCGGCTCAATCTCAAGAATTCTACCTCATATTCTGCGACAGACTTACTCCCTTGTACCAACCCTAGAAAAGCCTTCCTTTGTTCATCTCAGATACCGGTTCCCACATACTTCTTTTGAAAGGCCTCTTTAACATACTCCTGTGTCAAATTTTCAAATGTAGTACCATCACGAGCAGCTTAACCACCATCGATACGCTTCATCGCGAATAACGCCACCATCCCTTTTAACTTTTCCTCCGAGTCGTCAAGCTCATCCATGATACGCCTGTTGCTTCCAAACCAAGATCAACAGACTGGTGCCACATTAGATACTCCTCAAACATTTTCGCTCCATTAGCTTGAAGCCGGTTTAGGTACCGACTTTCGGTTTCACAATTTCCACCGCACCCGCCACCAATTCCAAAACTCGCAGCCTGACTGCGACACAAAGATCTTCCCCGTCTCGAGCCTCTTTGCTCAACATTAACGGTGAGGTGGTGGTGGCGGTGGCATTTCATTGTTTGGACCTTGACCCGACTTAACGGGTTCCGACACGGTCATCCTTCCTCTTCCTTGACCATGACGACCACGTCCTCTAGAGCTCATTTTCTAGCGTCGAGATCTAATTAAGAAATTTTATGAATTAGTCATTGTTCCACTTATTTACTGCAAGGAGTTTTATGAAAAGGATTTAAGAGTGGTTCTTTCGTATTCATACAAACACACGTCTTTTCCATTCATTCATCCATCCATCAAACAAATATGAACTTTCGCTCATTCAGAGAAATGTTGTAGTTTTTTTGTTGTTGTTTTCCACTACCCGGGGTATTTTCGTAATTTTTGTCCCACAGGCATTTTCGTAATTTTGTCAAAATAAGGTTCTTTGATGATTTTATCAAAATTATTTTGAAAACTTCAAAGTCTAGGGGTAACTTGAAAAATTTTAAAACCGGGGGTATTTCGGTAATTTTTTGACCTCAAGGGCATTTTGGTAATTTTTACAAATCAGGGTAAATTTGAAAATTTTAATAAATTTGGGGTATTTCAAAAGTTGTAAAACTTTGAGGGTTCTTTTGGAAAGTTGTTCCTTCAAAGATGGGGATGTTGCAAAAATTTGGAAATCAGGGTCATTTTGGTAATTTTGTAAGTTAGGGGCAATTTTGTAATTTTCCAAAATCAAGGTATTTTGATATTTTACAAATTAGGGTTTTTGAATGTTTATGAAATTTTGGTAAAGCTGTTGAGTATTTGAACCTTTTATAAACCAAGGGCATTTTGGTAATTTCACCCCTAAGGGCATTTTTGAAATTTTCGCAAAGTAAGAGTTTTTCAGAAAATGTTGTAAAAATAATTTTCTCCGATTTAGAAGAAAGTTTTAAAAGTTTGAAAAAAACTAGGGTTTGTTGTTTTGTTTTTTTTTTTTTTTTTAAAACATGGCTAGTTCCCTTTCGGGTTTTAGTCATTATGTTTAGCCTATGTCCGAGCCCTCTTGGTCAGGGTGAACCAAAGCTACACACCAGGCAGGATTCGTGTGGAGAGGAAGTGAGTCACGCGACCGCTTAAATACCAAGCTCCCACCAAACCATTCCTAGACATGCAAGACATGGTTGCCACACCACCGAGCCTCCGAGTTATGGTGAGCTGAAGCTACGCACTGTAGGATTCTGCAAGAGGAGGTGAGTCACTAGGGCCTGCTAAATACCAAGCTCTTCCTGGATCCAATCCTAGACATGCGTATAAGGGTTACCACACCACTAGCTCATGACTTAGCCATAGGTTTGTTCAGTACATTAAGTCTTATGTGGTTTGTGTTTTGAGTAGTCTAATCCTAGGGTTCAAGTTCCTATCATTCTATTCTACGTTCCATGCCTTTTCTACCCTTAAACAGTTCACAGAATCACACATAAAGTTAGGGGTACTTACCTGGTGGACTGCGGGTCGGAGACTTAGGTGCCATGCCATAAAACCTGCTTATTTCAAAGAAATTCATTTGGGCTCGAATTGAAAACGTTTTGGGCCTGAGCCCACAGGCCGAGAGTTTAAAACTGGCTCGATACAAATTGAAACACCCTTTTACCTACACGAGCCCGAATTGGATCTGGTATGTTCCTAAAGTGAGCCGATTTCAAAATCATTCGTTACTTAGAGAAAATTCAGAAAATTTTTAGAAAATGTTGTTGTGGATTGGGCTTAGATTGAAACCCATTTTATTAAACTTGTAAATCCAATTTGATTTGTTACGTCCAAAATAGTTCTTAGCATAATATTTAAAAGTAAAGTAAAAATAAAGAATAATCCATCGGGCCTTATGGCCTTTTACATCAAATAAAACCCAAAAGAAATATAATTAAGGGTACCAAATGTAAATAAAGTCCAAATAAAATAAAATCTCCAAATGTAGCATGGCCACCTCAAGGTCCACCTACCGGTCCAATCACTTGCTCATCACCGAAAAATAATTCCCACAATGGGTGAGTCAAGACTCAATGTGCACACAATACTAACATTCAACAATTCAGCATTCATGTTCAAATCATCAGATCCATATAAAAATGAAATTATGATGCAACCCAAACCCAATCCTAATGGTCCAACCGCTACACACCACCCGTACCTGCCATTTACACCGTGGGGACTACTAAGTCAACCCTCCATCCGCTACACACCATCGAAGGCATTCGCCCATATACGTTGTGTCATTAGACACTTATAGTCAAATTTGTTGTGTCATTAGACACTATATTCAAATATTGTAACCGAAGTTACCAAAATTTCGCAATGTGACCGTAGTCAACATATTTCGTTGGTGAGATCGAAGTCAACACCTTCGTTGGTGAGACCGAAGTCAACACCTACTCTCCCCCTTTCACATAAATCCCGAATGCCCCAAAAATATATATATTGTGCATAACTTCATTTCATGTTCATATACATATATTCGCATGTTATAAAATAACATATTTCACAATCCTATCAGAAGTAGGAAACGTACCTGGGTACTTTTTTGCCACATTTGTGGTACATAGCCACATTCACATTCTTATTCATAAAAATAATAGCCATAAAATATCGAAGGTTAGTAAGGGTACACACTTGATTTGCTTAATAAGGTTCCTTGAGATCTCGTAAACCCCGATCTAACTTTAGATCTGTTTACCCCTACATTCGCCATCATTTAATACACATTAATAAACCTATTTGGCTTAAAACAAAACCAAATCCTAGTAGGATTTGTAAAAGACTCACCTTTGCCGATTTGTTTGTTTATTCAAATCCAAAATTTGGTTTTTCCTTTCCCCGATATTCTAACACCCTAAATCTTAATATGGGTTAGTTTTTGGCTTTTCAATAATTAAAGAACTTGATCAAGCCTTGGCGAATACTCTTAGATGCTTACCTTATGGTCTTTAAATCCAAAACTTCACCTTCTTCTTCCTTGAATCGCCAAATCCTAAATCTCAATACGGGTTAGTTTTTGATTAATTCGATTTGAATATCTAAGATTTGGCCTTGGCGAATGAACTCACTTACCTTGGATTCTTGATCCTTCTATTGATGATGGTTGAAACCTAAGAGATCATGGTAGATTCGACCATGAACTAGAGTAGGATTAGTACCGAATTTTGGTAAAAAAAGAATAGAAGTTGATGACCACGATCTTACCCTTTTGATGTTGTGGATGATTTCTCCTTTACTTAGAATCAATAAAGATTCGACTTTGATAGTAGAAACGAAGAAGAAAATAGAAAAGAAAGGATGGTTTCTTGCTTAGGAAAATTCGAGAGGGAGAGAGAGTTGGCAAAATTTCGCAAGGGTAGAATGAATGAGAGAAAAGTCTCAATTTTCCTCTTTAACTCTGAAATCGCTAGACCAAGAGTCCAAAACTTGGCCACTACTCTCCACAAGTGATAATTTAATCTCCATTAATTATCACCTAATTAAATTAAAAGTATTTAATCCATCCTTTAATTCCTCATTTATCTTAGTAAAGAAAATCCTTTATTTATCACTTTAATTTGACAAGTTTTAATAAAATAAAACTCTTCCCTTTTTAGCAAATAGGTGCCGTCCACCCTAGCCCAGGAAGCAAAATAAAACCTTCAATATTTGCTTTCCAAGTGACTCGAACTCGTGCCATTTCCATAAACCTTAAGTGACACCTTCGACCACTTTTCCAAGCCCGATTGTGTGTCAAATTTCACCAACTTTTCTTTTAAGGCCCTCTTGCCCTTATTTCCTATTTTGGGCTTTAAAATTTGTCATTCTCGCCTTATTTCTAAGTTTCCTAAAATTTTCGATCGGCTCAGAACTTGCCATTTTTCTTACATCTTCAGGTTTCCAAAATGTTCAAGTTTCCAAAATGTTCAGGTTTCCAAAATGTTCAAGTTTCCAAAATGTTCAGGTTTCCAAAATGTTCCGGTTTCCAAAATGTTCAAGTTTCCAAAATGTTCAGGTTTCCAAAATGTTCAGGTTTCCCAAAATGTCTAAGTTTCCAAAAATGTCCATTTCCATTTCCATTTTCATTTTCATTTCCATTTCCATGCATTTCTAGGTTTCCAAAAGTATCAAAAATTTATTCATAGTACTTGAAACTTGTCATTTCATACAATTGAACTGGAAATGCATAGGCCCTATTCAGGATGTTACAGTTTCCATTTCCTTTTTTTTTTTTTGAGAAACTCACATTCCTTTCCAAATGATTCCATTTCTCCAATTCGGAGAAAATCATAATCATTTTGAATGTTTTTTATTTCTTTGTTTCTATTTATTCCATTCATTTTGATTCAAACACGCAATTTATTTATGGTTTCAATGAGCTAGGGGAGGATCGATTGAACATATGTAATTTAGGGCTCAAATGATTTATAATTAAGTTTCAGCTTTTCGACTATTAATTATAAACTCATTTAGTCACGCAGTCATTCCACTATAGTATCATAACTGAGCTCTCCCTAACAACATAGCATTACGAAAGTAACTATCTAGTACTTGTCCAATAACCTTTTCATAAGTGTACCCTCATAATATATCCTTAATCTCTTTGGGATAATATTTGTTCTCCCAATATGACCATATTTTATCTCATGGTAACCATTACATCTTCCTTCATGAAAAGTCAATAATTATCAAATAGTGATAAAGTCATTCATCACAAAAACGAACGACCCATAGCCATGTTTACTTTTCATCAATCATGTAATGCTTATGAGAGGAGATCATTCACCCATATCTTGGGCTATGAATTCCACTATTGTGAATGACATTACATATTGTAGAAGTCATACACCTAACACACCGCATTTTGTTTCCTTATCTATTCGAACTCAGGCTTTTACTTACATCAAAGTGTATGAGTCATGCATACGTAGTCCACCATCCACTTAGGATTTAGGTATGTCACACTATGAACGTCATAAGTGAATAGATCCGTAAACGAATTCAAGACCTATTCTACTTGGGTCTAGTTCGATGTACTATCAATCCAATCAGTTATATCTATCTTTCTATCTTCTAAAAGTCATTTGCTCTGATGTCCAAGACAAATTATCTCCGTAATTGGACTTGATAGATGACATATTAGTCTTTCAATTGGTTTGCTCATTTTCGATTAGACTAAGGACATGTTTAGGTTCATCTACTAATACAAGTGAGCAACATTTGCTTCCATTTTACTTTGCGTGCAAAACCATGAGAGGACAATATACAAAGTATTAATGTAATTCATGAATAGTTTTACTAACCAATTTTTAGAAAAATCACAAGTGCACTTAGATGAAAATACTACACTTAGGGCACCAGATCCAACATTGCAATGGTGATGAATCGGTCGCTCGCTAGGGCCTTGAAAAACTACCCCTTTAGTAGACGGGTGCTCGGGTTCAAAAACTACCTCGTGGTCGTCAACATAAGGTGCAGAGTCATCGTCTTCTGTTTCCTCTTTTTCTTCACCCTTTTCGTTTCCTTCCTCTGGTGTGGGTGAAAATCTCAACTTTGTCGGCCGTTGCAGGTCCGTCAACCCCTTTTTAAACGTAGTAATCTACATACGGCCTCATTGTCTCCATCATGTGAGTGTTATAATGCACATCTTGAGAAACACATCAAGTTGTTGTTGGATGCCTTTAAGATCTTTCTTTAAAAAGGTTTTCTCGGGAAGGCCGGAGGCATCTCTGTTTGATGCTTGCAACGTTGGTTCCACTCTTGAATCTACTTCTGTTGTAGTTCATGAAACTGTAGGAGTAAGGAATCACCAATTACTCTTCGTGTGGGGCAACAAAATTGTTCAATCGGTTCTATCACCATACCTACTTTTCGACACAAATCCGTAATAAGGTACGAGAAATAAATACTGACCTTTCCTCTAGCCACACATTTTCTCATCTCTTTAAGACTCCATGTTCTAATGTAGATTCGCTTCTACTACAAATTTAAAAACAACAAAATAGCTCGTAAGACATTAATAATGTTAGTATTGAGTATGGGGCTAACACGAGTACAAATGAATTGCACCCACATTTTGGCCATCGAGAACTTAAGGTTTGATTAAAAGATAAAGGAAAATTATTGTATGGTTCACTTTCCACTCTCCCTATTCTCAGTCAAATAGGCTAAAATGACGTCCATATCGACATTTTGATAAACTCAAAATCCATTTCTTTAATGTCATCATTTTCATAATATGGGGCACCATAATAGTCATAAATTTTCCTAGAAGAGATGTCAATTTCCTGGGTTGCAGATAGTTAACCGAGAGGCTTTAGAAAATTTTAAGTTGGAGTAAAACTCCAAAACAATAGGTATAATCGCGCCTACATTCAACAACAAGTAGAAACTGAGCTAACCATGATATCGAACTAGATCCCAATTTTCATCACACAATGAGAAGGCGGGGTCAAAATCGCGTTCAAGGATGAACGTTCATCCTTGAAGCATTAAGAAAAATTGTCCGCCTCTTTTTATCTAAATTTACTCGAAACGTACGCTGGAGAAAAGGAGGTTCCGATTAGGATCTAGTGCATTTTTGTTTTCTTTGTGGCTGATAATACTCTAGAATAACACATTTTTATGTATTAATTATGTATTTATTCTGAGTATGATCCTGCTAATTTGAGCTATTTATGATACTTTATCTTATAGGGACTAAATTAGAGACAAAAGTGAAATTAAGGGCCAAAAGCGTGAAAATAAAGATAAAATGGGTCAATGTACGACATAGGGAAAAGTTGGTGCCAAAAATGCAAGCATGGAGGACACAAGGGTTGAAATGCAAAAAGAAGAGATTTTATTTTATCAAATTCTATTTTAATTATATTAGGATAATTAATATTAAGATAATTATTAAGGATTATTTAATTTTAGGGTTTTATTTTATTTATCTTCAATTAAATGTATTTATCTTTTGGGAGTTTAAGTAGGATTAGACTATCTCCCCTAGCTATAAATAGGGGGTGAAGTGACTCAAAATGCATCCATCTTTTTCTGTAAACACTCTCCCCTCAAAAGTCTAGGCTTTTGTTCTTTCCATACTTTCTTTCAATAAAATTCCCTTTTCCATTTTTATAATTATTTTCTTTTACACCACAACCATGAGCCACTAAACCCATCTAGCCGAAGGTTGTCAATGTTCCCCAAAAAAAGGTTCTTGAGGCTTAGAATCTATACTTAGCCTTCTCGCCAAGTATTCATTGTTTCCGTACTACGGGGCTGACGCTTCCATCCATGTCCCTTAAGAAGTAAACTTTTCAACGTATGCAAAGGCGGCCACTTTGTATGTTTTGGAAGAATTGCACAGTCGGTTCGTTAACTTACTCGTCAGAGGTTGGCAAGCCCAAGAAACAAAATGGCGTGAGATTCGCCATTGAGAATCGTTAATCTAGCATAGATGATCCCACAAAAGCGATTGCAAGCTAGAGTCAGGTTCCCTAAATTCGTAAGTCTAAATTCTTAGAGCTGGTAGTCATAGGCGTCCTCTTCGACTATAACTGGCTTACTTGGTTTGAAAAGGGTCATCTAAAATTCGATGATTGAACCCAAGGCAGAACGAAACAACCAGAGGCTAGAATCTCACCACATAAGAAACTTACTCTTCCCTAAATTCTATTTATTTTCATATTCCTCATTTTAATTTTTGCAATTTATTTAATTTTGCAATTTCAATTCACTTTAAATTCTGTTTTTATTTTTCCAGATCGAAATTCTTAATTTTGTTTTTTTATTTCTCTAGAATGCAGGTTTTCTTGGCCAAGAAATTGTCCAGAATTTCAAGAAACGAGCATTCGTACAATCTGGTCCCTGAGGATTCGACCTTACTTCCCCTTTACTGTTATTTTTACTATTTTACAGGGAATAGGATATTTTTGGTGCTTTCAACAACGCATCTAATTTTGGCACTGTTGCTGGGGACTGGCAACATACTAATCTTGTTTTTTGTTTTGTATGACCCGATTTACTCCAAGCACTCTTGCGTTTGACTCAGAGATTGAAAAGACTGCAAAAGCTAATCGCAAGGAAACAAAGCTAAGGAAAAAGCAGTCAGCGGTGGTTGATACTCAAAGCAATCCACCGCCAAAAATTAGAATCGACGACGAAGCAGAGTCTAGGGTTAACGAAAACCCGACTCAAACTTTTGGAGGTGAAAAAGCAGAAATCAATTCACCTGAAGAAGTGCTTGAAACTAGGGTTAACGAAAACCTGAATTTAGCACGTCAAACAATGGCTCAAACAATTCAGCAACTGGCTGAAGCTCCGACAGAACAACCGCCATTGTGCATAGCATATCCTACTATGGATATCGATTTTGAACTAAAGTCAGGTTTAATCCAGTTACTCCCAACTTTTTGTAGGTTACAAAATGAAAATCCCCACAAACATCTGAAGGAATTTCATATGGTTTGTCTTAGCATGAAACCTCAGGGGGTAACCGATGATCAAATTAAATTGCGCATTTTCCATTTCTTCCTAGCAGATTCTGCTAAGGAATGGTTATTCTATTTACCCCCTAAATCTATTAGCACTTAGACTGATTTATCTCGTTTATTCCTCAATAGGTTTTTTCCAGCATCTCGAGTAGTTGAGCTAAGAAGGGAGATCGTTGGAATAAGGCAAAAAGAAGCTGAGTCCCTTTACGACTATTGAGAGCGATTTAAAAAATTGTGTGCAAGTTGCCCACAACATGGTATAATGGAGCAATCTCTCCTCCAATACTTTTATGAAGGCTTGAAGCCCATGGAGATGAATATGGTAGACGCCGCTAGTGGAGAAGCATTGGTTAACATGACTCCCCAACAAGCAAGGGCTTAATCTCCACAATGGCTGCAAATTCTCAGCAATTCCAAGCCAATCCTGAACCTCCTAGAAGGGTTCACTAACTAAGTAATTCTACAATAAAAGATAAACCTACTAATATGATGAATACTCTTCTTGCAGAAAAACCAAAGATAGCTCGGTTATGCGGAATATGTGCTACTCTAATCATGCAACTGATGCATGTCCCAGTTTGTATGATGATACCATAGACATGCGCACACAGGTTGCCACACCTTATCTCGTGACTTATTTCACGTGTTTGTTTATTAGGCACTTTAAATCTTATGCACGTGTTTGAGTAGGTGATCCTAGGGTCCAATAGCCTATCATTCTATTCTACTGAGCCCAACTAAACCCATCATAGTTCATAATAGTAAAGCACTTCAAAAGTCCAAGTACTTACAGTGGACTTGAATTGAGGTATAGGTGCCATGCGGAAAAACTGAAAAATTTCTTAAAACCCATAATTTTGAAAAGCCCATTTGAAAATGTTTTGGGCCCAAAACCCTCAAAGCCGAGTTTTGAATCGGGCTCTGATACCAATCTGTAACATCCCCAAACCCGGCCCACGAGCCTTGACCGGATCTGGTTATGTCATCTGCGAATGACGATTGAAAATCTTTGTCTTTAGAATACAACTTGAAAATTTTGTTTATTTTAGGAAGTAATTCCATTAAAAATTATTAAATAATAAGCTTGGTTTGAATTAAAACTTTTATATTTTATTAAAAGATAAATCATTTGTAAAAATATTTCTAAGTACGATATAAATTTTGTCATCCATAAAAAAAGAGTACTTTAAACAAAAGTGGCCCTTATTACAACCAATATTAAACAAAACACTTAGTATTAAAAATTGCTTAAAAATAATTAAATAAATCTCCTTCTGCATGGGCCACCTTGCATCCTCTCCGACCCGGTCCGGTCAACAAGTCACCTGCGATGTTGGATAAATAATTGGGTGAGTCATAATGACTCAGTGTGTAATTAAACCACTGATATCCACCCCCATGCTAGCCACAAATCAACGAGTTCTTTGTGTCAAAACACGCCCCAACTCCTTTTTAAGGCTTCCATCCCTGTAGCGCCATAACCCAAAAATATTAAAACCACCTTTGTTGCCGCTTGGACTCGAACCCAAGCCCTCAATGGCGCTACTTCCAGCCCCCTTAAGCAGCGCATGAAGCCACTTTGCCAGTGCCATTCTTGTGCCATAAATTACCGAAAATTATTCTTAACGCCTTCCTGCCCTATTCCCCTTTTTGCACTAAAAATCCAAAATTTTCCAAGGTACTCCCCGTTCATCCAATCACTCTTAAAACCTCTAAAACACATCCAAAAACACCCAGAAACCTTCCAACACTGAAATTATACCCGAATTGCCTAGCCCTTAAACCAGGGTGTTACACTAATTATGCAGCTGATGCATGTCCCAGTTTGTATGATGATACCATGGCCCATCTGGATGCTGTGGGAAATTTCCTGGTAATCACAAAGCGTCGACCCTACGCTAATACTTACAACCCAGGGTGGAAGGACCATCCTAACTTAAGTTATGGGGCCAATCCACGAAATAACCAGCCGTACCAAAATCGATTTCCTCAACAGCCGTAAGGTTCAAGTAATTCTCTAGAAACCATGGTCAATAAGTTAGCAGTTAATGTTCTTGATTTTCGACAGCAAACTCTTAATTTCCAAAAAGAGATAAAAGATTTCCAACAGAAAACTGAGACATCTATAAGGGAATTGACCATGTCAATTGAGAAATTGAACTCTTAAAGGAAGCTGCCATCACGAATAAAACCAAACCCTAGACAAAATACGAATGCAGTGATGTTACGAAGCAGAAAGGTACTAGAATCGATTCCCGACAGAAATCTTGGCCAAGAAATCGCCCAGGAAAAAATGAACAGGTCCGACAGAAACCTCTATTGCCTAAAATTCAACCTCCATTTCTAGAACATTTCAACTAATGTCGAATAGGTAAAGAGGACAAGGAGAGCCTTGAAACATTTAGGAATGTCGAGATCAACATTCCGCTGTTGGACGCCATCAAGCAAATACCGAGGTATGCTAAATTTCTTAAAGAGTTTTGCACCAACAAACGGAAGTTAACAGGTAATGAAAGGGTGAATGTAGGTGAAAATGTATCTGCAGTGTTGTAGCAGAAAATGCCGACGAAATGCAAAGATAGGGGCATGTTTGCAATACTATGCAAAATAGGCCATTTGGGAATTAAGAAAGCTATGTGTAATCTAGGGGCATCCATAAATGTAATTTCATATTCTATTTATGAATCACTTAAAGAGTTTTTGACAAAAATAGGTGTTATCATTCAATTGGCAGACAGGTCTATTGTGCATTCGAAGGAGTCCTTGAGGATGTTCTGGTAAAAGTTAACGAGCCCCTTTTTTTTATGTGATTAAAATAGAGGAGGATAGCACTCCTGGATCTTTAGACCTCTTGTTGGGTTGACCCTTCCTTAGTACAGCTAGTACTAAAATTGACGTTTGAAGTGGAAATCTCACGATGGAGTTTGATAGGGAAATAGTGAAGTTTAATGTCTACGACGCCATTAGCCATCCAAGCGAAATCTTGAGTGTAAACCGTATCGACATAATTGACTTTTTAGTGGAGAAAAATTTTGAGTCAACTTATGGAGATAAATCTGAACTCGATGAATTTGAATTTGTTAACGACTTATTATCTCTGAATACTAAACTTTTACCTTCTGTTATACAGGCACCAGAGTTGGAGTTGGAACCACTTCCTGAGCATCTAAAATATGCATTTTTGGGTAAGGATAATACCCTACCAGTCATAGTCTCCAATAGACTCTCCACGCATGAAGAGGAAAGTTTGGTTCATGTACTAACAAGTCATAAGGAGGCGATTGGCTGGACTATTGCAGACTTAAAAGGGATAAGCCATTTGACGTACACACACAGGATCTACTTGGAGGAAGACACGAAACAAATGAAAGAGATGCAAGGACGATTAAACCCAAATATGACGGATGTGATAAAAAAAGAGAATTTTCAAGCCTATACGAACGAAAGAATTCAGCTGGAACAGCCCCAATACTAGTTGAGGCGTCGAGCTAATGACGTTAAACAAGCACTTGTTGGGAGGCAACCCAACCTTTTGATCGTGTGTCAAGAGTCTTAATATTTATATAATGAATGATCGAGCCTAGAAACTAACTATCACCACGAGTGAGGCAAGCGCACCTATCGAACAGTAGTATAGCTTAGTGGCAAGACCGAAATGTCGAACCCAAGGGAACAAAAAGTACTAATAATGAATTTCTTTTTATTATTTAGCCTAAGAATTAAGGGAATTGTTGTTTAATCTAAAATTAACTGACTACTAAGCTAAAGATGCTAAGACACAGAGAATGAATTGGGGAAAATACTTTTGGGAAAAACCAATTGATTAAGACAATACCCAAGGAAGAATCCACCTAGACTTCACTTGTTATTTAACTCTGAACCAGACAATTTATTCACTTGACTTGATCCTAATTTATATTAATACCTTTCTCGAGGCTACTAACGTCTAACTCTAGGTTGATTAATTGAAATCTTTTTCTAATTAAAACCCTTAGAATTGCATTAACTCGATCTATGAACTCCCATATTAGGTTTGACCCTAATCTGACAGATTTTCGTCATCCTATCTCTAGGGTTGCAATCAACTCCTCTTAACAAAGCTAGATCTACTCTTAAATAGGGAATATTCCTCCGCTGCCTAAGCACATCAATACTTGAATCAATATCCTAAAATATCAAAACAAGAATTAAGAACACATAATTAAGAACAAATCAAGTATTTATCATATAGTTCAGAAAACAATAACAAGATCCATCTTAAGTTTCATCCCCCTCAGGTATTTGAATGGTTTAGTTCATGTTTATAAAAGAATACATCTCAGAAGAAAGTATAAAACAAAACATAAGAAAAACTCTAAAACCCCCTAAAAGAATTGAATGAGATATCCTCCATCTTGAGTATGATTTCAGCTTCTTGAGATGAATCAGCTGGCTTTCTTCGAGTAAATCCCACAATTCTAGCCTTTCTGGCTTGGCTCCTCAGCCTACCTGAACGTCCCCTGAAGTTTGGCCTCTAGGGTGTTTATATAGGCTTTTGGAATGTCTTTCTTTGCCTTTAAGTATCATTTTTTGAGTGAAATTCCTTTTTGCTACGGCAGGGAAACGCCCATATGAATCGAATCCAGGCCGTAGTCAAATCTGCTAAAGAGGCACGGACGTGTGGCTTGGACCCAGGCCATGTTGATTTCCTACTTTGGCCCATTTGGTCTGTTTTTAGCCTGTTTCTCATTCTTTTCATCCTATTATGCTTTCCTAAGTATAAAACATGAAATTAAAGGATTATGAGCATCAAATTCCACAATTCAAGGGATAAATTATCCAAAAGTATGCTAAAAAGAAAAAAGGTTAGAAAATGGAACCAATTATTTATTATTTTATCCACATTTTATTAGTATTTTATTTTATTATTTTTACTTTATTTTTGGATATTGATAAAATTATCTTCTTTACCTATGCAAACAGAGCTGAAAATACCCAAATCTATTCTAGATACTATTCCATCCCAGAATGCAATATCCATGCATCCAAGCTACCCTATTCCTACAGCCAACCACCCTTATCCCTGCACCCAAACATCCCCTTTTAGCCAAATAAAATCCCTAAACTTAACATCGTTTCCCAATTTCTTCCCACCCAACCTCCATAGCTGCCGAACTCCTTTACTCTCCACCAACCACCGTGTGCCACCGCGCTACAGTGACGAAAAGCACGCAGTTCTCCCACACCCCGAGCAACCCCACCAACGGAGGCGCCCGCTCCTAACCAACCCAGACAATAGTCGTCTAGGACCTCGACCCACCCTCCACTGTCTACCACTACCCTCTTCTCTGACGCCGAGCTTTCCCAACGTCGGCCCCGCCCACACTCACGATGAGAACCTAAGGCTACACCAGAGGCGCCTTCAGATTCTACCTCTAATGACACTGTCGACTCCTCGACACCCCTAACGAGCACCACCCAATTCCTTCCCGAGGCCGCACCTACCGTTCTCGCATCAACGTCCTACCACCGGAGGCCCATTCACACGGTAACCTTACTTTTACTTTCGATACTGATAAGAGCATGTATGACTCTCTTCGACATAAACTGATCGTACCTTGTAAATGCCTCTCAATATCTATTTTGGCTGCCTTGCATATTGAAAATATTGTTACAGATTATTTTAGGAATATTGGCTGGGTTGGAAATTTTGATATTGCTCACTGTGCCTATTATGAGTTAGTTTTAGAGTTCTATTCCACATTTCATTTTGAGCGACATGGTCAACTATCGTTGGACACACCTGGTACAGTCCGATTTCGGTTACTTGGTACCATGCAAAGCCTATCTCTTCTTGAATTTTATATTGCATTATCATTTATCACTGAAGAGTATGCTATGTCTTCAGATTTTCGTAATAGTTTGTGTACATTTCCTACTGATTTTAGGCTATCGAGGCCTTTGCTTTGTTAACAGATAATGCCGAATCCATGTATAGCCCAAAAACATCAAAGGATTTATGGTTTCAACCCTGCCTTGTGTTACATACACCGTTATCTAGCTTATAATTTCTCAGGCTGGCGAGATGCTCCGGCTATCGTCTCAAAAATGGAATTATTCTTTTTATGGTGTATGTATACCGGTCGTTCGGTTAATTTGGATTATTGGTTTGCGTTTCAATTTCAGCATGTTATCAAAGCAAAACATCCTCTACTTTTAGGATCTCTAATTACACAGCTGTTATTTTCTTTACATGGTTCTAACGCTCCCGTTTCAGACTTACATGTTGCTTGTCAGGCCGATCCTTTAGATGCTCGATGCCTCGACTCGATGGGACTACTTCGTGGCACTTCATCATCCTTCCATTTTGTCCCTCCTAGTATTCGTTCTTCACCATCCGAACGAGTCTTTCGCCAACAAACTCAAAATGAGGCACCCGCCCAAGCTCAACCAACATTGACCATTAAGCAACGCTTAGAGCGCATTGAGGCTCGACTTGACACTTTTGGCCAGCAAATCACCGAGCTCGTTGCCATCATGCACGATCGACAATAACTACACAGGAAGTTTTACTAAACCTTTCTACCTATTAATCTCTTTTAGTCAACATTGAGGACAATGTGTTTTAAGTAGGGGGAGGAACTCTTCGTTGTTTTCGTCAATTATTTTGCTCTGATTTTGGTTGTTGTTGTTGCCTTGTTTTTGTTTGTTGTTGCTGTTTGAGGCCCCATTTTGTCCATATTTATTTTTTTAGAATATCCTGCCTCTTTTCATGCCCAAGATTTTGACCAGGAATGACCTACTGTTTCCCCACAAGCACGATTCTTGCCCTCTGAGGAAATTATGATTTTTCCCATAATTGATGCCATCTCCACTGTTTTATTTTTATTAGGCTAAAAATAATTGTGTTTAACAGAGTTAACTCTATCTTACTTTTCGTGAAATTGATCAAGTTTAATATAAAATGAACACTTAAAATGATAGCATGCTTAATTTATGTTCATGGATATTAGGTGATTATTGAAAATTATTCTTGACACCTAAATTGTTTTTTCTAAGTTCTCAAAAATTTAAATTTCGTTTAATTGTTAATAAATTTTTCCATGGTTATGAGTACAGCTTAGAACGTGACTGACTAAGTAACCGGGATAGGGTGCTTGGGTTGTCATTTTACTTCGCGTCAAAAGGTTGTGTGACGTGACAAGTAAAACTCTGCTAGCCAAGGTTATGAGTGTAGCCCAGAACGTGATTGACTGAGCAACCGGGTAGGGTGTTTAGGTTGTCATTCTACTTCTCGTCAAAAGGTTGTGTGACGTGATGGGTAAAACTCCGCTAACCGGAAATAAATAATTTTTAGGAGTATGTTGAAATGAGAAACCAAGGGTGGGTGCTTGGGTTGTCATCTCTCTTCGCGTTAAAAAGTTCAATATATTCCTAAGTAAATAAATAATAACAAACAAAATAAATAAAATAAATAAAAAGAAAAAAAAGAGAGAAAAGAAAAGAAAAAAAAAATAGTACTAATAAAATTGCAGTTGGGGACTAAAGGAGGAAATAAATAGAGTGTCTTGGTAGGTTTGGTAATTTACCTAAATAGCATGAAATAATTCAAGATAATTTTAATATTTGCAGAATACTTTTTCTGTTTTACTTAAAGCAAGCTTAGAAGTTCTGTTTATTTTTCATATGCGTTTTTGACTAATTTTTATAAACCTTTGGAGTAGTATTTCTTTCGAGGCAAATTCTAATTTTTATGGTAGATAAGAACCATACTTGAGGGCAAGCATGGGCTAAGTAGGGAGAATTTGATAATACTCTAGAATAACATATTTTTATGTATTAATTATGTATTTATTCTGAGTATGATCCTACTAATTTGAGCTATTTATGATATTTTATCTTATAGGGACTAAATTGGAGGCAAAATCGAAATTAAGGGCAAAAAGTGTGAAATTAAAGATAAAATGGGTCAATGTACGACATAGGGAAAAGTTGGTGCCAAAAATGCAAGCATGGAGGACACAAGGGTTGAAATGCAAAAAGAAGAGATTTTATTCTATCGAATTCTATTTTAATTATATTAGGATAATTAATATTAAGATAATTATTAATGATTATTTAATTTTAGGATTTTATTTTATTTATCTTCAATTAAATGTATTTATCTTTTGGGAGTTTAAGTAGGATTAGACTATCTCCCCTAGCTATAAATAAGGGGTGAAGTGACTTAAAATGCATCCATCTTTTTCTGTAAACACTCTCCCCTCAAAAGTCTAGGCTTTTGTTCTTTCCATACTTTCTTTCAATAAAATTCCCTTTTCCGTTTTTATAATTATTTTCTTTTACACCACAACCATGAGCCACTAAACCCATCTAGCCTAAGGCTGTCGATGTTCCCCAAAAAAGGGTTCTTAAGGCTTAGAATCTGTACTTAGCCTTCTAGGCAAGTTTTCATTGTTTCTCCGCACTACGGGGCTGACACTTCTATCCATGTCCCTTAAGAAGTAAACTTTTCAACGTATGCAAAGGCAGTTGCTTTGTATGTTTTGGAAGGATTGCACAGTCGGTTCGTTAACTTACTGCGTCAGAGGTTGGCGAGCCCAAGAGACAAAATGGCATGGGATTTGCCATTGAGAAGCGTTGATCTAGGATTCTAGCATAGACGATCCCACAAAAGCGATTGCAAGCTAGAGTCAGGTTCCCTAAATTCGTAAGTCTAAATTCTTGGAGCTGGTGGTCGTAGGCGTCCTCTTCCATTATAACTGGCTTACTTGGTTTGAGAAGGGTCATCTAAAAGCCGAGGATTGAACCCAAGGCAGAACGAGACAACCGGAGGCTAGAATCTTGCCACATAAACTCTATTTATTTTCATATTCCTCATTTTAATTTTTGTAATTTATTTAATTTCGCAATTTCAATTCACTTTAAATTTTGTTTTTATTTTTCCAGATCGAAATTCTTAATTCTGTTTTTTTTATTTCTCAGGAACGAGGGTTTTCTTGGCGAAGAAATTGTCAAGGATTTCAAGAAACGAGCATTCGTACAATCCGGTCCCTGAGGATTCGACCCTACTTCCCCTTTACTGTTATTTTTACTATTTTACAGGGAATAGGATATTTTTAGTACTTTCAACGATGCATCAGTGGCATTGTAACAAAATTTTCCTTGATCTTTAATAAAAAATTCAATAAAAATACTAACCAACTAGCCTCAATCAATGAACAATCCTATAGTCAAACTAACAAATTATCCAGCTACTCTAACAAGCAACCAATGATTTTTATTTTTTCACAAAAATAACAATAAATCAAAATAACAAGAGAGTAGGAACTTTAAACTATAAGTGATTGATGTTGTTGAAGACTACTTGGTGTGCTCCATTCCCATGCAACTTGACCGTTTGCGTACGTGCACAGAAAACAAACATTTTTTATAAAATAATTTTAAAAGTGCGGTTTTAATTGCAAATGTACAATGTTAGTTGTAATATTTATAGTGTCTAATGGAACACCAAATTATTCCAAGGGTCAAATCTAAAGGAGTCGACGATTAAGTCATTTTTCACTTATAGGCATGAAATTAAAAAATTTTAGTTGACTAATCACTAAGCAATTACATTACGACAAGTCATATAAAAGGTTATTTACACTAATTAACTACCTAGAAATGGAAAATGACTAAATTGTAAATTGAGCAAAGTATAAAACTAATAAATACGATAACAAAGAGCGGTTGGTTTACTTCCATGTGGTTGGTTAACCTTTGTATTAGGGATTTAAATAGCTAATACTGCTAAATTTTTTCAATTTTACCTCTCGACTTCAATTGTACCAGTTTAGATAAATTAATCCAGTTTATCTCTCGACCTCATTGAACTAACCTAATACCATTAAATTGGTGCCTGATAAAATCTTCTCTCGGTCTCACTTATCTTAATTATATCTTAGGGGCATCAATCCTAAGTTTTAAAGTCTATTCGATTTAGTTACTAAACCCAAAAATTAAACAAGCCACATTTCCACCACCTGCTTATATTTAGTTACCCATAAATAGTTTTAAGCTAAAAAACGTCAAATGATCATACATAATAGGCATAAACATTATACACAACGAAAATGATGAAAGCTTGTGTTTTTCTTGGATGAACTTGAAAGTAATGAAAATGGCAGCCAAAGCAAGGTAAAAGAACACTTAAAATCATATTTTTTATGTTGAAATAGAAAAGGAAACTGAACTATATTAATAATAAAGATTAAAATGAAAATACAAGAAGTTTAAGAGACTAAACAAGTAAATAAATCCTAGCTACACTAGTAACTAACTACCAAAATACAAAAAAAAAAAAAATAGAGAAAAGTAGAAGACTAAATCCTAAAGCTATGGACAAGAAAACTAAACCCAAAAAGGTGAGGAGAAAAATAAAAACTATCTAAAATGCTAAGTGTATTATATCTTATCTCTCCAACTAAAATTTGGCCTTTTTTAGTAGGCATCAGGCCCTATATTTGATGACCAAAATGCTCCTTAGCGTGTGTTTTTTTATTGATGCTTCAATTGGACAAGTAACACCCTTATAGTCAGCGATACCGCTTTAGATGACCTCTTTTCTTTTCAATTCAGCACTGTTAGGGGTATCACAACTTTCATGCTTTAATATCGCGATACCCCATTTTAGATTATGTTTTCATTTACGTTTGGGTCACCGTTGACTCCCTACAACACTCACTCAACCATTAAGTCCCTTATGGTGCATTTGGCCAACTCGAGTCTCAAAAAGACTATAAAACAAACTAAATCACGTAATTAAAACTAAGCAAAAACACGAAAAAGACTTTCAAATTGCTTAAGAATAAGATCGTTAAGTGTAATGGAGAGTCTAATTTGACATATCAAATTACGACAGATCATATACCAACATACAATTTTTGGGTCATTATCTATTTGAACTCAAGCTTTCATTTACATCAAAGTATATGGGTCATGTATATATGGTCCATCATCCACAATGGATTAATGTATGCCACAGTATAAACTTCACAAATAAATAAATCCATAGACAAATTTATGATCTATTCTACTTAGGTCCTATCCGATGTACTACCAATCCAGACAGTCATATCTATGTCTTTATCTTATAGGAGTCATCCTTCCTAATGCTTAAGACAAAGCATCTCCCAATTAGACTTGATAAATGAATTAAGGTATGCCACGCTATGAACTTTACAAGTGAATAAATCCATAAAAGAATCTTGGGTATATTTTACTTGGGCCTATCTGATTTACTTTTAGTTTAGTTAGTCACATCTATGTTTGTATCTTCTGGAAGTCATCCACTTATATATCCAAGACAAGGTTGTTGGAAAATCGAGTTTGGAAAACTTTAGCTGCAAATAAATTTAGGGAAAAATCAGAGTTTTAAAATTTTTTTTTCCAAAACAAAAACTTGGTTGTAATATCTAAAATAATAAACACTTAATCAAAATTTCACCTTTTCGATTCGTCTAGGATTAATGGAAACACAAAAATATATAGACTTTTTCATTCCCTTTTTAACTCAAATTCATTAGTTTCATAGTAATTCTTGTCAAAAAATAAAATATAATTATAAAATAATTAAATTGTACTTAATTTATTAACATATTGAATTTTGATTAATTTTATAATTAATTTTATAAATTTTGATTTATTTTTGACAAATTTGCACAAAAGGTGAAAATTAGCTCGGCAGACATATCGAAAGGCTTGAATCGTCGGAGGAATTTTTGCATCAAGTGAACCAAGGGCAAGATTAAATACTTTTCCAGACAAGGTCGGTCCAAATAATGATCATTTTATATACTTTATATTTAGTTTTTATCCAAGTTAAATTAGGATAAAAAATAATATAAAGCCTGAAAGAGAAAGTGGCCCAGTGTGACTAATCCAGTAAGAAAATTTGCAGCCCAAAACCGACCCAGTCAATTTATTTAGCTGATTAGATTACTTGTAAAACAAACCTCAAGTTTCCTTAAAATCCTATTCAAACCCTTCCACTTTCTGTGCCTTTCAAGATTTGCCCTAAGCTAAATTTAGCAAAGTTTGAAACATTCAAACTTTGCTCCATGTGTGGCCAGCCAAAGGAAGTGTATGGCTGCTGATTTTCTGTTATTTTTAGTAGTCAATCCCACCTATAAATACCTCCTTCACCTTTTCATTCAACACACCTCTCATTCCACACTTCTCTGTCTCTTTTACTCACTTTCTCCCTTCCAAAACCTCCCTTTGTTTCCCTTCTACTTTCCTTTGTCTATTTCCCTTTTGGAAAAAAGCCTTCATGTAACATCCTAAATTAGGGGTTGTTTGTAATTTAATTATTTTCCCAAGTGTGTGCTTGAAGAAATGAATACTTTGATTGGTAAGCATGTTCTAGGGTCTAGAAATAACCCCGAGCTAGGCCTGACTTAGGATTGGAAATTTTTTTAAATGTTTAAAAGGAGGGAGCTAGGTGAGATAGTGGTTAAGAAAAATTCCAGGAGAAGCATGACACAAAGAATTAATTGGCAAAGTGGCTTTCATACGCCACTTAAGGGCTTAGGCCGAATTCCCCCAACTAAGGTGATGCCGATTTCAATAGTGTGGTAAGGACTCTCTCTGAGTTTAAATCTTTTATTCTTGTTTTGGCCAGCCGAAACCATGAGGCTTAACCCTGTATTTTTGTAGGATTGAACCTATTCAGGGTCTTAAATTGTAACCCTTTTTGGAAGCCAGCGTTAAGGGGAATTGAGAGGTCTTTAGGGATTTAAGGTAAGCATGGTATGTAGGTTGACATTCGGCCAAAGGCCATGTTATGTATTTTAAGTGGTGACCGATTTTTATTGTGGGTTGTTTAAGGAATTTTGGCAGAGTCTTAATCAAGTGACGTTTTCGGGATTTGTTTGGAAACCAAATCCGATTAAGGTAAGTGCCGCAAATGAGCCTATGGTATAAAGTTGTTATGGCCGAATAGGCCTATGGCACTAATCTTGTTGTTGGCCGAATATAGGGTCAAGGGATCTAGCACAGTAGATCGGATCTTCGAGATCTAGGATTCGCGTTAGTATCAGGTGTGTAAAACTCCATACACACTTTATTAGTTAACGTTGCTTTATTGTTGCCTTTTTAATCATTGTGGTAGTGATTTGCTTGTGGGCTTAAGCTTGGATTCCGGGTAAGTTCCCTATTACGTGATCTATGATATATGATTGAGTATGCCATCATATGCTATTAAATGCTATGCTATATATAAATGCATGATATATGGAATTACGATAATTGTGATGTAAGCATGATGATGGTGGGATTGATGAGAGGAGGGGGATGATCTTATGGACTGTCACCAGTGGTTTTGACCACAAGATGGGTTGGCCCCATCGATTAATTGTGACTTGGTCACCAAAGGGTTTTGACCACACCGATGATAAATTGTGACTAAGTCCCAGTGGTTTGGTACCACCATGGTTTTGACCACATCTTGATAAATTGTGACCTATGGTCATCGTGGTTTTGACCACACGATGGGTTGGCCCCATCATTTGATTTGTGACTCTAGTCACCAAGGTTTTGACCACCGGTGGTTTTGACCACACGGGGTAGTTAAAGGAGTACGGATGGTTAGTGGGGTTGTATGTTTGCATGTTCTTGATAAATTGTGTATGAGTTGCATTTTCGGTGGGGATTTACACACTGAGTCTTGGTGACTCACCCCTTCCCATACTATTTTGCAGGTGAGTAGATCGCGAAGATGGAGCCGGAGAGGACTCGAGGCGGCCATGCTTGTTCCTTGGATTTGAATTTAATTTGTTATAGTTAATATTATTTATTTTTCTAAGTTTTTAAATTGGGTTGTAATAAGGCCGCTAATTTTTATTTGGATGTTTACATAGTTATTTTTGTTTTACTTATGCTATATTACTAATGAACTTACAAATGTTAAGTAAATCGGTTAAAAGCAACATTTTCAAATTAAGTAACTTTTACAAGTTTTTCAAAGATGTTACCATCGGGTAACAAAATTTACCAAGTCACCAATAACTCTGTCGCCTTTAAACTTTTACATGAACAAATGTTTCCAAAGGGTTTTTCAACACAACCATGCTTATAAAAATAATTCCAACTGAGTTTTATCAAACCCTGATTTAATACCATAGTCATATTTTATTAAGTTTTCATTGGACACTCAAAATTACTTCAAATTATTTTACTCCGTGACATACCAGATCCGGTCAGGACTCATGGGCTGGGTTTGGGGTGTTACATTTTTGGTATCAGAGCCAGGTTCAAAACTCGGCTGTGGGGGCCCAAGGCCCAAAATGTTTTGTTTATGGTTAGTAGGTCTTAAGGGAATGTTTTGGGAAACTGTTTATGGTTTGAACAGCATGGCACCGAGTCTCCAGCACCAATCCGCCCAGGTAAGTAATTCTATCTATTTTTTTTGAATATTTGATAGGGGTAGAAGGGTAAAATTGTGAACGTAGAATATTAGAATAGGAATTGTTGAACCCTAGGGTTAGCATACCCCAACAAACCATGCATAAGATTTAATAATTTCTTAAACAACCCTGTGAGTTGTCACTGAACAAAGGATGTGGCAATCGTTATACGCATGTCTAGGATTGATTCTGGGAGCACGGTATTTAGCGATCCTAGTGACTCACCTCCTACTCACTTGAATCCTACCATGTGTAGTGACGGTTCATTCTAATGAGACGACGTGCTCACAGGCTAAACTTGATAACTAAAACCCAAAAGGGACTAGCCATTTTGCTTTTGAAGTAATTAAAATCTTGACTTAAAAAAATGACCAAAATACCCTCAGTTTGAAAAATGACCAAAGTACCCCTAGCTTGTAAACTACCAAAATACCCTCCATATGAAGAATTTCCAAAAAGAAAATTCTTAAAATATCCTTCTTTTGTGAAATCAATTAGAACCAAATTTTGGAAATCTTTCTATGAAAAAAATTAAAAAAATTACTAAAATACCCCTAGTGGTAAAATTACATAATTGCCCCTAACCAGCAAAATTACCAGAATGACCCTAAATTTCAAAATTTTGCAACATCACTGTTCTGGAAAATGAAATTCTCAAAAAAAGAACCCTCAAAGTTTTACAACTTTTGAAATATCCCTGATTTATTAAATTTTACAAATTCACCCTGATTTATGAAAAATTACCGAAATATTCCTGAGGTCCAAAATTATCGAAATACCCCCGGATTTCAAAAATTTATTCAAAATACCTCGGTAATTTAAAAGTTCCAAAATACTTTTTGACAAAATCATCCGAGAACTTTTATTTTTGAAAAATTACAAAAATACCCCTGTAGGACAATTGACGAAAATACCCCCGGGATAGGAACGGACAGGAATATCCGTTGAGTGAAGGTGTATGGGAGATACTAGGGAATGGATGTGTTTCTCTGTGAATTAGGATAGGAAACTTGAACTTTGAATGATCGAAAGAATCCCTATTAAGTTCTCTTCATAAAATTCCTTCGGTGATAACCAGAGAAACAAGTACTAATGCATAAAATTTTTAATTAGATAAACGTGAGCGAGAATAATGAGTACAAGAGGTCGTGGACGTCCGCTCCGTGGCCGCGGTAGAGGTAGAATGACCTTGTCTGAGCCAGCAGGGTCTAGTCATGGGTCTGGAAATGAGATGTCGGATCTGCCAGCGACGAAAATTGAGTTTCAAGATCAGATCGGTGGTAACGATGTAGTATTCCAGGCAGTGCTACGAGTGTTGGAACGAGTTGCTGAGGCAGGCGCGGATGCAGGAGCCCGTAAATCTGTGGTTGAATGACTTTGGGCTAACGGAGCGGAGGTGTTTAGAGGAGTTTCGGGAGTGGCACCCAGTGCGGCAGAATATTGGTTAGAATCTACTGAAAGGATCATGGGTGACTTGGATTTCACAGCTGAGGAGAAGTTGAAGGGTATCATCTCTCTGCTTGAGATGAGTCATATCAGTGGTGGCTCACTGTAAGGGATAGAGCGATGGCGGAGGATCTCACATGGGAATTCTTTAAGGCCACCTATCAAAAAAAATACATCAAAACTAGCTACGTGGATGCGCAGCAGAAGGCTTTCTTGAACCTGGTTCAGGGTAATAAGACAGTGGCAGAGTATGAGGCCGAATTTCTCCGATTGAGTAGGTATGCTCATGGTATTATGGGTACCGAGCATGAACGCTGTGTTAGATTCGAGGATGGGTTGAGAGATGAACTGAGGATGATGATAGCTCCATAACAGGAACGGGAGTTCACTGTCTTAGTGGAGAAATCAAAGGTTGCTGAAGAGGTAAGGTAGTCGGTTAGGCGGAATCAGGATAGGAGTTGGAATAAGAGGAGCTCTAGATCTTCGAGGTTCTCTGGTAATCAGCAGAAGAGGACAAGGTTTGGTGGGTCAGATCAATCTACTAGGCCTACTGCTACTGCTAATCCTCAATGGCCGCCACGGTGTGCTCGGTGTGGAAAATCTCACACGGGAGAGTGTTGAAATGGTAATCGGGGATGCTTCGAATGTGGGTCTATGGAACATCAAGTTAGAGATTGTCCGAAAAAGCAACTAAATTTGAGGTCGGAGGTCGTCGATCGTACACTGAATAGGAGGGAAAACCAACAGCCACCGAGAGGTCGTGGTGCAAGAAGAAGAGGTAATGGTGCTGGCAGAGGTCGTGGGGTACCGAGGGGAGGTACCGGTGGTACTGAGGCTAGGCAACTTGGTTTGGTCTATGCCGTAAGGCATCAAGAGGAGGGCGACGCACCGGACGCCATAACTGGTATGTTCTTGATCTTTTGTGTACCCTATAGTACCTCGATTGACATTGGTTCAACCCACTCATACATTGCTAGTAGCGTAGTGGAAACTCTGCACTTAGACTTTGAGCTTACTTCTAGGAAGATGACTGTATTAAGCCCCCTAGGTCACTCTGTAAAAGTAAGTAAACTCTATAAGAATGTACCTCTAGAACTCCAAGGAGTCGTGTTCTTGGCTGACTTGATGGAACTACCGTTTGGAGTTCGACCTAATCCCGGGATGGATTGGCTAGTAAAGTATCAGGCTAACCTGGATTGCGCAGCTAAGTGCATGGTAATAAAGAGTATGGAAGGAGAAGAGGTGGTGATGATAGGTAAGAGATTACCTATCTAATCTGGTTTCTACATTGAAGGCGAAAAGATGGTTAGGAAGGGTTGTGAAGCTTATGTGGTGCATGTCTGTGTTTTGGAAGCTAAGGATGTTGCTGTGAGAGATGTCCGGACCGTAAAAGACTATGTTGATGTGTTTCTAGAGGAACTTTCGGGTTTACCTTCGGACCGTGAGGTCAAATTTGGTATAGACTTGCTACCTGGAACCGCGTCAGTATCAATAGCTTTGTATCGAATGGCGCCGAAAGAATTGAAAGAGTTGAAGGCGCAGATTCAGGAATTGTTGGATAGAGGGTTCATCCGACCAAGTGTATCGCCTTGGGGAGCTCTAGTGCTTTTTGTCAAGAAGAAGGATGGGGCAATGAGGATGTGCATAGACTATCGACAGCTGAACAAGCTGACCATAAAGAATCGGTATCCTTTGCCCAGGATCGATGATTTGTTCGATCAACTCAAGGGTGCATCGGTGTTCTCTAAAATTGACCTTAGGTCAAGGTACCATCAGCTTAAGGTGAAGGAGGCTGATGTCCATAAGACGGCATTCCGTACTCGGTATGGGCACTATGAGTTTCTATAATGCCTTTTGGTTTGACAAATGCATCGATCGCGTTTTGGACATGATGAACCGGGTTTTTCAACCCTATCTGGATCAGTTCGACATGGTATTCATAGACGACATTTTGGTGTACTCGAAGTCTGAGGAGGAACATGACCCACATCTTCAAGTGGTCCTACAAATTTTAAGGGAGAAGCAGTTGTACGCCAAATTCAGCAAGTGTGAGTTCTGGCTCAAGGAGGTAACTTTTCTAGGGCATGTTGTCTCAGTCGAGGGAATCAGGGTGGATCCCCGTAAGATTGAGGCAGTTTTGGAGTGGGAACCACCAAAGTCAGTTACAAAAATTTGGAGTTTTCTGGGGTTGGCAGGATATTATAGGATATTCATGGAAAATTTCTCCTTAATCGCAGCACCGTTGACTAAGCTGCTGAGGAAAGGAGTTCCGTTTGTGTGGTCTGAGAAACAGCAAGAGAGTTTCGATAAGCTGAAGAGGATCTTGACAGAAGCACAAGTTTTGATTCAACTTTGAGGCGGAAAGGTATTCTTGTGTATTGTGATGCATCGCATACTAGTTTAGGGTGTGTCTTGATGCAAGAAGGAAGGTGGTCGCTTATCGTCCACGGCGATTAAGGCCTCACGGCTAACTATCCGACACATGATTTGGAATTGGCTGCTGTGGTTTTCGCCTTGAAGATTTGGAGGCACTATCTGTACGGGGAGAAGTCGGTAGTATACACAGATTACAAAAGTCTAAAGTACCTTTTGACTCAGAAAGATTTAAATCTGAGGCAGCGGAGGTGGATTGAGTTGCTGAAGGACTACGACTGCTCAATCGAATACCATCCGGGTAAGGCTAATGTGGTAGCTGATGCATTAAGCCGAAAGGTGGTAGCGGATTTGCGAGCAATGTTTGCTCATCTAAGTCTCTATGAGGATGGGAGCCTTCTAGCAGAATTGCAAGTGAAGCTATCTTGGATTAATGAGGTCAAAGAAAGGTAGTTGATCGACGAAACTTTGAGTACTCGGAGGTTGCAAGTACAGAATGGTGAGGCCAAAGGGTTCAGTTTGGGTAGTGATGGAGTGTTTTATTTTCAGGGGAGAGTATGTATGCCTAAGGACGATGACTTGAGGCAGCGAATCCTTAAAGAAGCTCATAGCAGTCCGTACACTATGCACCCAAGAAGCATCAAGATGTATCAAGATTTAAGGGAGCAGTTTTGGTGGCCGGGTCTTAAGCGGGAAGTAACCAAGTTAGTGGGCAAGTGTCTGACATGCCAGCAAGTTAAGGCCGAGCATCAATTGCCATCGAAACATTACGATCGGTAAAGATCCCAAAGTGGAAGTGGGAGGAGATTACTATGGATTTCGTAAGTGGGCTTCCCCTTACGCCCAGTAAGAAAGATGCAGTTTGGGTGATAGTAGACCGGTTGACTAAGTCGGCTCATTTCATACCAGTGAGGGTTGACTACTCGATTCAAAGGTTAGCCAAGCTGTATATAGCCGAGATAGTGCGATTGCATGGAGTACCAGTGTCCATTATCTCAGATCGGGATCCCTGGTTCACGTCGAGATTCTGGAAGGCTTTACATCAGGAGTTAAGTACGAAGTTGAATTTTAGCACGGCTTTTCACCCGCAGTCTGATGGACAATCTGATAGGGTAATCCAAGTGTTGGAAGATATGTTAAGCGGCTATGTATTAGACTTCCGTGGTAGTTGGGAGGAGTATATACCCTTGGCTGAGTTTGCTTATAACAATAGTTATCA
The DNA here is from genome assembly GCA_025506655.1 of Gossypium rotundifolium. Lineage (NCBI taxonomy): Eukaryota > Viridiplantae > Streptophyta > Magnoliopsida > Malvales > Malvaceae > Gossypium > Gossypium rotundifolium. The sequence goes on along the minus strand of CP106725.1, from coordinate 3,003,705 downwards.
AGCGAGTATTCAGATGGCACCATATGAGGCGCTGTATGGTCGAAAATGCCGTACTCCTACATGTTGGACGGAGCTAAGAGAGCGACAGATGTTGGGGCCAGAGTTAGTGGCAGAGACGGAGGATAAGGTTAGAGTAATTCGGGATCGTCTTAAGGAGGCATCGGACAGGCAAAAATCCCTGGCCGATCTTAAGCGAAGAGAGGTTGAATATCACGATGGGTGATAAGGTCTTCTTGAAGGCATCCCTTGGAAGAAGGTCTTGAGGTTTGGCCGGAAGGGCAAGCTAAGCCCTAGATTCATCGGGCCGTACACAGTGTTGAAACGTGTGGGGTCGGTAGCTTACCAGCTTGAGTTGCTAGCAGAATTGAGCCAGATTCATGATGTCTTTCATGTTTCGATGCTGAGGCACTATCGATCAGATCCCTCACACGTTGTGCCGGTTGAGGAAATTGAAGTGAACTCGGACTTATCTTTCGAGGAGGAGCCGGTGCAGATTTTGGATCGAGATGTCAAAGTTCTGCGAAGGAAGTCAGTGCCTTTGGTAAAAGTGCTATGGCGAAATCATGGTACGGAGGAGGCCACATGGGAACCCGAGGATGTGATGCGACAGCAATACCCCTAACTCTTCTGATCCAGGTAATTTCGAGGCCAAAATTCTTTTTATGGGGGTAGAACTGTAACATCCTAAATTAGGGGTTGTTTGTAATTTAATTATTTTCCCATGTGTGTGCTTGAAGAAATGAATACTTTGATTGGTAAGCATGTTTTAGGGTCTAGAAATAACCCCGAGCTAGGCCTGACTTAGGATTGAAAATTTCTTTTTAAATGTTTAAAAGGAGGGAGCTAGGTGAGATAGTGGTTAAGAAAAATTCCGGGAGAAGCATGACACAAAGAATTAATTGGCAAAGTGGCTTTCATGCGCCACTTAAGGGCTTAGGCCGAATTCCCCCAACTAAGGTGCTGCCGATTTCAATAGTGTGGTAAGGACTCTCTCCGAGTTTAAATCTCTTATTCTTGTTTTGGCCAGCCGAAACCATGAGGCTTAACCCTGTATTTTTGTAGGACCGAACCTATTCAGGGTCTTAGATTGTAACCCTTTTTGGAAGCCAGCGTTAAGGGGAATTGAGAGGTCTTTCGGGATTTAAGGTAAGCATGGTGTGTAGGTTGACATTCGGCCAAAGGCCATGTTATGTATTTTAAGTGGTGACCGAATTTTATTGTGGGTTGTTTAAGGAATTTCGGCAGAGTCTTAATCAAGTGATGTTTTCGGGTTTTGTTTGGAAACCAAATCCGATTAAGGTAAGTGCCACAAATGAGCCTATGGTATAAAGTTGTTATGGCCGAATAGGCCTATGGCACTAATCTTGTTGTTGGCCGAATATAGGGTCAAGGGATCTAGCACAGTAGATCGGATCTTCGGGATCTAGGATTCGCGTTAGTATCAGGTGTGTAAAACTCCATACACACTTTATTAGTTAATGTTGCTTTATTGTTGCCTTTTTAATCATTATGGTAGTGATTTGCTTGTGGGCTTAAGCTTGGATTCCTAAGTTCCTATTACGTGATCTATGATATATGATTGAGTATGCCATCATATGCTGTTAAATGCTATGCTATATATAAATGCATGATATATGGAATTACGATAATTGTGATGTAAGCATGATGATGGTGGGATTGATGAGAGGAGGGGGATGATCTTATGGACTGTCACCAGTGGTTTTGACCACAAGATGGGTTGGCCCCATCAGATTAATTGTGACTTCGGTCACCAGTGGTTTTGACCACACCGATGATAAATTGTGACTAAGTCCCAGTGGTTTGGTACCACCAGTGGTTTTGACCACATCTTGATAAATTGTGACCTATGGTCATCAGTGGTTTTGACCACACGATGGGTTGGCCCCATCATTTGATTTGTGACTCTAGTCACCAAAGGGTTTTGACCACCAGTGGTTTTGACCACACGGGGTAGTTAAAGGAGTACGGATAGTTAGTGGGGTTGCATGTTTGCATGTTACTGATAAATTGTGTATGAGTTGCATTTTCGGGTGGGGGATTTACACACTGAGTCTTGGTGACTCACCCTTCCCATACTATTTTGCGGTGAGTAGATCGCGAGATAGAGTGGAGATGACTCGAGGCGGCCATGCTTGTTCCTTGGATTTGAATTTAATTTGTTATAGTTAATATTATTTATTTTTCTAAGTTTTTAAATTGGGTTGTAATAAGGCCGCTAATTTTTATTTGGATGTTTACATAGTTATTTTTGTTTTACTTATGCTATATTACTAATGAACTTACAAATGTTAAGTAAATCGGTTAAAAGCAACATTTTCAAATTAAGTAACTTTTACAAGTTTTTCAAAGATGTTACCATCGGGTAACAAAATTTACCAAGTCACCAATAACTCTGTCGCCTTTAAACTTTTACATGAACAAATGTTTCCAAAGGGTTTTTCAACACAACCATGCTTATAAAAATAATCCCAACTGAGTTTTATCAAACCCTGATTTAATACCATAGCCATATTTTATTAAGTTTTCATCGGACACTCAAAATTACTTCAAATTATTTTACTCCGTGACATACCAGATCCGGTCAGGACTCATGGGCCGGGTTTGGGGTGTTACATTTTTGGTATCAGAGCCAGGTTCAAAACTCGACTGTGGGGGCCCAAGGCCCAAAATATTTTGTTTATGGTTAGTAGGCCTTATGGGAATGTTTTGGGAAACTGTATGGTTTGAACGAAGATGGCACCGAGTCTCCAAAGACCAATCCGCCTGTAAGTAATTCTATCTATTTTTTTGAATATTTGATAGGGGTAGAAGGGTAAAATTGTGAGCGTAGAATATTAGAATATGAATTGTTGAACCTAGGGTTAGCATACCCCAACAAACCATGCATAAGATTTAATAATTTCTTAAACAACCACGTGAGTTGTCCTTTGAACAAAGGATGTGGCAATCGTTATCGCATGTCTAGGATTGGATTCTTGGGAGCACGGTATTTAAGCGATCTAGTGACTCACCTCCTACTCACTTGAATCCTACAGTGCGTAGTGACGGTTATTCTAATGAGACAACGTGCTCACAAAGCTAAACTTGATAACTAAAACCGAAAGGGACTAGCCATTTTGCTTTTGAAGTAATTAAAATCTTGACTTAAAAAATGACCAAAATACCCCTCGCTTTGAAAAATGACCAAAGTACCTAAACTTGTAAACTACCAAAATACCCTCCATATGAAGAATTTCCAAAAAGAAAATTCTTAAAATATCCTTCTTTTGTGCAATCAATTAGAACCAAATTTTGGAAATCTTTCTATGAAAAAATTAAAAAAATTACTAAAATACCCCTAGTGGTAAAATTACACAATTGCCCCTAACCAGCAAAATTATCAGAATGATCCTGAATTTCAAAATTTTGCAACATCACTGTTCTGGAAAATGCAATTCTCAAAAAAAGAACCCTCAAAGTTTTGAAATATCCCTGATTTATTAAATTTTACTAATTCACCTTGATTTGTGAAAAATTACCGAAATACCCCTAAGGTCTAAAATTATCAAAATACCCCCGAATTTCAAAAATTTATTCAAAATACCTCGGTAATTTAAAAGTTTCGAAATACTTTTTGACAAAATCATCTGAGAACTTTTATTTTGAAAATTACAAAAATACCCTGTAGGACAATTGACAAAAATACCCCGGGATAGAACAGACGGGAATATCCGCTTGAGTGAAGGTGTATGGGAGATACTAGGAATGGATGTGTTTCTCGTGAATTAGGATAGGAAACTTGAACTTTGAATGATCGAAGAATCCCTATTAAGTTCTCTTCATAAAATTCCTTCTTGATAACCGGAGAAACAAGTATTAATGCATAAAATTTTAATTTGATAAATGTGAGCGAGAATAATGAGTACAAGAGGTCATGGACATCCGTCACATGGTCATGATGAGGTAGAATGACCTTGTCTCGAGCCAGCGAGGTCCGGTCATGGGTCCGAAATGAGATCTGGGATCTGCCGTGACGTAAATTGAGTTTCAAGATCGGACCGGTAGTAACGATGTAGTATCCTGCGCGGTACTACGAGTGTTGGAACGAGTTCTTGAGGCGGCGGCAAAAGTGCAAGAGCCCAGAACTGTGGTTGAACGACTCGCTAACGGAGCGGAGGTGTTTAGAGGAGTTTCGGGAGTGGTACCCAGTGCGGCGGAATATTGGTTAGAATCTACTGAAAGGATCATGGGTAACCTGGATTTCACAGCTGAGGAGAAGTTGAAGAGTATCATCTCTCTGCTTCGGGATGAGTCATATCAGTGGTGGCTCACTGTAAGGGATAGAGCGATGGCGGAGGATCTCACATGGAAATTCTTTAAGGCCGCCTATCAAAAGAAATACATCGGAACTAGCTACGTGGATGCGCAGCAGAAGGCTTTCTTGAACCTGGTTCAGGGTAATAAGACAGTGGCAGAGTATGAGGCCGAATTTCTCCGGTTGAGTAGGTATGCTCGTGGTATTGTGGGTACCGAGCATGAACGCTGTGTTAGATTCGAGGATGGGCTGAGAGATGAACTGAGGATGATGATAGCTCCATAATAAGAACGGGAGTTCGCTGTCCTAGTGGAGAAATCGAAGGTTGCTGAAGGGGTAAGACAGTCGGTTAGGCGGAATCAGGATAGGAGTTGGAATAAGAGGCACTCTGGATCTTCGAGGTTCTCTGGTAATCAGCAGAAGAGGACAAGGTTTGGTGGGTCATATCAAGCTGCTAGGCCTACTGCTGCTGCTAATCTTCAATGGCCGCCACGGTGTGCTTGATGTGAAAAATCTCACACGAGAGAGTGTTGGAATGGTAATCGGGGATGCTTCGAATGTGGGTCCATGGAACATCGAGTTAGAGATTGTCCTAAAAAGACAACTAGGCTGAGGTCAGAGGGTCAGGATCGTGTCTTGAATTGGAGGGATAACCAACAGCCACCGAGAGGTCGTGGTGCAAGAAGAGGAGGTAATGGTACTGGCAGAGGTCGTGGGGTACCGAGGGGAGGTACCGGTGGTACTGAGGCTAGGCACCCTAGTTTGGTCTATGTCGCGAGGCATCAAGAGGAGGGCGACGCACCGGACGTCATAATCGGTATGTTCTTGATCTTTGGTGTACCCTATAGTACCTTGATTGACATTGGTTCAACCCACTCATATATTGCTAGTAGCGTAGTGGAAACTCTGCACTTAGACTCTGAGCTTACTTCTAGGAAGATGACTGTATTAAGCCCCCTAGGTCACTCTGTAGAAGTAAGTAAACTCTATAAGAACGTACCTCTAGAACTCCAAGGGATCGTGTTCTTGGCTGACTTGATGGAACTACCGTTTTGGGAGTTCGACCTAATCCTCGGGATGGATTGGCTAGTAAAGTATCAGGCTAGCCTGGATTGCGCAGCTAAGCGCATGGTAATAAAGAGTATGGAAGGAGAAGAGGTGGTGATGATAGGTAAGAGGAGAGATTACCTATCTAATCTAGTTTCTACATTGAAGGCGAAAAGATGGTTAGGAAGGGTTGTGAAGCTTATGTGGTGCATATCAGTGCTTTGGAAGCTAAGGATGTTGCTGTGAGAGATGTCCGGACCGTGAGGGACTATATTGATGTATTTTCAGAGGAACTTCCGGTTTACCTCCGGACCGTGAGGTCGAATTTGGTATAGACTTACTACCCGAACCGCATCAGTATCAATAGCTCCGTATCGGATGGCACCAAAAGAATTGATAGAGTTGAAGGCGCAGATTCAGGAATTGTTGGATAGAGGGTTCATCCGACCAAGTGTATCGCCTCGGGGAGCTCCAGTGCTTTTTGTCAAGAAGAAGGATGGGGCAATGAGGATGTGCATAGACTATCGACAGCTGAACAAGCTAACCATAAAGAATCGGTATCCTTTGCCCAGGATCGATGATTTGTTCGATCAACTCAATAGTGCATCGGTGTTCTCTAAAATTGACCTTAGGTCAAGGTACCATCAGCTTAAGATGAAGGAGGCTGATGTCCATAAGACGGTATTCCGTACTCGGTATGGGCACTATGAGTTTTAGTAATGCCTTTTGGTTTGACAAATGCACCGGTCGTGTTTATGGACATGATGAACCGGGTTTTCAACCCTATCTGGATCAATTCGTCGTGGTATTCATAGACGACATTTTGGTGTACTCGAAGTCTGAGGAGGAACATGACGCACATCTTCAGGTGGTCCTGCAAATTTTAAGGGAGAAGCAGTTGTACGCCAAATTCAGCAAGTGTGAGTTCTGGCTCAAGGAGGTAACTTTTTTAGGGCATGTTGTTTCAACCGAGGGAATCAGGGTGGATCCCCGTAAGATTGAGGCAGTTTTGGAGTGGGAACCACCAAAGTCAGTTATGAAAATTCGTAGTTTTTGGGGTTGGCGGATATTATAGGAGATTCGTGAAAATTTCTCCTTAATCGCAACCGCTGACTAAGTCTGCGAGGAAAGGAGTTTCGCTTGTGTGGTCCGAAAGCGTGAAGAGAGTTTCGATAAGTCAAGAGGATCTTGATGAAGTACCAATTTTGATTCAACCCGAGGCGTGAAAGAAATTCATCATGTATTGTGATGCATCGCATACTAGGTTTAGGGTGTGTCTTGATGCAAGAAGGGAAGGTGGTCGCTATGCGTCCACGGCGCTTGAGGCCTCACGGCTAACTATTCGACACATGATTTGGAATTGGCTGCTATGGTTTTCACCTTGAAGATTTGGAGGCACTATCTGTACGGGGAGAAATCGGTAGTGTACACAGATCACAAAAGTCTAAAGTACCTCTTGACTTAGAAAGATTTAAATTTGAGGCAGCGGAGGTGGATTGAGTTGCTGAAGGACTACGACTGCTCAATCGAATACCATCCGGGTAAGGCTAATGTGGTAGCTGATGCATTAAGCCGAAAGGTGGTAGCAGATTTGCGAGCAATGTTTGCTCATCTAAGTCTCTATGAGGATGGGAGCCTTCTAGCAGAATTGCAAGTGAAGCCGTCTTGGATTAATGAGGTCAAAGAAAGGCAGTTGATCGACGAAGCTTTGAGTACTCGGAGGTTGCAAGTACAGAATGGTGAGGCCAAAGGGTTCAGCTTGGGTAGTGATGGAGTGTTTTATTTTCAGGGAAGAGTATGTATGCCTAAGGACGATGACTTGAGGCAGCGAATCCTTAAAAAAGCTCATAGCAGTTCATACACTATGCACCCGAAAAGCAGCAAGATGTATCGGGATTTAAGGGAGCAGTTTTGGTGGCCGGGTCTTAAGCGGGAAGTAACCAAGTTAGTGGGCAAGTGTCTGACATGCCAGCAAGTTAAGGCTGAGCATCAATTGCCATCGTATGATTCTGATCGGTAAAAATCCCACAGTGGAAGTGGGAGGATATTACTATGGATTTCGTAAGTGGGCTTCCTCTTATGCCCAGTAAGAAAAATGCAGTTTGGGTGATAGTAGACCGGTTGACTAAGTCGGCTCATTTTATACCAGTGAGGGTTGACTACTCGCTTTAAAGGTTAGCCAAGCTGTATATAGCCGAGATAGTACGATTGCATGGAGTACCAGTGTCCATTATCTCAGATCGGGATCCCCGATTCACGTCGAGATTCTGGAAGACTTTACATCGGGAGTTAGGCACGAAGTTGAATTTCAAAGACGACTTTTCACCCGCAATCGATGGACAACTCGAGAGGTAATCCAAGTGTTGGAAGATATGTTAAGGGGCTGTGTATTGGACTTCCGTGGTAGTTGGGAGGAGTATATACCCTTGGCTGAGTTTGCTTATAACAATAGTTATCAATCGAGTATTTAGATGGCACCATATGAGGCGCTGTATGGTCGAAAATACCGTACTCCTACATGTTGGATGGAGCTAAGAGAGCGACAGATGTTGGGGCCAGAGTTAGTGGCAGAGACGGAGGATAAGGTTAGAGTAATTCGTGATCGTCTTAAGGAGGCATCGGACAGGCAGAAATCCTACGCTGATCTTAAGCGAAGAGAGGTTGAATATGCAGTGGGTGATAAGGTCTTCTTGAAGGTATCCCATTGGAAGAAGGTGCTAAGGTTTGGCCGGAAGGGCAAGCTAAACCCTAGATTCATCGAACCATACACAGTGTTGAAACGTGTGGGGCCGGTAGCTTACCAGCTTGAGTTGCCAGTAGAATTGAGCCAGATTCATGATGTCTTCCATGTTTCAATGCTGAGGCGCTATCGATCAGATCCCTCACATGTTGTGTCGGTTGAGGAAATTGAAGTGAACTCGGACTTGTCTTTCGAGGAGGAGCCGGTGCAGATTTTGGATCGAGATGTCAAAGTTCTGCGAAGGAAGTCATGCCTTTGGTAAAAGTGCTATGGCGAAATCATGATACGGAGGAGGCCACATGGGAACCCGAGGATGTGATCAGTGACAATACCCCAACTCTTGATCCGTAATTTCGAGGCGAAATTCTTTTTAAGGGGTAGAACCAGAACATCCTAAATTAGGGGTTGTTTGTAATTTAATTATTTTCCCATGTGTGTGCTTGAAGAAATGAATACTTTGATTGCTAAGCATGTTCTGGGGTCTAGAAATAACCCCGAGCTAGGCCTGACTTGGGATTGGAAATTTCTTTTTAAATGTTTAAAAGGAGGGAGCTAGGTGAGATAGTGGTTAAGAAAAATTTCGGGAGAAGCATGACACAAAAAATTAATTGGCAAAGTGGCTTTCATGCGCCACTTAAGGGCTTAGGCCAAATTCCCCCAACTAAGGTGTTGTCGATTTCAATAGTGTGGTAAGGACTCTCTCCGAGTTTAAATCTTTTATTCTTGTTTTGGCCAGCCGAAACCATGAGGCTTAACCCTGTATTTTTATAGGACCAACCTATTCAGGGTCTTAGATTGTAACCCTTTTTGGAAGCCAGCGTTAAAGGGAATTGAGAGGTATTTCGGGATTTAAGGTAAGCATGGTATGTAGGTTGACATTAGGCCAAAGGCCATGTTATATATTTTAAGTGGTGACCGGTTTTTATTGTGGGTTGTTTAAGGAATTTTGGCAGAGTCTTAATCAAGTGATGTTTTCGGGATTTGTTTGGAAACCAAATCCGATTAAGGTAAGTGCCGCAAATGAGCCTATGGTATAAAGTTGTTATGGCTGAATAGGCCTATGGCACTAATCTTGTTGTTGGCCGAATATAGGGTCAAGGGATCTAGCACAGTAGATCGGATCTTCGGGATCTAGGATTCGCGTTAGTATCAGGTGTGTAAAACTCCATACACACTTTAGTAGTTAACGTTGCTTTATTGTTGCCTTTTTAATCATTGTGGTAGTGATTTGCTTGTGGGCTTAAGCTTGGATTCCGGGTAAGTTCCCTATTACGTGATCTATGATATATGATTGAGTATGCCATCATATGCTGTTAAATGCTATGCTATATATAAATGCATGATATATGGAATTACGATAATTGTGATGTAAGCATGATGATGGTGGGATTGATGAGAGGAGGGATGATCTTATGGATCGTCACGGTGGTTTTGACCACAAGATGGGTTGGCCCCATCGATTAATTGTGACTTCGGTCACCAAAGGGTTTTGACCACATCGATGATAAATTGTGACTAAGTCCCGTGGTTTGGTACCACCAATGGTTTTGACCACATCTTGATAAATTGTGACCTATGGTCATCAGTGGTTTTGACCACACGATGGGTTGGCCCCATCATTTGATTTGTGACTCTAGTCACCAATGGTTTTGACCACCAGTGGTTTTGACCACACGGGGTAGTTAAAGGAGTACGGATGGTTAGTGGGGTTGCATGTTTGCATGTTACTGATAAATTGTGTATGAGTTGCATTTTCGGGTGGGGGATTTACACACTGAGTCTTGGTGACTCACCCCTTCCCATACTATTTTGCAGGTGAGTAGATCGCGGAGATGGAGCCGGAGAGGACTCGAGGCGGCCATGCTTGTTCCTTGGATTTGAATTTAATTTGTTATAGTTAATATTATTTATTTTTCTAAGTTTTTAAATTAGGTTGTAATAAGGCCGCTAATTTTTATTTGGATGTTTACATAGTTATTTTTGTTTTACTTATGCTATATTACTAATGAACTTACAAATGTTAAGTAAATCGGTTAAAAGCAACATTTTCAAATTAAGTAACTTTTCCAAGTTTTTCAAAGATGTTACCATCGGGTAACAAAATTTACCAAGTCACCAATAACTCTGTCGCCTTTAAAATTTTACATGAACAAATGTTTCCAAAGGGTTTTTCAACACAACCATGCTTATAAAAATAATCCCAACTGAGTTTTATCAAACCCTGATTTAATACCATAGTCATATTTTATTAAGTTTTCATCGGACACTCAAAATTACTTCAAATTATTTTACTCCGTGACATACCAGATCCGGTCAGGACTCATGGGCCGGGTTTGGTGTGTTACACTTCAACCACCTTGGGTAGAAGCATTCAATTGCTTATAGAAGCCTTGGATCAACAGAACGAGCGAAGAAGGAGAGGAGCTCACTGGTCTGGCTTCGGAGGAAAACTGGACTTGCTTCTAGTTTCCTTTCCTTTAAAATTTTTTGTTATTGTTATTGTCATGTAACACCCCAAACCCGGCCCATGCATTTCGATTAGATCTGGCGTGTCACGGCTTGTACATTGAAAACTTTTGCCTTGTTGGTTTTGGAAGTCGTAAGTTAATTAGACATTATTAGAGTAAATAAGTGACATTTTAAAAATAAAATCTTATATTAGTATTATTAAGTATAAATAAATCTTGACATAAAATTTATAAGTTGCATAACATTAAAAACTTCTTAGTTGAATAAAAACTAGGGGCCTTAAAAAAATCCCAAATAAAAATAAAATAAACTTAAAGAAATCCCGAAATAATTTGTAGAAATAAAACTTGATGGCCCCTCGAGTCCGCCTCGGCTCCCATGTCCACGAACTACTACTCATCTGAAAAGTGGGAAAAATAATAGAGGTGAGTCACAAAGACTCAGTGTGCAAATCCCGAAATCACATAAAAAGGCTTGAGGCCCACAAACACATTATGAGCCTTGCCCGTATACAAGGGTAACAAAATATGCAACATGGCCCATCCCAAACCTATGAGTCCATCCTCTACACACCCCCGTACCAACCATCACACCGTGGGGATTTCTACAATCAACCCTCCATCCACTACACACCATATCGACAAATATGTCTTTTGTCATAAAGACCGATTACTATGTGACCTATGTGGCGAAAGCCACCAATCATTAATGTGACCTTAATAATATATCGACAATTGTGTACTACATCATAAAGACCGATCACTATGTGACCTACATGGCAAAGCCACCGATCGCCTCGCGACCTGCTCCCCTTCCGTAAATCAATCAATCCCATCCCATGCATACATGCAAGAATCAAAACATTAAACTATCTAAACAGATCACATATTTTTACATACTTCGATACACATAGAGAAGTTTCTATGATTACGCACTTGGCATCGCTTGCCTACCCTTTTCGGGTAATACGATCGCTCATACTGACCTCATTTTCCGCTTTTAGCCCATAACATACATATAATTCAGATTAACTAGTGTGATAGAGATCTATACACCTTTTTGGCTTTTAGCCCATAACATACATATAATATAACAAAGCTTATGTGTCAAGAATCTACACACCTGATTACCGATAAAACGAGGCTTTCTATATCGACGCTATCCTTAGTCGACACAACCGCTATCCGCCTAAGGTGTTGTTCGGCTTCGGTCCACAACCAATTGGCCAATCTCGAGCAATGAGATCTTCGCTTCGTTTGTTAAACTTAGGATTCTTTCTTTTGCACGATCCATATTTAATTCCATCATAAATCCTTATCGTGGTTACTATAATAATATTTAATCGTTAATCCTCCTTATAAAGTTAAAATATTGTATATAATGATGAAATATAATAGAAATCTAGGAAAATATTCTTACCTTAAAAATCCCAAATTAGATACTTATGAATTTCGACTTTTAAATCTAATCGACTAGGCTTCCTTCAAATCCCGACTTGCACCATCATAAACCATTAAACTATTAGCTTTCGCTTTTTCCTTTTCAAAATAGGAATAGATTATGAGAACTAATCAAAATCTACTCTTACCTTAACTTGGGAGATTAAGCTAGTACTAGAGAGAGAATTCGACAATGTCAATGGAGGATTTAAATCTTTGGAAGTATAGAACAATTTCTCAAATAGGATAAATAAAATAAAAACTATAGAGATTTTAGCTTTTAGAGAAGGAAGAGAATAATGGATTTTTAGCTTTTAGAAGAAAGAAGAGAATAATGGAGTTTTCGCTTTTAGGAGAAAGAAGAGAATAATGGAGTTTTGGCTTTTAGAAGAAAGAAGAGAATAATGGAGTTTTCACTTTTAGAGAAATTGGAGAAAGAAATTTGGAGAAAAGAAGCTAAGGAATTTCGGCACAAAGGGAGAGGATTTAATGTCGAAAACAAGGAGCTAGCCCCTATTTATAGGAAATTCGCAACCCTTTGCCATGTAGTAGTGGTTTCTTTACTCCTCTCAAGGATGAATTCTTGGCCATCACTCTCTTTGTAGATAAAATCCTAACTTTTCTCCTTTATCTTAATCTACTAGCTCATCTAAAAGAGATTTAATTATCTCCAACTCCTCCTCCTTTATCAAAGATATTATCCACATATTTTAATCATAAAAATCCCTAGATCTTAGCCTTTATCTCGCTTATTATCCACATAAAATAAATTCCTAAATAATAGCCTTTATCTGCTTATTATCCACATATTTTAAACATTAAAACCCTTTTTAGCCTTGTTGCCATCCACTCCACCTAATCCTAATGCCCAAAATTTAGCTAACTTAAATTAAAAGAATTGGGCTCCATGAAACTTAAATTTGGGCCCCTTACTCCTTGTGTATGGCGTCACCTCCTAAGATTGGGCCACAAGCCCACTTTGGTATTTTAAACATAGATACTACCTTTTAAACCCTATAATGCCCAAATAGATAATTTTAATCAAGTCCTCTGCCTAAGCCTAAGCCCAATTTGGACCCCTAACACTTAAATTAACTCATTCCACATATTCACCCATTAAACGCATAGGCCCAAAAATTTAGGATGTTACATGTCATGTCTATGAATATTTTTTTTCTTGCTATTCTAAATTTAATTAACATGGCTTAAATTTAATTCGTGTTAGGTTGATTGCATTTGGTCTACTTAAGTTATTAAAATCATGTTCGTGTTGTTATAGGTCTTGGTAAATTGTTTGATTAAGTAAAGCCATGATTATGTTATACTTGCATTATAATTATAAGATAACTAATGAATTAATTATTAATCGTATTGAAATTGTAATTAATTGACACAATACTTAATTAGTGTATGTTTAATCTTCTAAGGTAGCTGAGGGTTAAATTAGCAACGGTATTAAACGGTACATTAGCCTTCCATAATTTGCAAAATTATTGTGATTAAACTGTTTCAATTTAGGAATATATTGCTATTTCACTTAATCTTTTACTTGCTTATTAAAATTGATTAATTGTTTGAATTGGCATAGTAATATGTTCAAGAGATTAGTTAATTTAGTAAGTTTGTATGTGTTATAGTTAACAAATTACCTAATTGCCGTGAATTTATTCGTAACTACATGAACATTGTTTTAATAATATTAAGTTAAGAAATGTAATTGATCTAATACAATTATGTCATATTGATTAAACTTATTTTTAGAAATCGTGCATTGGAATTTTTACTTTTAATTTTCTTAGTTAATTTACTTAGTTAAAATCTAATTTTATTAAACCTTTTTCAAAACAAAATATTTTCCATCACCAAAGTGTTTTTAATTGTATTTCATAAATATTTTCTTACACAGTCCCCATGGGTATGACAACTCGACATTTACTTGTCACTTTATTACTTATTGCGATTGTGTACACTTGCACATTTCTGTCGTTCCAATGAACTCTTCGACCGAGTAGTTTTCTCCATTATCCCGAAGCTCACGTCTGCCGAGTGTGGGCTTGCTTCGAATTAGAAAATTTTCACAAAAATTACTAGTAAGGTAATTTCGCAATTTCTCTAAACTTTTGGACCAAGTTGTAAATAAGAAAAATATCTTTAGAAATTTTCTGAAATAATTTCTTCAAATAATTTTCTCCCTACAGCTTTCTCTTGAATTCAAGTGTGTGAAAAATAATGACCTAATACTCTATTTATATAGGGATAATTTAGAGAGTTCTACTATTAAATACTATTAAGATAAGTATTAAATTAAATTTAACATTAAATCTATTAAAATAATATTATTTCTGGAATAGTTTACCTAAAATCCAATTATCTCGTAGAGCCTAAGAGGAGTGTAATTCTTCCATTACTCAACCACCAAAGGCCCATTGTCGTCGACCATTTTTTAGCCATAGGAATGTTGTCGTCGCAGCCGTCGGCACCCCGAGTTGGTTCGGTCTGGGCTTAATTTCACATAGCAGACTCGATTCGATCAGTTTTTCGGTATTGATCTCAGTTTTGGGCTCCCATGCCCAATTTATGATCTTAAGCCCAATTTTCAAGTTCAATTACCCATTGGGCCAATTGTTGTACTTGAAAATTAATTTCCAAAAATATTATATTAATTTTAATTAATTTAATTTTACTTGATCAAAATTAATTTTTTCAAAAACCACTTGCATTTTTCAAATTAATTTTAAAGAAACTTTTTTAATCAAATTCTCTAGTGGAATAATTCTTACAACTACCCAATTTAATTACACACCGAATGGATCGACTCAAACAAATTATTTCCAAAGTCGTAGAGTTTACTTCTAATTCAAATGCAACTCGATTGAGTTTTTGTTAAGCTAGCGGAAGAGCTAATCAGACATATACAATTAGGCTCTAATGATTGCAATTATGTCCAGAAACATCATTCTGATAATTCGCAATTACTTAATCATTGATTCAGTCCAAAATAAGTACCATGATTGAAAACTCCTTATTGTATACTCTTTACGAAAGAAATTCATCCAACTATTTTGTCCAATGACCTCGTCATGTGTGTGTTACCCTCATATGATATCATTGATTCTTTTAAGTTAAATCAGTTCACTCAATACAATCATATTTTATCTCATTTTTACCATTGTGTCTTCTTAATGATTAATATGATCACTGTCAACAAATGGCTATGGTAAATTGCTCGTTCGAGAACAAGCAACTCGTGGTCACGTTTCATATTTATCAATCTACACAATGCCAATGAGAGGATATTGTTAACTTTTTAATTGAGCTATGAATTTCATTGTTTCTAGTAAAGTCATGCCATATATAATTCATGTACCCATCATAATTACTATCAACTCGATTATCTTTAGAGCATAAGCCTCCATTTATATCAAAGTATATGAGTTACATACGCATAGTCAGTGACTAATTCAAGATTTAGGTAAATCATACTGTGAACATCACAAGTGAATTAATTCACAAACGAATTCAAAATTAATTCATCTTGGGTTGTATCATATTGCTAATGAATACATTTATGTTTCTACCCATGGAGTCAACTACCCCGATAGCCAAGACTAGTCATCTCCTCAATTGGAATTGAAGACAACATAATAATCCTTCTCAGTATTTGAATAAAATGCTCACTTTGATTGTTTTACGGGATTACAGAGTCGTTTAGATTATCTACTGAAGTAAGTTATCTTTCTCGCAATGTAAATGTTCTTACAGTGCCACTTATAATCAGTGAAATGTGAAATTTATTTATTCACTATTCAAATAGATTTAAAAGTATTACATGATTATTACAATATGAGCACATTTCCCAACAAAGGTATCTTTCTTATGGGACTTGATAGACAACATATTATCTTTCAATCGGTTTGCTCATTTTCAATTAGACTAAGACATGTTTAGGTTATCTGCTAATATAAGTTGTCTTTCCGTATTATGATTCAACCACGTAATACCACATAGTATTAGTGTAACATCCTGAGGTTGGGCCTGAAAGTTTTGACCTCGAGAAGTAAGGTTTCGCCAGTGTTATGACAAGCAAGGTGTTCACCAGCACTTCAGCGAATTGGGGAGTTCGCCAAAAGAGTGTCAACAAGGAGTTTGCTAGTAGAAATGTATGCCAAAAGATGTGTTAAGGAGTTTGAAATTCATTATAGGGTAGGATTGCTAAGAGTGTTGGTGAGCTAGTGTAACACCCCTAACCCATATTCGTTGCCGAAATAGGGTTACAGAGCTTTACCAGAGTTTACAGATCAAATACAGACATTTTATATTATTTAAAATTCATATCAGAAATCAATCATAAAGTCCCTTATATGAACCTTCTAGGCCCAAAATATGCACTATAAACAAGTCAGGACTAAATTGGGTACTTAGAGAATTTTTCTAAAATATCAAAATTTTTCCAAGGTACAGGGGACACAAGCCCGTGTGGCCAAGCCATGTGTCTCACACAGTCAAGAGACACGCTCATGTCTCAGGCCATATGGACATTCAAAGTAGGGACACACGGCCGTGTCCCAGCCCGTTTCCAAATTAGGGTGGTTACTAACTTGGGTCACATGGCTAAGCTGCAAGCCTGTGTGTTAGGCCGTGTGCGCATACTAACTTGCATTAATTAGATACAGGGGCCACACGGCCAAGTCACACGCCTGTGTGCTAGGCCATGTGGATAATTTTGAGCATTCTGTTTCTCAATTTTAAGTTGCAGGGGACACACGGCGAAATCACACGCCCATGTGCTAAGCCATATGTCACACATGGCTGAGACACATGCCCGTGTCTCATCCCGTGTAGACTAAATAGGTCATTTTTAAGCCTCATTTCTTACCTAATTTATCTTCCACCTACATTATCAATCAAACAAGCCTAAAACCAAGTCTTAAATATGACATATTACCACATATATTCAAGTATACAAAGTTTCCAAATTGATCAAATACACACATGTTATTTCAAACCAAACATCAATATGACTATATGACTTACATCATTCAATCATTTCAAACATATTAAAGCCATATACAAACTCATCATAATACATCCATCACAAGCCATTCCAATGGCTAATTTCAACTAAATATTTACATAAAAACAATAGGTCAAGTTAACCTATACATGCCATTTAGTCGAGGGATAGTGTGATGTAGCACCGACCAGTTTCCAACCTTAACGAGCCTCTGAGTTACTATAAAACAGAGGAAATAACATAGAGCAAGTATTTAATACTTAGTAAGTTTGCATAACGGGAAATTAACTTACCATTCATTTATATTTAAGGTAAGCATACAAAATTTATTCAAAGAAATTTGGCAATTAGCCTAAACACATATAATATCATCAAACATGTTAGTCATGTACTTCATGTGAATATCAAGAAACAAGGATGAGTTCATCATATAACAAATTTCCATGTATTTTCTGATAGATACAGATAATGATACATTCAAAACTTATCTTAACTTAAACCAGAACTTTGCCCATTGAACCATTTGAAATATCGATGGACACACGGGTATTACACACGAAATGTACAAATCTGTAATCCGTCAATTCATATTTGGGAATGCGCATTAGAGCACATAATCAAGAAGCTCTTTCGAGCAATATAATAGGAAGCTCATGTGAGCCATGTAACAAGAAGCTCCAAAGAGCCATTAACGGGAAGCTCATACGAGCTAATATCGGTAAGGTTCAAACGCCATATATAGAAGCTCCGGAGAGCTATTAATCAGGAAGCTTATCCGGGTTGTATAACGGGAAGCTCATAAAAGCCATATTCAGGAAGCTCATGCGAGCCAATAACGGGTAGCTCCGAAGAGCCATAAATGGGGAAGTTCCGAATAGCCATATATCGGGACACTCATAAGAGCTGCGGTGTATCCATAACATATGCAAGATCACAACCAATCATGATGCTCCGAAGAGCTATTAACAGGAAGCTCGCAAGAACCATATAACGGGAAGATCATGAGAGCTAATGATGGGATGCTCTTTCGAGCTGTGGTATGTCCGCAACATATGCAGGACCACAACCAATTCGGGAACCTTATATCCATCGAATTTTATTTATTCAAACGGGACTTAATACTTGTCGAGTATGTGATCAATAATTATTCATGGAAATTATACAAATCACAGATAACAATATTCAATTTAAAACATATAAATATACAATTTAGTTACATGAACTTACATTGATAAGTGTTCGTGTATTTGTAATCTAATAATCCGATACCTTCTTTTCTCCTCGTTCTAACTTTGTATTTGGTCTATTCGGATCTATATGAATGAGTTTAATATCAATTCAATTCAATTCATATATTTAGCAAAATTACCATTTTGCCCCTATACTTTTATTAAATTACAACTTCGTCCCTAGGCTCGGAAAATAAAATTCATACAATTTAATCCTTATTCCAAGCCTAGTCAATTTTTTACATATAACATTAATAGCTCATGTATTTCACAAAATTTAGAATTTTTCCATGAATTTTCCATCTTTACATTTTAGTCCCTAAATCAGAATTTCATCAAAATTCACATTACAAAAATTGTTTATCTATCAACAACCTCCCACTTTCTACCATAAAACTTCATAATTCTACTATATTCATCCATGGAAAAACCCTAGTACTTTGATAACTTTACAAATTAATCCCCAAATAGCTAGATTAAGCTATTACAATCTCAGAAATATGAAAATTACTAAAAATGGAACTTGAATACTCACCTAATTGAGCAAAATAAGCTTGTCTATCTTCAAGCTGCAAACTAGGGTTTTCATATCTTTTTATTTAGGAAAGATGAAAAATTGATGATATTAATTCATTTATCATATTTTATTTTTCATCTTTCTAGGTTAATCCTTTTCTAATCTTAATTTTCCAATGATGACTAGTCATCCTTATCTACTAACTCTTCAAAATGGCCTATTTACCATATAAGGACCTCAAATTTTAAATTCCATAGCTATTTGATCCCTTTAACTACTAGAATTCAACTTTTGCATTTTATAGAATTTGGTTTTTTTTATCAGATTAGACATGAAATTAGTAAAATTTCTTAACAAAATTTTATGTAACACCCCTTACCCGTATTCTACGCCAGAATCGGGTACGAGGCGTTACCATACTTAACTCGCACAATTGTACAACTTTTGGTTATCGAATTCATTTCAAATTAAAAACTTTTCCATTCGTATGACTATCGTCCATATGATGGACCTACAAGGCCTTAAACATGCTTCCAAAAGGTTTCGAGATTTAAACAGAGACTTTTACGAACTTGGAAAACTTTTCATCAAAATAGGGGCTACATGTTCCCCCAAGACATGCCCGTGTCTCCCACCAGTGGTAGACACTGACTAATTTCACACAGCCTTGACACGCCCGTGGCCTTGGCCCGTGTACTAAACCTTGGCATTTTGACTTATCCACATGGCCTATACACACAACCGTGTGCCATAGCCGTGTGGCAATTCAAATTCCAAGTCCTAGGTACAGACTTCACATGTCCTGGGCACACGCCCAAGGACTGACCGTGTGTCGCACACGGCCTAAACACATGCCCGTGTGCCTACCCATGTGGACAAGGACAAGGCTATTTTCCAAGCTCTTTGCACCCCTCTAGTTCACACTACATGAATCCATTCATCATATCAATAAACAACTCATAATTCGTAATATGAATTTCCACGAATAACTTCATATTTTCATAAATGACAAGGTGAGCCATCAACCATAGCAATATACAATATAGTTATCCTAATAAGGGACCAACACACTTTTGGACAAAATAACAAAATAATCTAACTAGTCTAGCCCCTATACATGCCATATAAAAAATCACTAAGTTTAGATATACCGAGGTGAGCTGATAGTGTGGGCGATCTTCTGGTTATCTGCGTATCCCGGCTCGGCTCTTAAACTCTATAAAACAAGGGAAAAGAAAGGGGAGTAAGCTTTAAGCTTAGTAAGTTTACATGCAAACAATATAACATTTTAGCATGTGCTAAACAATTATATTGCATTACATACTAAGCAAGAAACAATCCGCATTCATAGTCATGCTTACTCATTTCCTCCATTCTCACATTCCAACCATATCAAAAGTTTACTGTATACATTCATTAGCATACTTTCCTAAACTTATCACCAGGATGTCACATAATACAACACATCACAATCTCTTAATCAATTACTCATTATTAAACTACTAGGTGGTTTCGCACTTAGCCCACTATCAGTCTTTATTAGGGTGGTATCGCACATAGCCCACCGAAAAGGTTAATTACGGTGGTATCGCACATAGCCCACCAAATGATAAATAGAAGGTGGTATCGCAGATAGCCCATCGTAATTAAGTAACAAGGTGGTATCGCACTTAGCCCACCATCAAATCTTGTCATTACACGTTTATATGACTATTTTGTCATTCATACAATAATTATTCAAAAACTACCGCATTCAATCCACTTGAACCACACATGTTCTCAATCATACCATACACTAATTAGAAACAAAAATGTGCATAAAAAATACATCGTTTACACATAAACTTACCTCGATGCAAAACGTATCAATTTGCGGATTTACTCCGTAACCTTACCTTTTCCCCAGTCAAGGTTAATTTCGCGTTCTTCTTGATCTATAACAATAAAATTCATTCATTTAAATAATTTTACGATCATAATGCATCAAAATTTACACTTAGGCAAAAATGACCGTTTTGCCCTTGCACTATGACAAAATTATGATTTTGCCCCTAGGCTCGTAAATCATCTTTCATCGTATTTTCTCAATAAACAAGCCTAGATGAACATTTATTTCTCTTACAAATACTCACCATTCCAACAATTTCATGCATTTATGGCACAAATTAAATTTTTGCATTCAAGTCCTATTTAGGTGTTTTCATGCTAACACCTTTCACAAAAGTTATTTTTCATCTCCCTAATATATATTTTCTTCCATAAAAACTCAGAGAACAACATGAACACTCTCATGGAAAGTCCCTAAACTTTCAATCATTTAGCAAATTAGTCCCCTCATTAGCTAGCTTAAGCTTTGGGGACTCCAAAAGTACAAAAATTATCAAATAAAACCACCAAAATCACTTACTTGCTAGGGAATATGTTGGCTGAAAGTTTTGAGCTTCAAAACCCCTATTTCTCTTCAAATTTTCGGTGGATAAAGGTGGAGGAATAGTGAAAAGATGATAACATCTTTATTCACCTTATTTTATTTAATTTTTTTATCACCTAATATCCACCAAATTTGACCAACATTAAAATCTTGTCTCCCTAGCTCCTATATGTCCAGCCATCACTAGATAAATGGCATAATTGCACTTTAAAAACCTCTAAATTACATTCTATAGCTATTAGGTACCCTTACCTTATAAAATAGATCTTTCGCACTTTATGCGATTTAGTCCTTTTTCACAACTAAGCATGCTATCACTCAAATTAATGCACCAAAATTTTCACATAGCCTTATAATAATACCATAACACATAAAATAACATCAAAATAATTTTCTTAAACCTCGGATTAGTGATCTCGAAACCACTATTTCGACTAGCCCAAAAAAATTGGGTTGTTACATTTTCTTACAATATTTCTATCATACTGTGAACTATAAAATAATATTAAATAAATTTTCTTTTTGACCTCGAATTTGGGGTCCCAAAATCACTATTCCGATTTCACTGAAAATGGGATATTACAGCTGGTGTTCGCCAGTCTGTTTGGTGAACTGGGGTTATCCAGTTAAGTTGCGAACTGGGGGTTTGCTAGTTGATTTGCAAACTGGGGTTCACCAATCAAAGATAGAGTCAAACTCAAGTTAGGAAATAAAGATGTAGTGTATCTAGGAATACTTTACTTGCAAATAACATCTTTTTTAAGTCAGGTAGGATATCCTAATATTACTGTAACACCCCTTACATGTGTTTGACATTGGAACAGAAACACATACTTACATACATTTTTGGTCGTAAAAGTGGGTTCAAATTTAAAAATTTTCAATCTAAATCTTAAAGTCCTTAATATGAACCCTTGAGGCTCAAAACACACCTTAGAAATGGTTCGGGTCCAAACCAAGTTCTCTAGAAAACTTTAGAAAATGTCACTACAAGCAAGGGCACACACCCGTATGGAAGGGCAACACGCCTGTGTGGCCTGATGACATGGCCATGTTGAAGGACCGTGTAATGGCTTAAAATCAAGGTTATCGAAACAATAGTTTCGTAACCATAAATCCGATTTAAAGAGAAATTTATTTTAATATTTTTGCATGCATATTTATATGATAGGAAAATTGTATTAAAATATTGATAGAAAAATTTTACCGATTTAGTGGTTAGTTAGAAAAATGAATTATTGAAGGATTGGATAAAAACAAGGTATCGAGACCTTGATCTCATAAAATTGAGTAGGAAATATTTTTATAAATATTTATAAAATGTTAGTAATGTGGTATTAAAATTTCGTTAGAAAATTTTAACGTTTGGGTAGGTAATTAAATGAAAAGGACTAAATTGTAACAAATGCAAAATTATAGGAAATGATTAAATAGTTTAAATGATAAAGGAAAGAGAGCTTAAAAGGAAAATAGACCCAAGGTCTATTTGGGCTAGACGGCAAGGGCATGAAATCAGCAAGAAAATAAGGAGAATTAAGGGCAAAATTAGAATATTGCAAAATTTACTTAATAAAGCTAGGACTAAAGTGGAATTATCTAGATTTCTCTTTATTTTCTACATTCTCATCAGCAAAAACACCATAGAAGGGTTTCCTAAGCTGGTTTTCATATTTTTACTGCAAGTAAGTTAATCCTTGCCTATTTCTTGTAATTTTGTGTTTTTAAGACTTTTACAACTAGGTCTTACTATTAAATTCATTAGTTTTGATTTCATGGATGAAATTGAAAGTTACCATGGTTGAGTGCTGTAAGTTTATGATGAAATAGCATAAAATTGAAGCTTTGATTTGTTTATGAGATTATTTTATTAGGTAATTCCAATAGAAATTGATTTTTAGGATCTAAATTCGAAAATGTTTGGAATGAAAGTATATTACTGAAATTCTGATTTTCAATGATTATAAAGTAGTTTAAAGTGATAGAATAAATTTTTAATTGAGAGAAATCAACTCAATTGAGAAGTTAATTGAGCAGGGACGAAATTATCATTTATTGAAAGCTTAGGGGAAAAATGGTAATAAACAGTTTGCACTAAAACAGCTTTGGACAGCAGCAGTAGACTAACTTTGAAAAATTACCATAAATTGTAGAAATCGAATTAGAAGATTAAAACAATATTAAATTAAATATTATTGAGTCTAGTTTCTCATAGAAGAAACGGTGTAAGCAATAGATATGTAAATCATGAGATATAATGAATTTTGTGAGACAAGGTCAGAATGAATTCTGGTTCCCCTATTTTGACTTTAGAAAATCATAAAAAATTGGATAAAATTAATTATGGGATTAAATTTATATTTTTAGAATCCTGAATGAGTCTATTTTCAATAGAGATAAACAGGAACATCATCCGAATACTGTATGAAGAGATAATTATTTTTTAGTGAAGAAGGGTCAGAACTGTCAAACAGCAGAACAAGGGTGACTTTAAAGAATAAACTGTACTTATTGGCTAAACCAAAAATTCTGAAAATTTTAGGATAAGAAGATATGTGAGTCTAGTTTTAGGGAAAATTAGCAGATTCTAATTTTGAGTTCTGTAGCTCAAGATAAAAATAATTTAGTAACTATGACTCAAGTAGATAGCTTTGAATGAACTAAAAATAATAATAGAATTATAGAGAATGCAACATGTGAACATGAAATGTATTGAATTGATGATTGAATTTATTTATTTAGATCCGAAAAACTCAAATACGAAGCTAGATCGAGGAAAGGAAAAAGTCTCAGATTAGTAGATTTTGTATACGAACTAGTATCGAGGTAAGTTCATGTAACTTGAATTAAATTCTTAAATGCTTGAAATATATGTTATTGATGTGAATATAATTTGAATGCTCATTGTATGAAGATTGATGAAACGTTGATATATTTGATAAAAAGGATAAGAAATCCCGGTTGAATGAAAGGAAAATTCAATGGATCTCTGAAAAGGAATTGACGGTAAAAAGGATCTAGCCCGAACGGGTGATCCTATCCTGATATAGCCCTCCCGAAGAATATGTGGAAAATGGATTTAGCCAGGACGGGCAATCTGAATTAGGGTTTGAATTTAGCCTGGACTGATAATTCAGATCCAAGCTCATTAGAGTAATTGTCGTTTGCAGGATTTAGCTCGGACTGGTAATCCCGACAATACTCTATGAGTTTACATTCTGAGGATTTAGCTCGGACCGGTAATCCATTGTAAGGATGAGGTTCATGAGTGTGCTCTCTAAATGGAAATGTGCTCACATGAACATGAATTGACGGACCTGGATTGTACACTAAAAGTGTACTTCTAAAATTCCATCGAAAAATTCCAAGAAATTCAACGCGATAAATATGGAACTATAACAAAGAAATGGAAATCATGGTATTGATGAACTCATCAATCACAGTGTAACATCCTGAAAAGGGCCTATGCATTTTCAGTTTAATTGTATGAAATGACAAGTTTAAGCACTAAGAATAAATTTTTGATATTTTTGGAAACCTGGAAATGCATGAAAATGGAAACTCAACATTTTGGAAACACGAACATTTTGGAAACACGAACATTTTGGAAACTCGAACATTTTGGAAACTTGAACATTTTGGAAACTGAACATTTTGGAAACTTGAACATGTAAGAAAATGGCAAGTTACTGAGCCGATCGAAAATTTTAGGAAACTTAGAAATGATCGAAATGTCAAAATTTAAAGTTCAAAATAGGAAATAAGGGCAAGAGGGCCTTAAAAGAAAAAGTTGGTGAGATTTGACACACAAACAAAGCTTGAAAAGTGGCTCAAGGTGTCACTTAAGGCCTATGGAAATGGCGCCATGTGCAAGAGGAATGGACCTGAGTTCGAGTCACTTGGGAAACAAATAATGAAAGTTTTAATTTTGCTTCCGTATATTGAGGTGGACGGCACCTAATTCTAGAAAGGAGGAGTTTTATTTCATTAAAACTTGATAAATTAAGTGATAAATAAAGGATTTTAATTGAGGAGATAAATGATGGGTTAAACACTTTTATTCTTTAATAAAAGAGATAATATTATCACAAGGAAGGGTGGTGGCCAAGTCAAGGACTCTTGGCCTAGAAATTTCGGTTGAAGAAGGAGAGTTAGAGGCTTTTCTCTCATCTTTTCTTAAGTGTGCGAAAATTCCCTAGCCCTATTTCTCTCTCTTAAATTTTCACTAAGAAAACTCCATCTTTTCTTCTCCTCTCCTTTGTCATTGTTAAGTCAAAACCCTTTTCTTTTGATCCTATTAAATCTCCATAGCCAATCTTTGTGACTCTAAGTAAGAGGTGCAATGATCGAGGCATTAAGGTAAGAACAATTAATTCTTGTTCTTCTAATTCTTTTAATCAAGATCTAAGAAATAACCCTTTTTTATGTCTCATGGCTGAATATCAAAGGAAGAGTTTTGGGATTTCAGATTCAAGGAATTTAAGGTGAGACACAATCGACCAAAGGCCAAATTTTATTTATTAAAGTTAGATCAGATCTAACATGTGAATTTTAGGAATTTCGACATCACTTAGGGAGCAAGGAATCGATTTTGGGAATCTCATCATAAGGTAAGTGGTTATAATCGGCCAAGGTTCTCTCTTAAATGTCTAGATCTATTTGTTTTAACCAGAGACTAATCAAATCAATGGATTTAATGGTTAGCCGATTTCAAGGGAGAAGAACACAAATCTTCGGGATTTGATCATCAATCAAATCGGCAAGCAAGGTAAGTATTAGTAATACCATTCCTATTAGGATTTGGTTTTAAAAGCGAAAAGGCTATTAATGTGTTTTTGTATGATGGGTAGAATATAGGATCTAAAGTTAGATCGGATTTTCGTGATCTCAAAGAGTCTATTAAGCAAATCGGTGTGTACCCATACTAACCTTCAATACGTTATATGGCAAATATTAATTATATGATTATAATGTAAGAATGTGAATATGGCTAAGTACCTAATGTGGTACAAAAGTACTCGAGTATGTTTCCTACTCGATAGGATTATGAAATATGTTATTTTATAACATGTGAAAATATATATATGAATGTGGAAATAAGTATGTTGTGCATGAAATAATTTTTGGGGCATTCGGGATCTATGTGAAAAGGGAAGAAGGTGTTGACTTGGTCTCACTAATCGGAATATGGTGACTACGGTCACAACATTTTGAATATGGTAACTCGGTTACATTATCTCAATTTGGTAACTTCAGTTACATTATTTGAATATGGTGTCTAATGACACAAATTATATGGGCGATGAGCACGTCAACCGCAATGATCGCCTTCGATGGTGTGTAGCGGATGGAGGGTTGACTTAGTAGTCCCCACTGTGTCCGGCGAGTACGGTGGTGTGTAGCGGATGGACCATTAGGCTTGGGTTGGGTTGCATTATCATTTATTTTATATATGAATATGAATTTGATATGAACATGTATGCCCGATTTGTTGAATGTTAGTCTTGTGTGCACATTGAGTCTGTTGACTCACCCGCTAGGGAAATATTTTAGGTGATGAACAAAGGATTTTAACCGGACTCAGAGACCTTGAGGTGGCCTGCTTTCATTTGAAGATTTTATTCGATTTGGACTTTATTATTTTTTGGGTTTTACTTGATGTAATAAGGCCATAAGGCCCAAAGGATTTTTCTTATTCGCTTTTACTTTAAATTGTTATGTTACTTAACTATTATGACTAAAGTTAAGTGATTTTTTTATAAACCTAAAAAAAAATATTTTGTCACCTTAATAAAAATTGGATTTACAAGATTAATTAAATGGGTTTCCAATCTAAGCCCAATCCACAACAACATTTTTCCAAAAATTTTACAAATTTTCTCTAAGTAACGAAAATCTTTGAAACCTGTTTACTTTAGGAACATACCAGATCCTGCTCAGGCTCGTGGGTCAAAAGTGGGTGTTTCAATTTGGTATCGAGCCCGCTTTTAAACTCTCGACCTATGGGCTAAGGCCCAAAACGTTTTGAATTTGAGCCCAAATGATTTTCTTTGAAAATAAGCAGGCTTCTGGCATGGCCCCTAAGTCTCCGACCCGCAGTCCACCAGGTAAGTACCCCTAACTCTATGTGTGGTTCTATGATATATGAATTGTATAAGGGTAGAAAAGGCATGGAACATAGAATAGAATGATAGGAACTTGAACCCTAGGATTAGACTACTCAAACACAAAACCACATAAGACTTAATGCACTGAACAAACCTATGGCTAAGTCACTGAGCTAGGTGTGGTAACCCCTATACGCATGTCTAGGATTGGATCCTAGGAGAGCACGGTATTTAAGCAGCCCTAGTGACTCACCTCCTCTTCACAGAATCCTACCCGTGCGTAGCTTCGGCTCACCCTAACTCGTAGGGCTCGGTGGTGTGGCAACCTCTGTGCGCATGTCTAGGAATGGTTTCGGGGAGCTTGGTATTTAAGTAGTCCATGACTCACCTCCTCTCCACACGAATCCCGCCTGGTGCATAGCTTTGGTTCACCCCGACCAAGAGGGCTCTTGACATAGGCTAAACATAATGACTAAAACCCGAAAGGAACTAGCCATGTTTTAAAAAAAAAAAGAAGAGAGAACAAAACAACAAACCCTAATTTTCAAACTTTTAAAACTTTCTTTTAAATCGAGAAAATTATTTTTACAACATTTTCAAAAACTCCGATTTGCGAAAATTACAAAATGCCTTTGGTGGTAAAATTACCAAAATGCCCTTGGTTATAAAATGTTCAACTACTCAACAACTTTACCAAAATTTCATTACTTTATAAACATTCAAAACCCTAATTTGTAAAATATCAAAATACCTTGATTTTGGAAAATTACAAAATTGCCCTAACTTACAAAACTACCAAAATGACCCTGATTTCTAAAATTTTTGCAACATCCCTATTTTGGAAGGAACAATTTTCAAAAAGAACCCTCAACGTTTTACAACTTTCAAAATACCCCTAATTTATTAAATTTACAAATTTACCCTAATTTGTGAAAAATTACCAAAATACCCCTGATGTTAAAAATTATCGAAATACCCCCGAATTTTAAACTTTTCCAAATTGCCCCGAGACTTTGAAATTTTCAAAATAATTTTTGACAAAAACACCAAGGAACGATTTTCTTCTGAAAAATTACGAAAATGCCCTCAGAGGATAAAATTACGAAAATACCGGGTAGTGGAAAACAACAACAACGAAAACTACAACGCTTTCTCCGAATGAACGAAAGTTCATACTTGTTTGATGGATGAATGAATGAATGAAAAAGACTGTGTGTTTGTATGAATACGAAAGAACCACTCTTAAATCCCTTTTCATAAAACTCATTCGCCGGTAAATAAGTGGAACAATGACTAATCCATAAAATTTCTTAATCAGATCTCGACGCTAGAAAATGAGCTCTAGAGGACGTGGTCGCCGTGGTCGAGGTAGAGGAAGGATGACCGTGTCGAACCCGTTAGGCTCGGGTCAAGGGTCCGATAATAAAATGCCACCACTACCTCACCGTTAATGTTGAGCAGCAGCTCGACGGGGAAGATCTTTGTGTCGCAGTCAGGCCGCAAGTTTTGGAATTAGTGGCGTGCGAGGAAATTCAGAAATCGAAAGTCTATACCGAACGGCTCGAGCTAATGGAACCGAAATGTTCCGAGGAGTATCTAATGTGGCACCCAAAGATACCGAAGATCGGTTGGAAGCAACGAGCGTATCATGGATGAGCTCGATCCGACTCTAGAGGAAAAGTTGAAAGAGATGGTGGCGTTGTTACTCGATGAAGCGACGATGGTGGTTAATCGGGATGATGCCACGGCTAAAAATTTGACCCGGGAGTATGTTAGAGGCATTTCGTAAGAAGTATGTGGGAACCGGTATATGAGATGAACAAAGGAAGGCTTTTCTAGGGTTGGTACAAGGGAGTAAGTCTATCGCAGAATATAAGGCAGAATTCCTGAGGTTGAGCATCTATGCTCGAGGGGTAGTGGCAATCGAGTATGAACGCCGTGTCCGCTTTGAGGATTGGACCGACGGACGATCCGAGATTATTGATAAGACCATATCGTGAGCGAGAATTCTCGACTTTAGTGGAAAAGGCCAAGGTGGCGAGGGATTAAGGACGCTACCAAGCGGTCGTGGATAGGAATAAGGCCAAAAGAGGATTTGGGCCATCCGGAAAGGGTCACAAGAGGCTTAGGGTTGATGGGCCACAAAATCAAGAGGCCGGTACGGCCGGGCAAGACGCTTTTGTGAGCATTATGGAAAGAAGCACATGGGAGAGTGTTGGAGAAAGACGGGAGGATGTTTCAAGTATGGGTCCAAGGACCATATGCTTAAGGATTGTCCCAAGCAACCAGATGAGAGCCGACCGGCAGTTCAGAATGCTAGCCAGACTGGTAGAGGTGCAGACAGCAGCCTCAACGGGGTCGTGGTTTGGGTAATCGAGGTAGTGGTACTGGCAGAGGCCGTGGAACACAGGGCCGAGGTACTACTAATACCGATGCAAGACAACCGGGTTTAGTTTATGCGATTCGCCGAAAGAAAGATGGTGACGCACCGGATGTAATAACCGGTACGTTCTTTATTTTTGACAAACCCTATTTTGCTCTGATTGATGTGGGCTCGACCCATTCCTATATTGCATGTAGTGTAGTGGAAACACTAGGCCTAGACTCGAACTCTCGATGAGATGATGTCAGAGAAAGCCCATTAGGCCAAACCAGTAGTGGTAGACAAGATCTTTGGAATGTACCCTAGAGATTCGTGGAGTGAACTTTCAGGCACTTGATGGAGTTATCCTTGAGAGTTTGAACTTATACTCGAATGGATTGGCTAGTAGAACACCGGCCGTATTGGATTGTGCGGCTAAACGGATGGAACTAAGAACCGGGAGGATGAAGTGGTAGTAATGATCGGAGAAAGGAGGAACTACTTGTCTAACGTAGTTTCGACCAAGGTCGGAAGATGGTTAAGAAAGGTTGCAAGGCATTCCTAGCCTTCGTAAGTGCTATAGGTGGAAAGGAAGAAGGTATTAATGGAGTTAGGACGGTAAGGGACTTCGTGGATGTGTTTCTAGAGGAATTACCGAGAATACCCCCAGACAGGGAGGTAGAATTTGGAATTAATTTGCTACCCGAAACAGCTCCTGTGTCAATCGCTCCATACCGAATGGCGCCAAAGGAGTTGGTGGAGCTCAAGGCTCAAATCCAAGAACTGTTGGATCGTGGGTTCATCCGACCCAGTGTGTCTCCGTGGGGAGCACCTGTCTTATTTGTGAAGAAGAAGGATGGAACTATGCGTATGCGCATAGACTACTGTCAGTTGAATAAGCTGACCATTAAGAACAAGTATCCTTTGCCAAGGATTGATGACTTGTTCGATCAGCTGAAGGGGCCCGCAGTATTTTCAAAGATCGACTTAAGTTCGGGATATCATCAATTGAAGGTGAAGGAGGCTGACATCCATAAGACCGCTTTTAGGACAAGATATGGCCACTTTGAGTTTGTAGTGATGTCGTTTGGGTTGACAAACGCTCCAGCCGCATTCATGGACATGATGAATCGGGTTTTCCAACCCTACTTGGATAGGTTTGTCGTTGTGTTCATCGATGATATTTTGGTGTACTCAAAGTCAAAAGAGGAGCATGATGAGCATCTCCGAGTTGTGTTGAAAGTGTTAAGGAGAAGAGTTTCATGCCAAATTCAAGAAGTGCGAATTTTGGCTTAAGGAGGTGGCATTCCTAGGACATGTGGTATCCGCAGAAGAAATAAGAGTGGATCCTAGGAAGATCAAGCGGTGTTGGATTGGAAACCACCTAGGTCCGTGGCTGAAATTGAAGTTTCCTAGGCTTGGCGAAGCTATTACTGTAAGGTTTGTGGAAGGATTCTCGCCAATAGCCACGCCTTTAACCAAGTTGCTAAGGAAGGAAGTACCTTTGAATGGACTAATAAGCAGCAGAGAGCTTTGAAAAGCTTAAGAAGGTCTTGTGGAAGCCCCAGTGTTAATTCAACCGGAGGCGAAAAGATTTTGTGGTGTAATCGTGACACTTCATGCACGGGTTAGGGCGTGTGCTAATGCAAGATGGCAAAGTAATCGCTTATGCGTCTCGGCAGCTAAGGCCTCATGAGGTTAACTACCCAACGATGACTTGGAGCTAGCAGCGATGGTTTTGCCCTTAAGGTTTGGAGGCACTACCTTTATGGAGAAAGGTCGGTTATCTACACGCACCACAAGAGCCTTAAGTATTTATCGACTCGTAAGGAGTTGAACTTGAGGCAACGAAGGTGGGTGGAATTGTCAAGGACTACAACTGCTCGATAGAATATCATCCGGGTAAGGCGAATATGGTAGCCGATGCCCCGAGTAGGAAGGTTATGTCGGATCCACGGCTTTGTTCGCTCACTTAAGTCTATATGACGATGGAAGCCTATTGGCGAATTGCAAGTCAAGCCCACATGGTCAAGGGGGTGAAAGAGGACAGCTATCGATAAGGACTTAAGTACTAAGTCACAGCAAGTATAGCAAGGTGGATTAAAAGACTATGGCATCAATGATGAAGGAGTATTGTGCTACAAGGAAAGGTCTCAGATGCCAAGGATAAGGAGTCGAGACAAAGGATTCTTCGGAAGCGCATGGTAGCCCTTATGCTATGCATCCCGGAGGCATCAAGTCGTATAGAGATCTAAGGGAACAGCTTTGGTGGTCCGATCCAAACGAGGTGATCAATTTGTGGGGAAATGTTTGACGGTCGACAAGTTAAGGTGAACACCAAGTCCCATCAAAATTGCTTCAACCAATCAAGTTCCCCAATGGAAGTGGGAAAGAATTACCATGGACTTCGTTAGTGGGCTTCCCTTACGCCTCTAAAGAAGGACTCGGTATGGGTGATTGTGGACCGCTTGACCAAGTCCGCACACTTTATCCCAAAGAAGAATGGATTATTCTCTTGAAGTTGGCTAAGTTATATGTGGCGTAGATTGTGAGGTTACATGGAGTACCAATGTCGATCATCTCGATAAAGACCCAAGGTTTACGCCTCGATTTTAGAAGGCACTTCATCAAGCTTTAGGCACTAAGTTAGATTTCACTACTTTTCATCCACAATCGACGGCGATCGAACAGGTTATACAAGTGTTGGAGGATATGTTGAGAGGTCGTAATGGATTTAGGAAGTTGGGAAAATTACTTTCCTTTAGTGAATTCGCCTACAACAACAGCTATCAAGCTAGCATTTGGATGGCACCATATGAAGCTTTGTATGGAAGGAAGTGTAGAACACCTACTTGTTGGACCGAGTTAGAGAACGCCGAGTTTTGGGTCCGTAATTAGTGGCGTAAACCAAGAGAAGGTTGAGTTAATTCGGGCACGGTTGAAGGAAGCCTCTGATAGGAAAAAGTCATACGCAGACTTTAAACGGAAGGAAATAGAGTTTGAAGAGGGAGACCAAGTATTCCTGAAAGTGTCGCCTTGGAAGAAGGTAATGAGGTTCGGTCAAAAAGGGAAATTAAGCCCAAGATTTATAGGGCCCTACCGAGTACTGAAACGAGTTGGGCCAGTGGCATACCAATTAGAGTTGCCATCAGAATTGCAGCAGATGCACGACGTATTTCATGTATCCATGCTACGTTGCTACCGATCGGATCCATCGCATGTAGTATCTGTTGAAGAAGTAGAGCTAAGGCCAGACTTATCCTATGAGGAAGAACCGATTCAGATTTTGGAACGTGATGTGAAGGTACTATGAAGGAAGACAGTGCCTCTAGTCAAAGTTTTATGGCGCAATCATGGATCGGAAGAAGCTTCGTGGGAGTCAGAAGAGACCATGCGACAGTAATACCCTCAACTATTTTAGTTAGGAAATTTCGGGGACGAAATTTTGTTTAAGGGGGGTAGAACTGTAACATCCTGAAAAGGGCCTATGCATTTTCAATTTAATTGTATGAAATGACAAGTTTAAGCACTAAGAATAAATTTTTGATATTTTTGGAAACCTGGAAATGCATGAAAATGGAAACCTGAACATTTTGGAAACCTGAACATTTTGGAAACCTGAACATTTTGGAAACTTGAACATTTTGGAAACTTGAACATTTTGGAAACCTGAACATTTTGGAAACTTGAACATGTAAGAAAAATGGCAAGTTACAGAGCCGATCGAAAATTTTAGGAAACTTAGAAATGATCGAGAAATGTCAAAATTTAAAGTTTAAAATAGGAAATAAGGGCAAGAGGGCCTTAAAAGAAAAATTGGTGAGATTTGACACACAAACAGGCTTGGAAAAGTGGCCTGAAGGTGTCACTTAAGGCCTATGAAAATGGAGCCATGTGCAAGAGGAATGGGCCCGAGTTCGAGTCACTTGGGAAACAAATAATGAAAGTTTTAATTTTGCTTCCGTATATCGAGGAGGTGGACGGCACCTAATTCTAGAAAGGAGGAGTTTTATTTCTGTTAAAACTTGATAAATTAAGTGATAAATAAAAGATTTTAATTGAGGAGATAAATGATGGGTTAAACACTTTTATTCTTTAATAAAAGAGATAATATTATCACAAGGAAGGGTGGCGGCTAAGTCAAGGACTCTTGGCCTAGAAATTTCGGTTGAAGAAGGAGAGTTAGAGGCTTTTCTCTCATCTTTTCTTAAGTGTGCCGAAAATTCCCTAGCCCCTATTTCTCTCTCTGCCGAAATTTTCACTAAGAAAAACTCCATCTTTTCTTCTCCTCTCCTTTGTCATTGTTAAGTCAAAACCCTTTTCTTTTGATCCCTGTTAAATCTCCATAGCCGAATCTTTGTGACTCTAAGTAAGAGGTGCAGTCGACTGAGGCATTAAGGTAAGAACAATTAATTCTTGTTCTTCTAATTCTTTTAATCAAGATCTAAGAAATAACCCTTTTTATGTCTCATGGCCGAATATCAAAGGAAGAGTTTTGGGATTTCAGATTCAAGGAATTTAAGGTGAGGCACAATTGACCAAAGGCCAAATTTTATTTATTAAAGTTAGATCAGATCTAACATGTGAATTTTAGGAATTTCGACATCACTTAGGGAGCAAGGAATCGATTTTGGGAATCTCATCATAAGGTAAGTGGTTATAATCGCCCAAGGTTCTCTTAAATGTCTAGATCTATTTGTTTTAACCGAGACTAATCAAATCAATGGATTTAATGGTTAGCCGATTTCAAGGGAGAAGAACACAAATCTTCGGGATTTGATCATCAATCAAATCGGCAAGCAAGGTAAGTATTAGTAATACCATTCCTATTAGAATTTGGTTTTAAAAGCGAAAAGGCTATTAATGTGTTTTTGTATGATGGTCCGAATATAGGATCTAAAGTTAGATCGGGATTTTCAGGATCTCAAAGAGTCTATTAAGCAAATCAGGTGTGTACCCATACTAACCTTCAATACGTTATATGGCAAATATTAATTATATGATTATACGTAAGAATGTGAATATGGCTAAGTACCCTAATGTGGTACAAAAGTACTCAGTGCACGCTTTTCTATTTCGATAGGATTATGAAATATGTTATTTTATAGCATGTGAAAATATATATATGAATGTGGAAATAAGTATGTTGTGCATGATATAATTTTGGGGCATTCGGATCTATGTGAAAAGGGAAGAAGGTGTTGACTTGGTCTCACCAATCTTAATATGGTGACTACGGTCACAACATTTTGAATATGGTAACTCGGTTACATTATCTCAATTTGGTAACTTTGGTTACATTATTTGAATATGGTGTCTAATGACACAAATTATATAGGCGATGAGCACGCCGATCGCAATGATCGCCTTCGATGGTGTGTAGCGGATGGAGGGTTGACTTAGTAGTCCCTACGGTGTGTCCGGCGTGCACGGTGGTGTGTAGCGGATGGACCATTAGGCTTGGGTTGGGTTGCATCATCTTTTATTTTTATATATGAATATGAATTTGATATGAACATGTATGCCTCGATTTGTTGAATGTTAGTATTGTGTGCACATTGAGTCTGTTGACTCACCCTGCTGGGAAATATTTTAGGTGATGAACAAAGGATTTGACCGGATGGTAGACCTTGAGGTGGCCTGTGCTTCATTTGAAGATTTTATTCGATTTGGACTTTATTATTTTTTGGGTTTTACTTGATGTAATAAGGCCATAAGGCCCAGTGGATTTTTCTTATTCGCTTTACTTTAAATTGTTATGTTACTTAACTATTATGACTAAAGTTAAGTGATTTTTTTATAAACCTAAAAAAAAATATTTTGTCACCTTAATAAAATTGGATTTATAAGATTAATTAAATGGGTTTCCAATCTAAGCCCAATCCACAACAACATTTTTCCAAAAATTTTACAAATTTTCTCTAAGTAACGAAAATCTTTGAAACCTGTTTACTTTAGGAACATACCAGATCCGATTCAGGCTCGTGGGTCGGGTGTGGGGTGTTTCACACAGTATATATTATTGATACATGGAAATTATTGGATTAACTTGAATGTTGAGTTTGTGCATGTTATGGTAATAGTGCATTGAATGGATATATGAATGTTTATGGCATTGTATTGAAAATATTAGGTAAGTATAATTCTTATTACATGGGCTTACTAAGCACAAAGTGCTTACCTTGTTTTCTTTTCCCCCTGTTTTGTAGTGTTAAGAGCTCGGAGGTCGGATTCGGTAGGAGACACATCACACTATCAACCCCAAGATTTTGGTATATAAAGAAACTTTATTTTGGGAATCAATGGCATGTATAAGCTAATAAAGTAGATGTTAATATGAAATGTGTAACATCCCAAAATTGGGCTTAGTAGGATTGGGCCCAATCAGCCTTGGACATAAGAATGTTTAAAATTCTGAGAATAAGAGACTAACGTTATTGCAAATTGGACTTATTAGTTAAGTGAATTTGGAAGGTTACGAGGTTTCTATGAAGTTTCGGGTTTAATTGGGCCTTAGGAAAAATTTGGTATTTTAGCACTTTAAGGAGATAGAGTAAGTGACCTTAAAGCATATGGAAATAATTGATTAAATAGGTAGCATAAGTGAGCAGTTAGTAAAGAGGCTTTGGCACTACATGTATTACCTTGAAGGAAGGAGTTCGAATAACTTTTTATGCAATTTGACTTTTACTTTTGCTTCCCTTCCTTATGTGTCGGTCAAGAAATAAATATGGCAATGGTAGACTTCGTTATTTTGGTAAGGTGGCTAAAAGAATAAGGTAAGGTTGAAGTTGGGGAAAGGAATCAAGAGAAATAGGAAAGAAAGGGGGACATGAGGCTTATTCATGGATGATATTTTGGAAAGCTTAGGAGGCCAAACTCTAATCCTAAGGGGGGATGCATGTGGACGGTTTTGGAGTAGTTAGGTGGCTGAATTTTTATTTTGGCTTTTGGTAAAATCCTAGCTGCTTTTGGCCAAATCCTTTTGGCAACTTTGTGCCATTTCTCTCAATTTTGCAACCCACCTTGTCAAACATAGTAGAGCAATAGTGCATTGTTTTCCTCTCAAATTCTTTTCTTTTTCCTCTGCTTTGTGCCAAAATTACAAGCCTTGGTGACCATATGTTTCTTCTTTCTTTTTACATTGGCCAAATTCCCCTAGCACATTTGTGCACTTTCTTGCTCTTTTTTTTGATCAAGATTTTCATCTCTTGTCTATCTCCCTTTTTGGATAGCCGAATCTTCCACCCTTCTATTGAACTCTCTTTTCCATTCGAGTGGTCATTTTTGTACAATCGGTAAGTGAATTCTTTTCTATGATCATATTCTTTCCTCTTTAGCCGAATAAGTAATTATCACTATTCGGTTGTAAATCGTGATCGTAATCGAAAATGGTGTTATCCTCCACTTCTTCATGTTTTAATCACTCTCTCTTTTCGTAGTGCTTTAAGTGGGAGACCGTGTATTGTTCTAGCCGAAGTCAAACGATGGTAATTGGATCCAATATCGATAAGGTAAGGGGGTTCATTTTGGATTTTCGTTATATCCCTATTTGGCTATGTTGCAAATCGAATTAAAGTTTCGACTAATCGACTATATGTTTTAGGGACAGATCACTCCATATATTTCTACCTTCGGACATAATGGTCAACGACGAGTGGTTCGTTAGGAAATTGAAATCAAGGTGTGTAATCCCGTACGCTTTCCGAATATACCTTTGAAATGGTGAGTAAATCTCACATCTCTTTGAAAGTTTAAATGAAATATTCTGTGATTCGGTAAAAATACCGAAGAAAATTAAAATCAAGATCCGTAATCACTCGAGCGTCATGATGATCGTAGTGGTAATCATGTTTTGTAATAAAATAGTTTGATCGTAAATAAAGGACGTGTAATTGAAAACCACGAAAAATTGGATAAAAGGAATTACAAAGTGAGTAAGATATCAAATTAAATCTTACTGTGTCTACTTTAATATGGAAGAAACGGAGAAGGAAAAGGAATATTATATTTCGAGATATGTTAATTTTAATGAGAATGGTTCTGAATGACTTCGGGGTATTCTGTTTTGTCTTGGAAAAATCGTATAAAATTGTAAAAATTGAATTATGGGACATAATTTATATGTATGGATTCCTTAGTGAGCCGATTATTAATAGAGATAAGTGGGAGTAGTATATGAAAACTGTACAGTGAGATATTTGGATTTTGGGTAAGAGAGGTCGAGAATCGTGGACAAAGGAAACAAGGAAACTTTAAGGAATAAATTGTACTAAATGGTTAAGGTAAAAATTCTCGAAAAATTGTAATAAGAAGAAATATGAGTCTAATTTCAAGAAAAATATACGGATTTATATTTTGAGATTCCTAACATGAGTTATGGTCAATTT
Organism: Gossypium rotundifolium; assembly: GCA_025506655.1. Classification (NCBI taxonomy): domain Eukaryota; kingdom Viridiplantae; phylum Streptophyta; class Magnoliopsida; order Malvales; family Malvaceae; genus Gossypium; species Gossypium rotundifolium. The sequence goes on along the minus strand of CP106725.1, from coordinate 2,965,648 downwards.
AGTCAGTATGACGCAGATGGACAGTTTCGATTTTATGCCTCAAATTAGTAGTTAAGCCTAGGTTACGAAATTACCATAATACCCTTAGAGGTAAATTATCGAAATACGCCTGGGTTGCGAGATTACCGAATTACCCTCGATGGGTAGAATTATAAAAATACCCTTATGGGCTGAATTACGAAAATGCCTTTATGGGCTGAATTACGGAATTGCCCTCAATGGACTAAATCGATAAAAGTGATATATGGGCCAAATGTGATATTTGATATATGGGCCAAATGTGATATTTTCTATATGGGCCAAATGTGATATTTGCTAGATCGTTAAATGGGCCAAAATTTGCTAGATCGTTAAATGGGCCAAAATTTCTATTTTGACTAATGGGCCAAATTGATAACTTGTAATATGGGCTTTTTGTTGAAATTTACCTTATGAATATATTGTTATGCATTATCTATATATACATAACTGCATGGGTTGGGGTAATTGACGAAGAGAAGAAAGGCCTATTGCCAAAAATCTAGTTCGGTGGCTCTGCCACAAATATTTTAAATGGCTTAATGACTCTAGTTCGGTGACTCTGTCCCAATCTAGTTCGGTGGCTCTGCCACAAATATTATAATTGGCTTAATGCCTGCTATTGGTGTGTTGGCAGAGTGGGTTGACTTGACCCCCATATGCAACATCCTAAAAGTCTGAGTATCGATATGATGCATGTTTTTGGTGCTTAGCTTGTGTATAATTAAAATTTTACATGTTTAATATAGTCTTGAGAAGACTTGGGATTTATTCGGAATTAGCATAAATTTTAGTAATGAGTACTTTATTGAAGTGGATCAAGTGACCTTGAGGTTTAAGTAAATTTAAGTGTCAAAAACTAGAATAAGATGAGCAAGTGGTAAAGGGGATATGGCGCCATGTATGTTTGCTTGAGAGAAGAGGTTCGAATCCTTGGTTGTGCATTTGAGTTTTGCTTTTATTTTGTTTCCTCTTCCAATGTGTCGGTCATGGATAAGGATTAGGATGAATTGGATATCATTTTATGGCAAGAAGACATAAGGAAAAGGTAAGTAAAATTTAAGGAAAAGAATCTCATGATTTAAGGTAATAGGGAAACACAAGGCTTAATGTATGGTGATTGTCTTAGAATGTTTTTTATGGAAAAACTTTGGTTTAGTGTCTATGTATTTGGACGGTTTCATGGACTATGGGGTGAGCTAAATTTTGGTGGATAGTATGGGGTTAGGACTGTAGCTTGTTAGGATTTCTTTTGGTCAAAAAATTTTTTATTTTTTGCTCTCCCAAAACATCTTTCCTCTCTTTTTCTTTCTCCCATAGCCGAATGTGTCTTGAGCTTGGAGGAAACAACTTTGTTGGGTTTTATTTAGTCATTTCTTTTTGACCATTTGGTCATTTTTGCTAATCACTCAAGTATCCCATTTTGTGTTCTCATCTAGTGCCTAAAACATAAAACACAAACATCATCTCTTTCTCCTCTCCCTTGGCCGAATGCACCATTGTTTCAAACTCTCTCCCTTTGCTTTTCTTTTATTTTGAAAATTAAATCATAAACCTCTCATCCTCATTCTCTTTCTTTCATCATTTAATTTTCTTTTCAACCATACTTTCAACATTTTCTTCTCCCTTGGCCGAATGTTAGACTACCTCCATAGCCGAATCATTCTTTTCTCTTCTTTGTTTTATCATAGCCGAATCTTTCTTTTTATTTTTAATCTTTTCTCCTCCAATCAAATCCTTCTTTCTTTGTAGTGATATAGTGGAGTGTCAATTTCTTTTCTAGATCTTTAGTTGATCATAGCTATTATAGATCGGGTGGAAAAAGGAGATTTCATCAGTCAAGGTAAGGGATCATTTCGAAAAGAGATTTTATTTTATCTTTCTATTTTGATAAGATTGTATTGATTAATCGATTCTATCATAGGGACTCTATCAATCGACTTTCACCTTTTGAACGAAAGAATCCTATGGTAAGCCGATTTCGCTCTTAAAATCAATTGGTGGTGATAAGGGAATATTAGTTTGACTAACATTTATTTGTCAATGGAGTCAAACAAGATAGGTTCAAAAAAGGTTGTGAATAGTGTTCGGAAGAGGGGTGGATTCGCTATTCCCTCTAGATTCAAACGAAGGGCTATTTCAGCAATCCGAGATTTTCCACCGGGTTGTGGACCCTCATCAGGGAAAAATCAATTATTTGAAGTCGTACGTACCCCCCAGCCATTGTTTGTTCGTGGTTCTGAACCATTGATCGGAGAGAAATCGCAAATAGTTGTCATTCGAGATTTTGAGGGTAAGGATCTAGATCGTTAATCATTAGAATAGTTTTATATTAAATATTAGTGTTCTAATCCATCGTGATGCGTGTTTAGATATCGACGAGCGGGAAAGTATAGTTCTCACCGTAATTAGGTGTGTAACTTCACACTTATCTCATGGGTTATACAATATCGTAAGCGTTAAAATAATAATCGTAAATTCGGTAAAATTGGAAAATACGTTATATTAACACTTTTTATGTGAATGCATGAAATCGAAATTGAGGTTGTGGAAAAAATTACGGATTTGCACTTAATGGGCTATTTTGTTAAAGAAATTGATATTTTGGGCCATGTTATTATTTTGACAAGTTGGCCAAGTGTGGAAATTGTGAAAAGGCCTCATGTGTTAAATGGGCCGAATTACGAAATGTCCCTATGGACCAAATTACGAAAATACCCTTTTATGGGCCAAATTGAAATATGTTGTTTTATGGGCCAAATTGAAATATGTTGTTTTATGGGCCAAATTGAAATATGTTGCTTTATGAGCCAAATTGAAATACGTTGCTTTATGGGCCAAAAGTGATATTAATATATGAGCTAAATGTGATATGAGATGAAATGGGCCAAGTTGCTAGATCGTTAAATGGGCCAAATTGCTATTTTGACTAATGGGCCAAATTGATAAATTGTAATATGGGTTTTTGTTAAAATTACCTTACGAATATTTTGTTTTGCATTATATATATATACATGACTGCATGGGTTGGGATAATTGATGAAGAGAAGAAAGGCTCATTGCCAAAATCTAGATCTATGACTCTGTCACAATGGCCTGTTGCCCAAAATCTAGATCGGTGGTTCTACCATAAATATTATAAATGGCATGTTGGCACAAATCTTTTAAATGGCCTGTTGCCACAAATATTATAAATAGCCTATTGCCACAAATATTATAATTGGCTTAAAGCCCTGCTATTGGTGTGTTGGCGGGGTGGGTTGACTTGATCCCACAACAGATGGTTGGTGCAATTGGTGTGTAGCGGATGGAAATTAGGCTTGGTTGGGAATTTCATATCACATGCATTATTATTTTTTTTATACTTGATTGATATATATTGAACATTTGCAAAATGGGCTCAAGCCTAATTATATGTTTATATGGTTTTGGCCCAGTGAATACGGTAAGTGGGTTACACATTGAGTTCTAAGTAACTCACCCCATTTTTCTTACCCTTCTCAGGTAATAATAATTGATGGAGACTTGGGTCGGAGATGACTTCATGTGGAGGCCATACTACAAATGGTGGTTTATATAACTTTAAAACTTCTTTAATTATTTTCATTTAAGTACTATTTTAATTGCAATGTAATAAGGCTTCTTTAATTATTTTCATGGATTTTATTATGCGGATGGATTTTATTATGTTTTAGTTTTCCTAAATTGGACTGATTTAGTTTTCATAAATATTTTCTAAAACTCTCGCATAAAATAAAAGTTTTTCTTAAATATCACCAAACTTAGGAAATTCTTTTAAAACTCTTTGATGAAATATTTCGACTAAATAAATTTAAAATTTTAATCAATCGCTACTCAGAAATCAAATGATAAACTCTTGTGTTTTTAATCATGGATTTCAAATAAACCTCGATTTTCGATAAAGTCATTCTCTTAATCGCTTTGAAGATTTGATTTCTACATCGTTGATGATTTGAATGCACGTTCAATTTATGTGGCATGCCAAAATCGGGCTTAATGCATAGGTCGGGTTTGGGGTGTTACATTTTATGGTATCGAGCTCGCTTTTAAAACTCACCGTGGTTTGGGTTCAACAATGATTTTGTTTAAAACTACTTAAATTTCTAGATTTTAGGTTTTAAAAGTAGTATGGCACCACGAGCATCCGGTACCAAGTCAAGTAAGTATTTATTTATTAAATGTTTATTATTGTGATGAGATCTTAGGAACACTCTAGAACTTCTAGTTTTAGGTGTTGAAAATGATAGAGATCGAGACTATAGGATGTGATTGCGAAAATAACCTTATCTCTTATATCTCATAAAATATCGTTAATAAACACTGAAATAGTTTTATGATGCATAAAACTTGTAATCAGATTAAAATCAAATTAGCCATTATGAGTATTAGAGGACGTGGTCGTGGATGCGGTAGACGTGGCCGTGGTAGAGGACGAGGTGCCGCATCTGAAGCGCCGGTCATATGCCAGAAATAGATGCACCTGCGTCATTCGGGAGCAAGATCGATCTCATGATCATGCGAATGAGGATAATGCTTTGACTCAAGCAATGTTACAAGTCTTAGAAAGAGTAGTCGAGCTAGAATCGGGCAAGAGGCTCGTGGATCAATATCGAACGACTCAAGTCTAGTGGTGCGTAAGTTTTAGAGGTGTCTCCGGTGTAGCTCCAAATGTGGCGTAATATTGGCTTGAGGTCAGAGAACGAATTATGGATGATCCGGAGTACACCGTCGAAAGCGTAAACCGAGAGGAGTCTTGTCTTTGCTAAGAGACGAGGCGATCAATGGTGGCTTACTCGCTCGAGAAGGCACCAAGGTCAGTATTAGTTACTTGGGATTTCTTTAAAGCTGCTTTCCAAGGGAAGTACGTCGGGACAAGTTATGTAGATGCCCGGAGGAAGGGATTCCTGAATTTGGTTCAAGGAAGTAAGATGGTGGCAGCTTACGAGGCAAAATTTCTTCGCTTGAGTCGTTATGCTCGCACAATAGTGCCTACTAATTATGAGCGCTGTGTACGCTTTGAGGATGGGCTGAGTTGCGGGTACTGATAGCCCCACAACAAGTACGGACTTTTACCTCGCTTGTAAAGAAAGCTAAGATAGCCGAAGAGGCTAAGAATTCAGAATGCCAGAACCGGGAAAAAGTCAGAGGCAAGAGGGATTTCAAGTACGCAGGTTCTTCTAAAAGTTTCAAAAGAGGCCACGGAATGACGAGCCAGCTCAAGCTAGAACATCTGTGACTACCAATCAGAGTCGAGAATGTACCGACTGTGGAAGACGACACCCGGAGAATGTTGGAGGAAAACTGGTGCCTGCTATAAATGTGGTTCCAAGGATCATCAATATAAGAATTACCTCGATGGATCGACACGACTCGAAGCTCAGAAACCACGATGCTCACCACCAGAGGTACTCAAGCCCACCGAGAGGCCGTGGACCGGTCGTGGTGGTAATGGTAACGGATGTGGTCAAGGTGCACCGGTCGAGGTAATGGCTTTAGAGGTAACACGGAGGCAAGACAATGGGATTGGTCTATGCGGTCGAAGGTCTTGAAGACGGTGAATGCACCGATGTGATAATCGATGCGTTTTCATCTCGATGTGCATGTTATCGCTTTGATAGATATCGGGTCTACCTACTCGTATGTTGCTAGTGCCATATCTGAAAACCTAATATTAGATCTGAGATTACCGATAGAGAAATTACGATAATTAGTCCTTTAGGACAGTCGGTAATAGTGAATAAATTGTTTAGAGATGTGCCCTTGGAGATTCAAAGAAAGATATTTCTAGCGGACTTGATGGAATTACCTTTCACGAGTTTGATCTTATTTTGGGCATGGATTGGTTGGTGAAGCATCGGGCACAATTGGATTGTGCCGAAAAGCGGATGTCAATAAGGACTGTGGATGATAAGGAGGTAATAATGATAGGCGAGCGAAGAAACTTTTTGGCAAATGTGGTATCTATTTTGAAGGCAGAAAAGTTGGTGCAGAAAGGGTATGGAGCATTCCTAGCCTTTATCAGTTCTTTAGATGCCAAGAATTTATCGGTAGAAGGTGTGAGAACGGTGAAAAAATTTCCAGATGTCTTTCCCGAAGAACTTTCGGGTCTACCTCGTCTGGAAGTAGAATTTGGCATTGAACTTTTGCGGAAACGACTCGGTGTCATTGCTCCTTATAGAATGGCACCAAGGAGTTAAGCGGAGCTTAAAGCTCAAATTCAAGAACCGCTAGATCGGGGATTTATTCGACCAAGTGTGTCTCCGTGGGGAGTACCGATTTTGTTTGTCAAGAAGAATGATGAGTCGATACGTATGTGCATTGATTATAGGCAGTTGAATAAGTTGATGATCAAGAATAGGTATCCATTACGAGAATCGACGACTGCTTGATCAATTGAGAGAGCTTCGCCTTCTCCAAGATTGATTTGAGATCGGGTTATCATCAACTCAAGGTGAAAGAGGCAGATATTCATAAGACAGCATTTCGAACTCGCTATGGACATTATGAGTTTTTAGTGATGCCGTTTGGTTTGACCAATGCACCAGCTGCATTTATGGACATGATGAACCTAGTCTTTCAACCCTATTTAGACCGGTTTGTAGTAGTGTTCATAAATGACATCTTGGTATATTCGAGGAATGAAGAAGAGCATGACTCATATTTGCGCACTGTGTTGCAAATTTTGCGAGATAAGCAACTTTATGCCAAATTCAAGAAGTGTGAATTTTGGTTGAAGGAAGTGACTTTTTGGGTCATGTAGTGTCACCAGAGGAATAAGAGTTGATCCTCGAAAGGTAGAGGTCGTGTTGGATTGGAAATCGCCAAGTCGTGGATCGAGATTCGGAGTTTCTTGGGTTTGGTGGTTATTATAGACGCTTTGTTGAGGGTTTTCGTTGATTGCTACACCCCTAACTAAGTCATGAAAAAGGAAGTACCGTGATCTGTGGACCGATAAACAACAAGAAAGTTTCAAGAAATTGAAAAAGATTCTAACTAAGTGCGAAGATCGATTCAACTCGAGGCCAAAAAGAGTTTATCGTTTATTGTGATGCGTCACACACGTGTTTAGGATGTGTCTCGATGCAAAGTGAAAAGTGGTAGCTTATGCTTCTCGACGCTTGAGGCCGCATGAAGTCAACTATCCTACTCATGATTTGGAGTTGGTCGGTGGTGTTTGCATTAAAGATTTGGAGGCACTATTTCTACTGTGAGAAGTCAATCATTTATACGGACCATAAGGGTCTTAAGTATCTCCTTACCCAAAAGGAGTTAAATTTAAGACAACGGAGATGGGTGGAGCTATTAAAGGATTATGATTTCTCAATCGAGTACCATCCTGGAAAGGCTAATGTTGTGGTAGACACGTTGAGTCGTAAGGTTGTATCGGAGTTAAGACCAATGTTTGCTCATCTCAGTTTGTATGAGGATGGCAGTCTGCTAGCGGAACTTCAGGTGAAGCCTCTATGGTTGGAGCAAATCAAGGAAAAGCAATTATCCGATGAAAAGTTGGGTCATTTAATACAACAAGCTGAAAGTGGTATAATAGGGGATTTTTGTTTGATCAAGGATGGTGTACTGTGTTTTCGTGGAAGGGTTTGTATGCCCAAGGATTCGGATTTGAGACAAATGATTCTTCTAGAGGCGTATAGTAGCCCTTATGCTATGCATCCCGGAGGAAAAAAGATGTACCGGGATCTCTGTGAACAGTATTGGTGGCCAAAGTTAAAGCGGGAGGTTACTAATTTAGTGGGAAAGTGTTTGACTTGTCAACGAGTGAATGCGGAACATCAATTACCATCGGGTTTATTACAACCGGTAAAGATTCCTCTATGGAAATGGGAACGGATAATGATGGATTTTGTTAGTGGGTTACCCTTAACACCTACTAAGAAAGACTCTGTCTAGGTGGTAGTAGATCGATTAACGAAGACTACTCATTTTCTACCAGTTCGTACGGATTACTCATTGTAGAAGTTGGCTAAACTGTATGTATCTGAAATCGTGAGGTTGTATGGGGTACCGATGTTCATCATATCGGACAGGATCCTAGATTTACAAAGAAGGTTTTGGAAAGCTTTACATGAGGCTTTGGGAACAAAGTTAAACTTCAGTACGGCTTTTCATCCTCAGTCAGATGGTCAGTCAGAAAGAGTGATTCAGATTTTGGAAGACATGTTACGAGGATGTGTGATCGACTTCAGAGGAAGTTGGGTGGATTTTCTACCATTGGCAGAGTTCGCGTATAATAACATTTACCAATCTAGTATCCAAATGGCGCCCTATGAAGCATTATACAGTCGTAGGTGTCGTACCCCTACTTGTTGGACTGAATTAGGGGAACGACAGTTGTTGGGTCCTGAACTAATATCTGAGACGGAAGAAAAGGTAAAGGTGATTCGAGCGCGATTAAAGGAAGCTTCGGATAGACAAAAATCGTATGCGGATATGAAGCATAAAGATGTTGAGTTTGCAGTGGGAGATCAGGTCTTTTTGAAAGTCTCACCTTGGAATAAGATTTTCAGATTTGGAAGGAAAGGCAAGTTGAGCCCTAGGTTCATTGGACCGTACCGTATGTTGAAGCGTGTAGGACCAGTGGCCTATCAACTTGATTTACCTCTGGAGTTGAGTCAGATTCATAGTGTCTTCCATGTTTCTATGCTGAGGCACTATACATTGGATCCGTCGCACATAGTACCGGTAGAAGAAGTGGAATTAAGGCCAGACTTGTCTTTCGAGGAGGAACCAGTGAAAATCTTAGATCGCGATGTTAAGGTGTTAAGAAAGAAGACTGTGCCGTTGGTTAAGGTTCTTTGATGTAATCACGGAGCAGAGGAAGTTACGTGGGAGCCTGAGGACGCAATTCGACAACAATATCCTCACCTCTTTTAACCAGGTAAATTTCGAGGATGAAATTTTCTTTAAGGAGGGTAGAGTTGTGACATCCTAAAAATCTGAGTATCGATATGATGCATGTTTTTGGTGCTTAGCTTGTGTATAATTAAAATTTTTCATGTTTAATATAGTCTTGAGAAGACTTGGGATTTATTCGGAATTAGAATAAATTTTAGTAATGAGTATTTTATTGAAGTGGATCAAGTGACCTTGAGGTTTAAGTAAATTTAAGTGTCAAAAACTAGCATAAGATGAGCAAGTGGTAAAGGGGATATGGCGCCATGTATGTTTGCTTGAGGGAAGAGGTTGGAATCCTTGGTTGTGCATTTAAATTTTGTTTTTATTTTGTTTCCTCTTCCAATATGTCGGTCATGGATAAGGATTAGGATGAGTTGGATATCATTTTATAGCAAGAAGACCAAAGGAAAAGGTAAGTAAAATTTAAGGAAAAGAATCTCATGATTTAAGGTAATGGGGAAACACAAGGCTTAATGTATGGTGATTGTCTTGGAAAGTTTTTCATGGCAAAACTTTGGTTTAGTGTCTATGTATTTGGACGGTTTCATGGACTATGGGGGGAGCTAAATTTTGGTGGTTAGTATGGGGTTAGGATGGTAGCTTGTTAGGATTTCTTTTGGTCAAAAAAATTTTTATTTTTTTGCTCTCCCAAAACATCTTTCCTCTCTTTTTCTTTCTCCCATAGCCGAATGTGTCTTGAGCTTGGAGGAAACAACTTTGTTGGGTTTCATTTAGTCATTTCTTTTTGACCATTTGGTCATTTTGGCTAATCACTCAAGTATCCCATTTTGTGTTCTCATCTAGTGCCTAAAACATAAAACACAAACATCATCTCTTTCTCCTCTCCCTTGGCCGAATGCCCCATTGTTTCAAACTCTCTCCCTTTGCTTTTCTTTTATTTTGAAAATTAAATCATAAACCTCTCATCCTCATTCTCTTTCTTTCATCATTTAATTTTCTTTTCAACCATACTTTCAACATTTTCTTCTTCCTTGGCCGAATGTTAGACTACCTCCATAGCCGAATCATTCTTTTCTCTCATTTGTTTTATCATAGCCGAATCTTTCTTTTTATTTTTAATCTTTTCTCCTCCAATCAAATCCTTCTTTCTTTGTAGTGATATAGTAGAGTGCCGATTTCTTTTCTACATCTTTATTTGATCATAGCTATTATAGATCGGGTGGAAAAAGGAGATTTCATCAGTCAATATAAGGGATCATTTCGAAAAGGGATTTTATTTTCATTTCGAAAAGGGATTTTATTTTATCTTTCTATTTTGATAAGATTGTATTAATTAATTGATTCTATCACAGGGACTCTATCAATCGACTTTCACCTTTTGAGCGAAAAAAATCCTGTGGTAAGCCGATTTCGCTCTTAAAATCAATTGGTGGTGATAAGGAATATTAGTTTGACTAACATTTATTTGTCAATGGAGGCAAACAAGATAGGTTCAAAAGGGTTGTGAATAGTGTTCGAAGAGGGTGGATTTGCTATTCCTCTAGATTCAAACGAAGGGTCGTTTGACAATCCGAGATTTTCCACCGGTTGTGGACCCCATCCGGAAAAATCAATTATTTGAAGTCGCACGCACTTCGAGCCATTGTTTGTTCGTGGTTCAACCATTGATCGGAGAGAAATCGCAAATAGTTTTCATTCGAGATTCGAGGTAAGGATCTAGATCGTTAATCATTAGAATAGTTTTATATTAAATATTAGTGTTCTAATCCATCGTGATGCGTGTTTAGATATCGACGAGTGGGAAAGTATAGTTCTCACCGTAATCAGATGTGTAACTTCACACTTATCTCATGGGTTATACTATACCGTAAGCGTTAAAATAATAATCATAAATCTGGTAAAATTGGAAAATACGTTATATTAACACTTTTTATGTGAATGCATGAAACCGAAATTGAGGTTGTGGAAAACATTATAGATTTGCCCTTAATGGGCTATTTTGTTAAAGAAAGTGATATTTTGGGCCATATTATTATTTTGACAAGTTGGCCAAGTGTGGAAATTGTGAAAAGGCCTCATGTGTTAAATGGGCCGAATTACGAAATGTCCCTATGGATCGAATTACGAAAATACCCTTTTATGGGCCAAATTGAAATATGTTGTTTTATGGGCCAAATTGAAATATGTTGTTTTATGGGCCAAATTGAAATATGTTGCTTTATGAGCCAAATTGAAATATGTTGCTTTATGGGCCAAAAGTGATATTAATATATGAGCTAAATGTGATATGAGATGAAATGGGCCAAGTTGCTAAATCGTTAAATGGGCCAAATTGCTATTTTGACTAATAGGCCAAATTGATAAATTGTAATATGGGTTTTTGTTAAAATTACCTTACGAATATTTTGTTATGCATTATATATATGTACATGACTGCATGGGTTGGGATAATTGATGAAGAGTAGGAAGGCCTGTTGCCAAAAATCTAGATCGGTGACTCTGTCTCAATGGCCTGTTGCCCAAAATCTAGATCGGTGGTTCTACCATAAATATTATAAATGGCCTGCCACAAATCTTTTAAATGGCTGTTGCCACAAATATTATAAATGGCTGCTGTCACAAATATTATAATTGGCTTAAAGCCCTGCTATTGTTGTGTTGGCGGGGTGGGTTGACTTGATCCCACACAGTGTGATGGTTGGTACGGTGGTGTGTAGCGGATGGAAATTAGGCTTGGTTGGGAATTGCATATCACATGCATTATTAATTTTTTTTTATACTTGATTTATATATATTGAACATTTGCAAAATGGGCTCAAGCCCAATTATATGTTTATATGGTTTTGGCCCAAAGAATACAAAGAATGGGTTACACATTGAGTTCTAAGTAACTCACCCCATTTTTCTTACCCTTCTCGTAATAATAATTGATGGAGACTTGGGTGGGAGATGACTTCGTGGAGGCCATACTACAAATGGTGGTTTATATAACTTTAAAACTTCTTTAATTATTTTCATTTAAGTACTATTTTAATTGCGATGTAATAAGGCCTCTTTAATTATTTTCATGGATTTTATTATGCGGATGGATTTTATTATGTTTTAGTTTTCCTAAATTGACCGATTTAGTTTTCATAAATGTTTTCTAAAACTCTCGATAAAATAAAAGTTTTTCTTAAATATCATCCAAACTTAGGAAATTCTTTTAAAACTCTTCGATGAAATATTTCACTAAATAAATTTAAAATTTTAATCAACTACTACTCAGAAATCAAATGATAAACTCTTGTGTTTTTAATCATGGATTTCAAATAAACCTCAATTTTCGATAAAGTCATTCTGTTAATCGTTTTGAAGATTTGATTTCCTACATCGTTGATGATTTGAATGCACGTTTAATTTGTATGGCATGCCAAAATCCGGGCTTAATACATAGGCCGAGTTTGGGATGTTACACCACAAGTGTGTTGGTTGGTACGGGTGGTGTGTAGCGATGGAAATCTAGGTTTGGTTGGGAAATTGCATTTCATACACATGTTATATTTGATACATTATTGTTATTGTAAATGGGCTTAGGCCCAAAATATTGCTATGTGTGTTCCGACCCAGTGGATGATGGTAAGGGGATTTCACACTGAGTTCTTGTAACTCACCCCCCTTTTCTCTTAACCCTTGTAGGTAATGCTCAGTGACGAGGACTTGGGGCCATGGATGACTCGATGGAGGCCATATTTCAGAAATTGGTGTTTCAAACTTTATTAAATTACATATTCCGTTTTATTACTTTTGCTATTATGGGTTTTATCTGTAATAAGGCCTCTGGATTATTTTATCTTGTTTTATGTTTGACGTGTTTATATTTTACTCAAATTATTTTAAATGGGATTTTCTAAAATCATAATAAAGGTTTTCCGAATCGATTATAACAAATGGATTTCATGATAAAATTTTACAAATATTTTTAATACTGAAATCTTCTTCAATTTTCAACGCCATTTTCAAAAGTCACGCTTTTATAAGATTATTAGTTCAAATCTAACTAATTAATCGATCAATCTTCAAGGTTAGTAGTATTTTATTAAATATCTCAAGTCAAACTTGATTTTCTTGATTTTAACAAATCAACATCTATTTTTGTACGAATAAAAAGGATCTAACATGTTTTTTTTATCTCATTTGACATGTTTTCTTTATACGTTATCGAAAAACTTTTTAGTGTGACACACTGGATTCGGGCCTAACTTCTAGGCCGGGTTTGGGGTGTTACAAAATGAATGTAAGGTCAGCCATTGGTATGGCTAACAAATTTTAGTTTTAGTATATAATGAGGTTATCTTATAAATATGCATGGATCTATTTTGAAAATATGTTGAATTGAATTGGTTAATGTGACTTGGTCTCGGTTTAAAAATTTGCAGGGAAGTCTAGATAATAATAAAGGGGTTATATTGAGTAAAAAAAATTCGTAAACTCCGAAAATGCCTCGTACCTTATTCCGACAACGAATACGGGTAGGGGGTGTTACAGATCGTGTAAAACACACGGCCTAAGCATGTAGGGACACGCCCATGTCCCAAGTCTGTGTGGATTATTTCTCAATTCGAACCTACAGGAGTTTTCACACGGCCCAGCACACACCCGTCTCCCTGGCTCGTGTCCCTCACACTGCCTTGACACGCCTGTCTTAGCTCATGTGCAAGAATCTTGACATTCTGTTTCTGACATCAGCAACATCATATAGTCACACGGCCAAGGCATACGCTCGTGTTCTTTGGCCGTGTGGCGAATTAAATTCCTAAATTTAAATGCATACTTCACATGGCTTGGGCACATGCCCATGTCCTAGGGTCGTGTCTTCCATACGGTCGAGACACACGACCGTGTCTCAGTCTGTGTGGTTACTACTGGGCATTCTGTTTTGCCACCTTAGGATACAGGGGAACACACGGCCAAATTACATGACTATGGGGCAGACCGTGTGTCACACACGGCCTAGACACACGCCCGTGTGTCTACCTGTGTGGACATAAACAAGGCTATTTGCCAAGCCCTTTTTGCCACCCTTACTTTCACCAAAATAAACTACCTCAAATAACTTACTCATTCATAAATTAACATACCAAATACTCAACCATGCAATTTACACATGTAACACCCTGGTTTAGGGGTTATGCTTGAGTATAACCCAGCATTTAGTAGGCTTAAGGTCCCGTGGAGGAATTTTAGGGGTTTTGGAGAACCCTAGAAGGCAAGGGATGGCTTAGGAAAATCTTAATTTTGGGGTTAAGAAATGGAGTGGGCTTTAGAGGGCTTAAGAAAATTTTTGGATGATTTTGGTACATGAAAGGCATTAGCTAAGTGGTTATGCTACTGCTTAAGGGGTCGGAAGAAGGTCCATCGAGGGCTGGTTCGAGTTGAGGCAACAAAAGTATGCTTATTTTGGGATTATGGCGCTGCAGGTGAAGGCCTTAAAATAATTTATGTACTTGGCTCAAACAAAGAACTTGGCCAAGTGGTTATCGTCTGGCACATAGGTGTTGGAGGGAGTGAGAGTGCTGGGTTCGAGCGCCTGGGATTTTGGGCGTGATTTATTTTTGGCATGTTGTGGGTCAAGTAGGAAGGGTTTAAAATTAAATGTTGGGGCTTTATGGCATAAAGCAAAGTGGCCGAGTGGTCTGGCGTTGAGGAGAAGGGTGCAAAAGAAGGTTCCAAGTTCGAACCATGTGAGTGGCATTTGGAGTTTTAATTTTTAATCTCTTTTGCAAAGACTTGGTAGGTGATGGACGGCACTTAGGATGAAGATTAAGATAGCTTTGCATTTAATTCGGCTGGATGAGGAGTAGTCATCAGCTTTATCTTTTTTATTGTTTTGTGATAATAGGGATAATATTGTATATTTTATGGATTTTATTTTATTAATCTCTATCAAGTGGCAAGGAGGAAAATAGGCAATTGAGTGTTTAAATTATTTTGAATAATTTTGAAGTAGTGGCTTAACTTGGGTTCTTTAGGTGGGGAGTAGCCAATTCTATAAATAAGGGAGGTGCTCATCTTTGTTGTTTTTTTCACCATTTGTGCTCCCCGTCAAATTTGTTCCCCATTTCTTTGGTTGTCAATCCTAGTCCCCTCTTAAGCCTTCATCCATTTGTCTTCCATACTATACCAACACTAAAATATCCCTCTCTTCACCTATGCATTTTGGTAGAATCTTCAAGGTCACCTAGCCGATTTTCTTACTTGGTTCTTCTATTTTTCCTAAGTCAAACCATTTCATATTGTCTCCCATACCTTTCTCTCCTCTTCTTAAAATAATTTTTGGTCAAACTCTTATCTCCTTTCCATTGGGTTTCTTTTGTTAGTTTAATCTACACCCCACCCTTGTGCCAATTTCTTTTCTTCAATTTGGTAGTACCTTGGCGAAATATTAGCATAGATCTCTTCGGTTTTCGCAGTGCAATCGTTGTTGAAGGTACTCTAGGATTTTGAGGTATTCAACAAGCCTCGATTGCTAGCAATGACTTGGTAAGTGGTGGTAAGGGTTTATCTTGGTAAGTTATGTATTTGGAATTCGATTAAGACTAAGGTTGTTAAGTATTTGATGCTAAGGCCGATTGTAGGGGAGAAGAGCCTAACGCAGAGACTTTCTTTGGAGTGGTTTAGTCATTGCTTGTGGAAGCATTAAGTAGCGCCGGGATCTCAGATTTCTAAGGATGTTATTAGGTGATCTAAAATTCAATAATAGTGGATTATAACTTGTTGATTAATGGTGTGATTCGATTAAGTGTCGATGGATGCAAGTGCTACCAAGAGGGAAAGGAAAACTTCCATCCCAAGTTCAAGAAGAGATCGGTTTACTGCATGCGAGATTGGCCACCGGGTGTGGGCGGCAATGTAAAAAGATAGGCAGATAACGTAGTCTCGCTAAGCGATAGCGCTCGGATCGAGGGTTTAGAGCTTGTGTTATAAGGTGTGTGATTAACCCATCGATTTCGTGGTATATGATATGTATGCGATAGGTGTTTGTGTTAAATATGTGTTAATAAGTGCAAGGACTATGTGAACCTGGACACCCTTAAAGCGGTATGTCGATAAACAGGTTAGTATCAAATCTGTTGAGATGTGGGTATTAATACGTGTATGTGAGTATGTCTATGAATATGAATGTATGCCCAATATCATGTACATGCTTTATTCATTATGTCATTATATTATGTTACATGTGCATGGGTGGGTTTTTGAAAGAAGGTACGGTGTACTTCGAGTACGTGGTTGATGTCACTTTGTGCTACATCGTGGATTGGCACCGACCGAGGTCGCGTTGGATCTTTGCGATTTAGTTCGCGTGGTTACCTTGATTGATATCCGCTTTATGCCATATCGTGGCTTGATGGATTGTCGTGTGCTCCATCGTGGTTTGATGTTAGCTATACGCTACATCGTGGATGGCATTGGTTGCCTTTTGGAGGGAAAAGGAGAGGTGACTCGATAGTCCCCCTGTGTGTGGTAGGTCGTTAAGGGGTGTGTAGCGGTTGGACCTTAGGATTGGGTTGGGTTTCATGTTGCATTGTTTTGTTATGAAATGATATGGAAACGGGCCAAGCCCAATATGACATGTGGATAGGTATGTTTGGGGAACATACGTGAAATGGGCCAAGCCCAAGAATCAGTGAATTAATGAGAAAAGGGCCTAGCCCAGTGCTTGAATATGATTTAATTGTGGGCCAAGCCCAGATTGTGGTAATATCTAAATGATTATATTTATATGTTGCATTTGATAATTGGGTTGATTGGTGGCTAGCATGTGGGTGGATTTCAATGGTTTTAATTACACACTGAGTCCGTGTGACTCACCCAATGATTTTCCCAACATTTCAGGTGACTCTTGAGATTGGACCGGGATCGGAGAGGACACATGGTGGCCCATGCAGAAGGAAGAGTTTAAATATTTTAAAGCTTATTTATATTAAGTTTTGGTTTAAATATTGGTTGTAATAAAAGGCCTCTTCATTTATTGTTGGGATTATTTTATTATCTTTTTAATTAGGGTTTATATTATACTTAGATATATTTCCTTCAAATGATTTATAATATAATAAATTATGATAAAGTTTTAATTCACATATTTTATATCTAGCTTATAGTATTAAATAATTTTTAATGGAATTACTTCCTAAAATAAACAAAAATTTTCAAGTTTATCCTAAAGACAAAGATTTTCCAACTGCTTTTCCGCAGTGACATAACCAGATCCCCCAAGGCTCGTGGGCCGGGTTTGGGATGTTACAGATTGGTATCGAGTCTTGCTCAAAACTCGCTTTGAGGGTTTTGGGCCCAAAAACATTTTCAAATGGGCTTTTCAAAATATGGGCTTTTATTTCGTGTTTTTCGGCATGGCACTGCATTCTCCTACCGAGTCCACTGTAAGTACTTGACTTTGAAGTGCTTTACTATTATGAACTGTTATGGGCTTAGTTGGGCTCAGAGAATAGAATGATAGGCTATTGAACCCTAAGGCTAGTCTACTCAAACATATGCATAAAACTTAAAGCTCTTAAACAAACCTCAGAAGTAAGTCGCTTGTTAAGGTGTGGCAACCTGTAGCAAGCATGTTCAGGAGTGGTATTCAGGGAGCTTGGTATTTAAGCAATCATGGACTCACCTCCTCTCCACTTGAATCCTACCTCGGTAGGTAGCTACTTGCTCACCTTAACCAAGAGGACTTGTTCACGTGTCGAACCAATTATTAAAACCCGAAAGGATTAGCCTTTGTTTTTTAAAATTTTGGTTTTAAAATTTTTAAATTTACCCTTTTGGTTTGTAAACCCTAAACTGGTTTTGAAAAAAGTGTTTTTCTCGATTTACCCAAAATTACTAAAATGTTCTCTAATGCAAGAAAATTACAAAATGCCCTCAGATATAAAATTACCACATACCTCAACTTTTGTTAAAATGATTTTACTTTGCAAAATATTAAAATTCTAGTTTTCAAAATATCAATATACCTCGATTTGGGAAAATTTACTAAAATACCTCGTGTTGAAAATTACTAAAATGCCTCGACTTTCAAAATTTCGAGTTAATCCCAATTTTAATAAAATTCTCTCACTTTGCAAAAGTACCCAATTTTGTATTTCAAAATAATACCTAACCCTTGAAATTTACAAAATTACCCCGTTGACAAAATTACTAAAATACCCCTGGTTTCCAAAATTTCACAGATTCTAATTTGACAAATTCTCGTAAATACACTCCCATGTGGAAATTTCAAAATGTTCGTTTATTAAAGTTTTAAAATTTCTCCGTTTATTACGAAACCGTCCCTCGTAGGACAAAATGACTAAATACCCCCGGGTAAACCGCGAAGGTCCGAATAGTGAATGTGTGTGGTAGATACCACCGAATGTGCCTTTACCGAGGAAGGAATGTGTTCTTGTTGATGAACTGATGTGTTTGTGAAAGTGATTCTCCGAGTTAGAGTAGTAAAACTCGAATCAAACCTTGTGTGATCGAAAGAACTACTTCTAAAATCTTTCATTCATAAAATATGCTCGCTAAGTTAAATAGTGGAACAATTACTAATGCATAAAACTTTAATCGATAAATCAAGACGATAGAGATGAGTTCTAGGGACGCAGAGAGGTAGAATGGCAAGATTTAACCGATAGGGTCCGCCATGGGTCGAGAATGAAGGTCCGAAAGCGGTCATGAGGAACAAGATCGACCGAGAAGATGACGCAGATCGCGCCATGTTGCGAAGCTAGAGCGAGTAGCGGAGTCAAGAGAGGAAATGGAACTCGAAAGCTCAGATTTGAAAGGCTTAGATCGAATCTGAGTTGAGATCTTTGTAGAGTGTCGAGTAGCTCCTAACGTAATGAGTATTGGCTAGAAGCGAGAAAGAATCATGGACGATTTGGATTGTACCAATGAAGAAAAGTCAAGGGCGCTGCTTCGCTGTTTCACGACGAAGCTTATCGCTGGTGGCTCACCGTCAGCAAGGTGTCCCATGATCGACCGGATCGGGACTTCTTTAAGGCCAAGTTTGAAGGGAAGTATGTAGAGCCAGCTTATTTGACTCGCAAAGGAAAGCGCTTTAAATCTAGTACAAGGAAGTAAGTCGATAATGAGTACGGGCGGAATTTGTGCGGTTAAGCCAAGATGCTAAGGGAATTGTGGCCACCGACACGAAAGAAGTGTTCGATTCAAGATGGGCTACTAGATGAGTTATGAGTTGATTGTTCAAGACAGAGAGAGAGACTTCATGGTGCTAGTGGAGAAAGCTCTGATCATCAAGAGGTTAAGAAGACTATAAGGAAAACCGAGAGAAGAATAGGAACGAGAATAAGAGAAAGGTTGGATCATCATGATCGCTTGGTAATGCCCAAAAGACTAAGGACCGAGAACCCCTGTAAGTGCACTTGTACCAAGGATCGGATCGCCCTTGTGCTCTGGTGGAAGACCTCACACGAGAGAGTGTTGGGGAAATAATAAAGAATGCTTTGTGTGGATCTAAGGCACATCCGTTAAGAATTGTCCTCGAGCAACGGCGGTCGTGGTTCTAGTCAAAGTCAACCAAGGATGTGATATCGCAAGCTCCTTTGTTTTGGAATACTTTAATTGTTCTCCTTGTTTGTAAGTTAATTCTTTCCTCAGATGATTTGGATCTCGAGTGAGAACTTAGAGACTACATTTGGGAAGTATGATGAATTGGAATCGAGTGGCGCAATGGAGGCGAGAGTAGGGAGTTAGGATTGCATGGTGTAAGTAATTTCGAGGACTAAATTATTTTAAGGAGGGTAGAATTGTAACACTGGTTTAGGGTTATGCGCTTGGAGCATAACCCAGCATTTAGTAGGCTTAAGGTCCCGTTGGAGGAATTTTAGGGTTTTGGAGAACCCTGAAGGCAAGGGATGGCTTAGGAAAATCTTAATTTTGGGGTTAAGAAATGGAGCGGGCTTTAGAGGCTTAAGAAAATTTTTGGATGATTTTGGTACATGAAAGGCATTAGCTAAGTGGTTATGCACTGCTTAAGTGGG
Organism: Gossypium rotundifolium; assembly: GCA_025506655.1. Lineage (NCBI taxonomy): Eukaryota > Viridiplantae > Streptophyta > Magnoliopsida > Malvales > Malvaceae > Gossypium > Gossypium rotundifolium. The sequence goes on along the minus strand of CP106725.1, from coordinate 2,945,705 downwards.
CCGGAAGAAGGTCCATCGAGGTCTGGTTCGAGTTGAGGCGAACAAAAGTGGCGCTTTTATTTTGGGATTATGGCGCCAGGTAGAAGGCCTTAAAATAATTTGGGCGTGTACTTGGCTCAAGCAAAGAACTTGGCCAAGTGGTTATCGTATGGCACATAGGTGTTGGAGGGAGTGAGAGTAAGGGTTCGAGCCTGGGCAAGATTTTTAGGCGTGATTTATTTTTGCTGGTTGTGGGTGAAGTAGGAAGGGTTTAAAATTAAATGTTGGGGCTTTATGGCATAAAGCAAAGTGGCCGAGTGGCTCAAGCGTTGGAGGAGAAGGTGCAAAGAAGAAGGTTCCAAGTTCAACCATGTGAGTGGCATTTGGAGTTTTAATTTTAATCTCTTTTGCAGAAATTGGTAGGTGATGGACGACTTAGGATGAAGATTAAGATAGCTTTGCATTTAATTCTACTAGATGAGGAGTAGTCATCACCGCCTACCTAGAATGGACCTGATCTGTATGTTCCTAAAGTAAACCTATTTCAAACATTTTTCGTTACTTAGAGAAAATTTGTAAATTTTAGAAAAACTATTGTTTTGAGTTGGGCTTAGGTTGTAAACCCATTTATTTAATCTTGTAAATCCAATTTGAGGTAATGTGTCCAAAATAGATCTTAGCAAAATACTAAAAGTAATGTAAAAACAAATAATAATCCATCGGGCCTTATGGCCTTATTACATCAAATACACCCAAAATAAAATTAAAGAGGTATTAAAATCAAATAATGTCCAAATTTCTCAATAAATTCTTCAAGTGATGCATGGCCTCCTCATGGTCTACCTACCATTCACACACGCTTCATCGCTCAAAAAATAATTCCCACAATGGGGTGAGTCAATGACTCAATGTGCACACAATACTATCAATCAATAATTCAGCATTCACGCTTAAATCATCAAGTCCATATAATAATAGAATTCATGATGCAACCCAACCCAAACCTATAAGCCATCCGCTACTCTCCACCCGCACTCAACTCGCACACCGTGGGGACTACTAAGTCGACCTCCATCCGCTACTCTCCACGCTGTGTCATTAGACACTATTGTAACCGGTTACCAAAATTTCGCGAATGTGACCGTAGTCGACATATTTCACAGGAGACCAAGTCAACACCTAAATTTCGCAATGTGACCGTAGTCAACATATTTCACAGTGAGACCAAGTCAACACTGCTTCTCCCCTTTCACATAAATCCCAATGCCCAAAACATGTATATATATATAGCATAATTTAATTTCATGTTCATATTCATATATTCGCATGTTATTAAAATAACATTTTTATTCACAATCCTATCTAAGTAGGAAACGCATCTTGGTACTTTTTGTCACATGTGTGGTACATAGCCACATTCATATTATTATTCATATCGTATAATTAAAATATTTAACCATAATATATCAAGAATAGTAAGGGTACACACCTTTTTCGCTAATAGTTTCCTTGATATCTCGAGAATCCCGATCTAATTTTTAGATCTATTAATCCCTATATTCGCCCACCAATTAAAACACATTAATAACCCTTTTTAGTCAAAACCAAACCTAGTAGGATTTGTAAGGAAAAACTCACCTTTGTCGATTTGGTGATTACACAAATCCTTAAGTTTGGGTTTTCTCTACTTGATATTCTACCAACCCTTGTAGTTCAATATGGTTAGTTTTTCGCTTTTCAATAATTAAGAATTAATTTAGATGATCTCACCACCATTGGCCTAATGTTTAGAGGCTTACCTTATAGATTTCCAAATCCGAAAGTTCCTTTTGTCTTGAATATCCGTCAAATTCCTAAAATTCATATGTTAGATCCGATCTAACTTTAATAAGTAAGAAGTTGGCCTTTGGCCGATTGTGCCTCACCTTAAATCCTTGATTTTGAAATCCCAAACTCTCCTTTTTCATTCTACCATGAGATATAGAAAAGGTTATTTCCTTGTTCTTGATTAAAGATTTAGAAGAACAAAATTAATTGTTCTTACCTTAGATCCTTGATCTTGTAATTGATGATGGTAGAAATCTAAGGAATCATGGTGGATCTTACCATGAACAAGAATGGAATTAGTACCTTGATTTTGGTAAAAGAAAAGAATAAGTTGACTAATCCACGATCTTACCTCTTTTGATGTTGTGGATGATTCCTCCTCTACTTAGAATCAATAAGGATTGAATTTTGATAGTAGAAACGAGGAAGAAAATAGAAAAGAGAGGATGGTTCCTTGCTTAGAGAATTCTAAGAATGAGAGGGGAAGTGAGAGCAAAGTTTCTAAAGTTGATGAATGAGATGAGAGTATCACTTTTCCTCTTTAACTGAAATTGTTAGACCAAGAGTCCAAAACTTGGCCACTACTCCTTTACAAGTGATAATATTATCATTTAATTATCACTTTAATTAAATTATAAGTACTTTATCCATCCTTTATCTCCTTATTTATTTTTATTAAAAGAAATTCCTTTACTTAACACTTAATTAAACGAGTTTTAATCAAGTGAAACTCCTCTTATTCAACATGCTTGTGCCGTCCCACCTCCTAGCCTTGGAAGCAAAATAAGGCCTTCATTATTTGCTTCCTGGTGTCTCAAACTCAGCCCAAAACCTTTTGCATGTGGGCCATTTCTAAGGCCTTATGTGGCATCTTCAGCCACATTTCCAAGCCCGTTATTGGGTCAAATTTCATGTACTTATATCTTTAGGGTCACTTGGCCCTAAGTCCCCTTTGGGCTCTAAAATTCTAGATTCGGTCAATTTTAAGTTTCCTAAAATTTTCACATGGCTCAGAATTTGCCATTTTTCTTACATATCCAAGTTTCCTAAAATGTTCGTGTTTCCAAAATGTTTAGGTTTCCAAATGTTTAGGTTTCCAAAATGTTTAGGTTTCCAAAATGTTTAGGTTTCCAAATGTCTAAGTTTCCAAAATGTCTAAGTTTCCAAAATGTCTAAGTTTCCAAAATGTCCATTTCATTTCCATTTCCATTTCCATTTCCATTTTTCATTTCCATTTCCATTTTCATTTTCATTTCCATTTCCATGCATTTCTAGGTTTCCAAAAGTTTCACAAATTTATTCATAGTACTTGAAACTTGTCATTTCATACAATTAAACTGAAATGATAGGCCCTATTCAGATGTTACAGCTTCTACCCCTTAAACAAAATTTCGTCCCCTAAATTTCCTAACTAAAATAATTGAGGGTATTGTCGCTCATCGCTTCTTCTCTCTCTCCCATGAGGCCTCTTCCGCTCCATGATTGCGCCCATAGCACTTTGACTAGGGAACTGCCTTCTTTGTAGTACTTTCACATCACGCCCAAGATCCGAATCGGCTTCTTCCTCATAGGATAAGTCCGCCTTAGTTCCACCTCTTCAACCTGCATCACATGGGATGGATCCGATCGATAGCGACGTAACATGGACACATGAAATACGCCATGCATTTGTCGCACTTCGTGGCAACTCTAATTGGTATGCCACCGCCCAACTCGCTTCAAGATTTGATAAGGCCCTATAAATCTTGGCTTAGCTTTCCTTCATGCCAAACCTCATTACCTTCTTCCAAGGTGAGACTTTCAAGAACACTTGATCTCCCACTTCAAACTCTATTTCCTTTCGCTTAAGGTCCGCAGACGACTTTTGCCTATCGAGGCTTCCTTCAACCGCGTCTAATTAACTCAACCTTCTTCGCCGCCACCAACTCGACCCAAAACTCCTGCTTCTCCTAACTCGTCCAACAAGTAGGTGTTCTACACTTCCTTCCATACAATGCTTCAGACGTGCCATTCGAATGTCGGGCTCGATAGCTATTGTTGTAGGCGAATTCAACTAAAGGCAAGTAGTCTTCCCAACTTCCTCGAAAATCCATTACACGCCTCTCAACATATCTTCCAACACTTGTATAACCTGCTCAGATCGCCTGTCTGATTGCGGATGAAAAGTCAGAGAAGTCTAGCTTAGTGCCTAAAGCTTGATGAAGTGCTTTCCAAAATCGAGACGAAACCTTGGGTCTCTATCGAGATGATCGCTTTGCATCTGTAATCTCACAATTTCCGCCACATACAACTTAGCAACAACTTCAAGAGAATAATCCATTCGACCGGGATAAAGTGTGCGGACTTGGTCAAACGGTCCACAATCACCATACCGAGTCCTTCTTAGTAGGCGTAAGGAAGCCCACTAACGAAGTCCATGGTAATTCTTTCCCACTTCCATTGGGGAATTTCGATTGGTTGGAGCAATCCGATGGAACTTGGTGTTCAAATTTTAACTTGTCGACACGCCAAACATTTCCCACTAATTCACCACTTCGCTCAGTCGCACCACCAAAATTGTTCCTTAGATCTCTATACGCCTTGATGCCTCCGGATGCATGGCATAGGTGCTACCATGCGCTTCCAAGAATCTTTGTCTCAACTCCTTATTCTTCTAAGATACAAACTTTACCTTATAGCACAATACTCCTTCATTATTGACATCATAATCCTCTAATCCCCTTTGTCGTGCTTGTCGTGAACTTAATACTTAAGTCATCATCACCAACCGTCCTCCTTCACTTCCTTTAGCCATGTAGGCCTCGACTTGCAACTCGCTTAATAGGCTTCCATCATCATATAAACTTATATGAGCTAACAAGGCCCGTAGATCCGCTATAACCTTCCGACTTAGGGCATCGGCTACTACGCTCGCTTTGCTCGGATGATACTCATCGAATAAATAGTCCTTTAGCAATTCCACCCACCTTCGTTGCCTCAAGTTCAACTCCTTCGAAGTTAATAAATACTTAAGGCTCTTGTGGTCTGTGTAGATAACCGACCTTTCTCCATAAAGGTAGTGCCTCCAAACCTTAAGGCGAAAACCACCGCTAGCTCTAAGTCATGAGTTGGGTAGTTAAGCTCATGAGGCCTTAGTCAGCCGAGACGCATAAGCGACTACTTTACCATCTTGCATTAACACACAAACTTAACCCCATATGCGAAGCATCACAAGACACCACAAATTCTTTCCCGCCTCCTATCAATTAACACTGAGCCTCACAAGACTCTTCTTAAGCTTTTCAAAGCTCTCTTGCGCTTAGTAGTCCATTCAAAGGTACTTCCTTCCTTAGCAACTTGAGTTAAAGGCGCCGCTATTGACGAGAATCCTTCCACAAACCTTCTCAGAATAGCCCGCCAAGCCTAAGAAACTTTGATTTCACCACTGACCTAGGTGGCTTCCAATCCAACACCGCTCGATCTTCCTAGGTCCACTCTATTCCTTCATGGATACCACATGCCCTAAGAATGCCACCTCCTAAGCCAAAATTCGACTTGTCAATTTGGCATGAGCTTTTTCTCCCTTAGTACTTCCAACACGACTTGGAGATGCTCATCATGCTCTTCCTCCAACTTCAATACACCAAAATATCATCGATGAACACGACGACTAATCTGCCCAAGTAGGGTTGGAAAATCCGATTCATCATGTCCATGAACGCGATCGGGCGCTTTGTCAACCCAAACGGCATCACCACAAACTCAAGTGACCATATCTTGTCCTAAAAGCGGTCTTATGAATATCACCTCCTTCACCTTCAACTCGATGGTATCCTCGACCAGAATCGATCTTCAAAACACCGCGGCTCTTTTCAATCGATCGAACAAGTCCTCGATCCTTGGCAAGGGTACTTGTTCTTAATGGTCACTTATTTAATCGACGGTAGTCTATGCACATACGCATAGTTCCATCCTTCTTCTTCACAAAGGACCGGGTTCTATGGAGACACACTGGTTTGGATGAACCCACGATCCAACAGCTTGGATCCGAGCCTTTAGCTCCACTAACTCCTTTGGTGCCATTCTAGATGGAGCGATTGACACAGAGTCGCCCCTGAATAGCTCAATTCCAAATTCGACCTCCCCGTCTGGGGTATTCCCAGAACTCCTCCGAAACACATCTACAAAGTCCCTTATCGTCCTAACTCCATTAACACCTTCCTCCTTCCCACCTATCGCACTTACAAAAGCTAAGAACGCTTTGCAACCTTTCTTAACCATCTTTTCAAATTCAAAGGTCAAACTACATTAGATAAATAATTCCTCCTTCCTCCCATCATTATTACCACTTCATCCTCCCGGTTCTTAATTCCATACGCTTAGTCAAGACAATCCAACACTACTCTGTTCCACTAACCACCCATTCCAAGAATAAGCTCAAACTCTCCAAGGGTAACTCCATTAAGTCCGCCGAAAGTTCACTCCTCGAATCTCTAGGGTACATTCAAAGATCTTGTCTACCACTATAGTTTGGCCTAATGGGCTTACTACACCATCACCATCGAGAGTTCGTAGTCTAGGCCTAGTGTTTTCACTATACTACTTGTAACATAGGAATGGGTCGAGCCCACATCGATCAAAGCAAAGTAGGGTTTGTCAAAATAAAGAACGCACTGCTATTACGTCCGCCTGCTCCATCTTCCCTTCGACGAACCGCATAAACCAAACCCGTTGTCTTGCATCAAGATTAGTATTGCCTCTACCTGTTCCACTACCTCACTGCACTCACTACCACTAAGATTCAACCACTACCCTGCTGAGGTCAGCTTTGTCCGCTTACTACCTGGCCCAAGCTAGCATTCTCGAACTCACGGCCGGCCTCGTCTGGGTTTTTTGGGGCAATCCTTAAACACATGGTCCTTGGACCCACACCTAAAACATGCTCCTATCTTTTCCAACACTCCTCGGATGCCTCTTTCCACAATATTCACAAGGACGAATCGCCCACTGCATCAAATTATTGATTCTGAGGCCCATCAACCCTAGCCTCTTGAACCCTTTCCTGATGACCCAAACCTCTTTTGGTCTTATTCTTGTCCACGGCCCGCTTAGTAGCATCCTTAATCCCTCGCCACCTTGGCCTTTTCTACCAAAACAGAGAATTCCGCCTCCCGATGCGGTATATTAATCCTTAAATCATTTCTCAATCCGCCCTCAAACGAACACAAATGTTCATGCTCGACCGCCACTACCCTCGAGCATAGCGCTCAATCTCGTAAATTCCTACCATATTCTCGCGATTTGGACTTACTCTCTTGACTAACCCTAGAAAAGCCTTCCTCCGCTTATCTCAGATACCGGTTCCTACATACTTCTTCCGAAAGGCCTCCTTAACAAATTCCTGTGTCAAGTTTTCAAATATGGTACCATCACGAATCAATAACCACCATTGATACGCTTCATCACGTAACAATGCTACCATCCCTTCAGCTTTTCCTCCGAGTCGATCAAGCTCATCCATGATGCGTCTGCTGTTTCTAACCAAGATCAATTGCATTAGGTGCCACATTGATACTCTCAAACATTTCGCTTCCATTAGCTCTGAGTCGCTCAGTACCGACTTCGATTTCCTCCATTTCCTCCTCGCTACCGCCACTAATTCCAAAACTCGCAGAATCACCATGACATGCCTCTTCCCCGTCTCGAGCCTCACGCTCAACGCTGACAATTTGGGGGTGGTGGTGGCGGTGGCATCTCATTGTTTGACCTTTGTCCCGACCTAATCTGTTCGACACGGCCATCCTTCCTCTTCCTCGACCACGACGGCCACGCCCTCTAGAGCTCATTTTCTAGCGGCTAGATCCGATTAAGGAATTTTATGTATTAGTCATTGTTCCACTTATTTATCAACAAGGAGTTTTATGGTAAGGGATTTTAGAGTGGTTCTTTCAGATCATACAACACACGCCTTTTCCATTCATCCATTCATCCATCAAACAAATATGAACTTCCGCTCATTCGTGAGAAACGCTGTAGTTTTTGTTGTTTGTTGGTATTTTCCACTACCCGGGGTATTTTCGTAATTTTGTCCTGTGGGCATTTTCGTAATTTTTTCAAAATAAGGTTCCTTGATGTTTTTGTCAAGAATTATTTTGAAAACTTCCAAAGTCTAGGGTAACCTGAAAAAAAATTTAAAACCGGGTATTTTAATTTTTGACCTCGGGGTATTTTGGTAATTTTTACAAATCGTGGTAAATTTGAAAATTTAATAAATTTGGGGTATTTCAAAAGTTGTAAAACTTTGAGGGTTTTTTTTTTTCAAAAGTGTTCCTTCAAAATGGGGTTGTTGCAAAAATTTTAAATTAGGGTCATTCTGTAATTTGGTGTTAGGCAATTTTGTAATTTTTTTTCCAAAATCATGGTATTTTGATATTTTACAAATTAGGGTTTTGATTGTTTATGAAATCATGAAATTTTGATAAAGTTGTTGAGTAGTTGATCATTTTACTAACTGTATGCGTTTTGGTAATTTTATCGCTAAGGGCATTTTTGTAATTTTCAGAATCAAGATTTTTTTCGTAAAAGGTTGTAAAATAGCTTTCTCAGATTTAAAAGAAAAGTTTTAAAAGTTTGGAAAAAATTAGGTTTGTTGTTTTGTTCTCTTTCTTTTTTTTTTTTTTTTAAACCTCTAGTTCCTTTCGGTTTTAGTCATTATGTTTAGCCTATGACCGAGCCCTCTTGGTCGTGGTGAACCAAAGCTATGCACCAGCAGATTCGTGTGGAGAGGAGGTGAGTCACGCGATCGCTTAAATACCAAGCTCCCACCAAACCATTCCTAGACATGCGACAGAGGTTACCACACCACCGAGCCCTCTCGAGTTATGGTGAACTGAAGCTACGCACTGTAGGATTCTGCAAGAGGAGGTGAGTCACTAGGACCTTTAAATACCAAGCTCTTCCGGATCCAATCCTAGACATGCGTGATAAGGGTTACCACACCACTAGCTCAAAGGACTTAGCCATAGGTTGGTTTAGTACATTAAGTCTTATGTGTTTGTGTTTGAGTAGTCTAATCCTAGGTTCAAGTTCCTATCATTCTATTCTACGCTCCATGCCCGTTTCTACCCTTATATAAATCATGTAATCACACATATAGTTAGGAGTACTTACCGGTGGATCATGGTTTGAGACTTAGGGGCCATGCCGTAAAACCTACTTATTTTTCAAAGATAATCATTTGGCTCGCTTTGAAAACGTTTTGGGCCCGAGCCCACAGCCGAGAGTTTAAAACTGGCTCGATACTAAATCGAACACCCCACACCCTACCACGAGAATGGACCTGATCTCGTATGTTCCTAAAGTAAACCTGTTTCAAACATTTTCGTTACTTAGAGAAAATTTGTAAATTTTAGAAAACTATTGTTTTGAGTTGGGCTTAGGTTGTAAACCCATTTATTTAATCTTGTAAATCCAATTTGAGGTAATGTGTCCAAAATAGATCTTAGCAAAATACTAAAAGTAATGTAAAAACAAAGAATAATCCATGTGGCCTTATGGCCTTATTACATCAAATACACCCAAAATAAAATTAAAGAGGTATTAAAATCAAATAATGTCCAAATTTCTCAATAAATTCTTCAAGTGATGCATGGCCTCCTCATGGTCTACCTACCCATTCACACCGCTCATCGCTCAAAAAATAATTCCCACAATGGGGTGAGTCAACAGACTCAATGTGCACACAATACTATCAATCAATAATTCAGCATTCATGTTTAAATCATCAAGTCCATATAATAATAGAATTCATGATGCAACCCAACCCAAACCTATAAGCCATCCGCTACTCTCCACCAGCACTAACCTCGCACACCGTGGGGACTACTAAGTCGACCTCCATCCGCTACTCTCCACGTTGTGTCATTAGACACTATTGTAACCGGTTACCAAAATTTCGCAATGTGACCGTAGTCGACATATTTCGCAGAGACCAAGTCAACACCTAAATTTCGTAATGTGACCGTAGTCAACATATTTCACAGGTGAGACCAAGTCAACACTGCTTCTCCCCTTTCACATAAATCCTCAATGCCCAAAACATGTATATATATATATATATAGCATAATTTAATTTCATGTTCATATTCATATATTCGCATGTTATTAAAATAACATTTTATTCACAATCCTATCTAAGTAGGAAACGACTTTGGTACTTTTTGTCACATGTGTGGTACATAGCCACATTCATATTATTATTCATATCGTATAATTAAAATATTTAACCATAATATATCAAGAATAGTAAGGGTACACACCTTTTCGCTTAATAGTTTCCTTGATATCTTGAGAATCCCGATCTAATTTTTAGATCTATTAATCCCTATATTCTACCCACCAATTAAAACACATTAATAACCCTTTTTAGTCAAAACCAAATCCTAGTAGGATTTGTAAGGAAAAACTCACCTTTGCCGATTTGGTGATTACACAAATCCTTAAGTTTGGGTTTTCTCTACTTGATATTCTACCAACCCTTGTAGTTCAATATGGTTAGTTTTTCGCTTTTCAATAATTAAGGAATTAATTTAGATGATCTCACCACCATTGGTCAATGTTTAGAGGCTTACCTTATAGATTTCCAAACCCGAAAGTTCCTTTTGTCTTGAATATCCGTCAAATTCCTAAAATTCATATGTTAGATCCGATCTAACTTTAATAAGTAAGAAGTTGGCCTTTGGCCGATTGTGCCTCACCTTAAATCCTTGATTTTGAAATCCCAAACTCTCCCTTTTTCATTCTACCATGAGACATAGAAAAGGTTATTTCCTTGTTCTTGATTAAAAGATTTAGAAGAACAAAAATTAATTGTTCTTACCTTAGATCCTTGATCTTTGTAATTGATGATGGTAGAAATCTAAGGAATCATGGTGGATTCGCCATGAACAAGAATGGAATTAGTACCTTGATTTTGGTAAAAGAAAAGAATGAAGTTGACTAATCCACGATCTTACCTCTTTTGATGTTGTGGATGATTCCTCCTCTACTTAGAATCAATAAGGATTGAATTTTGATAGTAGAAACGAGGAAGAAAATAGAAAAGAGAGGATGGTTCCTTGCTTAGAGAATTCTAAGAATGAGAGGGGAAGTGAGAGCAAAGTTTCTAAAGTTGATGAATGAGATGAGAGTATCACTTTTCCTCTTTTAACTGAAATTGTTAGACCAAGAGTCCAAAACTTGGCCACTACTCCTTTACAAGTGATAATATTATCATTTAATTATCACTTTAATTAAATTATAAGTACTTTATCCATCCTTTATCTCCTTATTTATTTTTATTAAAAGAAATTCCTTTACTTAACACTTAATTAAACGAGTTTTAATCGAAGTGAAACTCCTCTTATTCAACATGCTTGTGCCGTCCCACCTCCTAGCCTTGGAAGCAAAATAAGGCCTTCATTATTTGCTTCCTGGTGTCTCAAACTCAGCCCAAAACCTTTTGCATGTGGGCCATTTCCTAAGGCCTTATGTGGCATCTTCAGCCACATTTCCAAGCCCGTTATTGGGTCAAATTTCATGTACTTATATCTTTAGGGTCACTTGGCCCTAAGTCCCCTTTGGGCTCTAAAATTCAAGATTCCGGTCAATTTTAAGTTTCCTAAAATTTTCACAGCTCAGAATTTGCCATTTTTCTTACATATCCAAGTTTCCTAAAATGTTCGTGTTTCCAAAATGTTTAGGTTTCCAAAATGTTTAGGTTTCCAAAATGTTTAGGTTTCCAAAATGTTTAGGTTTCCAAATGTCTAAGTTTCCAAAATGTCTAAGTTTCCAAAATGTCTAAGTTTCCAAAAATGTCCATTTCCATTTCCATTTCCATTTCCATTTCCATTTTTCATTTCCATTTCCATTTTCATTTTCATTTCCATTTCCATGCATTTCTAGGTTTCCAAAAGTTTCACAAATTTATTCATAGTACTTGAAACTTGTCATTTCATACAATTAAACTGGAAATGCATAGGCCCTATTCAGGATGTTACAAGCTTTATCTTTTTTATTGTTTTGTGATAATAGGATAATATTGTATATTTTTATGGATTTTATTTTATTAATCTCTATCAAGTGGCAAGGAGGAAAATAGGCAATTGAGTGTTTAAATTATTTTGAATAATTTTGAAGTAGTGGCTTAACTTGGGTTCTTTAGGTGGGGAGTAGCCAATTCTATAAATAAGGGAGGTGCTCATCTTTGTTGTTTTTTCACCATTTGTGCTCCCCGCCAAATTTGTTCCCCATTTCTTTGGTTGTCAATCCTAGTCCCCTCTTAAGCCTTCATCCATTTGTCTTCCATACTATACCAACACTAAAATATCCCTTCTCTTCACCTATGCATTTTGGTCAATCTTCAAGGTCACCTAGCCGATTTTCTTACTTGGTTCTCTCTATTTTTCCTAAGTCAAACCATTTCATATTGTCTCCCATACCTTTCTCTCCTCTTCTTAAAATAATTTTTGGTCAAACTCTTATCTCCTTTCCATTGGGTTTCTTTTGTTAGTTAATCTACACCCCACCCTTGTGATTTAATTTCTTTTCTTCAATTTGGTAGTACCTTGGCCAATATTAGCATAGATCTCTTCTAAGTTTTCGTTGTAATCGTTGTTAAAGGTACTCTAGGATTTTGAGGTATTCAATAAGCCTCGCTTGCTAGCAATGACTTGGTAAGTGGTGGTAAGGGTTTATCTTGGTAAGTTATGTATTTGGAATTCGATTAAGACTAAGGTTGTTAAGTATTTGATGCTAAGGCCGATTGTAGGGAGAAGAGCCTAACGCAGAGACTTTCTTTGGAGTGGTTTAGTCGGCTGCCAGGAAGATTAAGTAGCACTTCTGGATCTCAGATTTCGTAAGGATGTTATTAGGTGATCTAAAATTCAATAATAGTGGATTATAACTTGTTGATTAATGGTGTGATTCTGATTAAGTGTCGATGGATGCAAGTGCCACTCAAGAGGGGAAAGGGAAAACTTCCATCCCAAGTTCAAGAAGAGATCGGTTTCATTGTGACGAGATTGGCCACCGTGGTGTGGGCGGCAAATAAAATGATAGGCGATAATCAGTAGTCTCGCTAAGCGATAGCGTACGGATCGAGGGTTTAGAGCTTCGTGTTATAAGGTGTGTGATTAACCCATCGATTTCCGTATATGATATGTATGCGATAGGTGTTTGTGTTAAATATGTGTTAATAAGTGCAAGGACTATGTGAACCGGACACCCTTAAAGGGTATGTCGATAAATGTTTAGTATCAAATCTGCTGAGATGTGGGTATTAATACGTATGTGAGTATGTCATGAATATGAATGTATGCCCAATATCATGTACATGCTTTATTCATTATGTCATTATATTATGTTACATGTGCATGGGTGGGTTTTTGAAAGAAGGTACGGTGTACTTCAAGCACGTGGTTGATGTCGACTTTGTGCTACATCGTGGATTGGCGCCGACCGAGGTCGCGTTGTGGATCTTTGCGATTTAGTTCGCGGGTTACCTTGATTGATATCGGCTTTATGCCATATCGTGGCTTGATGGATTGTCGTGTGCTCCATCGTGGTTTGATGTTAGCTATACGCTACATCGTGGATGGCATTGGTTGCCTTTTGGAGGAAAAGGAGAGGTGACTCGATAGTCCCCGTGTGTGGTAGGTGGTTAAGGGTGTGTAGCGTTGGACCTTAGGATTGGGTTGGGTTTCATGTTGCATTGTTTTGTTATGAAATGATATGGAAATGGGCCAAGCCCAATATGACATGTGGATAGGTATGTTTTGGGAACATACGTGAAATGGGCTGCCCAAAGAATCGTGAATTAATGAGAAAAGGGCCTAGCCCAAAGGCTTGAATATGATTTAATTGTGGGCCAAGCCTGCATTGTGGTAATATCTAAATGATTATATTTATATGTTGCATTTGATAATTGGGTTGATTGGTGGCTAGCATGTGGGTGGATTTCAATGGTTTTAATTACACATCGAGTCCGTGTGACTCACCCAATGATTTTCCCAACATTTCGTGACTCTTGAGATTGGACCGGATCGGAGAGGACACATGGTGGCCCATGCGTATGAAGAGTTTAAATATTTTAAAGCTTATTTATATTAAGTTTTGGTTTAAATATTGGTTGTAATAAAAGGCCTCTTCATTTATTGTTGGGATTATTTTATTATCTTTTAATTAGGGTTTATATTATACTTAGATATATTTCCTTCAAATGATTTATAATATAATAAATTATGATAAAGTTTTAATTCACATATTTTATATCTAGGCTTATAGTATTAAATAATTTTAATGGAATTACTTCCTAAAATAAACAAAAATTTTCAAGTTTATCCTAAAGACAAAGATTTTCCAACTGTTTTTCAAAAGTGACATAACCAGATCCTGGCCAAGGCTCGTGGGCCGGGTTTGGGGATGTTACAACACATCCATGAAAACATGATCATTTTCATTTATCAATAATAAGTAATAGCTGTTATCCATGGCCTTATACAAAATGAATTCATTTTCAAGACAAGCTAACACAATTAGCCAAACCAATATGACACTTAATAAAAGACTAAGTCCCTATACATGCCATACTCAAAAAGGATAAATCTAGCTATACCAAATGTTCAGTTTGATAATGTGATCGAGCCTCCAATGTTCTTTGATCCTCTAGCTAGCTTGGCAACACTATAAGAAAAGGAAAAGGAAAAGGTGTAAGCATAAAGCTTAGTAAGTTGCATGTAATTAATTAGCATCAATTACCATGCATTATCATACTCATAACATATTATAAGCTTGCGCATAATTCTCATATAATCAAAAGCATAACTTACTCATTTCCCTCCTTACTAATCATACAACATAATTCGAGCTCATTTCTCATGAAATTCAAGTGGTTACCTGTATCACTTACAACGTAGTCGTAACTTCTCTTACTTTTAACACGAACTCTAAATTACCCGTTGAATCTGGAATACTAAAGGATACCAGACAAGCCTCACACAAGAAGGTAAGATACAGATGCCATGTCTCAGACATGGTCTTACACTAGCTCACATATCAAGACCAATGCCATGTCCCAGACATGGTCTTACACTAGATCTCATCTCAATGCTGACGCCATGTCCCAGACATGGTCTTACACTAGCTCTAATAATGTGGCCGATGCCATGTCCTAAACATGGTCTTACACTAGCACACACATCAACGCTAATGCCATGTCCCAAACATGGTCTTACATTAGTGTACATGTAAACGCTAATGCCATGTCTCAGACATGGTCTTACACTAGCGCACATGTCACTCAAATGTCATGGCTTAAATATCTAATATATTCCTAAGGTTCAACCGGGAGTACATCACATCAACTTTTGTCATGCGTATTCATAGTAATAATCAAACATCTTATGCAATATCAATGGTTAAAAGCATAATAACAATAGAGTTGTATCATTCACATACAACTTACCTCGGTATACAAAAAGTGGGCGACTAATTCAATTTAGTCCACTATCTTAGTTTTCCCCCAGTCTAGGTCCGAACGTCGTTTTTCTTGATCTATAATGAAAAATTTTATTCATTTAATCACCACATTAATCAAAACATCTCAAAATTCCTAATTTGGAAAAATTACCATTTTGCCCTTAGACTTTCACAAAATTATGATTTTGCCCCTATGATCGTAAATCATTTTTCATCAAATTTCCTCATTAACCAAGCATAGAAAAATCTATTTAAAGCTTATAGCAACTCACAAATCCAATTATTTCACGCATTAGCTACCTATTTTACAATCTTTACAAAAAGGTCCTTTTTAGGTATTTTCATAGAAACTCCTTTCATAAAAGTTGTTTATTTAACAATCAAGATTCATTTTATTCCATAAAATTTCAGCAAACAACATTAATTCTCTCATGGAAAAACCTTAGACTCTCAACCATAGTGCAAAATAGTCTCCTCATTAGCTAGATCATGCTACAAGGGTCCCAAAAGTATAAAAATTATCAAGAATGGCAATCAAAATCGCTTACTTCCAAAGGTTGTAAGTTGCTAAAAATTTCAAGCTTCTAAAACCCTTATTTTACTAATATTTTCGATGGAGAGAAGGGTGAATGAAAAAGATGAAGCTTTATGTCTTTATCTTATTTTATTTCATCAATTAAGTCACCTAATTTCCACCAACTTTCATCAATTTCTATTTCTTTGTCCCCTATGGCCGGTCAACACATTCCTAAGGGCCTAATTGCATATTAGGGACCTCTAATTTAATATTCTATAGCTATTTACACCTTTAGCTTGTAGAACAAAACTTTCACACTTTATGCGATCTAGTCCTTTTTTAAAATTAAGCATGCAATTGCTAAAATTAATTCACCAAAATTTTCATGCGCTCATATAATCATGCTATAACACATAAATTAATATTAAAATAATTTCTTCAGCGTCAAATTAGTGGTTTCAAAACCACTATTCTGATTAGCCCTAAAATCGGGCTGTTACAATTCTCCCCTTTAGGGATTTTCGTCCTGAAAATCTTACTAGCAAAAAGGTTTGGGTATTGGTCTCTCATGGACCCTTCGGGCTCCCATGTGGCCTCTTTAACATCATGTCTATGTCATAGTAGTTTCACTAGTGCTATTCTTTTATTTCTCAATGTCTTGACCTCTCGATCTAAAATCTTAACTAGCTCTTCACCATAGGTCATGTCCGAACAAATCTCAACCTCTGTTGGTGAAATCAGGTGTGATGGGTCAGAACAATAGCGTCACAAAATAGACACATGGAATATATCATGAATCTTTTCCAACTCCGATGGCAAAGCCAGACGATAGGCTACCGGCCCTATCCTTTCGGTAATATTATACAGTCCGATAAAACTTGGAATTAACTTGCCTTTCCTACCGAATCTAAGGACTTTCTTCCATGGGGATGCTTTTAAAAATACCTTATCACTGACTTGAAACTGCATCTCGTTCCGTTTTAAGTCCGTGTAGGATTTATGTCTATCTAAAGTGGCCTTCAAGCAACCACGAATCATATTTTTTTTCTCTTCAGTCTCCTTGACTAAATCAACCCTGTGTATTTGATTTTCTTGAGTTCGGACCAATACAAAGATGTTCGGCACTTGCGCCCATACAAAGCTTCATAAGGTGTCATTTTCAAACTCGACTAATAGCTATTGTTGCAGGCAAACTCTACCAGCGACAAATACTTTTCCCAACTACCTTGAAATTCAATAACATAACCCCGCAACATATCTTCAAGAATCTGAATTACTCTCTCTGACTGACCATTGGTTTGCAAATGGAAAGCAGTACTAAAATTCAGTTTCGTTCCCAGGCTTCTTGCAACTTTTTCCAAAACCTTAATGTGAATCTCGGATCTCTATCCGAAATGATCGATAAAGGTATCTCATGAAGTCTTACAATTTCAGAAACATATAGATCGGCCAATTTCTCAAGTGGATAATCTGTACACACCGGTATAAAATAAGCCGACTTAGCCTATCAACCACAACCCACACAGTATATTTCTTTTTTGGCGTCAACGGCTATCTAGACATAAAATCTATGGTAATATGGTCTCATTTCCACTCGGGAACCATCACAGGCTAAATTAAACCAGAAGGTACTTGGTGTTCGGCTTTCACTTGCTAAAAATTAAACATTTAGAGACAAACTCGGAGATGTCTCTTTTCATTCCCAACCACCAATACATTTTCTTCAAGTCATTATACATTTTCACACTACCCGGATGGATAAACATACAACTGATATGTGCCTCTTGCAAAATCTTCTGAATAAGCTTGTTGTTTTTGGGTACACAAATTCTGTTTTGAAACATTAAATAACCATCTAAACCAATTTGAAAGTTTGATTCTATACCCGTCTCGTACTGAGTTATCTTAGCTTACAATTCTTTATCACCTTTTTGAGCTTCGCAGACCTCTTGTAAGAACATTGGTTTCGCTCTCAACTCGGCTAAAATTGAACCATCGTCAGTCACAGACAACTGAGTATTCATAGCCCTCAAGGCAAACAATAACTTCCTACTCAAAGCATCGGTGACCCCATTCACATTTCTAGGGTGGTAATCAATTATTAATTCATAATCCTTTATTAGCTCTAACCATCTCCGCTGTCGTAGGTTTAACTCTTTTTGAGTCATCAAATACTTTAGGCTTTTATGGTCGGTGAATACTTAGCATCTCTCGCCATACAAATGGTGTCTCCAAATCTTCAGTGCGAACACTATGGCGGCCAGCTCTAAATCATGAGTCGGATAGTTTTTCTCATGTGGCTTCAGCTTGTCTCGAGGCATAAGCTATTACCTTGCCTTCTTGCATAAGCATACACCCCAATCCATTTAAGGATGCATCACTATACATCACAAATTCCTTTCTCGATTTTAGTTGCACTAAAACTGGGGCTTCAGTTAACAATGCTTTTAGTTTCTCAAAACTCTGTTGGCACTTCCTCACCTATGAACCCAACACTTAAAATAATTTTCAGACTAAGTCTTCTTTTTGTTTTAAACTCTTTTGTAAGCATACTCTATTGGTTCTTGATTATTCACTGAGTTTGCAATGAACTCACCCACTCCTCTCTTACTTTGCAGGTATGTAGGTCACGGATAGAAGTGGTGAGATAGATGACTTGGCGAGGCTCACCCTTGATTAGATATTGGCAAACTTGAAAAAAGGTGATGGGGTTTATTTTTATACGGACTTAGTCTTATTACAGACTGACTCTATTGTTGAAATAATTTATTTTAAGTTTTAAAATTTTCTAACCATTCAGTTGGACCTTTATTATTAATTTCTTCTTAGTCTGAATAAAGTTTAATGCTTATTTATATACGCATGTATACCATATTGTCTTCTTTTAATTTTTCTAAAAGTATGTGTTAATATCTTATGCACGCCAACTTATTTGCGAAGTCTTTTTTTTGTGATCCCAATAGGTTTGTGACCCCATATGCATGCAAAACCCTCTGTAGGATTATCTTAAAATTAGTAAATTCGATACAAGTATGTGAACTGTTGTATGTAAATTCTCTGTTTGCGAAACCTTTGCATGATTAACCCTTAGTTACGAAGCCTGTTTGTATGCAAACTACTATAAGGTGAAGTTATGGCTTATGTGAATACATGTTTAGGCTGTATCGTGAACTCGTATGTTTGTTGGGCGAACTTAGTCTAGGTTGTTATGTGCAAACCTATATTGATTGCGAACCCGTAATTTTATGCGAACTCATTTTGTATATGTTATGTGAACTTATATTGTATTTTATCATGCATACTTAGATTATTTTGAAGACATGCGAACTTTTCCTTTATGGTTTTGAAAGCTCACATGTTACCTCTTATGTGTGATTTGTATTTGCTGATGTGTTTTAACTTAAAACATTATTTGTTGTTAGTAAGTGGTATGTTGGAGGATAGGTTGGGAGTTAACAGAGAGTCACTTCAGTAGCTAATATAGCTCACTAGATTCGGGTCGACCCTTCTCGCTGGATTTAGGGTGTTACAATTAGTTAACCGTTAGAAAATTAGTGAGCCAATATTTGCTTTCATTTTGCTTTGTATGCAAAATCCACTAAGGACAATGTAATTAATGGATATTTTATTAAACCAATTTGTTTAAAAAATGCAAGTATACCAATTTGTCCTCCAATATGAGTAATTGGTGCCATTGAATAAATAATGCCTCATAGTGGAATGACCTTGTCCCAATATGGTAGAATTTTACTCTAATGCCATGAGACAAACTTCTTAGTTTCTTGCTTCCATCTTGAACTTGTTGATAATCTTTTCTCTTGGTTGTTATATTATCATTAGTTATCAAGCTCTGATACCAATTGTTAAGCTTGATAATCACCAAAAGGAATGTGAATTGCTATTTTAAAAACTTTAAAGGAACATGGCAAAAGAGAAGACTTGTGAATTTATAGTGGTTCAAACCTAATTGTCCACCTCATTACCTTAGCTTACCACAACTAATGATTTTTGAAATTCACTACATTTGAACATTTTGAGGACAAGGTCTAACCTTTACAAAATACTATTTTTTCCCTAGGCAAGATAGAGCCAATTCCCTTAATATTTTCCACCCAAAAATGTTAAGCAACCCCTTATAAAGATGAGATATAAGAACAATAATTAAATATACCACTTAAAGGAAGATATTACAATGATAAAACTCATATAATAATACAACACTTGAAAAGAAAGGATTGGATTTTTGTGTAATTAACTTTGCAAACTTGTTGATGTGAGCTCGTTATAGTTAGGAGAATTACAAGATCACTTTAGTGCCCGATCATTTCTAACGAGTAATGAAAATAAAAGAAAGATAAAAAATAGTGATGATAATTAAAAAGGATAAATAATAATATTGAACTCTAACCCAAAAGTTTATACGAGAAAATAACCAACGTTATGACCGAATGTGATCCGTTTTCTATTTGATAAACTCGTGAACCAAGAGTTAAATGAAAAAGACCCTGACCCATTGTTTATATGGAAACAATAACCAAAGTTATAAAAATAAGGATGAATGCTACAAGACAAGTCTTGATAAGTTCGAATAAGGATGTTCTCAAGAACTTAAAAGATATCTCTTAAAAACATATTTCATTCCTATGCTCACATCATCCCCTCCGAAAAGATTTATCCTCAATTTGTCATTTACATAAAATTAAAATAAATCAAACATGTTAAAACTTGCACTGACATTATACCTACCTGGGAGATCAATCTTCTAAGAATTATCATTAATTTTCTCCAAAACTTGAAAAGGACCATCTCCTCTTGGAAGTAATTCAGACCTCCGTTGGGTTGGAAACCGTTCTTTTCACATATGTACCTAAACCCAATCTCCTGGTTCGAATAAAACTTTCTTTTAACCTTTTTTGGTTTGGTTTACATATTGCTCCATCCTCTTTTCAATATTATCTCAAACTTCTTATGAAGTCAATGAACAAATTCAACCTTATTTTTTCATATAGATTTACAAGCTCACTAGAATGTAAAGGAATTAAATCTAGATGAGTAAGATGATTGAAGCCATACAATATCTCAAAAGGAGAAAATCGAGTAGCAAGATGTACACTCTGGTTATACGCAAATTCAATATGTGGCAAACACTCCTCTCATGTCCTCAAATTTTGCTTAATGATAACTCGAAGTAGAGTTGATAGAGTTTGATTTAATACTTCGATTTGACTGTTAGATTGGGATGACATGTGGTGGGAAATAATAAATTAGTGCCTAACTTACCCCATAAAGTTTTCCAGAAGTAGATTAAAAATTTGGCGTCTCTGTCAGACACAATGTTTCTCCGTAGAATATGTAGCATAACTTCCCTGAAAAACAAGTTTGTAACATTCTTAGCATCATTAATTTTATGACAAGGTATAAAATGAGCCATTTTGGAAAAATGATCCACAATAACAAAAATGGAACCCTTTCCACTACTAGACCGAGGTAATCCTAACACGAAATCCATTGAAATATCCGTCTAAGGTTCTGTAAGTATAGACAAAGGGGTGTACAAATTACAGAGATTTACTCGCGATTTAACCTTCTTACAAGTAGTATAATTTTGACAAAGCCGCTCAATGTTTTATCTTATATATTACAGAAAATGATCATGCAATACATCTAGAGTTTTTGCAACTTCAAAATGGCCTATTAGTCCACTCCTAACTTTACAAGTAGCTCTCGGGTAGAACTTCTTGGTACATAAAGCTTATTTTGTCGAAAGCAGAATCCATCGTGCTTGAAAAACTTACCAAAAGCTTCTTTTTCACAAACTTTAAAGACATTTCCAAAATCAAAGTCATGTTCATACAATTCATTTATGTACTCAAATCCAAACAACTAGTGTCTAAGGTAGAAAGTAAAACATACCTTCAAGATAATGCATTAGCCACTATGTTTTCCTTACCTTGCTTGTATTTAATGGCATAGGGAAAAGTTTTGATGTACTCTACTCACTTGGCATGCCAATTGTTAAGTTTATGTTCGGTTTTCAAATGCTTAAGCGATTCATGATCAGTATGGATCACAAATTCCTTCAGCCACAAGTAATGCTACGAAGTCTCTAATGCTCTAACCAATGCATATAATTCCTTATCATAAGTGGGATAGTTTAATATGGCACCACTCAACTTCTTGCTAAAATAAACAATTAGTCATGCTTCTTGCATCAAAACTACTCCAATACCTATCCTTGAGGCATCACACTCAATTTCAAAGGTTTTAGAAAAATCAGGTAAAGCAAGTAATGGTGCGTTAAGTAACTTTTCCTTAATTAACCTAAAATCATTCTCTTAGGCCTCTTCCTATTTAAACCCCACATTTTTCTTAATGATTTCTATTAAAGGAACGACTATACTACTAAAGTTTTTAACAAACCTTCAATAAAAGCTAGCAAGACTCTGTAAGCTCCTAATATTACTTACACTAGTGGGTTTTGGACAATCCTAGATAGAACGGATCTTCTCGTTGTCTACTTCGATTCCTTTTGAGCTAATAATAAAACCTAAAGACACAAGTTCATCAATACAAAAAGAGCTTTTCTCAAAATTAGCAAATAATCTCTCATTCTGTAGTACTTCTAAAACAAGTCTTAAATAATTAACATGCTCATTACTATGCTTACAATAGGTTAGGATGTCATTGAAATAAATTACACAAAACCTATCAATGAACGCTCGTAAAACATGGTTCATAAGTCGCATAAAAGTGTTGGGTGTATTGGTTAAGCCAAATGGTATCACTAACCATTCATACAAACCATACTTGGTATTGAAAGCAGTCTTTGACTCATCACTTTCTTGCATTTGGATTTGATGATATCCGCTTTTAAGATCAATTTCAATAAATGCATTTGATCCATATAGTTCATTAAGTATATTTTCTAATCAAGAGATGGGATGTCGATATTTTACTGTAATCTTATTAATGGCTCGACAGTCGATGCAAATTTTTCAAGTTCCATCCTTCTTTGGAACAAGGAGAATAGGGATTGCGAATGGACTTAAGATTTCTCGAACATAGCCTTTAAGCATAAGTTCATTGATTTGTTATTAGAACTCATTGGTTTCCTTCTGGTTGTTTCGATAAGTAAGTCAGTTTAGAGTTGTAGCTCTAGGAATAAAATCGATTAGATGTTCGATTCCCCTAAGTGGCAGCAGTCTATTGAGAATTTCTTTGGGAAAACATCTTGGAATTCCTACAAGAAAGAAACAATTGCACTAGGAAGGTTATTATTAAGTTCATTAGTGCTTAAATATGATTCCTTGTACAAAAGTACAAGTAGTGGTTAGTGAGTCAAAAAAGCTTTCTCAATATTTCTATTCTTAACATAAAAATTAAACTTCTTTTTTTATTTATTGATCTTCCATAATTCGGAGAAGTAGATTAAACTAGTTTTCATACTTTAGAAGTTTGAATATGAACATTTTTTTTTATGTTTTAGTTAAGTTTTCGTCTTTTTCTTTAAATTCAATAAAAAGTGTATTTTGAGTCTTTTATTGACTTTAGGGGCTGAATGAGGCCTAAAGGTGATCTAACATGCTTAGTGAGTGTGTAAAAGACAATTCAAAGGCACAGGAACTCAAGGCTGGTCGTTGTGTTACAACACGAAAAGTTCAATGTCTTAACATAAGGAGTAGAATACAAGAATCTCATGTCTGCCTTTAGTGTCACGACATAGCCATGGGATGTCACTACACACCCTTAAAGGTACCCCTGAGCTAGAGTATCTTGCCTTCAATGTTGTAACATAGACGCTAGGGTGTCACGGCACTGGCCCTGTATTGGATGAATTACGAGCTAGGGGCATTTTGGTCCATACAATAGAAATTAAACATGAAAACGTTAGCTAACCTAGGGTTGAGGACAATAGTTTCCATAAATCTATAAATAGGCTTAATTAGCATTTGAGGAGGCTAGCTTTCATATTCTAAGCTTTTCCTTTGTAATTTTAGTTTTAGTTTTTCTTTCTCTTAGGCTTTAGATTAATTTTACAGTTCTTCTCATTAGTGTTCTTCGGAGAAAGTGATTTGTAATCGTGATCAGACTATTGTGGATTTCTTGATTCATTCGAATATATCTCAAGATTCTTCTTAAACTCTTTTCTTGAATTTTTTTTAATATTTATCTTATTTATCAAGTTCATTATGTTTATGAGACCCATGAGGAACTAATCCTCTTATAGGGATTTAATGAGTGGGGGTGTGATTAATTAATTGATATGTAGTTTTTTTAGCTGATCAACTATTTGGGAGAAGAAGAACTTAAACCCTAGGCTTGACGACCCTAGGAAGTCACTTAGGTGGGAATTAACTCAAAATTGGTATGGTCTATCTGTGAACACCTTAGCCTCGAACTGGTCTGGACTGCGAGGTCGAGATATAAGTAGTTCTTGTCGATTTGTTAGTTTAGTAGAAGATCGAGAGATCTTACTAGGGTAACGACTAGTTGATTAAATAGGATCCTGAAATAGGAATTAGTTATGACCACTGAAGTAAGATAATCACCCACGTTGAAATTTGAATCAAGTTTAGAAATTAGTGATCCGAAGTCTATTTTATTTATTTTTTTTTATAGAAATCTAAAAACCCTTTCTCTATATTTTATTGTAATATAATTTATTTAAATTAGTAATTAATTCTATTTGCATTTAGGTTAACTTTAATTTAGTACTCACCTCCCTTGGGTACGATCCTCGGAGTGCTTACCTACTTTGTTGTAAAACTATATTACAACCTGAGCAGTATACTTGAGGACACCGCCTCAATTCCAAATATTTAGTTACAGTATTTATACTCTACACGTTGGTACGTCTGGAAGCGGTCATTTACTCTCTTTTCTTACCACAATCTCTATTTCTTTTTCTTTTCTTTTTCTTTTTCACTCTCTTTTCTTTTCCCTCTTGTTCATTTTCTTTTTGTGTTTTCTCGAAATTCTCTTATTTTCCCTATTTTTCTCTTGATTTTACCTCACTTTCTTTTGTTTTTATTTTCCCACTCTTTTCCTTCAAACGTACTTTGTCTTTATACACTTGTTTGGGAGTCATGAAAACAAGTGTGATGGGTTTCCTGTTAAAATTAAATGAGTAAGTTATTGGTGAAACCATCGTGAATAACTCTTAGGTTGTATTGCCATGGATGTTCGAGTAGGATGTACCCCGCATGCACGAGAACAACATCGCATAACACATCATCATTGTACCCTTCGATAGTAAATGACACCATAACTTGTTTTACCACATTGATCTCACCTCCATCATTCAGCTGTTGTAATTTATATGGTTGTGGGTGCTTAGTCATGGTCAATCCAAGTTTTTTCATAAAAGTCAAGCTTGCTACATTCGTGCAGCTACCTCCACTGATGATTATGCTGCTTACTTTTCCCTTGATCTGGCAACGAATGTGGAAAATGTTCTCTTTGTTGCTCCCCCTTTCTAACTTTTGTACTTAATGCTCGTTTAGTTACAAGCAGTTCACCTTTGACTGGATACTCAACTTCACTCGTATCTTCCAATGAGTACATGTTGTCGCCTCCAAATTCTCTCGTAGATTTGATCTCTATATTGTCTTTAAGGATCATTACGTCTCAGTTAAGGAATTGACTTACAATATGCCCTCTCCCCAAACACTTAAAGCATTTGATATCTCGAGATTGACCTATTAGTGCTTCTGCCTTGCTCTTATATGAATTAGAGTATTTTTTGTTATCTTTAAAAGTTTCAAATTTACCTTTCACTATAGGCCACACATCCCTTTTGTTTTCATTTTGATTCCATGTTGAGAAAGAACTAGAGTTATTTCTCATTCTAGATGAACCATTCTTCTTTAATTCTCGTTCTACTTTGATCATCTTCTAAACCATGTCGGTGAGTTCGACATAATGTTGCAATTTGACGATGTTGGAAATTTTTTGGTTTAATCCCGTCAAAAACCTTGCCAATGTGGTCTCACGATCCTTCTCGATGTTGGCGCGGATCATCTCAATTTCTATATTTTTGTGATAGTCCTCCACACTTTTGCTTCTTTGTGTGAGAGTTTGAAGCTTTTGATAGGTGTCCCTTTAGTAATGGTTTGAAATGAACCTTCTTCTCATGATGGCTTTCATTTTGGCCTACGTCTCCACCGGACGCTCTCCATTTCTCCTCTTAGACAAGATTAGTTGGTCATATCAAATTATAGTGTAATTGGTAAACTCAATAGTGACTAATTTTACTTTCTTTAATTCGGAGTAATTGTGATAATCGAACACTAGTTCGATCTTCTTTTCCTACTCAAGGTATGCCTCTAGATCGTTTCTTCCTTGGAAATAAGGGATTTTTAACTTGATGCTACTAGGATTGTTATCAACCTATTCCTGTCCTGGCCTTTCTTTAGGCCATTTTTCATTCTGCCTTGCGCTAACCACAGAATTTCTCTCATTTCCTTCATCTTCGTTGCCATAGTATCCATTTTTATTAGATCTATTGGATGCTTTGCCTTCTCGAACGCTTAGGGTTCTTAGTGATCTTCCCGGTCAAGTTCTTACCTCCACACGTTCCAACCTTTCACTGATTGTTTCAAGTTTCACCCAGCAACCTCTGAATTTCGTGTATCAAATATTGTGTTTGCAAATTTGGTATGCCTTCTCTTCCTTCTTCACGCTCGTTTTGTGACATAATTGATATAAAAGAAGAAAAAATTAATAAATAAAATTAAACCTCACGCTTCCCTCCCTTATAATTTCCCTCGATTAGTTGAATCATTCCTCTCATGTTTGCATTCAATCTTGGCTTTTACCCACTCTAAGTGCTCACCACTCTTGCCTTTTACCTCTCAAATCTTTTAAGCTCCTTAAGAACTGATTGGAAAGAACTTAACAAAATGGTAATCTTGTAAGCATTGATAGGTTGTGGCCAATAAGGAAATAGAAGCAAAATGGTGAGAATGGGTGCAAATGACTCAAATAAAACAAATTTGAACGAGAGATAAGAATACGGAAAAAGTTTATACTATCTTGACAAAAATAAATTCAAAATACTCAAAATGATGAATTTAGTGTAATTTGGATAATTTGAATAAACTGGAAAATTAGAGACAAAAGTTATTTGCTATCACCAAATCTTACCAAAATATGAAAGAAAACTTTAAAAACACTAATTCATTGAATTTTTTTTGATTAGTTTCCGAACTCTCTTTTTTTAATCTCAACTTATCTCTTCCTTTTTTTCTTTTTTTTTCACTATTTTTTTCCTTTTTGACAATAATACCAAGAACAAATATGATACTTGATTGGAATACCAGCTTTGATACCAAATAGTATGAGCTCATATTCGTTAGGAGAATTACAAGACCACTTGTATGCCTGATTGTTTCTAACAGGTAATGAAAACAAAAGAAAGACAATAAAATAATGATGATAATTAAAAAGGATAAATAACAATATTGGACTCCGACCCAAAAGTTTATGTGAAAAAAGAACCAATGTTATGACCGAGCGTAACCCATTTTCAATTTGATAAACTCGTGAACCAAGAGTTAGATGAAAAAAAAGACCCTGACCCGTTTTTTATATGGAAACAAGAACTGAAGGTATAAAAACAATGATGAATGCTACAAGACAAGTCTTGATAAGTTCGGGTAAATATGTTCTCAAGAGCTTAAGAGATATCTCTGAAAATTATATTTCATTCCCATGCTCACATCACTTATTTCTTGTCTTCAATGTGGAACTATTGACTTGTATTTATGCTTTCTAATGACCTTGGAGCCTTTTGGAGACGTTAAGAGTAAATTAGAGTCGTTACTGCAATTAATTCGAGTATTAAATGCATACTATATGACACTTGTATCAATATAAGTAGACTTGTGCCGGTAGAAGTCATGAAAAATATGATTGTTTAAGCCACGAGCATTGGTAAAAGTTTGAGGGTTTCAAAGGTTTAGACTTATACTGATAGTTATATTGGTAATTCCTCATTGATTTTGTTGTATTGGTAGAACTCCTCCTAAGTATCATTAAAAGTGTGATGTTTGGCTTGAAATGTTCTCTAAATTACTTCTATTGGTAGAACTCAACCAAAGTTGTATCGATAGATGAGTTCCTAATATCGATAAAAGTCTGGAAGAATTATTGGGATTCTCACTGACTTGGTTCTATCAATACTTGTGTGACCATTTATTGGTAGAAGTTTCCCAAAATTGTAAAATTTATTTTAAATGCTTTTATCAATTGATTGCAAATTTAATTTTATTATATCAAAACATTTAAAAACTATGGAAGAATATTGCTATATATCAAAATTTTAAAAATATTTATAAAAATAAAAGAATCTACGTGGCAAGATGTGATTTGTGGAATTTTTTATTAATAGTAGTAACATTTTGGATAAAATAAATAACATGGTATAATTTAAAGAGGAGAGATTCACTTATATCGGTAAAAATTTAAGCGATTTTACACTATTTTGTAATTTTTATATTATTAATATTTTAACAATCTAACTATTGTATTTATTAATATATTTATACTTTTCACACATTTAAAAATTTGAATCGGTATGATATTTCTATCATGTTGATATAAAATATTATTTATATTAATATATATTTAATAATTAAATTTTTATATAAAACAAATAATTAAAAATTTTAATTTATTAATTTATACTAAATTTAACATGTATAATTTATATAAATAAAGTACAAAATATTATGATTAAATTATTAAAATATTAATAAACTAAAAATTTATAAAGTAATAATGCTCTCTTTATATAAAAGTAGACAAAGTGATTTAGGGCCCAAGTAAAAACCAAATAATCCTCTCCCCACCACCGTCTTCTACCCTCTCTTTCTATTTCTCCTATTTTCCCCTCTCCTTCTTCCTTCTTCTGTCCCTAACCCAAGCCGTCACTTGCAAGTTTCCGAAGGAGCAAACCAGAGGCCAGGAAATTAATCAAGGTAATTTTTCAAACCTTAGACTTAACGATTTTCTCTAGTGTTTTGTGTTAATTTTACGATTTTTTGTGCATTTATTTGGAAAGTCTTTTTCCTTTCTTCTGTAATCATTTTCCTCCTACCATCGTTCATCTCTTCTCTCTCTTGTCCCTGCAAATCAGTTTCTTTTCCTTCTCTTCTCATCTCAGTTCTCATCTACCTCCGTGTCCGCTGTGTTTTTATCTAACCCGTCCCGTGTCGACAGGGTACTGCACCCCAAATTGCCAAGTTCGGTAAGAAATCTATTGTGTTTTCATTTATAATCAAATTTTCCTTTACCTTAATTTGAACCTAAGTTCTTATTTCAAGCAAAAGGCCAACTTTTGTTATTGTTGTTTATTGGATTCTTTTGTCAATATGGAAGTTGATGTTACTTGATTTATAAAAAATTTTGAAAGAAATTGTTAAGCCACAAGAGCTTACATATGGGCAATAAATTTATAACTTCATTTTAGTTACAATAAAAAAACATAGGAGTTTACTAGGAGAAGTGAATTTTCTTTTAAATTTTTTATTTTAGCCAAAGAAAAATTTGGGTTTTAGCTCATCTAAACATAGAGAGAGAATTTTATATGGGTTTTAGCTAAGGTATTGAAAATTGAATCAGCCGGTTGAATCGAGAACCCGATTGGTTAATCGGTGGAAAAAAATGTTTGGATCAAGAAACGAGTAAAATCGGGGTTGTGAACCGGAAAATTGGTAAAAAAACCCAATCGGACCGGCCTTTGGAAATTTAGGGCTCCTTGAGGTTGGGTCAAATTGGAAAAATGGTTCAATTAGCCCAACAATACAAAACCCTAGTTTTTTCAAAGAATTCAACCCCAAGTAGAGAAAAAGAAAATTGAAAATAAATGAAATAAATAATTAAAGAAACCTATTAACCCTAGACCCATCCCCACCTAGGTAATCACCACTCTCCTCACTCATCCATTTGTCCTTTTTGGCTCTCTCAGCCTCTCTCCAATCTCCCTCCATTCGACCTTCAACCTCTACATTTGATTCCATGTTTAGCCGCCTTTAACCATCAACTTCTTTTGTTGTTCCTTTGAAAAATGAGAGTATAAAAGATGGATAAGGCTAGGCGATAGAGGACAAATGAGAAATTGAAAGTGAGAGTTAATGATGATAAGATTCTTTAGGTTTTCTTAATGATGATAAGATTTTTTAGGTTTTCTTATTTTATTCTGGTTATGGGCCTAAAATAGATGGGATGATTTATAAATTAGAACTTTAAAAGTCTGGTCCAAAATTTATTTCTTGTTTTATTTTTAATTGTTTTTTAATAATAATTATTTTGTATTATTAAATAGTAAACCGATTGGATTGGTGGTCGGACCGGTTGAATCAATCGGACTGAAAATCGGTGGTTTAACCATCAGTTTTGTTTTGAAAACCTTGGTTTTAGCTTCATTTAAACATAAACAACAAACTAATTAGAGATGACTTCATCTAAACATAATCAACAAACTAATTAAGAGAGTTTTATTTGGGAGTGAGTGGTAAGAACAAATGATCTTGACATTTTATGTACTCAAATTGTGTTTAATTTTTTTTTTATCATGCTTATTTGAGAAAATGATAAAATTTTAACATTTTAAATACACAAAGCATCATATATATAGGTCAACAAAATTTATTGTTCAAATTTTCTCCAAATTAGAAGTATAGGTTTAAATTGTATCAATTGAAAATTAGTGGTACGTTTCGGCCAACCACCTAAGTATATTGTTAAATATTTAGTTTATTCCTGATCTAAAAGGATGTCAATCTTTTCTTGCTATGTTATTCCTAGTGGTCTCTTTCATAGACTTCTTATTATGGAATGCTTATATTACCTTTCTTGTTCAAAAAGTTATAGATATATCTTTGGAAGTCCCCACTAATTGTTGAAGTATTTGTTTTGTAGCTTCATGCTCTTGAAATTGCTGTAATGGATCTCCATAATCTTCCATTTAAAGTTGGTCAACTAGTCGAGACGAGATCTTTTTTGCCAGGGTATCGTGGTGCATGGTTTAGGTGCAAGGTATATGATTATGCAATATAAACATGTGTTTTTTATTCTTAAAAATTGATGTGTCATTGTATGTTGGTTTGAGGAAAATAGCTTTGAAACATTGAATTTTGAACTAAGATGCAACAAATTCTTCGAAGTTGATAGAAAACAATTGTTATGCTTGATAGGAGCTTTATTAGTCTTAATGGATTTTAAACTTGGTAATCATGTTCATGACACATTCATGTTATTTTTTTTGATGTCATAATCGTGGTTTATATTATGTATTAACATTAGGAAAGGAAAGGAAAGGAAATAAACGAAAAGTAAAAAAAAAAAGGAAGATTAATGAAAGGTAATGATTACATATTATATTATGTGGATGTTTAAAATTAACAAATGAAAGGAAGATAAAGTAATTCTACTAATATTTGTTTGACTAAACTGTGGAAAAGAAACAAAATGATTCATTATCATAATGTTTTACAATTAAAGCCCTTTTTAAAAAAATATATAGAAGATGAAAAGTAAAAAGATATTTTGCATTTTAAGAACTTTTTTCTTTTTGCTTTCCTTGAGTTTGGGTAAATAAAACGGAGCATTTTAAAAGAAAACAAGGTATCCGTGATGTATTAACTTTTGCATCATGTTATGTTTTAGATTTTAATTATTTTTATTTTTCATGTTTTGTATTATATTGCCTTGTTTAATCTATTTTCCAAAAAGCTTTTATACTTTGATTTTATACAAATAACTTTTTACTTGGCTTATAGGAATTAGAATGAAGAAATAAAAGTTCACTATATTCTGAATTTAATTGCATGAATAAGTAGCCTTTTATATACGAAAATTAAGTAAGAAAATTCCACCTAAAATCTCTCTTTCACCTATTATTTAATCTATCAAATCCCTTCAATATAGGCTATCAAATTTGTAAAGTGCAGCCTTAGGATTGTGTTTTACAACAATAGAGCACTTAAGAGGAGGTAAGGGATTCAGGAGAATGCTAGAAGCTTTATTGTTCAAATGCTAAGCTGTTTGCAAATGAGGAGGGGTGTTTCCTTTATATAGGTTAGCTCCTTTGATCCTATGATCAATGTTGTGTCTCTAGAATGTTTGGTGTTTCCTTTATATAGGTTAGCTTCTTTGATCCTATGATCAATGTTGTGTCTCTAGAATGTTCTACTCAAGTATATACAATTTTATATAAGGCTAGCTCTTCTATAGCTTTCGGATCATTTTACTTGGTTTCACAAGGTTTTGGTCTTTAACTCTAAATTTCAGACTCTCTCGAGGCTTCTTACATGTTATTTAGTTAGTTGACATATTTTGAGAGCCTCTAGATTCTTCTTTTCCAAAGTGCACTGTTTTGGGCCTACAACACTCAAAAGAGCCTCCCTAGGTCTTTTGCGGCCTTTGTTTGCACTTGAAGGGGTCTTCGTCTACATGGGTGGCCTACCCTGCACCTTTGGGTGCCTTGCTCATGTGTGAATCGTGACACTATCTTTTTTTCTCGATTATGTTCGGGTTTGCAACAATGGTCACATCAAGGTTTATTTTCTTTTGCTTTGCATCATAGACTAAATTGTTTTCTTAAGTAGCAAGGGTCGAACTCTTAGGCATAGTTGATACCATAGTCCTGAGCGTGTTTCTACTCTCCTCAATCCTCCCTTCTGACTTCAAAAAGTCTCTCGGAAGGATGGAAGGAGCTTGGTTCTCAAAATTCTCCCCTTTACTTTACCAAGGGACTTGTCTAATCCTACCAGGGACTTGTCTAATCCTACCAGGGAAAGATTCCTCTATGGTTTTCTCAAGCATATCTAATTTTTACTAATTACGGTTAAGAGTGTTATAATATTGAGTTACATTTAACTCACCTTGTAAATCATGAAGGGTAGCTTTAACATTAAACAACTAGGTAATATTTTTTATGTGGTTTAAGGGAGAAATTAATAGCACTTAAAAAATTAAGGCGAATGGGGAAAGAGATGAAACTCTAGAAAACTTATGGTTATAAAAACCCTTTAGTTCTTCCTTGCAAGTTATTATCCTTTCTTGCAAATAAAGTTTTATTCTAGTCATAGGTTTTAAACCTAAAGATAACTAATAACCTTAAATGTCTATAATATATCTAATGCTTAAAATAAAATATTTTCAAATAAAACTGATAATAAAATATTATAATAAAAATAGAAGCTCTTGCATTAAGTTTCATTGTCAGAATATATTTTCTTAGCAGTTGTCCAAATCGTTGGTAGTATTGTAAAAGAGAAAAATGTGCCCAATCTCATTATCCATGATGTTGATCAATTAGGACATAACCATATTATTTTTCGATCTTTAAATTTTGAAACGTTGATAATTTTATCTTTGGGGGGATGGCAGCAATAGTGAGGTAATCATCTTTACCTTTGCTCGAGATAAACATCATTACAAATTTGTCCATTGTGGATAGTTTTGGCCATTCAGTTTGTAACAAGTAATGAGCATGATTGAACCCTTTGATCTACTAGTACTCAAAGCTTCTTAACGAGACATGGTTTTTGAAATATGGCTTGATTCTTATGCCATGAGGGTTTGGATCATGCCATTGTTTTAGATAGATAAACAAAGGCCAAACATGGTTGAGATTTGAACAAAAAAAAACCCAAATGGCATTTATACCTTGGTAGAAATATTATGAAGAATTCATGTAGAATTCTACGAGGAATTAGAATGAAGAAATAGAAGTTCTCTATATTTTGAATTTTACATTATGAATAATTAGCCTTCTATACACAAAAGGTAAGCTATAATTCAACCTAAAATCTATCTTAAGTGTCGATTAGCTATACATAGTCTCTTATAATGCAATCTATCAAGTGCCTTCAATTTAGCCTATTAAATGCTAAGAACCTTGGAAAATAATCTCAGATTTCCACATGGATGATGGCTTGTATTGGCTTGATATAATGTTTGGATTGAATCTAGGTGAAGGGACCAAGAGCGAGTTTTAGGAGGATAGAGAATGGTAGAATAGAAAAAAAGGGGAAGTGATTATTTTTGAAAAAAGAAGAGTTTTTCCCCTTAACTTTGGGCCACATCATCATGCCATGTTATCTGTTATGTTGACAAAAAAAATCAAAGAGAGTTGTTGTAACAAAAGGCAATGTTTTGCTTGAAATTAGTGTTTGGATACAAATTAGAAAATAATGGTTTGTTTGGGTACTAAAACGCAATGATTGGATTGGAGTAAATGAAGAGAAAGAAAACCAAAAAAGAGATTCTTTGTCATTTTTGATAATTTTATTAATTTTTATTAAGCAAGAGAAATAAAGGGAAGTTGAGTATCTCTTGCTTTCCCTTGAAACACTGATTTTTTATTTACCTCAATTTGGGGGAAAGGAAAGTAAAATCTTTTTTAAAATGTAAAATGGTAAAATTTTAGCAAATGTTTCTTAATGAGTTTTCCATCAATTCTAATGTTACACAAAACAATATAAAAGTTTTAATCGTTTGTGTACTTGAATAATTTTTGTGTAATTCAAGTTAAATAAAACATTACAAGATTTGTAATGATCTATATAATTGGATAATGTTTTATGTTGTAATATACAAAACGTTACTAATGTTGTAATGGTTTATGTTAGTGGGTAGTGTTTTGCATAATTACCTAAAATATTACAATAATTGCATAATTGTATAGTTACACAAAACCTAGAAGTTGTAAAAGATTGTTTGGTTGGGTAATGTG
Organism: Gossypium rotundifolium; assembly: GCA_025506655.1. NCBI lineage: Eukaryota > Viridiplantae > Streptophyta > Magnoliopsida > Malvales > Malvaceae > Gossypium > Gossypium rotundifolium. The sequence goes on along the minus strand of CP106725.1, from coordinate 2,911,146 downwards.
GTGTTAGTTGGAGGTGATTGAAAGCTTTTTTTAAAAGCTCACCTTAGAAGTTCTTTGTAAAATGTCTTTATTATCCTTTTAAGCTTTTACATAAATTATTTTAGGTAAAGGTTATAATCGAAAAATATTAAAAGTTATTTCATTTCTTTTTCAGTGTTTAACCAAACAAAGATTGTGTAAATTCTTTTATTTTCTTTTGCTAATTTTAAACATCCAAAATCTATAACTTATTTACTTAGACTTTCTTGCAAGTAAAGTTACTATGCTTTCTTGCAAATAAAGTTTTATTTTAACCTTTAGTTTAAACCTTAAAAATAACTAATAACCTTAGTCATTTATGATATATCTAAAAATGAATATGACAAAATAAAATTGATATAATAAAATATTATAATAAAAATAAAAGCTTGTATTCTCTCTGGCTTGGAAAACTTCACTTTGGCGAAAAAAATTCACCACCTCAACTTCACTTTCTCATTCAGCTCTTTGCAACTCTTCTTCCATTGTCTAAGAACTTTCATGAGTTGTTTTGCTATTTGTTTTTACAAAAATCTCTTATATCTATAACCCACTTAAACCAAGCTTTTTTAACATAAATCACATCTTTAATGGTCTTTGTTTTAGCCTTAGGAAGTTGCATATCATTTAAATTTTCAGCATCATTTATTGTGCTATTACTTAGAATCAAATAATCCTTATTGATTAGTGGTTAGCATAAAACCACATAGAGGAAAAAAAAACTTGCTATGATTCTCATGAAAGATTTTTGCATTAATTTTATCAAAGAGCTTAGAAGTGTCATTGCAACCTATGAGCATTAATCTTCTCAAGGAGCTTAGAAGTGTCATCCCAACCTTTCAAGAAACAAGAGTAGCTCCATAAAAGCAAATATGTTTTAATTATAACCTCCACCATACCTAAATCAATATGAGAACCTAACCATGCTTCAAGTGAATGTCTTGTAGATGCAATGTGCTTCGTATGTTCAAAATTAATGCTAATACACTCGGTAAGTGCAACTCGATTATCTTTCTTGGAATCCAACTTCTACCTTCCTTGTGGATTGCCTTTCAAATTGTCAAACTCAGATTCAATACTACATTGAGTTTTTTGCAACACACCCTCCAAAAATATCTTTGCCATTGAAAAAGTTAGCCAAGAGATGTGAATAGTTGGAGCAACTTTTGAAGTTTTAGAAAACATATCAGCATTGATGGGTGTGCTCATCAAAATAAGAAGCAAGTCTAAATGTCTAGGGAGACTGTCACGCAAAATTATTAATTGAAAGTCCTCATATGCCTTTTTGGCCAAGACTCTCTCGTCAAGCATTCTTGCTTTTTTTTAGTTCAATATTTGAATTCTTTCCTTTCAAAATCTGTTTCAATGTTGAAACCGAATTAACTCTTTTTACTCTAGAACCATCACTCGACATTGTGTCCCTTAAGATATCCTAGAGATTTTCAACTTGCCTCCAATCCTCCCCTTCTTTTGAAGGTGTGTCTATTGTATGAACAACCAAAGACTCTAAACTGGATGCATATCAATTGTTTCACTTTCTTAATGATATTCACCATAGATAGGTTCCAACATATTATCATCTTGCTTTTCCACATGCATCTTTCCATAAGTCAGCAACTTCAACATTGATCCCATCCTCGTTTAATTCAAGGACATGCTCTAATCGCTCCATTCCTCTTTGTACCACAAGGTTTGCGGTCCAACATAAATAAGGTTTTCTTCCTCACCAAAATTATATTTATCAATGAGACTACCTTTTGGTATGACCAACTGGTGGTTAGTAGTTGAAATCTCCATTAAGGTTCCCTTTTGTTCCTACTGTAGCCAAGCATAACTGTACGCCATAAATCTTCAATCACTCTTCGTAGTACAACCAATTGCTTTTTTTTTTTAATTTTGATTTCCTCTTCAAACTTTTATGCATCCAACCACGACTTAAAAGCACACTGTAATATAAACTTAGGTTTTGATAACCAAGATTGATGCGGTTTAGGTGAGAAAACAGTAAAACATAAAGAATTAGCGTTGAACAATTTAGTAAGAAAGATGAAACTTTAGAGAACTTAGGGTTATAGAACACCTCTAGTTTTTCTATTAATTCAAAGAAAATAGTGGTTCTAAAGCCTACAACTTGTTTATATAGATTTTCTTTCTTGCAAGTAAACTTAATATGCTTTCTTGCAAATAAAGTTTTATTCTAACCTTAGCTTTAAATACTTAAAATAAATATTATAAAATAAAATTGACATGTAATATCCTAATAAAAATAAAATTCTTGTGTGACCAATTAAATATTATAAAAAGTATTTTAGAACTTCAACCAAATTCCAACCAAAAAAGGAGAAACGAAATCAATTGTTAATTAGATAACATGGGTAAATATAAAACTCCGCATTAATTTGAAACATGTTCAGAAAACAAGTGCAAAAAAAGAAAGAAAAGAAAAGTACGTGTGCATTAGCTAGTGCAAATTTTAGAGTTGGAGAGTTAAAGCTACAGAAATTGAAACTAGGGTTATAAATGAGTGAAAAGTTAAAAAAGAAGAAAGGACATTGGTGGTGAAGTTAATTTGGCTACCAATCACAAGGAACATGAAGATTTGGGTGTAGGGTATGACATTACTCTTTTCGAATGCGACATTTGACATTATTGATAGAAATAGACTTTTTCTATTATATTCTTTCACAAGAAATTACACTAACATTTATACACATGGTGAGCCTAACTTTAGGAAACTCTAAACTAGAAACAACTGATTCTAGGGATGTCATCCCTTAAAACACAACCTTTAAAGTTAGGGGTATAAAATATCTACAGATTATATAAAATATCTACAGATTCTACCAATATTCCTAACTAGGAAACTGTAATTTGACACTCCCCTCAAGTCGGGAAGTGGATATCATCCATTCTCGACTTGCTTACTAGTTTCGAAAGGTCTTCCCAGATAATCCTTTGGTTAAGATATCTCGCCATTGACCATCAAGGACACATATGGAGTGCAAATTAGGCCACCATCAAGTTTCTCCTTGATGAAATGTCTCACAACCTCAATGTGTTTTGTACGATCATGTTGCACTGGATTATGTGCAATATTGATAGCAGACTTATTATCACAATATAGCTTCATTGGACCTTCCCACTTGATCTTCAAATCCTCCAAAATAATTTTCAGCCATAGTAATTCACAAATTCCAAGAGCCATTGCTCTAAATTCTGCTTCTGCACTAGATCTAGCCACAACATTCATTTTTACTTTTCCAAGTTACAAGGTTGCCTCCCAGAAATGTGCAATAGCCCGAGGTTGATCTTCTATCAACCATAGATCCTGCATAATCTGCATCAGTATAGGCTTCAAGAGTTAAATTCTCCCCTTTCTTAAATAGGATTCCTTTGCCTGGAGTACCTTTTAAGTACTGTGGAATCTGGTAGACAGCTCTAAGATGTGATTCTTTAGGATTGTGCATGAACTGACTTACAACACCAACTGCATAGGCAATATTCGGTCTAGTATGTGACAAGTAAATGAGCTTCCTTACGAGTCTTTGATATGAACCTTTATCAACTATTGTATCTTCTAGTGCATCTCCAAGTTTGTGGTTCACTTCTATAGGTGTCTCCGCTGGTTTGCATCCCAACTTGCCCGCCTCTCACAACAAATCAATTATGTATTTTTGCCGAGATATAAAGATTCCTTCCTAGAGTGTGCCACTTCAATACCAAGGAAATATTTTAGTTTACCAAGCTCTTTGACCTCAAATTCTTTTACTAGGCATTTCTTCAAGTTTTCCATTTCTTCCAAATCATCACCTGTCACTATAATGTCATCTACATAGACTAACAAAGCAGTCATTCCCCAAGATAAGTGCCTTACAAAGCAGTGTGATCTCCTTGACTCTGTTTATACCCCACTTGAGCATCACTTTGGTAAACCTTCCAAACCAGCTCTGGGACTGTTTTAGTCCGTCTGAGCCTTTTTAGTTTGCAAACCGCTCATCTCAGATCTCGAACCAAATCTCGTGGAACATCCATATAGACTTCCTCCTCAAGATCACCATGTAAGAAAGCATTCTTGATGTCAAATCATTGTAGTTTCCACTCTGTCATCAAGACAAGTGACAACAACACTCTCACGGTGTTCATCTTTGCAACCGGCAAATGTCTCAAGGTAATCTATTCCATACTTTTGAGTGTACCCTTTAGCAACTAATCTTGCTTTGTACCTCTCCAAAGAGCCATCTGAATTGTATTTTCATCAGATACACCCAAATGACAACCAACTGCTTTTCTTTCTTTTGTAATTCTACCAAATCCCATGTCTTATTTTTTTAAGTGCTTCCATTTCGACATTCATGGCATTTTCCAATTCTCATTATTTAATGCCTCGATACGCTTTTGGGAATGGAGATTGAATTTAGGCTAGTAAGAAAGGTTTTGTGGTTATGGGACAAATTTTGTAGGACATGAATGAGTACAAGGGATGTTTTGTACAGTGCCCTAGTTCCTTTTCTAATAGCAATAGGAAACTCATAGTCTCTCCGATCTGAATTTTCAGTAGTATTCAAAGTAGGTTCATGAGTTACCTCGGGTTGTAGAGCGAGAGGTTGTTTATCCGAAGAAGATGATTGAACTTGCACCTGCCTTCTTCCTTGAGTAAACTAGTAAGGAGCGAGTAGTGTCCCGAATTCTTTTGGTGACTTAGGTGTAGTAAGCTCAATTTCAGGTTGCATAGGGTCAAGGTGAGCAATTTGGTTGGTAGGTAAGTAATGAGTGTTTGGTCATTGAATAGGAGTTGGAAAATGAAGTTAGGCAAATGATGTGTCGGAAAATCAAGAAGAAAAACTCTCTACCCTTATCTTCTGTGAATAAGTTCTCCCCCTGAAGATAAGGACGAGTAAAAAAGTGTTCTTCTTCTGCAAAAGTGACATCAGCTGAAACAAAATATTTTTTGGTGGCTGGATTGTAGCATTTGTACCCTTTTTGTGTAGAGGAATAACCAAGAAAGACACATTTGATAGCTCGTGGATCGAGTTTTCCCCTATTTTGAGAATGGACATGGACAAAGGCAACACACCCAAATATTTTAGGAGGAAGATTTGAGGTATAGAAATCGGAAAAATTTTGATAGAGCTTGTATAGGACTTTGCGAGTCAAGGACCTTTGTAGGCAACCTATTTATCAAATAAGTAGCAGTTAAAACAGCCTCCCCCCAGTATTGTTTAGGAACATTGCTTTGAAACAATAGGGCTCTAGTAATAGCTAAAAGATGACCATTCTTTCTCTCGGCAACACCATTTTGTTGGGGTGTGTGAACACAAGAGGACTCATGGAGAATGCCTTTTCTTGAAAATATGAGGAGAGAAAGTGATTGAAATAGTCTTTAGCATTGTCCATCCTAAACCGCTTTTTTGTAGCCCCAAATTGTGTTTTAATCAGTTGTAAAAGGTTTGAAAAAGCAGACTTGACATCGATTTTTATTTTAATAGAAATATCCAAGACACACGGTACAATCATCAATAAAGGAAACAAACCACCGAGCCCCGGAGATGTTTGAAATATTTGATGGTCCCCAAATATCACTATGAATAAGAGTAAAAGGAGCGGATGTTCTTTTATTACTTACTGGAAAGGAGGTACGTTTATGTTTGGCAAGTTCACAAACATCACAATGGAAATTATCAACATTTATTCCTAGGAACAAGGAAGGAAACATAAATTTAAGGGCTGGAAACGAAGGATGATCAAGGTGGAGGTGATGGAGCCAAATTAGGTCTTTATTAGCTTGAACAGACTTGGATAGGAAAGATAATGTTGAGGAATTGAGCACTAACTTCTCCACTAGATTCTTCAAGATAGTATAGACCATTTGCTTCCTTAGCATGTCCAATCATCCTCTTCAGATTCTCGCTCTCGGAAAAACATTGTTTGGGATAAAAACCACACTACAATTAGAATCCTCGTAAGTTTTTGGATGGAGAGAAGATTGGGAAATAATTTAGGAACATGAAGGACATTTTAAAGGTAAGGGTTTTATTTATAACAATGTCACCTGACCACCATCGTTAGCATAGAACCATCACCATCAGTAATCTTTCTATTACTAGGACAAGGGGTATATGAAACAAATTTGTGGGAGGAATGGGTCATATGGTCTCAGAGCTCTGAGTCAATGACCCAAGACACATTGGTGCTCGTGTCCGAGACATTAGAATTTTGAGAAGAGGAAATACCGAAAGTGCCAAACCGCAAGTACCTATGGAAGAAGATTTTCCAATGTTCCCAAAGAACGCCTTTTTCTCAATTTCGTCTTTATTAAAAACACCGAATTCTATTCTTCATCCATCTGTCGTGCTATATTTGCTCGCCCTTGTTCCTTTGGGTGTCCGCCGTTGTCGAAAAATTCCTTTTATTGTCTGTGGCTTCCCATGAAGCTTCCAAGATTGTTCTTTTGTGTGACGAGATTTTTTACAAGAGGGTGCACCATATGACTCCTTTTAATAGACCTTGTAGAATCTTTCTCGCTTCATATCATTGCCGGTTATCGCTCCATGGCAATTTTCCTCTCATCGACAGCCTTTGTAACTAGGGCGTAACCATCTACTCTATTATCGTCAAGCATAACTCCTCTTCGCTTTCTTCAAAGACGAACTATCTCGAGACCACTTCGTAATTCTTCCCATTTAACCGACGCCACATGAATATTCTCAACTCACTTGTTTGGTGTGAATGTGGCGTAGAGATTTCGAACTATCCCCATTTGTCTTGGTTTGGATAATTTCGACATAGTTCTTTTGAACAAAAGAAGGTGCTTAAGGGTTGTGTGGGGAAAAGATTACCGAAAAAAAATCCTAAATCGATCTAATCGATACCATGATAGAAATAGACTTTTTCTATTATATTCTTTCACAAGAAATTACACTAACATTTATACACATGGTGAGCCTAACTTTAGGAAACTCTAAACTAGGAAACAATTGATTCTAGGGATGCCGTCCCTTAAAACACAGCCTTAAAGTTAGGGGTATAAAATATCTACAGGATTATATAAAATATCTACAGGATTCTACTGAATATTCCTAACTAGGAAACTGTAATCTGACAATTACTTGTTTAAATTTTGAGCTAGGATGTAGATGATGGTAGGAGATGCATCTTTGGGGGAAAAAGGTTAAGTGTTACCCTAGGATGTAATGTAAGGTTTTTTGCAAATAGATGGGGGAGAAAGATACATGAAGACTAGATGACAGTTGAAATTAGAAAAACAACATTTTAGTATGAAGTTCGTTGAAGAAGTGGCGTTAAATAGTGCATGATAAGGTAAAAGCTTGTGTTGTAGATGATGGTAGGAGATGCATCTTTGGGGGAAAAAGGTTAAGTGTTACCCTAGGATGTAGTGTAAGGTTTTTTGCAAATAGATGGGGGAGAAAGATACATGAAGACGAGATGACACAGTTGAAATTAGAAAAACAACATTTTAGTATGAAGTTCATTGAAGAAGTGGCGTTAAATGGTGCATGATAAGGTAAAAGCTTGTATTGTAGATGATGGTAGGAGATGCATCTTTGGGGGAAAAAGGTTAAGTGTTACCCTAGGATGTAGTGTAAGGTTTTTTGCAAATAGATGGGGGAGAAAGATACATGAAAACCAGATGACACAGTTGAAATTAGAAAAACAACATTTTAGTATGAAGTTCATTGAAGAAGTGGCGTTAAATAGTGCATGATAAGGTAAAATAAAGCTTGTATTTTATCGAGATGTTCTAAGCCATGTAGTTGGTTGTTCGGTGGTATTTTATAAACAAGCTAACAATTGTTTGCAAGTTTCTTGCTATGATAATCAACTCAAAGTTGAAGGATTAGGTTACATTACATTCATAATCTAAAATTTGTGACAAATTGACCTCATTTTTAATGATTTTGATCCATTTTTCTCTTAATAGTATAAACAAATGAATCAAACTTTTTTGTTCTTTGATATATTTTCTCAAGTAACGTTCCAATTGTATTTATTTGTTAATTATTATAAGTGCGTTTTGTGCATTATTATTAGGGCTAATTTTACCTATAGTCACCTAACTATTAGCGTGTTTTTGTTTTAATTGTAAAAAGTGAAAAATTCTCAATTTCGTCACTGACCTTATGGAAAATGATTTTTTTTACTCATTGTTTAAGTGTGTAACAGAATGTTGCCATGGTATTCCTTTATCTAATGTAGATGTTTTTTTTTTCCACATTGTCAAGCTAGGTGGCTTTCTAATTTCCACCTAATATATATTTTTTTCATTTTTAAATTTTTTACGACCTTCTAACCCTAACCATGTTGTGGAATCTCTCTTCATTGGCCAAATATCGAAAAACTTTCTAGCAAATTCATTTTTCATCTTCTAATTCTATTCCACTTCTCTTTTTTTTTTTTTTTTTTTTCTTTCCTTGTTAACCTTGGCTTTCCAATTTTCATTTTTTCTTCAACCATTGGCTGCTTTGAATCTACATCAGTTCCTATATCCTCTATTGTTATTTCAATAGTTTCCATCTTGAAAGAGGCATTGCTCTCATTCTCCACCCCATTCATTAGATTGTTTATCACCCACCAAAAGTGAAAGCTCTTTAATATCACCATAATTACCAGTCATTGCATTGCATTCTTGCTTTGCATCATGGATGAAAGTATTTTATTGGCTGCATATAGGATCCTTTCTTTCGTTTTCAATTGTGTTCTCTTTCCTAATAGAACATGTATTTTTGGTTTATTTTTCGGTTTTATTGCATTTTGTTTTATAGTTTATTATTTTTTGTTTATTGTATCAACTTAATTTTTAATTAATTATTGTTAGGGTATACTACACTAGTAGTCACTCAATTATAAAAAGTTATAAAATGATCACCCAACAATCTTAGATTTTTGGGTGTTTTCATTTTTATGTTAGCTAGCTGGTGACTAAAAATGACAAAATTGAATAGTAGGGTGACCAAAAAGGAAATTTACTAATACTTACCGGTTGAGTCTTAGCTTGATTGATATGGGTATTTGTTGCTAATGTGGGAGAATGTGGGTTTGAGTGCGCTGAAGCGCATTATCTTCTTATTTATGGGTTGGGAAAGGACTATGGGTAGTTCTAGGCATTGTGTCAAAAAGAATAGATATGATCAGAACTTATAATGAGATTGTTTAAAAAAAAAAATTCAAAAAAGAAAAGAAAATTTACTAATATTTGGGTAACTATTTTGTAACTTTTCATGGTTGGATGATCAAAAAAGAAAAAAAAAGTTAGTTGGGTGGCCTCCACTGTATTTTACCCTTAATATTATTATAAGGGCTTCTATTATTTTATTTATTGTTATGATTTATTTATTATAAATTGAGAAAATATTACATTTTGTTCATATTTTCAGTCACCTTTCACTCTTTGTATAATTTGATAGCTTTTCTAGTACTTATTTGTGATTAAGGATCATTTAGTAAAAAGTGCTATGAGGTTATCTTATATCCTCTCAACCAAATAAAATAAATTTACATTCAAACTAATTGAATCAAACAAGAAGGTTTAAGATTACCACTAATGTTCTATATGTTTAGTCACTCTCGGCATAACGTAATAGCTTTTTTAATCTTGATTTTAGATGATGAATTAGTAAACAGTGCTACAAGGTTATCTTATACTCTCAACCGTCAAAAAAGAAAAAATCACATTACTAGTAATGTACTTAAGTAACCTAAATAGGGTTAATCCCATTACTAGAAGTAATCTAATATTTTCTGATCAAAATGCCTGTGTTATTGTATTGGAAAATAATACCAGCCTTACAAATGTGCATGATTACTTATAAAGTTTAAAATAGTCTCATCTTTATACTTGCACATATTGAAATGTTGCCTTGAGCTTCAGAAAGGTCAATGAGACACAACTCAGGTCACTTATTTATGTCATCATAAGTATTTTGCTCTAGTCGATTCACATGTTCTTCGATTTTCCTTTCTTTTCTTTAAACTACTCTTCTTTCCCCCATGTTTGCTTTGTGGTACTTTTTCTATTATTTATCTAAGCCTTGGATGCTCATATAATTTCTTCTGTTTGTGGTTTTACATTTTATATGTTCTTGTTTAGTATGTAAGACTCCCATGTGATGATTGCTTTGGAAAATATGCTTAAAATTGATAATCATATTGAGAAATGAATAGGTACTTGAAAGAGAAATGGTTAATTAATATTCTGGAAATTGAACTTTTTTGAAATGTTAATTTTAAGCTATCAAACTTTTTTGTCTAGTTTTAGAAAGAACGTGTTGTTGAGTCGATTAAAACTTTATAGTTTGAATGTTTTCGTCCCTTTAAATTTTTAAAGTTATTCTTGTTAGTATTTATTTAATTTTCATATGAGATAACAATTTGCTTGTTCTATATATTTGTTTTTTTTTTTAGATAAAGGAAATTGGTCAGAGGAACAAGGAACTAGGACATGCCTTGGAATATATTGATTTTCCAGATGAGAGTAAGTACTCTCTATCGAGCTAAGCCATTGTTTTAGAATTCCACTCAATATAATTTCATAAGAGGTCAATAATAAAAGTAGGGAAAAAAATATTTGTTCCTTGACCTAATGGTCAAGTGAACAGGTATCAGGAGGCAGACACTTGCATGCTATATGAATTACAAAACTCCCTCCAAAAGTGATTTTTTTAAAGAAAACAAAATCAATACATTCAAAAAGGAATTTGGCTAAAAATTCACAGTTCCATATATATATATATATATATATATATATATCAGTTTGCACAAAATAACCTTATTGAGAAATTAAATTGTGTTGCTTTTAATAAAATTTCAATATTTCGTTGATGTATTCCATTTACAGAAATACGTTGGACAAAGTTATATCAAAAGTCTCGTAAACCAAAGGATAATAAGCGAAGCTTGATGGTGCGCCCTTGCTTTCCTTCTGTTTATTGTGAAAGTCAGATGCCTGACGTCAATACAATTTTAGAGACGGTTGTTATAGTCAATGATTCTTGGAAGGTGGGTGATTTGGTAGATTGGTGGACTGATAATTGCTTTTGGACCGGGACGATAATTGAAAAGTTGGACAATGAAAATTTTAAGGTAATATCTTTTTATCTATGATTTTTCTAATAGAGCGGAGTTCTCATTATATCTTGGTTCTTGCATTTTATTTCAAAAGCCATTTGGAAGAGGCATCTATATTTGTTTCCTGTAACTGTAGGCCCATGTAAGTTGTGGTACAATTATAGTTGGATGAGATATATTCTTAAATGCCTATTTTTCGTTTCTACTCTACCTAGTATCCACACCTCTTATGTCGCATGTCCAAACATCCTTTGAAGTTAGTATTAGGTGGTTTAAATCTCAATTGAATATTATTCTCCTATAAGATACCATTTTTCTTATGCATTAGTCCGTAATGTTTTTGAGAAATAATGTGATTATATATCCCATCTATCTATAGTAGGTGTTCTCAAGTGCCTATCCATATGAACAGCATGTTACTTTCCTTTCAATTTAAACACTTTTCTCATTGAGAATTACATCTGGTGGTTGTTTCTGTTCTAATGTTCTTGGTTTCACTTGTTTGCACAGATTGAGTTGCCACCTCCTCCTAAGGGTGAAGGGTGCTTATATGATGTTTCTTGCAAAGACTTGCGTCCATCACTGGATTGGTCTGTGGATGAGGGCTGGAAGCTGCCCAAGGTTTCTGCCTCACACTCTTTCTCTTGCATTTTATCTAATCTAATCAAGGCTATTTCCTGGCTTAGTATTTGTGTTGATTTTGTTCAACACCCAATATCTGTTGATGCAATGAAGTATAACAAATTGATATTAGAACAATCTTAAAACTGAGTTTGACATGATAGAAAATAATGAAAACGGAGTTAGAGAACCTAATAAGTTATAGATTTGTATGCACTTCTCAATTTTCACTGTAATTTGATCCATGACCTTTGGTATTCTTTTTATGAAGTTTCTTCAACTTGGACAATAGGTATTCTTTATATCTGGAATTTAGAAAGCAGTTCTTTGGTGCAATATGTCCCTTCATCTGTGGATCTACTTTATCCAATTATGTCTAAAGCAAATGTGTTTGGTTATTGTATCCTTAAATGCTTATCAATTTTTTCCAATCTGGTTGTTGTAGGGGGGTAAATATCATCTTTATTGTGCTCGAATAGTTAAGCCTCTTTATCAAGGTAAAAATGCATCTAAACATTCTTTTGGCTGCTCAGTGCTTTGACTTATGGTGATGTTTATGCATGAAAAGAATGTTCTGTTTTCATTCTAATTTATCTGTGTCAAACTTATAGCAAGCTTAGCTTAGCCTTATTGCAAACTTGAAAGTTGCCTTGGCATATTTTTTCAATTGATATAAGAGTATTTCTTCTAGGTTTTGAAACTAATTTATATTTTTATGTATTAAACATGTTACCTTCTATATAATTGTATTTTGTTAAGAGTAATTACGCTCTCATGGCATGCACAAGCCTTGTACACGTATGAACAAACAATAGTTCCTATTTATCAAAATGATAACCCTATTCAAGGATTTCATATAACTTCAATAGAATGCATATCTAGAAAAGGAGCAACTGACTATATAGTTAATAATTATTTAAATGTAATTAGAATTATTCTTCAATGTAAAGATTTTATTTATGTTTATCATATAATGTCATTTTTATAAGCTTTTTGTTTGACATAATACATGTTTATTGCACATGTTATCCCTCGTTTCTAATCTATCGTAACTCTTCCGTGGCTGCATTAAAACTTTCTTTCAATATTTTGATTACTTCCAAACCTAGTGAAAACACATGGAAGGTCAAAAATGGTTTTCTATCAATATTTTTTGTTGGCACATTTGCATTTCCTTGCATGAGTTTGGTGTTTGCTCTCATTGATCTTTCACTTTTGATCTGTTTTTAATCTTTTTGTTTTGATTAGGTCCAATCTAGTTGGTTTAACTTCAAGTATATTACTTTTACATAAAATCCCTTCTATTGTATGGTAGTTATATGAAACTATAGAAGAAGCTCTATGTAGTTTTTAAGGCTCTGGCCTGTAGATCATTCACATCTGTTGCTTTGACTATAGTTTTCTTGAACAACTCGTGTCTAGCACTCGTCCCAACATATGGATGTGGGGACATAACATCTAAGGATCCTGCAAATACATGAAAATTTAAAAAATTCAACAGTACATGTGTTAGATGCATCCATGTTTGACATCATACATGACATCATAGCGAAGTGTAGTTCTTTGTGCTTGTTGACACACTAGTCTCACCTCTTAATTATTGTTTGATCACCATTTTTTTCATTTTATTGCACATCAAAATAATAGTATATTAAGACTTCTTTTGTAGGGGGAAAAGTAGTGCTTCCAAGATCTTATGCCTTGTGTGTTGACTTTTTCTTAGTATCATGGAAAGGAGCCATGAATCCCACATTAGCTGTGTACTAGTGTTGGTATGGAAATATAAGTGTTCAAACGATCTTTGACCAGTGAAGCTCTTTTTTGGACAATTGTAAGGCTAAATTAATCAAAATGGATAATACCTTGTATGTTGGTGTGAATTGCAATATTTGGTATCAGAGCTAACTTTGGGGATAATAGCGATGTGTCACTAAAGATAGTGGGCCTTTATTGGAGTTTGGGGGATGTCATGGTCCTAGTAAGGAGCCATGAATCACACGTAGATTGTTTACTAGAGTTGGTTTTACCATATCAATGTGTGCCTTTTGTGGAGAAAATTGTTAGATCCATGGTTCAAAGTGGACAATACCTTGCAAGTTGGTATGGATTGTGACATTTGGTACTAGAGTTAACCTTTGGGGCACTAGTGATTTTCACTAAGGACAACTAGCCTTTATTGGATTGCAGGAGGATGTCATGATCCTTGATAGAAGCCATGAGTTCCACATCAGTTGTGTACTAAAGTTGGTCTTATGATATAAATCTTCACACCACCTCAACTTGTGAGGCACCTTTTGTAGACAAAACCATTAGGTCCAATGGACCAAAGGGATAATACCTTTTAAGTTAGTTTGGACTATGACAATTATCTTGTACACTTACATGGAAAATGGTGGTTGCAGGGGACTCCCCAAACTTGATAGATTGCGTTGTTAGTGAGAGGGAAAAGGATGTTCAATCAACAGAGAAAGCACCAACCAAGCATAAGGGTTCTTTATCTTCTCATGTTTCAACTGGCTCTTACAAAGGAAAGCAATCGGTGAAGAAATCTTTGAATGAAAAACATACGAACATTACAAAGAAAACTGTAGGCTTTGATGTTGTGGATCATGTCCCTAAAAAGAGAATTTGCTCATATCGTGTTTCAAGTCCACATATTCAATATGCCTCAACACAAGTGCCAGGGATGGTGGACGAATATGATGATAGTGGGTTAAAGAAGATTAAAACCGATGAAAGCGTTTGCTTGAATTCCACTTACTCTGATACAATAGAAGCTGCAATTTTGGATTTGGAGGAACTTGTTTGTCGGGTTAAATGGCTTAAACGCATCTTAGATTTCGGAACGCCATTATCAAATACTTTGACGTCTCCTTGGAAGTTCATAGAACATCGTGAATCATCTATACCAAAATGAGTGCATATGCAGAAGGTTAGTTTGCATGATTAATAATTGTTGAGTATTTGCCTATAATTTGATTAAGTTGGTTTATGCCTAGATCTTGAGCATTGTTGCTGCACTTTAGTGTTGAGATTTATTTAGTAAGGCTTATGGAGATAATTCCTCTTTTAATGTATCTAGCACCTGCATTCAAGACATGCTTGAATATAGGGAATGAGAGTATGATTTTCCTCGTGTGTGAAAAAAAATTAAATATACCTATGTAGGATGAGTCTTGTTTTCGACATTTTTCTGAGTCCACGTGTAGGTGTATGTTGCTCTGTTTTTCATTTTTCTTGAAGTATCTGTGTTCAACATTTATATTGGGACATATATCCGGAGATTAGTATGGAGATGTGATCCTTTGAATGCATTGAAAAACTTTTAAAAGAAAATTGAACTCATCCATGTTGGACACATATCTGTATCCGGCACTCACACCGGAATCCAAGCAACATAGATGTTGATACATATGAATGTTGAGAGAAAGTGGACACATGGTTTACCATTTTGGGGTGAAGTACAAAATTGAATCCCATGAATAATGAGTTCATTTTGCTGTTGACGTATAATCAGCTTTGCCTTGTGTAGTAAGGCTATTTTCTTGTTCTATCTTGCATCAAGGTAGTAGTTGTTATTCCAATTTTTATACGAAGAATTTACTGCTGTCAATTCTATATTGCGTTACAAAGATTGCTAATTATTTCTCTAGATCAGAAATTCTCATCATTTTACATTTTTCTTTGTTTTTGTTGCAAAGATTGGTGGATGTAATGGCCATTCGAATCCGAAGGAGCAGCTTGACTTGGATTTACAAATTTTCCGGTACTTCAGAAATCTTCTTATAGAGTTGACTGTTTTTGGTTTTGTATAGGAAAGAGTAACTGCATCCAAGGCTTGGTTTGGCCATATAGTTTTGGCCAATCTTGCTTTCAAGTTAATGGTCAACAACATCCCAACCTCTGTTGGTTGTGAATAGCAAATACATGGTTTTGACTTTTAGGTCCCTAGAAAGAAGCAAAATTTCAACATATCAGGTTGGATTTTCCTCCATTAGTTTTTAATCCATCCTTTCTATAAGTCATATGCTTTGATTCTGTATATCTTTTCTTTTTTCAAAGCATGCATGATAGCTGGTTAATTGTGACAACTTCCTTTATTATTTTGAATTACAAAGGATCAAATATCTATACATTTTTTGAACTCAAACCAATTTGTTTTTATGACAGTAGGGTTTTTATTTTCAAATGAAATGCTGATTTATGTTAAAAGTTTTTTTTTTTTTTTTGAGTATAAATAAAATATTAAAAGATTTTTGGATACAGATTAAATACTTGGGGCTTATTATTTGAGTAAAAGTAAAATTAGCTGTAATGAAAATAGAAAATAAAGTGGTTAAGATTAATATTCCTATTAATTATTTAATCCAATGAAAATTATCCCTTTGAATGCAGAAAAGAACTATCAATCTAGATTAACTATCTACACCAGTGTGATATTGTGAGGGTTTTAAAAAGTTCATCTTTCGGCTTCACAAACACTACCATGGTACCATTTAAATTATTAAATTCGATTTTCTAGTCAATTTGAATATTTAAATAGTAAAAACATTAATTTAATTGGAATTGTTAATTGTGTAATGGTTTGGTTTTGTTGGACCCATGGTCAAATAAAACGAAGCATTTCTCTTGCCGAAACTATTTTTAAAATCGGTTTTTAGAAAATGAGGATAGACTTTAAAAACAAAAATGGGAGTCGTCAATAATCTCTTTTTTTTTTAAGTGTGATTGGATTATTTTATAAAATATTTTATTTTAAAATATTTAATTTTGGTTTACGAAAAATAAGAAAACGGGTTCGGGAGTCGGTTACGTACGAGGAAGGGTTAGTACTCTCGTAACGCTTAAAAATTGATACCTAATCGATAAAAGCATGTCCAAATGTTTGAAGTTAAAAAGTATTAAAAAATATGATTTAATTTAAAAAAAAAAAACTTTGAGTTGTTTAAGTTAAAATTTGAGATTTTTTTGTTCCGAGGGAATATGAACATCACATCCAATATGTTAGGACATAATATTTAAAATTTTCATAATCAAGATTATCTCATGATTTACAAAACTTGTAAAAGGGTATTTAGTTATTTAGTCAAATGGAAAATCGCAACCCAAAGACGTTAGGGCACTATTTTTCGATTTTCTAAATACCGAAACATTGCCTTATTTTTAAAAATATAATGGTTTTGCAAAAAATAGATTTTTATAATAAATAATAACCATGTGACAACATTGCATTAATTATTGAACATAAATATTAAAAGTAAATATACTAACGTTTAAGATAGGCAACAAGGAAATAATAATACAAAAGATAATAAATAATAATTCCTACACTAAAGTAATTGTAAATACATGATAAAATATAAGCAAATACAATAAATGATAAAACAAATATGAACATATTTTATGCAAGATTAATAAAAATAAAAAAATATTACATACATATATGATATAAATAATGCAAACAATAAAAAGAATAGTATATAATGATTTTGAATAAATAAAATAAAATATAAATAATATAAATGAAACATAAAATATATTTTGTATTTATTTATGAAAATAGTATATAATTAAAATAAAATGATAAAAAATATATATATAATACACTAATCATAAATTTACATACATAATATAAACAATAAAATGGATTAGGTAACATAAATAAATTTTATATAAAATAAATTTTCAAAATAATATATAATGTGACATAATATAAACAAATAAAATAATATATGAAATAATAATTAAATATATAAATAATACACATACAATATATATATATATATATAAATTTCATACTATTAATAAAATAATAAATATATAAAAAAGAATAGCTTAATGTAATAAAACAATTAATTATAATATAAAATAACAAAATAAAATAAAAGGATAAAATAAAATTAAAATAAAAATAGGGTTAAAACAGTAATTAAAACAAATTAAAAGGATTAAATCAAAAATGCGCTTTAAATAACAAGGATCAAAACGAAAATTAATCCTATTTTTAAAACGGCGTCGTTCCGATTTTTACTTTTAAAACAGTTTAGGGGACTTAATTAAAATAGAATGTAAATTTAGGGCTAATTTTATAAAAATAAAGTTTCTATTTAAACTGAATTGAGACAAGTAAAACTGTGGAAGGACTAAAATGGTAATTAGCCCATTCAAAGAAAAACACGCGGATTCTGAAGGCCGGGTAGGGTCAATGCGCGGATCCCATGGCCCAAAATAGCGTCGTTTTCATTTATCTATATAAGTCAAAATCCAGGCTAAAAAATCATTTTAAACACTTCATAAAAAACGAGCAGGCTCAAATGCTCTCCCCTCTTTGGCCTGAAGCGATTCTCGGCGGCCTCGACGAGGCTTGATCTTCAAGTTCCACTGTCTTTGCACCCGCGCAGTGGCTGAATTTTCCAAAAGGTAAAAATTTCTTCCTTTTTTTATTTTAATAAATATAAAAAAATAACAATAACGATAAAAAAAAGTATTCGAAAAAAATAAAAATAAAATAAAAACGAAAACCTTTGATGCTTTATAAACTGTGTATATTCTCTCTTGTATATTTCCTGCGTATCAGTGTCTATATCCCCTTTTTGTTTACATATTAATCGACTTTTATAGCCTTTTAAAAAATAAAAAAATAAAATCATATTGTTGCCATTCTTGCTGCGATCTTCTTTCCTTTCTTTTGCAGGTTTACAGCGAGGATCTCGGCGGTGGGGCGACATGCACGCTGATTTCGGTGCGAGAACAGGATCGACGAGGCTGCGGGGCGAGGTTGCAGCGCGACTGATGGGTTTCAGCTTGCGACTCCTACGGTTTCCCAGAAACCCTAGGTTACTGACTTCTGTTTAAGGTTTTGGGGCCTTTTGAGCCGTGTATTTGTTTAGGCTTAGTTTGGGTTTTGTTGGGCCACGAGACATTTTGGGCTTGGTCTATTTATTGTAAAAGGACTGTAAAAAAACATTGGTTTTATTATTTATTTATTTTTTAACAGGCCCGGTCAAAATTGAGCTTTTATAGCTGCCCCTCTTTGCTCATTGTCGTGTAACGAGAATAGAGCAAAGACTATAAAAGGGCCAATTTTGCCCGGTCTTGGCCGAGCTTCGACTTCTTTGATCCTCAATGACTTCCAATCCGTACTGCAACTTCAACGGCATCGGAGTTTCATCTTGATTTCAGTGAGTTTGATAGCTTCAACTTCATGAAGGCAGTATCCACTATCTTTTGATCTGCTCCACTGCAAACTCAGGGAGGCCAGATTTGATATTTTTAATCTGATTCCTGCAAACCCAGGGATCACCAGACTGATGTCTTCGATCTGCTTCCTACAAACTCGAGAATCGTCAGATTTGTCATTTTCAATCTGTTTCATGCAAAGCTCAGGAATGCCAGATTGGTATCTTCGGTCTGTTCCACTGCACACTTAGGGATGCCAGGCTGGTGGTTAAATCTGTTCCACTACTGCTTAAAGAGATAAGATTTGCCGTTCGATCCTGGTTCTCTCCTGCTTAGGGCAACAAGATCTACAATTTTGACCTATTCCACCGCCGGTCGATGAGATAGGATGGTGGCTTAAATCGCTCCACTCCGCTAGGGAGACAAGATTTACCGCTCGATCTTCGTCCTCTACTGCTTAGGGCGACAAGATCTACAATTTGTGACCTATTCCACTGCTGGTCAGGGAGATAGGACTGGTGGCTTAAATCTGTTCCATTACCGCTTAGGGAGACAAGACTTGTCGTTCGATCTTAGTTCCCTACTGCTTGGGGTGACAATATCTACAATCTTTGACCTATTCCACCGCTTGTCGTGGAGATAGGGTTGGTGACTTAAATCTGCTCCACTCATCGCTAGGAGACAAGACTTGCCGCTCGATCTTGGTTCCCTCTCGCTTAGAGTGACAAGATCTACAATCTTTGACCTATTCTACTGCTTGTCAAGGAGATAGGGCTAGTGGCTTAAATCTGCTCCACTCATCGCTAGGAGACAAGACTTGCTGCTCGATCTTGGTTCCCTCATCGCTAGGTGACAAGATCTACAATCTTTGACCTATTCCACTACTTATCAGGGAGATAGGACTGATATCTTCGATCTGCTTCCTGTAAACTCAGGAATTGTTAGATCTGCTATTTTCAATCTGATCCCTGTAAGCTCAGGGATCGCTAGATTGATGTCTTCGATCGACTTCCTGCAAGCTCAGGAATTGCTAGATCTGCTATCTCCAATCTGCTCCACTGCATCTCAGGGATGTCAGACTGGAATCTTCAATCTTTTTGGAGGACATAACCTGTAGAATGAATATATGCTTCTATTTAATTGGGATGCCTTGATCGAAATGCATCAAATGTTCCTAATTTGGACATGCTATGATATATGAATGTAAAAATGATATGAGTATGATTCCCGCTCAAGGTGTTATCACTCATTTATCTGTCAAGGTTTCATTTTCGTTTCCCTTAAAGTATCATTTTTTGCTCAATTGTTTTGCCCCGTGGTAATTCTGAGTCCACTCCACTCGAACCTTGGGACATGAAGTTTGTGCCTCCTACTGTAATAACATTTGGCTTCTTCCATCCAATCTATTAACACTCAGAGGTATAGAACTTATATCGTCTTCCACCATTCCCTAGGTGTATAAATTTGAAATTTACATAATTGCAGGATCTCCCGACAATGGTCCCCTTTTACACTTGGCTTGACCTTATTTGTCATTTGCCGATATGGTATCACCAACTAATTGTCTTATCCAATAAGAATCAAGAGATAATCATTTTCAATGTTTCCAATCCCTTAGGCTTGGTGAGTTCTGAACAATAGTCATGTTTCAGATTCCTCATATTATTCAGAAGCTTCTAGAGTAATACGCGAAACTCCTTTTATGAAAGTGTTATTAGTCCATTGATCATTATTTCAATAAATGCTTGAAAAAGAACATAAAAATGGACGAGAAAGAAATTAGTCAGGAGCATAGCTTAGAAAGATAATTTAATCAAAGATAACCCAGACAATAAAAGAAAATCAATTTGGGTGTATCTCAAAAAGAATAAAGCAATCAAAGAATAGGAATTCAAAAATGGGTAAGATAGATGTTAGGTGCCCCAGATATCGCAGACTGAGCTTATTTGTTCCAACTTCTTGAGGACCATTTTAAACTCAATATGTTTTTAGGGGATCAGGAGTACTTTGTCGATGCCCCAAGGCGTAACATACTTCCTCATTGTTAATTCAGACGTAGCAAGACTACTGTATGCCTTACTTTTTATTCAAAATTTGAGCCGTCTTTTTCGGGTTTTCAACTCAAAGCCCCTTTGGTCTCAAAGCGTCCTTTGCGGGTTTTTGCCTTGGCCTCTCCTTTTTGTTTTTTTCTTTTTCTTTTCTTTTTTTTTTTTTTTGTTTGGACTCAAGGCGCCCTTTGCGGGTTTTCACATTGACCCTTTCCTTTTCAAGTAAAATCTTTCTTGATCGAATTTGAATTCTCCAGATTGGGCAAGTCTTTGGCATCCGTTTCGGTCAATATCAATGCTCCTTTAGAATAGGCCTTATATAAATCCTTCCCAGTTTGGCATATGCTTTCCTCTAAAATCATTTTGTAGAGGAAAAATCTTTTTCAACATCAGGTTTCCCTTGTGGAATTCTCTAGAATGAACCTCTTTGTCGCAAGCTCGCATCATCCAACCGTGATGGATAACTTTAACCTTTTCTTCAACTAGGTTCAATTGAAAAAATGCTTCAATTCTATAAACCAATAGGTAAGATGTTGCCCCGGTAAAAGTCCTGGCCAACGTTCAATAATCAAAGAGAGTAGTGATAGCTTCTTATGCCAATCTTTACAAGTCTTAGCCATTTTTCTTTTCTTTTTCTTTTGTTTTTTTTTTTTTTTTTGGGAAACTTTTGTTGCACTGTGATATGCTGCCTGATCTTTGGACAAACTGTAAACTTTGACTTTGTACAGTTATTTAAACGCGATCCTTTATGACATTCTGCTAGCATCTGATCTTTTCTTTTATTATTATTTTTTTGATGAATTTGATGACTTCGACCTTGTAACATTGGCATATGATGCTACTTCCACTCTCTTAGTGAAGTAAACGATGACTATGCTGGTAAATCGATGACAACTTGAAGCATTTGACGAGATTGGACCCATAATATCCATGCCCCACATATAGAAAAGTCTGTGAAGAAAATAGAAAAGTTACATAAATCTCGTCTTTTCAATTTAGTATTTGCAGTATGACTGATGCAATCCCCTTCCATGGTAGACCTAATCAGTGCCCCATCCTCTTGTTTAGCCCGCGTCTTAGTAGCCTAGGCATGTCCTGATATGATTGTGCAAAAACATCTTTGGATAACTCAATGATGTCTCACATTGTTTCTATGGTGGGCTGGGCTTCAATCTTCACCCATTTCTTGGCTCATAATATCCGTTGACCCTTTGTTGAGTAAGGTCTGTTTTTCATCTTGTTAAACCATTCTTAACAAGTCAGAAGATATGTCATAATCTCTGTCATCTTCAAAGTCCTGAGATCCCCTACACCCATATCTCGTTCAAAAAGGGAGTCAATAACAACGTCGCTCATGACATTGATATCTGGGTACCTAGGTACGAAGGCAAACAAATCCAAGGAATAAATGATTCTAAGGATGATTATTTTGATAGTATGGTCACAAATAAAGAATAAAAGAATATTGGTAAAAATGTACAGTATGAAATATAAAGAATAAAAGAAAATGTATTCAAAAAGATGCATTTTATTGAAATAAGAATTTAGGACACAAGCCTATTTCACAAAAGAGTTCTTGTTGCCTTTAGGCTCAAGACAACAAGCATGTTTTGAACATTACTTTAGATCAGCTTTAAAAATATAGGGATCTCTTCCACAGTCCCATTATTCAAAACATTCCAAGTATGTAAGAGCTTGGAAATTTCATTCTCGATTCTCTCTTGGATATGTCATTGGAATTCCCGCATGTCTTGTTAAATCTTAGTCAATTGCCCCTGTATCTGTATTTGTATTTTCTCTATTCTTTCCAATCTTTGCTCCATGTTTTCCAGGTTAACTGAAATATTTTTACCTAATTAGGGTCCTTTTGTTAAGTCTAATGTAAATGATGCAATGTAATGCAAATGCATGAATGCAAAGAAGCATCGATTCTGATTCAACTTCATTTTAGAAAAATTTATTAGAAAATAAAATCCTTTGTATAAAACGGACTACTATATGCTTTCGCCCTAAGTCCTAAAGTTTTGATTTTCCTAAGCAATGTAGCTAGCTCTCGACTACGATCAGACTGTAGCTTATACTTCACACTCAATGCATCAGCCTGTGACGCCAAAGTCTATAGATGATCAGCTACCTCTCGAATCTGAACTCGCGTGGTAATCCCGACTTCTAACTTGGTCGTGAGAATGATGAAGCTCTTCTTTCTGACACTCATCTCTTGTTTCAAGAAGCTTGATCCGAAGTTTACAACTGTGTAATGATGTTGCTAACTCTTCAATCCTACCATTCATTTTCTCAATCGATTGTAAAATTACGGCTTCGATGGTAGTGAAGCGACTGCCCAAGCTTAGCATCGATCTTCAGAAAGGTATTGATCATTCTCCTTATCTAACACCATACATTGAGTCATTATACCAAATTCTTCCGCTTCCATGGTCTATAAAGATCAAAATTTTTCCTATCAGTGAGCAGACAAAGAAGAAACTGCGGAGCTCCGAAAAGTTTAGATTGTATCAAACATTGTGTCTATTCTAGTTTATCTCTTTGGGGAATTAATATGAATTCCTTTCATTTCCTCACAATGAATCAAATCCCTTGCAATGTTGTTTAGATCACAACGAGGAGCCAAGAAGATTACAACAACTCATCTTTCAATCCTAAATGTCTCCATTAATTTCTTGAATGACACGGTCTTCTTAATCTCATCCATTTGAGTTATTCTGGCCATCAGGGCTTACATTTGCATTATTTCTGGTAGGTGCAACGTCCACAAGTACAACAGTAAACTCAAACTTATTGTTTGGTAGCAAACCTATAATAAATAAACCTTTTTTACCATCATAGGCGAAATTCTTTCCATCCAAATCGTTCTTGTAGATTTCATGCATTCTGTCAGTCGCTTTCCTTACCGTCCACAGGGTGACCATCTTCATATGAAAGAAAACGCTGTACTGGTAGAAATGTTTATCCGTTCTCCTCACACTTACTTTGAAGTGATTGATGAGTATAGTTACCTTTTGCCCTTTAGTTCCAACATCATGCCTTGCCACAAGGTGTCGTACAATCTTTTTCGTATCCGATTCTTCTTTGATCAAAACAATATCAGGAGGCACAGGTGGTAGGGATTCTAGCGCTGCCCCATTTATCTCTTGCTCAAACAAATCCATACCCTCTTTCTTTAATTGTCTATACTCTAACTATATACGAACGATTGCATTGTCTTCCATTTTATCAAGGAACCCGTTCTCCATAACCAACTTTCTAACTTAGAAACTGACCATAAATCGATACCTCTTAAAATATGAAATGACATGCACAAAAATAAACACAACAAATTAGCACCGCAGAATAAGATATAAAGCAAGTAAATTATGATGTTATGTAATGCAAATGCAAAGAAAGAAAGGCGTTGACTCTGAATTCAGTTACATTAGAAAAACTTTACTAGAAAATAAATTTCTTTACACAAAATGGATTGCATACACGGCCTTGTCTTCATAGTCCAAACATGAATCCCTTCTTCACAAAAGCCAAGTCTTGCAAACTTCTAATAGATGCCTCCTCTAGCTCCTTTTGCTTGATTTGGACTGCGACTCCTGTTCACTTGTTAGCTTCTTCAAGAATGTCGAGCCGTGGTAATCTTCGAATAGTCTTGTCAACATGAATCCTTGGGTGATAAGGTCTTGTATTCCTTCATGGACTATCAATCTTCTCTCATTGTATTCACTTGGACTATATTCAGACGACCGTATTATAATCTACTTTATCAAAAAATCCATTTTCTCATGACCAACTTTTCTATTTAGTAATTGAACTTGCAATCAACACCTCTTTTCTATGATGTGAATGCAATGCAATCAAAACAAAAGAAAACACGTTAGCATAGAAAAAATAACATAGAACCTATCAGGGTGACCACTAGGGTTTGACATGGTTCTATATAGGGTAGGCCCTTAGGGTTCACTATATGCGGTTTAGTTCTAAAGCTGAGGTACCCGAACCAGCGATTCCTCGATCCTCACCCATTATAGGCTCATACGGGCTGAGTTCGGTTTAGGGGAATACATTTCCCTATGGCTGCACGGAGGTGAAAACCTCATGAAGACATAGGTACGGATGTATCCCGGAAGCGATTCACTATCCTGCATGGAGGTAAAACCTCACGAAGGAGTAGCTTCTCACTCCCGCTTAAGGGTGTAACCACAATGGTCATGCAATGCAATGCTGAGATAAAAATAAAACCTCATGCAACAAAAAGGATCATAATTTTTAAACCAGATTTTTAAATTCAGACATAAGGACATGAAATTATCAATTTTACGGCTGGACTCTCTTATGTCCCCAGTGGAGTTGCCAAGCTGTCGAAACCATTTTTAAAATCGATTTTTAGAAAATGAGGATCAACTTTAAAAACGAAAATGAGAGTCGCCACCAATCCCTTTTTACGTAGGTGTGATTAGATCACCTTGTAAAACGTTTTATTTTAAAACATTTAATTTTGGTCTACGAAAAATAAGAAAACGGGTTCGAAAGTCAGTTACGTACGAGGAAGGGTTAGCACCCTCGTAACGCCCAAAAATTGGTACCTAATCGATAAAATCATGTCCAAATGTTTGAAGTTAAAAAGTATTCAAAAATATGATATACTTAAAAAAAAAACTTTGAGCCATTTAAGTTAAAACTTGAGATTTCTTTGTTCTGAGGGAATATGAACATCACATCCAGTACGTCAGGACATGATATTTAAGAATCTTCGTAATCAAGATCATCTCATGATTTACAAAACTTGTAAAAGGGTATTTAGTTATTTGGCCAAACGGGAAATCGCAACCCAGTACGTTAGGGCACTATTTCCCGATTTTCTAAATACCGAAACATTGTTTTATTTTTAAAAAACTTTTAAAAATATAATGGTTTTGTAAAAAAAAAAATGGATTTTTATAATAAACAATAACCATGTGACAACATTGCATTAATTATCGAACATAAATATTAAAATCAAATATACTAACGTTTAAGATAGGCAACAAGGAAATAATAATACAAAAGATGACAAATAATAATTCCTACACTAAAGCAATTGTAAATACATGATGAAGTATAAGAAAATACAATAAATGATAAAACAAATATGAACATATTTTATGCAAGATTAATAAAAAATAAAAAAATATTACATACATATATGATATAAATAATGCAAACAATAAAAAAATAGTATATAATGATTTTGAATAAATAAAATATAATATAATTTAAATAATATTAAACAAAATATAATGATGAAATATATATATATATATATATATATATATATATATAATACACTAATCATAAATTTACATACATAATATAAACAATAAAATGGATTAGGTAGCATAAATAAATTTTATATAAAATAAATTTTCAGAAATAATATATAATGTGACATAATACTATATAATATACAAAATATAACATAATAAATAATGTATATAAAAAATATAATAATATACAAATTATTAAACAAATAAAATAATATATGAAATAATAATTAAATATATAAATAATACACATACAATATATATAAATATATAAATTTCATACTATTAATAAAATAAAAATATATAAAAAAGAATAGCTTAATGTAATAAAACAATTAATTATAATATAAAAGAACAAAATAAAATAAAAGGATAAAATAAAATTAAAATAAAGAAAACATGGGTTAAAACAGTAATTAAAACAAATTAAAAGGATTAAATAAAAAACGCGCTTTAAATAACAGGGATCAAAACAAAAATTAATCCTATTTTTAAAACGGCATCGTTCCGATTTTTACTTTTAAAACAGTTTAGGGGACTTAATTAAAATAGAATGTAAATTTAGGGCCAATTTTATAAAAAATAAAGTTTCTATTTAAACTGAATTGAGACAAGTAAAACTGCGGAAAGACTAAAATGGAAATTAGCCCATTCAAAGAAAAACATGTGGATCCTGAAGGTCGGGTCGGGTCAACGCGCGGATCCCATGGCCCAAAATGTTGTCGTTTTCATTTATCTATATAAGTCAAAATCCAGGCTAAAAAATTATTTTAAACACTTCATAAAAAAAAAAAACGGAGCAGGGCTTTGAAATGCTCTCCCCTCATTGGCTTGAAGCGATTTCCGGCGAGGCTTCGGCGCCGTTTCCACCGTCGTCTACACCTCGCGCGGTGGCCAAAATTTTCCAAAAGGTAAAAATTTCTTCCTTTTTTTTATTTTAAAAAATATAAAAAAATAACAACAACGATAAAAAAAAGTATTCGAAAAAAATAAAAATAAAATAAAAACGAAAACCTTTGATGCTTTATAAACTGTGTATATTCTCTCTTGTATATTTCCTACGTATCAGTGTCTATCCTTTTTGTTTACATATTAATCGGCTTTTATAGCCTTTTAAAAAATAAAAAAAAGAAAATCATATTGTTGCCATTCTTGCTGCAATCTTCTTTCCTTTCTTTTGCAGGTTTACAGTGAGGATCTCGGCGGTGGGGCGACATGCACACTGATTTCGGCGCGAGAATAGGATCGACGAGGCTGCGGGGCGAGGTTGTGGCGCGACTGATGGGTTCTAGCTTGCAGCGCCCACGGTTTCCTAGAAACCCCAGGTTACTGACTTCTATTTAAGGTTTTGGGGCCTTTTGGGCCGTGTATTTTTTTAGGCTTAGTTTGGATTTTGTTGGGCCACGGGACATTTTGGGCTTGGTTTATTTATTGTAAAAGGACTGTAAAAAAACACTGGTTTTATTATTTATTTATTTTTTAACAGGCCCGGTCAAAATTGGGTTCTTACAATTTATATACCATTTCTTTTTCTTCATTATTTCTTAAGCTTATGCCATCAAATTTCCTAAGCTTTTGGATTAATATCTCCAAGGCTAGAATCATGATACAGTGAATTTGAGATTTAATACCAACTTCTTTTTTCTAAAGAACAATATGTGCAAGTCCTATAAGACAATTCTAAACATGTTGCATTGAGACAGATGCACACTTAAAACGGACATACGAGTGGATGAAGGAGATGGTACTCAAACATGCAATAACGTAAACTTGTTTTATTTCTCCACCAGTTTATTGTATTGGTAAGACAGTAAAACAAGTATACAATTGAATTAGTATGTGTTACAACAGGTGTTGCTCAATCTCATGCAGATGTGGGAGCAACACCAATGATGGATAAGAGAGCTGTTAGGTTTGGTGGAGAGAAGGATAGGTAGGAATGCTATCCTATTTCAACAAGTCTTAATGTATATTTTTTTTTTTTTCTTATCCTACTTTATTCGATATGTACTTCGTTGATCTAGGAACTTTTTATATAATAAGGCACAACTGATTTCTTTTCCAAGAAACCATTGTTTTGGAAAATATCTTTTTCTTTGAAAATAACAATAAATTATAATGTATCTTTTCTTTTTTAAGTAAACGCACGTTGATAACGTCGCGACATCGCGACGTGGAGTCTGCTTTGGTCCTTTTTTGTTTATATCTTCATTATCATGACTCCCTTAGTTGGTGGTCATGACTTCAGTTGTAATTTAATCCTTATAATGCATCTTTTGCTCCCAATAAGTCTTCTATAATGATACAATCTTATTTAGATATTAAAAACGTATATTAACATTTAAGTTACTAAAAGTCACACTTTTATTACTTAAACACCTAAAAACTTAAACTAACACTAAAATGACTTTTTTGGCTTAAAACATTCTAAAATATGTGCAAAGAAATAATAAGTAAACACATCTAATTGTGGCAGATCAATCTCTTCTTATAGGAAGGAGTACATCACATTTGGCAATAATTCCTAATATTCCTCTTAGGTTTAAATTTCCATTAAAAAAATAGTCTTGAATAAATGGAAGAATTAATCCCAATTTTAGCGTTACTGCAATTGAAACTTTGACTATCAGCAAAGTTCTTTCTCTCTAGAAAAGTTCTGTGAGATTTTTCTGTTCGAAATTTTCTGGGTGAATCATGTAGAGGCTGAGATTTTACGTTGCGGTTGGGATTTTAAACATAGGCAAAGTGATGTGATCATGGGCTCAAGTGTTATATCAAATTCTGATGGACCTTTGAAGGATGGTAATGGGCCGAGTTTTCAAAATCCATTAGCTCAAGGAATGCAAAAGGTTTTGTTAGATCCATTACAAGTGCCTATTGGGCCTATTACAAGGGCCCGAGCTAAAGTTTCAAGGAAGCCCTTAATGGGTTGATTTGTGGGTTTTGGAGCCAAGTCCAAGATAGTTACGTTCAAGATGGGTTGAGCCCAAATCCAACATTGACTCAAGTGATCCAAGTGAAGGATGAATGTTCTAGTGGCAATAATTTTATCTTTATTTTTCAATAAACTTGCATGTCATTTTATCCACAACTTTGTTATTTCTTGTGTTCAATTATGTGTTATGTTATTTATGTTAAAAGTGTCATAAGTCTGATTTCTTTGTGCCATGTGTGTTAATTCGATTTGTGGTTTGCTTGAATTGATCTAACCATCTATTTATATTTGTTTTTGTAGGATCATTCAGCTGGCTACTTCAGGTCCATCTTGAATCTTCATTTATGGCTGAATACACTGGTTCATCATGTGCATGAACGGTGGAAGCTAAATGAGTTTAATATGACCATCCGGTTGTCATTTATGCATGGTTTATATGTATGCACGTCCAAAGGAGAAGATATAATATAAATGTTGCACATTGAATGTTGTTATTCATGCATCAGCTTGGGGGAAGAACTTGAAGATTCATTGATTCATTCATGCACCTACAACTTCATTAATGCAAGACTTAATGAAGTATGCATGACACTCTTATATACATGCACGACTAAGGGGAATGGAAGGAGCTTTTGATGACCATTCAATGCACATGAGAAACCTTCAACATTAAGGATTCATGCATGGTCAAGAAGGCAAGAATATGACCATTCAAGTGTTCGATGAATCTAATTTATTCATCAATGTAATTAACTTGTCATGCATGAACCCATTAATGGCTGAATATGGCCCTTAGTCTTCTAGGTTTATAAATAGTTTTCTCATGCCATTGTAAAAGGTTAATCAATCATTTTTGAATACAAACAACTTTGTGAGAGTTTCGCTCTGGTTCTTTATCGAAAATTTTCAAACTTATCAAAACTTAATAGTTTTGTGGCATTCAGCCTTGTCTTATCACTCCCCTTCTCATCCCATTTCAGAGTGTGGCGACAACAATATTCTTATACCAAGGTTCGGGTAGTTTGCTAAGTTTAAGCTCTTTGAGTTCTTTATAACTTCGATTCCTTAAATCTTTCAAGTACCTCAGGTCAAGGTCCCCATTTTGTTCCTAATCAAGACTGTCCTTAACAAACGTGAATTTTTATAACTATCGAATATGAGTCTCGTTGGCATATTTTCAAGGTTCTATTCGGGTTCAAGAAATTATACCATTAAGGAATCACTTTCATACCAGTGTTGTTTCTAGATTTTAAAGGTATAATTTCGACCCTTTTCAACTTGGTTCATTCCTCACACATGGATCTGCGGCTTGTGATCACTAGATTTTTTTTTTTTTTTGCGCCACAGGGTGTAGCGACGATCCAATAAAGTTTTACATTTGACTTAATATTTAGTGAATTTGAGATTTGATTATGTGTTATGTGTTGGGATCTAGCATCTTTAGTGTAGTATTTTGTCTCAGATATACTTGTATTTTTGAAAAATTGGTTTAACAAAATATCTATTAATTACATTAATATCCTTCAGATATTGTCATCAATGGTTTTTACATGCAAAGAAAAATAAAAGAAAATATTGGTTTATTGATTATCTAACGTTTAACTAATAATAAGTAGTATTACGTTGTCATATCGCTATAGGAAAGACTTATATTAGTAGATAATCTAATTATGTCCTTAGTCTAATAAAAAATGAGCAAACCGATTGAAAGACTAATATGCCGTCTATCAAGTCCATAGAGAAGATACCTTGTCTTGGGTATTGGAGTGATGACTCCCAGAAGATAGAGACATACTACACTAACAGTATTTCGGATATGACCCAAGTAGAATAGATCCTAGATCCTTTGTGTATTTATTCACTTGTTATGTTCATAGTGCAGTATACATTAATCTTGAGTGGATGATGGACTATTTCAGTGGATGATGGACTATGTATGTGTGACTCGTATACTTTGATGTAAACGAAAGCTTAAGTTCAAATAGATAAGGAACTGAAACCTGGTACGTTGGGTATATGATTTCTCTAGTATGTAGCATCATTCCACAATAATGGCATTCATAGCCCAATTAAAGGGTAAATGATATCCTCTCATTGATATTAGGTGATAGATGAAAAGAAAACATCGTCATGACTCATTTATCTTTGTGATAATAATTTAATTGTTATTTGATAGTAATTGAATTTTCACAAACGAAGATGTAATGGTTACTATGAGATAAAATAAGATCACAATGGGAGAATAAATTTATCCTAAAGAGACTAGGGTTATCCTATGAAGGTAACACACTTATGACAAGGTCATTGGACGTGCGCTTAATAAGTAACTTTCGTAATGGTATATAGTAAGAGAGAGCTCAGGGGCGATACCTTAGTGGAATGTATTTTGTGACTATATAAGTTTATAATTAATAGGGAAAGCCGAAACTTAATTATAAATTATTTGAACCCTAATTATATATATATATCAAATCGGTCCCTCTGCTAGCTCGAAATATGTAGAAGCAAATTGCATGTAGAACCAATAAATGGAATTGAATAGAAACGATGAAGTAAGAGAAATAGGTCGCATGAATCACTGTTCACAGTGAATGTGTTTCTCACTAAGTACAAAAATGACTTGAAAATTAATTTAAGGTTCTTTGAAATATTATTTAATTATAATTAAATAATTGAAGTTCAAGATGGAATTAAATTAATTAGTCATTATGAGTTTGTTGAATTATGAAAATTAAATATATTTCTCATAGACTCTATTACGAAAAAGTTGTTACGACTTTAATGTAATTAAAATTAGGTTGAGAAAATTATTTAATTCAGAAATTAATTAATTTAATTTAATTATTTAAATGAATTGATTAAATAATATTTATTTTGAAAATAGAAAATAAATATTGGGTCGAACCAAATTATAAAATACTAGGTCAAAAGTTTAATAAGCACATATAATTGGACCCTATACATTAGAGGCCCAACTTGTGCCTTGTGTGAACACAAGAGGCAGCAGCTCTAGTAAAACTAAAGGGGGTGTCGCACCTCACTCCTCTAGTTCTAGTAGGAG
Organism: Gossypium rotundifolium; assembly: GCA_025506655.1. Taxonomy (NCBI): domain Eukaryota; kingdom Viridiplantae; phylum Streptophyta; class Magnoliopsida; order Malvales; family Malvaceae; genus Gossypium; species Gossypium rotundifolium. Next base: position 2,878,899 of record CP106725.1, on the reverse strand, counting down.
TCGTATTTTCTATTAAATAATATTATTTATCAAGGACTTATTCAACTAGAATTTTTATACTTCCCTCTATAAATAGAAAGCATCGATTGACCAAAAAATAAGCTTGATACGTTAATCATATATTGTTATTCTTCTAGAAAGTAATGGTAATTTATTTACTAAGAATATTTTATTTTCTTGGAATTACTAGTTTTATCGATGTATAGAGAGAACCTACTTTTCTACGAGTTTCTTTTTAATGTTTTGGTTCGTGTTGTTCGAGCCTACACTCGACATGATTCGTGGTACGAGGATAGCGAAGAAGGCCGTTAGGTTGAAAATCATGGTCGACTTGATTCCACCTTTCAAAAAGCACAAGTATAATTTCAATTTAGGGTTTATCACTATAAGCATCACAAAATGACTCGAATTTAAGAAAATTTTTAAACTTCCGTTGTACCAATAATAATCGTTTTGTTAACTGATTTTTCCAATGTTATGATCTTGTATAAAATTGAGTAAATGCTATAATATAATGAACAACATGATATATACATGTTACAAACAAATGTTAATTGATAATATGTTTGAATAAATGATTGTATATTATGTTTTGAATGCAAAGACAAGATAATTAATTAATTGCAAAGGTAAGTAGAAATGTGACATAATATATGATTAATATGTGAAAGTATGATAATGAATTGCAAATGATATGAAAATGCCATAAAATTAGTAATTTCTATGTAACTTGTACACATTGAAAAGATGAATACCCAATAACGCCCTTACTCGACCCAATTGTCGAGTTTGGGTATAGGGTGTCACAATTGAACCAGTTTGGTCTAACATCAAACTCTAATAAGAAAAATTCGCCAAGGACTTTATTACTTTATTACAAATATTTCTTACAACAGGAACCTTAAACCAAACATAATTTGACTACCTTGAAAATTTCAACTTCTAAGAAAACTACTTAATTACAGCACATCTAACCCGAGGTGAAAGCCTTTGAAGGTACCCCTTTTATGTGTATGACATCTTACTGACAATGTTCCTTGGTTTTACAATGTCTGACTTGGCCCCTCATCGATTTCTTTGTTCACCCAACGAGTCTTACAAACATAGGCCAAAATCCTATAAGTTCTAAAAGAACTTAGTGAGTTTCTTTGCTGATATTTATATATAACTAAGCCCCATTCTTGCTGAGGTATTAACTAAAAAGGAAACAAACATGCTAACTCCCTATTTTACTTAACCACTCGTGCCTTATCTGGAATGGCAGACTCTGATACAACTTTCGCATTTCTTTATTGGAAAAAAGATCACTAAATGTTCAGTACTTGGTTGAGCTTATAACCAGTTGGCTGGTTTCGCAATTTCTAGATGTTTCGTCATACATATGGATTCTTACTTATCACCTTGCACATTTTACCTTATTTTCTTTTTTCCACACCTTTCTAGTTATGAACAACCGTTTAACTTTATCCTGACTCGTAAATCCATAGTTTCTAAACTTGACGAGTTGTTGCCCACATCATCATCCTTGAATGTACGTTCGATTGTACGCTCTATCCTTAATAGAAACCCTATTACATGGTACCCTTTAACCAATTCTCTTATTTCATAATAGTTCTGGCGTATGTATCACCATTCTACTCACAAGGCCACTAGTAAAAACTCATGCCACGCTGGTCGACTTAACCCTATTTCATCTTTTCTACTCCTAGCCTACACTAGGGTTTAAATGTTGTTTAGATTACTCTGTTATAATCTGCCCTATTTGTGATAGCTTGCTTTTAAGGTGTAACTTGTCAGTTTGTAGTAGACCGTTTTAGCCTATAGTATCCAATAGATTATTACCTGAGTGATCATTCGAGTTTACGATATCCCTTATATGATGGTTCCCTACGAAACTAACTCTATGTTGGGTATACTTGTAATAGATTCTCCTCAAAGAAGAATAGTTTTGACAAACATAATTGTCACTTGCATAACCCTTAATAGTACCTTTTTCTATCAATAGGTTCCAACTAACCCCACTTTACAGATTAGACTATTCGGGGTACATACAATTGAACCTCCCCATCTAAACTATGGTTTCAATGAAGCTTTATATTGGAAGTGAATATCTCGTTATTCTTCCAAGACCTCCCTCTAACACACAAGGTTTTCTTGAGCACTTTCCAGCGGTTCTTAATGGAGAATCCTTATCTACGATCCTTGGATAAATCCTCTTTCATTTGTTTGTATACAAGGGATTACTGTCACGTCATTCCCATATTTGATCCTTATTGTGTAACACCCTTAACCCATCTTCGTCTTCAGATTAGGGTTACAGAGCATTACCGTACAATCAGAACAATAATTTCATTTAATGATAATTACATAAAAATCATCATAAACCTAGAAACATATACCTTTGGGCCTGAAATAGAGCCTTTGAGGCCCTAAAAGTCGTTTAGAAACAATTCGGGACTAATTTGAAACAAATCAAAAAAATTGGAAAAAGTTAAAACTTTAAAAATATGGGTCACACGGCCGTGTGACATAGCCCAAACCGTGTGGTGCTCGAAAAAAGGGACACACGAGCCTATGTCTTAAACCGTGTAACTCACTGAGTTAGGTAACACGATCACGTCGCAGATCGTGTGCCAGATCGTGAAACTCTCTGACTTGTATCACACGGCCGTGTTGCAGGCCGTGTGCTAGACCGTGTAGCACACTAACTTGACATACACGGCTGTGTCTTAGGCCGTGTGATACTCACACCTAAAATAATAAGTGACACACTGCATCGTTGTTGCCGTAGTGTACCGTACGATATGTGTCATACTACTGCAGTGATGACACTCATGTCCTAAGCCATGTACTCCATAATTTAACCCTAACCAAAACTTGTCTAATCATCCACTCTATTTGTGCATACATTCAATAGACCTAAACATATTTCAAACATATATAAACATTCAATCAACCCATTTCACCTAATATGCCATTCAAAGGCACCACATTTATACCAAAACAACTTTAATCAAAACAAGGCTATAATGTCACATCTTAAGCACAAAGCAAAATCAATTTAGCTACCTAATGACATTAATTATAAGATTTCACTTTTCATAATAAACATACCAAAAGGACCATATATTACAAAATACTTAAAAATGACCAAAAGTCATAAACTTGCCAACGCATTAAAAGTCCACCAAATAAAATATATACTCCAAAAGCATATTCATACAAACTGATCATTAACACATTCAAACTACCATTATATAAAGTCCTATACATGCCATTTATAACATTGGCCAAAATGACTCAAAAACTACCGTGGTGATTGCTGGATAGTGTGATAGTACTCTAACAAGCTTCCAACTGGTCGAGTTTTCGATAATCTACGAAACAAAGAAAAATAACTACATAAGCAACTAGTGCTTGGTAACCTCGTATAAACTTAAACATAACTTACCATTCTTAAGCTCAATTTATAAAATGTGCATAACATCTTTACCATACTCAAAAGTTTAATACAATCATATAAGCATCACCAAACTCACAAATTAGTCATGTATAATGCATATAGAAAATCAACCATTTTACAAATGAATCTTCATGAACATAACATTCATAATATAATCATTTAGTTCCCTTCAATTAATTTGCATTCATCCAAATTTACCTTTCATAAGTTTATGAGCAATCATTTGAACACATGCCTTGCCAATTATCTTTACTTACCCGTTGAACCATCTAGAATTTTATTGGATATCCGGGAATGCTCACATATAGTGTGTCTTTCCATATAATTGTAACCTTTCCTTTTCAATAGTGCTCACATGAGCTGTGGGTCAGAATGATAGCTACACGATGCTGCTCACACGAGCTGTGGAGAATCCCTAACAAATGCAGGACCTCAGCCATCGGTAGGACTGTAATAGCCCGATTTTAGCTAAAATGGAACAGTGGTTTCGAAACCACAAATTTGATGTTGGAAAATTATTTTAATATTATTTTTTGGTGTTTACAGCATGATAGAATGTATGTGTAAAAATTTTGTGAGCTAATTTTATTGTTTAATTGTTCAATTTGAGAAAAGGACTAAATCGCGTAAAGTGCAAAAGTGTTGTTCTATTAGTTAAAAGTATTAAATAGCTATAGAACCTTAAAGTTTAAGTTCTTATGAGGTAAATAGTCCAATTTTGAGTTAGTGGATGATATTTGGTTTGGCATTTGTGTAAATATGAATTATTTTCATTGGTAAATTAGTAAAAAGAAAAATAAAGGTTAATAAAATAAAAACAAATGAAATTTATGTTCATCTTTCTCACTTAGAACCAAAAATTAGAAAATAAGGAATGGGGTTGAAGCTTTTTAGGGTTCGACACTCTCCTAGCTTGATTAAGGTACGGTTTTAGCTCGATTTTTGATTATTTCTATGTTTTTGTAATCGTTGCAGCTCAATCTAGCTAGCCCGTATCGTTAGTTTTGAAACTGTTAAAGATTTTAAGACTTTCCATTGATGAGCTTATGTGTTCTTTGGTGTTTGAAGATGAAATATGAATTTTTGATGATAGATTTTCATGTTTTGTAAAGTGATTTTTGATGAAATTGCATAATAGGGATTAAATTATGAAATATGCTTATTGAGTGGTTAAAATAAATGAAATTTTTGGACTGCTAGGGACTTATACGTAATTCGGCCAAGCTTGGGTTTATTGAAAATATGTGAATTTTGTGAATTTGTGAAATAGGGACTAATTGTTAAAAGTGTAAAAGTTTAGGGGCTAAAGTGAAAATAGGCCTAAATGTATGTTTTGGACTAAATTGAATGAGTGGTTGATTAAAGAAGTTAATTTTGAAACAATTCAGATCAAGAAAAGAGGAATCTGAAATTAGATAGGGGGAAAGGCAAGATTATCGAGTAAGTGAATCATTTCACTGTTTTCGTACTCGAGGTAAGTTCGTATGTGGTAATTTCATTATAAATATATGTTAAATGTTTTGATATCACATAAACTGTGTTTATAAGATACAGATAATATTTGAATTGTGAATACGCCTCTACGGATATGTTCAACGATGAAATCGACAAGTGTAAATCCCCGGTTGAACCTTAGGAATAGTTGAGGATGCTAGTGACATGTCATTAGGTTATTGTGTTGGCTTTGGGCCACAATATCGGCACTACGGGTGCGAGTGATACCTTGATTTGGCTACGGGCCATGGTATAGGTATTTCGGAAAGGAGTTACCTTGATTTGGCTACGGGCCATGGTATAGGTACTCTGGGATAAGTTACCTTGATTTGGCTTCGGGCCATGGTATAGGTACTTATCGATTGAGATTTTTGAGTATCTGACTTCTATTTCGAATGTTTCAACGAGTAAGTGAATGATGTGGTTAAGAAAGAGGTTAGTACAAGGCGGCACAGGCACGTACAGAACCTATTCGAGTATTAAATAGAGAAAGTTTGATGATATGGTATTTGATCATGTTTTGAGACATGAGAAAGGTTTGTAGTTAATGTGTATATAATGATGTTATGTATAATTGGTTGATTTGTATTTATATGATGAATTAAGTTATTCACATACGAACTTATTAAGCTATGAAGCTCGGATTCGGGAGTTGTCAGGAACATTATCGCACTATCGGACATCTATTTGGTACTTTTGAGTTGTGTATATATGGTATAGGGCATGTATAGGCTACTTGTGGTATTTTGGTAGAATGATGTAGCCATTTGAGTTGGCTTATGAATATCTATGTTTAGTTTGTATATAGCCAAGGAAGTTGGCATATTTTGGTTGATTGAGTTGTGTTTATAATTGTGCAAATGGCTTATGTTATGAGTTGATGAATGAAATAGTGATGCTTGTTGATGATAGGTATTATGATATCAAATAGTAGCATTCTGAGTATTGATATACTAGTGAAATAAGGTAAATAATCCATATTTGATGGTAGCCACATTGATGGATTATGATGATGACTTTTTCGTATGAATTTGAATGGCCTAATTTGGTATTTAGATACTTGCATTGTTGATATTGGGAAAGCATGTTTTGATCTTGATTTGGTTGCTTGGAATGTCCAATTATGCTATTATTATGTGCCATGTGAGTTATGTAGGTGGATGGTAATTTGAGTAGTTATGTGCTTGTGAAATTGTGCTTGATGATATAATTGTGGAATGGTTATTTGATTGAATTGCATATGTGAATTTAGGTATGAAATTAGGTGGCATATTATAGCATACTTAAGATTGGTATTGATGGTAATTGGTTGCCTAGTGTATGATGAAATGGTACCATTTTGGTTGCTTTATTGAGCATGAGAAAGGGTGGCAAATTGGCCTTGCAAATAGCCTATTTTTGTCCACACGGTTAGAGACAAGGGCGTGTGTCTCACCGTGTGTGACACACAGTCATATTACACGGCTATATGTCCCCTGGTATTGAAATTGAACTTAAGTCAGTATGCTCCACATGGCCTCACACATGGGCGTCTGATCGGCCGTGTGGCATAAGTCAGTATACCCCCTAAATGGCACACGGCCTAGCACATGGGCGTGTGACTTGGCCGTGTTACATAAGTCAGTATACACTAAAGGTTTGGCACGGCCTAGTACACGGCCTGGCACACGGGCGTGTGAGGCAAATTCGAAGGGCACACGGGCTAGACACATGGGCGTGTGGTCGGCCGTGTGACCCAAGTCAGTATGTATGCCCTATTTCCACACGACTTGTGTCATGGGCGTGTCTAAAGCCGTATGAGTCACACGGCCTGTTCACACGAGCGTGTGACCCCTGAATGATTTGAAAAATTTCTATGTTTCTCAAGAATTTTTGTATGTTATCGGTTTAGTCCCGAACCACTTCTAAAGCATATTTAAGGCCTCATAGGTCCTTATAAGGGGCAATGTGATTGTTTAAACGATTTATGAGAATGAATGTTTTATGTTTGATAAATGTATGCTATATGTTGTGAATTGATCGATAATACCTCGTAACCCTATTTTGACGGTGAATACGGGTGAGGGGGTTACAAGGACATTCAAAACCAACACTTGAAATATGAAATCCCTAATGACATGTCATTTGAATCCTAAGAATTCTTAAGGTTCAAACGAGATTATTTATCCGTCAATTACTCAAAATGTTGATCTATTTATATATTCAAGTCAATTTGTAACCAATATAATATAATATAATAGATAATCAATATCATTAATAAGATTATAATTCATATGAACTTACCTCGATAATTATAGCCGTAAAAGTAGAGTTAGAGATTAATCCAAAGCTTTCGCATTTCCTCGATTTAAGTCTGGTTGTTGTTTATCTTGATTTAAATAGATAATTTCATTCAATTAAGTACTTCAATTCAATCTATAATTCATATTAATGTAAAATTACAAAATTATCCGTAATATTCTAACTCTTATACAACTTAGTCCTTAAGCCCATAACTTGAAAATTCACCATTTTTCTAACCCATAACATGCTAGTTGATTTTTCCCTATACCTATATCAATCCACATTTTTACTCATTTCACTCAAAATTCATGAATTTACCATTTAAACAATTTAATCCCTAAATCCTAAATTGTAACATCCCTAACCCGTAACCATCGCCGATTTAAGGTTAAAGGAGTTACGGACAATTCAAATCTTTTATGGACATTTTAATATTTTTCAATGAATCAAAACAAAGTGTCTCTGGAATAGGTCAAAAAGACCTTAATCATACTTTAGAATAGGGCCGGGACTAAACCGAACACATATGGAAATTCTCAGAAATTTAAAAATTTTCTAAGTTACAAAGGTTACACGCCCGTTTGGGTAGGCCATGTGCCTCCCACAGCCTTAGACACGCCCGTGTGTCTAAGCCGTGTCAAAACAGAACATACATACTGACTTGTCCCCACGGCCAGAGACACACCCGTGTGTCTCACCCGTGGTCGAGCCTGACTTGCACCACACGGCCAGTCACAAGCCCGTGTGTCCAGCCCGTGTTCGAGCCTGACTTGCACCACACGGCCAGTCACACGCTCATGTGTCCAGCCTGTGGTCGAGCCTGACTTGTTTTGAATTACAACCACGAGGGACACGGTCGAGCCACACGTCCGTGTGCTCAACCGTGTGGGCAAATATAGGCCATTTTAAGGCCAAAATGCCACCCACACTTTGGGTCCTTCCTACAAGCACAAATATGCATCAATCTAAGCTTCAAAGGCAACCAAAACATGCCTAAATATACATCATTTCTAATCACTCATGAACTTAACATTCACACCAACATATAAAACATTTGGTTCAATCCAATCACATATATTTCAAATTATTATTCATCACAAGATTACTATCAATAATATGTTACTATGCATAAAAAATCTTACCATCTATATGACCAATTCATAACCATGAAATCATACCAAACCAAGCATTATAACATGACCACTCATGCATATCACAAATTTTTAACTAGCCATATCACATGGTTATTTACATATTTCAAACACATCCCAAAACAACTAGCCTATACATGCCATATTTAAACATATTCACATTCAAGAGTACCAAATTAGAGTTTGATAGTGTGGTGATGATCCTCGACAATTCCTGAGCCTTTCGTAGCTTTGACTACCTATAAAACAAAGTAAACACACACAAAGTAAGCTTTCCAAAAGCTTAGTAAGCCATAAACAAATAAACTTAACATATAGGCATTCATTATTCATATCAAATATGAGATTACTACTAACTCATTTGCACACTTATAATTTATTATTCATATCACCTTGTGTTTCCTTAGATCATAGCTCATTCACACATATATCACATTTTACCTCATCAAATCAATTCACATATCTCAACTAGATAAGTTCATATACACACTTACCTTTCATACACTTGTTTAGTGTACAATTCAACCGTACCTGATTCGTTTATACATATCACATAGACTTTCATTTCTTGGATTTGCCCATTGAACCGTTCAAAATTAAATAGGATACTCAAAATGCTCAGAATATTAGTACAATGCCAACGTCCCAGATGTGGTCTTACATGTACTATGATATCGATGCCACTGTCCCAGACATGGTCTTACACGAATCAAATACGATGCCAATGTCTCAGACATGGTCTTACACGTAAATCTTATATCGATGCCAACGTCCCAGACGTGGTCTTACACAAAACTCGAGTCAATGCCAACGTCCCAGACGTGGTCTTACATGATATCACATATCGAAACCTATGTCATGACATATATAATCCTATCTATTCTTAGGTTCGTATGGGACTTCTCGGACTTAATTACACTGTCGATGCTACCTCGGATTTCATGTACAATACATCTCGAGCATATTCATCACAAGCTAAATTTCATATATGCACAATTTACTCAATTCAAATACATTTATTTGTATATTGACTTACCTCGATTTGGATATACGGAGACGAACTCGGCTACCCAATTACTTTCGATTTTTCGCGATCTAAATTTGTTTTCTTCGGTTCTTGATCTATACATATTCAAATTTAACTCATTTATTCACTAATTCATTCAATTCAATCCAAAAACACATATTTAGGGTAATTTACAAATTAGCCTTCATATTTTCACATTTTGACATTTTAGTCTTTATTTCACAAAATCACAAAATATAAAAATCTCATCATACCCATGCATAGCCGAATTTTACTCATGCTCATCTAAGTCCATATATTTCACTTATTTCACAATTTAGTCCCTCAAAATGTTATTTTCTCAGTTAAGTCTAAAATACTCAAATTCATCAAAATTCCAAAGACAAACTATGTTAATCTAACACATATGTTTCATATTTCATCATCAAACATCACAAAACTCATGTGTTCATCATGACACATTTCAAAATATTCATCAATTCACAAAATTTAAGCATGGGTTTGAGAGAGCACTAAGCAACGATTACAAAAACGTAGAAATTATCAAAAACCGAAGCAAAACATACCTTGAATTTGGATCAAATCTAGCCGAATATTCAAAGCTTTTTTTCTTTTTCTTTTCTATTTTCGGCACAAGGATGGATGAACACTAATTTTTTAATGGCTTATTTTAGCCTTTTGTTATATTAATTAACATATATTTTACAAATTACATATTTAACCTTAATTAAACCATTATAATTTCAACTAACTTAAGGCATTAATGTCCATCCATATTTCCAATGGCTTAATTGCATTATAAGTGTAACACCCCTAACCCGTATCCGTCGCCGGAGTAGGGTTACGAGGCATTACTCGTCAAACCACAGTCAACGTATTCATACAAATACTATTACATTAATTAATAGTAATTAATTCATGCTATCACAATCAAACATGTACTTTCATTTCAAAAATTATAATGCTAACAAGTTTATTACAAATAATATCTTTACTATTTAAAAAAAAACAAGTTTCAATCAAATAGTAAAAAGACTATTCCCTTGGTCATTTTTTTTTTAATACATTAGCCGAATATGTACATCCACCCTTATTCAATATATACCAATCAAATGCATTATTATTATTTAGGACAATATACCTACATGACAAAGCTTTGCTAATTACCATTATCATCCATCTACATTATCAGTTAATTCGTTATAGACGACATGATCGAATTTCGCAAAACCAAGCTCATACAAACTTAATCATATCCTTTTTAAATGTACTTAACTCAGGAATATATCTATAATGTTATTAATACAAATCATATAACTATATTTACATAGTCTCATGCGCCCTATCACTAAATGTTCACCAAAAAAATAATTTAACCATTCTAACTTCATGTCCAAATGCATATGAATATCAAATAAAATATAAACTTCAAACTAAACCAATGTCATGGCGAATATTGCAAGTAAGTGTACAATAATTTGATCATTAATATTTCACACATAACATAATATGAAATGAACTTTCTTGATATATTCAAACATAATAAATCAATAACAACATCAACAAGCATTACTAAACCATTTACAAATATATATATATATATATATATAGCAACCTATTAACTTGCTAACATATTACATGCTTTAAATCATCTAGTATCAAACATTTATCCTTATTATCTAAATGCATATCCCAATATTACACCATATATATATCATATGATCATTTTCCGTGTATGATTTAAAGCATGACCGCAGTACATATCTAATGGTATTTTAATGCAAGCTACCTTATCAAAATATGAAACCCAAACTTAACTAAAAGCAACAAATTTTATTCGCAAGGCCATATTTATATTTACAATCCGACATCATTCATTATTTATCAAAACAAAGCCTATACATGCCTTTGATTCAAAAGTTTACAAAACATAACTATACCAAAGAGAGAGTGATAGTGTGGTCGACTGTCTTGATGATCCCCTGAGCCCGTAGTTGAATTATCGATCTATAAAATAGAGCACAAACATAAACAGAGTAAGCTCACTGGCTTAGTAAGTCTTAAGCAGCTTTACAACTCAACTAGGTATTCAATTAAATTGAATAGAATAACATTATTAACATTTATGAACTGACAAAACACATATATACTACCCTGGCCGATTATCAATGTTCACACCTAGTGAAATAATATTCAACGTACACTTAAAATATGAAACTTATCAATGGTACCCAGATTGCTAATCAATACATATATATTTTCACTTCAACCGAATAATACTTTCTGTGTACATTTAAAATCGAGGTACATAGTTGAATATATACATTTATCTATATGTATAGCTCATGGTAGAACCTATATAGGTATAATTTCTCATATCAATATAATAAACTCAAGTAAGCAAGTAAACATATCAACTCAATGTCTTTTCTAATCACATATCTTAAGTACCGAATATATAAACACATTTCTATCAACTTGATTATTCAAGAAGCATCACATATATCATAAACTTGATTCGATACATAACTTTTGGTCGAACACTATAGTAATAAACCTTGGCTTATTCAAATACCATCATAACTAGACCATTTCATTCATAAGCATAAGCTCGTATTAAAAATCACTAGTATAAAAACTACTAGACCAAAGGTCCGAGATTTAAACACCAAGACGAAGCTCGCTAGGCATTAAAGCCGAAATAGATCACCAAGACGAAGCTCGCTAGCATTAAAGCCGAAATAAATCAAAGACGAAGCTCGCTAGGCATTAAAGCACTAAATCACCAAGCATGATGCTCGCTAGGCATTAAAGCTCGATATGTAACACCAAGACAAGGCTTGCTAGGCATCAAAGCCCGATAAATAACACCCAAGACGAGGCCCTGCTAGGCCCAAAGCCCGATTAATAACACCGACACGAGGCGTGCTAGGCTCAAAGCCCGATTATCAACCAAATCAACATTCCCATACACATTACTTAATGCTAAAAATCACATCCATCTCGTATACTTTATTTTACAATTTCATGTTAAACCGAACATAATTATCCACATCTCATTCAACAAACAAATTTACTATAATTTCATACCCCACATTCGGCCTATATGTATTTTCATGCCTTAAATACCAAATTTTATCATGTACTACTTTCGTAAATAATTTCTCGACATAAATTTGCTTAAGGACTTACCTCGGTTGTCGATAGACCGTGCAAATCAGCTATTCGAGAACCTTCGTCTTTCCTCGATCTAAATCCATTTTTCTTTGTTCTTGATCTAAAACACATTAAAATTTAACTCATTCAAGTACATTTCATCTCAATTTAGTCCCTAAGCACATAAATAGGCAATTTACCATTTTACCCCTACTATTTCAAATTTTTACAATCTAGTCCTAATTGCACAAAACATAAAATATACATTATTTCAATATAACACTCAAGGGTCGAATATGTATAAGGACCATATAAGTCCATTTCTTTCATTTATTTTGCATTTAAGCCCTCTCAAATTTTTATTTTTATAATTTGGCCCTAAAATAAAAAATTCTTCAAAACTTCCAATACATAATATACTAATTTTTAACTTATCTTTTATCTAACATCATCAAACATAAAAACTATATAAACCTATCAATAGCCGAACATCAAGCATGCTTAGATTCAAAAATTACAACATGGGTCAACTGGTTCAAGCAACGATCTCAAAACGTAAAAATTTACAAAAACCAAAATCAAACTAACCTTGAAATCAAGCCTCCAAGTGTCAAATTCAAAGAACAAAACCCCTTTTTTCTTTCTCAATATTCTACCATGAGAGAATGAAAAGATGGTGGCTTTTGTTTATGTTATCTTAACATATAATAAAGTAATTATTAAATTACTAATATAACCTTTAATATAAAATAAAACTAACATATATACTAAGGTTATTTTTGACATAAGCCACCCACTAACTCTAAAATGGGTTATTTACCCTTTTAATGCTTCATATTAAAAGCCATGCTCAAATAGGCACTTTACACTTTAGTATGCCACTTTTACCTTTTACGCCATTAAGTCCTTTTTGTCAAATTCAATACTTAAACGATAAAATTTTTCTCTAAACTTTCACACACATAAATTCATATATAATAAACACTAAATATAATATTTAAATATTTCTCAGGCTCGAATTCGTGGTCCCGAAACCACCGTTCCGATTAGGGTCCAATTCGGTTTGTTACAATAAGGACCTCAAACTTATAAAGACATGACACTTAAGTGCTTTTAACATATAGCATGCAAATTTTGCATCTTTCACAATTAAGTCCTTATGTCAAATTAAGCACACAAACGGACAAATTAATTCACGAAACTTTCACACATGATAATTCACATACTGCAGACACAGAAATAATATTAAAATATTTTTCTAACTCAGATTCATAGTCCCGAAATAACTGTTCCGACTAGGGTCTAAACTGGACTGTTACATAAATTCAGTAAAATTCACATAACAAATCATGTTCATTTAAGCATCAAATTTAATAATCTATCCACTAACATCAAAACACATCAAATTCATTCATTTTAAGTCCCTCAACCTTTAACAGCTTTGCAAATTAACCCTTAGGTTAGGTGGATTAAGCTAAAACGAGCTCGAAAACATAAAAATCACTAAAATGGGTCACAAAATCTTACCATGCAATGCTCTTATGTTGGCCTAACCTTAAAGCCATAAAAATGGAGTTTTATTTCTTCAATTTTGGTGAAAGAGAAGAATTGTAGGGAGATGACACTATTTCCTTAATTTTTGTTTAAGATTTGTTTATTAATTACTAATTTACCCTTAGTTTATTAGTTTACAAAATGAAAAAAATAAACTCATAATTGTCCATTAACCTTTCATATGGTATAAATACCATCTAAGTCCATTAATTTGTATTTCAATACCCATTCAATCCATTTAACTATTAGAAGCCAACTTTTGCATCTTTTACAATTTGGTCCTTTTTACCTAATTAACCATTTAATCTTCAAAATTTCTTAATAGAAATTTAATAATTCCTTAAATTAACCATATAAATATTAAATAAATATTAAAATAATAACTCACTTGTCGAAGTCGTGGTCTCGAAACTACTGTTTCTGACACCACTAAAATTGGGCGGTTACATGTTGGTTACCACCATATGCCCTACCGATTTCTATGTCTACTATTTTGGCAGACTTTCCCCATATCTATTTCCTTTGTCTTTTTCGACGGATTCCTCAATCCACTGGCTATCTATCGCTTGCTGACACTTGTATTTTTCTTCTACCTTGTTTGCGTGATTTTCCATGATTACTGTAACACCCTTAACCCGAAACCGTCATCGAAATAGGGTTAAGAGGCATTACCGAACAATCAGAACAATTCGTATCCATAACAAGATACCAAGTCAAATATCATTCATTCATATTCAAACATAACCATATAGTCCCTTAGTGAGGTCATCGAGACCTTAAACATGCTTTAGAACAGGGTCGGGACTAAACCGAACACTTATAAAAATTTCTAAAATTCAAACATTTTTCTAAGTTACAGAGGTCACATGCCCGTGTGGGTAGGCTGTGTGAGGCACACGACCTCGGACACGCCCATCTGTCCAAGCTGTGGCAAAACAGGGCATACCTACTGACTTGTCCACACGACCTAAGACACGCCCGTGTGCCTCACCCGTGGTCGATCCTGACTTGCACTACACTGCCAGTCACACGCCCGTGTGTCCAGCCCGTGGTTGATCCTGACTTGTTTCACTTGGAAAACTCAAACAACACAGTCGAGCCACACGCCCGTGTGCTCAACTGTGTGGGTAATTATAGGCCATTTTCAAGGCCAATTTTGCCTCCCACACATTGCATCACTTACAAGCCTCAAATCAATACAATTCATACCTCAAAATGCAATCAAACATACCAATATATGCATCATTTAATTATCATCTAATTCATTTACTACCACACTCAAATTCTACTCAAATAAATCCATCCAAAACACCATTTCACAACTCAATCTATATAAGCCAAACATCATGTGTTTCATACAACAAGTTCAAATCTTATCCATCATTCTCATCAACCAATTCAAGTATAAAACATACCATTTCCATTCTTACCATTTCATAACTCATTTATCATTTTCATAGCCTATTTATAAGCAACATCATTATTCAACCATCTAGCCATATCACATGGCAAGGTCCAACATTATAAAACATACCACAATAACTAGCCTATACATTCCATATACCACATTTATACACATCTTTTCAAAAGTACTAAATAGATAGCCGATAGTGTGATAAAGATGCTGACGATTCCCGGATCCGAGCTAGCTTTACTGACACTATAAAACAGAGAAACAAATTACACAATAAGCTTTCAAAAGCTTAGTAAGTTCGTAATACAATACATGTAACTTAACAATTCAAGCCAATATACAAAATAAGCCATCACTTAGATTAATAGCTCAAATAAGTACATCATCAATCTCAACCATATGCTCAAATATCTATTCATTCCACTTTTAAAACTATCATCAACCACATAGGTTCAAGCTTACCTTGATCAACACATAGTTACGCACCATTCATACTACTCAATTTCTCGATATTACACCTCATTCAACCTTTACTACTCTTTTGATCATTTTGCACACTTAGTGCCAGTTTCATAACCGAAACATAATTGTCATCGCACATTAGTGCCAATATATTAAACCGAACTTATATCGATATCGCACACATGGTGCCAAATCAATAAGCCAAAGCTTCTATCTTTTCGCACACACAGTGCTAATCATCTCTGTCTCGTTTCTAATTTCGCACACTTAGTGTCGTCTAATTCAATCTCGCACATAGAATTTCTAATATCTTAATTATATATATTCATTCAATTCACATCACATAGGTATAATTTAACAACTAGTATTACATTCGAACTTACCTCGGACGTCAAAATACCGAAACGGCCGATTAATCGAGCACTTTGTCTTGGCATCGATCTTGATCCGAACCTCTCCTTTCTTGGTCTATACACATTCAAATTCAGCTAATTCAATCACCAATTCATTCAATTTATTCCAAACACACATAATTAGGGCATTTTTCAAAATAGCCCTCACAATTTTACATTTTGACACTTTAGTCCCTATTTCATAAAATCATCAAATACACACAATTTCAAATCACATATGCTTAGCCGAATTATTCCCATGCTAATACAAGCCCACACACTTCATTTATTTCACATTTTAGTCCTCTAATTTCTTATTTTCCCAATTTAGTCCAATTTACTCAAAATCACCAAAAATCCAAAGACAAACTATGTTAATCTATCACATAACTTTCACAATTCATCACCAAAATTCACTAAGCTTATGAATTCATCCATGGCACATTTCAAATTCATCATCAATTCATAAAATTTAAGCATGGGTTTTGTAGAGCATGAAGCAACAATTACAAAAACGTAGAAATTATCAAAAATCGAACAAAATCCATACCTTAATTGAGTTTAATGAGTGCCGAACCTAAAACCAAGTTCTAAGATTTATTTTCTTCTCCACATTCGGCCATTAGAAAGGTGAACATGCAAGATTTTTATTAATGTTTTACTTTATTACATTAATTTGCTAAATTACCATACTATCCTTTATAATATAACATAGAAATCATGTATTTTAATGCCTTAACCATCCATGCATTCTTCAAATGGTGTAATTTAAATTTAAGGACCCCACACTTAATAGGACATGACAATCTAACACTTAAACAATCAGCACTCAACTTTTACATTTTTTACGATTAAGTCTTTTTTACAATTCGACACACAGTTGATAAAATTTTACATGAAACTTTCACACAGACTCAATCACATATTATAATCATCAAAAGTAATATTAAAATATTTTTCTAACCTCGAATTTATGGTCTCAAAACCACTGTTCTGACTAGGGTCTAAACCGGGCTGTTACAATTACCGTCCTGGCGAACTACCTTATTTTTACTATCTCGGTGGTCTATCTTATTTTTAATGTCCTGGAAGACTACCCATGTTTATAGTCCCAACGGACTACCCTATTTTTATTGTCCGAATAGACTCTCTATGTTGTTGTAGTCAGGCTAGGGTCTTAGACATTATACCCCATGTTTAATGTCCTAGTGGACTCTCTAGGTTGCCATAGTCGAGCCATGGTCTTATACATCAAACCCTATGTTTAATATCCTGCGGGCTCTATATGTTTTCATAGCCGAGCTAGAGTCTTACACATCATACCCCTATGTTTAATGATCTAGCATACTTTCTTTGTTACCATAGTTGAGCTATGGTCTTACACATCATACCTCATTTTTAATGTACTGGTAGACTCACTATATTGCCATAGCCGAGCTAGGGTCTTACAGATTATACCCCATGTTTAATGTCATGGTGGACTCTCAATGTTGTCATAGTCTAGTTATGGTCTTACATATCATACCCCATGTTTAATGTCCTGAGGACTATCTATATTGCCATAGCCTATGATCTTACATGTTATACCCCTTTACAGCCCATCCGTTATCCTCACTTCTAACCTTGATGCTCGAATACCATAATGTCCCCTCTACAAGGCCCGGAGCTTCGCACATCACAGTTTGTACCAAGCAAATCCTAGATTACGATAAACAAAATTCCATTTCCCAAAACCATCTTTCCAATCCTCCACATCACCAAATCCTAACTTCATCTAACCCATCAATAACTTTCCCTCCATACTCCACTGTTATAAACATGTAATACATGCATTTCATAAACATATTATCATGAAGTACGCTACATATAGGCATGAAATCATAATCATTTCATGCATATCAGAATACATTTATGGATACTTTTATACTACACAATATTATAAATGCATAGCATTCTCAATCAGTAGAGATCATACATCACAGAACTCTCTTTGAACTCAACGCAGATTCATGCCAGACATGCAACATTCCAGGAATGGAGTATAGAACTCATTTGATGCTTATTTGCATCATCAATTTAGCTTTTTCGAATGCTAGAGTTTCTATTCTATTCGAAGTTAAGCATGACAACCAAAGTCATAAATTAAGATTAGCATTTCAACTTAAAACGCTCAGTCTCCAAAAACATGCAGAACCCCTTAAAGGTTCTAAAAATTCTTAACTTCATTTCTTAAATTTACGAACACCGATGACTTAGAACCTTACCAGCTCACTGGATTCTCTATTTCTCCGACTCAAACCTTATTATCATCACTTCATGTAGAGCTTCTCGTAATTATCTCTTCTTCAGAGCAACTAAAGAAGAAGATGAAGAAGAGAAGAAAATAAAATAAAATTGAGAAGAATTCACACCAGGAATTCACTTCTCAGTTATTTATAGCCCTTCACAGTTATCAACCTTATAAAATCCATCTATTGGTAATCATTTTATCTCCCATTAAAGAACGATATGTGCTCATCCAACCGAACCGGAATTGGAACTCAACTATATCCAAATTAGCAACTAAGTTTTCTTGATTTTTCAGTCGAAGCCACCAACTTGTGGGTTCTTTCAATTTAACCCCCAATTATTTTTAATTTTCTGGCTTAAGGAAAATTGAGTGTGGCATACCTTATTAAACGTCTTGGATAGAGTCAGGTATAGTTGGTATGCCATAGGATTCATGTATATCTTCAGTAGGATCATACTAGCACTTCGGTGTGACTACTATTATAGAGTATTAGAGGGATCAATGCATATATGCCAAATCAACACTTTGGTGCTTATCATGGAGTGTCAGGGACTTAAGTTCATGTATTCATCTTAAGCCCGCGTTTAGTTAATAGGGGCCTCAAATTGTGTACTATGTGATTGAATATATATTAGATGACTTATGAAAATAACAATTTAGGATTGACTTGAGTAATTGAAATGAATACAAGTGTGGTGAATCATATTTTGTGAAAAATCATATAAATCATATAATAAGAGCCCTGAGGACTTGTGATGCTACAAAACAAGTTGAGCTACTCGATTTGGTGAAATTAAGTAATAGATATTGAATTGAGAACATCATAATGTATTAATGATATTGAGATTGTATTGATGTTTATGATTGTTTCGATTGTAGAAACCAAATATGATAGTGCAAAGTTCGAATGTCCTATCAATAAGTTGTCATAGAGAACTTAAATCTAATGAAGAATTCATAAGAGAGCATAAATGAAATAAACATGAGACAATGATTATTAATATTAAATGGTTACATATGAAATTATAATTTATATGTTTAATTTGGATATGTATTGTTTTCATATTATGTTAGCACCATTGAGCTCTTTTGTTCAACATGCAAATTTGTTTATTTCTATGTGCAGCTGACCGCATGTACGCGTGCATAGAAAAAAAATATAAAACAATTTAAAAGAGGTTTTTTAACTACAAGAGTACAATTTAGTTTGATTAATTCACTTCCACTAGTAAAGCAAGTTCAAATCTTCACATACAATTTTAATCAGATCTCAAGTTTTTAAGCATATTTAAGCAATGAAAATCATGTGTTGGAATGTTCGTTGATTGGGGAGTTCACGGGCTATAAAGAGACTTTAGCATACGCTGAAAATTTATCATCCCCAACTTGTCTTCTTTATGGAGACAAAACTTAATTCAAACAGGATGGAAAAAGTGCGTAGGAGATGTGGCTTCCATAATGGTATTGATGTGTCGGCTAACGGTACAAGAGGAAGTCTTAGCCTTGGATGGAATACAGGGAGCACAATAGCTCTTAGAAGTTTTTTGAAAAACCTTATAGATGTGGAGATTTAGGACGATGAAAATAGTATGAAGTGGCGGCTGACTAGATTTTACAGTTCCCCTGATGTGCACTTTAAAGAAGAGTCTTGGAATCTTCTAAAACCTTTGGGGCGAGATCAAAGATTATCTTAGTTGGTCTGCAGAGATTTCAATGAGATATTATATCCGTTCGGGAAGAAAGGAGGGTTGCCACGGAATGAAGGAGGAATGGGGGATTTTCGAACTACCTTGGTTGAGTTTCAATTAGATCGTAGAGTAGCTAACTCGGCTTGGTGGCTACTTTTTTCTAATTTTTCTCTTAGACATCTGCTGCATTCCTTCTCCTATCATTGTCCCTTATTTTTAATCATTGATAAAGAAGAGTAGAGACTTACAAATCGTAGATTCCGATTTGAGACGTGGTTGACTTTGGAATATTCCTGTAAATCGAAAATTCGTCGTTTGTGGGATAGTAGTTATGGTAACGCTCCAACTCGTCTTACACTACTATGTGCAGGTTTGCAAAGTTGGGAATATTGATTAAAGAAACAAAAGAATGATGCATCGAGGGATCTTCATCGTGAATTGCTCACTTAAAAAATGAAGAAAGAGATGATGAGACCCTTGGGGAGATGAGTAATACTAAATTGCACCTTAACATAGAGATTAAAAAAGAAGAATTATATTGGGAGCAACGAGAAAGGGCAAACTGGCTTAAAATGAGTGACCGGAACACGATTTTTTTTAACAGATTTGCTTCTCAAAGATGACACACAAATCATATCAGGGGCTACACAAGTGATGGACAGCTTATATCAGATAATAAAGAAATAGCAAATGTTGCAAAGGAGTAATTTTTTCAATGTTTTTTTTTTAAAGGAGTTGGTGATCCATAGTTGATGCACTATGAGTGGAGTTTTTCAATTCCATAAGCAGGATCAAGAAGCTAACAAATGTCCTATAAAAATATAGTAAAATATTTTAAAAATATTAAAAAAAGATAAATAACAATTTTTTAAAAAATATTACTACCAATCTACTAAATACTAACTTTTTTTATTGTTAAAACTATTATTTATTTTTATTTATCAAAAGTGTTTACAATTTTCAAAAATAGAAAATGAAATTTATATTGTAAAATGAAAATAGAAAATAAATAAAAATTTCGGGCTATCAACTATCCAAGTCATTTAATTAAAAAAAAATGTGGTCTTGATTTGTGAACAGAATAGACTCATTCATGCCTAAATGAATATAGTTGACAAGAAAAATTAATCAAGAAAGAGTAGTCTTGAATTCCCGAAACGATCAGAGGAAGTCTATCAGACAAAACACTCTGGTTCTGGTTCTGGTTCATTTTCGCTCATTGTTCTTAGTCCAAGTAGTGCCTATCTGGAAAATTACGAGTACATTCACACTCATTTGCTACGCAAAGAATAGGAGAAGAGAATCTGTGTCTAGTGAGTCCAATAACTTACATACTATTTAACTAAATACAGAGACACAAAATAACAATTACACAAGTAATGCAGATAGGAAATGCATGACCGGATGTACCTCAAGGCTACATTTTTACCATTGAAACAGAGTCAGGCTCATGACCGTGCACCCTTAATCGATAAATACAGGTATGTGAAGTGCTTCCATGGTTGGAAGTGAAATCTAGCCTAACTGTGTTCACAATGCCAACACCACCCGCATCTGATACATCGAAGGTCTGAGCACTACTCCTCTCAAGGTCGTACATGAATTCTGCTAAAACAAACATCTTATTGGGGTCAATTGGTAAATCAAGATCATGACCTTGCATCCAACCAGAGATACGGCAGTCCTTGGGTGCACTGGATCTATCATATGCCACATTCTGTTCATAGTGCAACAACAACAGATTTAGCACTTAAAAAATGTTGATAGGTTAAGTACTAAATCAGCCCTTGGTTTATTTTCAATGCTACTACAACTCTTCATTTTCTCAGTGTATATGCTTTTAAAATTTCAGTCAGACGCATATCTAAACATAAATATGAGAATATGATCCTTCAAGTACTCTCCAAATACATGAAAAACTTTAAAATTTTAAACATAATTGTGTAGGAAACATACTCATACCCGACACATACACCCATGTCCAAGTTACTGTAGTTTATTTTTTTTGGCCATAATTTAAATGAAAAATAAAGCCAACAGAATAAAGATAAAAAGGAACTGCCTTTCATTTCAATCATAAAATGCAGCAGCTTAGCAAGAGAAAAATACATGTTTTTATTGCACAAAAAGTATATGGTAGATTTTGTAGAACTCGGAAACAAGGAAAGAAAAATGGCATAGTTGTTTCCTCTGGTGCTCCATCAGAATGAGGCAAGTTAGATCATGCATGAGATGAGAAAAGAATTTCATATACTCATTCCTCTAAGCTATATTGCTCAGATTTAGGTGCAAGTATTGGATACAAATGTGTCCAACATGGATATGTTCATTTTTTTCTAACTTTTTTCATACATTTGGAGGGTTCTTAGAGTATTGTATCCCCTCACCTATGTCTAAATATGTCTCGTACACAGGTATTTCAAACAAAATGAAAAGTGGCACCTACATGGTCTTCAGGGTGTGCTTGGTTGAATAGAAAAGTGGAAAGAAAATGTTAAATTCTACCATTAGTCCCATTACTTATGAAAGTTGTGATTTAGTCATTGTACTTTAAATTCATCATTTTTACTTCCTATACTTTTCAAATTTTAAAATTTCAATTCTAACCAAACGATAACTATTAAATTAAGTTCTACCATTTTTCAAAATCTGATGCAAAAAACATATTATCATATATGTAATGACATGTCAGCTTGTTATTTCCACGAATTACTCACTAAAAATCCAATTAATAGATCAATGACTGTCATTTATGTCAAGACTAAAATTTCAAAATTCAATAAGTACAAGAACTAAAATCGATCAAATTAAAGTATAGAGACTAAATTCACAATTTTTGCAAAAGTACAAGGCCTAATAGCATAATTTAACCAGAAAGAAAATAATTTTTGAGTGTGCTTGATAGAAAAGAACAGTGAAAGTTAAGATGACAATTTTCTATCCTAATGCATAAAAACCAATCTTTTCATGTTGAAAAGATAAGAGGAGAGAAAATGAGGGAAAGGTGTTTATATTTGTCTTTCATCTTATTTTTCAACTCTATCTAATAATGGTAGAAATAAAATTACTTTTTCTTTCAATTTTTCCATCTGACCTACACAGCACTTCTATGAAAAAAAAAAATATTTTCTATCCTTTTATATTTCTATACTTTCAATTTTTTTATCTTTTAAATTTTTTTTCCACCCTACCAACCAAAACCTAAAAGCAAGACAAATGCATAAGTTGAACTAACAAAATAAAAACCTTTACAACAATGTAAGCGAAACTAAAAGGTTACCTTGGCAACATGTTCCAAAGTAATAGCCTCAGGGATAATAGCCGTACGCAGCTTGATCTGAACAAACCCTCTACTTCCTTTTAACGGAAAACACTGTCCTGGTTCCCCAAAACTAGGCTTCAACATCTTGTCTGCATCGGGATGAACCACATTTTGACTACCTTTTGAAAACCAGTTGCTTCTCTTTCCAGCAAGAAAGGGCTCAGTATGCGTGACAACCTTTCCTCCACCCGAAAACAGCGCATAATCAGCCCTGGCAAGCCCATCTGAGGCATGCATCTCAATCTCATTCTTGACAATCTCTCTTGCATAAGCTCCTATATCACTCAAACTCACTGCTGTTTCAGTCTTACCATTTCCACCCTTCTCTTTTAACATTTGTTCATACATATTCTCAAATTCTTCCTTGGTCAACAAATTCGTGCTCTTCAATTCACGCAAGGATTTATCCAATCCCTCGCTCTTTTCTTCCAATATTTTCAATGAATTCCCCAATGCCACACTTTGATCGTCTATTCTCTCATTCAATTCCCTCCTTAACCCACCAATTTCATTTTCAAGTTTCCGATCAACAACCTCTACCTGAACCTGTATCATTTTAGCAGTAGTTTTCAAAAAGTTCTCAACCTCAGCAACTCTACCTTCAAATTCGGTTAAGCTGACCTCTGTCCCAGCCCTACTAACCTCCCCCGATTTCAAAGCCAATCTCCTAATCATCTGAACTAACCCAGCCAAAACAAGTAAAAGCACTAAATTCTTAATAAAAATACTAACCACAGTCTGCCACCGGGGTTTCTCCGTCTTGTTGACCACTCCCTTCCGTGTCCGCCGCAGCGGAACGTTTGAGTTTTGAGCCACAGTGACTTTTCTGGCTTGCCCAGAGTCCTTCAACGCCTCGCCCCGGACCGAATGGTGGCTCAGATCTCTGCTGTTAGCGGCGCCGGTGGCTTTATCTTCGCCAACATTAACTCCATTAGGGTTAGGTTCGGCGGGCAATGATTCGAAGTTCGATTTATTTTCGGCAAGGAGGACAGGCCGGCGACGAGCGGACACGGCGGGGTTGGCGCTAATGGAGAGCGTAGATGCGGACATTGCAGTTGGGGATCAAAGCAGGCTCTAAGGAATGGAGTGGGCTGGTAATATAAGTACGATCTTAAAATTGGCGAATAAGGAAATTATAACCGTCCCGGAAAGAGCGCTTCTAGGTTTTCAAATTATTTTGGATTGATGGGCCCGCCCACTTACATATTTAAAAGTAACTAATCTAAAATTTATGTCTTGCCTCATTTTCCCCAAGTCTCTCGTCATGCCGTAGTGGATCTTTGGTATTGCTACTCATCTCTTTCTTTGTTTTTGGCTGTTTTGTTTCCAAGCATTATGTCAATTAAAGACAATGAAGAAGAGCTAGGAGAGAAGCCAACACACAACGTCATTTATGATCTGTTTGGTAGGGAAGTTCGAGAGTGATTAATTTCCCTGCGATGGACTGAACTTTATCATCGCTATGGAGCATCCATCAAGCCAATTGCTGAGGGTGGCCTTTATCTAATCCAATTCTTCCACTTATTTTATCTCAAGAAGATGATGACAGGGGTCCATAATTGCCTCCTTGTTCACCAATTATCAATAGGGGAGAATATGAAACGCAGGTATATGATCTATTTTTCGGGGTTCGCTTCTAAATTCTTGATCAAAAGTTTGTGTGATGTCATGAGTACATTTCTAAATTATGATATTAGCAACAAAAACCTATTAAGTGACAAAATAGGGGAGTTATATAGAATTATTTGTCTTTTTATTTGACATTTATTGTATAAATAGAATCCGTATCTCTTTCTATTTGACATTTATTAGAATAAGATTAAATAGATATAGTCGAAATTCCTCTTGTCCTTGATTTTTTTCTTGAAAGGTCTTTTTAGTGTGTTAACTTTATGATATTATTGATCACTTTTTCTATAAAAGAGTGGCTTGAAGTAATTCAGGGAAAGCTAGAGAACAATCACATTCACGTCTTGTTCAAAGGCGGTAAGAGTTTGGATTCTAGTGGGAAATTTACTCTATTTTGAAATCTTAAGGAGTTGAAAATTCTATCAGTTGAAGTAATAAGATGGAAAAAATATATGTTAGTTATCTTAAGAAGTTGAAATTTAAATCTCAGCTTGTATGGATAAGAAGTTGACAATCTGTATAATTCTAGGCCAAATTGATAATAAGATGCATCATATGAATTAATGTATTGGGCTAGGCTCAAAAAATACAATTTGTTCTAAGAAAATACAGTCATGGATGTAGATGAGATTAAGAAGAGGTCGAGGGATGAGAATGAAGTTGCTACTACTACTAATGTTTCTAGTGATGAGGGTGTAGGACCAGGTTCTGATATGGATAATAAGTTTGCTTCTTTTTTATCAGTTGGTCTCCCAATAGAGACCTGTCGGGGACAATGATTTGTTTAGCATGAAACTATCACGGCTTGGATATCCTGTGGACAATTTTAGTACTTGTCGAAACCAATAAACCCAATTTTGTATTTTTAGCAGAAACATTGATTCCGATACGGATGGCTCTTCAGTTCGAAGCTTGTTTTTGTGTTGATTGGATTGGTAGAAGTGGAGGGTTCGCGTTCCTCTGAAACTCTTATACTAAAGTTTTGGTTGCAACCACATTGATTTTATTATAGAATCATTTGGATTAGCCAAATGGAGACTTCGAAATTTTATAAGTTCCCAAATTTTAGTAGGAAAATAGCTGCTTGAGATCTACTAAGATTGTTGTCAGGAAGTCTATAAGGGACTTCAACAATAAATGTGATGGTGTCAAATACCCTTCCACTTAGTTTGAGAGGATCTAAGAACGTATTTTGGATTGTAACCTCTTCCAAATTCCCTTCACCGATTATGGCTTTATGTGGGAAAAAGACAGAGCTACAAGTTTGCTTGTTTTGGAACTCCTTGATCGTGAGTGGGCTCAACTTTCACATGTCACAAGTTATACAATTTAATCCTCGAATCATTTCGTCATTATGCATTATAATTAATATATTTATTCATCAGTAATTATAAAGAATTATAATTCCCTAAACGTATTTAGCTGATTGAGTGTAATTGCATCATAATTTATTATGTCATGTTTGGTATTACAAATAAATACAAATTATAATTACAAAGTTACATAATTTATATTTTTAAAATAATATTAATTGTTGTAAAAAATATCGATACGATAAAAAAATTCTAAATGAGTAGAAAAATTAAATTAAAATAATCATATGTAATATATTAGTCCAAGAAAGTAGTAGATAATACGATTACTAATAAGTATAATAAGAAAATGAACATCGTATGCAATTTTATCTAATTGCTCTAGCATTTCATATTTGTTGGGATATTCCTTCTTTAACATTTAATATATACTTCTTATCATCATTTGTTAGTCTCGATCGAGTTCTTTTATCATCCGAATTTAAATTTGTATCATTAATATTATCAAAATCTTCTTTTTCATATACTTTTCAAAGTATAAGTCATCTCAATTCTACCTAATAATGAAGTTAAGAAGCATACAACGTGCTAGTACTATTCAACAATTTTTTATATATAATAAGGTGATGTTGTTAATATGAGAAATCATTTTTTGAAACAACAAATATCCTTTGAATCACATTTTAAAACTTTAAATGTCTCAAATTAAACAGTTCACGAGTCGTCTCTAGTTATTGTGTTTGGCTCCATTCTCTCAAATAGTATTGTATCACACGATTTGATACAAGAAAATCTTTTGTATTTGAATAACTAACATCTACCACATAATATTTGAGTTCATGATGCAAACAATCTGTAGCTTTGATTATAAAACTTATATAAAATTAATTTGGAGAAGAACTTATGCTAGATTATAATATTTTTATAATATGTAAATTAGGTTAAAAATAATATAAAATTTATAATATATAACCTTTATAAAATGGTTTTATAAAATGTCTAATAACTTTTATAGCACTTCTCATAAAATGATATAATTCTTTTCATAACTTTAGAAAGTTATTTTTTAACATTTTTATGAATAAATATATTAATTATAATACATAGCATGGACACGTAAATAAATTATGTTCATACTTTTATAAATAAATATATTATAGCACTTTTATAACACATAAATTATTTTTATAATATACTTTTGACCTTTTAGGATTTAAATAAATAATTTTTTTATTATAAACTTATAAAATACACATAAATTATTTTTATAATATAACTATTTTAGGATTTATACTATAACTTTAGAATTATTTTTGCTATAATCACCTCAAACATTCATACATGTTCATATTTATAATATAATTTTAATAATTTAAACTTGTATAATTTTTTAAAAGTTAAATAATGTAAGAGTGTTTGGAACGTCATAGAGTAATCAAATTTAAGTGTAATTACTCCAATTCTCACCCTCCCAAAAATTGAAAAGTGTAATTGAGGTGTTTCAGTTACACCCAATTCAATGGCACTCACCAATTATAATAGTTAATTTAATTGAACACCCTATTTTTATATAATTACACTCAAATTCAATTATTAAATGACTTCCGAGACATTACCATAATATATTTCAATTAAATTAATGCAAAATTTGAATAAATCATATAATATAATTTAGTTAATACATAACATTTAAAATTATGCATCTTAATGATTATTTTTAATAATATTTATTATTATAATCTTTTAAGAGTTAAAAAAATAGTGAGTGATTTTTTCAAGAGTAAATTATAAATGTATTTTAATTTACTTATTTTATTATACAATACTTAGGATTAATTGTAACCTTTCTTCCTATCTTTAAATAGAAAGATAAACACATTTTAGTGTGTTTAACTATATTAACAACAATATGTATTTTAATTTGATAACTGTGCTAAAATTAAATTTTAGCTTTTAGTAATTTTACTATTAAATCGGTAAATCAAATAAAATGATACTAAATTCAATCCGCCATTTAATAATATAGTATTTTTGGTCATAAGATATTCTTATTTGGGATAATGTAACTTTTAAGTCTTTGAAAAAGGGGTGTGGCTTCAAATGGCTCCACCAAAAAAAGAAAAATTACTTTTAAGTCTCCCAAATTTTTCAAAATTTTAAAAAAAGTAAAAAATATAATATTTAAAATAATTAATATATATATATCTAAATGTTAAAAATTTATTTAAAATTTTTAAAGATATATTATAAAACATTTTAAATATACATTACAATTTTTTTAAAATTAATAATAAAATAATAAAATAATAAAAAGTAAAAAGAAAAAGCCAAAATAAAAAAGGGAAATTGCCTTTTAATCCCTAAACTTTTCAAAAACTAGAAAAAAGTAAAAATTATAATGTTTAAAATAATTAAAAAATATATATCTAAAGTTAAAAAATATTTAAAAATAATTTTAAAATTTTTAAAATATATTATAAAACATTTTAAATATACATTACAAATTTTTAAAATTAATAATATAAATTAATTAAACAAAATAAAATAAAATAAAATATAAAAATAAAAAAACCAAAAAAAAAAAGGTGTTTGGTGGTGGCGCCATTTCAAATAGTTCCACAAAAAAAAAAAGAAAAAATTATTTTTTAAGCCCTCAACTTTTTAAATACCTAAAAAGTAAAAAAGATAAAATTAAAAAAAAAAAGTGGTGGCGCCATTTTAAATGACTCCACCAAAAATTGAGAAATTATTTTAAAAGCCCCCTAATTTTCTAGATTTTGCAGTATTTCTCTTATATTTTATCTGAGTGAGCTATTCAAAATGGCTCACCTAAAAATTATTTTTAATCCCTATCTTGACGTGATGAGTTGGTAGAACTATTTAATTTGACTCACTTAAATTTCTTCAGAACTTTTGGGTCATTTTGATAATTTATTAAAAGATGGATTATTTTAATAATTAATTAATTTATTTAGGTTACTTTAATGAAAAAGCCATCTCATTTCTATCAAAAGAAAAAAATACACAATCTTTTAAAAGTAATAAAATTCTAAATATAATCATTTTAACATCATTTAGATTCTCATAATTAATTCTAAGTTTTAATCCTAATTTAACAAAATTATTGGAGTAACAGTGCGTCGCATTCCTGAGCAAAACACTCCGAAGTCCCCAACAGAATACCAGAAAAGGAAGGTTTTTCTTTGTCAAAATAAAAAAAAAAAATTTAAAAAATAATAATTTTAAAAGTGTTCTTTCAACGAAGCTTTCCTTCTCTCTTAAAGTTAATCAGCTTCTCTTCATTCCCTTGGACTTTTCCCTACTGGTAATTTTCTATTTTGTTTTTGCTCTTTTATAATATAAAATGTTTTCTTCTTCTACGACCTTATATCTCTTCCCTTGTCTCTATTTTCTATTGTATGTTCTTGTTAATGGTTATTTCTACTATTTATGATATTGATTTCTGTATTACAGAAAAAGGTATACTCTTGGTTTTGATTTTGAAGGGGAAAAAAAGACCCTTTTTTTGTTTAAAAAGCTTGATATATATTGTAGTTTTAATCTCACACAGGACATTGATTTTGTGCATAAAATGCTAAGGATGGGGAAAACTGAAACGGGTATGTTTGGTTTTTGAGGAAAAAAGAAAGATAAGATAGGTTGGAAGGATTGATTTATTGTTTGAAATGGAAGGAGGGTTAAGTGGAAACACTGTTGTGCCAAATTCAAATGATAAATCCACAGTTTTGGATGTAAAACCGTTACGTATGTTGATTCCTCAATTCCCGGACACCTCTGAGGGTCCTCCTTTTGTTTGTGTTCCTCCTGATGGTCCTTTCCCATCTGGGTTTTCGCCCTTTTTCCCATTTAGTGGACCACAAGGATCTCAATCTACACCTGACCTTAACCAGAATGGCCTCATTTCAACCATTTTGCCAATTCGGTCATTTAGAGTGGAAAATGCATCTCCAATGGATGCTGCACATGGCACTCACAAGCAAAAATCGGTTGCATCAAGTTCTGTTAAGAAGAAGGCAAAGGTGGACAAAGGTTCTAAGTTATCGTTCACTACTCCTATTAATTTCGATTCTAGAATTAGTTTATCCGAACGAGATGATGGTAACAGGGAATTGGTTGAAAATGTGCTTTCGAGGTTTGATGCTCTTAGGAGAAAGCTTAGCCAAATGGATGATGCAGTGGAATCGCATTCTGGGATCATTAAGCGATCGGATTTGAAAGCTGGCAACATGATGATGAGTAAAGGGGTGCGGACTAACATGAAAAAGAGGATTGGGGCTGTTCCTGGTGTTGAAATTGGGGACATTTTCTTCTTCCGGATGGAGTTGTGTTTGGTGGGATTGCATGCTCAGTCTATGGCTGGAATTGACTATATCAAGGGTGAGTTAGAGAGAGAGTTAGTGGCTTTAAGCATTGTTTCGTCTGGAGGGTATGATAATGATGCTGAAGATCCTGATATTTTGATATATAGTGGTCAAGGTGGGAATGCTGGTAAAGATAAAGAAGCATCTGATCAGAAGCTTGAGAGGGGTAATCTCGCTTTGGAGAAGAGCTTGCACCGAGGCAATGAAGTAAGAGTGATTCGGGGTTTCAAGGATGCTATCTTTCAAGCGTCCAAGGTCTATGTATATGATGGGCTTTACAAGATCCAAGAGTCGTGGATGGAGAAGGGAAAATCAGGTTGCAATACGTTCAAGTATAAATTGGTTAGGATCCCTGGCCAAACTGGTGCTTTTGCAACTTGGAAATCAATTCTCAAGTGGAAAGAAGGTGTGTCTTCCAGGGTCGGACTTATTCTTCCCGACCTCACTTCAGGTGCAGAAAGCACGCCTGTTGCACTTGTAAATGAGGTTGATGATGAAAAGGGACCTGCTTGCTTCACATATTTAGCTACTGTCAAGTATTTGAAATCATTCGACTTAGTGCAAACTACTTTAGGCTGCAATTGTCATGATGCATGCCGACCGGGAAATTCTAACTGCTCTTGTATTAAAAAAAATGGAGGTGATTTCCCTTACACTGCCAATAATGTTCTAGCATGTCGGAAACCCTTGATATATGAATGTGGTCCTTCATGTCCATGCATTCGGAACTGCAAAAATAGAGTTTCACAGGGTGGCTTGAAATTTCACTTGGAAGTTTTTAAGACAAGTGATAGGGGTAGGGGTTGGGGTCTGCGGTCATGGGACTCTATTCGTGCCGGAGCATTTATTTGTGAATATGCAGGTGAAGTTTTTGACAGTGATAAGGCAAGGCAGGATGATGTAGATGGCGAAATTAATGAATACATTTTTTATACAAACAGACTCTATGAGCCCTTCAAGTGGAATTATGAACCTGAGTTAGTAGGAGAGGCAAGTTCAGATGCCACCGAAGATTATGGTATTCCATCTCTGACCATAAGTGCAAAGAACAATGGAAATGTAGCTCGATTTATGAATCATAGTTGCACTCCAAATGTTTTCTGGCAGCCAATTGTATACGAGCATAATAACGGAGCTTATCTCCATATCTGTTTCTTTGCAAAGAAACGCATACCTCCTATGACCGAGTTGACATATGATTATGGTACTCCATGCCAAAATGAGACTGAAGGTGACAACACAACATCTGGAAGAAAGGTATGCTTATGTGGATCACCGAAATGCCGGGGTTATTTTTATTGAGGTTTAGGTTGCATTCAGCGAAAGATGTCTGGAATCTCGCTCATCTTTTGTGATTATCTATACATGCGGTTCATCTCTACTTCTTTATAGCTTGTTTTAGGGATGCAGATTATAGTTTTCCTGTGGCTGCCATTACATGCAGAAGAACTGACAACATATAGAAACCATGTATATGAACGTTATCTTACTTCTTCTGTATTAAAAAAAAAAAAAAAGGTTTATGTTTCAAGTAGTTAGGATATGCCAAAGTACATGGTATTTAACTTCATTATTCTTGTTAAGAATCAGCCAACCCCAATTAATATTTTGGGACCAAGACTTGTTGGTTCGGTTCGGTTTATGAATTTTGGTTAGTTTACTATTGGTTGTTTCAAGTTTCATTGCTCTTAGTAGTAAATATTTTGCCATATCTAAAGTATGATTTCATTGTATGCATTTGACGTTCAAACCAAAGATGGTTTTGTGGAGATATAAAGCTTTCGTCTTCATTCTTGTCTTTTCATGTGTTGTATTTCATTGTTGTAATGGTCTTTAAAGTGATTTTGTATTTTTATGTCATAACGGTGGAAAAGCTACAATGCTTGGCGCCCTAATGATCTCATTGTATATGCATTCCACATTCACCCCAAAGATGCTTTTCAGAAGGTAATATGGTGCTTAGATTTTTCATTTTTCTTAAAGCAATTTATATTGAGATATAAATATTTGAATAGGATTCTCTAAGTACATAAAAAAAATTAAAATTAAATATTCTTGTTTCGAATATATATACTTGTATTTAATAATGGCACGGTGATAAATTTAATCTCTACTTTGTGTCATTTGGCTATAAAATTTTTTCTATCATTTTGGTTTTAACCTTTAAATTTTAATCAAATTATCTTTTAGATTATAAAATTAATTGATATGTTAAAATTTTGATGGAATTCACATGATAGCTTGTGTGGTAATTCATACAAGTTATCATATTAATGTAGTTAAAATTGCCTTGTGATTCATTCCTTCGATCAAAGGTTCTCTGGATATCAATCTATCACTCCATGCATATCGCTTTGTCATCTAATTTTGCTTGTTTGAAAGTCAAAGTGATCTAAAGAAAATTAATAAAGATTAAAATGGTAAAAACTATAAATGTTAAAAAATTAGATTTGAGAAAATAGACTTAAGACAGATATTTTAATTTAAGATATTCAAAATTTCAAGACGTGGTTGAAAGGACATTTGTTATTCTAAAAAAAGTTGCTTTATATTAATAAAGAAAGGTTGGATCTCACTAGCATATTGCATAATTTATAGCTTCATTTGTAGGTGCAACTAGAATGATCTATACTTTTAAGAATACAAAAAAAAAAATCTTAATCATTTTAATATTACAAATTCAAATTTCGATTGATTATGAAGAAACCGAGCATTGACCAACATGTATTTATATTCTAAATGTTAGAAAGAATAAATCAACAAATTTAGAATATCGATAAAATGGCATATTATATTTAATTTTCTTGTTGTTTTTATTTGTAATGGTATTGTTAACTACTTTACGGACTAATATCAAATACAAGATGATTTGATTTTAGCTTTGTTATCGTATCGTTAACTACTTTCTTTGGCTAATATAAATTATGTGATGATTTTATTTTAATTTCATTTTTAAGTATTATTGATAATTTTATAATAATTATGTTTTTTTTAATTCAAATTATGTAACTATGTAGTTATAATTTGTACTACCAAATACTGGTATAGAACATTGCGGTATAAATACATTTTGTCAACCAAACACATCTAAAAAAATTACAATTCTTATAAGGATGTTAAAAATTACACTTTGACAGAATTCATATTGTGTATATATGATTCATGATAGAGAAGGCATGTAAACTATTATGTGATCAAATTGAAAATGAGCTCTAGGGGCTGAAACAAATATGAATGGGTCAATAAACTCTAGAAACAAATTCGAATATAAGTTAAATGGTGTATTGAGGTTGAATGAACATGGGATTAAATGGCATAATGTCACAGACATAAATGTGTAATTCATATATGGCTTAAAGATAAGTATTTGGCAAGTAACTTGAATTGGTCAACTCTTTTACTATATTGAATGGATTGATTTTACCAATTGTTAAATGTATGCTCACATGTGTATATGTCAATAGAATTGCTTGGCATTATAGGACATAATTTGGATAATTATTGTGCTTATATGTATTGTGGGAAATTATTAACGTCTATGTTATCTTAAATCATGAAAGTACCATTGAGCTTTATTTTTCAGCGTACAATTTTTTTTATTTCGTGCGTAGGTATCAGTGATCCTTGAAGCCTCAAGAAGTGAAGTCAACATCAGGACCGTTTTTTCGACTCAACTAAGTTTGTATAGCTAATTTCATTTTGTTGAAAATGGTCAAAATGGTTGTATATGAGTTGTGAATATAAAGAATGATTTTTTTCATGCATAGAAATGGTACTAATGGTTTGGAAATTGTAAATTGAACATGTCTTGATTATGTTGGAAGATCAATTGGCGCCTTAAGGCAATCTATTGTTGACTTATGCTAGCTTGGGAATGTATGAATTTGGGAGTTAGTGGATTGCTGAGAATGTCGCAACATCAGCCTTTCTTGTCGCAACGACCTTGTTTCAAGTCACGACATCGACTTTGTTTTATTTCAAAACTTTACAATTTGGTCCTCAGGTTGTGAAGCTAGCATGTTGTCTCCAATGTCGTGACACCAAACTTTGGAAGTTGCGACATCAGCTTGGGAAGTTTTGAAAATGTTATAGTTTAGTCCTAGCTCGACCCTGGGATGGTATTAAGCTTTCGTAAGCTTGTATATGGGCCAAAAATGATTATATATATATATATATTTTCACGTAATACATGAAACTTAATGATTAATGATGAAATTTGTATTTAATTGATCATAGTTTCTTTGAAACAAATGTGACATTATATAGCTTGGACTTGACGACCAGGTCAGGTATGAGGTGTTACAAATAGTATACTTTTGAGAGCATTTACTCAAATACTTGGTGTGCTATTGCTTTCTTGTGGATTTTTTGTCCGATTCAAGTTATTTTGTCTTTTGAGAGTTTGCTTAGTTTTATTTTAATGTCTTAGAGATTTTTTTTTTTTTGTGAATTCTTGTTTTTTAGAGTAAGGCTAACTTAAGAGGATTTGAAGGAAAGAAATTGTTTAAGGCCGTGCAATTTTGAAAGAAAAGTTTTAGCCTTGTGACAGTTAGTATCTGAGCTAAGGTTTGAAGTTGCTGGTTGAGATGACGAAAGGAGTAGATGAGCAAATTTAACCTAGTGAGACTCGTGGAAGGGGTAGAAAAATTACCAAATCGAGGGTTTAGAAACTTGAGTGGTCAATCTAGAGGAATCCATGGGTGGTGCATAGGAAAAACTCGAGGTAGTTGAGGGACACACCGATGAGTTAGACTCGATGAAAGAGTAACTAAGGGAATATGTGGTAGATGCTCTCAATTCCAATTTGGATGCGTTGAATGGGGCGTTCAATACCATTATGGATAATCAGACAGAGACGTTGACTAAGAGGAATGATACTCTGAAAGCTATGATCGTGGTTTTGAAGAAGGAAACTGAAGCCGTGATGTCGAGAATTGAGGAGCTTGAGGGAGAGCTCGTTGTGTGCAAAGCTTCTATGGGAAAAGGGATGTTTGTTTCAATTCTTAAGTAGCATAAAATAGGTGTCCCCAAGCCGAAAGAGTTTAAAGGGATGAGGTCCGTGAAGGATGTGGACAATTTTCTCTAGGGGATAGAGTAGTACTTTGGTGCAATGGCATTGAGGATGATCCCACTAAGGTAAACACTGCTACAATTTATTTTACTGATGTTACTTTCTTATGGTGGCGTCGTAGGTCCACAGATGAGAAACGTGATGAGACTACAATTAAGACTTGGAAGGAGTTTCAAAAAGAATTTGAAGAAGCAGTTTTACCCACAGTATGCTGAAGATACTCATGCTAAGTAGCATTAGCTTTTGCAAGAAAGCACTATTCTAAGAGTTACGCCGACAGGGCATCACTAAACTTACCATAGCCATGGTTGAGGCATTCTCTAAGTTTAGGGGTAAAAAGTTAAATAGTTTTGAGTCATCCAAACCCAAATTCAAACCCAAGGGCAATAGTGGAGGAGACAAAGACAAACCAACCAAGAATGAAAATGGTAAGACCTAAACTGTTCAAAGATCTAAGCCCGATAAGTAGTGAGAAAAGAAAGAAAAGGGGCCAGTGAAATGTTTCCTTTGTAACGATCCACATATAGTGAGGGTCTGTCTAAAAAAATCTATGTTTTCTTCCATCGAATGGATGGTGAGCTAGATAAAGCATCAATGAATTTCAGTTCAATCGAAGCCAAAAAGGGTTGTAAGAGAAATGGGCTGATGTTTGTAGACATCACTATGGTAAGCAGAAGATTGAATGCCCTCGTTGGCACAAATGCTTTGGATTTGTTCATATTTGAAGAAATTTTTTGGATATTGGGTCTTAAGGTTGAGAAAGAAATGGAATGAATTAAGGTCATGAATTCTAAAAGGGTTCCAACAATGGGTATTTCAAAAGGAGTTGTGCTTGAACTTGGTAGTTGGATCAGCAAGAAAAAAATTAAGGTAATACCACTTGAGGATTATGATTTTGTGGTTGGTTTAAAATTCCTTGACCGATTAATGCACTTTTGTCCCCTTTTTTTGATAGCATGTGCATTTTGGATTCACGACACGAAGTGTGGTATCGATTAAACATGAGGTAAGTGCAAAAGCCATGGTATTTTCCGTAATGTAGTTTGCTAAAGAGGTGCACTGAGATGAAGTTTTTTACTATAAAGGTCAATGAGTCTCATAAGCTTATTAATGAGATCCTAAAAGTGGTGACTCAATTGCTATAGTCTTTTCAGGATCTGATGCTTGTCGAGTTGCCTAAAAAGTTACCTCCTAAGAGCGAGGTGGATCACAAATACCCAATGTTAAATCACCAGCCAATTCCCCATGTTGAATGTCACCACTAGAATTGAGGAATTGTGGAAACAATTGAAGGAACTCTTAGATGTTGGATTCATTAGACCATCTAAAGCCCCATATGGTGCACCGACTTTGTTTCAAAGAAAAAACGATGGGTCATTGAGATTATGCATCAATTGTCGAGAATTGAACAAGATCACTATGAAGAATAGGTACCCAATTCCACTTATTATAAATTTGTTTCATCAACTTAGTAGTGTAAGGTGATTTACCAAGTTGGATTTGCAGTTGAGGTACCAGAGCCAAAGGGATGAACCAAAGATAACTTGTGTGACATGTTATGGCTCATATGAGTTCCTTGTTATACCCTTTTAAACTAACTAATACTCTAGCGATATTTTTCACCCTAATGAATAATGTAATTCAACCTTTCTTAGATCATTTTTTGGTTGTTTATCTTGATGACATTGTGGTGTATAACAAGTCACTTAAGGAGCATGTGGACATTTGAAGAAAGTGTTCCAAACCTTGCAAAAGAATGGGCTTCATGTTAAGGACGAGAAATGCTCATTTTTTTAGCGTGAGGTTCCGTTCTTACGCCATATTCTGGGAGATGACAAAATCTGGATGGATGGGAGTGAAATTTAGGCTATTGCTAATTGAGAGCCACCAACCAAGGTAACAGAGTTGCGATCTTTCCTTGGGTTTGTAACACCCCCTACCCGTATTCGTTGTCGGAATAGGGTACGAGGCATTACCGGAGTTTACGATTTTTTTTTTACTCAATATAACCCATTTATAAATATCTAGCTTTTCCTGCAAATTCTAAACTGAGACCATTCCAATTCAACATATTTTCAAAATAAATTCATGCATATTTATAAGATAACATCATCACATACAAAAACTAAAATTTGTTAGCCATACTAATGGCTGACCTTATATTCATATCATATTAACATTTATTTTATTAGCTTATACATGCCTTTTATTTCCAAAATAAAGTTTCTTTAAATACCATAATCTTGGTGTTGATAGTGTGATGTGTCTCTGACCGAATCCGACCTCCGAGCTCTTAAAACTACAAAACAGGGAAAAAGGAAATAGGGTAAGCACTTTGTGCTTAGTAAGCTCATGTAACAAGAATTATACTTACCCAATATTTTCAATACAAGCAATAAACATTCATATACCCATTCAATGCATTATTACCCTAACATTCACAAACTCAACATTCAAGTCAGTCCAATAATTTCCATATATCAATAATATAAATACTATGATTGATGAGCTCATCAATACCATGATTGCCGTTTCTTTGTTATATTTCCATATTTATCCCATTGAATTACTCGGAATTTCGATGGATTTTTAGAGGTACACTTTAGTGTACAAATCCGAGTCCGTCAATTCATATTCATGTGTGCACATTTTCATTTCAGAGAGCACACTCATGAACCTCATCCTTACAATGGATTACCAGTCCAGGCTAAATCCCCTGTAATGTAAACTCATAGAGTATTGTCGGGATTACCAGTCCAGGCTAAATCCCCTGCAACGACAATTACTCTAATGAGCTTGGATCTGAATTACCAGTCCAGGCTAAATTCAGACCCTAATTCGGATTACCCGTCCGGGCTAAATCCATTTTCCACATATTCTTCGGGAGGGCTATATCAGATAGGATCACCCGTCCGGGCTAGATCCTTTTTACCGTCAATTCCTTTTCAGAGATCCATCGAATTTTCCTTTCATTCAACCGGGATTTCTTCCCCTTTTTATCAAATATATCAATGTTTCATCAATCTTCATACAATGAACATTCAAATTATATTCACATCAATAACATACATTTCAAGCATTTAAGAAGATAATTCAAGTTACATGAACTTACCTCGATACTAGTTCGTTATAAAAATCTACCTAACCCGGGACTTTTCCTTTCCTCGATCTAGCTTCGTATTTGAGTTTTCCGGATCTAAATGAATAAATTCAATCATCAATTCAATACATTTCATGTTCACATGTACCATTTTCTATAATTCTATTATTATTTTTAGTTCATTCAAAACTGTCTACTTGAGTCATAGTCACTAAATTATTTTTATCTTGAGCTACAGAACTTAAAATTTATATCCGTTAATTTTCCTAAAACTAGACTCACATATCTTCTTCCCATAAA
Source organism: Gossypium rotundifolium (assembly GCA_025506655.1). Taxonomy (NCBI): domain Eukaryota; kingdom Viridiplantae; phylum Streptophyta; class Magnoliopsida; order Malvales; family Malvaceae; genus Gossypium; species Gossypium rotundifolium. Next base: position 2,839,408 of record CP106725.1, on the reverse strand, counting down.
ATTTTCAGAATTTTGGTTTAGCCAATAAGTACAGTTTATTCTTTAAAGTCACCCTGTTCTGCTGTTTGACAGTTCTGACCCTTCTTCACTAAAAATTAATTATATCTTTATAAAGGATTCGGATGATGTTCCGTTTATTTCTATTGAAAATAGACTCATTAATAATTCTAAATATATAAATTTAAGCCCTAATTATTTTTATCCAATTTTGATGATTTTCTAAAGTTAAAACAGGGAACCCGAATTCATTCTGACCTTGTCTCACAAAATTTATTATATCTCATGATTTACATATCTATTGCTTACAACGTTTCTTCTATGAGAAACTAGACTCAATAAGCTTTAATTTAATATTTTGTTCATCTTCTAATTCGATTTCTACAATTTATGGTGATTTTTCAAAGTTAGTCTACTGCTACTGTCCAAAACTGTTTTAGTGCAAACTGCTTATTACCAATTTCCCCCTAAGCTTTCAATAAATGATAATTTCATCCCTGCTCAATTAACTTCTCAATTGAGCTGATTTCTCTCAATTAAAACTTTATTCTATCACTTTAAACTACTTTATAACCTTTGGAAATCAGAATTTCAGTAATAGACTTTAATTCCAAATATTTTCACAATTTAGATCCTAAAATCAATTTCATTCAATTGCCTAATAAAATCATCTCATAAACAATTTAAAGCTTATATTTCATGCTAATTCATCATAAACTTACAGCACTCAACCATGGTAACTTTCAATTTCATCCATGAAATCAAAAACTAATGAATTTAATAGTAGGACCTAGTTGTAAAAGTCTTAAAAACACAAAATTACAAGAAACAGGCAAGGATTAACTTACTTGCAGTAAAAATATGAAAAACCAGCTTAAGGAAACCCTTCTATGGTGTTTTTCTGATGAGAATGCAGAAAAATAAAGAGAAATCTAGAAAATTCCACTTTAGTCCTAGCTTTATTAAGTAAATTTTGCAATATTCCAATTTTGCCCTTAATTCTCCTTATTTTCTTGCTGATTTCATACCCTTGCCGTCCAGCCCAAATAGACCTTGGGTCTATTTTCCTTTAAGCCCTCTTTATTTTATCATTTAAACTATTTAATCATTTTTCATAATTTTGTATTTGTTACAATTTAGTCCTTTTCATTTAATTACATACTCAAGCGTTAAAATTTTCTAACGAAATTTTAATACCATATTACTAACATTTTATAAATACTTATAAAAATATTTCCTACTTAATTTTATGAGATCAAGGTCTCGATACCTTGTTTTACCCAATTCCTTCAATAATTCCTTTTCTAACAACCACTAAATCGGTAAAATTTTTCTATCGATATTTTAATACGATTTTCCTATCATATAAATATTCATGCAAAATATTAAAATAAATTTCTCTTTAAATCGGATTTATGGTTCTGAAACTATTGTTCGATAACCTTGAATTTAGGCCATTACGAGGTTTGCAAAGACACTTCTTTGAAGACTACTCCAGAATCACCGCATCCTTGATAGATTTATTAAAGAAAGGTTAGGTGTGGGATTGGAATGAGTTGCGTTAGAAAGCCTTTGATCAGGTGAAACAAGTAATGATGAAATATCCCATGCTTGCCTTTTCAAATTATACTAAATCGTATGAAGTGCATATGGACGCATTAGACTATACAACCAAGGGAGTACTAATTCAAGATAGGCAACTTTCAAGAGTTTAAAGCTTAATGATATTAAGTGGCGATACATGGTTCAAGAGAAAGAAATGACTGTAGTGGTGCATTGTTTGTGCACTTGGAGACACTATTTGTTGGGTTCTAGGTTCGTGGTATTTATGGATAATTTTACAAATAGTTATTTCCTAACTCAGAAAAAGTTGTCTCCTAAGCAGACTCATTGGCAGCTTTTCTTGGTAGAATTTGATTTCAACAATGAGTATAAGTGGCGAAAGCCAATGCAATGGCTAACGCACTAAGCCGATAAATAAGTTTGCACCAATCAGTCAACTTGATAGTTCTCTATTGGAGTGGATTAGAAAGGGATTGTCCCATGATTCCACAATCAAAACATTGATTGAGTTTGCCAAAGAAGGGAAAACAGGTTTTTTGGCTTGAGGGAGATTTGTTGTATATCTAGGAGCATCGTCTTTATGTGCCTTAATGGGAAATTGCGCAAGGAGATCATGAAAAAGTGTCATGATTATAGATGGGCTGGTTATTCAGGTATGCACTATACATTGGTACTTTTGGAGGACGGTTATTATTGGCCTCACATGGGTGATAATGTTGAGATCTATGTAAAAACTTGCCTAGTGTGCTAACAAGACAAGATAGAGTTGAAATTGTTGGTTGATTTATTGTAGCCCTTGCCCATTCCGAAATGCCCATGAGATAGTGTATCCATGGACTTTATTATTGGTTTGCCTAAATCTGAAGGGCTTGCGAGTATTATTGTTGTGGTTGAAATATTTTACAAGTATGGAACATTCATTCCAACAACCAATAAGTGCCTTGTTAAAGAGGCAACTCGTTTGTTCTTTAGGCATGTGATGAAGTATTGGAGAGTGTCACACTCTATTTTTAGTGATCGAGATGAGCGATTTACGTGCCGGTTCTGAACAGAGTTGTTCAAGTTGATGGGGTCAGACTTGAAATTTTCCACTAGCATGCATTCGTAAACTAATGGACAAACCAAAAGGTAAATGCTTTATTGGAAACTTATCTTTGACACTATGTGAGTGCCATACAGAAGGACTAGCTAGAGTTATTGGATGTGGTCCAATTTTCTTATTAACTTACAATGAACTGGGGCCAAGAATCAGAATATATTTGAGATAGTGACGGGGTAACAACCACTCACACTCAACGATATTGCAACTCGTTATGCATGACCAAATCTAACAGCTTATCAATTTGCTAAAGATTGGCAAGAGCATAATGACTTAGCCAGAGTTTGCCTATATAAGACAAGTAAATGCAACAAAAAATGGGCTACTCAGAATTGCAAGGATATATAGTTTCAGGTTGGTGACTCGATCCTTACTAAATTACACTGAATTTTGCGTCACACTGGCTTGCACAAGGGACTTGTGCGACGGTATGAAGGACTTTTCAGAGTTTTGAAGAAGGTAGGCAAAGTGATAAGGATGATTGAAGAAGAAGGATCGTAGTTTTTCTAAGTCGAAGATTTGACTTAGGGCTCTAGACGTTCGGAAAAAACTTGGATTTTGAAACAACCTAAAACACAAAAGAATTCAAGTTGGATAAAAAAACTGAAGAAAAATAATATAAATAAATAAAGTAAGATAAGTAATATAGAACAATGGAACAATAAAGAAGAAAATAAGGAAGATAGATGGAAAGTATGGAACGTGGCGTGTAAAAGTCCTAAGGAGCCCTAGAAACAAGAAGAATCCACAACCCCCTTCAAGCGGCTCTAGTTTCCTCTCCAAGAAAGAAAACTTTGGAAGAAAAAGTTTAAAGATGATCCCCACAATCTAAAATATTGTTAAAACTCTTCTAAAAGAAAACTCAAGAAAAATTCTTGAAAAAAGAAAAACTCAAAAAGAAGTTAAATAATAATCAATTGAATAGATTGTGTACAATGTAAAGGCTTTTATATAGGCTAGCTAAATAAATCTATATAAAACTCTTAAGTATACTAGAACTCTAATTGACCTAAATAAGAAGTAGTTTTAAACAAAATATTCTTATTGACATAAAACTCCTAAATAACTTAAAATACTTAATAATTATAAAAAATTTAGAGAAATAAAATAATAGAATAATAAGAGCTGATAAATACAATATTGGGCTCATATGTAATAAAAATTAAGCCTAAAACCCGAACTCAATATGATCGTCATAATCCCGTCCAGAAATTATGTTCTCGCAATCTTCACTAAAACGATCATAACTTGAGCTCCCGAACTCAAAATCAAGTGATTCAAAGTGTGTTTCGAAGCTAAGAAATAGATATTCAAAGTCCATGAGACATCTTAACCAAGAAATTCCTAGATCCCATCTAAAAAGTTGTTGCAATTTTGTTGATTCCTCAAATTTAAAAATTGACAGCTTCTATGAATGAAATTTAATAAATTTCACCCATTTCATGCATGTATCATTTCTCGTTTCCTCAAAAAGATTCATCTTCACATATTGCCTTTAATCAAATCTTGATTTGATTCGTTTGGCCTTTGATCTTGTTGTTGGGCCTTGAGGTAGTGTAAGCCCCTCACATCCATAGGTCTAAAATTGGGCCTTGAGACTCGCATCACAAAATGGCTTACAAACTAGAGTTGCCAACAAAAATGTTTATTTTGTATTCCATATCAGTATGTTTAATCCTTTTCATGAGGATTAAGAGGATCCAAATTGAGGTGAGTCCGAACGAGCGCCAATGGGGGTAAATGTCTCCTATAATAGTGATATTTAATGCATTATGGCAAATCAAGTGATTTGACAAATGTGAAGCATAAGTACCTTATTCGATGGAAGGTACTTTCCAATAGTGAGGCTAGATAAAAACCTGTCGAGGCTTTATAGCAGTTCCAATAGAAGACAACCCAGTTCTACTCTGAAGATGCAACGAGGGCATCGCAAGAATAGATGAGGGAGAATGTCACGAGCCACGTAAAGGATCCCACAATTGATGCACACATTTTAGACCCTTCATGTTCCCTTGGAGTTCATTTCAATTGACAGGACTGATCCATTACATGGAAGAGACTCAAGGCCCCATCTACTTAGATCCTGATTAAAATGTAAACACTTCATTAACTTATATTTTTACCAATACAATTATTGTAAATCTTAAAGGATAAGAATGTATAGAGTTTAAATCCTCTGAGACTCTCATCTTGTAGATAGACACTAATCTCAACCATTGATGTAATTCAATCTCTACCATTGGATTTGGGGAGCTCAACTATAATTAAAACCCTACTCCTTCATGTAGAATTTAGAGTAATTCTCTGTATTTACTTATTCAAATACAATAAAACATATTACATCTTTATACAAAACTAAGTCTCTAATTTAGGAAACTCTAAGATAGGATAGAAATTAATAGAGATATGATTCCTTAGAATAAGGGATTGTAAATATTTGCAGAATCCCTTAACTAAGGAAAGATAATCCTCTAGAATCCCTTTACTAAAGGAATGATAATTCCTACACTCCCCCTCAAGCTGGAGAATATACATTTTATAATCCCAGCTTGACTAGGAATTTATTGAAAATAGGTTTTGGTAAAGCCTTAGTAAGAATGTCTGCAATCTGTCCTTCTGAAGGAATGTATGAAAGAGTGGTTGTCGTTTTGTTGACTTGGTCAGCAATAAATGCTTATCAATCTCCACATGCTTTGTTCGATCATGTTGGGCTGGGTTCTTGGCAATCTGAATAGCAGATTGATTATCACATAAGACTTCAAAATGATCCTCCTGATTAGTGCCAAGTTCTTTTAGCCATTTAAGTAGCCAAATTCCTTCACATATTCCCAAAACTAGTGCTCTAAATTTAGCTTCAGCACTACTTCTTGAAACAACATATTGTTTTTTACTTCTTCAAGTTGTAAGGTTACCCCAAACAAAAGTGTGGTAGCCACTAGTAGATTTTCTTTCAGTGAGATCTCCCGCCCAACTAGAGTCTGTAAAAATCTTAACAGTTCTATCTTGTGTCTTCCTAAACATTAGGCCATGTCTTGGAGTTTTCTTCAAGTACTTGAGAATTCTATTTTTGTTGCCATATGCTCTTGAAGAGGATTAGTCATGTGTTGACTTATCACATTTACGAGGAAAGGCTATATCCGCCTCGTCAAGGATAAGTAAATAAGTTTCCCAACTAATCTTTGAAATTTCTCTCTGTTTACTAAAGACTCATCTTCTTTGTTGAATCTCAAGTTTGCCCCATTGGTGTATCAGCTAGCTTACAACCAAAAAACCAGTTTCTTTGAGTAAATCGAGTACATACTTTCTTTGATTTATAACAAGTCCTTCTTTTGATCTTGCCACCTCCATTCTTAGGAAATATCTTAGCTTTCCCAAGTCCTTGATTTTGAATTCCATGTTTAACAGCTTCTTCAAATTGCTAATTTCTTCCTCATCATCTCCAAGAAAATTATCTCATCAACATACACAATTAGGATAGCTTTCTTATTTGTAGAAGTTACCTTGATGAAAAGTGTATGATCGGCAAGGGACTGCTTGTAGCCGTTTTTAAGAATGACTTTAGTGAACCTCTCGAACCAAGCTCTGGATGATTGTTTTAGCCCGTATAGAGACCTTTTGAGCTTAAACACCTTGTTACTACCTTCAACAGACTTTAAGCTAGGTGGCAATTTCATGTAAACTTTTTCCTCTAACATGCCATTAAGAAATGCATTTTTTACATCAAGTTGGTGTAATTTCCAATCACAATTTACAGCCAAACTTAGGAGTACTTGAACAGTGTTAATCTTTGCCACGGATGCAAACATTTTTGTGAAATCTATCCCATAAGTTTACGTAAAACCTTTAGCCACCAGTCTAGCTTTGTATCGTTAGATGCTTCCATTGGAGTTGTACTTTACAACAAAGATCCATTTACGACCAATGACCATTTTTCCTTGAGGAAGGTCTCATAATCGTCCAAGTAGCATTTTCTCTAGTGCACCAATTTCCTCTTCAATACCCTTCTCCATTTAGGATCCTTTAGAGCTTCATTATGCTTGTGGGAATCTGTTCTTTATCTAAGGTTCTTGTAAATGCTTGAAAAGAAGGCATCAAAGAATTATAGCCAGTAAATTTTTCAATAAGATGTTTGGTGCATTGTCTAACCCCTTTTTTAATAGCAATAGGAAAGTCATCTAGAGTAGAAGATTTACTGATTTCTTCTTCCATTTCGACAGCTGGACCGAAATCTAATTCTCGGCAAGAATCAGATTGCAAAACAGTCTCAGGGATATTTTTCTTTTTTCTTGTGTAGACACGAAGTTGTTTGAGTGGTGATGTTTGTTGAAGATTTTTAATAGGAGTAGGTGTATTTTCAGGAGGGTGTTTAAAGTAGGTGTGGATGAGGTAGTGATAGGTATAATAGGAGAATTAATCGGAGTAGTCACAGGTGACAAATCTGTAGGTAAAGGTAAAATTAATGGCAATTTTGAAGGTTGAGAATGGAAATTAGGAGAAGATACCTAATTGAAAATCATTTCATGTCTTCCCTTGAATTTCAGCCTGTGTGAAATAGGGATCCTGTTCATAAAAGGTGATATCCATAGTGGTAAAAAATCATTTTGAAGGAGGATGAAAGCATTTGTATCCCTTATTAAGTGAAGAATATCCAACCAGTACACATTTTAAGGACTTAGGGTCTAACTTGGACTTATAAGGAGCAATATTTTGGATAAAAGCATGCGACCAAAGATTTTAAGTGGCGAAATTGAGGAGATAAGCTTAAAATGAGGAAAGTACTGCAAAAATATAGATTGAGGTGTTTAAAATTTTAAAACCTTACTAGGCATTCGGTTGATTAAATAGGAACATTTATAGTAAATAGAAGGGAACGAGTAACTTCTAGGAGATGCCTATTTTTCCTTTCGGAAATGTCGTCTGTTGTGGGTTCCAACACAAGAACTAAGTTGAACTATGCCCTTGTCCCTTAAAAATTACCCAAAGACCTAGCAAAAATTCACCGCCATTATCGATTTAAAGAGCTGGATTTTAGCCCCAAATTGAGTGATAACCATGTTATAAAATTGTGTAAAAATATCGCGATTCTGATTTATCTTTTAGCAAATAAGTCTAAGTTACCCTACTGTGATCATCAATGAAAGGGATAAACCACTTACTTTGATCAGCATTCTTCACCCGAGAAGGGCCCCAAATATCACATGGATCAAAGCAAAAGGGTGAGAAGGCTTGTATGGAGAAGGAAAATAATAAGATTTAGTATGTTTAGCAAGAGAACAAACTTTGCAAGAAAAAGAGTTTGGCCTTTTATTAATAAATAGATCAGGAAAAAATTTAGCAAGGTATTGGAAACTAGGATGGCCTAATCGACAATGCCATAACATAACAAAGATCAATCAGTATTTAAAGTTGTAAAAGATTTGGAGATCTCGGGTTTAGGAGAGGAAGGAGGATGTAGAGACCATTCTGCAAGATCGCCTTACCAATCATCTTCTTGAGTTCAATTACTTGCAAAGTACAATCAAGACCGTTAAAGGTTGCGAAAGCAGTTCAAGTCAGGAAATTTTACTTACGAAATGAGATTGCAAGCTAGATTTGGTACAAATAGAACATTATGAAGTTCAATCGATCATTGAGAATAACAGTTCCATGGCCTTCTATTTTGCATAAGGAACCATCAACTGTTTTGTGACTTTACCAAAGGTTTGGAAAAATTATGAAATAAGGCCTTATTACCGTCATATGATCCGTAGCACCAAAATCGAGGATCCAATTAGGAATGAACTGAGAGGAAAACAATGATGTGGAAGAAGGGTTGCCTTCTGGTTCTTTCATGACCAGATTACTTGCACCAGACCCCTAAAACTTTCCAAGCAGTTTTTGAAGTTCAGCAATCTGCTCTTTGGAGAAGCTTGTGATAGATGTAGCAATGCAAGATGAATTTATTATCTCCGAAGTTCTTTGACTTCCAGTTCTGAGGTTTACCATGAAACTTCCAACACTTTTCCTTGAAGTAGCGAGGCTATTTGCAATGATCACACCAAGGTCTCCCCCATTGGAAAGAGGAGATGATTGGTGTGTCACTAAGCGATTCTTGAGTTGAATCCGTTTCATCAAGCATCACACTTCATCGACTTTCTTCCTTCTTGACCATAGAGAAGGCCTCTCGAAGGGAGGGAAGTGGAGAAATAGCCAAGACCCTACCGCGAACCTCATCCAGCTCCTTATTTAGGCATTGTAAAAATTGAAATAGCCTTCTTTGAGTGACAATTTGCTGATAAAGCGCAACATCCTTGGGAACTGCCCAATCATACTGTGCATACAAATCTAATTACTACCAAAGAGCGGTAAGGGAATTGTAGTAGAGAGTGACGGCATGGTGCCTTATTAAGCGTGGTACGCTTGATTTTCAACATGATATAATTGGCAATATTATCATTCTTTGGAGTAGGTTTCATGAACACACTCCAGATTTAGCGTTGTGTTGTAAAGGAGAAAATTTCGCTTATACTTGGAGTCATGGAATTAAGGAGCCAAGTCATAACTGACCATTGTCACGCATCCACTTAGCAAAACCGATTATCGAGCACGGTGAAATGCTTGATTTCACCGATAACATAGCCCAATCTATCTCTTCCCTAGAGAAAATCTTAACCGATTGAGACCACTCTAGAAAATTGTTGCCATTTAATCTATGGTAGGTGATATTCGGACAGACGAGTCGATTGAGCATCGAACCGGAAAAATTTTACGGATTTAAGGTGATCTCGGAGTAGGAGAAGGATATGTAGAAGAAGAAGTTTCGACATGGTCTAGGGTGGAAAAAAGAACCGAACCTAAAGCGATACCATGTAGAATTTAGAGTAATTCTCTGTATTTACTTATTCAAATACAATAAAACATATTACATCTTTATACAAAACTATGTCTCTAATTTAGAAAACTCTAAGATAGGAAAGAAATTAATAGAGATATGATTCCTTAGAATAAGGGATTGTAAATATTTGCAGAATCCCTTAACTAAGGAAAGATAATCCTCCAGAATCCCTTTACTAAAGGAATGATAATTCCTACACTTCATTTGTAATCACTTCATTCTTGAGTAATGGTATACTTTTGAGAGCATTTACTCAAACACTTGGTGTGATATTGTTTTCTTGTGGCTTTTCTGTTCGATTCGAGTTCCTTTATCTTTTGAGAGTTTGATTTCGCTTTGTTTCGGTGTCTTAGAGAATTTTCTTTGTAAATTGTTATTGTCGTAACCATTTTTTTATGAAACCAGTGAACGACGCGGTCGACTCGATTTTTGAAAAAGAAAAGGAAAGGAGTTGCCACCGATCTTTATTTGGTGTGATCGGATCACCTTTGTTTTAATAAAACATTTAATTTACTAAAACAGTGCTTTTTGGTCCACGAACTTTGAGAAAACGGATTCGGAGGTCGATTACGTGCGAGGAAGGATTAGCACCCTCGACACGCCCGAAATTGGTACCAAGCCGATTGATTGATGTCCTATTTGTTGAAAACTTTAAAGGATTCGAAAATGCAATGCTTTTATTTTTAAAATTGGAAGGGCGTTAAGGCTTTCTTATTTTCGAAGAGGTAAAGCATCACGTCCGATGAAGTTAGGGCACAATACTTTAAACTCCGAAACTAAGCTCGCCTTTTGAAACTTGGTTTTATTTGAAGAGGACCTTCCGTTATTCGTTAAATGAGAAATCGGAACCCAGTAAGTTAGGGCTCGATTTTTCGAGATTTCAAATACGGAAGATTGCCTCTATTTTAGGAAAAGAAACTTATCCCGAAGTATCTAAGTGTCGAGTCCAGTAAGTTAGGGCACGACATTTCAATTCCGAGATTAAGTATTTTGTTTTAAAATTGCAACTTCAAAAGAGATATCCCGTTGTTTAACGAGTAAAACCGGAACCCAGTAAGTTAGGGCTCGATCTTCCCGAGTTTTCAAATACCGAACATTATCTTTATTTTGAAAATTTGGTTGATTAATATTAGACAAAATAATGATACTGACAAATTAGACGAATACATGAATAAATCTAATTCTTATAAACGAATGAGCAAATAAATAATGAAATAAGAATAACAATAATAAAATCATAGAAAACAAATAGGATGATAATAATAATAATAACAATAAATAAAAAATAATAAGAAAATGATAAATAATTAAAGTGCTTTAAAGTATTAAAAAAAATAAAGAGCGATAAGCGAATAAATAATAAGTAAATGAAATGACAAATAAATAAATAAAGTAACAAATAAATAAGTAATGAATAAAATAATATAAAACAAAATTCATAAATGGTGAAGATTAAACAATTAATAATGAAAATAATAACTTATTAATAAATGAACAATAATAAAATAAATAAGAGTGGTAATAATAAAATAAAATAGTAATAATACTAGTAATAAAGTAATAGTAATAGTAAATAATAATAATAATTAATAATAGAGGAATAGAATAATAATAATAATAATAATAATAATAATAATAATAATAATAATAATAATAATGCTAATAATAATAATATAACATAGTAATATGTAATATTATAGTAATAATAATAATAATAATAAAACAATAATAATAATAAATAAACAATAAAACATTAAATAACAATGATAATTAAAGGGGGAGGACCAAATCGGATTAAAAATAAAATTCTGGGGAGATTTATAATAAACGAAAAGGGGAAGAGGACCCTATTGTGATGCTCGCGAAAATATGGAGGATGAGAAGCACAAATTTACCCAAAGCGTCTAAGCATAGCGTTTAAAAGGGACTAAATTGTAATCGCATGAAGTTTCTGGGGCAAAATAACAATATTGAAAGACTTAATTGCAAAATGTAAAAAATGCGGAAGGACCGCGCGCATAAAATTCCCCTTTTTTCGGCAAAACACGCGGATCCTCTGGCGGGCGGGTCGGATTCGGGTCGGAAGGGGAAGCAGCGTCGTTTGGGGCTTTTGGGCCAAGCCAAAAGCAGGCGTCGTTTTAACTCGCTATATAAGCCCCTTTACGCCAAAAAATCATTTTCATCTGTTTTTTTTTAAAAAAAAATAACTTTGCTTTCTTTTCTTCTCTCTGCGATGGGAGGTGGCGCGATTCCGTGGTAGGCAGCCATGATCGTCATCGTGGCCGAGCTTTAGCCACCGCCCACATTGGTAGGAAAATAAAATTTTTATTTTTTTATTTTTTTAAAAAAACTCTATATTTTTATATATTATGCGAGTCTACTGAAAAAAAAAGAGATAACTTTCGGAAAATAAAAGAAAAAAATAAACCTTTTTGCCTCTGTTCTTTCGATTTTTGAATCTTTTGCGTTTTTCTTTTCGTGTTTGGATCTGATGTTTTGCGCTTAAAAAAAAACTGCTTTCTATTGATGTTCAAAAAAAGAAAAAAAGGGGATCCTTTACACTGTTTTTTGTTCGGTTTTTATTTTTCGAGAGTAAGGTTAACTTAGACGGATTTGAAGCAAAGAAATCGCCTAAGGTCAAGCAATTTGCCAAAACTAAAGTTTTAACCCTGTGACTCTTGATAGAGATTCAACATTCAGGGTATTAGCTTTGTGGTGACTTGTGTAATTTAATTGCAATCTCAAATAAGAAGTAAAAAGGCTGTATATTTGGATATTCATGAGTGGTAAATTCGTAGTGTGAAGGATTATGGGATGTGCAGTCCGTGGATGAAAGCAGTGTCTACTTGTGGTAAGAATGCCTTTCTAAAAATCATTTCATATTGACATTCAGGGATTGAAGTATGTAAGGCAGTCCTTATACTCAATTAGTGTTGTAGCATAAAACTGAGTGCCTTAATGTTTATGGCTTTGATATTGACGCAGGTAAGTAAGATTGATAATCATTGTCCATATGGAAAACTGTGTATAAATGTAGACATGACTTGTGAAATTTTAGGAAATATTTCAGCTGTCAAAATTGGTAAGTATGGCTTCATGCTGCTAAAAGGCTTCAGCTGTTACCTTAATGATTTCTTCTTCTTTATATTTTACGTTGAGATAAATGCATTTGGCTTTAGATTTCCAAAATCGTGCTCTGACTGAAGGAAACTAGCTGGTAAGCTCGGTATTTCAACTATTTTTATTGTTCAATTGTAACAAAAGGGTAAGCTTGCATGCATGCATGCTCAGCAATAGGGACATATACAGAGTTGATATCAATAATAAATCCACACTTTCAGTGTCTCATTACATACATTATGTACGTATTTACATATATATAAAAATGGTTTGTATTTCATCCACCAAAACCAAACAATTGGAATATCGAATTCTTCTTCTAGGAGTATTTGCATATTTTGCTATTATCCTTGTTGCAGCAATCAGCAGGTTGAAGTTTTCTTCTGTAGAAGTTAATCTATATATATATATGTTTAGTAATTAGATGATTTAATGAAAATTGTTTTATTATCTGATTATTTTCTAAACAACTAGCTGTATTGACATATTAATTATTAAAATATTCAAAAATTTCACTGATTCTTTACGTAATCCTGCTGCTCAACCTTGTCAAAGTTCTCCTTTGAGTTTAGCTAACCTCCAATTCTATCAGAATTCAGTAAGCAAGAAGCTCAATCTTGATTTGAAATTCTGTTTTAAACTTTGTTTTGGGATAATCTAACATTTCGCACTTATGCATATGCATATGTCATAAGATGTAATTTTTATTGCTATATGACATATGCATATGTTTCTATATTGTTAAAACATAATACAATATTATAATTAAAATTTATATAAATTTAATCTTGCAATTAGATTAAATTGCATGATACCACTATACCCTAAACCCTACTGAAAGCATAAAAGAAAATCTATACTAACTATAAAAAACAAAAAAAACCCTAAAAAACTTTCATATCATGTTATTTCTTTTAGAAAATGAAATCCTTTTATTATGCTCTCTTCTGAAAATTAATTTTATATTTAAGATTGTTCATTATTTATTTTTACAATAACGTTAATTAATTCAAAATAATTAATATTTTAATTATGTTGATTAAAATGTTTACATGATTTTTTTAAATGTCTTTTGAATAAATATTTTGACATGATAAGTTGAAATGAATATTCTAAAAAAAAAAAAATTTTATGCCTCAAACATCTTAATCAAAATAATAAGGATATTAACTATTTAGATTAATTAATGATATTATAAAAATAAAGTAACCAAATAATGTCAAGTTAAAATATAGGTTCTACAACTTAAATTTAAAAATAGTATGTTTAAACAAAAGTTTAACATAGTAACCATAATTTAACATGAAACAATGTACACCTTCATTTAATTTAATGAAAAAATTATGATTTAATTAAAATGAAAAGAAAAGCTTACAGCGTGAAGATAAAAGTGCTGTTTACCATTGAAATTTAAATATGCTTCAACTCAGATAATGATTTCAAATCGAAAGCAACAATAAATAAGGAGCTTTTAAAGAAAGCATATTTAAACTAAGATCTTAACCAAGTTACAAGAGAGCTTTTGACTAAAATTATCATTTTTAGCTTTTACAAGAGAACTTTTGTAATATTACTTTTATATACTCATTAAAAAGCTTTACATGTCTAAAACAGTTATTTTATATTTTTATTTCCTTTTTGAGAAATTATTTTTTGACAGTTACATTAATGAATATCAAACTTTTCAAAATACTTTCTAAAATATTTTTTAATTTCAAAAATCAGGTAATAGTAAGGGTGACTTATCTGTCAACTTTTTCACTATCACCCCAAAAATCAAACTCTGCCTTACGTAAAGTTGCTAGAGTATGATTAACCTATGGGTCTGAAATCATTGCTTATATACATAAGTATTGGCCATAACTCACAAGAACATTTTGTAGTCTTAGAGAGGGAAGAGTTAAGATTTATCCAATGTGAGATATCATATTGTTCAAGGAAGTTTAGATATTGACGGAGTAAAGGATCGTCAACAAGGACGTTCTAATGCGCTGTAAATTCTTATTTAAAACTTGTATCATCTGATGATGCCATGTACAACTAACTCAATGATGAAAGTTTTATAAGAGAACTGGAGCAGACTATCATAAGACAAAAAATGTTCTTTCTAATGAGATTCGATTCAAAACTATTATATGTCTAAGGTCCAATATTGAAATAATTTCAAAAGTTTTCCCTAACTTTGTCCATGTCAACAAACATTTTAAAATGTTTCTACTCTTTAGAATAGGTCCAAGTCAAATAGCAATGATTCAAAACACTTCTTTTTACACTATTTAGAAAACTTAAGGACTCAATCATATGGATATGTAAAATACAAGATTTCTAATCTTAACAAGAAAGGGAGGAAAACAAATACTCAATTTAAAGTGAATGAACAAAATTCCATACTCATAAATACATATAAAATTATATGAAAAACCATTCATCAACAAATGCCGCTAAAACTCTTCACAAATTTGAAAATCCTTATTTCTATTTTTATTTTCAAAAATTCAATCGTCGTTTTAAATTTTAAAATTCAAATCTTATGATTTGATATGTTAATTATTTTATTAAATTTATTGATGGCATTTTAAAATAAAGAAAAACACTTGGTATGATAGTAATTTAACTAAAAAGATGACATAATCAACTTGAATTTGAAAATGATATCAATTGAATTTAAATTTTAAAATCTTAAAAAAAAAGTAAAATTATAACAAAACACACAAACTCAGAGAATATTTTAACCTTATAATAAAATTTTACTTTGTGAACTTCATTCGAGGTTAAAAACTACAATATGCTCAATATTAATATATTTTATATATAAGTTGATTAGACTCAATAGAACTCAATTCCCGAGTCAGTCTTTTTTTCTCTAAATGTTTTTTCAATGTTACTTGCGAACATAGATATTATACTCTTAATACTCGGAACTGCTTCTAAAGCTTAATCTGAATAAATACGTTTCACTAAATCAGAACAGCAGTAAACCAAACCCCAATTGCCACCAAAACTGACATTCTTAGGAAAAAGGGGATACAACCCCTCTTCAAAAATATTATTCATTTAAATACAACAGACAAAGCTTTCATCAGATTTCTCTATCCTAATTTTCTTAATGCTTCTTGTTTCTGCTAACTGAAAGAGCCCTTCTATACTACATAGAATTTGAACATGGTTACACTTACACGAGACAATTTTGAGCAATCGGCCAAACTGTTGTTTTTATGATGCCATAGATTCACCCTCAGCTGTTCCTGCATTAGTTGTTGCTTCTTCTGACTGCATATCGGGTAGCAACTCTGCTGCTGCTTCTGCAGAGGCTGAGATTAGTGATGCTGATTGAATCTTTCCGGCATGCTCTAATCGCATTAGAATAACCCCCCTGCAAATTAATGCAAGACAAATTATAGTTGAATCACAATAAAGTTTCACGATATATTTAGTAAGAGTTTCAACTTTTAAAAGCAGTCTATTGTAAAGCATTTGGCTCAAAATAGTAAGTGCATGTCACCCCAAGAGAATAAGCACGGTGCTCAAATCCTACATCTTGAAAGAAAAAGGAAACTCTTAGGGCTTATTATATAAGCACGTATGCTATACAACACAAGAAGCAACAAGCTAAGTGCGGGCAGAGTAATGAACGACTGATACAAGCATTCTACTTGAAGAGTTAGGCTCAAATCTCCCCTTCCCCAAAATTTTACTCGATAAAAACAAAACATATATGTTTGAAGCAGCACATCAGGAAGGATCCAAAGTTGAGCAAAACAATTCCCACTTTTAAATTAACTTGTAACACTGAATGTGTGAATAAATGAAATCAAATGCACATAAGCAAATACATAATTCAAACATCACGTCATTCAATTAAACTAAGGGTATATTGGAAAAGCACAGAAAATGGTGACTGCTACAAATTTCTACTTCAGAACTTACATTCTTATATGACCCATAATGGCCTATAAAATAAATAAGAGGAATAAGTCAATTCCGACAAACTACCATGTCTTCGTCTAAACAGGTTTTTTCAATAATCATAAGACTGGTACATAAGAAAACAGATGTAAGTTCAATTTGTTTTACATATATCTCTTTTTTGTTTATTTGTAGTTTTAGGCAAGATATATACTTTAGTTCTAACCGAGAATGTCCTATGTTGTTACAATCGTAAATAATGGGTCTTCAACAATGTGATCTGGAACAAAATTGTCCATTTGAAATTGACTTAAAATATATTTCAGGGAGAACAGAGGCAATGCAGCATTTTGTGCATCAGTTAAGTATGACTTCACCCATTATTAGCAAACTAAACACCTCTTGCACAAATAAACTATCCTACTTATCATACCTTGCATAACGAGACTGTATTGAGATATCCCGAACTTTAATTCTATTAACAGTACCACTTTGGCTGACTAGCACCACTTGCTCGTCACTTTCACCATCTTCTGGAGGGAGAGAAAGAGAGAGAGAGAGAGAATCAGAATATGCACTATGAAGAATTAATTCTGTCAGCTTTTACAAGAACATTACATATAAATCACCAATTAAGTAATTTACCTGTCAATGAAAAGCCAACCACAAAGACAGCTGCCAAGCGATCCTCTGAAGAGAACTGAAGAGAGAGCAAACACTTGCTATCATTAGGAGAAACTGAATCAGGCAGAACAAAAAATTCCATAAACAATCAAAGATGATGCCATACCTTGTATCCTATTAAACCAACTCTGTTCAAAGGCGACTTTTTGAAGCTACTCAACGGAACTCGCTTTCCATAGCCATTCTCAGAGACAAACAAGAGCCACGGACCACTGCCACCCTTATCACTATGTCAGGAAAGTAAAAAACAATAAATAAATAATAAATCAAAGCTAATACCCAATATTGTAAGATAAATAGTAACAACAAACAGGAAGTGAACTCAACCGGAATGCAATAAGAACAAATAGGACTCAACATGGACGTACTTATCTCACGAAACATGATAAATTAGAAGATAAATTGCACTAGAAAATAACCAAAATCCATATCTTGGAATAGATCAGACCATGAAGAAAGAAGCTTTAAACTGAGCTAAAAGCAAAAATGTTAAGCCTATGATTCTGAAGTGATACCACTTATAGATAAACCCTGAATTTTTCTGAACATTTTTAACTAATTGACAGACAGTTCTATAGAGGAAACTTCAAGTTTAAGAACACCGGCATCTGGGCTTACATTCTAAACACATTGTTTATTAATCAAATCTGTATGCCTTGGAAGAGCAATTGGAAATAAATTTAGGAGCAGTGCAACAGTTTTGCAACTTTTTGAAATTCTTAAGACGCATTTCATTGACTTGATTTTGCAAAACCCCAAAATCCAACCCAAAATTATAATCTGACAATGTTGGTAAGCTTCAAATACAGATAGTAACCACCATGGACAAACATAAAAGAGAAGTTTAAAACAATTTACTAGCTAATGGAATCTTCTGCTGCCTTATCCAAATCTGTATGCCTTGGAGCTGGTATGATGTCCATGCTTGCCATCTTATCTCCTTCTTTCAGTCTCATGGCAATAGCTCCTCTGGTGTTTCTGCTTAGTGCTCGGATCTGAACAAACAACATTAGGAACCAAGAACAAGTACTACATGATAAATGATAACTTAGAGGAATGCTATGTAAAATTAGTCCCTGCTACTTTCTACAATTGTTATATTTGATCTTAGGACAGGAAAAAGGTAAGTTACCTAAGGACAAGGTGATGAAAAGTCATAAGTTCTTATTACAGTATTTGGAAAATACTAGAAGAACAATTACAAATCAGAATTTTATAAGAGAAGCCAAAGTTCAATTTCAGTAATGTATAGTGCTTTGAGACCAAAAAAGATCAGATTCATTGATATTTAGTGCTTTGAGATATTAATTGTACTGCAGTTTGGAACTGGAAATAAGAGTCAAACCCCATTCAGGAGATACTAGGCAGTAGGCACCAACTCACAAAAACTTGAGCAAAACTTAGCTGCAAGGAGTTCAAGCTCAACTCAGAAAGGTTGAGCTAGTCAAGTTCAAGTTTTCCAACATTGAACTTCAGCAGCGGAAGATCAGATACAACTATTTAAGGTTTAATGTTTCTACATATTATATAAATATTATATTACTTGCTCTTTTACCCTAATTAATTGGAATCAGATTGATCTCAAATGTTCCAAGTATCTCCTATGTTTTAAGTGATTGACTGAATATTTAAGCTGCAAGTTTTTGAACTAGTCAAAGGTCAAATAGTTCACATGACAACCAGCTTTGCTCTGTGCACCAACTAGGAGAAACTTTACTGGCAGACAGCAAGGTTTAAGAGCTCTGGAACCTTGAGGGAAATAAATGAGCCAAAATTTTCACCTAGAATATTATAAAATTATTTTACTGTATCCATTAAAAAATAGCCACTCCGACATCATAGTCTGGATACAGGATGCAGATAATCTAAAATACATTTATAATCAAAGAGTAATTTCTAGAAAAGATATTATAACTGAGTGCTGATCAATAATTATATAATACCTTGCCTGTGCTTAATCTTTGAACTAAAACTCACGTTGTTTTTGGTTGGAAATTTAGTATAAATTAATTGTCATAAAGAAGACAGACAATTTCTTGTGATAAACTTGGAACAGTTTTTAGCATTCTGTAACAACTTCATTCTAATTTTATGCTTAAAAAGGATAAAATTTAAAGGTAATCATGTCAATGCATGTCAAAAAAGTATAAAAACAACTTAAATTAACTGCAACCATATGTAAGACATAGGTAAAATCAAGTTATACATAAGCTGTCTTTAAAAATCCATGTGACAATTTCAGCTGTCTAACACCCTTCATCATGTTCAAACACAAGAAATATTTGGATGAAAAAACTGAGTATATTTGTTTTCATTGTCTACAAGTGAAACGTTCATTAACATCAACCAGAAAATAGTTGTTCAGAAATTTCATCTTAAACTCCAGAACTGCATTTTATTAACTATTCCATAGGAAAATATTCTCAGCACGAGTAGGAAGGAAGAGGAAAAAGAGAATAGAATGAGAGAGACATATGAAAAAAAAATTGATAAGCTAAGTAAAGATTGATGTCCAGACTCCAGAGGGCAGAAAAGACAAAGAAATTCAATATATGGTTACAGGATTGAGATCTCAATCCTTAAAAATCCCAGTTTTGATCCTAATATTTCTGGCAGGTCTCATTCTTTACTCCAGTGATGTCAAGGCAAGCGCCTAGGCGCTAAGGCGCAAATGGCCATTATCACCTCAGTCACCTCAAGGCGAGAAGACTTCAATCAGGCGAGCGCCTAGTGGGCACCTTTGTTGTAAAGCCAGGCACAAAAAAAGCACGCCTCACTAAAGAGCCATTTCATTCTCCGGTTTATTTATTTTATCATTTTGACTTTTAAAAGAAAAATATAAGAAATGACTTTTTTAATTAATTATTGACCTAATTTTGTTATAAAAAAACCTAGTTAACTCTTAAAAGTTAAAACTTTTCAAGGGAAGATGAAGGAAATTTAGAGCTAGTTTGTGATAATATATTTAATTTCGTTCTTATGGTGTTTTATTTTACAATACATTAAGTAAATTATTAAACTTAAACTATTGAACAATGTTTTGAATATATAAATTGAACTATATTAAATTTTATCTTCCTTTTACTAATTAATTAATACTTAGTAATCATATGTATTAGTTACATATGTTTTTATATACATTTTACACATATATTTATATGCTTGCGCCTCAGTTTACTCGGGCGAGCGCTTTTTTGCGCCTTGCACCTCAGGCTATATAGAGGTCTTAGCGCCTCGAGTGCGCCTGGCGCCCTTGAGAACATTGCTTTAATCAATTTACATTTGGGCTGTGCAAAAGTATGAATATGAACAATTAAATGTACCAATAGAACCGGAGAAACAAGATAGGCAACAAAATAGGCCACGGATTTACTTATGCCAACACTTGGTAAATCTTGCAACTTAAAAAAAACGAAAGCAACAAAATATTACTTACAATGTCACAGGAACTTAGAATGACCATTCCATTTTGTGAAGCCATGGCCACAAGGTCATCATTTATGCAACAACGAACCCACTTTAACTCATCACCAGGAACCTGACATATATAAATATTTGAGGGGTAAGGGATGTATCATATTTAAAAGGTTTAACTCGAAGTTCAATGCTAAAGCAGACAGAAAGACAGACCAATTGAATGGCTATGATTCCAGTGGACCGAATAGCTGAGAAGTAATTTAGGGATACTTTCTTGATGTAGCCATTCACTGTAAGCATCACTAGAAACTGGTCTTCCGTAAACTCACTGACAGGAACAATCGATGTTATTCTCTCGCCTTCAGATAAAGATATGATCTGTCATGATCATGAAGCAACAAAAGCTGCCTTTAGTCAGCACTGGAAAAAATTATAAACAAAAAAGGACAGCAAAGCAATAAATACCTGGATCAGGGGCGTCCCAGCAGCAGTCCGGCTACTTTCTGGAATTTTATATGCATAAGCTGAGTACACTATTCCCCTATCACTGCAGAGAGCATTTGGGATTTATAATGTAAAATTATTTGTTAGAATTTAGGAGCTAGGAGTTGCAGCAAATATCCATCTTGATGGGAAGTAGCATGACATGCAAGTTCAAACAACATGACAACCTTCACACACCCATTGTATCAGGAGACCAATTCCATGAACAAGGTGCTCAGCAAACAGGCCAACCAAATAGCAATAAAAGAGTCATTATTAAAATACCCCAAAGACCAGGGCAAGCCTTACTTAACTGAACCATGAGCACCCAAGAATGGTATGACTATGACCATATCTACTCCAAGCTAAGGATTTTATTTTAGCATGATAATTGGCATTGAACCTCTTGAATAAGAGAGGCTCAGCAATTTCTTTCTCCTGAATACATTGATCTTACATCAAAGTTTAATAGGAATGTCAAATTCATAGTTTCATGTATAAATCAAGAAGTTATACCCCACTTTTTGGTTAAGGAATTCAAAGCTATTTAACCCAATAATTCAATTTTTTATAATTGAAACTTGGACAACGAAGGCAACCATAATAACTCAATAACTGCAGTTTCCATACAATTCAATCTACATATAAATTTGCAGCAATATATATAGAGTAATAGACCATAACATGAACGCAAATAGAAAAGGGGCAAGACTATCTAAATTGATAAACCCCTGAAACTATGAAGTGTATTAATATTGCAGGGAGAATTTTACAGCCCATTAAGAAAACAGCAAGATTGCAAAAAAAAGAAAACGCTGAAATTCAGTTTATGTTTCCAATTTTCACAGCAAGATCCAACCCTACCCGCACACCAAGAAGAAAAAGAAACAATGGCCAAAATTGTGAAAGATCAAATATTGACATGCACACATACAAAAAGCACTAATGCCAAAAAAAAAAAAATAAGCCAAAACTGGACAGGGGATACAAGTACCTGAAATACAGCACATGGTCATGTGAACGGCAAACTATGAAGTCAGACATTGCATCATTTACACGAAGTTTTCCAACAGATTTACCAATTGTTCCACGATTTTGAAGATTAAAAGTGCTCGGCTTCATCCGTTTAACATAACCTTTTTCGCTGAATGCCTGAAAAGGGACACATAATCATGAGAAAAACAATATACTATGATATTCAAATACGATGTAAAATGACAGACAAAATGATTTCAATCAGGGAAAAATCAATTTTATCAGTTACCAGCAGCATTTCTTCATTTGGAATAACATCTATGTCTTCAAGTTGGCCACCATCTGAATCATCCAGTTTTGAACGTCTTGGACTCGAAAACTTGTTCTTTAGCTCAAGTGCTTCTTGTTCTATTAGCTAAACAACAGGTTGAAATTAAAATAAAATAAAATAAAAATTACAAGACAAGCCCGGAAAATTGCAGAATGCTTGAAATAGGTATAGATCACTACTAGAAAATTGTGCCCATTTGAGAATATACGTCTATCAACTATTATTTCATTTCAAATTTGAAAGGCTGCTTCTACATAGAAAAACACCAAAAATTTTGAGCAAATAGAACTTTAAAAATAAGGAAAAGTGAGCATTTATTTAGAAGTAATTTGTTCTTATTAGAGAGAATAACCTAGATCAGACTCCAAGAAGTAGAAAGAAGCAGAAACATGAAGATCTTCTCTTTTGTACTCTTCTTTTGTTTTTGGGTGCCAGGAAGTGGATCATATTTATATATCAAACGCATTGCACATCGTATGTTTCTTCAATAAATTAAATTATGTTAAACACAGAAGATGAAAAACTAAATATCTAGAGATTTCATGTTGCCAAGAGTACCATATGCATATGTTCCAGAACTTTATCAGCCGAACTCTACTGTGATTACATTTTCAAGCATCTTAACTATGGTAAAGGCAAAAAGAACTCAGAATAATAGCTTAAACTATAAAAAATCACCTGCAATATATTTTTTCGGCTTGATAACAGTTCTGTAAACTTCGAAATTTGTTCCATCAATGATGCACTTTCATCAACAAACCTTTTTTGCTGCAGAAAACAAGCATATGACATTTCAGATAATGTTATTAGCAACCTACAGAATACTATTGAGCAAACAGATTCAGAATCTATGAAAGATATTGCAGCTACAGACCTCTAGAAGGTTAAGTCGTCTTAAGCTTATATCCAATATGGCCTCTGCTTGTTTGTCAGAAAGATTGAATTCTGCATCCAAAAGAAACAATAAACCATTTGTAGTGATGGGAGCTTTCAATGATGACATGTAAATTTTTGTGGCCAAAATCTAAGCTGAAGTCACATGAAAAACCATCCTTTTAAATTTGGAGAAAAACCCAACAAAACCCTTGTTTGATAGTGCATAACTTCATTGCTAAATGTTCCCAGAAAAGAAAGTTGCACTGTGATGATATTTTGTACTATAAACCCAGTCAAAATCAAATAATATCAATTTTCATATTAATTAAGCACAACTGAAACCAATATCAAGCAAATGCAACTCAAATAGAAAATGAATGATAAATTAGTTGTAGTCATTGAATGATAGCCAACCAATAAATCAATATCAACTCCTAGTGCCAATCAAAGGCCAAAATACAGAAACACCAAACAAGGGGGAAAAAGAAAGACCCACCTTGTATTCCTGACATACTAGAAAAGAAAACCCTCTTAACTGACAAGAAAATGATTCCAGGGAACATTGACAAGATCCAATCCTAACCTACCTTCCCTGAACAATTGCAAATTAAGCATCTTTCCACAATGCCCAAGATTTTGGCTAAAAGTCGAAACAACATTCATGTGATTAAAGATGCTCTGAACAGCCTACATGTACCCTTCATGATATTATCAAGACACACAAGAATTACTGGTAGTGGGTGTCAACTTTAAACATATTTGCTAGGTAAACACTAGTGGTAAACGGAATAGTGATACATAAGCAATGACTAAAATGATGCCGAAATGCATTAAATTTCATAAGATAAAGACAAAACCATCCTGCAGCAGAAATGTTTTATTTTTCTTCCACTATTAATTATTTGTTAAAGAAACAAGACCATGAAACCAGAGAAGAAGAAGACATTTAGAAGTTAAAAACTAAAGGGCCTTACCCTCCTTCAGGCCAGCTGATGCAGCTGCATTGCCCTTAGCCTCTTTGATTATATCAATTACTCTATTCAAATTATCAAGCCCTACCATAATACCCTGAGTGCACATTCAAATATGAAAAAATGAATATGGTCTATCACATGAAATTACCAGCAAAATAATATATAAATACACACACATAATGTAAAAATAAATAGAGATTTTCAATAGATGGGATACCCAAGCACCTTATCTTTCTTAGTCTTAAATGTAACCCATTTTGTAGACATACCTCTACAATATGCCTTCTATCTTGTGCTTGTGAAAGCTTGTACCTTGCACGTCTCTCAACAACAGAGCATCTAAATTCTAAAAATGCCTGAAAAAAAATAAAGCAAAGGAAAAGCTGATAAGATTCAATAATAGTGGAACTGCAAGGAAGAAGAACAAGAGTGAAAATTGAAGATAAAATAGCATAAGATGAACATAGAAATAATTTTGCTATATGGAAACTTTGGAAAGCCATAAAGACTGGCAAACAGTGTATGGTACATACAAACAGAAACATACATACCAACATATGACTAAACATAGACACATTTTGGACTAAGGGCTAAGCATATAGAGCTGTTCTGTGTGCTGTGGATCTAATGAAAGTAATATACAAATTAGCATAGTGGCAGTAAATATATAGTTGCAAGACAAATGATCAGTGAGTCCAATAGCATGCTCAAAGTCATTAACAAATCACACACATGCCACAAATTTGAAGCAAATTTGTAGCATGGTGAAAGTGCTATATAAGTATTGTCAGATTACAGTTACCTAAATAAGGAATATTAAAATTAGCTAGGATTCTGTAAATATTTCAATTATTGTTATCCCTAACTTTAAGGCTGTTTTTAAGGTCAACATTCCTAGAATTAGTCTGTATCCTAGTATAGAGTTTCCTAAGTTAGGCTCACTATTTGTATATATATTAGTGTAATTTCTTGTGAAAAAATAGCCCGATTTTAACATGGTATCAAAGCCATTTTTTTAACTCATTTTTTGGAATTTTTTTTATTCTTTGTCTGGCAACTTCTTCTCAATCACGGAGTATTCAAATCTGTTGCAAAGCTTATGGCAAGAGATAGATCACTACCAATGCATTCAGATGAAGTGTAGTGAAGATGCAGCACTCCTGAAAACGTTCGTTGAAAAGGATGGAATTTATGATTTTCTTGCTGGATTAAATGTTAAGTTTGATGCGAAAGAGTTCAAATACTTGGAAAAGAGGTTCTACCATCATTAAATGAGACAATTGCGATTATTCATGCTGAGGAAAGAAGAAGAGTTATGATTGAGAATAGTCAGGTGGATAGTTCAACCTTGGTTACAAAAGCTGTAAATGAGAGGAGATTTGGCTTGGAGCAGCCAACTAGCAAAGATAGTAGGCAGAAAGAACTTACAAGGCCTCTTAACGATGCTGGAAACTCCATGGGAAGCCACAGACAACGAATAAAATTTTTTCAAAAAAAAATGAACCACCAAAGGGGAAAGGGCAAGCACACACAGCAAAACAGTTGGCTAGAGAAGGAAATTCTGAAGAATCATTTGTTGAGTTCAATAAAGAAGAAATTGAGAAGTTGAAGAGTCTGCTGGGATCATTGGAAAAATCTTCTTCAACAGGTACTTGTAGTTTGGCTTTTTCAGGTATATCCTCTTATCAAGATTCTAAAGTCTCGAATATACCCACCAAAAGTTCTTGGGTGATTGACTCAGGAACTACAGACCACATAACCCATTCCTCACAAAAATTTGTTTCACATACACCTTGCCCTAGCAATAAAAAGATAACAGTGGCCGATGGTTCTATGATCACAGGGGCTAGCTAGGGTGATATTGTTATAAACAAAACTCTTACTCTTAAAAATGTCCTCCATATTCCAAAAC
Source organism: Gossypium rotundifolium (assembly GCA_025506655.1). Classification (NCBI taxonomy): domain Eukaryota; kingdom Viridiplantae; phylum Streptophyta; class Magnoliopsida; order Malvales; family Malvaceae; genus Gossypium; species Gossypium rotundifolium. Next base: position 2,813,197 of record CP106725.1, on the reverse strand, counting down.
TGTTTACCAATCTTCTATCCATCCAAAAAATTACCAAAGACTAATTGTAGTGTGGTTTTCTATCCCAATCGATGTGTTTTTTAAGAACATAATACGAGGAGAATGATTGGACATGCTATGGAAGTAAATGACCTATACTGTCTTGAAGAATCCAGTGGACAAGTTAGTGCTCTAAATTCCTCACCTTTATCATTCATCTCAGAATCTGTTAAAACCAATAAAGACCAAATTTGGCTCTATCACCTCCGCCTTGGTCATCCATCATTTAGAGTCCTTAAAGTTATGTTTCCTTCATTGTTCAAAGGGTTAACTGTTGAAAAATTCCATTGTGATGTCTGTGAACTTGCAAAACATAAACGTACCTCTTTTCCGGTAAGCAATAAAAGAACATCCACTCCTTTTACTCGATTCATAATGATGTTTGGGGACCATCCACTATTTCAAACATTTCTGGGGCTCGATGGTTTGTATCCTTTATTGATGATTGTACCCATGTGTCTTGGATATTCCTTTTAAAACAGAAATATGATATAAAGTCTGTCTTCCCAACCTTTTACAACATGATCAAAACACAATTTGGAGCTGAAATAAAAAGGTTTAGGTCAGACAACCAAGGACTATTTCAATCAATTTCTCTCACCATATTTCCAAGAAAAAGGCATTATACATAAGTCATCTTGTATTAGCACACCCCAACAAAATAGTGTTGTCGAAAGAAAGAATGGTCACATTTTAGCTATTACAAGAGCCCTCTTGTTCCAAAAAAATGTTACTAAACAATACTAGGGGAGGCTGTTTTAACTGCTACTCATATGATAAATAGATTGCCTACAAAAGTTCTTGAATCTCAAAGTCCTATGCAAGTTCTAGCAAAATTCTTTCCTAATTTCAATATTTCAAATAACCTTACTCCCAAAATATTTGGTTGTGTTGACTTTGTACATGTACATTCTCAAAACAGGGGAAAACTTGATCCACGAGCTGTCGAATGTGTCTTTTTCAGTTATTCTTCCACTCAAAAGGGGTACAAATGCTATCATCCAGCCACAAAAAAATATTATGTATCAACTGATGTTACTTTTGCAGAACAAGAGAATTACTTTACTATTCCTTATCTTTGAGGGGAGATCTCATTCACAGAAGATAAGGACAGAATTCTTTCTCCTTGATTTTCCAGCTCCTGCCCAACCAAACACTCACACTCAATCCTCTGCCCAGCCAAACACTCAACCCTTGTCTGCCAACCAGCCAACTTGAAACTATGCAACCCGAAACAGAGCCTAATACACCCAAATCACAAGGGATTCAAGACACTACTCGTCCTTTACTGGTTTACTCAAGGAAGAAGGCACCGGTGCAAGTTCAATCATCTTCATCTATACAACCTGCTATTATACAACCCGAGGTAATCGCTGAACCTACTTTGAATACTAATACTAAAACTACTGAAAATACAAACCAAAAAGACTGATTTTCCCATTGCTATTAGAAAAGGGACTAGAGCCTGCACAAGACATCCCCTGTACTTATTCATGTCTTACAAAAATTTGTCCCATAAGCACAAAGCCTTTCTTACTAGCCTAAATTCCATCTCCATATCCTAGACATTAGATGATGAGAATTAGAAAATGCCATGAAGATTGAAATGGAAGCCCTTAAAAAAAATAAGACATAGAACTTGGTGAAATTACCGAGAGGAAAGAAACCAGTGAAATGTCGATGGGTGTTCACAATGAAATATAAGTCAGATGGTTCTTTGAAGAGATACAAAATAAGATTGGTTGCTAAAGGGTACACTCAAATGCATGGAATAGACTACCTTGAGACATTTGCTCCTGTTGAAAAAATGAACACTGTGAGAGTATTGTTGTCACTAGCTGCCAATCGAGACTGCAAATTACATCAATTTGACATCAAAAATGCCTTTTCACATGGTGATCTTGAGGAGGAAGTCTATATGGATGTTCCACCAGGATTCGGTCCAAATACAGGACAGGTAGTTTGCAGACTAAAAAAGGTTTTGTATAGACTAAAATAGTCCCTAAGAGCTTGGTTTGGAAGGTTTACCAAAGTAATGCTCAAGTTGGGGTATAAATAGAGCCAAGGAGATCACACTCTATTTGCAAAGCACTCATCTTCAGGGGGAGTGACTGATTTATTAGTCTATGTAAATGACATTATAGTGACTGGTGATGATCTGGAAGGAATAGAGAATTTAAAGAAATGCCTAGTAAAAGAATTTGAAGTCAAAGAGCTTGAAAAGTTAAAATATTTTCTCGGTATTAAAGTGGCACATTCTCAGGAAGGACTCTTCATATCTCAGCAAAAATACATAACAGATTTGTTGACAGAGACAGGCAAGTTGGGATGCAAACCAGCAGAGACGCCCATAGAGGTTAACCACAGAATAGGAGATACACTAAAAGATGCAGCAATTGATAAAGGTTCATATCAAAGACTTGTGGGGAAGCTCATCTACTTGTCACATGCTAGACTAGATATTGCCTATGCAATCGGTGTTGTAAATCAATTCATGCACAACCCCAAAGAATCACATATTAGAGCCGTGCACCATATTCTACAGTACTTAAAAGGGCACGCTAGGCAGAGGAATTTTATTTAAGAAACGGGAGAAGTTAACCTTTGAAGCCTATACTGATGCAAATTATGCAGGGTCTATTGTTGATAGAAGATCAACCTCGGGCTATTGCACTTTCCTAGGAGGCAAACTTGTGACTTGGAGGAGTAAAAAACAGAATGTTGTGGCTAGATCTAGTGCAAAAGTTGAATTTAGGGCGATGGAACTCGGGATTTGTGAGCTATTATGACTGAAAATAATTTTGGAAGAAGATCAAGTGAGAAGGTCCAATGAAATTGTATTGTGATAAAAAGTCGGCTATCAATATTGCACATAATCCAATTCATCATGATCGTACGAAGCACATTGAGGACATTTTATAAAAGAAAAGCTTGACAGTGGCTTAATTTGCACTCCGTTTGTGTCCACTAATGGTCAACTGGCAAATATACTCACCAAAGGATTTTTTGGGAAGTTCTTTTAGAAACTAGTAAGCAAGCTGAGAATGGATGATATCCACTTCCCAGCTTGAGGGGGAGTGTCAGATTAGAGTTTCCTATATAAGGAATATTGTGTGTATTAGCTAGGATTCTGTAAATATTTCAATGATTGTTATCCCTAACTTTAAGGCTATTTTTTAGGATCAACATTCCTAGAATTAGTCTGTTTCATAATATAGAGTTTCCTAGGTTAGACGCATTGTGTGTATATATATCAGTGTAATTTCTTGTGAAAAAATAGCCTGTTTTCACAAGTACAGCCATGAATCCAAAAGATGTGATCCCAACTCTTCAACCTGCATGTTCTAAGCCACTATTAATTTCCTGGGAGACTTGTCAAAGCTACTTGCTAATTACATATATTAGTTCATTTCACACTTTCAAAGATAGAATCCAAACACTTCAATACACTTGTCAAAACTTGTAAATACCAGGAAAAATAAGATAAGATGGATATTAATGTCAAAAGGACAAGATACCTGTTTGTGTTTAACATGTAAGACGACATAATAAGAAAAAAAAAAAAAAAAAACTATTATGTAAGACAATTTTAAATTCAATTGTAATATAAGGCAAATCGGGACTAAAATGTAAAGCATAAAAAACTCACCTGAAGCAACTCTTTCAGGCCCATCTGCTTTGGCTGTCCATCAAGAATACTATAATAAAAAGATAGTCAATATTCAAATCAACACATCATTACAACAGGAACAGTAATTTAGAATAAAAACAGAATATCAATTACAAACATATACAACCAATTATGCACATCAACAGTCTAATTAAGTTGTTCAGAACATTTTACCAAAATTTGCAACTAAACTCAACATTGGCATGCATTGCAGAAGTAATGGCATCTATCTCAAATTATGCTTTTGGTTAAACAACTTGTAGTACGATTCTATTTTAGAACCATAATTCCCATGTAGATAAGCCACAGAAGTTATGCATTTATTTCTAACCTTCACACTATTAGAAAAGAAACACACTAGTAAATATGTAATTGTTTTGGGGTTCTTAAGACACCATATGTACAAGAGAAATAATCCACATATAACCAACTAATTATAGCCAAAGACAACACCAAAAGGCTTGATGTGATATAAAAGTGTTAGAATCCCTAGAATTAGGAATAGATTATTGAGGAAATCTTATGTAAATAGAAGTTAATCATAGTTACTGATTCTTAGGATAATTACAGTTTTTTAGGGATTATTTCCTTCCTTAGAATAGTTTATCTCTTTATATACCTATAACCTAATTAGCTAAAGGATTAATCAATCTCTGATTTTACGTGGTATCGAGCCTTAGGAATTATTCGATTCTCTTGTCTATCTTCCTAAAAATTCCTCCGATTTCTCAGCCATCTTCCTAAAATTTCCTCTCCTATTTTTTCATGAGTGATCTTCACAATGACACCATGTCCGAAACTGAGATCTCACAAATATCTCGGATCGTCAATCGAGGATCAATCAAAGTGACCTCAATTCTTCACTAATAATCACTAGTCATCGACTAGATGGAAAAACTTCTTACAATGGTCTCAATCACCCTAATGGTGATTCGTGGTCGTGGCAAGTTGGGATATATCAATGGAGACCTCCCACCTCTTGATGTAGCAGACCTACCTATGCCTTTGGGAACTTAATAACTCAATTGTTATGGCATGGTGATCAATTCCATGGAAGGCCATATAAGTTTAACTTACCTTCTCTTCAAGATCGCGAAAGACATGTGAGATGCATCAAAGAGAACTATTTTGATCTTGAAAATGCTTCTCAAGTTTTTGAGATCAAACTCAAGTTGAAAGACATTCGACAAGGGACACTTGAGGTAACTCACTACTACAACAATCTGAAAATATTGAGGCATGAGTTAGACGAGGTTCGTGGTAGAATTTTGGGCAGATCACCTCTCCCAACCATTAGTGAAGCCTTTGCAGAAGTGAGGAGAGGAGAGAAACGTCGTCTTGTCATGATGGGGAACCCAAACCAATAATCTCTACTAACCAGCCTGCTGAATCTGCTGCTCTTGTGTCCAAAGGTCCTCAAACACAAAAACCTCGTGCTGGGAATGAGTCCGGATCTAACAAACCATGGTGTAGCCATTGCAATCGTGTTGGTCACACAAAGGAAAAATGTTTTAAACTCCATGGCTATCCAAATAAAAAACAGAAAGACAAGAAAACTACTTTGTTATCTTCCAATACTGCTGATGAGGTGCTGGATGTGGGCCTAACCAAGACTCAACTCGAAAATCTCCAAAAATTTCTAAGTACCTCTACCAATCATGGGAATTTAGCCACTCAAGGTACTGCTCTCAATATTGCTCTTGAATCTAATAACCAATCTCCTTGGATACTAGATTCGGGTGCTTTGGACCACATGACAGGTAACCTCACTCTATTCCAAACTTACACCACCTGTCATAACAAGTCCCGAATCAGGATTGCGGATGGATCATACTCACCTGTGGCTGGAGTAGGAAAAGTAAAAGTGGCTGAGAATTTTTCCCTTGATAATGTTCTACATGTTCCAAAATTATCTTGCAATTTACTTTCAACAAGTAAACTTACTAAAGATGGGAAAATGCTTACTGAATTTTCTGCATTTGATTGTGTAATACAGGATCAAAAATCGGGAAAGATGATTGGCACTCGCTAAGGTTGATGATGGATTGTATGTGTGGAATAAAGACAAGACACAAGGGGATTAACTCTATCTCTTGCAAAGAGGATACTATTATGTTATGACACCATAGGTTAGGACATCCAAATCTTTTGTACCTAAAAAGCATCTTCATTGTTATTTCAAATAAAAGATAAATTCCTTGCAATGTGATATTTGTGAATTGTCCAAACATACCCGTGTTCCATATCCTTTCAAACCATATACACAATCCAAACCTTTTTCATTAATACACAGTGACTTATGGGGAGCTAGCCGAGTGAAAAATATTACTGGTGAGAAGTGGTTTATTACCTTTATTGATGATCACACTAGGGTATGTTGGTCTATCTTTTAAAAGACAAATCAGAAACTCCCAAAGTTTTTCAAAAATTCCACTCAATGGTTCGAACCCAATTCAACTCTACCATCCAAACTCTCCACACTGATAATGGGAGAGAATACTTTAATTCTCTCCTAAAGTCATACCTTTCAGACCAAGGAATTATACACCTAAGTTCATGCCCAAACACCCCTCAACAGAATAGGATATCCGAGAGAAAAAACCGATACCTTCTTGATATTGCTCGAGCCTTAATGTTCACAATAAACGTCCCTAAATATTTATGGGACAAAACTGTTCTTACTGCTTGTTACCTAATAAATAGGATGCCATCAAAAGTCCTTAATTTCCAAACTCTTCTAAGCACTCTTCACAAATCATTTCCTCTATTTCATATTCCCACTATTCCAACAAAAATATTTGGGTGCAAAGCCTTTGTCCATAATCATCAACCCAACCAATCCAAACTTGATCCTCGAGCCCACCCCTGTATATTTGTTGGGTATTCTCCTACTCAAAAAGGCTACAAATGCTACTCACCAACCTTACACCGACTATTTGTCTCTCGAGATGTCACCTTCTTTGAAACCGAACCTTTCTTTAGAGCTTCCCATCTTCAGGGGGAGAGTTTTAATGAAGATGAGAACCTTAATACCCTCCTTATTATACCTCCCGACCCTACCACCACTACTATCAACCTTGATATTGTTGTTTCTCCTCCTACGCCGCTAGAAATTAACACTATACTTCCCGATACCAACACCATCACTGAACAGTCCCCTGAACAAGGAAAACAAAGAACAAAGAAAAGTGCGAATGCAGTTTATTCCAGACGGAATCGACATCCTGAAACTGATACAGCAGTGCCACTCACATCTTCAACCGAGGACTGTTCTGAAAATGAAGTCTCACCACCATCACCATCTATCTATCTTCCAATTGCAATGCGAAAAGGACAAGGAGTCGCACTCAACATCCTATCTCTCGGTTTGTATCCTATGGTAACTTATCTAAGTCTTATCAAACCTTTGTGACTAATGTTGATTCTACAAAACTCCAAAAACTATAGAAGAAGCATTTGAGTCAATGAATGGAAACCACCGTGATGGAGGAAATGGAGACTCTCAAAATAATGGAACGTGGAAGTTTGGACCGCCTAAAAGAAAGAAGACAGAGGGTCGCAAATGGGTTTTTACTACCAAATTCAAGCCTGATGGCCAGATTGATCGATACTAGGCTCATCTAGTGGCTAAGGGCTTCACTCAAACTTATGGGTTGGATTATGAGGAGACATTTGCACCGGTTGCCAAACTAAATACAATTAGAGTCCTTTTGTCCATTGCTGTTAATCTTAATTGGCAATTGACCCAGCTGGATGTTAAAAATGCTTTTCTCAATGGGGAGTTAAATGAAGAAGTTTACATGGACTTCCCACCCGGGTTTGAAGAAAGAAAGGGCCAAGTGTGTAAGTTGAAAAAATCTTTGTATGGGTGAAACAATCTCCAAGGGCGTGGTTTAATCGATTTGCAAAAGTTATGATGAGCAGGAAATATACTCAAGGACAGGCAGACCACACCATGTTCTACAAGCATTCAATACAAGGAAAATGTTGTATTCTAATTGTCTATGTGGATGACATAATATTAACAGGCAATGATACAAGTGAAATTGAAAGGTTAAAAGAGTTTCTTGGAACAGTTTTTGAACTTAAAGATTTGGGAAATCTTAAGTATTTTCTTGGCATGGAGATAGCAAGGTCTCAAAAAGGTATTTCTATCTCCCAAAGGAAATATGTCCTCGATTTGCTATCAAAAGTTGGGATGATGGGTTGTAAATCAGCTAATCTCAAGTTGGGAACTAATGAAGATGGAGAAGAAGTCGACAGGGGGAGATATCAACGCCTAGTAAGGAGACTTATCTACTTGGCTCACACTCGTCCTGACATTCTTTTAGTGTCAGCGTCATAAGTCAATATATGCATGCCCCAAGGAAAAACACCTAGAAGTCGTGCATATTGGATACTAAGGTACCTAAAGGAAATCTGGTAAGGGCCTATACATCAAGAAAATGACAATGAAATGTAGAAGTGTATACCGATGTTGATCAAGGTGCTCTATTAATGATGACGATCAACCAAAGGGTTATTGCAGCTATGTTTGGGGTAATCTAGTGACATGGAGTAAGAAACAATCCGTGGTAGCACGCAGCAATGCAGAAGCTGAGTATCGAGCACTTGCACAAGATATTTGTGAAGGAATTTGGATACAAAGGCTGATAAGAGAACTAAAGGTTTCTTATAATAAGCCTATACAGCTACATTGTGACAACCAAGCTGCTATCAGTATAGCTCACAATACTGTGTATCATGATCGTACCAAACATGTCGAGATAGATCGACACTTCATAAAAGAGAAAATACACTCAGGGGAAGTGAGTGTTACCTATCTACCTACCAGACAACAGGTTGCAAATATGTTGACAAAAAGTTTAAACAAAAACATGTTTGAACATGATGTTGGCAAGCTGGGTTTGATAAATATTTACACTCCGGCTTGAGGAGAAGTGTTAGAATCCCTAGAATTAGGGATAGATTATTGAGGAAATCTTATGTAAATAGAAGTTAATCATAGTTACTGATTCTTAGGATAATTACAGTTTTTTAAGGATTATTTCCTTCCTTAGAATAATTTATCTCTTTATATACCTGTAACCTAATTAGCTAAAGGATTAATCTGAATCTACAGATTTTACGAAGCAAGTGTAAAGATTTTATTGGTCCATTGTGATAGGTGTAGATATTCAATTTTGGCTACTAACATTTTACTCTTCCTTGAGATAAAGAATATTATATTTCAGGAAATTGTGTTACTAAGAGTATCTCTTCCGGAGCAACAACTCTTGTTTAGAATAATTGTTGCTCAAAACAACTGTTGTTCGAGAACAGCTATGCCCAGAATAGCTATGTTCAAAACAGGGCTCAATTAGAACAGCTGTCATCCAATGTAGTTGTTATTTGAGAACTTCTTCTGTTGATAACAGTTAAAGTTCAGAACAGCTTTTGTTTAGAATAATGGCGTTTCAAGAATAACTATGTTTAGAACAACCATTGCACTAGTTATTCCTATGCATAAAGTTCAAACCACATAATAGGCCTATGTCCCTACCCATTAAGTTTCAGAAAAGTCCATTGTATCTACACATAATGGAGAGGTTTAAGCGGTAATCAATTTCAAACTAGTAAAGCTCAGAAGATCTTCAGACCTTGTACCTAAAATAGGAGAGACATTTCAACCTCTTACCAACTAGCTCTAGGTGGAGCACCCATCATAAATTATAAAAAGTATAAAATCAAAAGGCATGCATCATAAAGAAACTTGAATTATTTATACACATAAACCAATAACTAATGTGTTCTTCCAAAGTTGGGGGGACAAAGAACTAGGCCGATAATTTATAAAAACAAGCTTAATAGAAACATAGCTGCTTTTTAGAACCATATAGAACTAACAGATAAACTACTCACCCCACCATATTGCAATTAAAACTAGACTGAAGAGCAGTGAGACACTCACCCCACCATATTGCAGTTAAAACTAGACTGAAGAGCAGTGAGACGGTAAAGGTTATTCAGCACAATAGATGGGTTAGCTCCCCGTTTAAGCTGTGGAGTGAATTAAAAAAGATATTAAGGAAAGCTGCCTTTACCAGCTGGAAATGGAAGGAACTGCACAAAATCCAACATATCATACCTCAATGACCACACGCATTCCAGAGCGATCACTCTCATCACGAATATCATTGATACCCTCTAGAGTCTGTTAAACAAATTAAAAAGATCATATAATAAAACACCTATAATTTGAAGAATATCTACAATGTCAATCCACAATAAATCTATGTTTTGCATAAGTCAAATACACTATATAACAGAAATCTTGCAGTATCAACAAAGATGCTCTATTGAGTTGAATTCCAGAATAAGACACCAAAAACACTTAAGGAATAAGACATCAATGCTGATGTTTGCAGCTATACTTCTAAATTGAATAATTTATGGAAAAAAGATTGAAGCTGAAGGAATATTAATTTATGCAGTTTTATAAAAGTTGACATGGAATTTCATGTTGGATCTTTCTGTCCCCCTTCATTATTGTGGAAATTGTAAATTCCACATCTCAGTTTCTGCTTCTCCAAACTTATTTATACTGTATCTACAAATATTCCATCACAGTTATTTTTTTTCAAAAATCAACCAATAAAAGTATGGAAGTACAATCCAACACAATTGAAGTACCATAGCAAAATACATCATTGAGAAGGTAATGGATTACAAAGTTGTACTACTTTCACAAATTAAAGGTAAAATGATAAGTAATGTGGTACAGACACATTATTCTAAGTTGCTTTATATTTGTTCAAAAAGGATAGGAACACTTATGAACTGAGACATAAAGACCTCTGATTCATGCTTCCAGTAATTGTATAGTTTGGACACGTTGAAGCACCTCTGAAGTTATTGTTCTTATAGAAAACAACCTCATGTCCCTACTTGAGCATCTTCTTGATGAAAATCTGCACTTGTGCTCGGGGTAGGGACTCAAAACATTTGCAGTGTACTCCAAATTCAAGCTGTGCTAACAAGGACCAGCTAAATTGAAACATAGTACCCATAATGCAATTATTATTTTCTTTAAAATGCTATTTCCCTCTGGCTATTCATTTTGAAAGAAGACGGAGGTATATTTTTCACTTCATAGCTCTTGTGTCCTTATTTTTACTCAACTTTTGCAGGAGAAATAAAAGTTTTTGAGGGAATACAATCATAAAAGCAAACAATTTGCCATAATTCAAAGAAGAACAACACTTCTTACACACATATGATGATTGGATGTAAGCACTGAGATTAACATTCTCAAATAAGATGACCATACCTTACTCTCAACAAGTTCAGCAATCTTCTCAACAAGCGAGGATTTATTTGTCTGATAAGGAATCTGTTCCATTCCCAATATATTACATAAGGAGAGCTTTCAAGCTAGCCATGTACACTGTAAGAAAAATTAATATACACAGCTGATGCAATCAAAATAATCACCTCTTTAATAATAACTGCACTTCTCTTGGTCTTAGAGTCAAGCAGTTCAATGTCAGCCTTTCCTCTAACTACAATACGCCCTCGCCCAGTTCGATATGCTGCCAAGATCCTTAACAAAGTAATCAATATTAGAACACTTTATCACATGATATCACATGTAGTTTTATGTTTCCCAAACAAAGCTCTAAAATATAATACAACACGCAACAAAGAGAGGGAACCAAAAAGAGCTTTGAGCTAGTGTTTTTCTTAAGATAATGAAGGTTTTATATTATCAAATATACAAAAAAAAAAAAAAATCATATATTTAATCGAACTCATCTCTAAAGCACACAACTCACGATAATACCAGTTATGTATTTCTTTTACTAGTAATCAAAGCTTCTCAGATTATTTGAAAGAAATGGCAGTATCACTAATTTCCTAATCATTTACCAAGTCAATCAGCAAGGACTACAGTTCGATGCTTATTGTTACATCTGTTTAAAGTTCAATTCAAACAACTGCAAATATTATAAAGTACCAACCAATCTGGCAGTCTTTAGATGGACATTGCAAGAATCACCACTAGTGACCATTAGGATCATATATCAAATTAACTATTAAAAATTTCAAAGATAGAGATGTTATCCATCTAAGTCCAATCAGTTCAAGTATGGGTCACTTTGAGCCCAGGTCAATCAATTTCAAGTCACTGCTCTTCGGAATCAATTTGGGTCAGAGTTCAGATTGTGGTTAGATTTTCCCACCTTAACTCTCCTAGGAATCACACTTACTGTTCCAATAAAGTACATCAAGATCAAGTTTTAATATTTTTAATTTGTTCGTGCTGGTCAAGTCAGGTTTCAAGCAGTTCATCGAGATTGTTCAGCTTTTCAAACCTCTCAAGTTGATCTGGTCTTCAGATTAATTATTTTTAAATGGATATCCCAAAGAGATTTGATTGGTAGGATTAGTTTCAATAATGTGGTGATTCCTAAGATGCTTTAGCTTTTATCTGTGTGTCCCAAACAATAAAGGAGACCTTGGAATTTAGTTACATCCATCCTCTAGCACATGTAATGATCCACCTTCTATGAGCCCTAAACTGAAAATCCTCAGAAAATAGAACAGAACAAGTAAATCCTAGCCATGGACTACCAAGCATAAGACTCACCAAGTAAGACTGGTAGCAGTCACAAATCCAATGGTTAATGCAACCATTGTAACGACACATAGTTTATGCTAAATTGGAAGTCATTCTACCGTTTCAAACTTGTAAATATTAACTAACGATAACCAGTTATTCCAATTCAATCTATCTGATTCACACCACTCTTACAACTGATGCCATCTATAACAAGAGCAGCAACCCAGTGCCTAACCCCACATTACAGAAATTAAAGCATTTATGCCATCCAACATTTTGGAAACGGGTCACAAAAAAATAGTATTATCCACAGCTCAAGATTTTAAACTTCCCAAAGTATAGACCATCTACACCAAATTTAACCCAAAACAAGCTCCAAGTTATTTAGTAGAGATGTTTCATATGCTTATTCATGCAAAATAAAGGGCTACATGTTTTGTTTCTTTCCCAGTCAGGGGGCTAAAATGTAACTCACCCAAGGTTTCCCATTATCAGCCCTCCAGTTGGAAAGTCAGGTCCGGGCATGTATTCCAACAACTCTTGTAACTGAGACAAGAAAATAAGAGAACTGGAAATCAAAAATAGAAACAGAAAAAGCCTCCATCAACAATAACGATAATGTAGGGTACCAAAGTGTATCATATAGCAATCAAAAGTACAAACAACTTGACCACCTAGCGGCACAAGAAGATCTAGTTCTGAAGATATTGTCTAACACCCATAAGCTTGGCATAGAATTAATGTTTAATCATACTAATATAGTTCAATTGACAAACTCTCTTTCCAACTATCTACATATCAAACACTATAATAGCATCAGAGTTGTCTGCATTAAGTCTATCATGGACAAACAGCAAAAAGTGTATCCAAATTTGACTACACAAAGCCCAGTTAGCCCATAATAAAGTTGCCAATTGCTTTGATGTGAAGACAAGACAGCTAGCATCTATGTAGAATCAAAGAATATCTTTCATCCATCCTTTTCAGAAACATTTGAATTTCTATTGGCAAATAGCCACTATACTGATTTCCCAATAGATACCATCATAGCTAACAAATGCATGAAATAAAATTATTGGCCACAATATTTCAATAACAACTATAAAGAGCTCTGTGTGGCCCAATTCAAGATGGAAGCAATAACTTGAACACACTAAATCTTATTGATTAAAGTCTAAGAGGGCCAGGCCCAGAAATTAATTCATTCACAAAACATATCGCAAGAATAAACCAGATTTAGATATAGCATAGTAAGGAGTAGCAACGTGTATACTCGCATACAAAGCCCGATTCTTTCCTTTTTTGTATAGAATAGAACCATCTTTAACAATTCTCATTGGTAGAAAGACTTATAATCCGTTGCTAATAATAGCTCATCTCCCAACAACTACCCTCTCTGAGCTAACCAACAATCCTTATTGAAATAAGATATTTGAGCTTCGTGAGCATTCAATCAAATTGAATCAAATGAAAAAATTTCGAATTGACGAATCTTATTTTATCATCCTAAGTCGGTTTGAAATTTTCTCGAACCAAGTCGAGTGAGATGAAATTCGAATCGAATCCAATATATTTATTTGAGTTAAATCAAAAAAATGACTTTGGATCCTTGTAGCCAAAGCCACCCACTGTAATCAAATTTGCCCACCGTAATCAAATTTGTTATTAACTTTCATCACCTCATAATTTATTTATTAATCTTTTATATACAAGTTAGCTTTTTTGCTTGCTTATTTGTTTCAATTATCTTCTGATTCTTGTCACCATGTATTTTGAATAAAAGTTATTTTAAAGATAAACTGTGAAATTGATACCAACAGAAAATTTTAACACGAATATTTTATGACATCATCAATAATTCAATTTTAACAGAAATTGATAAAGATTCACCATGATTAAACAACTTGATAATATAAATAGTACAAAATGTGAAATTTAATTCAATAATATAAATAGTAGATATAAATTGAAAAAAAAAGTTTTGGGGGTTTAGGAGGAAGTAAAAGTTTTGGGGGAAAGCAAGAGGAAAAAAGTTTTGGGGGTTTGAGAGAAGTAAAATTTTTTAAGGGAAGTAAAAATTTTGGAGGGAAAATAAAAGGAAAAAATTTTTGGGGTTTGAGGGGAAGTAAATTTTTTTGGGGGAAAGTAAAAAGGTTTGAGGGAGGTTTAGGGTGGGAAGGGAAGTAAAAGGGTTTGATATTTAGTTTATTCCAATTATTCGAGTTATTCAAATTCGAAAATTCAATTCGATTCGAACTCGAAATTCGAAAAAAATAATCTGAGTTGATTCGATTAACTCGATTCGAATAATTTGAAATTCGAACTTTTTTTCGATTTTTTCGAGTCGAATCGAATTTTGCTCACCCCTACTTCCAAGATATTAAACAAGCACATCATAATAGGATATTCCTACGAGCTAGTGTAACTAATGCACCACAAACTTCATTTTATGTGTAACTAATAGCAGTCAAAAACTGAAAGTCCCAACATGCAAAACAAAAAAAATTTCTCAATTTCTACCATTTCAGCGAGAGAATTTGAAACTCACTGAGGCCTCTGGATTATGAATTAATGCACAGAGCACATCTACCAACTCTCCGAGATTGTGAGGAGGAATGTTAGTTGCCATGCCAACCTGAAATTATTCACACAACTTTTAAATGGAAAATGTCAAAATTATGATAAACAGTAGCTGCAGTTGAGAAGAAATAGGCATATATAAGCACATGTATGTCTAGGTGTGTGTCGATGTATTCATATAAAGATTAGTCCCTGATTTTTTTAATAATACGAAGAATAAAGACAAACACACCGCAATCCCAGAGGAACCATTCAGCAACAATGTTGGTAGTCTAGCAGGCAGAAGTGATGGTTCTTTTTGTGAACTATCAAAGTTTGGAACAAAATCAACCTGCAATAAAATTAACGATTGAATATAATAGTTAAAATTTTAGTATCCCAACTTCAAATAACAATGGCTAGAATTAAAAGCCAAAACTTTCCGTATCTTGTTCCAGATCTGCCAGAAGAATTGCTTCTGTGAGTGCCTGCAGGGAAAAAATTGAAGCAAATGAAAACAGAGTGCAAGACTTATGGAATCAAGATTATGAAAAATCAGTATGGTATCCAGGGTTTCACACTTCTAGCAATGGAGACTGCAATTAAACATTAACACTCTATCCAATAAGCTAAAAAATAAACTAAGTCATAACTATTAACTACTCATTCTTGTCACAAATATTAATGAGAAAAAGAAAAGAAATGGAATAATGGTATGCACATCAGTATTCTTCATAAACTGCAAACAAATATATATACGCTAACCTTGCACTCAAGAGAACAGGTTCACCAAACCTCAATACCTTCTACCCTGCAACCCCTCCCCTTCCCCGAGGCCAGTAAAAAAATAAATGCATAACAATGTGGGAATAAAACTTATATTAGTATAAAGATATAAAAACTATTAGATCTTTTACCTCTTTTGACTTTTTAACAACTTATCCATTGTTAATTCAACAATGAGAGAGTAGAACGTTAACAATTGAATATTTGAGATAAAATGCATCTATTTTATTCATGTACCATAATATAGAATCAACTTGAAATTAACATCCACAAAAATATGAACAGTTTGAATCTAGTGGTTGATTTGATAAAAGATTAGCAGTACAAAGAATTACAAAAAAGGGTTCAATGTAATACCAGTGAACTTCATGTCAACAACTCTCCTGGACATGTACTAGCATATCAGAAGCACTGCTAAAGGATGCGGATGAACTAATTGTAATTAGAGTAGACTTGCAATACAATTTTTTTTTTTTTTTTTTACAATCCAAGCCCCTCATCCACATTCTTTGTATGTACCATGAAAGAGGCTATATTTCATGGTAGCCTATAGAATCATTTTTTTGAACAATTTATCATGCTTGGCTTAATAAAACTAGAGTAGAAATTGATAAGACCAAAATCATAATTTTTCTATAATATAAGGGAAACGATTCTGCAGGAAAGAACCTGCACAACATAATCTCTTCAACTTTCCAACGCATCCATAAAACATAAAGTTTGACTCACTTCTCAACAAATGCAAAAGGTTTACACACATCAATGCACATATCCTGGAACCAAGCAACTCATTAAATAACATATATGCAATGGGTGATAAAGCATGAAATAAGTAGACCAATATATCACTGAAGCAATTTTCTTATTAATGATTAGAAACTTTCAAATATAAAACAATGTCAATGATGCCAAACCATGGACTGTACACTAATATGTCAATCACCAGCTTATTTTTCTCAAACAAAATAAGTGAGGACCATTTTAGCGTAAATAATTGGAACTGAATGCATAAAGTGGAATGTAAATTACTCTTGCATATTTTAATATTATTAACAATTCCATTGACTTTATACTATGAGGCAACAAATTTGAAACAAAGGGATTATACAAGTATCAAAGTCCAACTAGCATTATAAAAAAGCTGGTTCTTGACTTCCAATTCATTTTCCTTAATTTAATTCTCAAATTAACAAGACTCACTAAGACAGTAGAATCAAGCAAAAATATGGGCTCCATTTGGTTGGTACTTTGCTTTTTGCAGTAGGAAAGAGCAAAAGCACCAATGAAATAGAGCCTTAGAGTCCCAAAATTATGTTTAAGAGGCGGAAAACTTAAAGCATACTTCAAGTCTGCACTCAGTGTAACGCATGGCAGCAGGAGGATCAGCATCAATTGAACCAAAATTTCCATGTCCTTGGATAAGCGGGAACCTCAATGAAAAATCCTGAATGAAAGATAACAAACTGTTAAATAAATCACAGGAAAAGAGAAGCTAAAAATAAAAAGAAAGTAAATTCATAGTTACCTGTGCCATCCGCACCATGGAATCATATACTGCATTATCCCCATGAGGATGAAACTTACCAAGGACCTGAGATAGAGGCATAAGAAATAGAAACAGTTATATAATGCAGATAATTCAAAAACAACTTGCTAGCTGAAAATGGATGGAGAAAGAACCCAGCATTTTTGTTAAAAAAACATAAGTACACGGCGAAATGTTTTACCTCGCCAACAACTCTAGCACATTTCTTGAATGGTTTTCTAGACGAAAGACCTAATTCATGCATTGCGTATCTGTTTGCGGTGGAACCAAATGCCATATGTTAATGAATATCATTGAAATAAAAACATAATTATGGATATAAAGCACAGAACAAAAAGACACACAGGATTCGAAATAGATAAATAAATAGACAAGACCAGTTTATTTGGAAATGTTCCAAAAAAGAAATCAATTCAAAATGAGTATTAAAAACTAGATAGATACTGAAAAACGAATAAAATCATAAATTACTTACAGGATTCTCCTATGCACCGGCTTCAAACCATCTCTAACATCGGGCAAAGCCCGTCCAAGCAACACGGATAATGCGTAAGCCATATATGAGTCCATAGCCTCCTTGTGAAGCTCGAAGGGAAGAACCCGCCCATCTCGGCCATCGCCGGTGCCATCTTTGACAAATGCCGTCAAGCTTCCATTTCCTGGTCCACCGTCGTCCTCCTGCCCCCCGCCGCGCCTTGCTTTGACGGGATGGCGTACGGTACGACGAGAAGGGGACGATGAGAGGAAACGAAGGTAGGAGACATTACAACGGAGGGCGGAGGCGCGAGAAGGGGCGAGGAAGAGGTTGCGGCGTAGGAAAGAAGAGACGCGGAGTGCAGCGGAGAGAGACATTGAAGGTGAGATTGAGGAAGTGGGAGAAGAAGATAAGGAATTCATTCATGCCATTGAAAGTGAAGAAGCAATTTTGTGTGGGGGTTAGGAGGGATTGTAAAACCCTAGAAGAGTGACAAACTTGTTGTGGCGCCAATTCTTTTGGATTAATGGGCTTCTGATTTTTCCTTTTTCTATTTTCCATTAACAATTGTAAATGATTTTTTAAATTGTATTGATAATTTTCTTTTTAAATAAATTAATTATATTTACCTTTTTATTTCTATCAGCCAAAAAAATGAATGAAAATTTTATCTTTATTAATTTTAAAATTACAAAAAAAAATTTTACTTTTACTAATTTAAAATTTTAAAAAAATTTAAGCCTAAATATAAATTTTTCATTTTAGGCCAGGCCCCCCTTTTATCCTACCCTGATTTCTATTTATTATTTCATATATGTTTATTAAATTTGTAGCATTTTACTATTAATTAAATATAAAATAAAATAATTAGCATAAATTTAAATTTAAAATTATAAGAATAAGTTAATTTTTTATTTCCTAATATGATATAATAATATTATAGTAATTATTTATTTCCTATATCTGATATAATAATATTATAGTAATTAAAATTTACTTATGTATATATTGCACGGACTTAAAACTAATATTAATATTTTATTCGTTATTAACGTAATAGAAAAATTTATTTAATACATATGTATTATAATAGTTAGACATACAATGAAGGTAGAATTATTTGTTTAGAGTTTTAACTTTATAAAAAATTATTTTAGCCATCTATTTATTTTATTTTATTTTATTTCGATTTTTAACTTTTAAACTTTAACTATTTATCAAATTACTCTAAAATAAACAAAAAATTATATTGTTAACTTTACTAACATGACACACACGTGAATTGCCATGTAGATATCACTCATCAACAATTAATTAATTTTTAAATTTAAAAATTCAAAAATTATTAAAATTATTAAAATATATATAAATAATTATAATTTTTAAAAATTAAATAATTGTTAACGTGACATACACTTAGATTGCCAAATCAACAAAGTTAAAAATGTTAATTTTTATTCATTTTGAGTGATTTGACAAATAATATAGCTAAAATTTTTATTTTTTAAAATTGGAGAGCCAAATAAATTATTATAACTTCAATAAATAATAGTCTATATAAATTTAAACTTAAAGTTAAAAAATAAATTTAGTTTATTAGTATATACGGGTGAAAAATAACACTCCCATCACCTAACGTATATCATCCATGTAAGAGATTTTCCTCTTTGGCTAAAATCTTTTTTATTTTATATTAATTTATCTTAAAACCAATTCAAAAGTTAAATTATTTCGTAGTCCAGCTCTTTGACCCCAGTTTTATGGAGGAAGAACTTTGATCTACCATTAATTAATTAGATTTTTTTTTTGGGGGAGGTTGGTTTCAAGTGTATGAAATGATACTTTGAGGTGACTATTAAGAGATGGAATATTAGTTGCCAAAAACAAGTTATCTCCGTGATAAAAAGAAAATCAAGTGGAAATATTCATTTCATGCTGATACAACAAACGAGTTTTAGCCTAGAAAGCATAGTGACATGTACCCCACGCCTTATTTTAGCTTCCATGTTAAAGGGAAGTATACATACTCTACAATCCATGTAAACTGCATTAAGTTTACCATTCCATGAATCAAACTGGGGAACAGATTAAGCTGCAGCAATTGCTTCCGTGGGCTTTGCCTCGGGTTCTGCTGGTTTCGCCTCAGTTTCAGCTGGCTTCACCTCAGTTTCGGCTGGCTTTACCTCAGTTTCGGCTGGCTTTACCTCAGTTTCGGTTTTTCGCCAGAGCTTCTGCTTCCCAAAAGGCAGTCTTCTTTCCGGTCTTTGACACGGTCTGCAGCACAGCTTCAGGCTGGACATTGCCCTTCACCGTCACTTTCTGTTGCTCCAAATCTACTTCATATGATTCCACACCTGAAAAGTGTACCATAACAGTTAACTAAATCAAACCAGAAAAAAATAAATTACAGCAACATTGTTAAGACAAATAATTGTTCTTTTTGACATAATAACTAAAACTACTCATCACCTCTCCCAACCCATAAATAAGAAGATAATACACTTTAAAGCATTTGAACCCACATATTCTTATATTGTTAACAATACTCATACTAATCGAAGTAACACTCAATCAGTAAATATAATTTTTAAATGAAGTTATCCATGCAAGGATACTTGATTTGCTAACAGAAAGATTCATCTATTTGATATCTATGTAAAGAAACTTTTTATTAGTGATTTTTATTATTCTGTTTGGAGTGTTGAGACATGTATTGAATATTGTAGGCATATTAAAGTTTGCGAAAAATGTTCTACATCCCTCAAGTCCTTATTTACTTCATATCTAATCAAGTTAACTAATCATGGGTGTAATGATAAATGATTTGCGTTTCCTTCGAAAGTAGAGTACAGACCTAGACAACCCTTCCCCTCCCCCACCTTATTGACTTGAAAAAGAAAATACTACCTAGGTGAGTCGTCCCATAAATATGAAAGATAATTTTAGATGAGATATAGTAATATAGTTTTAAAACTTTGAGTTAAAGATAATTTTAGAGGAGCAAAGGTGATAACTAAAAATGCTAAGGTTAGAACAGACCTTCCATTTTCCCCAGAACTCTCTTCACGGCTCCAACACATCCTTGGCATGACATGCCAACCTTGAGCACAACAGTCTGCGACGAACCAATGAACACCTTGTTAATTAACAACGCTGATCCACAACAAAATTAGATCGGATTCAGGGAAATCTAAACATGTCAATGTTCATCTCCAAAGTATCGACACATGATGATCACTCAATTTCTTTTTCTTTTTTGGTTAAAAAAGAAATTTGGTAATAATTTTCCTTTTAATCTTTGAAACCAAAACAACCAAAATTAGATATAATTGTAGGAACTTGGAATTGAACCCTAGCAAAGCCAAAAGGGAAACAACAAAGATCAATCAAAAGATTAATTCACAGACACAAGAAAAATTTTGACCCAGAAAACATTCCAAACATATATAAATAAACAGAAATCTTTAAAGATGGAGCCAAGAAGTAACCTGAGACATGGCTTTGTTTTGCTTTGGGAAAAGATAAAAAAAAAAATCTGAGGCAAGAGGAAGAAGAGGATATTGATTGGCGTTAGTATGAAGCAGAGGTGGTGGAAAGAATGGAAATTTATAGAAGAATCATTGGTAGTGGCCTTCTACGTCAGGTCCAAACCACGCGCTTAATTTTCTTCTTGCCGCTAATTAACAGGGAGGAAAATACATAATAGGCATTCATGTTGTTAAAAAAAAAAAACTCTTGGGTATTTACGTAAAGGATTTGCTCCTCTGGATCCACCCTCCATTCAACAATGTTTAGGTCATAAAAGGATAATTTTGTTGTCTTTAGCTTCTTACATTTGATTCTACTTGGAATGCTAAGGGTTTTGATTAATCACTAATCTTACTAGCATAAGATTTCACGAGTCCAAATCAATAGGACCACACGCCTGACATGGATAAGATAATTATTGTTCATACATCACATATATCAATTCCCCATATATGACAATCTATATTTATGAGGACCAGGCACTGATAGTTCGACTAAATTCTAGCAAGTCCAAAATCAATATATGAGGGACACGTGGCTCCTTCAGAACTATTAAAAATAACCCTCTAAAAGCTTACTAACATTGAAAAAAGAAGCCAATACCCTCTTTATAACTATCAACTCTCTCTCTCTCTCTCTCTCTCTCTCTCTCTCTCTCTCAATTAGTACCCACATTTTGATTATCTCATGCTTTTACGGCTCTTCACCATCGAGTGAACTGTCATAGATTATCTTATTAGGAACTTAGCTTTTCAAAATTTTCCATCTTTTCAAGCCACATACTTATTAAAGTACTTTGCCTTCTTATGCACTTAGCTTTTCAAAGGTTTCAACCTTCTTTTGTTAGATACTTCTTAAAGTACATTATCTTCTCAAGCACTTATCTTTTCAAATCTTTCAACCTTCTTGATTTGCATACTTCTTAAAGTACTTTACCTTCTCGGGCACTTAGTTTTTCAAAGCTTTCATCCTTTTCAGGTTGCATGTTTCTTAAAGTACTTCACCTTCTCAGACACTTAACTTTTCAAAGTTTTCAACCTTATCAAATTGTGAACTTCTTAAAGTACTTCACCTTATTAGGGTCTTAGCCTTTCAAAACTTTCAACCTTTTTAGTTTCCATACTTTTTAAAGTACCTTGCCTCCACAAGCATTTAACATTTTCAAACGTCCTTAATCACATTGGAAACTTAACTTGTTGCATGATTTTCCATGTTCTCACATTACTACTCTAACCCCTTCTCTTACTCCAAAAATTTTCTCACATTAACAACAAGCTCGAGTTGCAAGGAAGCCTTGAAGATTTCCACTTTGCAGCCTTGTGCCTCCTCCATCCATTTTGTTACTTCAATAGCATTCTTGTCAAAGGATACCCAAAAGGTCATTTTCTTTAGCTTTAAAGCTTCTTTTTCCTTCGTGAGAGCACTCATTTGGTCTAGGTCATGCCATAAGTGGTTGTACACCTTATTCACCATCAAGCTTAATTCCTCAAGATGGATAAATAGGACCCATCAAACTTACTAGTGTCATTTATCTCACACGTTGCCTATTGCTCTACAGAGTATAGTGTGGTAATAGATGAACCATACTATCCTTCCCTATAATGATCCAAAATTTTTGTGTAAAAAATTCAATTTTGTGTCAAATTTGGTAATCTAAGTCATCTTGGCTTGGAGTAGTGGAAATATCAACTTTTATGGCCTTTTTTTTTTTTTTTTAAGTATTGGACCATTACTCATCCAGCAATGCTAAGATCTTGCGCTAATGAAACCCACAAAATGTGATTCCTACAAAAGAATACAATGAAGATGACTATATCAAATTGTAATCTACATATTGCAATCTCTAATCCTTAAGGATCCCTTAATAGTAACAACAGTTGAAGAACCCACACCTTTTATTAGTGTGGCATACGCCAACTTTTGTTACACATAATTATTATTTTCCTAGTATAGGTCATATTATCCATCAATGAAAAGAACACTTTTAGGAACACTAGCTTGAGATTAGCAAGCCTCTTCATTTTGGAGGATGCCAATGGAAACAACAGAAGCTACAAAGCTAATCACTTTATGTTTCTTCAAGATCTTTAAAAGGTCAGGGTCAACCACCTTACAACGACCCGGCTTTCATCAGTGTCAACAAACTCGATTCAAGGTTTTATTCTTGAAAATGACTAGTTTAAAATCTTAAATTGAGAAGTTAGTAAGTAGAATGTGATATTAATAAATAGAATTGAATAGTAATTAAATAAATTAAGTTGTTTTATAGTAATTCAGGGACTAAATTATAAGGTAAGTATAATAAAAGAGTTAATTGAGGTTTTGTGCATGTCATTGATTGGTAATTGTTTCATGTCCTTGAAAGTAATTAAACCATGTTTAAAATAAGTTAATGGCTCGAGATGGTCTAATTCATTGTTAGCCACTAAGTTTAGTAAAGATTAATAAAGACCATTGATTGAAAATAAATTAGTTTAAGTAATTATGACTAATGGATAAAAGATGGTGGGATGAAAGAGAAAATCATCTTCCATATTCCTCCATTAGCATTGCTTTCCATAGGTATAGAAAAAGAAAGAAAACTCAAAGCTTTCTTATTCACTTTCGGCCAACAAATTGATAAGGTAAATATGTGTATTTTCCTTGGATTTTTGTGAATTCATAATCATCTCAAACTAGCATGTCTCACCCATGTGTTAGAATTCCCAATTATTAAGTTAAATTCAAGTTACCATTAAAATGATTTAGTGAAATTAAGCTTGATTTTGATGAGATTTTGAAGTATGAGTTTTGAGTATGTTAGGACTAAGTTAAAAAGTATGAGTTTTGAATATGTTAGGACTAAGTTAAAAAGTAGTCAAAAATGTTTGAATTGATTAGAAAATTCAATTAAGCTATGTAGTTGATTTACAACATTAGAGATCAAATTGAATTCATTGAAAGTTGTTAGAAAATTATGTCATGAATTGAAAGCTAGAGGTCCTAGTAGAAAATATGAAATCAATTTTCAATTCAATAAAGTAAATAAAAAAAATTTATGAGCATTTAAGATATTAAGGCTTATAAGGACTAAAATGAAAAAAATGCATCTATATATTGATTTGATTTGTGTTTGAACTATGTGATTAATGAGTTTTTGTATTCAGATTTAATTTTATAGCCAAAGATGATGTAGAACCATATTAAGATAAAGGGAAAGCCAAAGTCGTTAAAGAAAAGTTGTTTCTGGTTTGTGCTACTATAATTTATTTTCAATAAGTCGTTCATAAATTAGCTAGTTGTATAAATGAATATGAAATAAAAGTTTACATAATCATATCTATCCCAAATTTATGAAGTGATGAATTAGATATTGAAGTTGTCGAATGAAAGTATGAATAATTGACTTATGCTATAAATACTTTAAAATATATATGATTAATGTATATAAATATTGAGATGTTGGTACTATGATGATATCCATTACAATGATGATTATGATGTTAATGCCCCGTTAAAAGATGTTAAGCGTAGTCCAGGTATAGTTGCCGTCATAGAGTCACTGTTATCAATAGTTTATTAGCCACAATTCCCACAGGGTTGTGAATAAATACTAAAAGTCATCATTGTCGAGCAACCCAAGATGATAAATAAAACAGTACAGACAAGCACTAAAAACCATCATTGCTGAGCAACCCAGGATGACAAAATAAAATAGTCTCAATTCCTAGAAGGTCGTGGACTTACTCGTTATATAGATTCAAGATTCGTTTTAATGTCTATCATCGGTTGATAAAGGTCGAAAATGTAAGTAATGAAAAAGACATTGAGTAGTATGTTGAATCATTGAGTACGTGATGATATAAAATTATGAAATATTGAGACAAGTATTGAATTACAAAGTTTGGGAATGATATGATCCTTGATTTTTTGATAAATTAAAACAAGTAGTTAATGTTATATTTATGTATTTTCTTTAATTTAGTTTTAATATATTGAACTTGAATTATATTAGCACCACTTAGTATTCAATACTCAATGTACGATTATGTTTATTTTTGTGCACAGGTCTCAGACAAGGATTTCCATAGATTGAAAGTGTTCAAGCATCCATTCTCAACAACCCAGGTCGAGAATCATTTTGCTACCTCTTTTGTATGTATTTATGTGTTTGTGTTGAAATGACATGTATCTAGGTTGTTTTGGGCATGATGTTTAAGTTAATATTTTGGTATATTTGATACTTGGCATATAACATTTTATCAAGGTGAATTTCATTCTTTGATTAATAGATAATTATGATAGATTATATGTGTTTGAATATGTGAATTAGTTGGTTAGATATTGATGCATTGATGGTTATGATTTGATGATTTTTGGTTATGCTTGTATGTGTTAAATTGATAATCTTATATTGAGTTAATGTTTAGGTATGTTCAAGGTATATTTTAGTATAGTTTTAACACTTAAAAATGTGCATTTAGGGTTAATTTTCCATTGAGTCTCGAGATAATATGAACGTGTCTCAAGACCATAAGAACAAAATTTTCCTTATTCCTATCTATACATGTTTCAATTAACCAATCGAATGGATGTACCATATTAACATATTAGCATTATTGATGTTCACATTTCCACTAAATTCATAACAAATGACTATGTTAACATATCATTTTCGAATCGAATTGATTGATTTGTCATGTTTTCACATCTGCCTTTAAGCTCGTATATCTGGTTCACATGATCTTTCACATACTATCAATATTTGTATATCGTAATTCATCTTGTATCATCAATTCAAAATATCAATCCATTTCATTTATATGACAACCCAATTTCAGTGAAATCAGAACAGTGGTTTTGGGACCACAAATCCGAGCCGGAAGGAAATTTTATTTTTATATTTTTGCATGATTTGCATTTAGATAGGAATGTCATATGAAAATTTTGATAAGAAAATTTTATTGATTAAGTGCTTAAATACGGAAAGGACCACATTGCGTAAAATGCAAAAGTTGGATTTTAGTAGCTAGAGGGATCAAATAGCTATGGAATCCAAAACTTGATGTCCTTATATGATAATTAGACCATTAATCAAAAGTTAGTAGATATTTTTTATGAATCATCCATGGAAAAATTAGAAAAAGTTAAGGACTAAATTGGAAATAGAAATAATTAAAAGATGATTAATAATTAAAATAGAATTAAAATCATTTTATATCATCCTCTTCCTCAAATATTCCATGGAAACCCTAGGAAAGAGAAAACAAGCTTTCTTAGTTTAAATTGGTAAGTATTCAAGTCGCATTGAAACCGGGATAAACTAATCTATCTATTTAAGGGATTAATTTGAAAAGTTATCAAAGTATAGAAATTATGTCATGGATGAATATGCTGAAAATTTGAAATTTATGTAGAAAATGAAAGGTTATTGATAGATAAATAACTTTTACAAAGTGAATTTTGATGAAAACATGATTTAGAGACTAGTTTGTAAAGTCGTGAAAATTTAAGAAAAAATCTAAAATTTATAGAATACATGTGTTGTAAATTGTATATTGAAATTTTGGTTAGGCTTGGAATAAGGAGTAAATTGTATGAATTTCATTTTCCGAACCTAGGGACGAAATTGGAATTTATAAAGTTTAGGGGCAAAATGGTAATTTTGCCTAGGATATAAATTGAGTTCAAATGAATGTGAAATGTGAGAAATTAATGATTAAATTCTTTTATATAGATCCGGATAACTCAAATTAGAAGCTAGATCTAGGAAAAGAGAAAGTTTCGGATTAGTACATTTTCTTGTACGAACTATTATCTAGGTAAGTTCATGTAACTTAGTTGAGCATGTAAATATATTGAATTGAATGTTGTATTTGTGTAGATTGTGATTTATATTTATGTGAATTATTTGGATGTTACAATATAAGAAAAGAATACATGCTTGAAACTATTTGAAAAAGGCTTAAGTTCCGTTTGAATATTGGATTTCGATGGATAAATGTGATTTCCATTATTGAATGAGGTCCTGCATTTGTTACTGATGGGATTTAGCTCGGATGAGTAATCCTATTGACCTCATCACAGAAAGGATTTAACCTAGACTGATAATCCTAATACAAGCCATCTTGAGCATATGTTACAGATAGGATTTAGCCCAGACGAGTAATCCTGATTAAGCTCTTGTGAGCATATATTGGAAACAGGATTTAGCTTGGACAAGTAATCCTGTTATATAATATATGTCTTAAGAGTGTGCTTTCAATTAGGCACCCTAATGGGTACTCCTGAATATGAATTGACGGGTTATTGAATTGTACACCTTGAGTGTACTATCTGAATATCCATCGAAATTTCAACGATTCAACGGATAAAACACTTGACATGATATGAGAATTATGAGATGAAATGGATAATGTCTTGAAACAATATAGAACGATGAGCTCATTTAAGTTTATTTGATATACATGAGACATATATAACTAACTTGTTTGATTGAGTGCATGTGTTTAGGCAATTTGACAAGTTGATGGAAAACATGTTATTGTATGTTTAAATTTAATAAATGAGATTGGTAAGTTTTATTCCTATTATACCAACTTACTAAGCATATAATGCTTACTAGGTTTTATTTCCTTTGTTTTATAATACTCGGAACCTCACGAAGGTTGTGATCAGTTGGAGCATCATCACACTATCTACAATCTTATTTTGGTACAAATAATAAACTTATTTTGGTATAATGGCATGTATAGGTTAACTTGGTCATTGTTGGCTTCAATATGTTGTTTTAATTTAGCTATTGGAATGGCTAGTAATGGTTTATTTTGGTGTATTTATAAGGCATTATATCATCATAAACACATAGTATGGTTGATTAAATGATGTTTAATGTATAGATTAAATTAAGGTAAGATTTTAAACATATATGTATACAATGATATAACATATTAAATGTTAAAATTTGCTTGAATCCAATACTTGGATTGGTTGGTATTTGAATGTAAGTTTTGATGTTGGTTCATGGCAAAGTTTTGTGTGTGAAATGAAGCTAGAAATGGCTTTATTTTGTCCACGTGTCTTGATCGTGTGTGACACATGGTCTAGTACATATGCGTGTGATTAGGCCGTGTATCCACTGCATTTTAAATTTGAGAAATAGAATGCTCAGAATTGAGCACACAGGCAGAGACAAGAGCGTGTGTCTCATTCGTGTGTGCTATACAGCTTAGTACACGGGCATGTGGCTAGCCGTGTGATGCAAGTCAGAGAGTTACACGGGGTTGGACATGGCCTATGACACGGGCGTGTCATATGATCACACGGGCGTATGTGCCCTGCATCTTGGAAATTTTTTGAAATTTCGCAAAAATTCTATGAGTTCCTGATCTAGTCCCAATTCAATTCTAATACTCATATTGGGCCTCGAGGGTCCATTTAAGGGACATTTTAAATAATCTCGATAAATGAATAGTAATTGATGAGAATTATTCGTAAATGTTCTGAAAGCTTTGGTAATGCTTTGCAACCCTGTTCCATGATGGACACGAGTTAGGGGTGTTACAATTTACCATATCAGTTTTACATTTTGTACCCCTATTAACCTAACTCAAACTCGAACGGATACACAAATCCCATCCAACACGCCAATTTGGCACCCAATGCCTCATCAGAACATCCGAAGTAAATAGATTACACCCAGAGCTCATCGGTATAACCAAATTTGTGTACATCACTCATTGGAACGTTCGAAGGAAAATGCGCCCAACGTTCATCAACATATAGTCGAAGTAACCCGTATTCAATTTATCTTGTGGCATACCAACTATATCCGTCCCTACCCGAATAGTTAATAGTATAATCAATTTTTCGATTTCATCATATAGTTCAATTCACATTATATCATTCTCAATTCATCATTAATTTCTATTTCAGCATATCATATAACATGCTTCAACCTAATTCCATATCTAATAACATATATCAATTAATTCATATAGGTTCTATTCTATTCAATTTAATCCACTATCTCGATATTCAATCTCAAACATAGCAATTCAATTCAAATAATCATTGTTAACTCACCTAAATTTCATATTATGCAAAATATCACAAATATGCAACAATTAAATTGATCTCAAATCATAGAACTACAAATTGAAAACTCGCGTCACTTTGCATTGGCTCTCACATTTCCTTTCCCTCTTCATAGCCTTGCATTGTCTTTAGCTACGAATAATAATTCAACGGTGACACAATATCAAATTCCATAACAAATCACATTCAAATTCAAAGTCACACATATTTTGTAATTTATTTAATTTAGTCCCTAAACCCAAGACAGGCATAACTTTCAATCTAGAGCTTCAGATTAAACTATGATTTCACATATATTCATTAAGGACCTCCTAATTTCTATTCTTACCAAAATTTCATGATAAATTTTAATTTTATTCAATTTGATCCCTAATGTTTCGAAACTGATAATTAAGCTTTACAATTTAGTCATTTTCTTAAACTAAGCTTAATTTCTATCACTTTCACACTTAATTCTTTAAGAAATTTTTTGGGACATGTGCCTATATTGTTGTAAACACATAATTATATTATATGTATTTGAACGATGGATAAATAAATAAAGTTAGTTTCACATTTCACCATTATATTTTTTGTATTTCTGTCTTTCATGTTTTGCATACATAACGAAATTGATATAAGGAAATATTAGCTCATCGATTGTCTAAGTTCAACGTGATGATAAGTAACATTGTAAGAATGTTTATATTTCAAGAAAGACAACTTACTTCAGTAGATAATCTAAATAAGTCTGTAATCTCGTAAAAGTATTAAAGTGAGCATTTGATTCAAATACATAAAAGGACTATTATATCATATACAATTTCAATTAGGGAGATAACTAGTCTTGGTTATCAAAGCAATTGACTCCATAGGTAGAAACATAGATGTACTCATTGGAAGAATGATACATTGTAAATAATAAATTGGACTAAACCTAAGTTGAATTAGTTCTGAATGCATTTGTGAATTAATTCATTGGTAATGTTCATAGTATGACTTACCTAAATCCTGAGCTAGACATTAACCATGTGTATGTAACTCATGTGCTTTGATATAAATGGAGGCTTATGCTCTAAAAATGATCGAGCCGATAGCCGGTATGTTGGGTACATGACTTTTATATAGCATGACTTTACTAGCAACAATAGAATTCATAGCTCGATTAAAGAGTTAACGATATCCTCTCATTGAAATTGTGTGGATTGATAAATATGAAACATGATTATGAGATAAAAGAGGATTATATTGAGTGAATGAATTTAACTTAAAGGAATTGAGGATATCATATGAGGGTAACACACACATGGCGAGGTCATTAGATAGAGTAGTTGGATGAATTGCTTTCGTAAAGAGTATACAATAAGGAGTTTTCAACCATGATACTTCTTGTGGAATAACTCCATGATTAAGTAAATTACGAATTATCATAATGATGCTTCTAGACATAATTGCAATTACTCGAGCCTAACTGTATATGTTCGATTGGTCTCTCCACTAGCTCAACAAAAATTTGATCAGACTGCATTTGAATCAAAAGAAAATTCTACAATTTTGGAAATAATTTAATTGATTCGATTTATTTGATGTGGAATTAAATTAGGTGGTTGTGAGAATTGTTCAACTAGAGAATTTGATTAAAGAATTTTTTTGAAAAAATAATTTATAAAATCTTAGTGATTTTGAGAAAATTAATTTTGATTAGGTAAAATTAAATTAGTCAAATTAATTAAAATAAATATGATATTTTTAGAAATTAATTTTCAAGTCAGACAATTGGCCTAATAGGTAATTGAACTTCAAAATTGGACCCGATATCAAAAATTGAACCCGATAACCAAAACCTGAGACCGAGACCAAAAATTTGTTGAACCAACCTGGTGTATGAAATTAGGTCGACGATCCAACTAGTGGTTGAACCGAATAGATCATACCATCATTAGCTCAGATCGAACCGACATCAACCAAACAGGCATGCAAGACCAGCCAAGCATGCAAATGCCTAGCTGATGGTGCCCCGACCATGATAGCAAGATGTTCGATCAACTTGCTGGGGTTTCAACCAACCTCATTGATAGTATTGGGCCAAGCATGCAAACACTTAGTCAAGGTGTAACAGCCCGGTTTAGACCCTAGTCGAAATAGTTGTTTGAGACCACAAGTCCGAGGTCGTAAAAATATTATAATGATATTTTCTGTGTAAATGATATGTGACATAGTCTGTGTGATAATTTGATCGTTTTAGTGTCGGATTAAGAGAAATGACTTAATTGTGTAAATAGTAAAAGCTATGTGCTGATTTATAAGTACCTAAGTGTTGTTATCTTTTAAATAAGGAGGTCTTATGGTGCAATTAGACCATATTTAATGATAGTGGAAGGTTGATGGACATTTATAACCATCCATAATAAGCTTTAATGTTTATTTCATTAAGGGTATAGTTGGAAATCAATTATAAATGCTATAATAAACAAATGAAACTAAAATGCTCATCTTTAACATGTATTTTCCACCAAAATTTGAGAAAGAAAAGAGGGTTTGAAGCTTTCATGGTTTTGGCAACTCAAGCTTCAATTAGTAAGTGTTTTGTTTTCGATTTTTGATAATTTTTACGTTTTTGTGATCGTTGCTTTGTGCTCTAGCTAACCCATGCTTAAATTTTAGAAAATGATGGTGATTTGAGATATGCCATTGTTGAATATATAAGCTTTGTGATGATAGTTAGCGGATTATAAAAGTTTAATGTTGGGTTAACATAGTTTGTATTTGAAATTTTGGTGAAATTGAGTGATTTGAGCTAAATTGTGAAAATGAGATATTGAAGGATTAAAATGTGAAATAAATGAAATGTGTGGACTCCTATGAGACTAAGGAGAATTCAGCCTAAGCATTGTGTAATGAAATTTTGAGTATTTGATGATTTTGTGAGATAATGTAATTTAAATGTGAGGACTATTTTCTAAAATGCCTTAAAAATGTGTGTTTGGATTAAAATGAATGAATTGATGATTGAATGGAGTGAATTTGAATGTGTATAGACCAATAGAGGAGAGGTTTGCATCGAGATCGAGGCAAAAATAAAGTACTTGATTAATCGACCGTATCGATAGTTCGACGTCCGAGGTAAGTTCGGATATAATACATGTATTTGAGACACGTTTTATCGATATGAAATAAATATGTTTATGTATATGAAAGTGAGTTACTATGTGCATGATTTTAATTTGATGGCACTAAGTGTGCGAAAGTGAAATCGAGATAGAAATGAATGGCACTGTGTATGCGATGTGATGAAAGCTTCGGTTTATTGCTGTGTGCGATACCGAGATGAGTTGGTTAAAAGAATAGGCACTAAGTGTGCGATAACAGTTATGAGTCGGATAAGTATGTGGCATTGAGTGTGCGATTAAATTAAAGAATGATCGGCAAATAATATCGAGCATTGAATAGCTTGGAGATTTAATAGCTTTGTGTGGTTAAGGTACGTATTGAACCTTTGTAGTTGATGAGTAAAATTAAACTTTGATTGAGGAAATGAACATTGTGGCTATGGATGAGAAGGCACGAATATGAGATAATAGATCTAAGTGATTGTTTATTTTTGCATCGATTTAATTTGATATGATAATTGTATTGTATATCGAACTTACTAAGATTTGGAAAGCTTACTGTGTGATTTGTTTCTCTACCTTGCAGTGTCAGTAAAGCTAGCTCGGATCTGGGATCGTCAGCTTCTCAATCACACTATCGGCATTCTATTTTGGTACTTTTGGAAAGATGTATATAGCTAGAATATGGCATGTATAGGCTAGTTAATTGAATCAAGTTTAAAATTTGTAAGTAGCCACGAGATGTGGCTAGATATGTGATATATGTGATGCATCTTTTGGCATGATTTGTGGATTGATAAATTTTCTATCAAGTGGTAACTTTGTGTTGATAAATGCTAATAGGGGTTAGTGAAATTGAGAATGAATTATGCTTGTGATAGAATAAGTATTGGTATTGAATTTAGTATAAATATAGTTGAAATTGAATGCATGAGTTGAATGACAATATTGGTATGTTTATGGTGATAATATGAGCATGAGATGTTTAGGTTGTATGGCTTGTAGGTTGGACCCTTATGGGTGTCATTTTGACTTTGAAAAATGGCCTATAATGTCACACGGTTGGGGCACATGGAGTGCCTCAGACCGTGGGTAAATTGGCAGAGTGCGGCTTAAACTGCACACGGCCATGGCATGGGCGTGCCTACAGGCCGTGCGAGAAATGACAGTATATGACCTTATAGGACACAACCTAGCACACGTGCGTGCTCATTAACCGTGTTGATTTTGGCAGTATGTAACCACGGGGAGGTCACACGGGTGCGTCAAGTAGCCGTGAGAGAGGCACGGCCTACCCCCACTGGCTTGTCTCCCCTGTATTTTAAAAAGTTTCAAATTTTCATAAAATTTTATACGTGTTCCAATTCAGTCCCGACTCGGTTTATAAGCATGCTTAGAGTCTCGATGACTCATTTAAGGGACACTATGATTGCATATGAATGTGTTTGATGATGATTGACTTTGTGTCTTGAATGTGATGTGAAATGATTCTATTGTTCGGTAATGCCTTTAAACCCTATTCCGTGACGATCTCGGGTTAGGGGTGTTACACAAGGTATGTTGCATCTCGTATGGCTAGCTGTTTGAACTACTGGCCTAGGCAAGCACTTGTCAATCGGGGAAAATAGGAGGTTGGGCATAGAATTAGCCGTTTGAATGGCTAACCCCACCTCAACCATGACATCGACGGTCTCGTAAGGTGGTGCATGGAAAGGGCCAGACCCATTTGGGCAAAACAGCAACAGTTCGTGCTGCCGGGGGAAGTTGCGTAGCCGATGGCACCACCGAACATGGTGGCTATAACTGTGGCGATCCTGTAACAACCTAATTTAGAGCTTAGTCAGAATAGTGGTGCGAGACCCCAAATTCAAAGTAGAAATATGTGTTCTATGACTTTTATGAGGCTTATGAGGTGTTTACATGATTGTGTGAAAATCTTATGAAGGAATTTAATTAATTAGTGATCAAATTGTTCATTAGGACTAAATTGCAAATATTAGAAAATATGAGATTCTAGAAGATATAAGTATGAAATAGAATTATAGAAATTACTAGACCATTAAATGTCAAGATGGACAAAAATGGACATGGGAAGGAAAAATCTCAAGAAAGGGTCTTAAGGGTATTTTAGTCATTTGGTTAATTAATGAATTAAAAAGGGAAAAATAAGTCAAAATCTTGTCCATCTTCTTCCTCTAAGTGCTGAAATTTGCAAGGAGCCATAGTTAGGGTTTCTTCAACTTCTAAGTGACCGTGTCAAACAGTCGAGTTTTAATATTATAAAAGAGTGATCGAACTTGTAGACTGACTGCGACAACGATAGAGGCAAGTGCACGTATCAAACAATAGTATAGCTCAGGCAAGAATATCTTATCGAACCCAAGGGAACCTAAAAGTACTACTACTCACTTTCTTTCTATTATTTAGCCTAAAATATGGAGTGATTGGATTATTAAACTAACGAAATACTTAGACTAAATGCAAAGACAAAAGATTGAATTGGAGAAAGACTTTAGGAAAACTCAGTTGATAAAGATGATACCCTCAGGAAGAATCCACCTATGACTTCACTTATTATTTATTCCCCAAGCCATATGATTTCTTTACTTAGCTTGATCCGTGAGACTCCCTAACCTATATTAAACCCTCTCTCGAGGCGAATAACGTCTAACCTTAGGTTAATTAGTGGAACTCTCGTTCTCTTATAAAACCCCCAAGGAAGCGAAGAATCGATCAATGGATTCCCATATTAGGTTTCACCCTAATCTGGCAAAATCTCGTAACCCTATCTTTAGGCGCCCGATCAACTCCGCTCAATTATGCTAGATCTACTTTTAAGTAGGGTCTATTCCTCCTCCACTTAAGCACATCAGATTGAATTAAGTAACATAATTAAGAACAAACCAAGTACTTATCATATAATTTAGAAATCAAATAACAAAATCCATCATAGGTTTCATCCCCTTCAGGTTTCTGAGGGTTTTAGTTCATAACTAAATACAAAAACATCTCAAGAGAAAAGAATAAACAAAACATAAGAACTCCCTAAAACCCCCTGAAGGAATTAAATGAGAGATCCTCCGTCTTGAATGGAGCTCCGGCTTCTTGAGATGGATCAACTGGCTATCTTCAAGTGACTCCCTAAAAGATGAATGCTTCGGCCAAAAAAAAGCCTCTGCAAAAAAGCTCCCTTTTAATGTCTGCCTTGGGTTATTTATATAGCCTTTGAGATGCTATACTTGGCTCCTAAGTATCTCCTTCAAGTAGAATTACTATTAGGGTGTTGGAGTAGACTAAGGATTATGTTTCTTTGGCTTCAAGCATCCAATTCCGAGTGAAATTGCTCATTCCGGCGGTAGGGGCACGCCCATGGCACACCCCCGTGTAATTTTAGGGTTGGGAGTGCCTTGATTCTATCGTTTTGGGCACGGCTGTGTAAGTTGAGATTCAGGCCGTGCTTCAGTCTGGTCAATTTGGGCACGGCCATGTAGATCACCAGGCACGCCTTATGTGGTAATGAGATGATGCACGGCCGTGCAACTCGTGAGTTGCACCATGCTCTAGGTAATCGTCGAGACACGGTAGTGTAGGCTTTGTGCCAGGCCGTATTGATTTCTGCTAAGGCCCAATTACTCCATTTTAAGCCCGTTTTGTGTTATTTTTAACCTCGGGTGCTTTCCTGAGTATAAATATGAAAAGAAAGGATTAAAAGAACCTTTTTACATAAATTAAGGGCTAAATTATCCAACAACCTATTAAATATAGGGTTAAAATATGTTACTTTTACAGTTTATCAAATGCCCCCACACTTAAGCTTTTGCTTGTCCTCAAGCAAAATTCTCATCTTTGCAATTAAAATGAACTTTCCATAATTCATAATTCCTATCGACAATGTCTCATCATAATTCATAGATAATTTATACATGGATAGTTCAACTCAAAGAAGCTTAAAGATTCAGTTACGATAAGTCATACCTTTATAGCACGAAAACATAGGTATCTCCCATTATCTAAGTGATTACCTTTAATTCAAAGCCGATAAGGATTGACATCCTCACAAAAGATTCACTCAAATCACTCAAAGGTGTTTAAGGTTCAAGAATAAGCACTCTAAGTCGAACCTGAAAAGTTAATCCCATAGACTTGCCTGAAAATCAAATCTCCACCACTGTATATGAGATGATACACAGATCAAAAGGTCTTTAATCAGGGTTGTAACGGGGCTAAGGTTAAGGGTGTGGATACAGGCTGAATTAGAGGTTTAGAATCGAGATTGACTTGACAAATTGCCGAACTAGAAACACTGAATTAAATATGAATATTTACTTCAAATGAAAACTAATAATATCACTATTTATAATTTCTATATAATAAGGAGTATTTTGGTAATACTATAATACGAGCTTTTTCTTTAACAATAGAAGTTTTAAATGCTCTAAGCTCTTTTATTAAACTACTAATATTGAATATACTTGGATTTTTTTTTTTTTTAAGAACAAACCAAAATAAACATAATAGAAGGAACTTTGGTGATTGAAATAACCTAATTCGACAATTGATCAAATTAATTCTCGATAGAGGGGTAGTCAAAGGAATGTTGATAACAAATACAAAGGGATTTTGGGTTAATATTAGTGGGTGAGTCAAATAAAAAATTGTTAGGATTCAACGGGGTTCACTAGAGGTTAATTTGTATGGGTAGGCTTTTTAGTGGAGTGAATAGGTTAACACCTAGATGCCTTTATCATCTCTGTATATCAAATCAAAAGTGTGGTCTCGACATGTATAAACGAGACAAGTTCGAGAATAATAGTTCACAGTTGACACACTCATAATCAATTAAATGAGCACGAAAAAGGGTATATGCTCTATAAGGCTCAAAATCTCACAAAAAATTATGGGTGTTTTGACATCAATCCTTATAAATTTTGAACTTCAAAGTGATACTCAAATTAGGTTCAACAACCTATCAATTTTAATTTTTAAAAAGTAGACTTATCATGCTCGATTCTCTAGTATTCCTCAAATTTAATTATCAATGCATAATTCTCTAAGACTTATTCTAAAACATATTGAAGAAAATCATGAATCATTAAAATTTCATCCTAATTAATAATATGATAAAATATTTAAGATCAAGACTAATTTCGTGGTTTTGAGAATTATGGAAAAGTTAGGCACTATTACCCCACACTTAAGATGTACATTGCCTCAATGTACAAAGATAGATAATGATAATTAGATGCCAAATCAAAAAGATAAGTGGGAAAGTAATACTCCCTGAAATCTGGATGATCCCTAGTGTCTTTGGTGGCGGTGATGGTGTTTCCTATGGGCCTGGTGGAGTGGCTACCGAAAAGCAATTTGCTAGATGAAGAAATTAGGTAGCCTGTGAAGATGTAGCCAAGAGATCTAGGGAAATAATAATACTATACTAATAATATAATTAAAGATTAAGGAAATAAAATGAAGGAGACTAAGAAGAAAACTGAAATTAAAAGAAAGTACTAATGGACTAAGGAGTCCTTATTGTTGGATGGTTCGCGAGGTGGATGTGACCTCAAAGGCTGTGGTGCGTGATTCCCAAGCAGCCTTTAGAACCTAAAACCAAGAAACTAATATGAAATAAATTAAATTAAGCAGGAAAGAAGTAAAAATAAGGAAAATAAATGAGACGAGAAGAGAAAAATTAAATCGAAAAGGTTTTCGAGACCCTTGACGTGTCAATTAAGTGAAGTTACCGGCATGAACTCATGTTGAGGTCTCTTCTGAGGAGACGATGCTTATGTTTCTTCGGCGTGATCTTTGTGTTGCTCAAGAGCCTTGGACATTTTCTATGAATAGAGAGAAAAATTTTCAAGAAAGAAAGGGAAGAAGGAAGATGGGAGAGAAGGGAAGGCTGGGGATTTAAATAAAATTTCAAAACTGGCACGTTCCCACGCCCGTGTACAGAGGGTGTGTCGATTCACATGGCCACCTCGCACGATCGTGTTATAGAGTGTTTTGTTCTTCCACGCCCGTTCCTAAAAGGCCAGGATGTGAGCACGGATGGACTGCACGGGCATGGTCTTCCTGTGCTTAATAAGTCAATGTCTTAGCACAGTTGTGAGGCACGGTCGTGCTGTTTTTTCAGTGCCCGTGCTGCGGGTGGTTGGATCCGTGACGTTGGGGGGTGGTTGGACTGACTTGCACGGCTCTGCTCTGTCAGTGTGGTGGTTCTGGTGGTCCACACGGCCACGAGCACGGCCGTGTGTAATACCCGTGTGGCCTA
Organism: Gossypium rotundifolium; assembly: GCA_025506655.1. Classification (NCBI taxonomy): domain Eukaryota; kingdom Viridiplantae; phylum Streptophyta; class Magnoliopsida; order Malvales; family Malvaceae; genus Gossypium; species Gossypium rotundifolium. The sequence continues at coordinate 2,774,556 of CP106725.1, read as the reverse complement.
GAAACCTGCATCTTTGTTTTAGATATGAAGAGAGAAGAGAAAATGAAAGAAAAGAAAAAAAATAATTTTGAAAGATAAAAGTGTTAGTGCTCGGGTTACCTCCCGAAAGCTCGTTTATAGTTTTAAGCTAGACTGTCATAGACCTTGAAGATTTTAGGGTGGTTTAAAGGTTTGAATATTGTCCCTCTTACTGACAGTTTTATTTTCGTGACAAAGTTTAGGTCGAGAAGGGTTTACCTTGAGATTTTCGAACATTGGATTGCTTACCTCGACTATTTCGTGTGGGAAAACATCGTGTACCTGAAGAAGTATTTCTTCCTTTTTCTTCATTCTGTTGAACTAATGTAAGGATCGGTTTTATCTAACAACACTTGATCCTTTATTTTAAAGTGATTTGATGTCCCTATGAGCTCTTCTAGTGGTTCCTTAGGTTTTACTTCATGTGGATCCGGCTTTTCTTTGATATGTATCTTCTGCTCTTCTAAATTGTTGATCGTACAATTTTGTGTTGGCTCAGTTTTGATGCTTTGTGATGTTTCCTGCGATGAAGTTTGAATAATTTGATTATCTATTGAAACGAATTTCTTACCTTCATCTTCTGTTGTTTTGGCTGAGTCGAGAGTTTGAAGATTGACTGATTCATCTCCTACACGAAGTATGAGTTCTCCTGTGGCAACATCAATTTTAGTCTTGGCAGTTGCAAGAAAAAGTCTTCCTCAAATTAAAGGGATTGAATTTTCCACATTCATGTTTAAAACAACAAAATCTACTGGGAAAACGAATTTATCGATTTTTACTAAAACATCTTCAATAATGCCCTAGGAATTCTAACAGGTTTTATCACTAGTTGGATACTCATCCAAGTTTGTTTGGGCTTCCCTAGACCTAGTCGTTTAAACAGTGGCATAAGGCATGGCATTTATACTTGCCCCTAAATCAGCTAAAGCATTATCAATAGTTAAACTACCAATTAAACATGGAATCGTAAAACTCCCTAGATCTTTTAATTTCTGCGGTAGTCGGTTTTGTAGCATTGCTGAGCATGTTGCGTTAAGTTCCACATGGTGCTCTTCATCTATTTTGCGTTTGTTCATTAAAAGCTGTCTTAAAAATCTCCTTGAGTCAGGCATCTAAAAAGAGCATCAAGAAGAGGTAAGTTAATGTGTAATTTCTTTCGAAGTTTTAGAAACTTACTGAATTGTTCCTCTGAATCATCTCTTTTCAATGCTTCGGGATAAGGTATTCGAGGTTGGTACTCTTTAATTACCGATTTTTCTTGTGCTACCTCTATTTTACCTATTTCTTCCTTGGTTTCTTGTACTGAGGTGGGCTTGTCTACCATTGTATCCTCTTGAGATGTGATGGCTTGTATCTGTTCTTTTGGGTTTATTTCTGTGTTGTTTGGTAGATGTCCCTGTTGACGTTCTGAAACAAGCTTTGTGAGATGTCCCACTGACCTAGTGATTTCCCCGACTTGTTCCTTGATTTCTTTGATCGATATTCCTTGGTTATCGAGTGTTGTATCAGTTCTTTGGAGACGGGCATCTGTGTCTACCATGAACTTTTCAGCATCTCTTCAAGACTCAGCTTTTTTTCCTGTGGATAGGGCTGATTTTGGTAATTTGGAGTGGGTTGCTACCTTTGATTTCCTTGTCCTCCCCACAAAAAATTTGGGTGGTTCCTCCAACATAGATTGTAAGTGTTACTATAAGGATTATTATTAGATCTGAAATTGTTACCTATATAGTTTGTCTGCTCGTTTTCGCTCCTGGTTGGTAAGGTGGGTACTCAGAATTCGCCACATTCCTACTAAACCGCATTGCATGACCGGATGTACCGTGAAGAACATAAATTATAAAGCTTTTTATTCATTAACTTCATCTGTGTTGACAGCATTGTCACTGCATCTATGTTAAAACTCCAGCTAATTTTGTCGATTTAGCCCTTGTAATTTGCCATTGATAGGTGTTCAACGACATCTCCTCAATAAAATCGTAAGCCGCTTCAGGAGTTTTATTATTCAGAGTTCCATCGGCTGAATCAATCATTTGCCTAAGTAGGAGAATTCACACCATTGTAGAAAGTTTGGACTTGAATCCACAAAGGTAATCCATGGTGTGGGCATCTCCTTAGGAGATCCTTATATCTTTCTCATGCATCATATAATGTTTCTACGTCATTCTGCACAAAAGAAGATATATCATTCCTAAATTTAGCCGTTTTGGCTGGTGGAAAATATTTTAAAAGAAATTTTTCTGTCATTTGATCCCATGTGGTGATTGATCCTCATGGTAACGAGTTCAACCACTACATGAAAAAGGAAATAACCGAAGACGTATGGCATCGTCAGAAATGCCATTTATTTTGAAGGTATCACTAAATTCTAAAAAATTAGATATATGAGTGTTTGGATCCTCATCCCGCAAACCATCAAATTGAACAAATTGTTGAATCGTTTGTATTGTGTTAGGCTTTAATTCAAAATTATTAGCAGCTATAGTGGGCCTAACAATACTAGATTCTGCTCCTATCAAATTAGGTTTAGCATAATCATACATAGTACGCGGAGGATTCTGTTCTTGCACATTTGGTGGATTGTTCTCGTCCATCCCTTCAGTAGGATTGGATCTTTGTTATTCTTCTTTTTGATAGTCTAGGGCTCCTCTAATTTCTCTGCGATTTTCGCGAGCGGTAGCTTCAGTGTCACTTTCGTATTCTAATGGTCCTCTCGGATTTCTTCTAGTCATAAACTAGAGGTACCTGTTATGAAAAGAAAGAAAGAAATTTAGAAAAATAAAAATATATGTATAAAAATAAGAGAAATTTAAAAATAAAGATAAAGGCTAAAGTAATAGAAATAGAGCTTTCTTAATATTTTAGAGTTCCCGGGCAACGGCGCCAAAAACTTGATCATGTCAAACAATGAGTTTTAATATTTATAAAAGAGTGATCGAACACAGAGATCGATCATGCGACAACTATAGAGGCAAGTGCACCTATCAAACAATAGTATAGCTCGAGCAAGAATATCTTATCGAACCCAAGGAACCTAAAAGTACTACTACTCACTTTCTTTCTATTATTTAGCCTAAAATATGGAGTGATTGGATTATTAAACTAACGAAATACTTAGACTAAATGTAAAGACAAAAGATTGAATTGGAGAAAGACTTTAGGAAAACTCGGTTGATAAAGATGATACCTCGGGAAGAATCCACCAATGATCGCACTTATTATTTATTCCCCAAACCATATGATTTCTTTACTTAGCTTGATCCGTGAGACTCCCAACCTATATTAAACCCTCTTTGAGGTGAATAACGTCTAACCTTAGATTAATTAGTGGAACTCTCGTTCTCTTATAATAACCCCTAAGGAAGCAATAAATCGATCAATAGATTCCCATATTAGGTTTCACGCTAATCCGGTAAAATCTTGTAACCCTATCTCTAGGCGCTCGATCAACTCCGCTCAATTATGATAGATCTACTCTTAGGTAGGTCTATTCCTCCTCCACTTAAGCACGCCGATTGAATTAAGCAACATAATTAAGAACAAACCAAGTACTTATCATATAATTTATAAATCAAATAACAAAATCCATCATAGGTTTCATCCCTTCGTATCTCGAGGTTTTAGTTCATAACTAAATATGAAAACATCTCAAGAGAAAAGAGTAAACAAAACATAAGAACTCCCTAAAACCTCCTGAAGGAATTAAAGGAGAGATCCTCCGTCTTGAATGGAGCTTCGGCTTCTTGAGATGGATCAACTGGCTATATTCAAGTGACTCCCTAAAAGATGAATGCTTCGGCCAAAAAAAGCCTATGCCAAAAAGCTCCCTTTTAATGTCTACCTTGGGTTGTTTATATAGCATTTGGGATGCTATACTTGGCTCCTAAGTATCTCCTTCAAGTAGAATTACTATTAGGGTGTTAAAGTAGACTTAGGATTATGTTTCTTTGGCTTCAAGCATCCAATTCTTAGTGAAATTGCTCATTCTCGCAGCAGGGCACGCCCATGGCACACGCCTGTAATTTCGTGGTTGGTAGTGCCTTGATTCTCGTCGTTTTGGACACAAAGGCAAGTCAAGATTCGTGCCGTGCTTGTGTCTGCTGATTTGGGCATGGCCATGTAGATCACCAGCACGCCTGCGGTGTGGTAATGAGATGATGCATGGTAGTGCAACTCGTGAGTGCACCGCGCTGCCGTGCTCTAGGTACTGCGTCGTCAGCAAGCTTTGTGCCGTGCCGTGTTGATTTCTTGCTAAGGCCCAATTACTCCGTTTTAAGCCCGTTTTGTGTTATTTTTATCCTCGGGTGCTTTCTTGAGTATAAACATGAAAAGAAAGGATTAAAAGCACCCTTTTACATAAATCAAGGGCTAAATCATCCAACAGTCTATTAAATATGGGGTTAAAATATGTTACTTTTACGGTTTATCACTAAGCTTGATAGTAAGTGCATCCTAGCGTCGTTTTTAATATTCTTCATATTTTTGAGATACTCGTAACTTGATTTAGCTATTTCTAGCTATATTTTGAGCTAGGGTTTATGTTAAAAAGTTTACCCATGTATGACATGCATGTATTTTGATGTTTTATTGAAGAATATGAAAGTTTGATGTATGATAAGCATATTTTTCTAAGTGATTTTCATGAAAAATGCATAAAGGGACCAAATTGTAAAAGTTATAAAAATAGTCATACATGAGTGAAATAGAGGAAATTGGGGGTTGTTGTAGTTAAGAAAATGATTCGACTAGGCTTGAAATAGAAAAAGTTGAATAAAAATCATTTTTCAAGCCTAGGGGCAAAAGTGTAATATGTAAAAGTTTAGGGAAAATCATAATTTTGTCGAAGTTTGATTCATGAGTTAATCTAGTCAGTGTGAGTATTAAACAAGTAAAATTGTTATTATAGATTAAGAAATACGAAGTCCGGATCGAAACCGAGGTAATAGCAAAGTTGTGGACTAAATCGAATACATATTCGCATTTTGAGTACCGAGGTAAGTTTGTGTGAAATTAAGGTTACATATGTTTTATGTTAAATTTACTTATTATTATGAGAAATGCATATTATTTCCATAAAGTTGATCATTGATGCCTCAAAGAGGAAAATGATGAGAACATGCTAAGTTGAAGTCCTAGTTGAAGATTCAAATAACGAGGATACTTATGTCACCACATGAGATAAGGAAGGTCCCGTATAAGACCATGTCTGAGACATGGCACCAGCACCAAATGTAGGTCTCGTATTAGACCATGTTTGGGACATGGCATCGGCACTAAATGTAGATCCCGTATAAGACCATATCTGGGACATGGCATCGACATCGAATAAGGAAGGTCCCGTATAAGACCATGTTTGGGACATGGCTTCGGCACCAAAGGAAGATCTCGTGTAAGACCATATCTGGGATATGGCATCGACATCTATGTACGATCTCGTGTAAGACGATGTCTAGGACATGGCATCGACATCGAGTTAAGGGATCCCTTGTAAGACCATATTTGGGATATGACATCGACATCAAGAGGTGATCCCATGTAAGACCATATCTGGGATATGGAATTGGCATCGTGACACATGTATGATGAGATTGATTATCCTCCAAAATTTTGATTAATTCAACGGGCAAAAGAGCTAAGTATGTAAAGATGATAAAAAGCTAAGTTATACAATGATGACAAAGAGTTTCCATTTAAGTTAAGGATGATAATGATTTAAGTCTATGTTCAAGATAGCATAAGTGCTAAATTATGTGCTGAAGTGATACAGGTACCATGAGTAAAATATAAGCTATGAAAACCGTAATGTGATATGTGATGGGTAAGAATGATGTGAGTAAGTATGTCAAAGTACTTGAGAACTTGTGTTGTTATTATCCTATGAGATGAATAGATTTTACTATGAGTAATTATGTTGTTACTTTAATTCATGCAAACTTACTAAGCAATACACTTACCTCTCTCTTTTCCCTTTTCCTTGTAGTATCGCCAAGCTAGCTCGGGGATCGTAGTAAGTCAGAGCTTGGATCACACTATCAATTATTATTTTGGTATATTAAAGTTGATTTATTTTGAGTATGGCATGTATAGGAGCTTGGTCATTTTGAGTTATGTCATATTGAGAGCCAAAGTGTTGGCTACTAAAGTGATACACTCTTTTGGTAAATGGCCATTAGGAATTGGCCTATATTTGTCAAGTTTCATGTTCTTAATGATGATGAGTTTTATGAAGTGAAAATTCATGCAATTGGTGGACTAAAATATGAATAGTATAAATGATGGTTTAAGGATTTTACATAGTGCATTATTCCAATGTTATGTGTTGCTTGTGGTGGTATATGTGTGTTTATGTTTCAGGGTGGAAATTGGCTTGGAAAATAGCCTTTTAATTGTCCACACGGGTAGACACACGGGCGTGTGTCTAGGCCGTGTGTGACACACACCCCAAAGGTGTGTGATAGGCCGTGCGTCCCCTGTATCAAATTGTGAGAATTTGATTCGTCACATGGGCCAGTACACGTGCATGTGCTTAGGCCGTGTGCCCTAAAAGATTGATGACATCATAAACAGAGAGCTCCATGGGTTGAGGACACAGGCGTCTCTAGGCCGTGTGAAGGACACGGGCTATCAACATGGGCGTATGTCCAGCTGTGTGAAAACCCCTGTAGGTTTGAAATGAAAATAAATTCCACATGGGCTAGGAACATGGGTGCATGTGACCACACGGTCTGCCCACACGGACGTGTTCTATATCACACAGGCGTGTGGCCCCTGTTTAGGTAAAAATTTTCTAAGAGTGCAAAAGTTTCCGGTTGATCTCCAAAACCTTCCAGATGTACGTTTAAGGCCTCGTAGGCCCATAATATGAATGTTATAATTGAGAATGAAAGGTTTTAAGTTTGAAATGAAATTTTATAGCCCAATAATATATGTTCAAGTAAGTTAAGTCTGATAATGCCTCGTATCCTGTCCCGTCGTTGGACACGAGTAAGGGGTTTTATAGATCCAACGGTTGACCGATGGTCAACAACGGCGGTTCTTCAGTGGTAGAGCAATGGGAAAATTAGACTCCTAGTGAGACTTTACCGGGTAACTTGATTTCAAATTAAATTTTCCAAAGATAATATTGTTTTAATGAAGGTAATATTAAATTAAATTTGATAGTTATCTAGATAATATTTTATTAATTTAATATTAATGTGATTAATTTTAATCCTAGCTGAACTCTCTCTAAACTCTACCTATATAAAGAGCATGAGTCATTATTCTCATACAGTTGAATTCAAAAAAAAAAAAAAAATTGTAGAGAGAATTCTCTGAAGAAATTATTTCATAAAATTTCTAGAGATATTCTTATTATTTATAACTTGACCCTAAAAGTTTAGATAAATTATGAAATTGCCCCACTAGTAATTTTTTGAATTTTTTTAATTCGAAGCGAGTCCACATTTGACAGACGTAAACTTGAGGATAGCGGAGAAGACTACTCGGTCGAAGTGTTCATCTTAGATGACTCATAAAAGTACGATTTTGATAAAGTGTTCATTATTTCGATAACACAACAAGTTCTTGTTTTTGGAAAAAAAATTAAAACTATGATTTTCCTTTAAATCTATTTTCCACATGTGTTTTCCAAACCCGACCTTTCAGCAAAATCAACAACGAAAACTTTAAAAACTTTAACAATTTTACAAATTGGTACATGAGCTAGCTAAATCAAGCTCTCATGACCTCAAATCTATAAAATTATAAGAAAACGACTTGATTGCACTTACCAAATTAATGGCCAAATGCTTGAACCCTAAAACTTCCTTTTTTTTTTTTTTGCTCTTTGGTTTTCACGACTTGGGGAAGTAGATGATAACATCTTCCACTAAGGTTTGCCTTTTATATTATGATTAGTTTATTAACTAATCTTAATTAATCCAATTTAATTATCTTTAATCATGTTTAAGCTTAATTAATGATATCCAATATCACTATCCACTATCAACTATTTAAAAGTGGTTTATTAATCATTTTGGTTCTTTGCTATTTAAGTCCCCAAGTCTTTTTGAATTAAAAAGATATAAAGATTAAAATTTTACAATTTAGTCCTTGAGCCTTAATTAACTATTATTTCTCCTAAATTACTTATCTAAATTTCAATTCATCTATACACTAACTTTGTAAATATCTATATTAAATATTTACGAACTCGGTTTACATAATAGGATTCCAAAATCGAATTCTGACACCACTGAAAATTGGGTCATTATAATTGATGAAAGAGAGATAAGTGCTCAAGAATTGTAAAAATAAAATTTCCTTAAAAATGGCATAAGCCCTGTATTTATAGAAGAATACATGGGCTAGGAAAATGATAGAAAATTAGAGAAAAATGCCCTAAAACCAATGTAAATGTTGCTAATGAAAAAAATACCACGTTATAATTAGCAATTACACTAATTAAAGACATTGTTTCAAATTTATGAAATTGCCACTAACGTACTCATTGAACCCTACTATTGATATTCCAATCTACAATAATTTAAATGGCACCCGATCGCCCCAACATCATATCTTCAAATCAGTTCACTTTATAAACTTCTCTTTTATTAAGGTAGGCAAATGCTATACTCCTACGACTAGGTACCTCCTACACCTCCTATATATGAGCACCCCACACCATTATGAAAAGAGCATTGCCACGATGCCCCCAAGGACAACCATCTCATATGATCCATTCTCATTAATATTTTGATAAGCTATGAAAGTAACATATTTTAATCTCATTCATAATGCGTTTTTGGATGATTAATTATGCAAATTAGTGAATTTGGTGCTTCTAATCCTTTAAATTTAATGTTTTTATACTTAGGAGAGTATTTGGGAGCGAAAGGAGCGAAAAATGAGCCAAAATCTGACAAATAAAACTGTTTTTAGAGCCACACGGGCTGGACACACGCCCATGTGCCAGCCTGTGTCGATATCACACCTTGCTTCCCAAATACGCGAAAAAACCCAATTTTTAGTCTTTCTGAGCATTCTAAAGTCTATAAATGTTTATTAGAAGAAGACACAAGGGGGCAATCAGAGAAGATCGAAGAAAAGACTCGAATAACACCATCGGAATCAACTCAGAAGCAGATCTTCATCAAGACCGAAGATCTCCTTTTAATTTCTTTCGAAGTTTTATTGAGTTTCTTTATGTCTTGTGGTTATTCTGACTTTGAGATGTTTTCATTCAAGATTATGAACTAATTCCCTAAATATCTAGGGAGGATGAAACCTATGTTGAATCTTTTTATTTAATTTCTATTTTAAGCGATAAATACTTGATTCTTGTTCTCAATTATGTATGCTTATTTCTTACTTTAATATTTTTGGGATATTAATTCATGTTTAATGTGCTTAATTCATTGGAGCAAAAGTCTATGTTTAAGAGTAGATCTAGTATAATTGAGTGGAGTTGCATGCAATACTAGAAATAGAACGACATAAATCTACCGAATTAGAGTCAAATCTAATAAGGGAATCCATAGATTGAGTTAATGCGACGATAGGGGTTTTAATTAGAAAGAGATTTTAATTTATCAACCTAGAGTCAGTTGTTCTTACTCTGGAAAGAGATATTAACATAATTTAGGGATTTCTACGGATTAAGAAACAAGTGAATAAATCGTTTAATTCGGATTCATAATAATAGGTGAAGTCTAGGTGGATTCTTTCCTAGGTATTGTCTATCTCATTGGTTAATATTCGATTATTTCCTTGATTCATTCTCGGTTGCGTTATTAGTTAAATTAGTTTAGTAAATTTAGATTAAAACACATCACTCCAAATTGTCAGCTAAATAATAGAAAAATGGTAATTACTAATACTTTTAGTCCTCGTGGATATAATATTCTCTACTCACTATAGTTATACTATTGTTCGATAAATGCGCTTGCCTTTGTCATATTTATAGTTAGTTTAGTGACCATTATATTTCCAACTTCCTAAGCTCACCAACCTGAAAATAGTCACATTTGTACCATACTCTAATATGGGTTTAGGTTGGACTCAATCAGGGAGGCAATTATGAGATGATGGACTCATATGAAGCCTCGTTCAAAAAGAGAGGGACAATGAAGATATAGTACGTGTAAATCACCATTTTTAATGGCTCTCCACACCACTTATGGTGTGAACTACTCTTATTTTAACAACTCTCCACATCCCTATAATGTGATCCACCATCATCTTATTGTTATACATTTGATATAACTTAATTATTGTTATAACAATACTAATAAATAATTAAGCATTATTGTCCCCTCTTCTAAGTGAACTACAAAATGGAAATTTTAAAGCATTCGGTTTTCTCCATTTTATCAACCATCAATTAGTTACTAATTATTATTATTTTTTCTTTCCTTAGAAGCAAAATAAAATCTGCTAACTTTTTCAACAATAAAGAGACGTTTGGATTTGGTTAGTTTAGAAGTAAGTGGGATGGTTTGCCAAATTCTAAGTGTTTCCTTGCACAAAATGCACTAAAAGTACAACAGTTTCCATTAAAAAGTAGTACACAAGTACTCCGATCTTGTACTACACACTTGTTCGCAGTACCCATTATGAGTTCTTATAGTTCCAAATGGGTGGAATAAAAAGATTGGGTTTTAAGCTAATATTAATTAGAAATATATATATATATAAAGTAAATATTAATTAGAAAAATATATCTAAGTTGATATCATAAGTCAACTCGATGTCAGTTTAATTATAAAATTATTAAAATATCTTTAATTTAAAGGATAATTAATGTTATTATAAGGGTATTTTATCTTTTATACTTTTATATAATTTTAAAATAAAATAATTAAAAATATTATTTAAAATTAAACATAAAATTAAAAACTCAGTATAAAAATCTTTATCATTCTACTAATAATCATTTATTAATATAAAATATTTTCGTTCGCATCAGTGATAAAATTTAATTTAGTATAATGATATAATTCTTTTAATAGAATGCTATTGTTTTCATTCAAAATAAAGTAATAACGGTTTTCTTCTTTTTTTTTTTTTTGAATAAAAAGTAATAACGGTTTTTCGAAACTACTACATTACGTGCTTGAGAGTAAAAAATAATGTGCCAAAGTTAAGCTAAATGCGTGAAAAAGGTAAGATGCGTGTAGTTGCAGTGTGTTTCTAAAGGTCTTGCTCCACGCTTTCATCATTGGACTTCCTTTTATACGTTTTTTTTTTATTTTTATTTTTATACTTCAATTAAAATTTAAACATTGTTAAAATTGAATTTGAATTTAACCTAAAAAAAATTAATAGTTGGAGTTGAGAAATTATTTTATGGACCATTTCATCACATCATTCATGGTTTCTTTCTAATTATTTAATGAAATTTTAATAATTTTTTTCATGTCATTAACACACAATTTTAGTAATTTTTTCCTGAACCCGAGCTCCGAATCTTGAATTGTGAACTTCAAACCCTAAGGTTCTTGATTCTAGGTTCGAGATTCGGGGTTATGAATTTGGGATAATTTTTTTACCAAAATTATATGTTAATGACATGGAAAAAATTTAATGAAATGTAATTAAATAATTAGAAAGAGAATATGGGTGATGTGGTGGGAAGAGTCTATAAAATAAATTTTCGAAAAAAAATTATATTAGTTAAAATAAAAGTAAAGAAACTAAAAAATTGAGGAAAATAAAAAAGAAGGAAAATTTTCATGGTCTACGTCAATAATCTTTAGAATTCAATTCATGTATCTCTCTCTAAGGGTGATGGTTCATCTAAAGCTAATACCAAAAGATTTTAATGCTTTTTAGAGATAACGAGGCTCTCTAGGGATACGAAAAGCGCGTTATTGGAAATATGGGAAAGTTGAGTGATGTAAGAATGGTGATTGATTAGTTAATGAGAGACGAAATTAAAGGCGTAAAAGTTAAGATGTTGAGAAATTAACTCTTGATTGAATTTGATGATGAGAGACTTAAGGTTTGTTGGATCAGACTAACTTGGATGAGATTCAATTACCTAAACAAGACTTGTTTGGGATTGAAATATTCGATATTCGGAGAGAGGGATTGAATCAATTAATATGTGAATCGTACTAATTGATTGAATTAGTATAAAAACTAGTTGAAATAGTTTTTATTTTTAAGGATTTATTGGCTTCATAAATCCTATAAAACAATTCAATAATCAATTAAACTCTCAATCAAAAACAACACTCAATTGAATCCTCAATAATTAAATATAAACAATCAATTAAGTCCTCCAATCACCAAGTTTTGTGTAAGCTCTTAATAGTTGTTATCTTTGCCACATGGTGTGCCAAAAGTATGCCATGTGGCAAAGGTGATATATTCTCCTTAAAATTGTTAAAAATATAAAAAATTGTACAAAATTATATATATTTTTAGAAATATTAAAAATAGTAAAATTTAAAATCATTTAACAATAATAGAAAATTATCAAAATATATGAAATCTATATAAAATTGCAAAATTATAAAATAAAAATAAAAAAGAAATTTATTAAAATTAATAGAGAAATATTAAAATTATATAAAATTATGAAAAATGTAACCTATTATAAAACTTATAAAAATTTTAGGCATAATATAAAAAATAGCCCGTAACGTTTGGTTGTTTGGTCACTTTGGCCTTTAACATTTTTTTTTTTTTTGGATCACTTTCACACCTAATTTTTTTTTATGGTCAATTTGGCCTGTTTTTATGTAATACCCCTAACCCATATTTGTCACCGGATTAGGGTTACGGGCATTACTTTAACAAACACAAGTCAATACACTATATAAAAATTATTACTTTGATAAATGTGTACCAATTCATACTATCACAAATAAACATGTATATTTCATCTAATATCAAAACATTAACTTATATATATATATATATATATATATATCACAAATAATATCATTAACATCAACTAAACTAATTACATTCATTAGCAAATCACAATTCATTTGGTCATTTCTCATCTTATAGCCAAATAGGTATATTAGCCTTATTCATCTTATATTAATCAAATAACTATACTTATAATAACTTAATCACATACACACCATATCTAGTTGTTCACAACAATACTTACCCATTTTAAACCTTATAACCGAATGCTTATAAACCTCCCATGAATAATATGCACTCCAAATCAATGCAATACTATGGTCGAATATTTGCAAATACACCTACTTCAACTTATTCATTAATATAATACATTCATTAGGTACATACACAAATATAACCTAATCTTTTCATGATATATATTGTAAGTACATATAAACTTAAGCAAAAGTATATTCATTATAAAAGGTACTATATGCCTTATTCGAACCAAGCTTATAATCTCAATTATAAAATACATAACAAAATTTGATATAACTTCTAGATAATAATAAAAATTATAATGTGTCCGAATATGCCTAATAATAAACCAAAATCAAGCATAACTAATTCATATTTAATTAAATAAATTATCATCAATTAACATCTACTTCAATCATAGGACATTCATTCGAATTGTATAAATTAAAATCCTTTTAGATTCTCACGAAGCATAAATACCAAACATGTTTTTATAAAGATTGAAAATGCACAAAAATATACATCACCTCAAACATAGATAAATCAACCAAAGCATAGATGTGAAGCCATATTCGCATGGCATTTATATACATTATGTGCAAAGTAATCCCAAAGAGAAAATAACCTATATATGCCATAGTTTCCAAAAGTTCGATTTAACAAAAAGGTACCAAAGATAGACGATAGTGTGTTTGACTTTGACAAGTATCCCCGAGCGCGAACTTAAACTTCAAAATCTATAAAACAATCAAATAAACACAACACATACAGTAAGCTACATAGCTTAGTAAGTTTTTAAGCATGAGTAACATACACAATTAATCATTATACAAATTAAATCAAACTAACTTGATATCAATGAGTTCGTAAATGCAATTACATATAGCATGTTACCATTCAACAATTACCAAAATCAATAGGTCTCAAAACCCAATACTAACATACCATTTATCCATTCGATCAAGCTCATAGATTAATGATCACATCTCAATACTTTAATTTCATATACAAGAACAACTTACCTCATTAGTATTAAATTACTCAATTATCATGCATCACTTACTTATCTATCACTTTTCGGATATCTCCATTCATTGGTTTATATCTTTGAAGATCCATAAATCCGCACACACAGTGCAATTTATGTAACGTATCGCACACTTTACTTAAGAAAGAGCACACATAGTGCTATGTACTAGTAATGTATCGCACACTTAGTGCCATTACTATTCTTCTACACACATAGTGCCATTTACTAGTAATGTATCGCACACTTAGTGCCATTACTATTTTACCGCACACATAGAGCTAAATAACTGATTCGCACATACAGTACTCGGTATATAAGCTCGCACACATAGCTCTCAAAAATCCCAAATTTTCACCTCATTCATATAAACATAAATAATCACATTTTAAACATATAAAACACCCATGAATATACGTGTTCGAACCCAACAATCTTTCCTTTGAAGCACCATCATATTCGGCCATAGAAAGTAAACATGTACACTCACCCATTCAATATAATCATCCTTCATTACAGTTCTACATTTAACCATATCTCAATTATGCTTATTCATTCAACTCAATTAAATTCAAAGCTTATAAAAATACCAACCTTATATTTGGCTAATAAATTTATCCAATGTCACATTCGGCATTTAGTAATTTAACATACTTACTCTTACTTAACAAATGCACCTCGATATAAATTAATTCAATTCCACCCAATTGCTTAAAAATTTACCTCGAAAATCGATGGATTAGGGTTTCCCGGCTATTGTTCAACTTCGCCTTTCCCGATCCAATCCCGTTTCTTTTTGTTCTTGATCTAAATAATTCCAAATTAAGCTCATTCAAATATATTCTCATTCAATTTAATCCAAAACACATAATTATACAAATTACCATTTTACCCTTGATAATTACAATTTTTACAATTTAGTCCTTCTTGCACAAAACACAAAATACACAAAACTTGGACATACTCCTTTAGGGCCGAATACTCATAGCTATTATACAAACTCATACATTTCATTTATTTCACATTTTGACCCTTCAAATTACAATTTTCACAATTTAATCTTAATTACTTAAAATCATCAAAATTTCTAATGCAAAACATGTTAATCTATAACATAACTTTAATATATACTCATCAAACATCACAAAGCACAAGCTTCCATCCATGGCCGAATATCATATATACATTAATCTCAAAAATTCTAACACGGGCCGGATAGTATTCGAAGCAACGATATCAAAAATGTAAAAATTATTAAAAACTCAACAAATTACATAACTAAATCAAGCAAAATCCAAGGCCGAATGTGCCAAGATTTCTTCTTTTATTTCTTTTGTGTTTTTCGGTCAAAAAGATGAACAATGCATGGCTTTCTAATTTGTGTTTTATTATCATATATTAACTAATTTATTTTAACATAAAATATAATAAAATATAATATAAAATTCCAACACTATTCATGCATAATGATGGCCAGCCACTATCCATATTTTCATGGTCAAATTGCTATTTAAATCTCCAATTTATGAAGGCATCAACAATACGACACCTACACATTTAACCACTAAAATTTTTTTTATGCGATTAAACCCTTTTTCACAATTAAGCACCAAAACGATCAAATTGTAATATGAAATTTTCACTCACATCAAATCACACATAATAAGCATAGAAAATAATATTAAAATATTTTTCTGACTCGGATTCATGGTCCCAAAACCACCGTTCCGATTAGGGTCAAAATCGGGCTGTTATATTTTAACAGAGATGTTGACGTGGCCATTAGGTGACTAATGACACTGATTTGGAAAAAAATTTATTCCACCTAGGTGCCAACGTATTTGACACCTAATTAAAATTAAAAATAATTAAAAAAAGAATCAGATATTAAAAAAAAAAAAGAAGATGAAGCTTGATCGGTCCTAAAACCAAAAAACTCTTGAATTAGAGAGAGAGAGAGAGAGAGAGAGAGAGAGAGAGAGAGAGGAGGAGGGAGGAGGGAGGGAGGAGGAAGGAGAGAGAGTATAAAGTGAACCCTAATTCAAGAAAATAAGAAAATTATGTGAAAGAAGATTACGAAAGGCTATTGTAGAATCACATTTGATTTTGGATGGTATATTGGAGTATGTTTTTTAAAGTTTTCACTTTGAAAATATTATGTATGTTATTTCAGTTTATGTTTAAGGTTTTTGAGTTTGAGGATTTTGGGTTAGGGGTTTTGATTTTGGGGATTTTTATTTAGGGCATTTTGATTTTGGGGATTTTTGTTTATTGTTTCTTATTTTTGAGACATTGGTTTAGGATTTTGCTACTAATTAGAAGAGGAATTTCGTGTATTTTAGTTTTTGGCTACTAAGGAAATTGAAATCCCTCAATAAACCCAAAACCCAAAAAAGAAGACTTTCTAATTGTTTCATTTGACAAATCTGCATGTTTCATTATACTTTTTGGTTCAGTGCATGAATTTTAGATGGGGGTTATAATCTTGGTTGGTGGGGGCAATAGTTTTAGGCATAATTCAGTAGCTAAACTTATTGAAGTGGTCCCTCTATCTTTTGTTGTTGTTATGTTATTATATGTATATAAACTTTATCAGATTTGATTATATAATTATTAAATCATTTAACTTTATATGCATTTTGTATTGTTTATAATATTTAATATTTTGTTTGTCTATACCTTTTTTGGCTGCACTTTGTTTGTCAGTTAGTATGGAATCTTACTATTTTCTAACTTTTGTAATATGTTTTTTTTATTGTTTAAACTGCAGATGTCTAAGGAGGAGGAATACTACATAAACTTGTATGTTAGGGGCAAATTTGTACGTGATCCCGTGTTAGGTATTCAGGTGGTGAAATGGTGAGGCTTAAAGAGGATCCATATATGATATCGTATTTTGAGTTGTGTAAAATAGTTAAAAAAGGGTTAGAGTTTAACATAGTGCAACTAATTTATTTCCAAGTACCTGGCAGTAGGACTTTACAGGATAACCTTAGGGTTGTGTGGAATGACAATAGCATTATAGACATGTTGAACTACTAGGTTAAGTATAATGAGATAAACTTGTATGTAGAGTATGAGATTGACATTACTATTTTTGATGTTGATGATTTAATGTTAGTTGTAGCAATTGTGGAAGGTGCTGGTGATGGCAATGAAGGTGTTGAGGTTATTAGCAGTAAAGGTGGTTAAAGTGTTGAAGGTTTAAATGGGGAGGGTGTTGAGGTTGCTGGCAGTGAAGGTGGTGAAGGTTTAGGTGGGGAGGGTGTTGATGTTGTTGGCAGCAAAGGTGGTGAGGGTGTTGAGGTTGATGGCAATCAAGGTGGTGAAGGTTTAGGTAGGAAGGGTGTTGAGGTTATTGGTAGTCAAGGTAGTGAAGGTGGTGAGGGTGTTGAAGGTTTAAATGGTTTAGATGCATCTATTGAAGGGTTAGAAGAGGGTGATGAAGGTTTAAATGGTAGTGTTGAAGATGGTGATGAGAGGGTTGAGGATGAAAGTGATAGTGATTGATTCAGAGGATGAGAATGTTTATTTGATGAAGGTGATGTACTTTTCAGATAGTGATGATGGTGGGGAGCTTCAAGAAGCTAGGCAAAAGGTGAGGTAAGTAGAGGGGAAAACCAGAGGAAAGCTAAAGAAGCAGTACTTGATGAGACTGAAAGTGAAAGCTCTAAAGAGCAATTTGAGGCTGAAGTCCCTGAAGAAGTTGGTGAAGGACTAAATGATAGAGTTGATAAGGAAGAAGAGGGAAATGAGACTGAATACTTTGATAGTAATGATCATGGAAGCATAATTGGGTCAGATGATGATGATAATATTGATGCTTGTAAAAGAACAAGTAGGTTCCCCACATACAATCCAAACTCAGCAAGTCCACACTTCTGTATTGGGATTGTGTTTAAAGATGGTGAGCAATTCAAATCCACAATTCATAAGTACTCAATGTGTAGTAAAAGGGAACTTAAGATAACTGATAAACAAAATAGGGTTAGAGTTAAATGCATTGTATCTAAAAAGTGTAAATGGGGAATATTTGCAAGTTACATTAACATGTCTAGATGCATGCAAGTGAAAAGTTTTCATGATGAGTACAATTGTTGTATTAGTTTTAGAAACAAAATGGTTAATGTAAAAGTAATTGTAGATCATTTTAAAGCTACTATTAGGGACTAATCCAATAATGAAGCTAAGGGAGATACAAAGAAGAGTAACTTTAAAAATATATGTGAATGTTAAAATGATAAAATGTATAAGGGATAAAAAAATGGTGAATGATAAGTTGGCAAGAAACTTTGTAGAGGAATTTGCTATGCTGTGGGATTATGCTAATAAGTTGAGACTAAAGAATCTTAGAAGTACTATAAATGTGGGAGTGAATGGAGTCACATCTAAATCTCCACCACATTTCAAGAGGTTTTATGTCTATTTTGAAGCATTGAAAAGAGGTTGGAAAGAAGGGTACAAACCTATACTAGGTTTGGATGGTTGCTTCTTAAAAGGTCCATTTAAGAGTGAGATGTTGTCTGCTATTGAGAGAAATGGAAACAATCAGATGTACCTAGTTTCCTGGGCTATTGTTGAGAGGGAATGCACTAATTCTTAGTCATGGTTTCTTAGTCTTTTGACAACAAACTTAGGAATGAAAGATGGTTTTGGGTATACCATCATTAGTGACCCACAAAAAGTAAATAATGTTATTTATTTTGCACCAATTTATTACTGATGCTATTTATTTTGCACCAATTTATTACTAATGTTTTACTTATATTTTGTAAATTAATCTGTAGGATCTTGAGATAGCCATTAATGTCATTCCACCTAAAGTAGAACATAGAAATTGTGCTAGACTTGTCTTATCAAACTAGTCTGGTAGGAAGAAAGCAAAGACATTTGAATTTTATTTTTGGAAAATTGTGATATATACAACAGAGAGGGAGTGTGAACAAAACAAAGAAGAATTGTATAAGATTGATGAAGGTGTTGTAAAGGAATTATTCTCTAAGAATTCGAGAACTTAGACCAAAGCCTTCCAAGGGTTGCACCTGTGTTAGATATTGTTAATAATAACCTCTGTGAAGCATTTAACTTTAGCATCATGGAGTCTAGATTCAAGAACATAATAACCATGTTGAAGGAAATCAGAGTTAAAATGATGACCGAAATAGTGGATAAGAGGAAGCAATGCAGTTTATGAAAGTACAATTATCGTCCACTGATAAAGAAGAAATTTGCTAATAGCAAGAAGGAAGGTGTTGATTGAAAGATGATCTGGAATGGGAAATGGGTGTGAAGTTAAGAAAGGTAGAAAACAATTCATAATAAACGTAGAGGATAAAACCTGTAGTTGTTGAACTTGGCAATTATCTGGGATCCCTTGTCCCCATGCCTGCTCTGCTATATGGCATTTTGAACAAGATCCTAATGACTACATACATAGGTACTACCAGAAGGAAACATATTTAAAAGCATATGCATATGCTTTACAACCTATAAATGGGTCACATGAGTGGAGAAGATCTAGTATTGAGCCCGTGCTTCCACCAGTTGAGAAAACAATGCTTGGTAGGCCAAATAAGAATAGAATGAAGGTAAAAAATAAATCGAAAAAAGTGAAGCATAGACAACTCGGTAGGGCTGGTCTAAATATGAGATGCAGAAAATGTGGTGGTGAAGGTCACAACAAAAGACCATGCATTCAACCTAACACAACTGGATCAGAGGTATATCGTAAACACTTTTTCACTGTCAAGTTCCAAAATATTTAAATCTAATTTGGGATTGTGATTATTTATTGTCTCAGTTTGGTACGAGTACAAGAACTAAAAGCTAAAAAAAGAACAACAGAAGACCATGCATTCAACCTAGCACAACTGGATCACAAGTATATCATAAACATTTTTTTAATGTCAAGTTTTAAAGTATTTAAATCTAATTTGGGGTTGTGTTTTTTTTCCTCAGTCTGGTACGAGTACAAGAACTAGAAGTAAAAAAAGGATGGTGTGTCAGGAACCTATCAACACACATGAATGCACTGCAACAAAGAAGATGAAGAAATGAATTGAGATGTTGTTCTGACCAAACATTTTGTTTGTTTGTCAAATAAGTTGCTTAACATATTTTTTTGTTTGTCATTACATGTGATAAGCTTCTAGGACTTGCTTGAAGTTCGTATAATAATGATGGTATATATAACAATTTGATGTGTTATATCATTTCTACTATAGGCAACTATATGGGTCTAGGGTCATTTTGTTAGTTACTATTTTGAACATGATATACAATGTCAATTACCCAACATTTTGGTATATGTAACTTCTTTTTTCAACAAACCTTCTTTTGTTTATTTTACTCGTAGACCTTTCATTATACTTCCCTCAAATTAGCTACAAACACCAATTTGAATGTGACAATGTATGTCAACAAGAAAGTTTGAAGGTACTAGATATACAAACGATAAGAACATGACACCATACTTTTCAAATTATAACATTCTTAAATAATATGACACATAAGATAAATAATACACTGCAAATAAACATTTTCTTATAAAACTCTTTCTTTTTCTTGAGTGATTTATATTTTTGCTTCAAGCTCTTAATCTTTGTGTTTAATTCAATGTGATTTACAACATCATGATTGACCTCTTTTGTTTGGTTATCCTTGCCCACATTTTGCACACTGCCACTGTTTTACATCTCAATATTACTGCTTCTACTACCATTCTTAAACATCTCAACACTTCCACACTTCATAATCTGCTTCCTAAGTCTTGTATTCTCTTTTCAAGTTTCCTTTCGCTATTACGTAATTCGCATATTACTTTATTCGCCCTGTTACACAGCTTATCATCATACCACTTAAAAAATCCGCATCCACCAACCTACAATTCACACAAAAAAAGTTCGACTTTTTATTATATAAAACCTACAATTCACTCAAAAATCTAATGTTACTATGAATTGTAGCACCAATTTAGTCCAGTCGACACAAAAATCAAACAAACTAAAAAAATCCCTAATTTTTTATGAACTCTAAAAAACAAATTGGCTAACCGATACAAAAATCAAACAAACTAAAAAATCTCCAATTTCTTATGAAACCTAAAACAAATTGGCTAAATATATGCTTACCCGACAATCTGAGCAATCATAATACCTTCTACTTGGGTTTAAATAGCTCCACGAAGCCTCTCTCAGAGCTA
This sequence comes from Gossypium rotundifolium, assembly GCA_025506655.1. NCBI lineage: Eukaryota > Viridiplantae > Streptophyta > Magnoliopsida > Malvales > Malvaceae > Gossypium > Gossypium rotundifolium. Next base: position 2,753,212 of record CP106725.1, on the reverse strand, counting down.
ACTTGTTACAGAAACATGTTATTTTCTCTCCATCATAAACGAACTCCTTTCATGATGAAGAAACCAACTTTGAATAAGGCAACTTCTCTATGGATGACTTCTAACCACTTTTTCAAACAATATTTTGATTCTTTTACTAACCCACTAGATTTCAAGCTTTGATTTCTGCAAAATTTCAGTGGAGAAAGAGAGGATTCGAGATTTAGTGTTCTTCATTTAGGAGCTCTTACATTGATTTAATTGTGCCCATGTGTGTTTAGGGGTTTTTTTATTGTTTTTATTTTATTTTAGATTCATTTGCTGATGTGGCATATAAGACAAAATAATGTCATGTTAGCATTTACATACATTTGGAGCCTAGATGGATTAAACAAATTTCAAATTAGCACCGTTAGTCACCTAACGACCACGTCAGCATCTCCGTTAAAAACAAATCAATTTGACAAAAAAAATCATTAGGTGTGAAAGTGATCCAAAAAAAAAAAGTTAAGAGCCAAAGTGACCAAAGAACCAAACATTAAGAGCTATTTTTGATATTATTAAAAAATTAAAAATTAATTTTTTCTATTCTTAAAACTATAAAAAATTATTAAAAACTTTAAAATTTTAAAAAGAATATATAAGCCCACAATTTTAAAACTATAAAAAATGAATAATTTTAAAACTAAAAAAATATTAAAAACATTAAAAATTAAAAAGAATATATAAAATATAAAAGAAATGATAAGCACATAAAATAAAATTATAAACCCACAATTTTCTAGATTCCATATCCTATTCTTTTAATGTTGGTTTCCATCGATATTATGGTGCGAATTGATGGATTTTTTCACCAGACAATTCACAAGCAATTGTCAAGCCTCTTTCTTTGATTTCTACTTCTTTTTTGCGAATCATCTATGATGAATAAGTGGAACTCATTTAAAGGAATTTACTCACTAGAAATAATCTCAAATCTCATAAAACTTGCTTTAATTTTATTACTATCAATTGGCCTCTTAAATAAAAGTTACACGAGTTGTCGATCGAGTCTTAATTCGATTAGCATACGTATTATTGTCATGCAGAAGAACGTGGGTTCGAGTGAGCTGAAGCGCATTATACTCCTATTCTTTTAATGTTGGTTTCCATCGATATTATGGTGCGAATTGATGGATTTTTTCACCAGACAATTCACAAGCAATTGTCAAGCCTCTTTCTTTGATTTCTACTTCTTTTTTGCGAATCATCTATGATGAATAAGTGGAACTCATTTAAAGGAATTTACTCACTAGAAATAATCTCAAATCTCATAAAACTTGCTTTAATTTTATTACTATCAATTTGCCTCTTAAATAAAAGTTACACAAGTTGTCGATCGAGTCTTAATTCGATTAGCATACGTATTATTGTCATGCAGGAGAACGTGGATTCGAGTGAGCTGAAGCGCATTATCCTCCTATTTATAAGTTGAGAAATGAGTGTGAGTAGTTTTAGACATTATATATATATATATATATATATATAAACACAAGTTTACTTATTTAAATAAAAGGCTTAAAAGCCGAAGAAACCAAACTAAAGACTTTAAGATTGCGCCTTTAGTCAAGAGGTTATTGCGATTCTGCAACTATCAACCTCACTGCTATTTGGTTCAACATGAAAGTCTAGTGAGAACTATACTTTGGAAGGTTGAAAATTAGTGGAGATTTCACTCAATGAAAAAAAAAAAAGCAACCCCAGTCAACATGATTTTTATATTTTTTAACCTTTTATCTAATATAAGTTTGTATTGTTGATTTTTTTTTAAATAGTAGTTATATATATTACCATTGTAAAATTAATATTAATTAATTAAAAATAAACATTTTAATAAACATATTTTATTAAATGAATTTATAAATTTAACTATTTTTAATAATTTCGTAAAAGTGAAATAATTTTAAAAAAATTCTATTATATATCATTTCTAATTTAATGTCCTTATTAGTCATTTTATATTTTCACCTCACCATTACAGCTGCGTTTGAATCTAAATACACACTCACCATTGTTTCTAATCTCACCGCTACAGTAATTAATCTAACTGCCACCACTATTTTTAACCTCACCAGAAGTAAACACACCACCCATCCAAACTAAGCCTAAATAAAGAAAGATCCCTAATATCTCTTTAAAATACTTTTAATTAAAAAAATCTCATAAAGATATAAAATACTTATATATAAAATCTCCTTATAAAATAATAAAATATTCTAATAATAATTAATTGTTATGTAACATCACTTTCCTGTTGGAAAAAGAGTTTGTCCACAAGCTTGAGATTGAAACTCCTTTTGATTTTGCACAAGAGTCTTGGGATCTTTTATGTCCAACCAACATAAATTTTCACACTAGTGTTTGGCCGAGTATGATTCGTCACAGTTGTAATAAAAACCCTTGAGTACTCGTCATTCTACTATTTCCACACAAGTCAATTTTTTAATAAAATGAGGATCTTTCTTGCTATCACTAGACTTTCTTGTCGATTCCCAACTACGTGGGTCGACAACTTGAGTCAGTTGATATCATTTCTCAAAAGTTCATGACAAATTCATAACATGAACCAAGTTTTTAAGTTTCCGAATCTGCACATCTATTCAGATTGAACTCAATAACCCTGCAGTAAATAAATTAATTTGTTGATCCAATCTCAAGGACTCTACATGGGCTAACAGTTCTTGAAATTGGCAAAGATAGTCTTCCATCAATCCTTTTTTACTTAACTTCGCTAATTCCCCTAAAGGATTCTCGTGCAAGAGTGGTCTAATTTGTAGAGTATCGTATTCTTTGAATGCCTTCCATGAAAGATTAAGGTGTTCTTGCTCCATTTGATAATACCATGGTAGTGCCTTTCCTATCAAGTGAAAAGCGGCTAGACCATTTTGTCTATTTCAACTGTCTTCTGATTTGCAGAGAACTTCTCGCATCAGTGCAACTGAGTTAGAGGGTCATTTGTCCCATCGAAAGTCGAAAAAATCTAACTTCGTGTATCGTGGAACCACACTGGATCTTGTCATTGTTTCTAATTTGGTTTCCTATTTCTCTAATCGACTCTTGTTTTTGTCAACACTGCTAATACTACTATCAACCCTTTTTCATTATCAAAGCTTTGATTGGAAATCATCAATTCCCTCATCTATAGCATGAACCGGTCGTTCTTCAACTCTATTTTTGCTTTAAACAACTCCAACTCCTCTCTCGTAATGGAATCACCCATTGTTCCTAGCTTTGAAGCGAAATCGTTATGCTTTCGACTGATGGATCTTGTCACCGGATGATTCACAAACGATCTGTCTTATCAGGGCTCTTTCACTAATTTTCTACTTCTTCCTCGTGGATGACCTATTATGAACAAATGAAACTCGTCAAATGGAATTCCAGACTTTAAGACTTATTAGAAAGAGTATCAAATCTGGTAAAATTTGCTTAATTTGACTAGATTTTATTAAATAAAGAGAGGCTCCTAATACGTTTCTTTTCAAATATGATATTTTCAAGGGTGGAGGGGAAGAATGTGATCTTTTCAGATATTTATTTGTAATTGATATGTATTTGTTTGTTGGCTTTGTTATTCTAAAAAAATAATATTAATAACTCAAATAGTATGTTCAAGAGATTATTTATCAAAATGGTACGTTTGCTACAAAAATAAACATCGAAATAAGTTTACGAAAAGAAATACTGATATGGGTTATATTTGCTTGAAATTTTTACGGTGATCCATTTTGATAATTAATTTTTTTAGATTATCGTAGTAAAAGAACTGCATTTTACAAATGTTGAATATATGTTACATAATAAAAAAAATATTGTTATTGGGATAAAAAATGAAAAAAATAAATAAATGAGATTTACATGTCATTGCTATGTTCCGTTCAATGTTCAGTGGACTATTTTCGTCAGTATAAAATGTAAACAGTCATTGAACTTCATTATATCCTCAAGGTTTATTAGCAGAAACTCTTTTACATATCATACTATAGATGGAAACGAATATAATCTTAAAAAAAGTGACATTGATACACATGTTATAACATTATAGAAAATTTTTGTTTATTCGATTTAAAAAAAAAAAAGAAGAATTTTTATGTTTCCTTTAATCCTAATTCTACTGATATTTTTAGTATCAAGTCAGCTGTTGATGACAGAAGATAGTATGGAAGAAAATTAAAAGAGTAGGTAATGCATCAAAATCTAAGTAGATATATATATAAAACCTATGTTATTCCAATGTCTCCTTCAATCCACATAAAACTTAAATCATCTGTAATATTATTTGATAAAAACAGGTGACAACTGAGGGACACAATCAATTTGGTTTAACAATAACTTTTTGTTTTTAGTTTTGTGTCCTTATTTTTATAATTAATTTGTTTTGAGATTTTAATATTATAGCACAAATTTCATTTGACTTTCTGAATATAAAAATATATTTTAATTTTTTTACTTTTCTATATTTAAAATTTAGTTTTTGTATTTTAATTTTAGAAATTTAGTCTCTTTATTTTTGAATTTAAAAATTCAGATTTAATTACTAACATCATTAAATTTTTTGTTAAATTCGTTGGTGTAATTTTAGAAATTAAAAAATTACTCACTTAATAGTCATGTAACAAAAAGTGGCATTCCAATGGACTTGAATTTAACAAATAATTTTATTAGCATTAATAACAGTTAAAAGTTACATTAACATTTTAATCAACATAAAGTATTTGAGCTAGTCAATGACATTGTAAAAAATTAAGGTAGGCTATATTCTTTGCTAACTTGAGGTTGCTAGACTAAGATATTATAAGAAAGTCATCATGGAAAGTGATTGTTTGGAGGCAATGAAGTGTCTTACGGACAGATCTGAGGACTATCATTTGATGACATTGGTACGTAAGATTACTGCAGTTAGGAGGTGCTTTCAAATGGTGAAGTTCCAGTTCATTCAAAGAGAAAGGAATATGGTTGCTAATTGAATAGCTAAAACTTGTCCGGAGAGGATACTAAGCTCACGATTATTGATTTTTCCTACTTTTCATGTTAGGAAACTATTGTTAGAAGATAAATTGGGTGATTCTTTTGTAAGGTCTTTTTAGTTAAATAATTCGATTGCCTTCTTTTATTATAAAAAATAAATTAAGGTATCAGATTATGTCAAAAGATTGAATTTTAAATTTGAGTATAGCACAAGAATCAAAATTGAAAATTTACCATTATTATATAATCTAAAATTTGAGTGTAACATAGGGACTAAATTAAAAATTTTCATTTTCTTATATAATGCAAAAGAAAAAAAAGATTTTGATCCAGGTGTCAACCAACCTTATATATATATATATATATATATATATATATTTATATCTATACTACTATTTAAATTTACATTAAGTTGGTATTACGAGTTAATTGTGCACCAACTTGATTAGGAAAAATACAAAATATTCATCCATAATTAAAATAATTTAAATTATTTGAGGCTATTTTAGTCTTTTATTTTAATAAAACCAATAAAATATATACAATGAAATTTGAATTCATATTAACTATATTAATAAAATCTTAAATTAACCTCACAATCAAAATTTTATTTTAATATGCACAATTTATTATACCTATCAATTATATATATATTAATAATATTAATTACTGTGGTATTCTAAATACATGATTTTTGACACACATACATGTATAATTTTAATAGATATTAAATCTCTTTTAAACTAATAAAATTACGTTATGAACCGAAAAAGACTTTAAATTTAAGAAATACATGCATATATAATATATATTGATAATTGTGAGATCCTTTAGTTTACTTTTTCTAATAAAAGGGTAGTATATATGTCCACATCAATTAAAAACATCTTTAGACAATCACAAACTCTTGATAACTACGACTATAAAAGTTAAATCAATTGTTTTCATCAATAATTTAAAATATATATTGAGGGGTATGTTTCCTATTTTCAAAGAAATAGATGGCGACGTTGTTGTGATAGAGAAGATTACGACAGCCATGTAACTCGGGACATTACGACGTGTTCACTAAGTAGGACTTTTTCTACTATTTCGACTATAATTATTTTAAGAATATTTTAATATAATTAAAACTCTAATCTTAATTTATTTAACGGGTTATTGTACCTTGTTTTAATTTGTCAACTCGTAAGAGTTTTTATTTGAGAGTGACAAGATGTTTTGGTAAGAGATTTGTGGTAATTATGGAAAATATTTTGTACCCCTTTTATGAGTGTCTTATAAGGTTTAGAGTTTTGTTTACGGATTGCTATTTGAGATTTTGAGCTTTGTATTTAGGAGTTTTGGTAATATATAGGTCGTACATTTAGGTTATTTTTCCTATATTATACTCTCGTTTGTTTACTCATTAGTGAAAAAACGAAACTTCCTTTACCCATAATTTTTTATCTTTTTCGAAGGGTTTTTCACGTAAAATATATTTATATTCGTTTATCTTCACTTTTATTATCTCGTTATTTATACAGGTTGATCCCCAACATATATTTATAGCAATTATAAATCTTTTTTTGTGCCTTTCAATCATATCTTAATATATGTGTTAAATTAGCAAGTTTGAAGTAGTTATTAATGGTGAAATCTAGTTTTTTACTAGGTTTCTCAATTGTACCATGTCCAACTTAAAACAAGAAGAAGAGGATATCAAATTTGGAGTAGGGTTCTCACTAGAAGTAAAGTCCAAGTTGTGAAGAAAAATAAATGAAATGATGAGAAGATGAAGCGAAGTTATGGAGTAGAATCATTAAATTAGATGATGAATGAAATCTTGCCTTGAGCAATAAGCATGGTGATAAATGCTTATTTTCTTTTGTTTTCTTCAGATTTCGCTCCTTATTTGGAGGGTACCTCCCACTTTTTTTTTTTTTTTTTAAGTTATAGAATCACTTTCCATCCCGAGCAAATGAATGAAGGTAGATATCATCAAAACTCTTTTGTTTTGCCGTGGGTTAAAATATGTTATTAGTCTTTTATTTTGTAAAATTTATAACTTTAATCTTTGTACTTTAATTTAATTATTTTTAATCTCTGTATTTTTAAATTTTAAATTTTGATGTGCCATAACTATTATCATATGAGTAATATTATGTTGACTTGTTATTTTCACATATTACTCATTAAAAATCCAATTAATGGATTAACAAATACAATTTACATCAAAACTTGAAAAGTATAAGGGCTTGTTTTATGCCTTTTAAATATCATTTGATAAATTTTGAAATTTTTTCATAAATATTTTAAAAAATAATATTCTTTTAAAAATTAAATTATTTTCATTATTTTAAATATAAATATTTATTTTATACCATAAAAATCAAAATTAATTATATACTAAATAAATGAAAGAATTTGGTTCGGTTTGAGTAACCACGGTTTTAAACTTGTATTCCATAAATCGTTCATATACCTCGGTTCGAGTCGATTTTCAATTTAGTCAATTTTTTTTTTTTTGCTCAAAGCCCTTTGTGTGTAAGTCAATGACTTTTTGAGTCCGAATGTCAAATTAACGGTAAAAGAACCACAAAGCCCCCTGTACTATATCTTGGATTGCATTTTAACCCTTCTACTAAAAAAATGAGCAAATTGACCCCTATATGTTAGATGAGCTAGCAAAACAACACCTCCTTCGAAATTTGGTGTTGTATGTAAGAAATATTAACGAATTTAACCCACAACCTTTACACATTTATTCAATTTGACCATCACTCTTTTATTGGAAATAAAGTAGGCCTTAGTAGCAAATTTTAAAAACTCAATTAAGCTCTTTTAAATTTTAAAATTATTTTAAAAAGTATAAAAGTTAGAAAAAATTATAAAAATTATAATTAATTTTTATAATAAAAATATATCGACCCAATAAAAAGTGGAGATTATTTTTAAAGACATCTTATAACTATTAAATTTTAATAGATCGGTAATTATTTTTAATAAAAAAATTTAATTTTAAAATTTTTTAACTTTCTGTTTTAAATTTTTTATGATTTTTAAATTTTAAAAGAGTTGAATTGATTTTTTATTTTGTTACTAAATCCTTTTGACCCTTTAACCTTAATAGTTTCAAAATTTTCTAATTTACTTCCAATAAAGGAAGGCCAAATTTGTTATCATGCCTTGTATATAAACACCAAATTTTAACCTAACATATAAGAAATAATTTATCCGAGAGACTAAAATACAATCCAAGATATAGTACAGGAGGTTTTGTGGTACTTTAACCCAAATGAACAGTGTTCATCTTGTAAAAGAAAAATTCTTAAGAGGAACATTCTATTAGTTCACTCGTTTAATCTTTTTACTTGGTGATTCATTAGTAACTTGTAGCAAGAACAGTTAGAGACTTCACTAAAAGTGCGCAACACTAGGACTACAATACTACAGCAATATTATAAGTTTGTTTATTGATACAAAAGTATTTATGTCAACAACGGTATCAATGAGAAAATACATATATGAATACAGCTGCATCTCTTGGTAAACTCCATCTCCCTTGACTACTAAAGAGAAGAGAAAGAGAAAGAGATACTGATACTGATACTGAAACGGCCTTCAAAAGATATGATACCGTCAGCATCTTCATGTGATTAAGATGCAATGTAAATAAGTTACAAGAACCTTGATGGCTGTGCTAGAATCTATGAGTATCTGGTCTAAAATGGTTATCGTAAAATGAAAACTGATCAGGACGTACCTGACCTGAACTGGGTGTACGGAAGACTGGAAATGCTTCTTTAGTTTGCATCTGTGGAACTAGGTCAGGATAGGTGGGGAAAGTTGGATAGCTCTGCAGACCAGATGAGGGTAGGCCTGGTTCCATGTAAGGATCAAAACGTGGTTTCTGAGTGGATCTTGACCCTGTCTCTGCATATCGACCTGTGAAATTTTGATCATCATTTATGTAACCAGATGCAGTTGGGACTGCAGAATAACTTGATCTAACATCCATGTAAGGGTTACTGTAAAACCTATCACTACTAACTGGCTGATAGTTACTAGAACTACTTGACTGAGTGTTCATATAAGAAGCGGTAAGAAGATGGTTGCTAGAAGGTGGTGCAACTACTGCTTCGGTGTAATAGTTTGCCAAACTTAACTGCAAACCTGAACCCCGAAAGTTCACTTTAGAGGCCTCTGCTGAAAAGTCGGTTGGAACCCTGAAGAGTCCAGAGCATCCAACAGGAATATCTACTCTCTCCCCAATTTGTCTTCCATGAACAGAAGGTTCAATAGCTTTTCCTCCAGATGCACCCTCTATTAGTGGCAATGTATGGATTTTCTGTTGTAAAGACATCCTGGCTTGCTTAAGAGCATCCAGAACATTGGTAAACTTGCCAGGTGCTTCATGTGGCACCAATGCATATAGCTCATTTTTGTTTCCTGAAGATTCCATGATTGAACTATTGCTCATATCAGATGAATAGTGCTGCACTGCCTGCTTCCCAGGGGAACCATGTGCATGTGCAAATTGATGAGAGCTAGGTAACGGAGAATGGTTGCTCTGCAGACTCTCCTGATCATGATTTTCCTTTGCTATGGGAGATGCAAACTTTTGACCGGAGGATGTAGGATCTAGAGAATCAGGAGAAAGGGAGCTGCTACAATTACGATCCTGTAACTGATCCATCTCACCATGTGAAGGTGGCACAGGATCATGGGATTGAGTTTTGGGTAATTCATTGGAGAAGCAAATATGTTCCCCCTCTGCCTCTTGGACTTGTGAGCTACCTCTTTCCTCAGTGACATCTGAGTTGTTCCCAGGATCACATGAATCCTAAAAAATTTTTAACCAAAAAACCATTATGTCAGCATGGAGAAGCAAGATATCAGACAAGCGACAAAACTTTCGATAAACTATCTAGATAGCATATGATAAACACAACCACATTATCAATAGAGATCGGGAAAACATTTAAAAGAAAAAAGTGCACATAGCAACCACAAAAGGAAATTGATACTACACTGCAGCCCCCACCCTTCAGATTGAGGTATGAATCCCTCTATATAGGCCATTACAGGAAGTTAATGCATCAAATAAAGAGTCATGCTAGCACTCTATAGGGTGAGCATGTCTTAGTTTCAATGGTGTAAGTGACATCACACCTCAAATAGATATGGATAGCAGATGGACTTCCTAGGTGACACTAGTCCATAGGACAGCACACAAGGATCCCACCTTTAGAACCATATACCAGAGCTCTTTCTATTCAGCTTTCAAAAGATCAGATTAAAAAGTTAACAGAATCAGCACATGTAATTATTTTTAATAATTGATTCTATCTTAAAAGTTAGGTTAATTGTATAAAGGATTTGTCAGCTAGCACTTTCAGCAGCCAAGCACGTGCCTACAAGAGACTGCAGCATAGGGAGTTTTCTCATCTCACAAGAATTTAAAAGATAATTAAGTCTGAATACGACCAATAATCTTCACTGGAGGATAGCCAAACAAAATAAAATTCACCCAACTTTCCACTGCAAAAAAAATACATCCACTTATAGATCTTCCCAAGTTCGATAGGAAATAAGGTTTTAGACACTCCCTTTCCACTTGAGTAGCCAAAGTGGCAACCTTCAGCTTTTGCAAGGTCCAACTTCTTTCATCTGTATGTATTTTTATGGAAACAGATCCTTTGAAAGTAAGATTAGTTCGCTGAGGTCTTAAGCTTTGTTTCCTCTTTAAATTTCTAATTTTCCAGCCTACATCAATTGAAAACCCGATTCCCTTTATCAATTCCTCAATTAAAGTTCCTCAAATATCATAATTCACCACATCAATTCAATTATGCGATTTTCTTCAGCTGCTCTTGATAAATTAGAAACCAACTATTTTACATTTCAGCACCATGTACAGTTCAGATGTCAAGCTGGCATTAACATTTTATTTGATTTAGCACTAAACAAAAATTAAAAGATCGTAAAAGGTACTGTAGTAGCCCTTAACATCCTGCACCAGAAAGACTGCACTTCCTTAACAATACTGATTACACGTATATGGAAGTATGTAAGAGATAACAGGCATCCATAACTAAGGAGGCAAATTCTACAAGTTGGAAAGGAGTTTTTTTTTTTTTTTCCTTAAAGCAAGTTTTTTCACAGAGCACTTCGATAGTTTCGTATAAATTTAATTTCTTTGCACTAGAAATTTTAAAATGCTCAACCACAGTAACCTCGATCTAAAACTGTCTATCATGGAATTTACTTGTTTCAAACAAAAAGAAAAACACGCATAAAGTTTTAGTATGACATCATAACCAAGATGGTAAAAGAACATAAATTATCTGTATCAAATAAGGGTTGCTTAAACATACCGGTGTACTACTATTATTTTCTCTGAACTTCTCTTCCCATTCTGTTTGGGCCCTTTCCATTGCTTCATAACGGTCAATAAGTTGTGCTTGATGCTCTAGAGCCTTTTCCATGTCTTTCTCACCTGCATCCCCATGAAAACCAAGACCATAAGCAGTTATATTTCTTTCATCTTTTAAGGCATCTGAAAGTAGAGTGTTGAAAGAGCTTCTATTTTCACGAATTTTAGATGCATTGGCAAGATATTAGACTCACTTTCAGAGTGATTAGTATTAACTTCCAAAGAGTTTACATGTCCATTTACAGGCGGATCAACCTTGACATCATCTGACTTAGGCTCCTCTGCTACTAACCTGATAAAATAAAGCAAGCATAAATAATTTTTGTTACTTTGACTAGCAAGCAGAAATACCTGTGAGATGCATCTTGAACACACAAGAAGTTAAAACGTATCAAGATGAAGAGAAATCTCAAGTACATTCATTTTTACAATTGAATGAGAAGAATAATCCTTAACTATGAAATTATTTCAATTCTAATCTTTTGGTTCTGATTTAGGATCCTCTGCTACAGATCAGCAAAAAAGAAAAAAGCATTCATATATATCTGGTTTACTTGACTAATGAGTAAATACCTGACAGGAAATTCAGGTCAAACATGAAAGAAATTAACATGTAACACAATGAAGAGAATTCTCAAGGGAAGAAATTTTTATAACCGAAAATGAGAAGAATGACCTTTGAACATTATTTCATTCTGATCTTTCTTTTCTATAGTTTCCATGACACATTGAGCTGTACAAAAGTGCCAAAGTAAAAGTGTACTCTCTCCATCTCCATCTTCTTTTTCAGTTTTTCTCTCATGTCCAACCAGAGATCTACTACTGCACCCATCCTTTTCATTATCATATCAGTCTATTTCATTCATGACTTTAATGTTAATATTCCTTGCATCAGAGAACATATCATACAGATTTTATCATCCAGAATTACACAACAGTATATTCTTTTCTGTCTTTAAAAAATGGCATGCCACATCTTTCTTATAGAATAAAAGCAAGAGTCTCATGTACCAACCTTGACTCCCGGCGTCTTATCTGCCTGCATGATTTTCCCTGGCGCTGTTTTGGGGACGAAAACCCCATAGATGTAAAGCTATTGCGCCTTCTTGCAAGTGAGTCTTTATACTTTTCAGGAGAATGAGAAGCAGTCTTGCGGCCTTTCCATGACAGGCTTCTACCAGATACCGAAGAAAAATCGTCGGAACCTGAAAGTTCCTCTGACTCTTTTCTTCTCGCTTTTGAACTTACAGAGCTCTCCTCTTCTTTAGTAGAAACATTATCCATGTTGGACTCGAAAGGTGTGTCCTGGTCAGAGCTTGAATCAAGTTCCTCAGAGACATCACTTACCCCATTATTCTCCAAAATAGCAAGAACATCTGCTGTTGCCTTTTCAGCCCTCCTCCTTTGGACTGACACAATTCTTAGATGTTCCTCCAGTTCAGCTACCTAAGTTATATAAAATCCAAAACCATAAAGCATTAGAGAAAGTCGATGTACTTGAGCATGAGATAGAAAGAGGAGAGAAGATAACCTAGAAACAGCAAACCTCAAAAACCTTCCCAAGTAAAACATTTTAAACATACCCTTCTTGCCAGTTCATCAGCTCTTTGTCTTGCACTTTTTGAAACAGATCGTTCGGACAGTAAACGTGCTCGAAGGAATTCAATGGTCATATGGGAATCCTCCATGTTGCTAGTTATCCTGAGAAAACAAGACCAAACAATCACCCAAAAATCAAACAGCAAACCTCAGACCTTTTCAAGTATAACTTTTTGAAATATCACCATCTCCCCGTCTCTCCATCCCCCCAAAAAAAAATTAACACAGAACAAGCATGCATGAATAATAAAAAGAAAGTAATTAACAAAAAAAAGTCCAAGCTCCAAAAAGCAAGATTCCAACAATTCATCCTCAAAGTATGAACAATTATTAAAGCTAACACAAAGACAGGAAATCTATCTTACATCAAAATTTCAGTTCCTACTTGCCAGTAAATGAATTTACTTATATAAAAAAATGTAAATAGGAAACGGATACTTCCACGGCATCAAGAAACTTCCTACAGAGAAGCGGAACTGCCATGCAAGAGAAACTTCAAAGGAAAACTTAACAACAATTACTAAAAAAATCTAACCATGTTTAAGGTACATTGAAAACGATACCCTAGATTTAAAGAGGGCTACCAACTAAAATTAGAACTGGACGCAATATCTCCAAACTGAGGGCAAACATAAGACACAAATACAAGTAGGATTATTAAGAGCAGTTCCCACGTTATCCTAAGTTATTTCGGTAGCAGATTTTGTAAGAGAAGCATATTCAGTCCATTCTCGAATGCAAATATTACTTCCAAATTCCTGATCAATCCAAATCAAGCACCAAATTCTCTGATCTATGAGCAGATAAACCGTTTATTACATAGAACCAGGTTTCAAATTGGGTCATCAACACAAACATGGTATCTGTAGAAGTCCTAAATTTTGGCTTCCTAACTGCAGCTCACTCCTCCAGAACCCAAAACAGAAAAATAAGCAACAGATGAACAGAATACTAATCCAAAAACTTTTGATAAAAAATACCTCACAAAAAAAATCTGGAAAAGGAAAACGACCCATGAGCTAAGACTAGTTGAACACAGAAAAGAAGTAAGTGAAAGCATCAAGAATGAAGAAAGGAAGAAATACCCAGATTATAATTACCTCTGATCTTGCTTTTCTTGATCAGAATTCTGCATTTTAGAAACAGGAGACTTTGATCAGCTACACTCCAGATAAATCCCCTTCCCAAAAATTAGAAATAAATAGAGTATGAGAAGTGAGGGGAACAAACAAGGTAGGTTTCGGGATGAGAAAGGAAAAGCAGAGAAAAGAGAGCGAAAAATACGTTAGAGAACAAAGTGGATTGGAAGAGATGGGAATAGGTGGGATGACTTTCTTTTTGGGGGGATTTTGATTGATATTTCACTAAAATTGAGATGGGGGAAATGGAATGGAGGGGTCAGAAGAAAAGAGGCAGAAGTTTCTTCCCTTTTCTTTATTTGAGAGACGTCCATTTGGACAGCCGCTGCCCCCACACCCTCAACCTCACCACCATTATTTCTCCTTTCTTTCCATCTCTTTTCTTTTATTGTTCCTATCTTCCTTCTTTTCTTATTAAATGCTTCTCCATTGTTTGTATAATTATTATGTTATCATTTACTTAACTAAGACGTCTGTTTTAGGGAATAATTTTGTTAACTAATAGCCTGGATTTTTTTAATTAATAATGTGAATATTTCATACATTTTTTATAAATATTTGTCAATGAATGAGTTTTGTTTTTTTTTTTTTTTTAAGAATTGTGAATGCAAAAATTTCATGTATTATTAGCGAGTAATAAGATAGCACATAACGATGAATTTAAAAATAGCTATTAATAACTTTATACCAATATGAACCCAAGTTATGGTCTATTAGTCCTTAAATTTAAAATTCGAAAGTTGATATAAACTTTAAACCTTAAACTTGAAATTCGATTTAAATCCTAAATTCTAGACCTGAAACTCAACAAAAAATAGGAGAAAGGCGATGAGAAAGTGGTGGAGCAAAATGCCAGTTCACCTGTAACAAGCGAAGAGCCTGAGCTCAAGTGTTAAGAGAGAAGGAGGAATGAGAAGCCTAATAATACTCAAGGTTTTTCTTGGGGAAGAATGAGAGACCTTGGTTCCTCGTGCTCTAAGGTATATATAGAGGAGTCATTCACTGCCCTGTAGTGCCACGTAGCCGAAAGTGAGAGGAATTAGAATGGTTGTGTGGTCGACCAGGTGGCAAGTGTTGGGATCTAGTTCTTTTAGTATAGTGCTTGTTGTCTATATGTATTTGTATTTTTCAAACAAATTGTTTAATAGAATATTCATAAGTTTCATGAATATCTTTGTATATTGTCCTTAATGGTTTTTGCACGCAAAGCAAAATGAAAGCAAATATTGACATATTGATTATCTAACATTTAACCAATACTAAGTGATATTATGTGGTCAGATCATAATAAAGAAAAACAACTTATATTAGTAGATAACTTAAACATGTTCTTAGTCTAATAAAAAATGAATAAACTAATTGAAAGACTAATATGTTGTCTATCAAGTCCAATTAAGGAGATACATTATCTTAGGTATCTATAACATCCCAAAATAGGGCCTAAACGGAACAGTGGTCGTGAAACCACAAATTCGAGATAGAAAAGTTTATTTTGATTAATTTTTATGATTTACTAATTGATTGGATGCATGTGTTAGAGTATTGATAGAAAATTTTATGAAATTCATATCTAATTTGCTTATTAAGGTTAAATTGTAAAAGTTGATAAATGAGAGTTCTAGATACTAAAGGATTTAATTGAAGAGCATAATTGAAGTAGAGGTCCTTAAATGGAAATTATACCATTAGGCTTTCATGGACAAAAATGGACAAATATAGGTAGAAAGAACCAAAGTTTTTAATGAAGGGTAATTTAGTCATTTGGTAATAAAAAGAAATTAAAAGGGAAAAAGATGGCAAAATATGCTCATCTTCTTCCTTAGGCTGAAACTTCAAGTGGGGGACTCCATAGCTAGGGTTTCCAAGCTCCCAAGCTCCATAGTAAGTCAACCCAAGCTTCGTTTTTCATGTTCTTTACGTTTTTGGAATCTCGGTAACTCGTTTTAGCTTATTCTAGCAATATTTTAACCTAGGGTTCATATTTGGAAAAATACCCATAGGTGAAATGTGTTTATTTTGATGTTTATAATAGAATATGAAGGCTGAAATTATGTTAAACAGCTTTTGCTAAGCGATTTTACGTGAAAACGAGTAAAACGATATAATCGGTAAAAATACCTAACGTTCATAAGTATATGTTAGAGTGAGAATTTGATGTTGACATAGAAGGAAAAATGATCAGCATGTTATAAAACATAAGAATAGGGGCTGAAGTTTAATTTTCGAGTATTGGGGCAAAATTCTAAATATGTGAAATTTTATGGGCAAAATTGTAATTTTGTCATAGTGTGATTTTTGGACTAAATTGAATAATATGAGTATTAAATGAGTTAAATGTGTTGTCATAGATCAAGAAAGACGATGAATTGACCTTGATCGGGGAAAAGAAAAGGTTGTGGACTAAATTGCGAAATTTGCCATATTTTGTAATGAGGTAAGTTTGTATGTAAATAATACATCGTTTTTATTTATGTTTTAATATTTTGTTATATTATATGAGATATGGTTAATATGGAGTAATTATTTGATGTAAATTATGAATTGTGATTGATTATGGATGAATTGGTAAAATGTTGAAAAGTGAGAATTCTCGGTTGAACATTCGAAATAGAAAATATACAAATGACGTAGCTAGGTCACATGTGTGGTACTAAGTTCAGGCCACTATGTGTACAAGAGAGCTACGAGATGGTTTTAGGTCACGTGTGTAGTACTAAGTGTAGGCTACTATGTGTACCAGACGGATAGGTCGCATGTGTAGTACTAAGTGCAGGCTACTATGCGTACCCGACAGCTTCGATCACATGTGTGGTACTAAGTGCAGGCCACTATGTGTAAGTGATGGTTTTGGTCACATGTGTAGTACTAAGTGCAGGCTACCATGTGCACCAGATAGCTTCGGCTACAAGGGTGGTACTATGTTCAGGCTACCGTGTACCTATTATTATTCCAATGAGTTCAACGGGAAATTGACTAAGTGTAATTGAATATGACTAAGTGATGGATAAGTGCAGGTATAAGTGTGAAAATTTATGAACAATATGCTCGATATTTGAGCGAACTTTCGGGAAGAGGAAATGGAGTAAGTGAAATTATGAAAGAGTAAATTAAAAATAAAACAGCTTTGGACAGCAGCAGTAAAGTAACTTTGAAAAATCACCAAAAATGGTATAAATGGAATTAGTAGTTTAGTGAGATATTAAATTAAATCTTATTGAGCCTATTTTCATATGAAAGAAACAGAGAAAGCAAAGAAATTCTGTATTTTGAGATATTTATATTTTTGTGAGACTGGTTCAGAGTGATTTCGAGATCCCCTATTCTGACTTGGAAAAATCATTAAAAATTGTACAAAAATAATTTTGGGACACAAATTATATGGTTAGATTCGTTAATGAGTCTATTTTCAAGAGAAATAAACTATAATGTTATATAAACTCTGTACGAGGAGAAAATTGATTCGTAGTGAAGAGAGGTCAGAATAGTTAAACAGTAAAATAGGGGAGACTTTGAAGAATAAACTGTACTAACTGGATAAACTAAAAATTCTGAAAATTTTATGGTAATAATATATGTGAGTCTAGTTTTAGGTAAAATTTACGGATCTTAATTTGGAGTTTTTTAGCTCTAGATAAAAATAATTTAGTGACTGTGACTCGAATAGACAGCTTGCTTTGAACTTGAATAAATAGTGACTTTGAATGTAGATATGATTGTGTTATTTTGTAAACATATTAAATCCATTATTAGTTATTTATATACTTACTTACCAAGCTGTATGCTTACTCTCTTTACTTTTCCTTATTCTATAGTATCATCAAGTTAGCTCGGGATTCGGTGATCGTCGGAGATCCATCCACACTATCAACCTTCTTTTGGTATTTTGAAAACAATATTTTGGGAATTATGGCATGTATAGAAGGCTTAATTGTTTTGTTATTTGTAGTAACGAATGGTTATTTTGCTTATGGGTATTAATGACTATGTATGGAAAAGTTTTAAATTTATACGGATTTTACATTTTAAATTTTGTACAATAGTTTGGATCATGTCCGATAATGCCTCGTATCCTGTTCAGATGGACACGGATGAGGGTGTTACAAGATGTCGAGCGAATGACTCCTACAAGACAGTGATATAAATGTGACTAATTGGACTAATAGTACATTTGACACGAGTCAAGTAGATAGATCCTAGATCCGTTTATGATTTCATTATAGATCTTAGATCCATTTATGATTTCATTCACCTGTGACATTCTTAGTGTCGAAACTATTTTTTTGTTTGGAAAACGGGCCGACTTTAAAAATGAAAATAGAGTCGCTACCAATCTTTTTTGAAGTGTGATTGGGTCACCTTATAAAACATTTTGGTTTGCGAATTTTAAGAAAACGGGTTCGGAGTCATTACGCACGAGGAAGGATTAGCACCCTCACAACGCCCAAAATTGGTACATTATTGATTGATTAATGTCCTAATATCGAAAATTGGAAGAGATTTTAAAATATGAATCCTCGAGAAAGTGTTTGGATAATTCAAATTGGGTATCGAGATTCTCTTGTTCCAAAAGAATGAAATATCACATCTAGCACAATAGGATATGATGTTTCAAACACTTAACACCAAGATCATTTCATGATTTCCAAAATTCATTCATTGCAATTTTAAAAGGGTATGCCATTATTTGGACAAACAAAAAAACCGAAACCCAGCACTATTGGGCACGATTCCTCGAATTTCCAAACATGAAATATTGTCTTATTTAAGAAAACACAGTTAAAATCTTTAAAGGATATTTAGTCATTTGGACGAACGGAAAATCGGAACCCAGCACGATTAGGCACAATTTGTCGAACTTCCAAACACAAACATTGCCTTTTTTAAAAAAACATTTTTATGAGTTTGAGTAAAAAAAGTGGTAAAAGAAAAGTCGATGTAACCTTTAAAATTGAAAATCAGTTAAAACAAAAAAAGGTTCTACTAAGCGACTAGTGATAATGTAAACAACAAAAATAAAAGCGAAATAATACAACAAAATGTCATTTAAAATCAACAATTTATACGAAATAATTGAAAAAAGGATAAAGAAAATAAAGAAAATGATAGCCAAAATAAAAGTTAATGATAAATCGATAAATAAATAAATACTATATGCTAAAAAATATAATAATAATAGTAAAAAGTAAGATAATAATAATAAATGCCATTATAGGAATAATAATATTTATAAAAATAATAGTGATAATAATAAAATAATAGTGGTAAAAAATAATAATATTAATAGTAGATGAAAATAATAATAAAAGTAATAGTAAAAAAATTAGTGATAAAATAATAATATAATAATATTGAAATTAATACATATAATAAAGATAATATATAAAAATAATAATAGAATTAATAATAAAAACAATAGTAATAGTAATAATAAGTAGTAATAATAATAAAGGAAAAGAAAAAAATAAACAATAAAGAAACACTAAATATGTGGCTAAATTGAAGGAGGGACTGAATTAAGAAGAAAATGAAATTAAAAAGCCAAATTAAAAAAAGAAACAATCCAATTAGGACCCCGATGTGGCACGCCTAAAAGGGAAAGACTAAAAGACAATCCAATTAGGACCATATAAAAGGGAAAGACTAACTAGGCAATATTCCTCCTCCTAGCGCACAAAGATCTCTGGGGTACTAAAATGAAATTCAAATAAAACTCAATGGCAAAATTAAAATAAAAGGAAAATTTAATTTAAAAAAATAAAAACGCGGAAGGACCTGATGCGGAATTACCCCATCAAAGGGAAAAAGTGCGGACCCTCAGGTAGGCGGGTCGGGTCGCGGGTCGGCGCCTTTAAACAGCGCCATTTTGGGCATTTTGGGCTGGTCCCAAAACGACGTCGTTTTGGGACTCTATAAAAATTAAGGTTTTAACAAAAAATTTCATTTTCCTTCCATCTAAAAAAAATTTTAGAATGCTCTCAAAACCCTCTCGCTTGAGCGATTTTAGAGACCCCACGAGATTCGGCATTCTGTCGATCGTCGTTCACCGCCACCGTATACGGCGGCCGGAGACCCCAAAAAATGGTATTTTCCCCTTTTCTTTGTATTTCCTTTTAAAACTCCTATATATTTTAAAAAGAAAAAAAGAAAAACCCATTGAAAAAGAAAAAAAAAAAACAAGAAATAGATTTGAATAAAATAAATAAATAAACGAAAACCTTTCTCTTTTTTGCCAATATCTCTTTAGTATTGCCTTTCGTGTCTCTAAAAATTGTGTGTATCTTTGTACAAAAATATCCTTATTGCTCTCATATAAAAAAACAAACCCCCTTCAAAATTCTTCTATTTTGGCTTTTTATAGCCGGATTTTGCAAGAAAATCTATTTTGTTTGCTATACTGTATTCCTTTCTTTTCCGCAGGTGGAGGACGTGGAGGAGGCTTGGAGGCTCACGATGCGGGAACGTGCGGCGTTGGGGGTTACTGGCGGCGCTAGGGTGCAAAGCTGCTAGGGTTTTTGAAAAAAATTTAGATTTTGGGCTTGGGTTAGGTCTAGGTTTAATTTTGGGTCTCGGGTGCTTATTATTTTTGTAAGTGGGTTGCTTTCTAATATTTGGACTTTAATGTGTTTTATTTTATTTGTGGTATTGGTGTGGGCCCCAGGCTAAAATTGGGCCCTACAGCTGCCCCTATTTACTTGTTGTCGTGTAAGAGAACAAAGCAAAGACTTTAAAAGGGCAAATTTTGCCCCGTCTTGTTGAATCTTGACTTCTTGATGCTTCCTTTCTTCAGGTAGCTTCATTCTATCCACTGCATCTTCAGGGGTGTGAGAATTTTCATTTCAATATACTCCACTACTGCTTAGGGAGTTATGATCTGTAATATTCAGCCTGTTACCCTATTGCTTGGGGATTAAGGCTCATTGTCCTCGATCTGCTCCACTCTTGCTTAGAGAGATAAGATAAATAAAAGTTAATGATAAATCGATAAATAAATAAATACTATATGCTAAAAAATATAATAATAATAGTAAAAAGTAAGATAATAATAATAAATGCCATTATAGGAATAATAATATTTATAAAAAATAATAGTGATAATAATAAAATAATAGTGGTAAAAATAATAATATTAATAGTAGATGAAAATAATAATAAAAGTAATAGTAAAAAAATTAGTGATAAAATAATAATATAATAATATTGAAATTAATACATATAATAAAGATAATATATAAAAATAATAATAGAATTAATAATAAAAACAATAGTAATAGTAATAATAAGTAGTAATAATAATAAAGGAAAAGAAAAAAAAATAAACAATAAAGAAACACTAAATATGTGGCTAAATTGAAGGAGGGACTGAATTAAGAAGAAAATGAAATTAAAAAGCCAAATTAAAAAAAGAAACAATCCAATTAGGACCCTGATGTGGCACGCCTAAAAAGGGAAAGACTAAAAAGAAACAATCCAATTAGGACCCTGGTGTGGCACGCCTAAAAAGGGAAAGACTAACTAGGCAATATTCCCGTCCTCCTAAGCGCACAGCATCTGGGGGTACTTAAATGAAATTCAAATAAAACTCAATGGCAAAATTAAAATAAAAGGAAAATTTAATTTAAAAAAATAAAAGCGGAAGGACCTGATGCGAATTACCCCATCAAAGGGAAAAAGCGGATCCTCGGTAGGCGGGTCGTGCTGGTCGGCGCCTTTAACAGCGCCATTTTGGGCATTTATGGTCCCAAACGACATCGTTTGGAACCTATAAAATTAATGGTTTTAACAAAAAATTCATTTTCCTTCCTCTAAAAAAAATTTGTAGAATGCTCTCAAAACCCCTCCCTTGAGCGATTTTGAGGACCCGGAGATTCGGCATTGTCGATCGTGTTCACCGCCATCAGTATCGGTGGAGACCCCAAAAATGGTATTTTCCCTTTTCTTTGTATTTCCTTTTAAAACTCCTATATATTTTAAAACAGAATCTTGACTGTTACCCTATTGCTTGGGGATTAAGTGTAATGAATCGAATTTGACCCTAATCGAACGGTGGTTTCGGGACCACGAATCCGAAGTCTCGAGAAATATTTTAATATTATATTTTGTGTTTATTATATGTGAATTTATGTGTGTGAAAGTTTTGTAGAAAAATTTCATCGTTTAAGTGTTGAATTTGATAAAAAGGACTAAATCGCGTAAAGCGTAAAAGTTGCATTCTTTAGTGTAAAGTGATAGAATGATGATGGCTTCTTAATTTGAGGTATGAAGTGGGTAAATAACCCATTTTACAAGTTAGTGGATGGCTTTTGACTAATATGCCATTATTATATGTGATAGTTTATTTTTATTTAAAGGTTATATTAGTAAACTAGTAAATAACATATTGTATACATAATAAAATAAAGGAAAAAGCCATTATCATCTTATTTGTTTATTTGGCCGAATGGGGGAGAAAGAAAAGGGGTTTCATTTCCTTTGATTTTCGGCAATTAGAAGTACAAAATATCAAGAGCAAAGAAAAACGGAATTAGATCGGGGAAAGACGAAAGTTCTCGAATAGCCGGTCTAAATTGTCCATCGACAGTCGAGGTAAGTCCTTAAGCTGAAATATATCAAAGAATTATTTATGAACCTGTTAAATGATGATGTTCGATAAATTTGAGTGTATATAATTGTAAAAGCCGAATGTATATAGGTTATATTGGCTTGAATGCATAAATTGACAATATGATATGAATGTGTATCTTTGATATAATTTTTGGGAAAAATGAGAAGTATGTGACCTGTTTATGAATTATTTCGCTTATTGCCTAGCGAGCTTAGTCTTGAGGATAGGACTGTTTTGATGAATGTGAGTATTAAATAAGCTAAATTTTCTATTATAGATCAAGAAGAACGAAATCCAGAGTTAGATCAAGGAAAGAAAAAGATAGAGGACTAAATCGATATAGTTGATCGTATTTTGTTTCGAGGTAAGTTTGCGGTAAATAAATGCAATATTCTATTATTTTACATTTAATACTATTAAATTCCAGTATTTACATATTTATTCTGTAAATTTATTATTTAAAGACTCAAGTATGAATTGACGAAAAAGTTATTTCAGAAAGTTATCTCAGAAAGTTCCAGTTGAACCTTAGGAATGTGTAGGATACAAATGTCATGACATTAGGGTTTAAGAAATCATGTAAGACCATGTCAAGACATGGCATTGATATGTTACTATAAGGCAAAGGTCCATGTAAGACCATGCCAAGGCATGGCATTGGTGAGTTCATAAGGCAAGGATACCACGTAAGACCATGTCAAGACATGGCAATGGTTAAGTTTCATAAGGAAAGGTACCAGCGTATCCTTAGTATTCCAAGTGGTTCAACGGAAAATTCAAAGAGTATACCAAAGTAAAGGTAAGACAAGTTCAAGCTAAAAAGGTAAGGTAAGGCAAATTCATGTTAAAAGGCAGCGTAAGAATACGAGGTTTAAGTATATTGAGTTAAAAGCTTAAGTGATCTTGATAAGAAAAGAATAAGATAATTGATTAAGAATGTTGTTATTTATTTACATGTAAACTTACTAAGCTTTATGCTTACTCCCATTCTTTAATTTTTTTATAGTATTACAAGCCAACTCGGAATCACAAAGACGTCGGAGATCGTTACGCACTATCAAAGGATTATATTGGTATTTTGTGACTTAAGCGTTTTAAGTTATGGCATGTATAAGGACTTAGCCATTTTGTGTGTATGTCCTTATGATATGGCTTAAGATTGGCTTGTAAATGTTTGGTAATGATTAGCCATTAAAATGGTTAATTAAGAACATGTTTTGGATGCTATGAAATGCCTAGTTGATAGTTATTTTAAAGAAATTATATAATTATATGCAGGGAACAATTTGGACAGCAGAAGTGACATGATTTTGAAAAATCACCAAAACTATTAGAAATGGAATTATGTTGGCCATGAGATATAGAATTAAATCTTATTGAGTCTATTTTATAAAAAAAATGGTCTAGGAAAAGAGTTTTATATTATGAGATAATGGATTTTTAGTACAGAGGGTCGAACTGTCATCGTGTAACAAGGGAGACTTTAACTAATAAACTGTACTAATTGGCCACACCGAAAATTCTGGAAAAATTATAGTAAGAATATATATGAGTCTAGTTTCAGGAAAATTTACGGATCTAGATTTTGAGTTTCGTAACTCAAGTTATAATTGATTTACTTAACACGACGCAGATGGACAGTTTCAATTTTTATGCCTCGAATCGATAAGTTAAGTTTAGTAATGCCTCGTGCTCAACTCCGACAACGGTCTCGGGTAAGCGGTGTTATAGCTTAGGGAGATAAAATTTGTAATTTTCAGTCCGTTACCCTACTGTTTAGGGGATTAAGGCTCATCGTCTTCGATCTGCTCCACTACTGCTTAGGAAGATAAGATCTATAATTTCCAGCCTGTTACCTTATTGCTTAGGGGATTAAGGCTCATCGTCTTCGATCTGCTCCACTACTGCTTAATGAGATAAGATCTGTAATTTTCAGCCTGTTACCCTACTGCTTAGGGGATTAAGGCTCATCGTCCTCGATCTGCTCGACTACTGCTTAGGGAGATAAGATCTGCAGTTTCCAGCCTGTTACCCTACTGCTTAGGGGATTAAGGCTCATCGACTTCGATCTGCTCCACTACTGCTTAGGGAGATAAGATCTGTAATTTCCAGCTCGTTACCCTACTAATTAAGGGATTAAGGCTCATCGTCTTCGATCTGCTGCACTAGTGCTTAGAGATAAGATCTGTAGTTTCCAGCCTATTACCCTACTGTTTAGGGGATTAAGGCTCATTGTTATTGATCGTCAGAATTTTTGAGTTTTAAAATTTATAAAGAGAATGATCAAACACGAAACTAACTCGACAATGGCTTAAGGCAAGTGCACCTATCGAGCAGTAGTATAGTTTAGGCAAGACAGGATTGTCGAACCCAAGGAATTAAAAGTACTAATACTCACTTTTTTCTATTATTTAGCCTAAATACTGAAGTGATTGATTGATTAAACTAAAACTAATGACTACTAAGCTAAAGACGCAAAGACAAAAAGAACAAATTGAAGAAATAACTTTTAGAAAAACTCGGTTTACCACGACGATACCTAGAAGGAATCCACCTTCACTTGTTATCTAACGAACCGATGATTTATTCACTTAGCTTGATCCGTAAGACTCCCTAATTTCTATTAAACCCTCTCTCGAGGCGAATAACCTCTAACCCTAGGTTGATTAATTAAAATCTCTTTCTAATTAAAACCCCTAGAATCGCATTAACTCGATCTATGGACTCCCGTATTAGGTTTAACCCTAGTCTGGCAAAATCTCGTCACCCTATCTCTAGGCGCGCGATCAACTCCGCTTAATTATGATAGATCTACTCTTAAGCAGGGACTTTTGCTCAACCACCTAACCACGATTCACACGGCTGTGACTCCATCAACAGACCCGAACACGGCCTGAAGTCGATTTACACGGACGTGTGCCATAGTCGTGCCCCTGTCGTGGAAAAGAAAATTTCACTCGGAATAGGATACTTAGGGAGAAAGAAACGCATTTCAAGAGCCTATATAAAGACCCTAAGTGTAACCTGAAGGGAGGCGGTCAGTTGGGCGGTCAGTTAGGCAGTCAGCTAGGCCAAGAAGCCGAGCCAGAAGGCCAGATTTATGGGAATCACTCAAAAATAGCCAGTTGATCCATCTCAAGAAGCCGGAATTCTACTTAAAATGGCGAATCTCTCCTTCAATTTCTTCAGGGGGTTTTAGGGATTTCTTATGTTTTGTTTTATGTTTTCTCTTGAGATGTTTTATTTTATCATTATGAACTAAACCCTTCAGATACCTAAAGGGGATAAAACCTAAATGAATCTTGTTATTGTTTTCTGAGCTGTATGATAAATACTTAGTTTGTTCTTAATTATGTGTGCTTAATCTTGCGTTGATATTTCCAGAATATTAATTCAAGTGTGATGTGCTTAGGTGGTAGAGCAAAAGTCCTTGCTTAAGAGTAGATCTATCATAATTAAGCAGAGTTGATCGCGCGCCTAGAGATAGGATGACGAGATTTTGCCGAATTAGGGTGAAACCTAATATGGGAGTCCATAGATTGAGTTAATGTGATTCTAAGGGTCTTAATTAGAAAGAGATTTCGGTTAATCAACCTAGGGTTAGACGTTATTTGCCTCGAGAGAGGGTTTAATATAAATTAGAGGGTCCTACGGATCAAGCTAAGTGAATAAATCGTCTAGTTCAGTGTTAGATAACAAGTGAAGTTTAGGTGGATTCCTTCCAGAGTATCGTCTAATCAACTGAGTTTTTCTAAAAGTTATTTCTTCAATTTGTTCTTTTTGTCTTTGCGTCTTAGTTTAGTAATTAGTTAGTTTTTAATCAACCAATCACTTCATATTTAGGCTAAATAATAGAAAGAAAGTGAGTATTAGTACTTTTAGTTCCTTTGGGTTCGATAATCCGGTCTTGCCTAAACTATACTACGCTCGATAGGTGCACTTGCCTTAAGTCATTGTCGAGTTAGTTTCGTGTTCGATCATTCTATTTATAAATTTTAAAACTCGACAATTAGACGATCAAGTTTTTTGGCGCCGTTGCCGGGGAACTAAAATATTAAGAAAGCTCTATTTTTATTACTTTAGTCATTATTTTTATTTTTATTTTCGCAATTTTTTTATTTTATTTTTTTGCTAATTTTATTTCTTTCTTTTCCTAGCGGTACCTCTAGTTTATGACTAGAAGGAACCCGAAAGGACCACTAGTATCTGACGGTGATATTGAAGCTACATTTCAGCAGAATCGCAGAGAAATTAGGCGAACCCTAAATTACACGAAGAAGAGCGACAAGGCGAATCCAATCCTACTGAAGGGATGGACGAGAATAATCCACCACCACAAGATGTGGCAGAAAATAATGCTCCGCGTACTATGTATGATTATGCTAAACCTAATTTAACAGGAGCAGAATCTAGTATTGTTAGGCCTACTATAGCTGCTAATAATTTTGAATTAAAGCCTAAAACTATACAAATGATTCAACAATTTGTTCAATTTGATGGTTTGCAGGACGAAGACCTGAATAATCATATAGCTAATTTTTTAGAGTTCTGTGATACCTTCAAAATAAATGGCGTTTCTGATGATGCCATACGTCTTCGGTTATTTCCCTTTTCATTAAGGAATAAAGCTAACAATGGTTAAACTCGTTACCACGAAGGTCAATAACCACATGGGATCAAATGACCGAGAGATTTTTATTAAAATATTTCCCACCGGCCAAAACGGTCAAATTACGAATGATATTTCTTCTTTTGTGCAGATGGATTTAGAAATATTATACAACGCATGGGAGAGATACAAGGATCTCTTGAGAAGATGTCCACACCACGGATTACCTTTGTGGCTACAAGTCCAAACTTCTTACAATGGTGTAAATCACTCAACGAGACAACTAATAGATTCAGCCGCGGTGGAACCCTGAACAAAAAAACTAAAGCAACCTACGAGTTCATTGAAGATATGTCGCTGAACAACTATCAATGGCAAGTTACAAGGACAAAACGACAAAATCAACCGGAGTTTTCAACATTGACGCAGTAACCCGTGCTATCAACACAGGTAGAGATGATGAATAAAAAGCTTGATAGTTTGTATTCTTCGCAGGTAAATCCAGTAATGCAGTGCGATGCAAGTGGAACCGTGGCGAATCCTGAGTACCCACCCTACCAACCGGGCACAGAAAATGAACAGATGAACTATATAGGTAACAATTTCAGATCTAATAATAACCCTTATAGTAATACCTATAATCCAGGTTAGAGGAACCACCCAAATTTTTCGTGGAGAGGTCAAGGAAATCAAGGAAATCAAAGACAACAACCTCCTCTAAATTTCCAAAATTAGCCCTATCCACAAGAAAAGAAGCCCAACCTTGAAGAGATGCTGACAAAATTCATGGCAGCCACAGATTCCCATTTCCAAAAAACTGAAGCAACACTTAATGATCAACAAGCATCGATTAAAGGGATCAAGAACCAAGTTGGAGAACTTACTGTGTCAGTCAGAGAACTTACTAATTCAGTGGGACATATCACGAAGCTGATTTCAAAACGACCACAAGGGTGTCTACCAAGCAATACCGAAATTAACCCAAAGGAGCAAATCCAAGCCATAACAGCTCAAGAGGGTACAGGGTTAGATGAACCCATCTTAACACAAGAAAACAAGGAAGAAGAAGGTAAAATCGAGGTAACACAAGAAAAGCCAAAACCGGTAATCAAAGAGTACCAACCCCGCATACCTTACCCCGAAGTAATAAATAGAGAAGATATAAAGGAACAGTTCGGTAAGTTTCTTAAACTCTTAAAGAAATTACATATTAACTTACCACTTCTTGAAGCTCTTTCACAGATGCTGGATTCGCAAAAATTTTTAAAACAACTTCTGACAAACAAGCGTAAGTTAGACGAGGAACCGCATGTGGAACTGAACGCAATATGCTCAGCAATGTTGCAAAATAAACTACCACGAAAGCTAAAAGATCCAGGGAGTTTTACAATTCCATGTCTAATTGGTAGACTAACCGTTGATAATGCATTAGCTGATTTAGGGGCAAGCATAAATGTCATGCCTTATAAAATGTTTAAACAGCTAGGTCTAGGGAAACCCAAACAAATTAGGATGAGTATTCAATTAGCTGATAAAATTGTTAGAATTCCTAGAGGTATTATCGAAGATGTTCTTGTAAAAATTGATAAATTCATTTTCCTAGTACATTTTTTTGTCTTAGGCATGGATGAGGACAATTCGATTCCTTTAATTTTAGGAAGACCCTTTTTAGCAATTGCCAAAACTAAAATTGATGTTGGTGCAGGAGAACTCATACTTAGCATAAGTGATGAATCGATCAGACTACATGCTCTTGACTCGGCCAGGACATTGAATGATGAATGTGAGAAAGTAAATTTAGTTGATAACAAATCTGTCCAAATTTTACCACAGGAAAAAACACAAAGCTACAAACCTGAGCCGGATCATAAACCCCATCCCAACAAAGAAGAAATATATGAGGAACGAAACCTAGAGGTCGACAAACTAAGGGAGTGGAAGACCCACTTTAAAGAAGAACCAAAACCATACAAAGAAAAATCGAAAGAACTTCCAGAAGAGCTCATGGGACATCGAATCACTTCAAAATAGGAGATCAGGTACGGGTAGATAAAGCAGATCCTCGCATCACCACACCAAACCTGAATTCAAATGCAGACATCCCTCTTAAGGTACGAAATATCTTCCCATACGGAACAGTCGAGGTAAGTAATCCCATATTCGACACTTTTAAGGTAAATGCTTCCCGACTTAAAATTTATAATGAAAATAAAACTGATAGCATGAGGGAGGATATTCAAACATTTAAACCACCCTGATTTTTCAAATACAAGGAAAGTCTAGCTTAAGACTTTAAACAAGCGCTTCTCGGGAGGCAACCCGAACACTAACACTATCTCTTTATTTCTATTTTTGGTTATTTCTTTTTATTTCTATTTTTTTTTTTTATTTTTCCTTCTCGAATTTTAATGAATCAAAAGTGCGATTCCGCACCACGGCTTTAGCACACTACCGTGGTCATGGCCGATGGGTACTCGAAAATCGCATATTGACATGACAGAGAGGTACGAATCAGACGAAATCAATTCCCAAAAGTCACGAACCCAACCACCACCCCACGTGTCAGACGACGCAGTGCGGTAATGGATAATCGACTTCAAAAAATAGGCGTGGAAATTTGAACACGGCGTGGGGTAAACAACGCGCCTTGAGACACGGCCATGCGAGGTGACCATGTGAATCAACACACCCTCGGTACACGGGCGTGGGAACACGTCAGAGGCCAAAAATTTTATTTAAAATCACCCCTCCCTTCTTCTCACCCCCTCCTTCTTTCCTTCTTTCTTCCTTTCTCCTTTCCCTCTACTAGATTTCTCTCCTCTCCTTACCAATTCTCTAGAAACTTCAGCTACATTATGTCAAAGAAGCATAAGAGGCCAACCACAGTCTTCTCAAAGGAGACCGATTCACATGAGTTCATGCTGGCAGCTTCATCTCCTCAACACGCCAAGGGTCTATGAAGCCCTTTCGGTTTTATTTTTCTTTTCTCTTCTCTTTTATTTTCCTTTCATTTAACTATCTTATGCTTAATTTAGGTTAATTTAATTTGGTTTCTTAGTGTCACGTTCGTCAGGCTGCTTAGGAATCACACTACTTTCGCCACCGTCAGCACCTCCGCAACCTTAGAGGTCACACACACCTCGCGAACCATCCAACAATAAGGACTCCTCAGTTCATTAATCTTTTCTTTTAATTTCAGTTTTCTTCTTAGTCTCCTTCTCTTTATTTTTCTTGTCTTTAATTATATTATTAGTATTTTTTAATGTGTCTTTAGATTTCCTGGCTATATCTTTGCAAACTCCCCAATTTCTTCATCTAGTACAGATATTGTTGGTAGCCACCGCATCAGGACCATAGAAAACACCACCACCGCCTCCTCCAACTCATCTTTTACCACGACCACTGCCAACTCCCAGAGTCATCCAAAATTCAGGAAGTGTTACTTCTCCCATTCTCTTTTGATTTCATTATTACATATCTATCTTTGTACATTGAGGGCAATGTACATCTTAAGTGTGGGGGTAATAGTACCTAACTTTTTGCATTATTCTCAATTCCCTGAATTATATCTTGTTCTTAAGAAATTTTCTCATATTACTAATTAGGATGAAATTTCTAATGGTTTATGATTCTTATTGATATGTTTTAGAGTAAGTCATAGTTAATTGTGCATTGATGATTTATGCTTTAAGATACTAGAGAATCAAGCATGATAAGTCTATTTTTCAAGGATAAAAAATTTTCTAGGTTGTCGAACTGAATTTGAATATTACCTTGAAGTTTGTAATTTACAGGGATTGATGTCAAATACCCATAATTTTTGTGAGATTTAAGCCTTTTAGAGCATATATTCTTTTCCATGCTCACTTTATTGATTATGAGTGTGTCAACACTGAATTGTTATTCTAGAACTTGCCTCAATTATACATATCAAGACCACATTATTGATTTGATATACTGAGATGATAAAGGCACCTAGGTTTTAACCCACTCACACCACTAAAAAGCCTACCTATATAATTAACCCCTAGTGAACCCCTTTTAATCCTAACAACTCTTTTTATTGATTTACCCGCTAATATTAACCCAAAACCCTTTGCATTTGTTATCACCATTCTTTTGACTACCCTTCTATCGAGAATTGATTTGATCAGTTGCCTAATTAGTTTATTTCAGTTGATAAAGTTATTTCTTTTAATATGAAAAATATTTAATTTGTTCTTAAAAAAAAGTATATTCAGTATTAGTATCATAAAAAGTGAGCTTATACGTTTGAAATTTCAATTATTAAAGAAAAAGCTCGTATTATTAGTTTCAAATTATTTTTAGTTAGGTAAATTGTCAATTCGATCTCGATTTTAACTTTCTAATTCAGCTTGTATCCACACCTTTAACCTAAGCCCCGTTACTACCCTAATTAAAGACCTTTTGATTTGTTTATCATCTCATATTATAGTGGTAGAGATTTGATTTTCAGGTAAGCATATGGGATTAACTTTTCAGGTTTGACTTATGAGTGCTTTTCCCTGTACCTTAAACACTTTAAGTACTTTGAGTGAATCTTTAGCGAGGATGTCAATCATTGTCGGTTTTGAATTAAAATTATTCAGATGAGGGGAGACACCTATGTTTTTCGAGCTCCAATTGTATGACTTATGTTGTTTGAATCTTTAGGACTCTTTGAGTTAAATTATCCATGTATAAATTATCGATGAATTATGATGAGACATTATTGATAGGAGTTATGAATTATGGAAAGTTCGTTTTAATTGTAATTTGAGAATTTTGCTTGAGGACAAGCAAACGCTTAATTGTGGGGGTATTTGATAAACCGTAAAAGTAACATATTTTAATCCCATATTTAGCAGGTTTTCGGATGATTTAGCCCTTGATTTATGTAAAAAGGTGCTCTTAATCCTTTCTTTTCATGTTTTATACTCAGGAAAGCACCCGAGGACGAAAAGAACAAGAAATGGGCTTAAACGGACCAATTTGGGCCAAAGTGAAAATCGACACGGCCTAGACTTCAAGCCACACGGTCGTGCCTCGACAATTAACTAGAACACAGCCTAACCACGATTCACACGGCCGTGCCTCCATCAATAGACTGAACACGGCCCAACAATTAAATGATGTCATTTAAGAATCAACACTTTAGTTCACTAACATACGCCCAAACTAACATACATCTCATCACATACATTCCAGATGTATCCATACCACCATACTTTAACATCATAGTACTTATTACAAACATTCATACAATAGCATAATTAATATACTACACTTTTCTAGTTTCAGTTTCATAGTTCGAACAATTTTCATATAAATGTCTCATATGAATAGTATACATGCAAGAGTCAGTTTAGGGGCTCATCTGACAACCACAGATGGCAGCTTGAACTTCAGATCCAACAAGAAACTACAACAACCACTACTTATAAAATAGAAGAACGTATAACATTTACCATCATCTCAAACCCAAATAAACCTCATATAAAGCCTTACTTCTTCATTTTACTATTCATGCACTTATCCAAACTTAATCTTTCATAACTTTAACATGCAGAGTCATAATACTTACCTTGGCATGAGGTATTCACTAGCAAATATACATATTTACAACTCCAACTTAAAGGAGAAAGAAATACTTTAACTTCCTAAATATTTAAATAACAATACTTTAGAAGAAAGAAGAAAAACTCTCTCTTTCTAACCTAAATATCCATAACCTAAGTCCTTATTGAAACTTGATAAGTGTCATATCCTTACTGAATTGTCTTTTCCAAAGGTCTACAACTTCTAAGAAACCTAATTAAGTACCTTTTTTTCTAATTACCCAGACTTATATTCAGTTGGTTCTTAACCAGCTTACCTTACAACTCAACTTGCACTATGCTACAAACAAAATGGCGCATATCCCCTTCAGGCGTGAACTCATTCCACAATACCTTATTACTTATTTGACATCCTACTCCAACCAACATGGAAATTTGATATTTTACATGCATAATGGAATCTACCCACTCTGTAAGCCAAAAGATATACTTGAGCAAATACTACTTCGCTAATTAAACTATTTCAGAGCTACACGTCAAACTTTGTACCCGCTAGAACCAGGATGCTAAAGTAAGTATTATCATGTGGATTTCAATGGGAGATCTCTTTTAAGAGGAAAACTAGTATTACATGTTAGTCATTAAGATTGTCCCACAACAACTCATTCGTAATACATATTATGATAGGTGTTGAGTTGATGGCTATGCACTCAATATTATTCTAGATAAGTAACTTCCCACGAAGCTCTACTTAAGTTAGAATAATGACCAAACGTGTAACAATTATTAGTATGTGTGAATACCTAAGGAATTAGGTTCACGTATTAATTTGATGGAAATCCATGTTCTTACTAGTTGATAAAGATTATCAACGGTAACTTAATTCAATGGGTGTAGGGATTATTATTGCAACGACTTACAAATGTTTTTAGGCTTTAATATAAGACACGTGCATCATTTAAATGCATATCGTATGTTGTAAAATAATTTTTCAAAATATTTGCTTACTACAAAGATAATTAATGGATGGACAATTTTTATTTTACAATTCGAAAATGGCACCAACTCCCTTAATTAACATCATAACTAAAAACAAAATAAATAGAAACAACTATAAGGAATGAAAGAGGATTCTCAACATTGTCATAAGTTGTGAGAAACATAAGTTAGTTCTTGATAGCAAATGCCCTCTAGACAACCAAGCTGAGGCAAGAACTCGCTGGCGAGAATCTGATGAGATAACTTGTTGCTACATACTGGCAAGCATGACCAGTACCTTATATAAGCAACTGGAGGGTGATTTTTCCAAAGCGATGTTAGACAAACTAGAGGACATGTTCGGAGGTCAAGCTGCTTTGGCTCAACAGTTCGTGATAACTAATTTGATTAATGCTTAGCAAAAACCTGACACTCTGGTCAAAAATCTTACAATTACTATTATGACCTAATTTATCAAGGTCGAGGATAATAAGGCCAACTTGGACCAAAACACACAAACTGAGATTGTGTTTAAAAGTTTATCAAATGATTTTGCTGACCTTAAGGCCTCATATAACCTTGGGAACAAGCAATTGATGCTTACACATCAGTTGATGTTGAATGACGGCTAGCTTGTCCGAAAAGAAAAAGTTAACTTAGCGGTTGCTTCTCCCTCTAAAGGAAAGGAAAGCAAACTAAGAGAAATAATGCCAAGTTCGTTCACATCAATGTGTCGGTCCCAAAAGTTCATCCATTGATTGCTTTCAGCACACGAAATTCATTAACGTGTCTTTAAATGACCTTCTTTCACCATCTAGTGAATTCATATTCACATTATCATCATTTAGAGGGTCATCCTCCTTGAGCCAAACTTTTTCCGAAACCAAATTGCCTCTTTTCTCATTTGCTGGAGTCTTTTGATTTGTGTCAACTTTCATCTTTTTCATATCTGGCTAACTTGATACTACGATTATGAAGAGAAAATTAAAAAAAAAAAAAGAAACAAGAAGAACTGAAATTTTTTTATATGAACTTTTAATAAATATATTTTATACATAATTCTTTTCACTTATATATGGAGTGTGTGAAAATTAATATTATATTTGTATAATTTAAACATAAAAATGAAAGTAAATTTTATGAAGGTTACTTATTTACAAATGAATGCCTTGTAATAAATGTCCAACATTGATTTGCAACATCTGGAGTATTCATTCCAAACGCCCACGTTGTATACGCCGTTAACTTTTAAGCGGAAAGTTAGAAAATGACGCAAATAGTAAAAAAATTATTGAAAGTCATATTTATTAATAAATATTAATGAAATTTTAGTTAAATTGGGAAAATTGAAACTTTAAGAAGTTTGATATTTTAGATTTAAACCTTTAGTATGTATGTTGATCTATTCTAGTTTTAAAATAAATTTTATATAAAAATATAAAACGATAAAAACTCCTTCATAATAATATTATTTTTTAAAAAATTAATTTTAAATCATTTTTAATTAAATTAAAATCCAGAGAACAACAACTTAAATATAGACTTCGGCCATAATCTTGTTTTTGTATTTCTCTCTTATTTGTTGGTGGAATATGTATTGGTGTTTTCCATTCCCTCTACAAGTTTTAAGAGCATTTGTTGGAATGATAATGGGTCTGACCATTGTGTGCCAAAAAATTAATTATAAATGGGTGGGAATCTGTGATTTTATCTTTATTTTAAAATATAATTTTACAAAAATTTAAGGATTTAAATAATTTGTAAGTATCTAATTTTGCCCGGGGATTAAAAAAATCAAAATAAAAATAATGTCCAGTCTTATTACAAAGTCCGAACAATACCAGAACCCAAACTTAAACCTAAACAAACTACCCAATATCCCATTACACCCGAGCCCAATAACAAACCAGCAGATGACTTAGACCCAAAACATGTCCTAAATGGACTACCCAGCCAAACGCAATTAATAGGCCCAATACTAAATAGCATCATGACTAGGGTTTCGGAAACCCTAGCGCCACAAGCTGGAGCCCAATCGCCGCAAGCTGGAACCCATCAGTCGCGCCACAACCTCGCCAGACCGATCATCGCGCCGCAATCCTCGTTCGGCCATCGATCATGCCTCATGCCCTCGTCAAGCCGTGAATCGCGCCACCATCACAGCCCCACCATTGCCGCGTTCTTGTCGCTTGCACAGAAAAGGGAAGAAAGGAAGCCAGGCACAGAAGCAAACATGGCAACAATATGTTTTCCTTTTTATTTTTATTTTTCAAAGGCTATAAAAGCCGATTATTTTATAAATAAAGGGGGGAGGACACAAAAAAGAATACAGAGATACACAAAAAAATACGAAATCAAGAAGATCAATAAAAGGTTTCCTGTTATTTTCTTTCATTCCCGAATCTGTCCGATTTCTTTTTCTTTTTTTATTTTAGTTTTTAGTTTTTTTTCTTTACATACGAAGGCTTGAAATACAAAAAAAAAAAGAGAAGAAAACTAACCTTTTAGAAACTCCGGTCACCGCGCGGTGGCGACGGCGGTCGGAACCTCGCCGGAGTCTGCCGAAAATCGCTTGGCAGAGAAGCTGAAGACTTTCTCAGAATTTTTTTAAAAAACAAAAGGAAATGATTTTTTTTTCTAAATTGGGTTATTTATATAAGTTTCAAAACGACGCCGTTTTGGGCTTAAGCCTTACTGCCAAAACGACGTCGTTTCATGTAAAGACCCGAAATCCGACCCACCCTAGCCTGAGGATCCGCGCATTTTTAGAAAAGGGTCAAATTACTTATTTAGCCCTTCCTCAATTTCTTTATGTTCAAATTAATTTTTTTATTTCTAATTAGGCCTTGAATGTAACGACCCAAAAATCCGTGGGCACCAGAGAAAAAAATGTGTTATCGGGCCTCCGTCTTAGTAAACTGAGTTAGTAAATAATTATTAGGATTAATTATGAGTCTATTAGTGTGTTTAATTAGATTTTTATTTAGTGAATTTAGCTTAATTTAAAGTAATTAGGAAAAAAGGATCAAATTGAATAAAGAGTGAAAGTTTAATTATAGATTAAAAGAAAATAAAAAGGGCTAAAATGGCAATTAAGTCATTTAGCATAAGCTGAGGCGGCAAATGAGATAAAAATCTAAGATTTTACTTAGATTTTATTATAAAATATATATATTAGTAATAAATTATATTAAATTAATTTAATATAATAATTATATATTATATTATTATAACATAAAGTAAATAGAAAAGGAACAAACAAAGAAACAGAAGAAAAGAACAGAGAACATATGAAAAGGGAAAGGAAGGAAAGAAAAGGAAAAACTAGGGATTTGAAGCTTAAAGTTTAAATTGGTAAGTTAATCAAGTCCTATTTTCTTAATTTTGATGTTTTAGAAGCTTTAAAGTAAGATTTTGATGAAAATAAGCTGAAATTTTGAGAGTTTATGGGTTTTCAAGTATAGTTGATGTTGAAGAAAAAGATGAATTAGGGATTAAATTGAATGAAATTTAAGTTAGAATTAGTAAAAGGATTAAATTATAAAGTAAGCTATAAGTTTTGTATTATAGAAATTAATTTGGAAGAAATTAGAAATTAAAGTTTTAATATGAATATTAGATGGTCAAGTTGAATATGGAAGGAATTTAAGAAGAAACAAAGTATGAATTAAGTTAAGAAAATAAGTAAACTTAATTAGGATTAAATTGTAAAATGAGTTATAAGAAAACAGTTTTGGGACAGCAGCAGAAGAGTAACTTTGAAAAATCACCAAAAATGGTAGAAATGGAATTAGAGGTTGAGTGAGATATTAAATTAAAGCTTATTGAGTCTATTTTCATATGAAAGAAACAGAGAAAGCAAAGAAATTCTGTATTTTGAGATATTTAGATTTTAGTAAGACTGGTTCAGAGTGAATTCGAGATCCCCCATTCTGACTTGGAAAAATCATTAAAATTGTATAAAAATAATTTGGGGACATAATTTGGATGGTTAGATTCCTTAATGAGTCTATTTTTATAAGAAATAAACTAGGACATCATTTGAATTCTTTATAAAAGATAATTAAATTTTAGCAAAGAGTGGTCGGAACTGTCTGACAACAGAATAGGGTGACTTTAAAGAATAAACTGTACTTATTGGCTAAATCAAAAATTCTAAAATTTTATGGAAAGAAGATATGTGAGTCTAGTTTCATAGAAAATTTACGAATCTTAATTTGGAAATCTGTAACTCAAGATATAGATAATTCAGTGATAATGACTCAGGTAGACAGCTTTGAAAGAACTTATAAGTAAATAATAGAATCGTGTATAAAGAATGTAGAATGAAGAGGAAGAGTAGAAATTGAATAAAATTCATTATTTATTGTAATTTAATGCTATAATTAATAATGTAAATTATTATTATTTTTGTAGCTAACAAGGAAAAGAGACATCGGCATCCAAGGGAAAAGAAAAGATCACCGAGGAGTAAACGTGTATTTCGGTTTGTATTACTATAACTCAAACTATCTATTAAATGTATATTGTATTTATAGTATATGTTATGGAGTAATTAAGACAAGATAAGTAATAATATTTGAAATTTAGTAATAATATGTGTGAATATTGAATTATATGTGAATCGATATAATAGATATTTTGAATTGATCAAGTATTTGAAATTGTTGTGAAATGAATTGAAATTGGAAAAGTAAAATAATGCCCTATTAACTTGTCCGATTGATTTGATACAAATGGCATGCCATTGGATTTGTGATGTGATGAGGAGATTTGTAGCTCGGCGGAGAAGATAATTTTGTTATATATACTTCGGTTTATCCGAAGAGGCATTCAATGCCTTACTGGTGTGTTTGGAAGGTTATATTATCTTGGTGTGTTTGGGAGGCTATATTATCTTGGTGTGTTATGGAGGATTTATATTATTTTGGTGTGATTGGGTTGGATATTCGGTGTGATTGGGTTGGATACTTTGGTGTGTTTGGGTGGAATCCAGCGTATCTATCAGTCCGAGCATTGTTAATAGGGTAAATAATTGAAATGAAATTTTGGAAATGAGATTGATTGATTTGGCTCTATTGAAAGATATGAGAAAGAATGGATGAGTTAAATTATGAATTGAATTAGTATATGAAAATGAAATGTGAATTTAAGATATATGAAGTGATATATAATTATGTAAAATTAGTTTTAATGATTTATAAAGCTTATGGTTGATGTTTGTAAATTATTAATGTTAAATAGTTTGCTTTATGGTAATACCACTGAGTATGGAATACTCAGCGTACGGTTGTTTCCGTGCGCAGGTCATTAGAGTTTCGGATCCGGTCCAGCATCCAAGACAAACCCGACTCCAACAAGAAAATTTTGGTGATGTATTTCTTCTTTTTGTTTAAGTGGCATGTACTAGGTGGTTGTACATGAGTTATATATATATATAAGTTAAATGAATTTGTTGTAATCAGATAATTGTGAAATTTTGAAATGAAATGAAGGATATGAATTAGTTATTTATATGTTAACACTTTAAAAATTTAAATAATAAACCAACAGATTAAGCATGATCTAGTAGTGATTAAGATGTAAATTCTTTGGTTGAAACATTGGTATTAGTTGTTTGATTTGAATTTGCAGGGGGTTTTAGGTAAAAATAAGCAGAAATGCTGCCGAAATTTTTGTAAAAAAAAATGGATTAATCGAACCCGTCTCGTTCTCGTTTTTTTTATAAATGTTGTGGGCTTTGAAAGTCTATTATAGGAACTTATTTGATAATTATACTATGAGTGTTATATTATTTGTGAATAATTAGTAAGTTGTCCGGTAATGCCTCGTAACCCTGTTCCGGCGACGGTTTGGGGTTAGGGGGTGTTACATTGAAAGTTCTGTTTCTGTTTTAATTTAATCCTTTGGGCTATTTAATCGTAGATATCCGAACGACGGCGTTTTGAAATTTAGGCATAATTGCCCAATTAATCCCTGTGGATTACAGCGCATTTTGATTTAATTCTTTTAATCTGTTTAATTACTGTTTAACCCCTTATATTTATTTAATCCTAAATTTCTTTTGTTTTTTAATTTAAATTATTTTGTTATTATATTAAATGTTTTATCATATTAAATATTTTTATTATTTGTATATTAATTTATTAATAGTATAAGTTTTATATATTTTTATATGTACTAATCTATTATATATTTAATTATTATTATTTATTTTATATGATTTAATATTTTTATGTAATATTAATATGTTATTTTTTATACATTATATAGTATTAGGTTATATCATATATTCTTAAAATCCTTATTTTTTAATTATCTATATTATCTAACATATTTTATTTATATTATTTATGTAGTTTTATACATTTTTTCTAAAATAATTTATTTTATTACTATCATTTTATATATATTATATTATTAAATTATATATATTTATTACTTTATATAAGAAGTATTATTATTTTTTAATAATTATTCTTTCATTTATTGCTAATACATGTTTATTTGCTTTAGATTCTATATTATTGTTTAGTATAGTTCATTATATTTGTGTTATTATTTTATTGTTCATTGTTAGTATGATTTGTAGATTATATTGTCACTTATATTATTCTTTTATTATTCATAATTTGTTATTTATTTCAATATATGTTGTAATATCCTATCCAAACCATAGCTTTCATAAAAAATCTTTTGAATCGACACATTTTATTCAAATGTTTTCAAAATATAGTGATATGTGATATTTGGGAATTTCGGAAGAATTTTGCCCTAACTTCTTTGGTTCAATTTTTCTCGTGAAACTTTAGGTATAACATATTTACCCTTTTAAGAAATTTGAGATTTATCAATTTCAAAATAAAAAACCTATTCTTGAAGATTCAAAGTGTTGTGCCTTAACTTATTGGGTTCGACATTTTGCGTCTCGAGGTAGGAATTTCCTAAAATAAAGACAAACTTAATTTCAAAGTCATGAGGTGCTATACCTTAACTTATTGGGTAAAGTACTTTATTTCTTTGAGATAGGTAAGTCTTGGTTTTCTTTCTAATAAAAGGATTATATTTTATAATTTTCTTTATTTTCAACATTCGGACATGATTTTATCGATTTGATACAAATTTTTGGGCGTTATGAGGGTGCTAACGCTTCCTCATACGTAACCAACTCTCGAACTCGTTTTCTTGTTTTTGTGGACCAAAAATGTTTTAAAATAATACGTTTTACAAGGTGACCCAATCACACCTAAGTAAAAAAGATTGGTGGCGACTCCCACTTTTGTTTTTTAAAAGTCGATCCCCGTTTTTAAAAGTCGATCTTAAAATGATTTCGACATAATTATTTTATTTTTTTAGGGGTTAAAAGTCTAAAATTCAATCCTTAACACTTCATTCTTCAATATATCTAACTTCTATGTAATGGAAAATCTTTTTTTTTCTTCAAGTCGTTTGCTTCTTATATTTTGTTTTGACTAATGGTGGTGTTAGTCTCCAGGTTGGCTATTACTCACCTATTTCTCCCTCTCACCAACCTTTTCTTTCTTTATTTTTCTTATTTACTTTACATGACTTCTCTCTTTTCAGTTTACAAATATATTTTGTGGATATGTTTGTTGTCTTCACAAGTTGTGATGGATAAAAATAAAGTCATCAATATTTTTTCTTGAAAAGTGGGTGACTCTTCGTTAACTTCTTAATTTTTTTAGAGTATTTTAAAATAATAAATGATTTCATGAGTCTATTTGAACTCGTGTTGCCTTTAAGTTTTATATGTTTTTTTTGTTTGTTTTTTCATTGTTTAATAAGTTTTTAGATATAAAAGTTTTTGTCTGCTCTTGTAGCACGTTTTTTAGTCTTGCTTATGCATGTAACATTAGTTTTACAAGTGATTTTAAGGATGCTTTTATTGTCGTCCTCTCTAGTTTGGTGAATACCTGATTCTTTTGTCGATTTTTGTTCGCCACTTTGAACCATCCGAAGCTAATTTCCTTATCGTATTAAATGCTTATAATCACTCTAGTTATGTCGTGCTTGAATTGTGACAAAACTAATTGTCCACGTGTCATGGTGTTCTATTGATGCTGAGGCTAAAGCCTTTGTTGTGTTAATGGAATTTGTCATTCATCATCTACGACGAATGTTTGTTATTTTTTTTCTTAATTGTATGGTTTCATTAAATTAATAAATTTTTTTATTCCCACAAAAGCCATCCGTGAATATACCCGAAATGATGCATCAAAACTAATATTTACAATAGGCACGCAAGGAGGATCCCAGCTAAAGTCTAAACCAGCTCGGTTGACAGATAGACATACACCCAAAGCCTCAAGCTCTTGTGCATAGCTAAGAATAAAGGTAACAATTGCATTGCTCGTT
Organism: Gossypium rotundifolium; assembly: GCA_025506655.1. NCBI lineage: Eukaryota > Viridiplantae > Streptophyta > Magnoliopsida > Malvales > Malvaceae > Gossypium > Gossypium rotundifolium. Next base: position 2,710,947 of record CP106725.1, on the reverse strand, counting down.
TGTCTTACACCTTCATGATCAAATTTATTCTGAGCATGCCACAAAGCCATGTTGTTAAGAGGATGAGTATACACACCTTGGAACCATTAATCTCCTACATAAAGGATAGCCAAACACCCAACTCACAGTGGTTTTGATCTATAGGCTACTGCATGTGGAGACAAGACCAAACAGTCCTGGCCACCCCACAATCCCGAAGGGCATGAGCTGGACATTCAGTAGCAAGGTGGCATACCTTTGTCGATTTCACAACAAGGTAGAAGATTGGTTTCTGGCGACAAACATATCCGAAGGTGAAAGCCATGGATGGATGAGGCTGCGCCCTCGAAAAACATGATGGAGAAAAACTAGAGAAGAAGATTTCATTTTGATAAAATTTAAATGGTTTTCATTTTGTCAGGTAAAATTCGGTTTCGTGAGAAAGGATTATAGTCGCAAATGTATATTTTACTAAATCAATTTTATTAATAAAATGAACAACAGTTAACAATCACACTTCACCAAAGATATGATAATACAAAGAAAGTAAACATAGTTAAACACCATGCCATACGATAAAATCATGTTAGAACACCATTCTCATTCGCATCACAACAACCAAGCGGCCATGATAACACAGCAAAGTCCACCCTCAAATCCCACCATCACCTTACTTAAACCACCACCTTCAAATGTATACTCCCTTCGTTCACACTCCTCCCCAACCCCCCCCCCCCCCATGTTAATATTAAGGACACCCATAAAAGTTATCAACACTCTTCTTCCACTACCACTAACCATAAATACCCCTCATGTTCCAAATAAGAAACCTCTTACTAGCAATAAAGCAACACATAAGCCATAGGACCACCCACCCACAGAGACAACAACAACCTTACCCACCAAAACACCAGAAAACAACACCCCACTTAACAAATCATATATACAGCTAGCTCTCAGCAACATCCAACCAAACCAACACAGCTCCATGCAGGTATAAAACAAACCCACAGCCGCTACACCTCACCAGGAGTATAACATTTCTACCTTACAACATTATTACATTTGCATCTTACTTTTATTAGTTTATATAGATACAAATATTGATTTTTATCCATCTAATATCTCCAAAAGGTACATATGGCACAGCCGAACTAACCCATTTTTTTTGTTTGCACGCAGACATTTCTGTATTTACAGTCTCGTATTTGACATGTGTATGTATGTATGGTTTTCCACTCATTAGACTTTAGAGGTAACATCACAAGTGTTACTTGGCATTGGAAATAATCTGAACCATAGAGGCTCTTATTTTTTTGTCACCGCATTTCATGATCAAGTCCACATACTCCATAGCTTCCGATGGTAGTAGGCCTTCCAGGAAAAAGTTAAATAAATGTGAATGAGTTACCTTCATCGCCTCAATGCAATCTTCAAATACCCTCTTTTCTTCTTCTCCACTCAGCTCCGTTGCCTCTAACAATGGCAGTACATCTTTCTCCTCCTCATCAAAATGTTCTTTACAGTGTTTCTATACCTCCCCAAAAACACTAGGATAAATCAAATATGAACGAAAATGGCACATAATCAAGCGTATCATAATCTATATATATATATTATATAAATTTTGCAGGAGAGTAAATTTATATAATACCTGTAATGATTTGAGGCGGGTGGAAAGATTGGAGAGGCCTTCCTTGCAGGCAGGGGTCCCATAATCCATAACTCCGATGGATTTCATGTCTTCTTTGATGCCATTCATAACCGGCAGGTCCTTGCATGTTCCTCGTTTGCAGCTTTACATAGTCCTGCAATCAATTATAATTGGAACCATTTTTACATTAAAAAAAAAAGTTCTCTCTATTTAGATTTGGTCCAACCAAATTGTGGATAAAATATTCTATTCAAGTTAGAAGCTCCAGAGGATAATGTGAAAATTAAATCTACTCAAATTTATACATAAAATATTGATTTGAGTCTTAGCTAAATTGGTATGAATATTATCATTAATGTAGTAGGACGTGAGTCAAATGTGTTGAAACGCATTTTCTCCTATTTATAGATTGAAAAAAAGTTATAAATAATTTTAGGTACTCTGTCAAAAGAATAAATATAATTAAAACCTATTAATTATAATTAAGTTATTGCATCCTCTTGAAAAATAGATTAATTTTTAAAAATAATTCTGTTGTACTTGAATGATTTTGCATAAATATATATATAAATATAAAATGAAAATTACCTCCTAAATAATTATAACTTATTTTTAAAATTAAAATACATATTTTTAGTCATTTTGCACCTATATTTGTGCTAATAGAATAAAATATTTTCAAAATATTATTTAATTTTAAAATTATTCATAATGTTAAAATTTATTATTAAAATGAAATTATATAGTTAAATAGTTTTATTAAAATAATAATTTATTTTTTTATATATGTATTGAAAATTATACTATTTGGATGAATATTTTAATAATTAAAAATTTATTATAAATTCATTTCTATAACGGAGTTATTTTCCATATATCAGTACTTGATGGAATGGATGGTACCTGGATCTGCTCTTTGGAGCAGGGAAAGACGATTCTCTCCTCCATCTGAGCATGCTCCAACATCACCTCCAGCAATTGAGCGTAATTCTTCTCCAACTTTTCAGCTCCATCCTCGGACTTCCCACCGCCGGATCTACCGTCTTCCTTTTCCCACGCGTCCGCAAATCCTCCACCCACCTCACCATCCTCTCCAGGTGCCATGTAATGCACCTGTGCTGCAACCGCGTTACCTTCACCACCAACGGCGTCCTCTCTACCAAATCAAACCTTAGCGGCGGGTGCGGAACTTCTCCTCTATGAACTGTAGCAGCGTCTCCTGGTGACCCGATACCGTTTCAGACCCGATCTCCAGCGCCTGTGTGTCGCCCTCGGTGGGAACCAACTGCAGGGACACGTTCTTGTGAAGCAATGCGAACCTGATGTAGGCGGCTACTGGACTCGAAGCAGAACCGTACAAGCGGACGGTGGGTGCCACCGAGCAGGCCTAAAACGCCTGGTGCAATCGCAGGGGAGATCTCCGCCGTGGGTTTCTTTGACTTAAAGAAACAATTCCCCATTATTTTAGGTTTCAAATTAGAGAATTGAAAATGAGGAAGAGGCAAATGGAATAACAAGAAAGAGTGAAATAAAAGAAAGCAAAAGTAGATAAAGACGATAATGGCGTTAGTTAAGAAATGGGTTAAAGCATCAAAACGAACTGAAAGCGATAGTAAATGATTAAGGATGAGAAATCAAGGATTCAATTATTATTCATTTGGAAAGAGAGTTGTTGGAGAATCTGAGAGAGATTGAAGTTAGGGTTTTCGATGAAGAAAGCAGAAGCTTGTATAGCAAGCTATAAAATGAGATAGTATGTATGTATGTTAATGTACCTGCATATTCCCTCACTTTTTAAAAGAGAGAGAGATGGTGTATTTGGTAGGGTTCCCATTGATGGAGTTGTTAAATCAACACAAGGTGTGCTGCTGTAGGAAAAGTAACGAGAGATCAGAATGGAAAATAGATCTTTGGTTTCAACCATATATTGGAGAAATGTTCGGTCTTTGAAGTCGAATTGTGAGACATTCTAGATAGTGTGTTGTTGGTGCAAGGAAGACAACATGATAGAGTGTTAGTGCAGACAAATAGCTTAGAAGTTCTTGTGGTTATTAGGTAATCTTTGTTGAAGATTTCAAGCTCAACAATAATTAGACGCATAGCTTAGCTTTTGAAGAATTTGGAGAGTTGGTAGCTTGAACATGTCCCTAGAGAAGAAAATGATGAAATTGATCGTATTATCAAGTTGGCATTTAACAGGGAAGAAGGCTTACAATTATTTGCATTCCCTCCCTTTGATTCTTTCTAGCTTATTGCAAATTTTGTTCACCAAAAAAATGTAATACAATAATTACTTATCTCATTTTTGACAAAAGAAAACATATTAACCAGAATCAAAATACTTTTAACAGGTTTTCTTGGCCGATTTTGATTTCAACATGGAGTATAAGTTAAGGAAAGCAACGTAGTGGTTGATGGATTAAGCCAAAAAGTAGAGTTTACAATCAATCAACCAACCGGATAGCTTTCTATTGGAGCGCATGTGCTTCGATATGAGAGGGATTATCCCATGATCCCACCTTTTTGGAAAACTTTGATGGAACTTGCCAAAAAGGGAAAAAATTTTAGCATTGATTAAGATTTTAGATGTTGTTATTGTTGAATAGTTATAGTGTTAGGGATTAAATTGATAAATTTTAAGCTAGAAATGGAAAAGGATTAAATTGTAGAACAATTTGTAAATTCAGTAATAGGGCTTAAATTGTGAAAATTTTGAAATTTAGGGTTTAATTGAAAATAGGGAGCTAAATTTAGCTTAAAGTGAAATTGGTATAAAAATATAGGATTAAATGTGGAAGTTAAAAACTAGTCTCAGTTTAGAGACTAAATTGAAATTTAAGCAAATACTGAGTAAAAATTGAAATATTCAATGTGGAATTGAATTGAATTGTATTGTATTGTATTGATGTTTTTGAATTGTTTTAATTTCATAGCTAATATCGTACCAGAATCCTTGACTAAAAAGGGGAAAAATAAAATCAATGTCGAATAGCTCGGAACCTACGGTTTGTGTTTCTATAATCCGAACTAAGTTGTAAATTATTACATTTTGATTTCTTGCATATGGTAAGCATTGGAGGTGAGAACTATTGTGTTTTACAATTGATTTGGTATGTGATGAATTTATTTAAATTGTAGCGACCTAAAATTTTAGTACGGGCGCTAATTGAGAAAATTATTGAACATTTGAAAACAGAGTTTCAATTTTATTTAAAAAAGGGAGTCGCCACTGATCTTTTTTCTAGGTATGATCGGACACCTAATAAATCCTCTTTTAAAGAAAAATCATTTTTAAATTTTCTTAAAAAGGGCCGGGTTTAAGTCTGCGTCAAAATTCGAGAGAAAAACATAAGGTCGGGAATTGATTCTGCTGAGGAAGGTATTAGCACCCTCATGACGCCCAAAATTAGTATCTCGTTAAGCGCGTTGTCTTAATTTTAAAATACAAGTTTAATTTAATATTTAATCGTGATCCGATTGAGACACGAGAATTTTTTTAAAAAATTTAAGACTAGAAATTTTTTAAAACCCGAGAATTTTAAAAACACGAAAATTTTTTTAAACTCAAAAATTTTGAAAACACGAAATTTTAGAAATCTGAAAACAAGAATTTTTTTGAAACACGAAATTTTTTTGAAAACACGGAAATTTTAAAACACAAGAATTTTTTAAAACATGAAATTTTGAAAACCGAAAATTTTGAAAACATGAAATTTTGAAATACGGAAACTTTGAAAACACGATAATTTTTAAAACACGAATTTTTTTGAAAATACTGAATTTTTGAAAACACGAAATTTTTAAAACATAGAAATTTTGAAAACACGAAAATTTTTGAAACACGAGATTTTAAAAAAAACGAAATTTTTGAACACGAATTTTTTTGAAAACACTAAAATTTTGAAATACAAGAATTTTTGATATCGAGAGTTTTAAAACACGATAATTTTTAAAAGCGAAAATTTTGAAATACAAGAATTTTTAAAACAATTTTTTGAAACTTGAGAAGTTTTTGAAATAAATTTTTTGAAAACACGAAACTCTTAAAATACGAGAATTTTTGAAAACACGAATGCAATCTTCAAATACCCTCTTTCTTCTTCTCCACTCAGCTCCGTTGCCTCTAACAATGGCAGTACATCTTTCTCCTCCTCATCAAAATGTTCTTTACAGTGTTTCTATACCTCCCCAAAACACTAGGATAAATCAAATATGAACGAAAATGGCACATAATCAAGCGTATCATAATCTATATATATATATTATATAAATTTTGCAGGAGAGTAAATTTATATAATACCTGTAATGATTTGAGGCGGGTGGAAAGATTGGAGAGGCCTTCCTTGCAGGCAGGGGTCCCATAATCCATAACTCCGATGGATTTCATGTCTTCTTTGATGCCATTCATAACCGGCAGGTCCCTTGCATGTTCCTCGTTTGCAGCTTTACATAGTCCTGCAATCAATTATAATTGGAACCATTTTTACATTAAAAAAAAAAAGTTCTCTCTATTTAGATTTGGTCCAACCAAATTATGGATAAAATATTCTATTCAAGTTAGAAGCTCCAGAGGATAATGGGAAAATTAAATCTACTCAAATTTATACATAAAATATTGATTTGAGTCTTAGCTAAATTGGTATGAATATTATCATTAATGTAGTAGGACGTGAGTCAAATGTGTTGAAACGATTTTTCTCCTATTTATAGATTAAAAAAAGTTATAAATAATTTTAGGTACTCTGTCAAAAAAATAAATATAATTAAAACCTATTAATTATAATTAAGTTATTGCATCCTCTTGAAAAATAGATTAATTTTTAAAAATAATTCTGTTGTACTTGAATGATTTTGCATAAATATATATATAAATATAAAATGAAAATTACCTCCTAAATAATTATAACTTATTTTTAAAATTAAAATACATATTTTTAGTCATTTTGCACCTATATTTGTGCTAATAGAATAAAATATTTTCAAAATATTATTTAATTTTAAAATTATTCATAATGTTAAAATTTATTATTAAAATGAAATTATATAGTTAAATAGTTTTATTAAAATAATAATTTATTTTTTTATATATGTATTGAAAATTATACTATTTGGATGAATATTTTAATAATTAAAATTTATTATAAATTCATTTCTATAACGGAGTTATTTTCCATATATCAGTACTTGATGGAATGGATGGTACCTGGATCTGCTCTTTGGAGCAGGGGAAAGACGATTCTCTCCTCCATCTGAGCATGCTCCAACATCACCTCCAGCAATTGAGCGTAATTCTTCTCCAACTTTTTCAGCTCCATCCTCGGACTTCCCACCGCCGGATCTACCGTCTTCCTTTTCCCACGCGTCCGCAAATCCTCCACCCACCTCACCATCCTCTCCAGGTGCCATGTAATGCACCTGTGCTGCAACCGCGTTACCTTCACCACCAACGGCGTCCTCTCTACCAAATCAAACCTTAGCGGCGGGTGCGGGAACTTCTCCTCTATGAACTGTAGCAGCGTCTCCTGGTGACCCGATACCGTTTCAGACCCGATCTCCAGCGCCTGTGTGTCGCCCTCGGTGGGAACCAACTGCAGGGACACGTTCTTGTGAAGCAATGCGAACCTGATGTAGGCGGCTACTGGACTCGAAGCAGAACCGTACAAGCGGACGGTGGGTGCCACCGGAGCAGGCCTAAAACGCCTGGTGCAATCGCAGGGGGAGATCTCCGCCGTGGGTTTCTTTGACTTAAAGAAACAATTCCCCATTATTTTAGGTTTCAAATTAGAGAATTGAAAATGAGGAAGAGGCAAATGGAATAACAAGAAAGAGTGAAATAAAAGAAAGCAAAAGTAGATAAAGACGATAATGGCGTTAGTTAAGAAATGGGTTAAAGCATCAAAACGAACTGAAAGCGATAGTAAATGATTAAGGATGAGAAATCAAGGATTCAATTATTATTCATTTGGAAAGAGAGTTGTTGGAGAATCTGAGAGAGAGATTGAAGTTAGGGTTTTCGATGAAGAAAGCAGAAGCTTGTATAGCAAGCTATAAAATGAGATAGTATGTATGTATGTTAATGTACCTGCATATTCCCTCACTTTTTAAAAGAGAGAGAGATGGTGTATTTGGTAGGGTTCCCATTGATGGAGTTGTTAAATCAACACAAGGTGTGCTGCTGTAGGAAAAGTAACGAGAGATCAGAATGGAAAATAGATCTTTGGTTTCAACCATATATTGGAGAAATGTTCGGTCTTTGAAGTCGAATTGTGAGACATTCTAGATAGTGTGTTGTTGGTGCAAGGAAGACAACATGATAGAGTGTTAGTGCAGACAAATAGCTTAGAAGTTCTTGTGGTTATTAGGTAATCTTTGTTGAAGATTTCAAGCTCAACAATAATTAGACGATAGCTTAGCTTTTGAAGAATTTGGAGAGTTGGTAGCTTGAACATGTCCCTAGAGAAGAAAATGATGAAATTGATCGTATTATCAAGTTGGCATTTAACGGGGAAGAAGGCTTACAATTATTTGCATTCCTCCTTTGATTCTTTCTAGCTTATTGCAAATTTTGTTCACCAAAAAATGTAATACAATAATTACTTATCTCATTTTGACAAAAGAAAACATATTAACCAGAATCAAAATACTTTTAACAGGTTTTCTTGGCCGATTTTGATTTCAACATGGAGTATAAGTTAAGGAAAGCAACGTAGTGGTTGATGGATTAAGCCAAAAAGTAGAGTTTACAGCAATCAACCAACCAGATAGCTTTCTATTGGAGCGCATTAGAGAGGGATTATCCCATGATCCCAGCCAAAACTTTGATGGAACTTGCCAAAAAAGGGAAAAAATGTGATTTTGGCTCGAGGGAGATTTGTTGTACACTCAGGGGCATTGCCTTTATGTGCTTCGATATGAGAAATTGTGAAAGGAAATCATGTAAGAGTGTCGTGATTCGAGATGGGCTAGCCATCCAAGTATGCACCACACATTAGCTTTTTTGGAGGACTGTTATTATTGACCTCATATGGGTGATGATGTTGAAACCTATGTGAAGATTTTTCTAGTGTGCCAACAAGACAAGATAGAGTTGAGAACTTCAGTTGGTTTATTGCAACCTTTTCCCATTCCGGAACACCCATGGGAGAGTGTATGCTTGAACTTTATTATTGGATTACTTAAATCTGATAAATTTGTGAGTATTGTTGTTATGGTGAACAGATTTTTCAAGTATAGAACCTTTATTCCAGCAACCAATGAGTGCCTTGCGAAGGAGATAGCTCGTTTGTTCCTTAAATATGTGGTGAAATATTAAGGAGTGCCACAATTTATTATTAGTGATCGAGACAGGTGATTTACGGGTCAATTCTGGACAAAGTTGTTCAAGTTGATGGGGTGAGACTTGAAATTTTCACTAGCATGCATCCACATTGATTGGCAAACCGAGAGAGTAAATGTTTTGTTGGAGACTTATCTTCGACACTATGTGAATGCCACACAGAGGGATTGGTCCAAGTTGTTAGATGTGGCCCAATTGTCTTATAACTTACAGCGAAGTGGGGCCACGAATCAGAGCCCATTTTAGATAGTGATGGGGCAACAGCCACTCACACCCAACACTGTTGTGACTCGTTATGCAGGACTGAATCCAATAGCGTATCAATTTGCTAAAGATTAACAAGAGAAGTGTAACGACCCGATAGCTAGGGGTGTCGGAAAGTGTATTTTCGAGACTCCGTTCCCATAAATCAGAATTGTAAATATTTTTATTAAATATTTACGAGGTTAGTTAGTAATGAATTAGATTCTGACTAAGTAAAGTTTCTGAAATTAAGAATTATTCAGGTAAAACTACTAAATTGAGTATAGGGTAAACATTGAATTATAGATTAAAATTAATTAAAAGGATTAAAATAGAAAATATCCATTTAATCTAGTAAGTGGACGACATTAATGGGTTATATTGTATGTTTATATGTTAATATATATTTAAGTTATAATAATAATAATAATAATTAATCTATAAAAACAAAACCAAAATATATTCATTCTTTATTTTATATATATGCAAAACAAAATTTAGAAAAGAGAAAGAAAAGAAGAAGGGTTAACGCACGTCACAAAGGGGTTTCAACTTTTTAACTTCAATTGGTTAGTCAATTTAGTCTCTTTTCTTATAATTTTTATATTTTTGGAATCTCGGTATTTAAAACTACCCGACCCACGATGAAATTTTAGCATTGATTAAGATTTTAGATGTTGTTATTGTTGAATAGTTTTAGTATTAGGAATTAAATTGATAAATTTTTAAGCTAGAAATGGAAAAGGATTAGATTGTAGAACAAATTGTAAATTCGAGTAATAGGGCTTAAATTGTGAAAATTTTGAAATTTAGGGTTTAATTGAAAATAGGAGCTAAATTTAGCTTAAAGTGAAATTGGTATAAAATATAGGATTAAATGTGGAAGTTAAAAATTAGTCTCAGTTTAGAGACTAAAGTGAAATTCCAGAGAAAAACATAAGCAAATCTTGAGTAAAAATTGAAATATTCAATGTGGAATTGTATTGTATTGTATTGTATTGTATTGTATTGATGTATTTTAATTGTTTTAATTTCATAGCTAATATCGTTTTTGACTGAGAATCCTTGACTAAAACAATTTTTTGGAGAAAAATAAAATCGATGTCGAATAGCTTTTCTGAACCTACGGTTTGTGTTTCTATAATCCGAACTAAGTTGTAAATTATTACATTTTGATTTCTTGCATATGGTAAGCATTGAGGTGAGAAGTATTGTGTTTTACAATTGATTTGGTATGTGATGAATTTATTTAAATTATATAGATTGAATTGAATTTATGTATATATGATGAAAATTTGATATTGGATATATAAATTGAAAGTGAAATGGAACCCTATTAGTCGGATATAGATGACATGCTATAGGATAGGAAGAGTTCAGAATTTCTTCGACTTCGAGTCGATGAGGCACTGGGTGCCAATTTGCTTCGGTTTAACCGATGAGGCACTAGGTGCCAAACTAGTGTGTTGGTTTGATCCGTGTATCCGTCCAAATCCGAGTCGTGTTAATAGGGGTAAATAAATAATAAAGTTTTATAATTGATATTGAAATGGCAATGTATGTAAAATGGAAATGAGATAGTGGATTGAAAATGAATTGTGAAATATGTTGTGAACAAATGAAATATATGAGTTATGTACTCATGAATTGAATATGGAGTGAATTGTGCCATTGTATAAATGCAATGTTGATGGATATATGGAAAGCTATTTATATAGCAAGTGATGTGAATTGAGATAATTGTTTAAGCCAAATCAAGTATGAAATCATATTAGCAATTGAATACAACATGAAATGATGTATTAATATGTATGAAATTGAAATGATGATATCTTGTAATGGTATGCTTAGTTAATAATGTGATTGAATAATTCAATTTAAGCATTCATGTGTTACTATGTCTTTAAATGTTCGGATTATAGAAATATCATTGAGTTTTACTCAACGCGCGGTTTTGTTTTCCGTATGCAGGTTAGGTATTTCTCTTTTGATCGTCGACTCAGCATCCAACAACGAACCCGATCTAAAATGTGGTGATGTTTACCTTTTGTGATAGCATGTACCTAGGATGTCTTAGTTGATAGTGATTTTGAGGATGGATTGTAAATGAAATTATAAGTGTAATGTGAGTTTGAGTATGTAAATATATATTTGTGTTTGAAGACATAATTTGACATATTGTTTAAACCAATGCTTGATAGGTGTATGTGAACTTAAGCTTGATATTTAGGTAGTTATAAACTAGGCTAAATTGAGTGATTTTGGCATGTTTTAAACTTTGATTTGAATGATGCATGGTTGATATGTTTGATGATCTAAATGTGATACCAGTGACGGTACATTGGTTAGGCACCTAGGATGATTGTTTTGGCGTGTTTTGAGTATGTTTGATTGTGTTTTGAATAGGTTAAACAAATGGTTTTTGAGTTGCTTAGTTCCCATGCAAGTAAGAAATGGTAAACTTGTTGTTTAAGGTATATTTTAGGTCCACACGGCCAGACACACGGGCATGTGATTTGGCCGTGTTAGACACACAACTAGCACGGCCTGGCACACGGGCGTGTGGCTTGGCTGTGTGACCCAAGTCAATGAGTTATATGGGCATGAAGATAGGTTGGGACACGGCTGTGTGTCCCTATTTCGAAGTTACACGACTTGAGACACGGGCGTGTGTTTCAACCGTTTGAGTCACACGGCCGTGTGACCCCTGCAGTTGCATTTTTCTAACATTTTCCTAAATTTTTCAATTGTTCTCGATTTAGTCCCAAATCGTTTCTAAAGTGATTTTAAGACCTCGAAGGCTTGAATAAGGGACATTATGCATGTTTAATGAAGAATTATGTTATGATTATTGAAATGTTTTAAAATGAATGTTTTAGGTTATGTTTATTCAGTAATGCTCTATAACCCTATTCCAACGATGGATACGGGTTAGGGGTGTTACATTTAGAGACTTAACCAAAGGTTGCCTACACAAGGCAAGTAAGTGCAATAAAAAAGTAGGCGAATCAAAATCGTAAGGATGTGCAATATCAGGTTAGTGACTTAGTCATTGCTAAATTACACTTGATTCTGCGCCATACTAGCTTGCACAAAGGGCTTGTGCGATGGTATGAAGTACCTTTCAGAGTCTTGAAGAGAGTAGGCAGAATGGCTTACAAACTGGCATTACCAACAAAACTTGATGTTCATTCGGTGTTCCATGTCAGTATGCTTAAGCCTTTCCATGAGGATTAAGAGGACCCAAATTGAGGCAAATCCAAATAAGCGCCAATTGGGGTAATGGTCTCATATGATCGTGAAGTTGAATGCATCATGGCAAACTGCTTGATTCAACAGAAGTATTATGAGCCTAGGCATGAGTACCTTGTTCAATGGAGGGACTTCCCGACAATTTGGCTAGTTGGGAACCTGCCGAGGCTTTATGGCAATTCCAAGAGAAGATAGACCAGTTCTGTTTCAAGGACGCGACGAGGGTGTCACTAGAACAGAGGGGCAGAATATCATGGGCCGCACAAAGGAGCCTATGATTGATGCACGCATTTCAAACCTTTTATGTTCCGTTCGGGTCATTCGGCTCGATAGGATTGACCCATTACTTGAAAAAAAACTCAAAGTCCATCTACTTGGATCCTGATTAAAATCTAAACACTCCAGTAACTTGTATTTTTACCAGGATAATTATTGTAAATCCTAAAGGATAAAGATGTATAGAGTTTATATCTCTTCGGGCTCTATTGTTATAGTTAAGAACTAATTTCAGCCATTGATATAATTCACTCTGTATCGTTAGATCTAGAGAAGCTCAACTACAAATAGAGCCCTCCCCTTCATTTTTAATCATTTCATTTTTGAGTTAAAGAATAATTTTAAGAGCATTTAATTAAATACTTGCTATGCTATTATTTTTTTTGTACTTTTTTATTAAATTCAAGTCTCTTTATCTTTTCGAGTTGTTTCCACTTGATTTCAGTGTCTTATAAAAATTCTTTAGTAAATTTTCATTTTTAAGAGTAAAGCTGACTTAAGTAGATTTAAAACAAAAAAATTAATTAAGACCGTTTGATTTACCAGACTTAAATTTTAACCTCGTGACACATATGTTAAGGTTTTTGGGCTTAACCTTTGGGCTTCTTTGTTGTATCACTTGCTTTGATTTTTTTTTAAATGAGATATTTTTGAAAAAAAAAAAAAAAAAAAAAAAAAAAAAAAGAAGAGAAGGCAAATATAGTTGGTTTTTATTTTGAAATGGAAGCTAAAAAGAAATTTGTGCAAATAAATGGCAGTATTATGGCGGTCCTTTTCCCTTTACTCCCCTTTCCATCTTAGCGTCCCTCCCAAACCCATTTGTTCATATTTCTCTCCATCCTCCTGTACTTGCTCTTCCTCCTCCTCCATGGAAGCCCCTCCTCAAGGTTACAGGAGAAATGTGGGTATTTGTCTCATCAACTCCTCCAAAAAGGTCTTTAATTTACTACCTCTGTTTTTCTTTTGTGGGTTTTTTTATTATGATGAATTTACTCATTTGACACTCCCCTTCTCCCCCCCCCCAATTTTTGTAGATTTTTTCTGCCTCGAGACTAGACATTCCCAGTGCTTGGCAAATGCCTCAGGTTTCCCTTTTGTTGTGATTTTATTTCTCTCTAGTTTTCCTTTTTTTGTCTTTCTAACAGTATTCCTAGTTAATTGAACTGGCTTTAATTATAGCTATGGCAGCAATTATTATTATGATTATTATTATTATTAATAATTTAAGAAAAGAATTGTTTGGACTGAGGGGAGGGGAAGGAAAGATGGAGAAGGGGGAAATCCTCGCCTTGTTTGGGTAAATTTTGAGTTAGGAAGGAAAGCAAGGGCAAAAAGTCACTTTCTGTTATTAGATTCCAAAGGAATTTTATTTTAATAAAATTTTGCAGGTGATTTGCCTTCACTTTATTTCATTCACATTAATAGACCTTTAAGTGAGGACCCCTGAGACAGTTCTCTCTATATTTGACTATTGCTCCATTTACTTGAGTTCTGATAAATGAAAACCATAATAAGTTTATCAAATTTTATGGCATAGCCGTCTCCTTGGTGATTACAATGGAGATTTTGCTTCCTGTGTTCAATATGAATTCTTTAGGCGCTCTCTCCTCTTGGCTTTGTGTCATTTCTACCTCATCATCATTCAAATCTGTTTAGCTGCTTCTCCTCCTTTGTTATCTTTGATCCTTTTGAATAACATTCTTATCCGCCTAGAGTCTGGAGCTCCACTACTATGGAAGTTGAACCTTTTGAATAATGAGCTATATTGTGCAGTTATCCTCACTTCGTAACTTCTGTTTCTATAGGAGCTGTTTTACGAACATAAAATTTTACTCAAATTTGCATTACATGATATTTAATGATGTACAGGGTGGGATTGATGACAATGAAGATCCAAAAGTTGCAGCCCTCAGAGAATTAAAGGAAGAAACAGGTGTTAGCTCAGCTGAAATTCTCGCAGAGGTTTGTTTTAAGACATCCTTTGTTTTTTCTTCATAAGATTTTCGTAGGCATTTTGTTTTATCCTGCTAGCATTACTAGTGGAAGAGACTACTAAAACCCTCACTTAGACAGCGGCAAGTGCTCTACGATTGCATTTTTTCCTAAGAAAGAATTAAAAGTTTGAGAACATAAGTACATATGTTTGAGTTAATTCGATCTTTCTAGAAACTAGTCCTTTGCACACTCACACCACTATGTGAGTGGAATGAATGAATAACTTTGTCATTAGATAAATGTTTAAAGAATTTATAATTTTCAGAAAACTAAAAAAGAGAGGAGATGTTGGTCCAGATACTACTATTAAGGAAAAGTAAAACACTAATATACCGTTACTAGTGTATGTCTCTTATTATAAGTTAATTCGTTACGGAAATTGACTCACGATCTCAAACTCAATCAAAAGTTTTATGTATACAAGCATTGTAATATTGTATATTTCAAACAGCTACTTGGGTGCCTTTTTATATTTACCGTTATTCTTTACCACAAAATTTTGACAGCTGCTTCTAAACTAGTAAGCTTTGAAATCTAAATGTTTATGTGGGCTCTTGTCTCTAGTGTATCAATGAAAATGTAATTTTGATCCCTGGAACTGATGTTTGGAAACTCATTTTAAATTGAAAAAATGAAATTTTTGATGCATTCATAACCCAAAGGTCACAATAATCTTGACAGTTAATCAGGTAGTGGATGTTCTTACACACAGAAGTTGGCAAACTGTTTCTCTAAGTGCTTACTGTTTGGAAAGAAATGGTGCAAAGCATTTTGAACCATCAATATATTGGGGCATGTGTGTTTTTTAAGTTATTGATCGGTTGGATGAAGTCAGTGCTCTTTTCATCATTCTATTTTCTCATCTTTCACATTACATTCATTATTTATTAGTTGAAATCTAATGATTCTAGGCTAAGGTCAATGATACTACCATGAAATTCAGTACGGCTACTGTAAAAAAGGGGCGGGTATGAGTTATTTTATAGGCTGGATAACCTGCTTTGCAGCAATGTTTTTTTGGATAGATTCACATTCACTTAGACCATAATTCAATGGAGAAAAGCTCAGTTGTAGTTTTTAACCTAAGAAAGAAACGATTGTAGTTCTTTTTTATACTGTGACAGACTGAAATAATTGGTGTATATATAATTTAAAAGAAAATTGAGGGTTTATGTGCTTTTGTAGGTAGTAGTTAGAGGAACAGTGAGAAAGTGTTTTAGTGGCAGCTGTTTTTCTCCCTCGTGTTTCAATGTCCAACACCTTTTAACATATATACAAGGAAGTCCAACTCATATTTATGTTTAAATTTTCACTAGTAGCTACTGTGTTCATGAGTTTTACTATATTTGTGATCCATCCATTTTATTGCTTCACATACGTTATTGAGATTCGCTTTCTCCCTTTATTTCAAATTCTGTTTTTTTCTTCTTATTTTTGTATTTCCTGGAGTGTGTCCATTTATTGGTTCTGCCATGCAGGTACCTTACTGGCTGACATACGACTTCCCTCCAGAAGTCAGGGAAAAACTGAAACATCAGTGGGGATCAGACTGGAAAGGTCAAGCTCAAAAGTGGTGAGTGCTTGAATCAGCCTTAACGTACATAATTTTCACTACATGTATGGACTGGAAAGATGAAATATTAAGTTGGCTGTATTAAGTTTGTAGAGAATGAGGCAACTTGTAAATGGTATACTTCTCAAATATGCATCGATAAGCCTCAATGTCCATATATATATATATATATATATATGTAGTAATGTAACTACGGACACACAGCATGCATGTGGCCATGCATTTTTTCTGTGTCGCTGTCTGTCTTAGACAGCCATCATAAAGCTTAACTTTTGATGAGTGAAGTTAGATTAGACCAATCATTCCATTGTGTCTTGATTTGGATTTTGGTAGAGAGCAGAAGCAAGTTGGAACCTGGCAACAGCTTTCCAAGTTTATTCCATAATTATATAGTAGATGCATGATGGCAGTGGTTTCAAAAGTGAGATGTCCAACTATTGATATAATACTCCCTGTTTGTTTGATTTTCGATGCCATGTGAAATATCAAACAGGTTTCTCCTAAAATTCACGGGGAAAGAAGAAGAAATCAATCTTCTGGGTGATGGGAGTGAGAAACCTGAGTTTGGTGAATGGTCTTGGATGACACCAGAGCAAATAGTTGAGCATGTGAGTACTCCACTACTACTAATTTAGTCCTGCCATTAGAGGCAGATTTTGGCTATTGAATAGTTTATTTGCTCATGTTGTTTCAGGCAGTGGATTTCAAGAAATCTGTTTACAATAAGGTTTTGGAAGTTTTCACTCCCTACCTGCATTGATATTTGCAAACATCACGATTTCTAATATGTTGAGATCATAGTTGGATACAATAATTTGGATTCAGAGTCAGGACTGAGCACGATTACTACGGTTTGATGGTAAGAGGTTAGTTCTTACTATCTGCAAAATAAATGCTCCATGAATTTTGGAATCTAGACCTTGGCCCGGTTGGTTGGTGTTTATTTTACTTGGACTTGGATGTATAATTTTTCTTTTCAAGTTCTTCCATGAAATTGGAAAGTCATTGGAGGTTCATATCTCCATACTTGTGTGGGATACAAATATTGAATATGGGTACTTAAAAAAGAATTAAAGAGAGAGTTGGAACAACATAGGTTCATATAATCACCATTTTACTTTTTTAAATTTAAAAATTCATTAAGTTGTTGCCACAATTAAAATTATTCTGTTAAATTCATTAGTTTTATATTTAAAAAAAAAACATTCACTTGGTAGTGATGAAGTAAAAAATAATATTGCAAATATTGATATGGACTTTTAAAAAAAATTAAAACACTCATTTGATTTCATCATTAACGGCAGCCATTATCACAATGTGCTCCTCATCTCTTCCAAATTCATAGAAATGGTAAGTCCTCACATGAATCAAGCACTTCAGTAGCATAAATTTTGTAACTTTATAGCTACTGCAACATATATGAATGATGGTTATTTGTCAACTAAGGTGCATACTGCAACATTCAGTAGAAAACCAGCAGCAACAGCAGAGAGGAGGGGGGATGGGGACGATGGTGGGGGAGGTCAGGTGGTAGAGGAAGAGGGACGGGTGGGATGGATTCTTGTTTTATTTAATATTAATATATTTATATTTATTTAATGATAATATAAATATTAATATAACATTTAAATTTATTATTATATTTTTTAAAATTTTTTATTTTTATATGTTTTTAAATTTCTTATTATATTTCTTTGAATTTTTAAAATTAAGATTAAATTAATTAAAATCATTTGTAAATTTTGAGGAGTAATTTTTAAAACTATAACTAAATCAATATAATATATAAAATTGATGATTAAATTTATTATTGGATTGATATTTTTTTTAACTGCCACATCACCACCATATATGTATGTGTGTAATGCCGAATACAATTATGCATTTGCAAAAGCTTTGTTAATTCTCCAATACTCAGTAGGCGAAAGGAAGCATACCTGTTAAATCCTTTTTGTTGCAAACCAAAAAATAAAGCCTTGCCTAAAACGAAGAACCCAAACAAGGAACACATTATATTAACCCAACAACTGTTAACTGTTTTGAAGTTGTTACACATCAACATGTTGCACTAATATTACTTCTTTTAACATACGTAAACCAGACTGTCCTGATTATCATTATTAGATAATGAACAAAGCATGAAGCAGAAATTTATTATACCCTTCTTCCACCATACACTAAATTTGTCTTGTACCTACTACATCTTTGACCAGAATCGGCTCAAGCTAGCTTCGATCGATCCGTGGGGTTCGTCTGTTGGAAGATATACATCATCATCGAACTGCACAAAGTCATTGCATGATTGATAAAATGTCACCATGATAGCTTCATTTTCCGTATACATTTTGACAAAACCACAAAAAAAAAAAAAAAAAGATTTATGTATCTCCCAGTTTTCTATTCTCGCTAAATAAGAGGATTCCAACTATTAGAAGCAATTGCATTTTCAGGTAGAAATTAATGAACTTCAACAAAAAATAACGTCCAAAATTAAAAGAAAAATGGAAAATGTAAAAGCAGCAAGCGGACTACAGAAGTAGGTTAGGTGATTAAACAGGGCTATGAACTTGAGACTCCATTTGAACTTTCTATCCGACTTAATTCAAAAACTTCTTTATCTGCTTAGATTGCCAAATATCATTATCTGGAGATCTCTTCAATCCACTGCGTTATTTTTCATTATCAGTTCCTTGTATTCTATCTAAGTTCTACCAAACACCCCACACTCATTCTTTCACAGCCCTTTAGGATGATCAGTTTACTGGCATTCTAATACCTATTATCTGGCAAAGAGTCATACCTTTACAATGCTGCCGTGATCCTTGCTTGATATATTAACAGGTAAGAAATGGATATTTGGCATTTTTAGTTTAACTGATGATATGTCACCGAACCTAAAAACCATTAAAACAAAAGATAAAATCAGTTCGAGCATGTATGTGCAAGCAGGAGTTCACATGAGATGACGCTATGTGCATATTTATGTGTGTAAGAGAGAACCTGCCAAGTACAGCCTTTGCCATCTGCAAAAGAGTGCTTTGAACAGATGCACTATATACACCCCGTTCAGGAGGACCAAAGAAAGTATCAACCAAAGCCTTCTTCACATTCAAGTATTGCTCATTGAAGTAGAGCGACTTTTGAGGGATGCTAGAGACAGATTCGTAAGAATACCTGCTCCACAAATAACATTTACAGTTTACTTGGGTCAATAACTTACTCTCAAACAAAATGCCTAAGAATCAAGGCAACAAGCGTGTTAAAAGCTATCTTTAGGAAAAGACTTTGACTGTAGCATATACTCGATAACAAATTACCCACATATACCTTCTTAAACTTAGCATCAATATTAACAAATAGAAAAGAAATTTCACCTCCAAGAAGCTGTAACCTCTGTTGCCAGCATCCTTTCTCGTGTTTCAGGAAGTGCTGTATATTTGTCCCTGATGAATCCTTCAAATCCCGACTGTTCATATTCACATACTCCAAAAATCAGCAAAGAGAAAAAGATGTTTAGCTTAAGGGATAAAAATGAAAAGAATATCACTGAACCAAGTATTGGATCTTAGAGTCCTCAAATACCCAAAAAAAAAAAAATTGTTGCAAGATGCAGCGAAGGAGATAAAAAAAAGTCGGCAACAATGATTGCTTCAATGGGTTCCACATGGAGGCCACTTAAATAAATAAATAACCAGTGCATCTATGTAGCAATGGAGGATAAGGGGAAGTACTGAAACCCAATTGCAGATCAGCATTCGAGGACATCTTTCACCTGATGAATTATTAGTAGATCCTATATAAGAGAAACTGCCCACTCATGCACTATGTTTTTTCACTTTGTAATTGCTTAGCCCAAGAAACTGCACCCTTGTGCACTATTGGCACAAGCCTTATTAAGGCTACAAGGTTAAATACCAGGAGTAAAGGAGGAAACAGATAAGAAGATACAGAATATTATCATTTATCAAACACAAATTTTTTGACAAATATATACATACTATTCTTCGGTTACTCGACAGGAAGAGAAATATCTTATGAAAATAATAAAGCTCAGAATAGAACTTCAAGTTTCTTCCTTATCACACATGAGGAGCTTGCTATAAGATCAAAGTTTATCAACCTATTTCATGTTGAGAAGACATTGTATTTGCCAATTTTTTGAAAAATGCAATAAACGAACGTTATATTCAGAAGATTTCACTAAGATCCAATAAATCATTGACATGACAAAATGTAGAATTTAGAGTAATTCTCTGTATTTACTTATTCAAATACAATAAAACATATTACATCTTTATACAAAATTATGTCTCTAATTTAGGAAACTCTAAGATAGGAAAGAAATTAATAGAGATATGATTCCTTAGAATAAGGGATTGGAAATATTTGCAGAATCCCTTAACTAAGGAAAGATAATCCTACAGAATCCCTTTGCTAAAGGGATGATAATTCCTACACAAAACAAACTATTTTTAGAAGAAAGATAGGAAGACCAGGAATGAGTTTCCTGATTCAGATGCAAAAACCATTTATTGTTAGAGGGCACTTTTGCAATGTAACCAAAAAGATCCATCTGAGAATTATAACATAAAATCTAATTGCTTGACTACCATAATCTAAGTGAATTTTGTTCCCATTAAAGTCTGTAAGCAGATGAAGGTCTCATTATTGCTAAATACAGGTCATTAATAATGGCTACATTTGAATTTACAGATGCTCATTTCATTTCTGCTACCATGGAACTGCGTTTCAAAGTTATATCTTGATAATGAATGGATACTGCAATTTCTAAATAGCATTGGAGAGGAAACAGCAAGCAGCTTGTATAGCAAAAACAAAAAACTAGGAGGAAAACTATAGAAATTGCAACAATTTTATATTCCCTGGAGACAAGACCATGTTAAGAAATATAATTACTTTTGCAAGAAGATGCCTTTTTTTCCTGCTCAGGTAAAGGGATATTTAAAAATACAAGAACCAACCTATCATAAAAAAAGACTGACAACTTTACCTGGGTTGTCTTCAGCAAAGACAGGCCTTCAACACCAGAAGTCAGCTGTAAAACACCAGACTTCTGTACAATCGCTTCAGTTGTATGCTTTTCAGATCCCAGTTTAAAGCCTTCAATAAATAAGATACCAAAACAAATATCAAGTGGAACAATTGATGGAAGTTGATCCCAAAAGATATTCATCAGTTATTATGCAGAACCACTGCAACCTCGCCAAAAGTGAGGAAGACTAACCATGTTCATGTGGTTGACCATTGACAGAAATGCGTTCCCATGGCTTTTCCACTATCTTTACTATTGCAGTAAAAACCTACAAAAAAGTGATAACAAACATATGCGTCAGTCAAATAGCAAGCAGTATGCGGAACTATTAATGTGGTACAGCCAAGTGATATACATAGAGCTTAATGCTTCAAAAAGAAAAGACCTAAAAGGAATCAAGAAACTTGTCAAGATGGTCAACTACCAAATCAAGTTTGTATAAGTCATCTGCTCAACAAATACCAAAATATTGTGAGATAGGCACTTTTTATACTCACAAGAAACTACTCAATATCAAGTTTATTAATAAAAAGAAGTCACAGAGAAGCATTTAAAGATGCATAAATTTGTAGAAGTATGCATGAAAAAGAGATGGAAAGTGTGACAGGAAGAAGCAGATTTAATCCAATGTCAAGCTGAAGCTCTATTTAAAATAATGAGATGAAGGTCAAGAAAGAAAGTTCCATCAGCTCATACATAGACATCACCGACAATTTTAAGGTAACATATAGAAGTATATTCCTACTGAAATGCTCATCAAACTGTGGCTAAAAGCAAACAAATAACGCATATACTTTATTTTAAAAAGGACTTGATGAACCCAACAATGCTTTGTATATTATTTTAGGGTACAAAAGAAAATGAATTCCAGAAGTCTCTATGGGAATACGTTACCCTACTGAAAAGCAAACTGAATTATCCTCATACTAAGAAAGAGAAGGAATCATCCAGCTCCTGACTACTTTCTTCATAAGATTAAAATAAATTTGTAAGCATCAAGAAACTACCTGTGGATAAAATGATGTGAAGTGCTTGCCAAGTAGAATAGCAAACTCCTCTGCTGAAAGTTGTTCTGAACATTCCTTTGCTTTGACATAAACCTGTATGAATTTCAACAATTACTCAGATGACGTAGCAACAATGCTGTTATACGGAGAATTTCTCAATCAACATGACTGTAAATATTGATAAATACTTAAGAAATTATCATTTGAAGATTAATTTTTATAGGGAGATACATTACCATAATCATTCTCCCTCCCCCCCACCGTCCTTTCTCCTGAAGCTGATTTCTAAACTGAATTCAAAGAGTGTGTTGTATTTACAAGATTGTTTATTATTTTAAAATTTTAATTTCATTCTCTCTCGGTTTTCAACCACCACAAGCAATCCATATCCACTTTTTCATATTTCCTACCAAGCATGTCAATAAAAGAAAAATACGTATTTTTTTCTCATTTTTCCGTCCTAATTTTATAGTATCTTTCTAAGCAAAAGGTTGGGAAATTTGAAAAGAAATATAGTAAAGAGTGAACAGAGCGAGCATAAGAAGTATCATGAACTGAAACGATAGAGAATTACAATACTTTGAAAGGGAAATCATGCTAAGTATATAACAAAATTTCCATGAACTAGTAAAATGAAAAAAAGCTTCACGATTTAGCTAATAAAAAGAAAAAAGGAAAGCAGTTTAAGCTTACAGTATTTTTCATGGTGTCGGTAGCGACGATGTCAGAGTTGTCATCGCGGACATAAGCGGCAACGCAATTGGAAAGTAAGCTGATGCTAACATTCCATTCGACCAAGAAGTGGCGGCATCCATCTTTGCTCCTCCAAACTCTGCCCACTCTCACCCTCGCCTTTCCATGCCTTTGCTCGAAATTGAATCCTTCCAACTCCTTCGCCATTGATCTGCTTCTTCTTCAACAACTGGCCTTATAGATCTATTTCAAATTTTTTATAAGCAAAAAAGCTTGCACTTCTTCTGTCTTTCCGCCTGCTCCCATGGTGCCTTTAAATCTGCAATACAAACACTAATATTTTATTCATGATTAGGTCATCCTGTTTATTCTTTTCTATTTTACCGGTTTTGGTCGTGTTACAAAAGCACTTCTTGGCTGTCAAAAATTTTCATGTATGAGTCTTCGTTTAGATGCTTAAATAGACCATTGGTGGGTAGTTTTTTTTTTTAAAGCATAATATTTATTAGCCCTCCAAATCAATTTACTCCTCCATTAATTTTTTTTTTAACCCTTAAATTTATATATTTTTGTCAAATCACCTAAAATAGATAAAAATTAAAATTTATTTAAAAATTAAAATTTATTAACTTTAGTGACATGGCATACATATGAATTACTATATAGATAACACATCAACATTTAATTAATTTAATTAAAATTTAAAATTATTAAAAAGTATAAATACTTAATTTAAATTATTTTAGTTACATAAGGTATTTCAGTAATAACTGAATTGGTGACCCAATTGAAGTTAATATTAATTCAAGAAAACACTTAAATAATAGTAAATATAGATGTACAATTGATAGAAATTACAGAGTGTGCATAATAAAATAAAAAATATATAAGAATATTAAAATAAAGTTTTAGTTGGGTGATAAATTAAAAGTTTTATTGATGTAATCAACATAGCATAATTTTATTCATTTTAAATGAAAAGACTAAAATATCTTCAAATAATATAACTTTTTTAATTACGAGAGGCATTTCTATAATTTAATAATTAAGTTGGTGACTCGGTTGAGGTGGCATCAGCTCAATAAAACACTTAAATAATAGTAAGTATAGATATACAATTGATGGATGTGATAAAATATGTATAATAAAATAAAACATATAAAAATATCAAAATAAATCTTTAATTGAGTGGTAAATTAAACGTTTTATTGATGAAACCAACATGAGTCACTATATGTATATTTATATTGGTTTTTTTAAATCAAAAATATTAAAGTACCTTCAAAAAATATAACTTTCTTAATTACAGGAGAGTGTTCTCGTAATTTAACAACTGAGTTGGTGACTCGATTGAGGGTAATATCAACTCAGTAAAACACTTAAATAATAGTATAGATATTAACTAATATATAAAATTATAATATAGTTAATTTTATGGATAAAATATATTTTTAATTTTATATTATAGTAATATTCAGCTTAATATGATTATATTTTTAATCATATATATTGGTAAATAGTTTTATATATTTTTATATTCTAAATAATAAATATAATTTAATAAATCGGATTATAATATAATTTTATTTTCTACATAATTTAATAAGAAAAATAGTTATTTAAGTTGATATATTAACTAATTAACATAAAAAATAATTATAGCTAATACATAATTAAATAAAAATACTTAAATTAAATCAAATGAATAAATTATTTTATCTAATTAACTATTTATTTTAAAAATAAACTATTTTAATTTAATGGATAATAAAATTATAGAAATTATCTTTCAAAAATATATAAATTATATAAAAGAAACATAATTACGCTACTTATCGTATACGTTATATATATATATATATATATATATATATATAATAGGGTTGAGAGTTTTAAGATAAGATTGGATCCAAGTGCATGAATTTATTTAAATGAGAAGAAAATCTGCAGAGTTTGATGCATGAATGTGACCAAGGAAAAAATTACAACAACAAAATTGACCCATTTTTCATAGTCTTCCTATTATTTTCCTTTTTCAATTTTGATAATATTTATTCTTTTAACATAATATTTATAATTATTTATAATTTCTCTCAATTTATAAATAAGAGGATAATACACCTCAACGACTCTAATCTATATCATTTTGTATTAGCAATAATACTCATATTTATTTTAAATTACAAGTTAAAAGCTCAGTTAATTGAAGAATAATTTTTTTACAATAATGATTCAATTTAAATTATTTTGTAATAAACAAATACACTATCAATAAGCTATAATTTGGGTGTAATTATTTACCTTCTTTTAATACATTGCCATTACCATTTACATTTACACTTTTACTGATTTATTTTATTTTATTTATTTATTATTTTTCATATTTTTAAAATAGAAATATGTATATTCCAATCTTCTAATGACATGCTTTTCAATATTTTAAAAATCAAATCATTATACTAGAAATTAACTTTTATAAAATCACCATATTAATATGGAATACAATCGATCCGTGTAACACCCCAAACCCGCCCAAACACTACTAACGGATCCGGTATGTCACTAAGAAAAATTTTAGGAAAACCTTCGTGTTTACAAAAAGCCCAAATAGAAAATTACATAAATTGTGCCTTAATAATCAAAAGCCCAAAACTTAATTACATATCCTTGAAAGAAATTAAAATGAGAATAAATACTAAAGGCCTGTTTAAATCTAAAATGTAAACAAATGGCCTATGGCCTTATTACAATGTATTTTAAATCCATCATATAAAGTACTTAAAAAAAACTAATATGGGGAAACTTTATCACGGATCCACCTTCTTTGCATGGCCACCTTGCCCACTTCGCCCGGTCCGATGCACTAATCGTCACCGAAAGGTTAGTTTAAAGGGGTGAGTCATGAGACTCAAAGCAAACCCTCATGCACCACTAGATTTGGGCCTCATTAAACATAATAATAAATTCATTTACATGGAAATGATAATATGCAAAGCCCAACCCATTTGCCTAGGTTTCCATCCGCTACACGCCTGCACCAACCAACACACCGTTGGGGATTTCTACAATCAACCCACACCGCTATTTTCCAAGATGGCGGTCTAAGTCGCTCATCAACATATATTGGCCAAGCCCTTATAACATATAATGGCCAAAGCCCGTATAATAATCACGGCATTAGTCGCTGAAGAGCTCACGGTAAAAATCGGTACTCATATACATGTACATATAACTTCCTCCTTTCATCACCCACCCCATGCAACATGCACAATAATTTAAAACATGTACAACAGTTTACTTGTAACATATAGTCAGATTATTCACTAACCTGAGGGTCTGTCGTTTAAATCCGAGATTTCGGCTTTTAATGTAACATATAAATCTTGTGAACACATATACATATATATACATTTATTATTATTCAGATCTAGACGGTGGGAAAGTGTTACACACCTGATTTGCGTACTAAGACTTTTGCTATGTCTATGTTACTATCACTTGAAACAACTACTATTGGCCCACGATCGACTTTGATTTTGGCCCACACCCGCTGGCCAATCTCGCACTAACCGAAATAGATCGCTTCTTGAATTTGGGCGACGTTTCTGATCCAACCTTCTCTGCTTGATCGTTAGTTGAGTCCATATCAATCCCTTAATTACTAAACCAAATAACGATGAGATCTAACTCATTAGTTAAATGTAACCTTTAAAACGAACACTTACCTAGTTAGTCAATCCCGAATATCCTTTAGAAATTGTCACCACCAACCTTTCTTGTAATAGCCCAAATTTCAGCTTATATTAGAAATAGTGGTTCGAGACCATCAAATCTGACAAATGAACTCATAGATTGTATTATTTAATATTTACGAGCCAAATGTAGCTTTTAAAATATTTTGAAATAGTAAATTGTGTTTTATAAAGATTTATTTGGTCAAGAAATCGAGAAAAAAGGTATCGAGATCTCGTGTTATAAACTGAGTCAAAAATATTTTTATGAATATTTACAGAATGTCAATAAGTGGTATAAAAATTTCGTTAGGAAATTTTGACGTTTGGGTGGTTAATAAAATAAAAGGACTAAATTGAAAAAGGTGTAAAAGTTGCTAGAAGGATTAAATAGTTTAATTGTCAAATGTGGAAGGACCTAAAGTGAAAATAAGCCCAAAGGAGATATTTTGGGCGGCAATAGCTGAGAAAAATCAGGAAATGGCTGAAATAAGGGTAAAATTGGAAAATTGTCAAAATTAGTTAAATAAATATGAGACCAAATTGAATATCTAGAATTCTCTTCATTTCTCTTCATTTTCATCAGCTGAAAAATAGTCATGGAAGAGGGTTCAAGCTGGTTTTCATACTCTGGCTTCATGTAAGTTTAATTTTGCTTTCTCCTTGAAATTTCTATGTTTTGAACTTTTACAATTGGGTCCAACTTAGTATGTCATTAGTTTTTATTGTATGGCAAATTTTAAAGTTTCTATGGATGAGTGCTGGAATAATATGATGAATAAATATAGAATTGAAGCTTTAGTTTTGATATATGGTGATTTTATCAAGTAAAATTGATGGAAATTGGTTTTAGGACCTAATTGTGAAAGAGTTGAAATTAAGGCCTAATGTTAAAATTCTGATTTTCAAAGGTTATGAAGTAGTTTAAAATGATAGAGAAAAGTATTAAATGAGAAAATTAGCTCAATTGAGGGGTTAATTGAGCAATGACTGAATTGTATGAATTGTGGAATTTGGGACAAAATAGAAATCAACATGTTACACTAAAGCAGTTTTGGACAGCAGCAGTTGTCTAACTTTGAAAATCACCAAAATGGTATAAATTGAATTAGAAGTTTAGTGAGATATAGAATTAAAGCTTGTTGAGTCTATTTTCATATAAAAGAAACTGAGCAAGCAAAGGAAGTCTACATTTTAAGATATTTAAATTTTAGTAAGACTGGTTTAGAATAACTTTGTGAGCCCCTGTTATTACTTTATAAATTCACTAAAATTTTACAAAAATAATTATGCATTATAATTTATATTTCTGTATTCCTTAGTGATCCCATTTTCATTAGAAATAATCAGAAACACTATATGAAAATTGTACTATGAGATAATTGATTTTAGTGAAGAGAGGTCAGAGCAGTAGGACTGTGTAACAGGGAGAACTTAACTAATAAACTGTACTAATTGGCCATATCAAAATTTTGAAAATATTATGGTAAGAAGATATGTGAGTCTAGTTTCAAATAAAATTTACGGATCTTAATTTGGAGTTCTGTAGCTCAAGATAAAAATAATTTAGTGACTATAACACGGATGGACAGCTTGAATATTCACGTAAGTAAATAGTGAAAATAATAGATAATGTTACTTACAAATGTGTTGTTTATACTAAGGATGTGGATGGAGAGGAGGAGGAGGAAAATAATAAATGAATGACTTGTGTATAATTTGATCACATGCTCGATTATAATTGATAAACGTTGAGGTAGAAATGATATAATGTTTTATTTTAAATATTTATTATGAAACTAAGATTATCGTTATGGTATAAAAATCAATTGTAAGTTCATGTAACTTGAATTATATTCTTAAATGCTTGAAATGTATGTTATTGATATGAATATAATTTGAATGTTCATTGTATGAAAGTTGATTGAAACATTGATATATTTGATAAAAAGTGGAAGAAATCCGGTTGAATGAAAGGAAATTGATGGATCTCCGAAAAGGAATTGACGATAAAAGGATCTAGCCGGACGGGTGATCCTATCCGATATAGCCCTCCAAGAATATGTGTGAAAAGGATCTAGCCGGACGGGTGATCCTGATATAGCCCTCCAAGAATATGTGGAAAATGGATTTAGCCCGACGGGTAATCCGAATTAGGTTCAATTTAGCTCGGACTGTAATTCGATCCAAGCTCATTAGAGTAATTTTTTAATGAGATTTTCACGATATCATTCCGTGAAATTGTAGACCACAAAAATATAAATAAAATAAATTTATCCACGTCGAATTTGTGGTCCCGAAACCACTGTTCCGACTAAGCCCAAAATCGGGTTGTTACAACTCTCCCCCCTTTAGAGATTTTCGTCCCCGAAAATCTCACCAGTTAATTGATTTAGGTCTAATTTCACAAGTCACTTTGAGCTTCTCATATAGTCTCGGCATCTTCAACATCTTACTTCTTAAATAAACAGATAATTATCACTGTGCTAGACATCATAACATTCTATCTTTAACTCGCTAATATATGTATCAAGATCATTTGAAAATGAAAACTAATACACAGGTCTAAGTTGAACTTCCTATCATTCACACTTTTCCAACTTCAATTTCTTCTCAAATCTAGTGAAAGATTAAACTTATAATAGAATTTACTTCAACTGTTACTCGTCGAAGCACTTAACTATACTGATGTCACAATACTCATACAGCTTAAAAATCATAGTACCATAACAAGACTAACTTCTCAATTACTCTAGTAGATAATGTCCTAGTGAAAATAAAACATCTCGATCATCGGAGAAATTTAAACACAAATTTCCATAACAACCAATACAAAAGCACAACCTTTATACCTATGGTAATCAGTATCAAAGTACTCTCGCCATCAAGTCAAAACTTATAATCATCATAAGCATTTTAATAATAAAAGAAACCATTTTCATAAATGGAACATTTCCTACTCATATCTCATGGTGATACTTTGAACAATAATTTATGAAGGAAATGTAGTAACAAAATCTCAAAACATAGAGCTACACAGAAAATACTCATAAGTCTGGAAATAATCTTAACAAAAGCCACACAATCTTCCTTTATTTTCATTGAACAATAGCTAGTAAAACGGACGCTAACATCATATGGACCTTACATCAACTTTCTATCTGCATGATGCGAAAACCGAAAAAGATAGAGCAATTTCGATCATCACTCAAATAGGCTACAATACTTTCATCTACCCGTAAATTTAGTGACATTCTCATACTATAGGAATTTCATTCAAATCTTGCGATTATATATACCTCGAGAGTAAATGGAAACATATAATAGTCGGAAGAGATTGCTGTAATTTTTCAACCATAAACACCGCATTTAGTCATTAATACATCTCGATCATGATTGCACTATCTAATTCAGTCATTACTAATATGATATTATTCCAATTGCAAACAGATATAAATTCAGAATAAATTCTAGCAATTACATACTTTAGGTCTCATACCGGATGAGTTAATTAATCGAGCGACCTTTCTTTAACTATAACATTTGAATCAATGATCTTCATATTAATCGACATCTTTTCGCAATGTGTTCATTTACTAAACCATTCTCAACTCGATCACGTTGTCGGTTAATCTACAACTCAACTATTTAGTCTTCCACTTGTAAATCCATTCGGTCTGGATTTCATAAATTTTCTTTATAACATACCTTATTGGAAGGGGGTGAAGTTGTAACGCCTCTGACTTGCCTCTTATATATTCATGCATATAACTTAACACTCATCAATATATATTTTGTTTCAAGTAACTTAACATGCATACTCATTGTACACAACCTTCCTATCATCTTATACAAACAAGTGCACTTATACTTTCATTCATAAATCTTAAGTAAAATTACTCATAATATTCACTTAATTTCACAGGTTATATTCATAGCATCATACAAATACCAATCAAACATGAACACTTATCATAGGATAAACTTTCCTTTCATCTCGCTCTTTCATATTTCAAAAGAAATTCCTATCCACAATTTATACATCTTCACATAAACATCATAAACTATTATTCTTATTTTTTTTCACGAGTCTCAACTCATCATAAACACACTGTTTGTACTATCAAATTTAGCTCGGTTGAAGTGCGCATCTGTCTAATAAAATAATTTACATCGATTATGGAGTCGTCACACTATCACAGCTCATTATGGCATGTATAGCTAGACTCTCACACTCACTATGGTAGTCCGAGAATCGACTAAACCATAGCTCTGATACCGCTAAATGTAACACCCCTTGCTCGTATCCTATACCGGAACCGAGTACGAGGCATTACCAGACTTAACAATATATTTTGTCAAATTAATTAACACATATACAAAATGACTTAGTCAAGCCCCTATACATGCCATAGTTTAAATCATTTATAAATAAAGATACCCATAGATAGCTTGATAGTGTGAAGCGATCTCCAACAACCTCCAACCCGAGCTTGTTTAGTAGGACTCTGTAACATGGGAAAGAATAGGGGGTAAGCTTATAAAGCTTAGTAAGTTCACATGTAAAAATAATAAGCATTAGTAATGAATTTAGCTTACTACTAAGCTGTCATAACTTGCATAAATAATGCTAAGTTCTTACTTTCCCAACTTACTCATTTGTAGCCTTATCAAAGCCTCAACATAACAAATCCTCACAACAAGTTCTCAATTTGATGCAATCATTAAGTCACATGCTTATACCTTATTACTCATGTTCACATTAATCTGTCTATTTGAATCACTGTCACTAAATTATTTATTTCTTGAGCTACAGAGCTCCAAATTTCAAACCGCTAATTTTCCCTGAAACTAGACTCATATATCTTCATACCATAAAATTTCCAGAATTTTTAGCTTAGCCAATTAGTACAGTTTATTCATTAAAATTTCCCCTGTTTCACTGTTTGACTATTCTGACCACTTTTCACTACGAATCAATTTTCTCCTTGTACAGAATTCAAATGATGTTATAATTTAGTTCATTTGAAACTACACTCATTAAGGAATCTAACCATATAAATTATGTCCCAAAATTATTTTCGTACAATTTCTAATGATTTTTTCAAGTCAGAACAGGGGATCTCAAAATCACTCTGAACTAGTCTCGCAAAAATCTAAATATCTCAAAATATAGGATTTCTTTGCTTTCTCTGTTTATTTCATATGAAAATAGACTCAATAATATTTAATTTAATATCTCACTCAACTACTAATTCCATTTCTACCATTTTTGGTGATTTTTCAAAGTTTCTCTACTGTTGCTGTCCAAAACTGTTTTATTTCTAAATTTCACTCTTTCATGTTTTCTTTATAGTAACTTTCATTGGAACACTTACTCCGTATCAATCTTACCAAAGTTCGATCACATATCGAGCACATTGCTCATAATTTTACACGCATATACTTGCACTTATTCATCACATAATCATATCCAATTACACTTAGTCGTTACATAGCCACATTGTATTTTCACTTAGTCAATTTCCCGTTGAACTCATTGGAATATTAACGGATACATCGGAATATTGCACATAGTGCCACACTTGTAGCCAAAGCTACTTCATATCAGTTATCACACATAGGCTCGTTCTCGAGCTATTCATATTCAGCGGTCCGCTCACACAAGTCGTCGGTCATACGTAACTACTCAAAGGTCGCTCACACAAGTCGCCGGTATCCGTAACACATGCGTAATTACCCGACCATGGTAGAACTTATAAGACCAGCACCGCTTCACATAATCACAATCTCGGTCTGCTCACACAAGTCGTCGGTCATACGTAACTACTCAGTCTGCTTGCACACAAGTCGTCGAGTATCCGTAACACATGTCGGATAACTCACCCACCGGTGAGAACGTCTGGACCAAAGACTCGGATCACTATTTCACTTAGATTTCACATAGGTTTCTAGTGAACATGTCACTCATATCCATTTTTATTCCTAAGGTTCAACCGGGAAATTTCTCACTTGTCTATATTTTGTCAATTACATCTAATATTCAGCCACAATTCATACCATTTATCAAAATATGAAAACGTAAGTAAAAGCGATACATTATTTACATACAAACTTACATACTTACATTCTAAATCTCATCACATCATCAACTTAACTTATTCTCATCAAACTATGCTAGTCAATACTTTCTTGTTATCATACAAAGCCATAATACAAAATATGGTCTAACATATAAATTATACAAGTTCTCTTCCAATATCGAATTATTATCGAACATTAATCATTATATCTCAAACTCAATACTATAGTATTTATGGCCAAAATATCAATTTATCATTTGAATATGCATAATTAAATGATTATTAAACATATGAACTTACCTCGATACCAAAACGGTCATTTTACTAACTTTCCTGATTTTCGATTCTTCTCCTGTTCTAGGTCCAAATCTCGTTTTTCGGGGTCTAAGACATCACATTTCACTTATTTAATTAATGTACTACTCAAAACAGTCCCTAACTCAAACTTTAGAAAAATTACAATTTTGCCCCTAAACTTTTGCATAATTATGATTTTTCCCCTAGGCTCGAAAATTAAACTTCATCCCTTATTCTTATGTTTTATAATATGCTGATCATTTTTACCTTCTATGGCAACATCAAATTCTTGCTCTAACATGCACTTATGTACATTAGGTATTTTTGCCGATTATGTCATTTTACTCGTTTTCACTTAAAATCGCTTAGTAAAAGTTGCTTAACATAATTATAAGGTTCATATTCTGCCATAAAACATCAAAGTAAACACATTTCACCTATGGGTATTTTTCCAAATATGAACCCTAGGTTAAATTATTGCTAGAATAAGCTAAATCAAGTTAAGGACTCCAAAACGTAAAAACATGAAAACGGGCTAGAATGGACTTACCATGAAGCTTGGAAAGCTTGAAAACCCTATCCATGGCTTCCCACATGTTAAATTCGGCCTAAGCTTGAAGATGGACAAATTTGGCATTTAAATTTGGTTTTAATTCATTTAATTCACTAAATTACCAAAATGCCCCTAAAAATCCTTTTGAAACATACCCATCTATGTCCAATTTTGTCCAACAACTTAACCAATGGACTAATTATCATTTAAGGACCTCCAATGTAAAATTTCATAACAATTGGACACGTCTAACATGTAGAACTCAACTTTTGCACTTTTTACAATTTAGTCCTTTTGATTAAATTGAGTGCCCAAACGTCAAAATTTTTGAATGAGATTTTCACGATATCATTCCGTGAAATTGTAGACCATAAAAATATAAATAAAATAAATTTATCCACGTCGAATTTGTGGTCCCGAAACCATCGTTCGACTAAGCCCAAAATTGGGTCATTATGATTTAGCTGGACTGTAATCCCGACAATACTCTATGAGTTTATATTACAGGAATTTAGCCTGGACTGGTAATCCCACTGTAAGGATGAGGTTCGCGGGAGTGTGCTCTCTTCTGGATTTAGCTCGACCGTAATCCATTGTAAGGATGAGGTTCATGAGTGTGCTCTCCGAAATGGAAATGTGCCTACATGAACATGAATTGACGGACTGGATTTGTACACTAAAGTGTACCTCTGAAAATCCATCGAAAATTCCAAGAAATTCAACGGATAAATATGGAAAAATATTAAGGGAATGGAAATCATGATATATATATTATGTGATATAAGGAAATACGAATTGATGAGACATGAATGTAGAACTTGGTTGATGAATGAGTTCATTTGTGATTATATATTTGTACATCCTTGAGTCTATTATCTGTATGAATTGGTATTCCAAATGAGTTAATGAGAAGAGTTCTAATATGAAATAATCTTAATTTAAATGAAATATTATGAAAACGTATTTGAAATACATTGGTATGTCTTGTATATGTTATTTGAGTTCATAATGTGTAAAGTAATGTATGTGGAAATATGAGATGATGATACCTGTACATGGAATTTATTGGTGGATACGTACATCCAAATTTATATGATAGATTGTAGTGAACATTGAAATTAGGCTCAATAAGTGATTTGTCACTTTAAATTGTGATTGGCAGGAAGGGTTAGTGAATTTCATGTTTATGAATTGTTACATGTATTTGTCAAACTACAAAGAAATGATGGTAATTGATACATGGAAATATGAGACTATACATATAAAAACATGAAATATGTTTGATAAATGTGTTCATTCATAATTATAGAATTGTGCATCTCTAGTGCACTATATGTGTAAAGATGATGTTTCAAATGATTTGATAAGTAAAACTCAAATATGAAGTAGTTTGAAACCAAGATAATTTGTTATAAAAATATATATGAAATACAGAGGTGTGATTGTTATATGTTATATGAATACATAGTGTGAAAAGGTATAAGTACAAGAGAAATTTAATGAGAATTGAGCCCATATACATTTCTTGTTATTTATATGAAGTGTACGACTAACAAATGGTATTAAGTATAAGGCTCAGTTGAATATCTTAAATTGGTTTTTGTATGTATTAAATGTGGAAGAAGAATAAGGATCAAATGAGTGAAAAATATGGCTTGGAAAATAGCCTAATTTGTGAAAATTAACTTTACCCCACAGCCTAGCAACACGGGCGTGTACTAAGGCCGTGTGACTTGTAACATCCCGAAATAGGGCCTAAACGGACTAGTGGTTGCGAAACCATGAATCCAAGCTATAAAAGTTTATTATGATTAATTATTATGATTTATTGAGTGATTAAATACATGTGTTAGAGTATTGATAAGAAATTTTATTGATTTCATGCTTAAATTGCCTATTAGGACTTGTTTGCAAAAGTTGCTAAATAGGGGTTCTAATTTATAGAGTACTTGATTGAAATGGGGGTTTGAAGTAGGAATCCTTAAATGGTAATTATACCATTATATTTTCATGGACAAAAATGGACATATATAGGTAGAAAGAACCAAAGTTTTTAATGAAGGGTAATTTAGTCACTTGGTAATAAAAATGAATTAAAAAGGGAAAAATATGAGAAAATATGCTCATCTTCTTCATTAGGACGAAATTACAAGGGTTCACCATAGCTAGGGTTTGTTTCAAGCTTCCAAGCTCCATAGTAAGTGATTCCAAGCCCCGTTTTTAATGTTCTTTACATCTTTGAAGCCCCGGTAGCTCGATTTAGCTTATTCTATCAATAATTCATGCTAGGGTTCATATTTGGAAAAATACCCATAGGTGAAAAATGTTTATTTTGATGTTTTATGATAGAATATGAAGTCTGAAATTATGTTAAACAACTTTTGCTAAGTGATTTAAGTGAAAACGAGTAAAACCGGCTTAATCGGTAAAAATACCTAATGTTCATAAGTACAAGTTAGAGTGAGAATTTGATGTTTCCATAGAAGGAAAAATGATCAGCATGTCATAAAACATAAGAATAAGGGATAAATTTTAATTTCGAGCTTTGGGTCAAATGTGTAAATATGTAAAGTTTAGGGCAAAATTGTAATTTTGCCAAAGTTAAGAGTTAAGGACTGTTTTGATGAATGTGAGTATTAAATAAGCTAAATTTTCTATTATAGATCAAGAAAAAAGAAATCCAGACTTAGATCGAGGAAAGAAAAAGATAGAGGACTAAATCGATATAGTTGATCGTATTTTGTTTCGAGGTAAGTTTACGGTAAATAAATGCAATATTCTATTATTTTACATTTAATACTGTTAAATTCCAGTATTTACATATTTATTCTGTAAATTTATTATTTAAAGACTCAAATATGAATTGACGGAAAAGCTATCCCAAGAAGTTCCGGTTGAACCTTAGGAATGTGTAGGATACAAATGTCATGACATTAGGGTTTAAGGAAATCATGTAAAACCATGTCAAGACATGGCATTGATATGTTACTATAAGGCAAAGGTCCCATGTAAGACCATGCCAAGGCATGGCATTGGTGAGTTCATAAGGCAAGGATACCACGTAAAACCATGTCAAGACATGGCAATGGTTAAGTTTCATAAGGAAAGGTACCCGCGTATCCTTAGTATTCCAAGTGGTTCAACGGGAAAATTCAAAGAGTATACCAAAGTAAAGGTAAGACAAGTTCAAGCTAAAAAAAGTAATGTAAGGCAAATTCATGTTTAAAGGTACAAGTAAGAATACAAGTTTAAGTATAATGAGTTAAAAGCTTAGCGATCTTGATAAGAAAAGAATAAGATAATTGATTAAGAATGTTGTTATTTATTTACATGTAAACTTACTAAGCTTTATGCTTACTCCCATTCTTTAATTTTTTATAGTATTACAAGCCAATTGGGAATCGAAGGACGCCGGAGATCGTTACACACTATCAAAGGATTATATTGGTATTTTGTAACTCGACGTTTTAAGCTATGGCATATATAGGGACTTAGCTATCTTGTGTGTATAACCTTATGATATGGCTTAAGATTGGCTTGTAAATGTTTGGTAATGATTAGCTATTAAAATGGCTAATTAAGAGCATGTTTTGGACATTATGAAATGCCTAGTTGGTAATTATTAGAAAGAAATTATGTAAGTATATGCAGGGGAACAGTTTGTACAGCAGCAATGATGTGATTTTGAAAAATCACCAAAAATAGTATAAATGGAATTAGGTTGTGCATGAGATATATAATTAAATCTTATTGAGTCTATTTTTATATGAAAGAAACGGTGTAGGAAAAAGAGTTGTATATTATGAGATAATTGATTTTTAGTGAAGAGAGGTCAGAACTGTCAAACTGTGTAACAGGGAGACTTTAACTAATAAACTGTACTAATTGGCCACACCAAAAATTCTGGAAAAATTATAGTAAGAAGATATATGAGTCTAGTTTTAGGAAAAATTTACGGATCTAGATTTTGGGTTTCGTAACTCGAGTTATAATTGATTTAGTGAACATGACG
Organism: Gossypium rotundifolium; assembly: GCA_025506655.1. Classification (NCBI taxonomy): domain Eukaryota; kingdom Viridiplantae; phylum Streptophyta; class Magnoliopsida; order Malvales; family Malvaceae; genus Gossypium; species Gossypium rotundifolium. Next base: position 2,673,210 of record CP106725.1, on the reverse strand, counting down.
CAGATGGACAGTTTTTAACTTTTATGCCCCGAACTTTATGCCCCGAACTAGTAAGTTAAGTCTAGTAATGCCTCGTACTCGACTCCGGCAACGGTCTCGGGTAAGGGGTGTTACATGACTCAAGTTCCTTCATAGACGCAAGTCAAAGAGTTATACGGCCCAGAGGCACGGTCATGTGAGCCACACGGGCGCTGGAGCTTTGTCAATGAGATAAACTTAGGGATTTTGCGAAAAATTTCATACGATTCTGATTCAATCCCGACCCAATCCCAATGCATGATTTGGACTCCAAGGGTCTGTTAAAGGAAACTTCTATAATCAATTTTGATATTTGAGCGATAAATGGTTTAAATCATCTGTAAGTGTTCCGTACTCCTCGGTAATGCCTCGTACCCTGTTCCGGCATCGAATACGGGTAAGGGGTGTTACATTTCTACATTCGGCCATTCCCCAAATATTAAACGAATCGAAAATCACAACCATTCCAACCTATATGCCATTCGGCTAAATGGAAAGAATCATGGAAGACCATTCGGCCATACTTACCACTTCTTACCTTCGATTTTTCCACCAAATCGGCTTTAATGGGATAGTTTCGGCTTCTAGGAGTAAAGAGTATAATCGACGGGGCCTTGGAAACAATGATTTAGATTAGGAGTTGATCAAAACAAAGGAATCACAGAAAAGGAAAAATCCCGAAACTCACCGGATTACTAAGGAGTATACGGCTTACTGTGCACCTTCGGGAAAACAAAAATCCCCCTTGTAGATTCGGCTATGGGAGATGAGGGTATGAACAAAGGAATTGCTCTTAGAAAAGAAAAAGAGAAACTGAGAGAACGCTTGGAAATTTGAGAGAATGAGAGAAGAATAGGGTTTCGAATCATCGAAATTGAAGAATACTACTCCCTATTTATAGAGAAATTTCGCATACCCACACACACGAGTTGGAATTTCGGCCAACTCTCCCCTTTCCTGATAGCCTTTATCTCATCTGATAACTCAATCCTTATCTTACCTTTAGGAGAGCCCACCTTAAAACCAACTCCTCCTTATTAATTTTCAGCTTTTTTAACACTTAAAATAAAAGAAATAACTCCTAAAAGGTAGCCTAATTGCCGTCCACCCCCTTCCCATTTAAGTGTCGAATTTGACCCATCTTCTAAGGCCCAATCGGCCACACAAGGGCCCAAATTCCTCCCCCCTCATGACGCCACCTTATGCCCACTTATTGCACTTTAATTCTTTGGGCCACAAGCCCAGCTTAACACTTAATTAACCATCTTCTTAAATTATGAGCTAACACCATTTATTAGCCACCTAACCCAAATTTTTAAAGCCCACTATTTCACTTTAAATTATCCAGAGCACTAACTTTAACCCTAATCCAAATATTTAATCAAAAAGTCAACCCAACCTTTACAATCTCAATTTAACATATTAGACTACCATATAAATGCGTGAGGCCCACTTTTTTGGATGTTACAATCCGTGTATCATATTTGTATGCATATCACCGCTAAGAGTAAGAGTTTCACGAGTAATGTTAATCACTAAAATAGTAAATTTTAATTTAAGTTCTTATCATTTATAAAATTTTAATTTAGTAATGATAAAATTATATTTTACTCTCTTAAAATAATAAAATTTGATTACCCTTTAAAAATTATAAAAAATAGATTATTAAAATGATGAAATTATATTTTTACTATCGTAAAATATACAATTTAATTCGACTCTCCTAAAAAATTTCTAACTCTACCATTAGTTATATAAATAAATCTAGAAAATATATTTTTAAATTTATATAAATCTTTTTGTAAATGTATTTTTGTTTACTTTTTCTTAAAATTATGCTCACAGTTTTGACGGTTAACTATGGGCACACAATAGATTTAATTTTATAAAATAAAGTTATTGGTTGATATCAACTTCAAGTGAGTCATCAATTTGATCAATAAATTATGGAAATGTCATTTCATAATTAAAAATATATATTATTCAAGAGTATTTTAGTATTTAAAAATTATATTATTTGAGGGTAAAATCTTTTCATTTTAATAAAAATTGATTAAAATATACATATGATGAGATTTGAACATGCACTAATTAAATTACTTAAACCTTAAATTTACCACTTAACTAAAGTTTCATTTTAATGTATTTTATACATTTTTTGTTTTAATATGCACAAATTATCATTTCTATCCATTGTATATTTGTACTTAATATTTATTAAATCATTAACTGAGTTAGTGTCACTCTCAATCGCGTCACCTGTAACAATCCGATTTTCAACGATTGTCGTAACATTTAGTTACAGACTAGATTAATTGAGTTGAGTTAGTAACTAATTCGAAATATAATAATTACAAGTCACTTACGAATCGGAGAGGTCGAGTAATAAAGTGTTATTGAATTAAATCGGTAAATAAAAATAGTACAGAGACTAATTTTTTAAATACTAATAAATTTTAAATTTAAGAAAATGGAGAAAGAACTAGTTAGAAATTAAACTAGAATAAATCAAGGGTCGACCCTCGTAAAATGAAAAATTGTCTATTTAAGTCTTTTAAAAATTTTAAAATTTAAATTAGTAAAGTTAAAATTACACTTTGACTCCTAAAATGATAAAAATAATTTAATCCGATAAAAATTTGATTTAATCATTTAAAAATTATAAAGATATAAGCTATTAAAATTAAAACTTAATTTCGACCACTAAAATTTTTTTAACTTAGCCCCTATGATTAACATTAATTAATAATTTCATGTTAATTGATTAAAATAGATTAATTAAACTTAAACACTTTTCTAATCCTTTATATATATATATTATTCAATATATATATAATTAATAATTTCATGTTAATTGATTAAAATAGATTAATTAAACTTAAACACTTTTCTAATCCTTTATATATATATATATGTGTGTGTGTGTGTGTAAATAGTGAAAAGAAAAAGAAAGGCATTTCTCTTCTCCACATTCGGCTAGGATGAACAAAACCAGAGAAAGGAAATTTTTCTCTCAATTTCTCACCATTGTCGAATCTTCATTAAACAAATTGTAAGTTCTTTCTTTTAAATTTTCAATAGAATTTTGGTTATAGATGTTAGATGTTGAGGACCCATTAATTCAATTTGATAAATTAGTGAAATTAAGTGTAAACTTCCATTCATGCATTTATAATGTTAAGTTGGGTAATGGAAAAACATGTTAAATTTATGAAAAAAGTATCAAATTAAGTTTATATCCTTTCATTAATTGTGAATTATTAGGGATCAAATTGTAAAAGATAAAATTTTGAGGTTGATACTAAATAATGATTTTAAGAGGTCCATGTATTATATTTATTAAGCCGGATTTAAATTTAATTGGGTAAAATTGTCAAAAACAAGTGTTTTCGATATTAGGGTATGTTGGAACTAAATCTAATAAAATGCATTTATGTGTATAATGTATTTTTATTTTATTTTATTTTATTTTTTGTATTTGAATTGTGTGATTAATGGATTTCCTATATCCAAATTTATTGTACGTAGCTAAAGACGACATCGAGACATTGAAAAGCAAAGGAAAAGGCAAAGCTGTTGATGAATAGTTAATCTGGTTTGTGCTCTCATAATTTGAGTTCGTTACATATCTAAATGTATTTGCTTGACTTGTTAAGTGATCAGAAATAGTAAGCAATCAACATTATTATGTTGGAAGGTACATATCTACCTAAGTGAATTGTGGTTGTTGGTATGTGATTTGTATACATAAATGCTTGTTTGATGATATATGGACATTAATAATGAAATTTTCACAGTTAACATTAGCAAATAGAGTTATGGGTATAGTTGGCATGTCATAGGGTCTGCTTTGATAGGTGGGAGTTTCAGCGCTCTATGCGTGTTTTATTCATCCCCTTGTGCATTAACGCTATATGCGTGTTATATTTAGCACCTTGTAGGTGTTATATTCAGTGCTTTATGCATGTTATGTTGGTGTGATTGGTGAGATCAATATTTATTTTTGACTAACACTTCGATGTGTAATTGGTGTGTTGGTGGTTTAATTTGTGTATTCGTAATCTAATTCAAGTCAATTAATAACGGCCAAATAATGAATTGAATGCGATATGTGATAAGATACTCAAATTTGATAATAAGGATTAATAAGTGATATTGTTATTTATGTATACATGTGTGACTAAAAATGAAAAATAAATGTTGAATGATACATGGTTTGATTCCGATGAAATAGATGCAAATATAATAAGGGTGCATCGAAATTATATTGTGTAAACAGGTATCTATATGTAATAAATAAAATTGATCAATAATGAATTATTGATTTAATGGTATATACATATCAATGATATTGATATTGAATGATTTGTGATTTATATGTTTATGTTTGATATTTAATGGCTTATAGGATTTTAGTTATGTTATATTTGAATTCGAATTATGTTAGCATTATTGAGTTTACTTTACTCAGCGTACAATTATTTTTGTTTCCGTGTGCAAGTTTAGGGTAAAAGTTAGAGTAAATTCAAGGTCGTCAAGCATTCAATTCGAAAGCTCAACTTGGAAATCAACTTGTTTTCGTTTTGTACGTACATATGTGTTTTGGGTCATATGACATGTACCTAGGTTGATTTTGGTTAGTTGTTAAGCTAATGTTTTGATACCTTTAGTTTTATGACCTATAATGTTTTGGTCGATGAATTTCATCTCTTGATTTGCAGTTAAATATACATGTTTTTAGGTGTTTGATTGCATAACTAGTTTAGTTATATCTTGATGAAATGAATTTCAGGTTTTGGTTGGCGATTGAATGTGTTTATGTATGTTAAATGGATGGTTTTACATTTGTAACACCCTAAACCCGGCCTAGAAGTTTAGACCGAATCCCTAATGTTACATTGATCACCGAAGTGATCGTAGGTGAAATTTTACAAAACTAGTTAACATGTTGAAACGTATCATTTAATCGTTTAATCAGAAAAATTGCAGTTAAAATATATATATAAACGGAATAGAACGAATAAAACTTAAAACGGAATTTGTACCATAGTTTTATAAAACCTCACATTTCAAAATTGAAAAACAAGATAGAAACTTGAAAACACAAACTAATAGTTTATTTCCCACTGAGACTGTCTGAGACCTCCGTATACCAAGCCCAGCACTAGAAACAGGAAAGGTACCTAAAATGGAAACACTAAGAGGGGGTGAGCTACTCGAGCTCAGTGTGAGTCCGAATCAAGACTAAAGGCAAAATCTCATAATTTAATTCAGCGGTGTAACAAACTTACAGACATAAGCAAAAACAGATACCAAACAAGGGCCTAACACTCCCGTACGCAATCAAAATAGAGCACACCAAGTACATAGAACACTTACACACAGGTTGTTCAGACAACAGAACACACAAAAATATGCATATGAAATGCAGTCAAAAAATATAATCCACCCATCCAGCCAACACACCTCTCCGTCCCCGAGCACACCTTATAATATCTGTTAAAGCTCATCCAACCAATCACACCAATTAGGACCTTGGAAGGCCTATCTAACCCTACACACCACATCTGTGGACTAAGCCACTCAGATAATAATACGCAGCAAAGCTAGCATACATGCTATACTGTGTAATGCGATAGACCGCTGTACAAGCGAGTCGTAGTTTAAACCGCCAGATCAGATAACGATACGCAGCAGAGCTGACGTACGTACAATACAGTGCAATGCGATAATCCACTGTACCGACATGTTGCATGTAATGGCCTAAATTCAAGGTTATATGAACAATGGTTTCGTAACCATAAATCCGATTTAAAGAAAATTTATTTTAATATTTTTGCATGCATATTTATATGATAGGAAAATCGTATTAAAATATTGATAGAAAAATTTTACCGATTTAGTGGTTAGTTAGAAAAATGAATTATTGAAGGATTGGGTAAAAACAAGGTATCGATACCTTGATCTCATAAAATTGAGTGAGAAATATTTTTATAAATATTTATAAAATGTTAGTAATGTAGTATTAAAATTTCGTTAGAAAATTTTAACGTTTGGGTAGGTAATTAAATGAAAAGAACTAAATTGTAACAAATGCAAAATTATGGGAAATGATTAAATAGTTTAAATGATAAAGGAAAGAGGGCTTGAAAGGAAAATAGACCCAAGGTCTATTTGGGCTGGACGGCAAGGGCATGAAATCAGCAAGAAAATAAGGAGAATTAAGGGTAAAATTGGAATATTACAAAATTTACTTAATGATGCTAGGACTAAAGTGGAATTATCTAGATATCTCTTCATTTCTCTTCATTCTCATCAGCTAAAAACGCCATAGGAGAGTTTTCTAAGCTGGTATTTCATAATTTTTGCACCAAGTAAGTTAATCCTTGCCTATTTCTTGTAATTTTTGTGTTCTTAAGACTTTTACAACTAGGTCCTACTATTAAATTCATTAGTTTTTGATTTTATGGATGAAATTGAAAGTTACCATGGTTGAGTGCTGTAAGTTTATGATGAAATAACATGAAATTGAAGCTTTAATTTGTTTATGAGATGATTTTATTAGGTAATTCCAATAGAAATTGATTTTTTTAAGATCTAAATTGTGAAAATGTTTGGAATTAAAGTCTATTACTGCAATTCTGATTTCCAAAGGTTATAAAGTAGTTTAGACTGATAGAATAAAGTTTTAATTGAGAGAAATCAGCTCAATTGAGAAGTTAATTGAGCACGGACGAAATTATCATTTATTGAAAGCTTAAGGGAAAAATGGTAATAAACAGTTTGCACTAAAACAGTTTTGGACAGCAGCAGTATACTAATTTTGAAAAATCACCATAAATTTTAGAAATCGAATTAGAACATGAAAAAAACTATGAAATTAAAGCTTATTGAGTCTAGTTTATCATAGAAGAAACGGTGTAAGAAATAGATTTGTAAATCATGAGATATAATGAATTTTGTGAGACAATGTCAGAATGAATTCGGGTTCCCCTGTTCTGACTTTAGAAAATCATCAAAAATTGGAGAAAAATAATTAGGGGCTTAAATTTATATTTTTAAAATCCTGAATGAGTCTATTTTCAATAGAGATAAATGAGAACATAATCCGAATACTGTATGAAGAGATAATTAATTTTTAGTGAAGAAGAGTCAGAACTGTGAAACTGCAGAACAGGGGTGACTTTAAAGAATAAACTGTACTTATTGGCTAAACCAAAAATTCTGAAAATTTTATGGTAAGAAGATATGTGAGTCTAGTTTCAGGGAAAATTATAGGATCTTAAATTGGAGTTCTTTAGCTCAAGATAAAAATAATTTAGTGACTATGGCTCAAGTAGACAGCTTTGAATGAACTATAAATAATAATAGAATTATAGTGAATGCTACATGTGAACATGAAATGTATTGAATTGATGATTGAATTTATTTATTTAGATCCAGAAAACTCAAATACAAAGCTAGATCGAGGAAAGGAAAAAGTCCCGGATTAGTAGATTTTGTATACGAATTAGTATCGAGGTAAGTTCATGTAACTTGAATTATCTTCTTAAATGCTTGAAATGTATGTTATTGATGTGAATATAATTTGAATGTTCATTGTATGAAGATTGATGAAACATTGATATATTTGATAAAAAAGAGAAGGAATCTCGGTTGAACGAAAGGAAAATTCGATGGATCTCTGAAAAGGAATTGACGGTAAAAAGGATCTAGCCTGGACGGGTGATCCTATCCTGATATAGCCCTCCCGAAGAATATGTGGAAAATGGATTTAGCCCGAACGGGTAATCCGAACTAGGGTCTGAATTTAGCCTGGACTGGTAATTCAGATCCAAGCTCATTAGAGTAATTGTCGTTGCAAGGGATTTGGCCTGGACTAGTAATCCCGACAATACTCTATGAGTTTATATTACAAGGGGATTTAGCCTAGACTAGTAATCCTTTGTAAGGATGAGGTTCGCGGGAGTGTGATCTCTGAAATGAAAATGTGCGCACATGAACATGAATTGACGGACCTGGATTGTACACAAAAAGTGTACTTCTGAAAATCCATCGAAATTCTTAGTAATTCAACGGGATAAATATGAAAATATAACAAAGAAACGGAAATTATGGTATTGATGAGCTCATCAATCATGGTATATATTATTGGTATATGGAAATTATTGGATTAACTTGAATGTTGAGTTTGTGTATGTTAGGGCAATAGTGCATTGAATGGATATATGAATGTTTATTGCATTGTATTGAAAATATTAGGTAAGTATAATTCTTGTTACATGGGCTTACTAAGCACAAAGTGCTTACCCTGTTTCCTTTTTCCCTGTTTTGTAGTGTTAGGAGCTCGGAGGTCGGATTCGATAGGAGACACATCACACTATCAACCCCAAGATTTTGGTATATAAAGAAACTTTATTTTGGAAATCAATGACATGTATAAGCTAATAAAGTAGATGTTAATATGAAATGAATGTAAGGTCAGCCATTGGTATGGCTAACAAATTTTAGTTTTAGTATGTAATGAGGTTATCTTATAAATATGCATGTTGAATTGGATTGGTTGATGTGAATTGGTCTCGGTTTAAAAAATTTGCAGGAAAGGCTAGATAATTATAAAGGGGTTATATTGAGTAAAAAAAAATCGTAAACTCCAGAAATACCTAGTATCCTATTCCGACAACGAATACGGGTAGGGGGTGTTACATTCGATTAAACCGCCAGATCGATAGTAGTCTTGCAAAAAAGTCGACGCATGTGTGGTACAATCGATAAATCATCATGACGTATAAGTCACATGAGAAGCGCGGATCGATCGAATCGATCTCCTTCTCTTCACAACCCAACCCAAAACAGTTTATGCAAATGCATGTATGCATTCAATCTCACAGAACAGTAACGCAGTATCAGACATTCAGACAAAACAAATATGCACACACACCTAATAGAACAGATTCAGATTCAGATTCAAACACTTCACATGACAGCCACACAGATACATTCAGGCCGAAGACCAGATCAGAATTCTTAAACTTAGCCAAAGGTTGAAGCGCACAATCACATTTTCAGATCAGAAAGGCACATCGAACCAATATAAGTGTCTTAGGACCACACGCCCGAGTGCTATAGTTGTGTGGGAAATGCCTAGGCTGTGTGGGAGGTCAAAAGCCCGTGTGAAAGAGGCACATGGCCGTGTGACTGAGGCACACGCCCGTGTGAAGAGAGGCACACGCCCGTGTGGACTAGGGACATGGCCGTGGGAACAAGTCATGTAACTCTCTGTCCATACGTTTCATTGCTTATTGTATATTATTTTTAAACACACGTCTGTATTCTAAATTTGTAGTTTTCACATGCATACATGTGTGATAAGATTTCTAGTAATTTTATAATTCAAAATTTTAATGTAATATTTTTAATATTTTAATTATTTTTAATATATTTATGTTATGTTTTAATTAATTTTATAATTTACTTGAAAGAGACGTGTTTCCATATAATACGAGGAAAGGATAGACTTGTCTCGAGTCAAAATGATATATATATTTATATATATATATGTATTCTAATTAATTTTATAATTAATAATTAAAGAATTTTTTTGATAACTACTTATATTTATTTTCGTATATTTATTTTCATATATTTTAATAGGTTTTTTTTTCTCATGCATGGTGTAATTTTAATAGGACTTAATTCACAAGTAGTATTCATTTTTTTTTACATATTTACTTTATAATATTTTACTATAAATATTTGGTATCACTTCAAATCTGTTTTTTTTATATTTAATTTTCTTTTTGCTGATTGAGTCTTCACGGTATTGTTCTTAATGCATAAGGATGTGAGTTAGAGTATCTTTGAAACGTATTATCTTATAAATTATGGAGGAGATATGAATAATTTTAAGCATTTTGTAAAAAAAAAATGATATAATCGAACCTACAATAAATTATTAAAAATATTATTCTTGTTATGAATATATTATTAAGTGGATGTCCATCATGATAAAGATAAAGTTTTAATGTACTTTAAATTCTAATAGTTATTAGAATTAGATCTCTCTTCTTTTATACTTTTACGCTTATAAATAAAGACTACGATAAAGCATTATAATTACCTATTTTGATCAATAAAATACATTCTCTATTGCTTTCATATTTTTTTTATTCTCCCATCTCTATTTATTTTATAACAATTCTTTCTTTTTAAGCTCATTTAACAAAAAAGAAATGTCTTTCTGGTCTACATTTCTTCAAATCCTGCCCATAGTTTTGACAGTTAACTAGCGACAAGCCCGTGATTTAAGTTGGAAAAAAGAATAATTTTTATCATGTTGTTATTTTTTATGCAAAATATTATAAATTTGTATAATTCTTTCATAAGTTAATAATTTATTTTATACATAACAAACAATAGAGTACAATTAACAATTTCATACCTTAATCGTGAATACTTAAAATTGAATTAAATTATATTTTATAAATAATGAAAATATTTTTAAAATATTTATGAAAAAATTAAAATTTTAAGAATGATATTCAAAATTTATAAAAAAACTCATTTTATTTAAATAAATTTAAAATTTAAAACAAAAATTAATATAAAAATATCAAACCTATCCAAATCGAATTATAATCTAACATTTCTCAAAAATCTTTCTTCATTTACCTAACATTGAGTTTCGTTTTAATAAACACAACCAATTTTTAATATCCCTTTCAGTCAACAAGCACCAGTGGTCTAGTGGTAGAATAGTACCCTGCCACGGTACAGACCCGGGTTCGATTCCCGGCTGGTGCAACTTTCAATGAAGCTGTGAAGATAGTTACGCTCAAGCGAAGATTGGGTTCTTCGCAATCGTCTGATTCCAAGACGATATCAACGGCGCTTCTGAGCTTCTTGTTTTATTTACTGAACTTTGATGCACACAGCAAATCCATGGACCAACTCAAGCAAATCCGTTGCCGAGCCCCAACAAGCACACCCATTTTTTTTTTTACTGAACTTTGATGTTCTTATATAAATAAACTTGGTGACATGGACCATGTACTCAAAGTGTTCGATCAAATTCCGAACCGAAAACTGTCTTCCTTGGGAACACAATGACCAAAGATTACTGTAGGATTGATTGTTCAAAATATGGGATTTCAATGTGTTAAAACTGAGTGTTAACTGTTAAGCCTAATATTTACACCTTTCCAAAATATGGCATTTCAATGTGTCCAAAAAATACACTCATTTTATATCTTCATTTTTTTTGTCTCTTTTAAGCTTTAGTTTTACACACTTCTGTAATTATTTATATGATTTATATTTAATGATCTAACCGATAAATTTATTAATATAATTGTACTTATCATACATGTAAATTTTCGAATCGATCTGATATCTCTATCATAATGATATAAAATACTCTATATATTATTATATACCGTCTAAGGAGAAATTATTAGATAAATCCATTCTTCTATGTAGCACATGGTCCCTTCACATAGACAATTTTTTTACATTTTCAATCTTCCCTTTTTCAGCCAAGCTCTTTCTCAGTTTGTGCTTCAATCATAGTCTGGTTTTTGTTAGTTGTTAAATTTACAGAAAATGGAACAAAATCAAATATCTAAAAGTGTGGCATTGTGTTACGTGGTTCTACTTTTTCTAATTTCAAGTTTTGCAAATTATATAAATAATGAACAAAAACCCAGATGATGATTGAAGCAAGAAGCAGGAAGGAATGAGATTAAAGCCTTTGTAAATTCAAGTTTTGTGGTCTACATCAAAATCCAGACTGTAATTGATTTTGAAGCACAAAACCAAAGGCAGACTTGGATTTACAAACAAAAACCAGACTCTGATTGAAGCAAAAAGCTTGGGTGAAAAATACAAAGCTTCGGTGAGATTAAAGCCTTCTCTCCAATCACTGTATCACAAAATCGTATCGAGTGTGGAATCGAACAACATAAATCAAATCATAGAAAAGAAAATGATCTAATTACTTTCGATAGAAAAGGAAATTTTCTCTATAAAAACCAATAAATATCGTAATTCCTATAAACCAATAAATTTTCTCTATAGAAAATATATCAAACAGCTGCAGCGATGCAAGACTAATGCAGTAAGAATGATATCATATTCCAGTATAAATATTGTAGCTATTCAATATATATATATATATAGTAATACAGGAGCTACAAAAGAGATAAAATTTGAACATTACAACAGATTGATCCCAAAAGTTTCCTATGAAGTACTGCTTAGACTAGAAGATTCAGGTGGAAGTTCAGATTGAACCTGAATGTCTGAAATTTCGGGAGCCGAGTTTTCTGTTGACTCTGAGGAGGGCGTTTCAGTCACACTCGGTGCCGCAGCCTGGATAATTTCCGGTGGCTTAAACTTGTTTATGTAGTAACTAAGTGCTGGTCCAGTATATTCGGCCGTCTTTACCGGAGGTGAGTTCTTGCCAACTTGAAGGACTATAGATGAAGCTGCAGCAACAAAGATAAGAGCGAATCCGGCAGCAACTGCAGCAGTATTCTCAGCTCCGTCCGCTGAAGAACCGGCGGTTCCCGAGCTTATCGCACTTTCGGCTACGTAAACTGCAGGCTATAGGGAAGGAAAAAAACACACTTTGCTTACAACATAAGTTATGCAGGTAATTGAAAGATCTAGAGACTACCAACCTCTATTGAATAAATGTTGGTCTGCCCCGCGGTGTCCTTTTCGACATAGCCGGTCCAGCCCCGTCGGCGAGGCGGAAATGTCCCGACCACTTTTGTCTTATCCCCAGCTAACCATTCCACACTCACCTTCCCAACCTGTTCAAATCTAATTATTTAAGTACCTATTTTACTACTATATCAATTGCCTAATTATATCAAACTATACTTGCTTTGTCATTTATGCAAGACAGATGAACAACTTAAAGAGGTAGAGCTAAACTTAGGAAACATTGACAAGCACTAAGAGAATTGAAGTGACATCTTCTTTTTCCCACAAAGGAGGTCTCCATTTGAGGATGGGAGAAGAGGTTACAACTACAAATACTAATCTCTTAAGGGTAATTACATAAATCAAAGGGACTAAACTCCCAAAAGAAAAGAAATATTAAACCACAAGAAGTATTGGCCCAAACCAGAATATGCACAAACATGTATAAAAACTAAAAAGTCTTTTAACTCAAAGAAAATAAAGATCAAATAAACACATTCATGCGACAGTAGATTACTGGAAAAAAGAGATGTTGAGACCTCTTTATCTGGTGCACATTCCTCTTCATTACAGTCATCGGGTTCATCAGAAGAAGCTCTAACAGTGAAGAAATGGAATTGCCTGGTTTTGTTAATTTTGGAACATTTCTTCAAAAACAACAAGTTTGGGGAAGTGAAGGCACAGCTGTTGGTTGATATCATTGCCTGTGATGCAAATGCCATGCTAGGGTTGGAGGAAACTGAGCAAAGAGATTTGGGGGACTGTTTTAATGGGGTTTGTAACGGTGTCTGGTGATGAGTATTTTGTGGTGAGGATTCGGCTGTCCATAAGCTGTTGCGTATGGTGTGGTTGTCTGTCGCACGGATCTGCTCACCAAAAATATCTCTCAACTTTGTACAGTAACCATGTTAATATTTGGGCTTTTCTCACCATAAATTTGGCTTGGGCCTATTATATTTGTATATAGACACCATTTTTACTGTGAAGCTCTAAAGTAAAAAAGTATTACCACAAATTTTCTCTATTATATTTTGTATTGCATCTTAATTCTTTTATTGAAAAATTTGTACAAATTAGTCCACATACACTAAATAAGTAAGTAAATCAATTCATCCGTTAAAATTTATTGTTTATTTATAAAGTAAAATAATAAATTTAACTTTCAACATTTACATATTTATTCAATTTAACTCTTATTCTTTTATTGGAAGTAAATTACTTTTTTTGAAACTAATAATACTAAAGAATCAAAAGGCTTTAGTAACAAAATAGAAAAATCAATTAAAACGTTTTAAAATTTAAAACATACCTAAAAATCATAAAATTGTAAAAAAATTTATAAAAAGAAGTTAAAAATTTAATATTATAATTTTTATTAAAATTAAAATATCGATCCATTAAAATTTAATGGTTATAATATTTTAGAAAAATTGACTCTACTCTTTTATTGAGTCAGTATTGTTATTTTTGAATAGAAATTGTGTAATTATAAAAAATTATAACTTTTTTATAAATTGTGTTTATAATTTTATAATTTTAAATTTTAAAAGGCTTAAATATTTTTAAAATTTTTTACTAAGGCCTTTTGACCTTTTAGTTTTATTAGTTTCAAAAATATAAATTTTATTTCCAATAAAAGAGTAAGGGTTAAATTGAATACAAGTGTAAAGTTTAAGGATTAAATTTGTTATAATACCTTGTATATAAAAACCAAAATAAACATTTAACGATACAATTTTAACGGAGCGATTGTTTTGCTTACTCATCTAATATACAGGGACTAGTTTGCCCATTTTTTAGTAGAAGGGCTAAAATGCAATTTGGGATATAGTAAAAATAGTTTTGTGGTACTTTTATCGATCCTTGGCTACATCGGGTTAAATATTTAAATATTATACTTATTTATACTATTTATTAAGTGTTACTAAGTTGGTGTCACCCTCGACCGAATCACTTAGTTAAGAAATTACGAAAATATTTTTCTATAACAAAAATGAGTTATACTATTTTAGGGTATTTTAGTTTGTTTTGGTAGCTTGGTTTCAATTTAGTGGCTTGACCAAATGTACCCGATCTGGCAATTTTAACTGCAAAATTTTGGTGGCACTATCTACAGTTATCTGTTGGTGTGGTTTGGCTAGACGAGTTATGGGGAGCTTTATTTTGGTGTGTAGTAGAGATGGGTAGGATTTTTTTTTGATAAATCTACATTTTAATTGGTTTTAAAAAAAATACCGCATCTGCATAAATATACATCCTCTCGTATCTCTGTTTTGTTCTCCTCTGTCCTATTCTGGTGGGTTGTGTTGTTCTATTATATTAGCATGATGACAACCTTTGTGATACTCTGGTTTGTTCTGGTTTTATACTCGCTGTTAAGTTTTTGTGTTACTCTGATTTATATACTATGTTTTGTTAATTGTAAGTGATGTTGATTATAAACTGGACTTTATAGCTCATATTTTGGTTTTATCTTTGTATGTTCAGGAAGTCTCTGACTTAGGACTAGACGGCGTGTGAGAGTTCGAATTGTTTTGCAATAATATAAAAATGCTTTTGATCTTCTGGGTTTGTAGTCTGTTTCTGAGCTTGTATTGATTTTTGCTAAATTCGTCGATAGTTGATAATTTTTAACGCGAAGCTATAAAAATACTCAAGTTAAAAAAACGAATTTCGATTTTCAACGTTAAACTCTAAAAAGATTTTCTGTCGCGAATCAAGTAAAGTTTTGAATATTTATGGATAATTGCTGAAATCAGTTTTCAATACGTTAGTATAACTCGTCCAGATTCGGCTTAAATTTCTAGATCGGGTTTGGAGTGTTACAAGAGAGAAGACACATAGAATATATGAGAAGAAAAAAGAAATAGAGGGTTTGTGAAAGGCAAAAGATAACTCGTCCGAATATTGGCACCAACTCGCCTGGAGATTGACACCATCGTTGAGCAAAACAGAAGAGATAAAACAAACTGACTTGAAAAAAAAAAAATTTTAAGGTATCATTCTCAAACATATTATTTTATTTTTTATGAATATACTTTTCGTCTTAATGACAATTAAACGATATTTATATTTATAATATTATTAATGCTAGTTTATGATAAATTTATATATTTTATTTATTTACATAAAAATTTAAGTAAAAATTTCAAAATTTATCTAACTCTTTCAAAAATTACTTTAACATTTTAAGTTTTATTTATTTAAAATTCCGCTTCTTTATCTTTTTAAATTTTAAGTTTAAATCTGTATTAACTAATATAATAGATATCTAATAAATATGTTTTTTTCTTATATTACTACATTAATTAATGAAATTTCATTATAATTTAGACTAATTATTATTTAATTAACAAATACATATTTTAAAATATAAAAATATATTATTTAATAAATTTAAAAAACAAAACAGGTAAATGTAACTGGAAGTACATAATAGATGCTTTTGTATGTTATATTAGATTAAAGATTGAGGGTAAAAAAAAAGGCTAGTAAATATAAATCCGTAGAACAACCCGAAACCTTATGCTATATAAGTTTTTAGAAGGGTTTTAGTCTTTTAATGAAAAGAAACCAAAACCACCTGAAGTGGCGGTTTGTTTTCTATATCAAGCAAAAATCAATCAAATTCCAGAAAACGCACAATATTTTCATCTATATGGAAAATGGGTCTTAAGCAAGAAGATATACTCAATAACAACTCCAAGAGGTAAGCTTTTGTATTGGTTTTCTCTTTCATTTTTGTATCATTTTACGATTATAATTTGATTTTGTTTGATTTCTGTGTTTAATTTTTTTTTTCTTGGGAAAACCCACTAGCTTAAATGTTTCCGAGATACCAGTGGACAAGCAAAAGCTTGCTGCTCCAATAAAATCTGCTGTTGACAAGTTTCAACTTCTCCCTGAGTTTTTAAAGGTGATTTTTTGTTAATTTGGTATTTATTTTTATGTGAAGATGTTTTCATTCTTGAACTGAAATATGGGTTTTGGGCATTTTTGTTTCTTATTATAGGTTAGAGGGTTAGTGAAGCAGCACTTGGATTCATTTAATTATTTCGTTAATACCGGAATAAAGAAGATTGTTCGTGCCAATGACCGGGTTGCATCCGATGTTGACCCTAGTATTTACCTCAGGTTTGAAAGCATTTTTTGTTTATGTTTTGGTGATGATTGCTATAAAATATATTTTGCCATCTTGCCGATATAGGCTCCATTTAAATGTTTTTATTTTTAAAAAATAATTTTTTTAGAAGAAGCAGAATATAATCTTTTTGAACAATTAAAAAAAAATAAATAAAAAAGGTTCTTTTGGAATGATCACATACTACTTATTTAATTTTTTGTATTTGTTTATTTCAGATGTGTTTTGGTTTAACTATTTGCTCGTTTCTAATAAAATTTGAGGAATTTTCTTTTTAGTAACATTTGAGGGAGCAAAAAGCAGGTGGTGGGTTAGTGATAATAACAACCAAACGGAGCCTTAGCTGTTTTACTGTCATGAATTAGTTTGGTTGCCTTGTATTTTGTTCCTTGATGTTCTGGTTATGACTTATCTGTACGGGGAATTAAGTTTCCTATTGTATAATTTTGATTTTATTTTTTTGATCTAGTTCATTTGTGATATGTGTTGCTTTGCAGGTTTAAAGATGTTAGAATTGGTGAGCCCTCCATGACTGTTGATGGGATTACTGAAAAAATTAATCCCCATGCGTGCCGGTTGTCGGAAATGACGTATGTACAAATGATTTTTCCTAAATACATTAGTAATTTTCTAGGTTCAACTATTTCATATAGACATTGTTGGAGTTTGTTATTTTTGTGGTGTTATAACAACTGAAGGTTTAAAAGGAATAGTGAGTGGTACATGTTGTTCTGTTTTGTCTTATTAATATGCTGTTAATTTTTAAGGTATGCTGCACCGATATTGGTTAATATAGAGTACATTCAAGGGAGTCATGGGCAGAAAACTAGACTAGAAAAGGTACATCAGATGCTTCAATGATGTGTGTATGATGCAGAATGATAGGTGCTTTTATGTAATACAACATCTGTTCGCTGCAGAATGATCTTGTTATTGGAAGAATGCCCATCATGTTAAGGAGTTGCTGCTGTGTGTTACATGGAAAAGATGAAGCCGAACTTGCGAGGCTTGGTCTGTGTTCAGTAAATTCAAAATAATTGTCATTGCTTTTCTTACTTTCTTCTTGTTATAATATATTTATTTTTATTGTTTGATATTAGGTGAGTGTCCTCTTGATCCTGGAGGGTATTTTGTCATTAAAGGAACGGAGAAGGTAATTCAGACCATCTATGTTGCATACATATCTGTTTGCTTTGTTCTTCACTTGCTTCACACGCCCACAAATATGCTCGTTCACTATATCATGCTTTTAGTTTGACAGCAATTGCCATTCATAATATTCAATTAATATTCATGATGGGCCAGAAAATTGTAGTAAAGTAGCTGGTGAATCGTATATTGAATGGATAAAAATATACGACTTTAGTATTATGCTAATTTTTCCATTTCTACCTCTTTTGATGTAGTATTTCGAATGGACCCATCAGCAAATGGTCTTGATATTTTCTCTCTGGATTGTCTGATAGGATTTTGTTTGGATGCAGTGATGATATAAATGTAGTTACAAATGTAAATGTACACACTAAATCCAATTGGTATTTTTCATCCTCTGTAATTTCTTCTTTACCTTTTCATTTCAATGATTGGAAGATAACTTCAAAATCGAATAAGAATAGTACATGTAAAATTTTGTTGCTTTAAGAATAATTCATATCATGGTTCTTGGAGTTATGATTGTTTTTGTCTTTTCACTTTAAGTACTTGTTTTTCACCCAGGCTCTTTTTTATGCGCATTCCGAGTTTGATTTACCTGAAATAGACATACTGACAGCCGTATTTATTGATACTTTTTCTTTTCGAATTCTTCTCGTTGGAACTGAATTTTATTTTTCTCTTCTCTTGTTAGTCTCTTGTTTTTCAAATATTTATTGTTCTGTTTCCTGATAGTATCTTATCATTGTAATGTCATGATTCTGCCAATGTCTTTCAGGTGATTTTAATACAGGAACAACTCTCCAAGAACAGGATAATCATTGATGCAGATAAGAAGGGAAAGTGAGTTGTTCTTTCAATTTTTTATGACTGGCTAATGATTGACTCCTCCACTTTCTTATTGTGTGCGGTACTAGAATTTCCTTGGTTCCATATATAACTCTGCTTGTAATAGTTATCGTGGGTTGTAGAAGAGTGTAAAGCAGGGGGTTAAAGTCTTGTTGTTTGTCTATTTGGTTCTTGAAGACTTTATGTAATCTGTCATATATTTTATTACTTGCTAATGAACTTACAAAAAAATCAGAGACTTTATTAGCAAATAATCAATTAAAATGGTCTAGCTTATGGTCATTTAGCTTCACTGCCTGATGGAAATATGTTTTGAAGCTCATAGAAGGATTGGGAAGGAAACAATGACTTCTATTGATGCAATGCAATTTTAGTATGTAAAATTTTATATTGCTTTATTCTGCATAAAGTATTTATGCATTCAGTTTGGCATATAGGATGAGCAAGGTCTTGTTATGGACTTATTGTTTCAACCTGGGACTAATCTTTTTATTGTCATTCTACTCGGTTGATACATCTATCTTTAGCTGTATTAGTATAGCTATCGCTTTGTTATAGTAATTTCCTTTCCTATCAATTTTCTCATTGTTAGTATTTGTTCTAATTTATGTCAGTTCTACTTGATTCTTTTTTCTATCTGCCCCCAGTATAAATGCATCTGTGACAAGCAGTTCCGAGGCAACTAAAAGCAAAACAGTTATTCAGATGGAGAAAGAGAAGATATATTTGTTACTCAACCAATTTGTGAAAAAGGTCTTGTTGCATCTTACTTTCTCTTCTTTTCTTTTCCCCCCTGAAGAGTTGTTAGTGTTGCATTACTAGACTTCAGTTTTTGCTGAGTATTGTTTTCTCACAGATCCCTATTATGGTGGTCATGAAAGCAATGGGGATGGAGAGTGATCAAGAGGTGGTGCAGATGCTTGGGAGAGATCCTCGTTTCAGTGCCCTTCTTTTACCTTCTATAGAGGTAAGCTATTTGGTTAAGGGTGTGTACTTGTTCATAATTTGTATTATTTAAAAGAATGGTAAATAGCTTCCTGAAAAGTCGTTTGCAAATAGCTTGAATGCTTATGAAAGGAATATAAGGACTTTAAAAATGTATATATTTCTTATTAAAGGGATAGTAATAGTGTGATTGATGAAGTGGAAGTTGAGGGAAGAGCATTTGAATGGTTTATCAATTTGCTGGAATGCATCAATATATAAGAGCAAATTTTATGATTGGATTACAAAATGAAGCTCGAGATAGAAAATGACTTAGGTAAGAGTCTTGAAACTAGGATTCGATTTCTGAACTCCTATAGAGATCTTATGCAGATAATGGTGAGATTCTTTATCCGTCTCAAGGTTTCCGTCTCAAGGTTTCTCAAGAAAATTGAGAAGTTTTCATGTGTTGTTACTTGGGACTTGGGTGTTAGTGTCGGATAGGGATATGTATCTGACATGGGTACAGTTCATATTTTTTAAGATTTCCATGTATTTAGGGGGTCATTGGACAAACCCATGGTTGGATATGTGTCAAACACAGGTACTTCAACAAAAATGAATGATCGGAGCAACATAGGTCTCAAGTCCACCCTCTACTATAAAAAGCTATGTAGTTTGTAATTATACTGAATTTAGATTTCTGAAATGAAATTCAGTTTTCCGTCATATCTCCTCTGTGTTCCATAGTATTTTTTGTTCTTATAATCTTGCACAAGCACCTCCAATCCATTCTAAAACCTGTACTTTGTACATATCTATCCCTTCTTACCCTGTCATTGCATGTCTGGTATGTGTCTAATAGTTTTGGCATTCCATTAAACCCTGTTCAACTCCTATCTAGATCAGATGTTAGCTAACTTGGTAATGAGTCTACTGCTTAGCTGCGAGTTAGTGCATGCAAAATCCTCATTAACTAATTTCACAATTTTCTTTTTGTGAGCCATCTTATTATTTAGTCATTAAGCATTGGCGTCATAAAAATGATCTGCATCTTGTATTTCAGTCTTGTAACATGATGTGTGCCGTCATGATGTTGTTTAAGAGTTTTTTATGCAACGTGTTCTGGACTATTCTGGAGTTATTCTTGTCTTTGGATAGTGATGCTTTTTTAATTTATTTATTTGTTCTTTTCTAGGAATGTGCAGGTATTGGCATATATACCAAGGAACAAGCATTGGCCTACCTTGATACGAAGGTTCAATACTCTTGCTTACTTTTGTGATAAAACTTATGAATTTAGCTTTTTATATCTAGATTTCAGTGGCCACATGGAACCTTATTTAGATGTTTATAAGTTAGTTTTACTATTCTAATCTGCAGTTTTTGTTACTTTTATACAATGTTTTAAAAGTGAATATTCTGTGAGGCCTTATCAGCTCAATGATCATGTCAGTCTTGAAGTATGAAAGGAAGTGGTGCATAAGTATTGAGCTTTTACTCTTACGGCCTCTATTCTTTCATAAGGCTCCTTATTTTGCTGGCTGTTGGTAATTTACTTTTAAGGTAACAATCAAGCTTGAGCCAATCATTATGGTTGGTCCATTTGCATTCCCGACTACAAGGAGTTTCTTAACTCCATGAAGGTTTCTGTAGTTTTTGAGGGGTTTCCATTTCTTTTTGTGGTGTTATTCTTTTATCCTTCTTCTCTTTATTAGGAAATCAACTAATTTATGAGATACAATTAACTCAAACATTTATAATTGCGCTTGTTCATTGTTTAGCAGTAGTTTTAGCTGAACCTACGAGTTTTTATTTTTGAGAGCTGTCTTGTTAAAGTCAGAGCCTGTTTGAAGAGTTGATGCATCATTCAGGTTGTGGGTTTTCCCTTTTCTATATAGTCGTTCTCGTACGATGTATATTGTCATTTTTGTGCCAATAATTCTGGTTGGCTCAAGTTTTCAGATGATTGCTTCCTTTTGCAGGCTAAAAGGCCTTTATATTATATTATATTCATGCTCATTGTTCAGCAGTAGTTTTAGCTGAACCTACTGGTTTAAGTTTTTTTTCCAAGAGCTTTCTTGTTAAAGTCGGAGCCTGTTTGAAGAGTTGTTGCATCATTTAGTTTGTGGGTTTTCCCATTTTCTATATATTCATTGTTGTTGTACTAATATACATGCCATTTTCATTTTTGTGCCAATACTCCTGATTGGCTCAAGTTTTCATGCTGATTGCTTCCTTTTGCAGGCAAAAAGGCCTTTATATGCTAGTTCGGCATCTGACCAGGTTTTTCTTACTCTTTAGTCTTTCTCTGAATAAATACCTGTTTTTGCACATGTAGATGTGATTGAGAGCTTTTCATCAATGGCAATGAAAAAAAAATTTATGATTCCAGCATTGTTTTACTAATTTAAGTTAATGAGTCAATTTATCTATATTATTTTGTTTTTTTGTAGGATGGGAGAGCTTTTTCTATTCTTCGAGATGTGTTTATTGCCAATGTTCCAGTAGGTTTTGTTTTAGTTCTCAAATGACAGTATTTTGGCATCAACAATTGTTTTACATTTAATTTTCTCCTTTTAGGTGCGCTGCAATAATTTTCGTCCAAAATGTTTGTATGTTGCGGTAATGCTGAGAAGGATGATGGAAGCAATCTTAAATAAGGATGCTATGGATGACAAGGTAGCTATTCATATAGTTGAAAATGTTTCCTTTCAGTAAATTACCCTGGAACCCTTAGGTTGAAGATATTACGCTTAGTCATTAATTGGAAAAATTATGTTCCATCATAAAGAAATACCTTTTACATTGTAATATAGTCCAATCATTAGAATTCTGTAGGCTTCTATTAGAATGATGACATGGAAAATGATGATGAGAATACCTTTGATTAATGGTAATGCAAGATGCTGAGATTAATCTAGTGGTCGTGTGGAAATTTTTGATAAAATTCTTCAAAGGAAACAATAGTACATTTGCCTCTACCCAAAAGTGAATGCTCTTCAATTTAAAGATCTTCAGACTTTTGGGGAAAAAAGGCCAAGCAAGGGAGAAGAAAAATTTGGTGTTTGCATCAATAGGATGAACGACTACCTGGAGACAAAAGAAATTACCCACTAGTACAACCAAACCAAAGTCCTCTCTTTACGACTGACATTGATGGAAATTCCTTCAAAACTATCTTTTGATACTGTTTGCTGGGCAGTCTTGCAATCCTCCAATTTAATTTCTGTTTATGCCTTTTGATTTCAATTAAAGTTGTTCATACAGTTTCTTATATTTGTACTGTTTGACTCTGAATTCTGATATTCTTTTGCTTGAAAGTGGTGAAATTGCCTCTTTAAATCTCTTGCAAAAGTATTCTTTTGCTTGTATCCATTCAAACAACAATTTTAATTCCAGAAATGGGCATTTTAGTAATTCCAAACTCTGTTACTAATGTTAGCACAATTTCTGTGGGTTGTTAGTTTTCCGTACTAATGTCCTTGAGTGTAATTACAGTCAAACTCAATGATTTTTAGGTAAATACCCTTCTCTTTTTTAGCTTTTGGCAAATGTGAAGTCACTACTAGTGTGAACTGATAGGTACCCTTATTATGTAGCTATATAACTAAGAAAGTACTCAGAAGCAAACAACAAGAACTCCATTGCTTAAATGCTAGTTCATCCAGAAAAACAGCACTAGAAGCTCTATCATATTAAACCCATGCCAATCCACTCATTTAAAACTCCAAAGTTGCTACTGTGTTTAGTCCTTCTGGTCAAAGTGCTCTCAAACATTTTTCTATTCTAACCATGGTCACCCCTGAGCGAAGAGAAAGACACATGCCTTTAAGATAAACCAAGGTCATCCATCAGACAAGTTTGCTGCAATTTATTGTTATAGTCCTTTTTCCATGTTTATCTTTCCAAGGCAAATGAGGTGTTTTGCTGTATCATAGGTGCTAGCTATTCAGGCGTTTGAAGAGCTTGTGGAAGCATGAAAATTGATGGACATTTTACAGTCTGATATATGCAAGCTTACTTGTGCGAGGTCTTTAAATGGTTTCCTTTATTTTGTAGGATTATGTGGGGAACAAGCGTCTTGAGCTATCTGGACAATTAATCTCTCTTCTTTTTGAGGTATTATTCATAATTCTGCTTGTTCCTCAAAACTTATTTACATTGCTATGTAGTTTTCAATGTTTTCAGCTGTAATCATTGACTTGTTAATGTAATAGGATCTATTCAAGACCACGCTTTCCCATGTTAAGAAGTCGATTGATGCTGTCCTATCAAAGACCAGCAGATCTAGTGCATTAGACCCTTCTCAGGTAAGTGGCAAAAATAGCTCTTTTCAAGGCAAGCGCTTTTGCCAATCCCAGTGTGATTTTCAAAGTTTTGGGAATTTCTTAGCTTTAAATCCTGTCTATTATCATCTCAGATTTGGAAAAGCCAATCTATTTCGTACTGGTGGTAGGTGGCTGTGGAGTTAAGGATGTGGGGAGGGTGTTAATAAGGAGAGTTGGGGTTGTGAAGAAAGATTTTTTATGGTGAAAGTATCTCTATTGAGTCACATAATTTGCTTCAGCTCAGGCTTCTGTAGATTGTTTAAAAAACTTGAACATGCTAAACATTGAACAACAGTTGAGTTATTGCCCTAGTGCTAACAAAGTAACAATGGTCTGAGCCAAGTATCAACTGGTTGAAAGTCCAACTAGTGTGACTGTATAGTTTGAGTTGTAATTGGTTTCATATCTACAGCATAACGAACTGGAATCAATGCAAGCACCAACTAGCTTGGCTGTGTAGTCAGTCCTAGTTCTGTTGGTGTTTCACATTAACGACATGAAGAACTGGAATCTCACCCATGCAAATTGCCCCTCTTATTTATACATTATTCACTATTGTGAAGAGAAACATACATATTCCTTCTTCTACCTAGGAACTGCCTAGGTTTTTTATTGGACTGAAAAAATAAAATCTTGAACTCAAAAAGAGAAAGAAACTGTAAAAAGCTGGTTCTACATGTAATTACATGCAAATTGCTCCTATTATTTATGAATTATTAACTATTATGAGGAGTGTTATGAGAATAGGAGCAGATGAAGTTTTACAGAAAAGAATTCTTGTATTTACATCTTAAAGGTAAACCAGTTTGTACAAGTTACATAGGAAAGAAATCAAATAAGATAAAAAATAAAAATCCCTAAGATTATGCTAGAACATTTACATAATATTCTCTAACGCGAAGCATACAGAATCATTCTTCCAACAAGGATTTAGCATTTAGGAACTCCTAGGTTCCGTGAGACAGTTCTTGTTGGATTGAAAATGTAAAAGCTTAAAAAGAAAAGAAAACAAAAACCTGTAAAAGCTGGTTCTACATATAAATATGTGCTTTAATCTCCATATTCATTTTATTTCGCACTGATTTGTTCTTTTTTTCTTTTAGATCTGTTTTCCAGTTTTACATTTTAATTTCTCAATCCATTGTAACCTTTTTTTTCTTTAAATTTGTAGTTTTTGCGTCGTATGGAGTTCATCACTACGGGGCTTGAAAGGACCCTTTCTACTGGAAACTTTGATATCCAGCGGTTCAGAATGCACAGAAAAGGCATGACACAGGTATCTATCATCCTCTCAATTGGTTTTTATTTATCCATTTTTCTCCCGTATGTTCTTGGTACAATCTCAATTGAAGGAAAATCTTTCACTGATAGGTCTTGGCAAGGTTGTCCTTTATTGGAACTCTGGGCTTTATGACAAAAGTCTCACCGCAGTTTGAGAAATCTCGGAAAGTAAGTGGACCGAGGGCCTTACAACCTAGTCAGGTGAGTGTGATGTCTCCGGATTCATTCAAAATACATCAACATGGATTATTCAGTAATAGTTACTTAAGTTTTTTCAGTCTGCTTATTTTTTTTTCTTTTGTTCTTTTCTTTTTAATTTTCTCTAGTGGGGAATGCTTTGCCCTTGTGATACTCCAGAAGGTGAAGCTTGTGGTCTGGTTAAAAACTTGGCTCTAATGACTCATGTTACTACTGATGAGGATGAGGGTCCATTGGTTTCTTTGGTATGCACTTATTCATTTGAAATTGCTTTTGTTTGTGAAGTCATTGTCATAGTAATAGCATAAGTCTAAAGTAAATAGCGAGGAAATACTTCCCGTTGATATCAAACAGTCTTTGGTTCTAAAATATAAAAGTTCGGTTTGGTAATGGAAATCCATTGGGTAACAAGATACTATACTATCAAGTATTACAGGTATTTTTGGTTTGATTCAGTTTTTTAGTACTTCATCAACTCTAACCACATGAAGCCTCTATGTTCCTTAATGTGAACTTATCTATTTTCAGGGTGGTTAATTTATTTATAGTTTCATCACATTAAGTGATTTCTAATCAAAATAGAAATTATCTGCATGGCTTAAAGAAATTTGATATAAGGAAAAACAAATTTCTTGCTGAGGATCAATAAGTATTTCTTGAAATAATGTGAGAAAAAAAATACTATGAAGTAGAGAACTTGCTTGTGTAGTATTTACTATGAGAAAAGAACCAAAAGCGATTTGATGTGTATTTTTGACTTTTTAAAACCCCACTTATGAATTTAAATACCCCATATATAAAAGGGGAGATTTGATCAGAAAAGAACTAGAATGGTTCAAGAAGAAAGCAAAAAGAGGAAAGAAATTCGAAAGAAGCACCTGGATATTTAAAGGAAGAGAAGTTCACTTCAAAAGAATGAAGTAGTGGGGATCTAAATTGAGTAAAACTAAAATTAGTAATAAGTATCAAGTCTTTTCACACATTTAGTTTGTTAGCGTAATATTCAATCAATAGCTTGAATTAGAAAATAAACATCATGATTGTTCATACAAGGTTAATACATGGCTATCATATTGCATTTAAATCTCTTATTTTTATTCTTTGATCAGAAAAATTCAGTATTCTTGTTGACATTTTATTTTACAATCTAAAATTGTTTTGTTCATTTGATTTTATTATATGATTATAATTTTGAAAGATATTAAATTTAATTAATTAATTCAATTACATAAAACGTTATATTTGGTTAGATATTTTACTGCAACTTGTTTGTAACTAAATTTAGAACAAACTCAAAGAAAAAGTTATTTTGCATCTCAAACCGAAAGAGATGCAACCAATTTTTAGTCCTCATCTATTTTTTGATACTACTTAGTCCTTATCAATATGCCTAGTGCTATCATTATTTTGCCTATGTTTTCATTTCAAAATCATTGTATTCTTTTTCAATTACAGTGTTATTGCTTGGGTGTTGAGGACTTGGAGCTACTATCTGGAGAAGAGCTTCATACGCCAAATTCATTCCTGGTTATGTTGAACGGGCTCATTCTCGGCAAACATAGAAGGCCACAGGTGCTTCTAGTGTTCCTTTGAAGCCTAAAACAATTGATATCGAGATTTGGAAGTCACTCAATTAAACTGAAATATAAGTCAAAACTGGTCTAGACTGTTGGACAGATTGTTTTGCCCTTTGATGCTTGGAAAAAGAAAAATGAAAAATAAGATGGTGATAAAAGGACTTCATCAGTAGAAATTTATGTATTAATATGCAAAGGCAGCTCAGTCAACTTTAATCTCAATCACTTTGCTGTCTTTTACCAATGTAATGTTTCTTTTTGTGCTTGATTTAAAGGTATACCCTTCAAAAAGTGTTGAGATTACAAGTTCATCCTTGCTACTTCTGTAATTGTATCTACTTGCATTAAATCACTGTTATACACTAGTGCATACATGTTACTGTTTTTTCGTGTCCTTCCTTACATTTTTTCCCAACTAGTATCTTTGTAAGTTAATAAGGATAAATTAATGTTGTTAGTGCTTGTTTGTTTGAAATTCTGGGCCCTTCTGCTTTGGTATGATAGCATGTTTATTGCCTTATTCATTAGGGCGAAATACTTGGTCCTATCCTCACTATATGGCAGCTCTTTTTCAGGTTGGAAGGCTTCCTTTAGCATTTGATGAACTTCTCTATTTTGTTCAACCCGCTTCTTGATAAAAATAATATTTTCTTTTAAGTCTTTTAACAATTATCTTATATTGAGAAATTAAAAAAATTAGGAACTTCCCTGTAGTTTTTCAATTCCTAGACATGCATATTTGTTT
Source organism: Gossypium rotundifolium (assembly GCA_025506655.1). Classification (NCBI taxonomy): domain Eukaryota; kingdom Viridiplantae; phylum Streptophyta; class Magnoliopsida; order Malvales; family Malvaceae; genus Gossypium; species Gossypium rotundifolium. Next base: position 2,645,286 of record CP106725.1, on the reverse strand, counting down.
TGTAAAATATATGCATATGTTTATTAACTTTGTTCCACTAGTTCAGTAATATTGTCTCCCCTTATGTAGCATTTTGCTAATGCTCTGAGAAAGCTGCGAAGAGCTGGCAAAGTTGGCGAGTTTGTGAGCGTCTTCGTAAATGAGAAGCAGGTAAAATATTCTTCCACTTAAAAGCTATGTAACTATTTTGCATGTGATTATATACCTTTTCTTTCAGTTTGCATAATCATGCTGTCTAGTCTTAATAACCCTTACACTCATGCTAAGGTCTAGATCAGCTTGTAGATTTATCTTTGCTTTACACCAGAATTATGATTGTAGTTCATGTTTGGAATCAAACCTGTAATGTTTGCTCGTGTATAAAGATAGATTATTTATTTGCAATCGTCTCTGTTGGTTTTGGATCTAACAATCATCCAGTTGTGCGCTATACTCATATATTGTGTGTTTTACAAGCATGTATGGTGCAGTAAGTGTAATTAGTTGCTGATCCAACAACTAATGTAAAGAGTCATGTCCAATGTTGATCCCGTGGTTAGCTCCGTTTTCAAGGAAATGGAATATAATGTGAACATGTAAATAATGTGTTCATTATCATATACTTCTTGGAATATCTTTGATGCAGGAGCATCTAAATTAATTAATTATTTACTATTTTGTTTTAGTTATAGGAGTCTATTTGTATTAAAAATTATTTCATTAAATATTTAATGAGTTATTTGATTAGGCTAAGACTCTGTGTGATTCGGATAGGACTCTTAGTAAGAGTTCTAGTTTAAATAATCTACTAGAAGGTAGGATTGTTCGAGTTTTACTATAAATAAGCTGTAAAATATTTACAGCCAGATTTTTATTCTTATTATTTTCTTTGAATTAATACAAAAACTAGAGGTTTTCTATAACCCTAAGTTTTCTAGAGTTCCATCTTGCCTATTTGTTTGTTCAGCTCTTTTATTCACTGCTGTTTTCTCCCTTAAACCACTTCAATCTTGTATAGTGAATTATTAATTTTCGTTATATGGGATATAGTTCTGTAACTCCCTTATCCTTCCAAAATCTGATGTAAGGGTGGGTTGAAGAGAATCCTTTGAGCTGCAGGTACTATTTTGAATATTTAGCTGAAACAAGTCTGGTTGATCTCTTTCTCACACTTTAATATTGTCCCTGATAGAAGCATCTTTATTAAATTTCTGGTCGCGTTGTCAATTGTATTCAGATATTTGTTGGTATTCATGTGTATGTCCGTGTATTTTGTAATTTTCTAAATAAATATGTTTAAGAGGGTTAGTTCAGGAATTTGAAATAAATGGCACCTCAATAGATGTTTAAATCCTCACCTGTCACGTGGAGTCTAATAGAAAACAAATATACAGTACAAAGTGTAGAAGATAAATACTTTTATCACATTAAATAAGTGGTGAGATTCTATTCGGCGAAACTGTGGGGTATATGGTTAATCCAAAATATTGACAATTGCTCCAAAACTGGCTCCAATTTCCAAAATGGAGAAGATGAGATAAAAAGATTATTTTGGGAAAGAAGTCATGAAGCTTGACCCACATAAAAACAAATTTATGGATGATTTCCTTTCCAAAGGCCAGGTTCTTCACATCATTAATTGATATGCATGCATACATCCACACATACGAATTAATGCTGAATCCCACTGAGTGCATGTTCTATTCTAATCCCTTTCAAACAGTTGTGTTGCTGTCTCCATATCTGGTTCTATTCGTTTTCTATGATCATGTTGAAATTGGACTAGAGTGCAGATGTGACTAGTGGTTTTCATCGTGCATGTTCTAATCTAATCCCTTTTGAACCATCACATTGCTGTCTCCATATTTGGTTGTATTCGTTTTCTATGATTATGTTGAAATTAGACTAGAATGCAGATGTGACTAGTGGTTTTCCTCGCTCCTGTGTACTGTATTTTTTTTCTTTTATTTTAAATTTTTACTGATCCTTGAGATTTAAAAATATTGATCAGCGGTGTGTTTACATTGCTTCTGATGGGGGTCGAGTTTGTCGACCATTGGTAATAGCTGACAAGGGAATATCAAGGATCAAAGAACACCATATGAAGGAGTTGTTGGTAAGAGTTATGTTTCCTATTTATCCAAGGAGAATAATCTTGTTTAAAATTTAATTGTAAGTTTTGTGCTTATTAAGGATGGAGTGCGTACTTTTGATGACTTTTTAAGTGATGGATTGATTGAGTATCTTGACGTCAATGAGGAGAACAATGCTCTGGTTTGTTTAACCTAATGTTTTAGAGGTTTTTCATCTGGTTGCTTCAATTTATAGATACTTTAATTTTAACAATATGATTATCTGTTTAGATTGCTTTGTATGAGGGAGAGGCAACACCTGAAACAACCCATATCGAGATAGAGCCTTTCACAATTTTAGGTGTTATTGCGGGGTTGATTCCCTATCCTCATCATAATCAATCACCAAGAAATACCTATCAGGTTTTTTACATCACTTTCTGATATCTTGAACTTGACATAGTTCTGAACTGTAACTCTGCTCTTACCCTCTCTAAATGTTTCTGTATTCGTAGTGTGCAATGGGGAAGCAAGCAATGGGAAATATTGCATATAACCAGGCAAGCCGTATTATTCAGTATTCTGTTAATATGTATTTTTCTTTCTAAAAGAGTCCTTGTATTCCACTAAATAAGTAATTCAGTTTCTATTTTTGGTGACACATGTCTCCCTGCTAGATATTCTAAGTTTTCTATTTCATCTTTTATGTTTGAGTTTAGCTGGAGACTTCTGTCCATATGCTTTTAGCTAAATTTTCTTTATTCCTGGCTGAGGTGGTCTCTTTTGTGCTGTAGTTGTGCCGGATGGACACATTACTTTATCTATTGGTGTATCCTCAGCGGCCATTATTGACAACAAGGACAATTGAACTGGTCGGTAGTTTGCATATTGTAGCGTATGAGCACACCATTTTGTACTGTAAATTGACTGTCATGGCTTTCAGGTCGGATATGATAAGCTTGGAGCTGGTCAGAATGCAACTGTTGCAGTCATCAGTTATAGTGGTTATGACATAGAGGATGCAATTGTCATGAACAAGTCTTCTCTAGACCGTGGTTTTGGTCGTTGTATTGTCATGAAAAAGTATACGGCTTTTTCATCCTTATGGGGGCTTTTCTTATTTTTCGATTATAGCTTGTAATCCTGCATGGCTTAGCAAGTACATATTATCTTCTGTGTTCTCTGTTGAGCAGGTCTTCTAGTGTTATTCAAAAATATGACAATGGTGCAACGGACAGAATTCTTAGGCCACAGAAAACTGGACCTGGTTCAGAGAAAATGCAGGTAATGCATTCGCTACATTTCCTGTTTGGACGAATGAACTGCTGCATTGTCAAATTACTGGTTCTTTAAGCATGTCTTATGCTGCTCAAACAATTATTTGTTTGTTGAGATTACATCTTTCTCTTTTTCTGTAATTTCTCACTATTTTTTCCGTAACTTGTGTCCCCTTCCAATATCGATCTATAGCAATCTAGAATTCTGTTGGTAGTGAAATTCCTCCTTCAATATGGTGGATAACAAGTTGACAATTAATTTTGGAAGGCAACTTTAATAATTTCTTTTCCAAATTACCTTTTAAAAGATGACCTTTTAAAATTAGACACTTTGAATCTTTTTTCATTAAAAGAGATGGCTTGGGTAATAGAACCCTCAGGATTTTTATTTCTTACTAAAGGGGTCTGTTAATAGTTGAAAGAGGAAGCTATATATTTTCTGCAGTCATACAGAACATAACTAGGGTTCTAGGACTGTTTCACATCTTGACTCAGAAAACAATTAGACGCGTGAATGGTCTGGTTTACTATAACGTGCTTTATAACTAAGTTACTTTAGCTCAGGTGTAAACGTTGGATGTGGATGTGTTCAACACAAGTATGTTCAACTTTTTCCGAAAATTTCCATATACATGGAGGATCTTTAACTAGTTCAATTATATTTAAATGAGAATGCAATGCAAGTAAAGTTTTTATTGGTCTGTTAGCAACTAGTAAATAATGGACATTTGTCTTTGAGTTTTTAATGTGCTTTCCTTATGCAAAGAACACTTTTCATATTCAAAGAGAGGTAAGGCAATATTAATGCTCGATCAGTTTGAGTTTCTAATGGTGAAAATGAACTAGCTACCTCGTAATATCCTTCGGAAAGCCCCTTTTTCTTGCCTCAGGTGGATTCCTTTGCATATAAAAAATTAACTTTTTTTTTTTCTTTTATGCACCCCAACTCTCAAAGTAATGAGTAATCTGGAAATATAGCTCATTATTAGTAATTTTTGGAAACTTAGCATGGTAACTTTCTATGTGCAATCACTGTTTCTAATTTTATTAGATTTGTTTTTTGTGGGGAAGATTTCCGTTAAATTACAATTGTGAAGTTTTTTATGTAGATATTAGATGATGATGGAATTGCTTTTCCTGGGGAGATTATTAGACCGAATGATATCCTCCTTAATAAGGAGGTCCCTATTCATACAAGAGGGAGTCACGTATCTTCAGACTCTCTTCCAGATAGGTAAGTTATTCATTTTAATTTTTCAGTAAGCCTCTTGTTGATCTTGTGTTGCTATGAAAAGTTTTTTACCAATTTCTATTTGCAGTGCCTATAAACCTGCAAGGCAATCATACAAAGGTCCTGAAGGAGAGTCTTGTGTGGTGGATAGAGTTTCTCTTAGCAGTGATAGGAACGGCAATCTATCAATAAAATTTTTAATACGTCATACTCGTAGACCTGAGGTAGGCAATATTGATTTGGCTTCATTATCATTTTAATATTTTTCCTCAGAAAAGCAGGGTTGACCTTGTTTTCTTTTTGTTGCTCCTGTAATATGTATTTTTTTCAGCTTGGTGACAAATTTAGTAGCAGACACGGCCAGAAAGGTGTCTGTGGTATTATCATTCAACAGGAAGATTTCCCCTTTTCTGAGCGTGGCATTTGTCCTGATTTAATTATGAATCCTCATGGTTTTCCAAGGTAATAATTTTTTTTGTTTTAGTCATAATTTAATGATTTGAATGACTATAATCTAAGGCATTCACCCGTCTCTAGCTCCTATTGGCTAAAAAGGCAGTTTCTTGGACTGAGAAGGCATTCACTTGTTACTATTTTTCTCACTTTCTTTTCTCATTGAGACATGTTGCGATGCATGAACAACTAATTACTGAATAACACTGTGGGTCAATTTAAGCATGATTTCCCTATCCCGCTCTACCCTAAAGGAAAATAAAAAAGGATAGGTGGTCACCTTCATAAATCACTTGTTATTTGTGAGCTCTACCTTATGATTTTGCATGTAATACATAGCATCACTGTACATGTCCAATAAAGATGCATAAACAACCAAAATAAATAACTGTTTTTGCTTATTTGGGTCTTAAGAAGAAAAGTGTTTTTGGTCTTACAAAATGATTACAGTGAATGCTTACAAATGGGAAGGGAGATGGATCTAATAAGAGATCTGTTTTGGGGTGGAATGTGGAGAAATTAAGTGCTTGACTTTATTGGAGCATCAAAGAAGCACTTGTTGAATTTTGGTTTGCTTGAGGTGGTTGGTTGATTTTATGAATCCAGGCAACTTTAATTTGTTTTCTGATGCAAGTTTTGATGTCTGGTTTTTGGTTCTTCAACTATTGTCCTGGACCTCATAATTTTTATGCATACCTCAATGAAAGAGGATATACATTTAAACAACATAAAGTGAAATGCTGCCAACACATCATAAGCTTCTTGTTCAGAATGTTATGGAATTTCATTTTGTTATTGTATTATGTTGCTAGTATTGCTATCTTTCAACTTATTGCTTGATGCATGTTACTGCTCTTTTTTGTTTTTGTTAGTCGAATGACTGTAGGCAAGATGATAGAGCTTCTTGGTGGCAAAGCTGGAGTTTCATGTGGTAGGTTCCATTATGGTAGTGCCTTTGGCGAGCCTAGTGGTCATGCGGATAAGGTTGAAACTATAAGGTGTTACTTACTACCTTCCTTTCCCGGACCCTTCCTCGTTATCGTTTCATTTCTAGCATAGCAAATTTATTATATACTCTTGATCTTTGTCAGTGAAACTCTTGTCAAGCATGGTTTTTGCTACAACGGCAAGGACTTCATTTATTCAGGTTTTGCTGCTTACTATCCTTCCCCCTCTCCTCTTTTCTTGAAAGTTGAAGCCTACTGCAGCTGTCAAGATTACTAGAGTTGCGTTTCCTATTTCAAATGATGCATCTGGAATATGTCTACACTTATATAATAAAGGAACTAGAGTTTCAAACTCATTATTTTAAGAGGTCACAAATATATTGGATGCATTGCTAGAGAATAAGTGTTAAGAACCTGTCTTTATTGACACCTGTCTTGAATGATGTGGATTAATCTGTTTCAGTATTACTGACAATTAAACTGACAGTAAGGTATGGTACAAAATCAATATGACTGAATTTATTATTGCTTACCAATATTGATGCCTGTCTGATTATAGGTGATATACACAGGAGAATAAAACAGAATTTAGGATTGAAGTAACTGGAGATTAGAGAGGGGGGCCTAGAAAATGCAACTATTTTGTTTTCTAAAACCAGGCGTTTCACCTTCAAAGAATGTGAAATTCCCTTTCAATCGTCGTGCACAGGATTGCATCTAGAACAGTGATATCATTATATAATTCATATTTTAGGTCCTTCATTTGAACTTTTTGGTAACTAAAACGCACTTCCAACTCTAGTAGAATCTGAAATGATCAATTCCCGAGGATTTTTGCCTCTGAATTTAAAAGGATGGAGTAGAGAAGATAATATATCATAATCAGATGGAAATCGGAATAAAGTTATGTTACTCAAACTCGTTTGTGAGTATCAGGCAGAAGTCCTATGTGTATGTATGAACTTTTTCCAAATTTTCCATGTACTTGGAGGGTTCTTGGGGGTTCATATCTCTATATGCATGTCCTGATATTCGTCCAGCATGCGTGTCAGTCACAGTTACTGCAAGGGAGTTGGAGAACATAGGAATGAAATGTAACTTTTACCATTAATTTTATTGTTCTCTATCGCTTTTTAACGCACCTTCCCAGATTGATTTGTGACCTTGGATAATTCATCGAGAGGCTGGAAACTTATTCTCTGTTTTAGATATTCATTATTCTGATTTAGGTTCTTAAAATGATATAATCCTGACATCTGCAAATTTTCTTTAGGTATCACTGGTTGTCCGCTGCAAGCATATATTTTTATGGGACCAATTTACTACCAGAAGTTAAAGCATATGGTCAGCTTTCATTTCTTTATCCTAATGTACACCTTTATTGAGTTAAACTTGAATCACAACAAAAAAAATTTATGGTTATTTTCTTTTGTACTCTGTACAAACTGATCGTTGGATTCTGGGACACGAGATGCATACGTTAATCTTTTTGAGGTTTCCATTTATTTCAAGAGTCCTTGAAGGATCATATCCCTATATCCATGAAGGATATGTGTTGGAGATAGGTACTCCAAAAAAAAAAAAAAAAGAAGGGTTGGAGTAACATAGGGGTTACCTAGGGCTGTTGGCATAACTGCCTTAGTTTTTGTGCTGCCATGATCCTAGACATAATAATGTACAAAGTGCTTGGTTATATCCTAAGGATAACACTTTATGTGACACCATGTACCCCATCTACAGTTTGACTCTGTGTCCATGGAGCAGCTGCCATAACTTCCATTTTGTGGTCCATTTATTCTCCCCTTTATTTCTTTCTTTGACCAAAGAATTAAATCTAAATATGAAGTTTTATGTGCCGAATTGTTCATAATTTCCAATCAAAAAGGAGAAAAAAAGGAAACAAATTCAATTTTTTTATACAGGAACATTTAACCTTTTCCTTAAGTTCTTGAAAAAATCTTTTATGGATTGCTAGATACTCAAGTCCATGAGTAACTGAAGCCATGGAACAGCCAAAATTCCTCTCTGATTTCTTTCTCCTCCTCTTCTCCCTCTTTTTGGATAAAAATAAGTAAGATGGATACCATTTATACCAAGCAAAGTGGTAATGTTTGAATACCATTTCAAATAGCTGTCTATCCTCGCTTTTGTTTTAAAGCAGCGACTTTAGTTTTGTTCTTCAATACTAGCCTGTTCATTTTCTCTCATATCAGATATCTTCTTGCATTTTCTATTCTTGTATTTATGTCTATTCTAGGCAAGTTGGGGGGTGGGGGCTGGGGGTGGGTGCCTTGATCTCAATAGTACCTCACGAGAAGCATTTTTTATTTTGCTATATTACTTTGATCGGTTAATGTGTTATCACGGCTGAATACATATATCATTTTATGTTTATCTAGCTTGCATGATGGTTGTCTAATACTTGCATATTTTCCTTTCTAAATATGATATGCCTATTAGGTCCTTGATAAAATGCATGCTAGAGGTAATGGGCCTCGAGTTATGCTTACTAGACAGCCTACAGAAGGGAGAGCCCGAAAAGGAGGTTTTTTTCTTACAGTTAGATGATTTTTGCTGTCATTACTTTTTACCTTAAGAAGTATTATTTGTTCTAATAAGTGTGCACTTATGTATGTTTTCTCCACAGGGTTACGAGTAGGTGAAATGGAGCGTGATTGTCTAATTGCTTATGGTGCCAGTATGTTGATTTTTGAGCGCCTAATGGTATCCAGCGATCCTTTTGAAGTCCAGGTATTTGATTATGCTCTAAGATATCAATTTTTACATGCACATACTGTTCACAATTTGTTTAGAATTCTCAAGCAGTGGAATATAAAACAATGCTGCATTGTACTGCTAAAGAAATAGCAGCAAAAATAATGCTTGAGGTATATAGTGCATATCATAATATTTTCCACACGTAATTCACTTGAGAAGTAATCCAGCATCAAATCACTCCTGGAAATGGCTATTGAAAATAGGGCCTTCTTGCTTGCTTAAATTACATCTAGTCTCTTACGACCACAGGTTGCCAAGGTTTTGTGCTTTTCCCAATCGGAAAAACCTAAAGTAAATTCTCGTTGAAGTTTGCTCGTACGAAACATTGTAGTTCAGTTCAAGAATAGCTATTTTCATATTTCTTAACATTGAATGAATCATTACCTGTTATTTATCCACAATTTTCTGGCAATGGTGAAGTTGGGTGCTTTCGTTTTACACTTCTACTTCTGAGGTATTGTGCACAGCTTTGATCTGATAATAACCTTCTTTGGATACAGGTTTGCAGAAAATGTGGATTGTTAGGATACTACAGCCATAAGCTGAAAACAGGGATTTGTTCTTCATGTAAAATTGGAGATGATGTTTCAACTATGCAACTACCATACGCTTGCAAGCTTTTAATCCAGGTAGATTCGGTAAACATTTATGTTTTACAGATGACGTGTTTGAATTATCTGTGATAGTATTGCACTAGGACCTGATCAAATAAAATATACAATATCACTTAAAATTGGATGCTTAATGAAATTTGATTTTTAAATTAATACTCACTTGGTTCTAATAAAATAGTCAACTTTTCACTTTTGTTGTTCGAAAATTTTGAACTTTGACTCATTATTTGAAATTTATTATTGATAACATCTAAAAGAAAATAGTTTCAACACTTTGAATTAAATAGTTTTTAGATATATGTTTTTAAATTTTAATTAATTAAAATATTTCATATAAAATTTCGGTCAAAGTATAAAAATTGTGTAAAGAAAGTTAACTGTGACATTTTAATTTGGACATAGGAGTATTAATTAGGCCTCTAATGTAATTTGTTTTCCGAGAATCACCATTCCTATACTGCATGTTGATTCTTACGGTTTAGCATGGGACTTGTTAGTCCCACTCCTACCGAGCACTTGTAGTTGAAAGGTTTCATCTGTCACTTGGACTCTGATATAAGTGTCTGATATAAGTGTCGCATACGGATATGTGCTGGTTTTTGTATGTTCAACTTTTTCAAAGTTTTTTCATGGTATTGGAGGGCCTTATGAGGGTGTCATATGCTCTTATCCATATCCAGATATGCCTTGGAAATGGGGTATTTAAAAGAAAATAAAGAGTTAGAGCAACATAGTATCTCCTCCTTCTGTCTTGGTTAAAGGGGCAGATAGCTCTTTACTTTACCAACCATTCCCTTTTCCTTGTTCATAGTAGAAGTTACAACGCACCTGACCCTGTCATTGTCCATGTTATTTACTATTTTCTAAAAACACCGAAATACAAAAGGCTTCAGATTCAAGTCCTCAGCCAAAAAGGATGGAAAAAGAAAAGTTAAATGACTTGTGTGTACTTCAGATTTCTGCCCTACATTTTAAAAGAACACTTTTTCTATCGAGTTTGAAATTGCAGTCTCCAAATTCTCCTCTCCATGTTCTCTCTGTTTATTTTACAGTTTCCCGTTTCATGTGACATTTAATAAGAAAAGATATGTGACTTTATTTTCAGTGCCTTAGTTTTGAACTTTAGTAGCGATTGTATAAAGTTTCAGATATTTGGATAACGAGTTGGTTTTCTTAAGTTTGTTGTTTGCTCTCGTTATGCTAGGTGCTGTCATATATTCATGACTTAGCTAAATTTCATTAGTAAAGCTTATCAAAACTGCATATGCTTCTTGGATATAAAAGCTTTTAGTTTACTTTTCTTGTATGCCTTCTGGTTTTTCGTTCATATTCAGTTCAATGGCCATTGAATGCTTTGTTCCTTGTCTACATTTTTATGCATTCATCAGTTCTTTGTTTTGACTTTTGTCGTTAACATTCTTCCCATTTCATGGCATTTTACCAGGAACTCCAGTCAATGAATATCGTTCCGCGTTTGAAATTAGCAGAGGCTAATTAATGGTATGTTCAGATGATTTTGTGTTAATGGTGTATCATCTGAAAATTTGGTAGCTATACAGCAGATGGTTGGCATGTTTTTGGGAGGAAGAATTCTGGACCTTAGCAATATGCCCAGCATCAAGTCTGTAGAAATTGTGTTTGGAAAATAGGAAAGTGTTAGAAATGGATTCTCCATGCATAACACTACTATTTTCTTTTTTCTTTTTACTGAAATCTTAGCTTGTGCTGTATGTAACTCCTCCCAAGCTAATGTGATTTTGTATTATTTACTTAAAAGTGGTTTACAAATATAATAAATTTTATTATTATTAGTAATTTCTTAATTCAAATTTCATTATTCTTTAGTCTAGACCAGATTTGATTATTCTTATCTACCATAGAAAGTAAAAGATGTTAGAAATACATTTCTCTATTTAGGTTATGAGGACTAAAATTTGAATTTCAAAATTGTAACTTTAAAATTTATGAATTCATTATTTTAAATTTTTTTCGAACATATTTTTGAAATTTAAGATTTTGAACTGTTAAAGAAAACTGCTGCTGTTGCAGCACCATAAGGAGAAGAAAAAGAGTAGGGAAAAAGCTTACATTTTAGATTAGGTTATATAAAGGCTATACATAAATGATTTTGTAATATTGTGCTAATTAATATTAGAATTATGATATAATTATGCAAGATGTCATAGCTATTCACACTACCCTTCAAGTTGGTGAATGGATATTTTCCATCCTAAGCTTGCTAATAATATCTTCAAACACAGTGCTTGTCAGTCCTTTTGTGAGTACGTATGCCGATTGATCCTTGATTGAAACGAATGGGGTGCATATCAGGCCACAGTGTAGTCTCTCCTTGATAAAATGTATGCTATATCTCAAAATTCAGTTTAATATATTCAAGTTAGTGAATTAGGTATTTGATCTGGATCTCGGAATTAATTTTAAAATTGTAGCTGAAAATTAGGTTCAAAAAATGGAATTAGGAGGCGGGAAATCATTTTTCTTAAAATAGGTTTTAGAAGTAAATTTAGTTTTTAAAAAAATTAAGAGAAAGGGTTTTAATTAAAAGATGATTAATTTGTAAATGGGTCAAACTTGGGAGTTGCCCAAAAAATTTTTCCAAAGTTCTAAAAATCAGTTAAATTTTTTTTTTAAAAATATCTGTAGCTTAAAACCAACCACGTTTTGCTTACCTCCTTCATCCTTCCCATTTGAAATTTGCCAAAAAAACTAACCTCCTCGATTTCTTTCTCTCCCAAACACTTAATTTCCTCTCAATTTTCAAGAAAACTATCAAAATCTATATCAAATTTCTCATTCTTTTCTAAAGGATTTTTAAGAAATTCAAGCTCTAATTTGTTTTTCTTCTTTAAGCAAGGTGAGATTTTGTTTCTTGATTCTATTTCTATGCATTTTGCTTTTTCAAGTCAAGCTTTGATCTTTTAAAATGAGATTTCTAAAGATATGATGATTTAAGTCGAAATTGAGCTCTAAGATGGTGAAATTCGGATTCCTAAGTTCAACCTCTGTTTCTAAACATTTTTCATCTTATTTTGATATGAAGGTTTCTAATCTTATTTTAACAAATCATTACGATATTTTAAAGATTTAATGATTTTTCCTCTTAAATGTTCATGTGATGACTTTTTTGGAAAACTTGATTATGATATTTTAAGTGCTCTAAGTGGTTAGGATTTGTCGTAACAAGATGTTTAGAATCAAGTTTAAGAAATAGCAACAAGAATTGATCAAGAAATCGAAGATTTCGATAAATCAAGTCAAATTATGAGAGGGTAGTTTGGATCTACGCTTTTGTTGAAATTCTGATATGTTTGTGGCTGTTAATGACCATGTTGTTTTGTGTTTATTGTGTCTGTAAAGTTTTGGATTCATCGGAGCCTTCTTCGAATAAGGCGAATGGCAAAACAAAGCTAGTTTAAGCTTTAGGCAAGCATGCGAAAGCGGAAATGATGAGTGGTCTGGAGTTGCTGCTTGTAAGGACATTTCACTGAGTTAATCAGGGGATTAGGGTAGCTTAAATACCTATCCTAAGTTTCGAGTGTAATCCTTCTTACTCATTCTTGTCTTATTTTGCAAATAGTGCGTAGATGATATGAGATGTGATACATGATGTGTTAATACAATAAATGATATGTGATTATGTCAATAAATGATATTTGATTTACTGGTTTTATGCACATCTATTTGAACTAAAGGGATTGTGGCTCATTGAGCATTGTGTTGGCACATGTAGTGCATCATTAGTGTATATGGCAAACATGTTATGTGAGTGTGATAGTGATGTGTATATAGTGAACATGAATAGTTAAAAAGGTACATAAAACAATAAATTAACTTGTTTAAAAGTGGATATGTGGGCCTTGTGATATCTTGAAACCATTGGATAGAGTTAGCATGCCATAGGATTTGAGTACTCACACATATGTTTTGTAGATGGACATTGAGGCTCGAGACATGTTGGAGAGATAAGGGAATGTTGAGCAATGACTCCATTCATTGGACATGTTTAGTGTGTTGGAGAGTGCTAGCTTTATGCTACACTTTGATAGGAATATGATAGACAAGTCATAGTGAGGCAATATAAGGAGATCCGTCCAATGTATTGTGTTCATATACATGTTTCATAAGTCTCAAAAAGCCAACATATCATTATTGAAATGTTTGATTATGTTTAAAAGTGTCATGAATGATTGTCTTTAGCATGCTTTTGTTTAACCTTTGATAATGTGTTTCATTGTGACATTCTTGAGCATCCAATGGGCTTAGTAAAGCTCACACTCATGTTTCAAATGTTTTGCAGAGAAATAGTGCTTCCGAGGAGTGTGAAGTGGGCAAGTGGGGTGATCCCTACAAGGCATAAGTGTTGAGTACATAATAATGGTTTTGGAATTTTAAATAATGGCAATGTGGGCTGTTACGTGGGGTTAGATTTTTGGACTGTTGATAAGGACTTTAAACATTGGGTTGTAATTATTTGGATGTTTGTGGTTAATGTTGATGATGCATAACTTGTTTTGTTGAAGTTTGTGTTAAAATTGCATGAAACATGGCTATTAAGTGATGAAAAGGTTTGAGCCTGTTCTAAATGGTGTTTGTAGGGAAGATGACTAGTTAGAAATGAGAAATAGGCCAAAATGTACGAAATGGTATGTTTGGTAGTGACCAAATTTAAAAGTTGAAGGTTATTAGGCTATTTCTGCAGAAATTGTAGACGATGTCACGACGACGTTCGAATGTCGTTGCGACAAGGGATCGGCGTCAGGATGCCCTATGTTGCATCATTGGGATGAGGGGCCTCCTTTAGATCACATTGTGACGTGGTAAATCGCGTCATCGCAACGTGGCACATTGTCCATTCATAGTTGATTTTCTAACATTGCAATTTAGTCCTAAGTTTCAAGTAATACAATTGAAGTCCAATAGGTTATAAAAATGCTTTGAAAACACACATACTTGAGATTTAGATGTTTAATTTTGTAAATTTACAGATAACTTTGTAATATGGATATTTTTTTGATATTGTGTTATTCTTACAATTTAGTCCCTAAGACTCTTACTTCAAAATTAATTGAGAATTATTGATCGATTTCAACTGAATCTTCCAATAATGTTTTTAATAGAACTTTAGAATTAAAATGTATTTCTAAATTTTTGTTATACGAGTGATTTCATATGTTGAACGCGATCTGATGATTTTGCCTTTGATTGAAATTCGAATTTTTTTTTTTTTGTTAGTTGAAGCATGCAATTTGGTTTTGTTGGCTTATCCATAATTATGTCAGAGTTAATTGCATGTCCAGCATTCTTGTTATTAGTTGTGCGTGAAAATGTTATGGTGTGTTTTGTAGTCATCGAGGTGACTAATGTGACGTTCTTTGTCTTGATTGGATTTGGGGTGCCACAATGTCTATCAAATTCAATATGCTTTGTTTGATCACGTTGAATAGGGTTATGAGCAATACTGATGGCTGATTTATTATCATAGTACAACTTTATGGGTCATTCCCATTTTATTAAGTAATCTAGGATTAGAGGTGCACATAGGCCGAGTTGGGTCAGGCTTGGACTGGGTTTCAGTATTACATTAACATACTTTATGTTTGCCCAAGCTCGACTCGACCCGAAATATAAACTTAAAATTTTGCCCAAACCTGCTTATATTTATAATAGACTAACCTAAGTCTATTTTAAGCCCGCCTATGTTATTTTTAAAAAAATTATTTTATTTTAATATTCAATAATTTTATATATTTTTTATATATTGAAAATTTTTATATAATCATCTTAACATTATTTTAATGTTTACATTAAAATAGTATTATATATTTAGTATAGCTTTATTTTTTTTAATGTGTTCTAAATTACATAATATATAAAAATAATATAATGTAAAGTATTATAAACATAAAAATGTGTCAGGTCGGGTCGGGCTTGGTCCTTGAATGTTAAAGCCTGAGCTCGACCCATATTTTAAATGGGTCTAATTTTTTGCTCAGTCCATTTTTTTTGCTTAATATTTTTGCAAACCTTCCTAAATTTTGAATGGGCCATGAACATGCTTACCTAAGATTATTTTCAACCAGAATAGCTCACATATTCCCTACACCATTGATCTGAAATCTGCCTCCGCGCTTGATCTTGCTTTCACGTTCTGTTTCTTACTTCTCCATGTTACAAGATTCCCACCTAGGATAGTACAATAACCAAATGTTGATATTTTGTCGACCAAAAATCTTGCGTAATCTGCATCAATATAAGCTTCTAACACCACGTTTGTTCCTGTTCATCATTTAAACAAAATTTCTCTTCTCGGGCTGTTTTTCAAGAATTGTAATATCCTATTTATTGCTTTGAGGTGTGATTCTTTGGGATTGTGCATAAATTGGCTGACCACGTTCGTTGTAAATACTATATTTGGTCTTGTGTGTGACAAATATATCAACCTCCCAACAAGCCTTTGATAGGATCCTTTATCTACAATGGGATATTTTGAAGCATCACATAATCCATGATTGAATTTGATCCGCGTCTCAACCGGTTTACAACCCTTCCCTATTTTTTTTGAACAAGTAGAGTATGTATTTTTGTTGGGAGATGAAAATTCCTTTCTTTGAATGCGCTACTTCAATGCCTAGGAAGTATTTTAATTTTCTTAGCTCTTTGATGTCAAACTCCTTCAATAGACATTGCTTCTAATTGTTCATCTCTTCTACATTATTACTCGTTATGATGATGTCATCTACATAAACTAATAGTGCTGTAAGTCTTCTAGAATCCGTGTGTCTCACGAACAAGGTATGGTCTTCTTGACTTTACTTGTATCCCAATGATATCATTACCTTAGCAAGCCTCCCAAACCGAGCTTGTGGTGATCGTTTGAGCCCATAAAGAGCTTTCTTCAACTTGCACACCATTCTCTCTTTAGATTCAAATTTAGGGGGAACTTCCATTTAAATTTCCTATTCTAGATCACCATGAAGGAACGCATTCTTAACATCAAACAGTTGCAGATCCCACTCAAAATTAGCAGCTAATGAAAAATGTATCCGTACTGTGTTCATTTTTGCAACATGGGCAAATGTCTCAAGATATTCAATACCATAGGTTTGAGTGTATCTTTTGGCCACTAATCTTGCCTTGTATCTTTCCACCGAGCCGTCAGCCTTCTATTTTATAGTGAAAACCCACCCACATCTGACCCCTTTCAGTAATTCAACTAGCTCACATGTCTTGTTTTTCTAAAGGGCTTCCATCTCAGTTTTCAAAGCATCCTCCCATCTCTTATCTCCTAATTCCTCAGATTTTTTGGTATAGGGATAGTATGTAGATTGGTTAGGATGGCTCTATGGTTTTCGAATAGATTTTGATAGGAGATGAAAATATATAATGGATGTTTTGTACAAGTTCTTCTTCCTTTTCTGAGTGTAATTGGCAGTTCTTCAGTACTCCATTTTTTTTTTGTTTGTTTGCTGATTCAATTGGCTCAACACTTGGTGTGACACCATTGGTTGGTTTGGAAGTGGTTTCAGGAAGTTGGGTAACATCACAAATAGGAGATTGTACCTGTACAGGTCAAGAGACTAGTATTTTCATCATGGAATAAACCTGCAATGGCAAAATGTTATCTTGATTTCCCTTATCTTTCATCATTTCAACTGATTTGACTAGCTTGATTGACGAAGAAGTAGGAGAAGTGGACTCACTAAGAACAAATTCAGATGCCATGATTGGTTTTGATTGTAATGAAGTGGGCTCAAAGATGATTATGGGTATAGACTCATCAAGAAGAAACATATCTTCATTCAAGGTCTCCCTCTAAAGATACGTCTGCTGAAAAAAGGATTCATCTTCGACAAAAGTAACATCAACTGAGAAAATTTTTTGTAGGTGGATGAAAATATTTATAACCCTTTTGTGTTGAAGAATATTCGATAAAAAACGCATTGAACATGAAAAAAAGCAACACACTCAAAAATTCGAGGAATAAGATTGTTTGAAGTACAAATTTTTGAGAAAATTTTTGTGAGAATATCAATTAGACTTTTGAACACAAGGACATGTGTCGGGAGCCTATTAATAAGATGGGCAACAGTTAATACAACTTCACCCCAGTATTGTTTTGGAACATTCTTGTGAAACAACAATGCTCTAGTTATATCTAGGAGATAGTCATTCTTTCGCTTAGCCACTCCGTTTTGTTGTAGACTAGTAACAAATGAGGATTCATGAATAATTCTTGTTTTTTGAAAGAATGGAGAAAGGTTTAGATTGAAATAATCTTTTGCGTTGTCTGATCGAAATCTCTTAATTTTTACATCAAATTGAGTATTGATCACGTTGTAAAAATTAGAAAAAATAATGCTAACATCATATTTATTTTTCAAGATGTAAAGCCATGTCAGTCGAGTACAATCATCAATAAATGAAACAAACCACCTAGCTCTAAAAATATTTGGAATGGTAGAAGGTCCTCAGATATCACTATGAATGAGAGAAAAAGAGCAATGGATTTTTTACTACTTATTGGAAAGGAAGCAGTTTGTGTTTGGCAAGTTCACAATCATTGTAATGAAAAATGTCGAAAGCAAGACCTTTAAATAAAGAAGGAAACATCAACTTGAGCACTCTAAAAGATGGATGACCTAAACGACAATGATGAAACCAAGTTTTCTTTTAGTTTGACATGATAGACTCGGAAAAAAACGATGTAGATATGAGATTTTCACCTTCTTGTTTTTTCAGGAAGTAGAGACCATCTTTTTAACTAGCATGTTCAGTCATCTTCTTTGTGTCTAGTGCCTGAAAGACACAATGTGAAGGGAAAAAGGTTACACTACAATTTGAATTTGTAGTTAATTTCTGAATAGAAATAAGGTTTGCAAATAGCTTTGGAAAATGGAAGACATTTCTTAGTGTAAGGTCCTTGTTTATGTAAATATTCCCTTGTCCAACTACGACAGTGATGGATCCATCGACTGTTGTGATCTTTTTATGGTTATAGCTAGGAGTATAAGAGATAAAATGTTTGGAGGAACATGTCATATGGTCAGTGGTACCGGAATCAATCACCCACATAAGAGGAGATTTTTTTGAGACATTAGTACAAGAGGAAGAAGAAATACTTGAAAACACCAACGAACTAGTACTTGTCGAGGTTGGCTTTTCAAACGATCCCAAAAAAGTTTTCAACTTCTCAATTTCTTCAATGTTGAATTCAAGAGTAGATTTCACTAAATTTTCTTCATTGGTCGACGAAGAACTCACTATATGTGCTTGACTTTAATCATTCACACTTTGATTGGGCTTTTCATTGGACCTTCCATGAAGTTGTCAAGAATTGGCCTGCAATGCAACATGGAACCAGTAGCAACAGAAGCAGCAGTTCAGCTAGCAGCAAGCTTGGTCCGAGGGAGCAGATCACTTTTGTTGATTTTGTAATCTAGCCTAATGTTTTGTAATGTGATAGCTAAGCTTATAGGATATAATGACTTCTTTTAATTTGATGTAATGGCTAGTATCTTAGCTATTATTTTATGTACAAGCTAAATTTGTATTAGTCAAGTCTATAGGAAGTTGGTAATTCATTAGGTAATAGTCTTTGACTATTCAACTCTTGTATTTTATGTATATATTCACATATTAATGAAATGGTTATCAAGTTTTTAGCCATTATTTCATGTGTTCAAATTCTCTTTGTATTGTTTCGATTTTCATCCATCTTCTTGATTGTTCACACATGATCACATGCAAACTTCATGCATAATGTTGCTGAGTTGCTGTCATTGTTCCAACAATTGGTAATCAGAGCCTGCCTTCTTTGAGTACCTTTTTTGTTGGTGTTTTTCGGTGAAAACAAAGCTTAAGAAGGAAGAAACCTCTTTGTTATTGATCTGTTATGTTTAGTTGCTGAAATATGAGCTACACAACACCTCCACCACCTGTGTTCACTGGTGAAAACTATCACATTTGGTTTGTAAAAATGAAGACTCATCTTTTGGCACAAGACTTATGGAGTGCAGTTGAGAGTGATGCTGAGCCACCTCCTTTGAGAGTAAACCCCACCATTGCTCAAATTAGACAACCTAGTAAGGAGCGAGCCAAGAAGCACAAGGCCATGGCCTGCCTGCAGAATGGAGTGTCTGATGTTATCTTCACTCGAATCATGGCCTGTGACTCACCTAAGCAAGTATGGGAAAGGCTGAAGGAAGAGTTTATGGGCTCGGACAAGACAATGCAGCAACAGGTGATCAACCTTAGAAGAGAATTTGAGAACTTAAAGATGAAAGAGTCAGAGACTATCAAGCAGTACTTTGATAGAATAATGGCAACAATTAACAACATAAGGCTCCTAGGAGAAGACTTCAGTGACAGCAGGATTGTTGAGAAGGTTATTACCACTCTCCCTGAGAGGTTTGAGTCAAAGATCTCCTCATTGGAGGACTCGAGGGACCTTACAACCATTTCATTGTCTGAGTTGGTGAACTCTCTCTATGCACTTGAGCAGAGAAGGGCCAATAGGCAGGAAGAGCATCCTGAGGGAGCTTTTTAAGCAAAATCCAAAGATGGTTCGAGCTCAAGTCAGAGACCAAAGAAGCCTTGGACTGACAGAAGGGAAAGATCCAGGAAAGATGCAGGGAGAAGGAGGTTTCCACCTTGCATACACTGCAAAAAGACCAATCACTTGAAGAAGTACTGCTGGAACAGGCCAGACATTCAGTGCAAGAGCTGTAAACAGTATGGTCACCATGAGAAGGTGTGCAGGAATAAGGACAAGCCACAAGCTCAGCAGCAAGTTCAAGCTAAGCCTGCTGAAGACCTTCCAGCTTAGGAGGAGCATGTTTTTACTGCTCCATGTTTTGCAACTACAAGTAAAGCCAAGTGCAGTTGACTTGTGGACAGTGGCTGCTCACATTACATGGCAGCTGATGAGGGCTTGTTCAAAGAGCTTGATATGAGCTTTACCTCAAGGATCAAGATTGACAATGGGAGCTTGATTGAAGCTAAAGACAGAGGTAATGTTGTGATCAACATAGGTTCAGGTAACAAGTTGATTTCAGATGTGCTTTATGTGCCGGACATAGATCAAAACTTGCTTAGTGTTGGTCAATTGGTTCAGAAAGGTTATTCTCTAGTTTTCAAAAATGATTCCTGTGTTATTCAAGATTGTCATGCCCAAGAAATTGTCATTGTACCTATGACAGACAAGTGTTTCATGTTTGATCTAAGTCAGCTTGAAAAGAAGGCTTACATAAGCCTAGCTGATAGTACTGGCCTATGGCATAGGAGATTAGGCCATGCCAACTTCAGGTCACTTGATTTGTTGCATAAACAGAAATTGGCTAAAGACATGACCAAGATTGAAGTAGCAGATGCTGTTTGTGAGGTTTTCTAGCTTGGTAAACAGGCTAGATTGCCTTTTCCAATCAATAAGGCATGGAGAGGTCGAGAGAGGCTTGAGCTGGTGCACTCTGACATCTATGGTCCAATGAATACCCCTTCACTCAATGGCAGTAAGTACTTTGTGTTGTTTATTGATGACTTAATCAGATTCTGTTGGGTCTATTTCTTAAAGCAGAAGTTTGATATGTTCGAGGCCTTTAGCAAGTTCAAAGCTCAGGCAGAAAATCAAACAGGTTGCAAGATCAAGGCATTGAGGACAGATAATGGAGCTAAATACCTGTCTGAAAGGTTTCAGAAACTGTGTGAGTAAGCTGGGGTCCATCATCAGCTAACCACAGTGTATACTCCTCAACAAAATGGAGTATGTGAGAGGAAGAATAGGACTGTGATGGATATGGCCAGATGTTTGTTATTTCAAAGCAAACTTCCTAGCATATTTTGGGCTGAGGCTGTCAACACCTCAGTGTACCTGCTTAACAGGCTTCCAACACATGCTGTGAAGGACAAGACACCATTTGAGGCTTGGCATGGACACAAGACATCAGTTTCCTACTTGAGAGTGTTTGGATGTGTGTGCTATGTGCTTGTACCTGCTGAAAGAAGGACCAAGCTCAAAAAAAGGTCAACTCCAGCCATATTTGTTGGCTACAGTAGCACCAATAAGGGCTATAGGCTCTATGATCCCTCAACCAAAAGGATTCTGGTAAGTAGGGATGTCAAGTTTGATGAAGAAAGAACTTGGAGCTGGGATGATTCCAATGCAATGCAGCTTGAAGAAGATTTGATTGATGGTAGTCTAGAACAAGCTGAACATGAGCTCAGTAATGCAAATGTGGATGACTTACGTGTGAGTGGCACCAGGACCATTGCTGATATCTACCAAAGATGCAATGTAGCCATAGTTCAGCCTTCAAGCTTTAAAGAAACTATCGAAGACAAGCAATGAAAGAAAGCTATGAAAGCTGAGCTTGATATGATCCACAAAAATCAGACTTGAGACTTGGTAGACAGACCTGTCCAGAAGAAAGTCATTGGTGTCAAGTGGGTTTTTTAAGCCAAATTCAATGCTGATGGCTTATTGAACAAACACAAGGCAAGGCTTGTGGTGAAAGGGTATAGCCAGTAGTATGGCATTGATTTCATGGAGACATTTGCTCCAGTAGCAAGGCTGGACACTATCAAACTCCTATTTGCTTTGACTGCTCAGAAACAATGTAAAATTCACCAGTTAGATGTTAAGTCAGCCTTCTTGAATGGTTTTCTTAAGGAGAAGATTTACATTGAGCAACCTGATGGTTTCATGGTCCAAGGACATGAGGACAAGGTTTACAGGCTGAGGAAGGCACTTTATGGCCTGAAGTAGGCACCTCGAGCCTGGTATGACAGGATTGATAACCACCTGTCCAAGTTGGGATTTGAGAAAAGTTTGAGTGAGCCAACACTCTATGTGCAGAAGTCCAACAAGGAGACCTTGCTGATTGTTTCAATCTATGTGGATGACTTGCTGGTAACTGGAAGCAAGGAAGACTTGATTCATTAGTTCAAAACAAAAATGCAACAAGTGTTTGACATGACTGACTTGGGAATCATGACATACTTCCTTAGCATGGAAGTAAATCAGACTAATCAATGTATTTTCATCAGCCAACATGCTTTGCTTTAAAAATACTCAGTAGATTTAGTATGGAGAATTGTAAGTCAGTAAGCACACCTATGGCTCAAGGAGAGAAGCTGACAAGTATTGAAGAACATGAGAAAGTTGATGAAAGGCAGTACAGAAGTTTAGTTGGATGTTTGCTTTACTTAACAGCAACCAGGCCTGATCTTATGCATGTTGTTAGTTTACTTTCGAAGTTTATGCATTGTTGTAATGTGATGCATCTCAAGGCTGTCAAGAGGGTGCTTAGATACATTAAAGGGACATTGAGCTATGGGGCCAAGTTCAAGAAAGAAAATGAGCTTAAGCTGGTTGGTTACTCAGATAGTGACGGGGCTGGATCACTTGATGACATGAAAAGTACCTCGGGCTACTTCTTTAGTCTTGGTTCAAGTATGTTTTATTGGTGCTCGAAAAAGCAACAGACTATTGCTCAGTCCACAGCTGAAGCTGAGTATATTGCAGTAGCAGTAGCAGTGAATCAAGCCATTTGGCTTAGAAAGTTGCTAAAAGATCTAAATGAAGAGCAACTTTGTCCTATTGAAATTCTTGTTGACAACCAGTCAGCAGTTGCCATAGCCAAGAATCCGATTTTTCATGGCAAAACAAAGCATTTCAAGATTAAATTACATTTTGTTTGAGAGGCTGAACAATCCATGGAGGTCAGTCTTGTTCATTGTAGCTCACTAGACCAATTGGCAGATAACTAAGCCACTTGGTACATCAAGGTTTGAGTTCTTAAGGAGCAATATTGGTGTTTGTTGCATACAGTCCAAGGAGGAGTGTCAAGAATTGGCCTGCAATGCAACATGGAACTAGTAGCAACAGAAGCAGCAGTTCAGCTAGCAGCAAGCTTGGTCCGAGGGAGCAGATCACTTTTGTTGATTTTGTAATCTAGCCTAATGTTTTATAATGTGATAGCTAAGCTTATAGGATATATTGACTTCTTTTAATTTGATGTAATGGCTAGTATCTTAGATATTATTTTATGTACAAGCTAAATTTGTATTAGTCAAGTCTATAGGGAGTTGGTAATCCATTAGGTAATAGTCTTTGACTATTCAACTCTTGTATTTTATGTATATATTCACATATCAATGAAATGGTTATCAAGTTTTTAGCCATTATTTCATGTGTTCAAATTCTCTTTGTATTGTTTCGGTTTTCATCCATCTTCTTTGATTGTTCACACATGATCACATGCAAACTTCATGCATAATGTTGCTGAGTTGCTGTCATTGTTCCAACAGAAGTTCCAACATCTCTTCTTGGTGTTACTAATGAAGGATTGTTGACCTATTTCAAATTTGTGGTTTTGGTAACAAGTGCAGAACCATTTCCCCCTTGAGGTTCAAACATAACACTCTGACGTCCTCTTCAGCGTGTATAATAGAGATTGCCTCATTTAGAGATGGCAGGTCCGATTTTCCTAAGATCTGCACTCTTACAACATCAAATTCAACGTTTAACCCAGCAAGAAAATCATAAATACAATTTTTTCTACAAATCGCTTTAGAATTGCAGTATCTTCGCTGTAGCGCATTTGGATGCATTGATAATGATCCATCTCTTAACATAAGCCTTGTAAGAGACTCGAATATTCAGTGACAGTTCGAGTCCTTTGTTTGGTTCCTGAAATTTTTGTCTTAATTTTGTAGATTTGTGCAGCATCATTAACCTTGGCAATTCCGAGAAACATACATGTATCACTAATTTCTGATAGCATCGAGTTCCATAACCATGACATCAGCATGGAGTCATGTTCGTCTTATGCCAAAAATTTGGGATCGTCCTACGAAGGACCTGTGCCCATTTAATGGCTCAATTTTCCTCTGCCCTTCAGAAAAGTGCGGACCAATTGTGACCACTTCAAGTAATTATTCCCATTCAATCGATATGTTGCTTGAATGTTTTGTAAATCTTCAATTGTAGCAGTGACAATATTTTCGAATGTAGGGGCACTCGTGACAGGGCTGGTGATTTTGACAAAGCTTTTGGGTGATCCAACATGATTGATTGAATAAAAAAAAAATATACAAATAGGGAAATATGAGAGAGAAGGCAACGACAATTGAGAGGAACAGAGAAGATGGAGCTCAGTTGGGTATGGCTAGAGAAAAAAAAAAACTTCAAAGTTTATTAGGAAATATTCAACGACTTTATTATACCCTATTTATAATAATAAAACTATACACAAATAAGGAAATATATGATATGATTCTGTAATATTATGCTAATCAATCTAGAAGATATCATAGAATCATGATATAAGTGCACAAGATATTCACAACATGTATTAATCTAAATTCAAATTTAGATATAGATTTCAACTAATTCTTTTAAATTTTTAATTTATTTAAGAGGATTTTAAACATTATTATTTGAATCGAATTGAATTTGTTGGTTGGATCGTTAATCAATTTAATTATATATATTTAATGTTTTATTAAAAATTTATTTTGGATTTTTATAACTAAATTAATATAAACTTTATATAAACATGGATATTATAATATAAATAATAACAACAATGTTAAAAAGGATCTAAAACATTAACTCTTAAATAATATGAAGAAATTAGAATACTTATGAGACCAAAAGTGCATAACATTATGACCTAAACTGATGTACAAATATACACTATATTGATATCATATACATAAACTGTTGTTTGATTGATTGCATTGAGAACCGATTGGGATATCAGTTTGGAATAAGGGTTAGATTAATTATCTCATAAACCAGTTATATCGGTCGGTTCGGTCGAACTAATTTTTATTTTAATAATTTATTGAATTGAACTGATTGAATCAGGTACCATTGGTCTAACTAGTTCGTTTATTGGTCCGATTCTAAAAATCTTAAGCTCGATGATGATATATTATAAGTAAAAATAATTATTTATTGTTTGAGTTAAAAAGAAAGAAGTGCGAAAAAGAAAGAGAATAAAAAAGTTTCCATAATTTTTTAATCATGTTAGATTTTGAAGATTCCAAGTTTTAAAATAGATTTTGAAATTCAATATTTAACTATTATGAAACAGGACTTGGATTTGCCCAAATTCAAATACAACTTTTTATTTGTTATCTAAACAAAGAATTTAGATTTTGAAATTCAAATCCAAATTTCTTGACCCAAATCGTGGTTTTCAAAGAAGCCATTATAACAATTCAATTTTAATTGTAATATCAAATCAGATCATTATATCCATTATAGTTAAGCGTAAAATATTCTAGTAGTCACTTAATTATTAATATTTTTTTTGTCACCAAATTATGAAAAATTACAAAATGGTCATCCGATTGGCTGATGGAGGTAGTTTTTAAAATTGGCATAAAAATAACTTTAACCCTCAACATTTATACATTATGTCACTTTAGTCTTGATTATAAAAATTCTAACCCTCAACATTTACACACTATGTAATTCGAGAGTTTTTTTATACAATTTAACTTTTCTTTATGATCTTTTCACCTAAAAGTTAAAAATAAATTTATCGATTAAATTTTATTGAAAATATATAAAAAAATGAAAACACCAAAAATTCAAAATAATAATTTTCTTTTCTCATTCTTTTAAAATTGTAACCCTAAATGTCATAAAAAACTGTAAAAAAAACTAAATTATTCAATGTATACATGTTAAAGGTTAAAATTACTCAATATTATATTCATTATATAAATAAAACAAAAATTAAATAAATAATTGATTTTTAAAAAAAGTAAAACTCTTCCCGGTCGGACTTATGTAGCAAGAAATACAAAGAAAGAAAAGGAAGAATATGAAAAAGAGAAGAAACTTTAATTATTGTTTGTTGTATTTTTCCCATTCACTTGAATCACATATTCAATATTTCATATTTTATCAATTTGACTCTTATTTTTAAGTTAAATTTAGTAATTAATTTTTAAAAGAGTTAGTTCATTTATTTTAACGAAAATTCTAACTAAAAACATTAAATTTTTCATGAATGTGTGGCATTTCACGATACTTAATGTTGATACGACACTTTTGTTTTTGTAATAAATAATTTAAAAATAAAAATTCTCAAATTAAAAAACATAAAATTTAAAATAATTAGCATAAAATACACATGGAAAGTTCATGTCATTCGAGCTACTATGTTTAAGCATTGAAAAGATGATGATCAAATTAGACATTAATTAAAAATTAAAAATTAAATTTAACTCAAAAAATATAGGTTAAATTAATGAAAATGTAAATAATACGAGCTGTATTTATTATTATGCCCAAAATAAATTTTAAAATTTACAAAACCAAGATAAATAAGTGAGATAAATGAATATATAATTGTATTTACTATTATGTCCTTTTAAAACCTTGCTATAAAAAAAATCTAGTGAGATAAAACTTAACCAACAAAAACAAAATTAGCAAATATCTCCTATCAAGCTGATAATGCTTAAATCACGAGAATATTCAACCGCAAAAATGGTTAAATTAGTAAAAAAATGTTAGTTTTAATTGTGTTAATAATTTATAAAATTAGATTAAATCAAAATTTCATGTATAAAATTATACAAAATTAAAGTTCACATATATAATTACACATTAAACTATAGTTCATATATAATTTTGATATTTATCCCAAAATTAATACAATAAGCGGACATGATATTTGTTCATCTCCATCCTTCATTCCTTTCTTCCTTTATTTCACTCCTCTCATTTTCTTTTCTCTCTCTTTATTAGGGAGAGGTAGGTCTATTTTAGTTGCCTTTTTTCGAATTTCTCAAATTATCTTCTCTTACTAATTTTGAAATTTGAGTTTTAGATTTATTATGACAAATTAAACTTTATTTTATGACTTTTGGATGGTAAATCATAAATATTATTTTTAAAAGTAATTTTTCAAGAAAAAATCAATAACTTTTATATAATATTTTTTAAAAATCACTATTTTAAATACAAAATATTTATTTTACATCATATAAAATTAAAATAAAATTAGAAACAAAATTCTATTCAATTAAGATAATTACAATTTTAAATTATCTAAATACTTGATTTAAATTAATTTTCGATTTCTCAATTTTCCTTTTTTTTTCTCCTCTCACGCCTCACCCCCACGGAAAAAAAAATTCATCTGAGAGGATTAAACCCAACCATCTACAGTAATTTTCCTATATTCTCTAGTTAATTCTACCACTTAGCCAGGAAATTTATATATATACTTATAAATTATCATCAAAACCTTTAAAATACATTATTAAAATTAAATAAAAATATTTTATTTTATTAGTTATTAAAATTATTATGCTTATTTAGAGAGTTATGAATAATAAATTAGTATGCAAGACCATTTGTTTTGAATAATTTTATTTTAGATTCTGATCATATCTATTTTTTTAATATAATGTTTAGAATCACTCATCTCTCCCCAACCCATAAATGGAAGATAATGCGCTTTAGTGTACTCGAACCGCATCTCATACCAATTAAATTAAGACTCAATCGACCTGGAAGAACATTTATTTTAAATACATTTTTATTTTAAAAGTCTAAGAAATTGTTTAACAAATTTAACTAGTTTGTATAGAATAAAATTCTCTTCAATATATATATATATATATATATATATATTAGAACAATTTCATTATAGGTTACGATCATATCTGCTCTTCTTGAGATAATACTTAGAACTTACTATAATCCCTTCCCAACCCATAAATAGGAAGATAATGCATTTCAACGCACTCGAATTCATATTCTTATATTGACAACAGTGTCCATATTAATCAAGCTAAGACTTAATTAATAATGTTGTATCTATTTATAAGTAATCACATTAATTAACTCATTTAAATATATTATCTAATAATAAATAAATAAAAGTTGGTAAGCAAATGGGATCCCCGTCTAAATCAAATGCATGTGAACATTTAGACCAAATCATTTAAATATATCATTTAAAATTGTACTTTTTTAAAACATTTTACCCTAATTATTCAAAATTTAAATAGACCCATAAGTCAATGTACAAACTAATTACTTCAAATAATCATTTTAAAATATTTTTTCTTTCGTAGAAAATTATAATAATAAATATATAATATTCGACATAAAATAAAATAAAACAAATATATATTCTCACATTTCCTTTCTTTTGTCTTACCTTTCCCTCTCCACAATGACGAAGTTAGAAAATTATTTTAAGGGTAAAAAATAAATAATAAATTTTTAAAGATTGAAATATAGTTTTATTATTATATTAATTTGTGATTTGATAAAATTTAAAGAATTTTTATAGCAAATTTACAATTTGGGTTGGAGGAGGGGTTTAGCCGCTATATTTTGCCTGGTATAAGTAAAATCAACCGATACGTATTAATATAGTTGATATCAACCAAAATATATATCGAAACAAAACTTAAAGTTTTTTTATTCTGATTTACTATTAGAATAGAATGTTCTGGTTGGTAAGAGCGATACCGAAACGAAATTATCTACCATGTTCCTCACTAAAAAAATAAAATAAAATAAACGAACACATGCCGATTGATGGAGACTAAACTTCAGTGCATTTATGAAATTTCCTTAACGCGAATAAATTAAATTAGGGCTATTACTTAATCTATATTGGATTGAGTTAAAAAAAATTTAATTTAGATTGACTTGGTTACAATTAGAGGTGATCATGGATTGGGCTATCCTGGCCCGGCCAGACGGTCCGTCCGAAAAATGGGAGGGTTCGAGTAAAATATAGGCCCGAAATATGGGTTTGGGCAAAAAAAGAGGCCCGTTTAGAAACGGGTCGAGCCTCTCGTAAAACTTTTTTGGCCCGGGCCCGGCTCTGCCCGAATTATATATTAAATATATATTTTATTTTTAATCAAATATACTTTTAAATTTATATATATTTTTTTTGTTTTTTTGTTTTAATATTTGTTTTAAAATTTTTTATTTAATGAAAAAAGCTAAAAAAATTAATATGGCCGGGTTGGGCAATGGCTCAGGTTTATCAATTTTCTTTCGGGCCGGGTTTGGACAAATTTTTAGGCCCATATTTCGGGCTCGAGATGAGCTCGGGCTTAGAAAACGTGTCTAAAATTTTGTCTAGGCTCGACCCATGATCACCTCTAATTATAATTAATAAAAATAAATTTATTTACTAAATGTAATATCTCATATTTAATTTAATTAATTTGATTGTTGAATTCGAGATGTCGCATTCTGTTATCGAAAAAATAAATAATCTAACAAAATTAACCCTAACATACTACAATGACAACCATACACAAGAAACTCGTCTTTCTCATACCCAATATAAAACATACTTAACAATAGTAACAACAATAATAACATAAAATTAGCTCCAAAAGACTTACGCCTCATTTGGTTACTAGTGTAATAACATGAGGAAAAACTTATTTGTTACATTTGTGTATTACAATAGTTAGACATAAAATAAAGAATAGTTAGTATAGTTTTAAACATAAAATTAGAAAAAGAGTAAAAACTCTCTCCAAAATAAGCGAAAATTATTCCTTCTCTATTCCAAACATAAGTCATGGAAATGGTAAATATTACCAATTAAATTAATTTATTGCTAACTAATATACTAAAACATGTGTAAAAAATAGTACACCTACCGAACATGTGTAAAAACATGTGTAAACTTATTTGGAAGAGAAAGTGCAAACTGAATGCTAGTTCAAAAAAGAGTAATCACCAAAGCTCGTATACAGGCTAGTTGGAAGAAAGACGAGAGGCGAAATTGACCGACCGAGATGACCCTCATAAGAGTCAACTAGTTGAATTGCAGTCACCCGAAGGGGAGAAAGTATTGACTTTTCAATCGGAAGAGCTGGTAGTTATGGATGATGATCTCCTCCGAAATGACATTCAAGTTGGGAGCATGAGAACAATCAAGAAATTCAGCTAGAAAAGAGCTAACCCAGTGAGGGAAATGGGCTAGGCCAATGTTGAAAGGATAGTGCGCAAGAGAAAATTGGAGGAATTAGAAGATGGGGTACGAACAGGAACCAATTGTAGAAGATGATGTCAAACGAATGAAATCTCAAGTTCAAGCTTCAGAAAACAAGGAGGACCTGGAGCTATTAATAGAAAATCTAGGGAATGATGTCTCTCCGAACCAATGTAGATTGGCGGCGGCCAGAGGGCTAGCTGACCAGGCGCAATAAAAATTATTAGTTGGAATGTCCGTGGGTTGGGGAACCCACGGGCAGTATGAAGGCTTCGGCACTTGTTGAAGCAAAACAACCCCGATCTGATCTTCTTTATGGAGACCAAAATTAATGATAAGCGTATGGAAAGGATAAGGAGGAGGTGTGGTTTTGTGAATGGGATTGACGTGAGTGCAGAAGGATCGAAAGGTGGTCTTTGCTTAGCTCGGAAAGAAGAAATTAAAGTAAGCCTTAGAACTTTGTCAAAAAATCAAATTGATGCTTTGATTGAAGAAAACAATATAGGAGGAAAGTGGAGATATAAAGGGTTTTATGGGTCACCTTATGTTGGCGATCAACATATTCGTGGAGATTATTAAAGGAGTTGGGGCAAGAGCAAAGTTTTCCTTAGTTGGTTAGTGGTGATTTTAACGAAATCTTTACTCAACTGAGAAGAGTGGAGGTCAACCGAGGGATGAAAGAAAGATGGTAGCTTTCTGAGAGGCTCTGATGATTGTCAATTAGTGGACATGGGTTTTCAAGGTACATGGTTCACTTGGGAGAGAGGGAATCTTCCGGAAACAAATATAAAAGAAAGAATTGATAGGGGGTGATAAACAAAAGTGGATGCATCTTTTTCCTTATGGGAATGTTCGCCATCTAATTCATTCAATTTCAGATCACTGTCCCCTTCTTATTCACACAGATAATGACAAAGTTTTTTGCAAAACTCCACGTTTTAAATTTGAGGCTTGGTGGACACTTGAGGAATCTTTTGAACAAGAGGTCAGGAATTCATGAGAGTCATCAAATGGCTTAATTTCTGAGAAATTAGAAAGGCTACAAAATAGTCTGACAAGATGGGCAAGTCTCGTGAAGATGGGTAGAGATAGGGTGAAAAAGGAGCTCACAAAGGAATTGGAAACCCTCTTGCATGGTGACAGAAATGATGATACAATGGCCAAAATTATCGACACCAAAATTCATTTAAATATGGAGATTGATAAGGATGAAATGTATTGGGAGCAGAGAGCTAGAGCAAATTGGCTGCAATTAGGGGATAAGAATTCAGCTTTCTTCCATAAATATGCTACAGCTCGAAGATGGACTAACACATTCAGGAGGCTGGAAAAAGCGGGAGGGCAGGAAGTTACTGATGAATTTGAAATAAGCGAAATAGCTTCAAAATTTTTTCAAGAATTGTTCTCCTCCAAAGGGTTGGGAGAGTCATCTTCCCTTCTTCAAGGTATTGGCACTAATATCTCATCTAAAACTAATGCAGCGCTATTTTCAACATATACAATAGAAGAAGTTTGTAACGCGTTAAAAGAGATAGTCCCTACTAAAGCACCAAGAAGTGACGATTTTCCAGCCCTTTTCTTCCAAAAATACTGGCACATTGTGGGCAGAGACGTGAAGGATTTTTGTCTTAAAGTATTAAATGAGGAGAAGGACTTTGAAGGTACAAATAGAACAAACATAGTGTTAATTCAAAAATCCCCAAACCCTACTAATCTTGCTAGTTTTAGACCTATTAGCCTTTGCACGATTTTGTATAAAATAGTGGCAAAAGTAATAGCAAACAGATTACAAGAGTATATTGGTAGTTGTATTGATAGTGCTCAAAGTGCCTTTGTCCCAGGACGATTAATTTTTGATAATGTGTTGATTGCCTACGAGATCCTTCATACTTTGCGTCAGAAGAGGTATGGGAAAAAAGGGTTTATGACTATTAAACTCGATATAAGTAAAGCATACGATAGAGTGGAGTAGGGTTTTTTAAAGAAAGTTATGCTCCAAATGGGTTTTGCTGAGAAATGGGTGTCTTTGGTCATGAAGTGTGTCTCAACAGTCTCATATTCAGTGAATATTAATGGAAGTTGAGGGAGAAGTTTTCACCCTTCCAGAGGACTACGTCAAGGAGATCCAATGAGCCCCTTTCTGTTTCTGATTTGCAGCGAGGGCCTTTCAGCTCTAATTCGACAGGCAGTAGGGGAGGGGTTCCTTAGGAGAGTTAAAGCAAGCAGAAGGGGACCAACGATATCTCATCTTTTATTTGCAGATGATTGCCTATTGTTTGGGGAAGCCACAACAGAATGTATGAAATTTTTAAAAGATATGTTAAGGCAGTATGAACATTGCTCAGGCCAATGTGTCAATTTCAATAAATCAACAATTTTTTTCAGTTCGAACACAGTAGAAGGGGTAAAAAATGAAATTTTTGAAGTTCTAGGTGTTCGATGTTCAACTAATATCGAGAAATATCTTGGACTTCCAAACGTGGTGGATAGAAGGAGGAAAGCATCTTTCCAAAATTTGAAAGACAAGATAAATCAAAGAATTTATCATTGGAGTTCAAAATGTCTTTCACAAGGAGGGAATGAGGTCTTCATTAAGTCCGTAATTCAAACAATACCTACTTATGCTATGACTTGTTTTCTTTTACCAAAAGCTCTATGTGGGGAGTAGGAAAGTATTTTTGCAAAATATTGATGGCAGCATGGAAAGAACAGGAGGGGTATACACTGGTGCAAATGGAAACTTATGTGCAGGCCTAAAGAAGAGGGAGGTATGGGTTTCAAGGACATGTCTCAGTTTAATCTCACTCTTTTAGCAAAATAAGGATGGCGTATTATGAATAATGCAGATACATTAGTTACAAAAGTTCTTAAAGCCAAGTATTTTCCAAATGATCAATTTTTAAATTCTAGATTGGGAAATTCGTGTTCTTACACTTGGAAGAGTATCTGGGCTGCTAAGGATGTCTTAAGGAAAGGCTTAATATGATGAGTTGGCACAGGCAAAAATATCTCGATTAATAATGATGCATGGATTCCGGATGCATTAAATTTCAAGTTATCATCAGCAGTTGATTCGTTGCGTGATTCTTATGTTCATATATTGATTGATAATAATGAGCGCAAATGGAAAGAGGAGTTGATTAGGTATACCTTCCAGAGGAAAAAGCCGCTCGAATCCTTCGTATTCCGCTGGCAGTCGGCCCTCACGATGATTTTTTGGCATGGGGTGGTGAAGCGTCGGGTGAGTTCTCGGTTCGTAGTGCTTACAAACTATTACAGATTAATGATGAATATCCTAGAGCTTACGCTTTACAAACCATTCTGAAACCTCTACAAAAGCACGTAGGCTCTCGAAACTACCAACCAAAATAAAGATTACATTTTGGAAGATCACGTGGAATTTCTTGCCTACAAAAGTGACCTTGCAACATAAGCAGCTAGTCTCTGAGTCGAGTTGTTCGAGGTGTGGGGAACGAGCAGATACGACTCACCATTTATTTCAAGAATGCCCTATTACAATTGAAATATGGTCAGCATTGGACTTACAGAATGTACTTTTATATGAAAATGAGGATTTTGAACAGTGGCTTATCTGGGTATTTGAACGTTTTCCTTCGCATATAAGGCGTATTTTTTGCTACGCTCTCTGGGCAACATGGGGGACCGGAATTTAAAAATACATGAAAAGAAAGTTAGTACTAGAAAAGAGTTAGGAAATTTCATCAAAAGCTACATTGCAGAACTCGATGGTCTGGAAATTAAAAAACAGTCGAACTTAGACGAAGTATAGTACTGGCGACACCCACCTCGAGAAACTGTGAAGGTCAATTTTAACTGGCTTAATGAGGTCTCAGCTTCCGGAGTTGTCGTAAGGAATAATGCAGGGGTCGTTCTTTTATCTCACTCTGAAATACACAGATGGGTTCCCTCGGCCTTTGCAGCCAAAGCGTTGGCATGTCGAACAACAGTTAAATCAGCAATGGAGAAAAATTGGTCAGATGTGATTATTGAAAGGGATTCTCTCACAGTTATAAAGAAATGTAATAGCAGAAACCAAGATAGATCTAAGATCGGAGCTTTCATACGGGATATAAAACAGATGGTACCCAGATTCAATCATTTCGTATTCAAGCACATACCAAGATCTGCGAATACCTTGGCCCATAAGATCGCAACAGAGTCTTTAAGAAACAAGAAGGAGATTTACCTGGAAGGGGCTGATTCGGATTTTGCTGAATTCCATAGGTTGCGGGAATCGGTTCGTGAACCAGATTGAAGGGGATTCTCCGGAAGAAGTTTGAAAAGAAAAGCTAAAGAAATGAAAAACTTTTGAGAGAAAATGGCTTTTCAGAAGAGAGGAACGATCATTAAGGGAAGCATTTATGATGATGGAGAGTAATGGCAGTCCGTCAAGCTTTTTGATTGGGTAACAACGTCGGTGGCTTTTCATTTTTCAAAATGTGTCAGTAGCTTTTCTTTTTTCCAAAATGTGTCTGTTCAGTCTTAAACTATCTAGATTCTTCTTTCTGTTTCGTTGTTTTTCATCGTACGTGGCTTTGAGGTCCTTTTTTCCGTTTTGTTTTTCTTCTTAGTCTGGGCCTCTGATTTGGGTTTGGTTTCCTGTTTCGGGTTTGCTCTATGACTTGTTTTGTTATTTATTTTATTAATATAAGCCCAATCAAGATGTTACATTAAAAAAAAGACTTTTTTGGTCTTTTAAATTTATAGAAAAAGTCATTTTAGCTTGCTCTTAAACTTGTATTTTTTTATCAAATCACTTCAAAATGAATGAAAAAATTAACGTTTGTTAACTTTGCTAACATAACATACATTAAATTGCCATGTGGATGATATGTAAGCATTTAATTAATTTTTAAAATTTTAAAAATATATTAAAGATTATTCTTTTAATAATTTTTATACTTTTATTTTATTTTAGAAATTAATTAAATATTAATTTGTTATTCACGGGGTAATCCACGTAGTCTTCAACAAAGTAAAAAAATATTAACCTTTTCATTCATTTTTGAGGTGATTTGACAAAAAAAAAAGTAAGTTCAAGAACTAAAAAAAACCAAAAATTAAAGGGTTAAAATATTTTATCTTGAATTTTAGGATTTTAATTTGAATTTAATTTTTTTCAAGATAAAAATGTTGAAATTCAGAATAAAAATACTGATGTGACATAAATATATTAGAAAGGAATACAAATTGTATTATTGAAACATGTGAAAATGATTTGATAGTATGAATATATGCATGCAATCCTCTTGATATAGTTAATTTAAGAGGGCCTTAATTGTATTATTGAAACCTGTGAAAATGATTTGATAGTATGAATATATGCATGCATGTTATACACGTGCATGGATTGATATAGTTAATTTAAGAGGGCGTAATAGTTAGCCATGCAAGTATCTATAAGTAGATGTTTCCCCCACAAGCTAACTCACAAGGCGATTTCATTTTTTTAAAGGAAAATTGCCAATTTCTACCTAACAACAACTTCAATGGGCAGTCCCCAAATAACTGAAAACCCCACAATAGCTGTTGATGAGGATGAAGAAAATGGAATTAGCGCAGAGTGTAAGGAGTTGATTCATCGTTGTCGCAAGGAGAAAGGTTGGAGAACTTCATTCCTGTATGAGTTCCAAGGGTTCTGGTGTCAACCCGAAGAGATTGATGCCATACTTTCTTTTCAGAAACACTACCTGGCAAGAGACACTGATGTAATCCTTGCTACAATTCCTAAATCAGGTACAACATGGATCAAATCCTTGACTTTTGCCATCATGAACCGCAACAATGTCCCCGTTTCTGATGGAAACCACCCCTTGCTTGCTTCAAACCCTCATGATCTAGTACCTTTCTTTGAATACAAGCTTTATGCCAACAACCAAAACCCCAACCTCTCCATCCTTCCCAAGCCTAGAATTTTCGCCACTCATATTCCGTTCGGTTCGTTGTCGGAATCGATCAAGAGTTCTGATTGTCGGATCGTATACGTATGCCGAAACCCTTTGGACACGTTCATCTCCTCATGGCATTACATCAACCAACTGAGGAGGGAATCCAAACCTCCGATCCCATTAGAAGAAGCTTTCGACATGTATTGCAAGGGGGTGATCGGGTATGGACCCTTTTGGGAGCATATGCTAGGGTATTGGAAAGAAAGCCAGGAGAGGCCGAATAAGATTTTGTTCATGAAATATGAGGACATGAAAGAAGATGCCATGTCCCATGTGAAGATGTTGGCAAATTTCTTGGGCCTCCCTTTCTCAGTTGAAGAGGAAAAACAAGGTGTGATAGAGGAGATTGTGAAACTATGTAGCTTCAAGAAATTGAAAGATTTGGAGGTCAATCAAAATGGGAAATCAATTAAGAATTTCGACAACAAGCACTTGTTTAGGAAAGGAGAAGTTGGAGATTGGGTGAATTATCTTTCCCCTTCAATGGTTCACCAATTGTCCCAAATTATGGACGAAAAATTAGGTGATTTTGGCCTAAAATTCAAGGTATGTTCAACTGTACCTTGATCAACATGCAGTCGTTTAATGCATGGTTGGCCATTCATCTAAGCTCCTTTGAAAATGTTACAAATATCTAGTTTCAATAAGACTACTTTGTGAGATCAATGTTCAAAATGGTAATGGGAGTGTGATGTGATGTTATTTTATGTTTGTAATTTCAATAATAATTTTGTAGCGTGTAGAAGGAGATATAAATAAAAAAATACCATTAATTTCTAGATAATTTCTTTTCAAATATGGAAATTATTTTTATACACTACCCTTAAATAAAAAATATATACATTACTCAATCAGTATTAGTATTATTACTAATGCATTATCCTCTTATTTATAGATTTGTGAGAGGTTATGAATAATTCTAAATATTATGTCAAAAAGAATAATTATGATCGAATTTATAATAAAATTATTCAAAAACATATATATAATTCAAATATATATCAAATAAATATTAATTTAATAAAAACTTTAACCATCGCTCCGTATAAATTCAAACTCATCATTAACTTCATTGTTAGCAGCAACATTTGTGAATAAGCATGAGATGAACCATACAAAAAGCACACCAGTCAGGACCATTAAAGAAACTTATGTGATTAGATTGGATAGTCCAAGTATCACATGTTTATGAAAAGTAGGATAAATCTATTGATATCTTGACTACGCTTGCTTTCTCCAAACCATTGGCTATGTATAGGTTTTTATAGCTCTATAATGAATTAATTCGATCCCTCCATTATGACTTCTGAAAAATTAGTACATATGATGTACTGTAGCCTCCTCGCTCATATCAAATAAATAAATAAAATTTGCAGTTATAATGATGCCAAACATTGTATTTAGAAAGCGGCTTCTGTTGTAGGTTGAATTTTATTGACTATTGAATTCTGTGACTAGATTATGACTAGATTATAATGACTAAAATATTTAAATAAATAAAATCTAATAAATATTGTATTTAGAAAGCTCTGTTGTAGGTTGAATTTTAATTCGATTGGTATAGGTATTATTTTTAATGCAAGAATATGTGGGTTCGAGCGTACTGAAATGCATTATTCTCTTATTTATAAATTAAGGAGGGGCTATGAATAAATCTAGACATTATCTAAAAAAATAGATATGATATTTCGTAACCCATAAATAGAAGGATAATGCATTTCAGAGCGTACTGAAATCTACGTCCTCTTACATTAACAATAATATCTATATCAATCAAACTAAGACTCAATCGGCAAATAAATATATATTCTTAAATAAATAAAAATAATTGTTTTGCATCTTCACTCACATTGAGTAAACAAAATAAAAATATATAATTAATTAAATTAAAATAATTAAATGTGCAAACGTGACAATATATATATATATATATATAAAAGCAGGTAGTTGGTTAGTCACCTTTATGAGATCACTGTTCAAAAATGGTAATGGGAGTGTCCTACATTTAATATAAATATTTTTAATGTGTTATGCTTTTTACAGCATTTATCGTATTATATTTTAAAAAATTATTTTTAAATAAAAATTAAAATATGGGCCGACTGAATTAGGTCCGGATTTATTATTCTTAAATTGGGTCAGGCTTGAAAAATTGGTTTAAATACCTTGCATACACCTAGTTCGGTCTATGAGCACATTTAGTTATTACTCAATTGATTTGATGCTTGATTGGCTTATAATACTAAAATTTAATGTACACAAACATTTTAAGCAAAAAATTCAATGTGTTATCATAATATTGCAAGTGACTCTTGTAATCTACTACACATCATTAATTTTTTATTTA
Organism: Gossypium rotundifolium; assembly: GCA_025506655.1. NCBI lineage: Eukaryota > Viridiplantae > Streptophyta > Magnoliopsida > Malvales > Malvaceae > Gossypium > Gossypium rotundifolium. The sequence goes on along the minus strand of CP106725.1, from coordinate 2,606,596 downwards.
AATATAAATCTTATTATAGGTTCTTATCATATTTGCTCTTTTTGATACGATGCTTAGAACTACCTATAGTTTCTCCCAACCCTTAAATAGGAGGATTATGTGTTTTAGCGCACTCGAACCTACATACTCCTGCACTGACAATAATAATGATGCTAACCAAGTTAAGACTCAATCGACATTAAATTTTTTTATTTTAAACCAAAATTATAACGATTAATTGATAAATGCTATTTTTTTAAAAATGATTTAAAAGCATTTTTAAAAATCAATTATTATAATTTTCAAAGAAAAAAAGTTATCAACTCATTAAATTTTAGGTTTTTTTAAATAATTGATCTATTATACATTTATATTATCTTCAATAGTATTATTCAAAGAATAATGTTAAACATATTATAAAAATAACATTATCGTTTTTCAAGCATTATTACGGGCGTTTGTTATAAAATACCTAAATATTTAAAATTATCAATTTAAATAATTAAATTTTAAGATTTCAAATTAAACTACATTATTTGCGTTTATTGTATGATAATTAAATAATTAAACGTATAGTATATTTCATTTAAAAGAAATTAAATTATCTAATTTAACTATAAATTTATGTACACGCTTTATTTTAATGTTTCAAGTTTTTCTCATTATTCCCTACCTTTGTGGAGTTTAGTTTAATGCGTTCTTAAATGAACAATAAAAACGCTTTCAATACTTAGTACATCACCCTATAGAAGTTTCTTAATATATAGAAGTTCTTGAGACCTGCTAACATGCTATAGATCAATTACAGTCTAATCCCTTAAAAGAAACAACTATAAAATAGTTAAATACAATATCTAATAAATACCATTGGAAAGAGGACTATCGGAGATTTGTTCTTCAATGTTATCTCCATCTGTTCTCCACAATCCAAGGGATCTGATTGTTTGGTCTAATTCGATTCAATCTTCAAGGAAAGTTGCTTTAAATGGACTGGTCTTCAAAATCATGCTTGCATACATCCAAAATATCATTGACATTCAAAGCTCAAAGATTTTGTTTTAATAAATTGCTAACTTCAAAGTTGGCAAGTATTTGTCTGTCATGGTGTTGATGGAAGTGGCTCCTAGCCAGCCACTTCAAAAACTTGCATAAAAAATCTCTCCCTTATGCAATTTTTTGAACAAAACCAAACAAGCCACAAAGCTGATCAACAAAATAGCTCCACCTCAATACAATCCTCAATCCAACATACCCAACTTAAAGCATAATTAAGCATATTAACCATCAATACTTTATCTAGAATTTGCATCAATATGCAAAATATTATACTTATGTCTAAGTAAGGTATGGATAAGTAAATATGCACCAGAGTAAAATTGTCCAACCAATTGATAATATTCAAACTTTTCAATTTTACAAAAATGTAAATGCACTAGAAATAAACAAAATAATAGTAAAAACTCAGAAGCAGTGAAGCAATAGTAGGTCCTGCTTCCTTCACTAGCTCTACACCTCTCTTTTGTTCAAAATATGTGCCAAACTCTTACTTTCAAATCCATAACATACAAAATATTCATTTCATTATCTCATTTCTTTCTCAAATCTATTGATTCGTTTCATTTCCATATCGACCTTCAAGGCTCATTTTATCCGGTTCGCATGATCTTTTGCATACTATCATTTGTCACATTTCACATATATGTTTATGATATACCAATTCCAATCAACATTTCATATCAACTATCATTTAGCAAGTTCATGTTTTATAACCTCTATTAATCGGACTGCAATTTAATACAGATACACGAATCATCCAACCATCACACCAATTTGGCACCCCGTGCCTCATCGGAACGCTCAAAGTAAAAATTGTGCACCATGCCTCATCTGTATAATCGAATCAATATGTGCTCTATGTTGGATCTGGTGCTCCAAGTGTAGTATTTTCGTCAATATACACTTGTACTTTTTTTGAATAGATTGGTTAATAAAAAATTTCATTGATTACATTAATATACTTTGTATAATTGTCCTCACATAGTTTTTGCACGTAAAGAAAAATAAAAGCAAATGTTGCTCATTGGTTATCTATTGTTTAACTAATACTGAACGGTATTACGTGGTCAGATCATAATACTAAAAGACAGCTTGTATTAGTAGACGAACTTAAACATGTCATTAATCTAATCAAAATTAGCAAATCGATTAAAATACTAATATGGCGTCCATTAAGTCCAATTAGGGAGATGCCTTTTCTTGGACACCGGAGTGGATGACTCCCAGAAGATAGAGACATAGATGTGATTGACTAGACTAACAGTCCATCGGATAGAACCCAAGCAAAATAGATCCTAAATCCATTTATGGATTTATTCACTTCTGACGTTCATTGTGTGGCATACTTAAATCATGAGTGGATAGCAGACTATGTATGCATGACTCTTACATTTTGAAGTAAGTAAAAGCTTGAGTTTAAATAGGTAAGGAATCAAAAGCTGGTGCGTTGGGTGTACAACTTTTGTAGTATGTAGCACCATTCACAACAGTGGAATTCATAGCCCAAACCATGGGTAAATGATATCCTCCCATTAGCATTACATGGTTGATGAAAAGTAAACGTGGCCACAGGTCGTCCATCTTTTTGATGGATGACTTGATCACTATTTGTGATTGACTTTTCATGAAGGAAGATGTAATAGTTACCATGAGATAAATTAGGATCATATTGGGAAATGAATATTATCCCAAAGAGATCAAGGATATCCTATTAGGGTAAGACATTTATGACAAGTTTATTGACAAGCACTTAGTAGTTGCTTTCGTAATGATATGTCGTTGGGGAGAGCTCAGTCACAATACTATAGTGGAATGACTTCGTGACTAATAGGCGAAAAGTTGGAACTTATTATAAATCATTTGAGCCTCAACTTCATATGTCCAATCAATCCTTTCACTAACTCGTTGAAATCATAAATGAATTGTGTGTTTGAATGGAAATGAATGAAATGAATAGAAAAAGATAAATGGGAAACATTCAAGAATGATTATGGTTTTCCCAGAAATAGAGAAATAGAATCATTTGGAAATAAATGTAGGTTTCTAAAAATGGAAATGGAAATGAAAATGAAAATGGAAACTTGCAATCCTATATAGGATTACTTAAAAAATGATGAAAGAATGAGTTTAAGTTTTTGGATTGTTTTGAAGCCCAAATTAAAATAAATCGTTAGGTCATAGTGAACATGTTGAGTTGTGACATATTAAACGAATTTTCTCGAAATTTTATCGATGGTAAAATTGTCAAATTTTTATTAGGGTTAAATTGGGGTGAGAAAATTATTTAATATGCAAATATTAAAGTTCATTTTAAGAAATGAAAAAACTAAATTGGGTTGGATCATATTACAAAGTATTGGGTCAAAAAGGCCCAAGAAGTACTCGTAATTGGACCCAATGTGAGAGAGGCCCAAAACCCCTCATATAACATGAAAGTAGCGGCAACCCTAGTAGAAATACAAAGGTGAGGCGTTCGCCCCTCTCTTACTCTAAGTAGGATTTTGTTTTTCTATTTAAAATAAACCTCTACAACTCTAAAAAGGTTCTACTTTCTCTTATAAATGATGGTACCGGTAGAGCAATTAACACAACTTTTGAGAGATTGTTATTCTACCGAAAAATAGAGAGAATTTATTCTCAACTTATAAACATATTTTTCATAATAATAATTTTACCGTTTTCTATTAAAGAAGAGAGAATTTTCATTTTCACCCCAAAAGGAAAACTTTTTCTAGTTATGTGTTTTGATTCAATTGGTTCGAGCCCACACTTGAAGTAAATCGTGGTATGAGAATAGCAAAAAGATCGTTTGGTTAAAATCTAGAAAACATCAAGGATTCGCTTATCCAAAAACATAAGTATGAATTCGATTAAGGTTTATTGCTATCAATATCACAAACAGGGTCGATTTTCAAAATTTTAATTTTCACTATGAAAGAAAATCGATTTTAAACTGGATTTTTTCCTTCACTCTACACCTCATTGGACATCTGAAGTAAATATGAGCTCCACGCTTCATCAATAAAAATTGAAGTATAAACCCGTACACAAATCTAATCCTATGGCATGCCAACTATAACCAACTCTGACTGAACAGTTAATAGGGTAACCAATGAATTGAATACATATATGTTCGTATTCATAACTCATAATTCATATCATGCTCATTTATTCTATGTTCAATTCAATTCCTGGCATCCTATATCATCATATGCCAATCAAATCATGAGACAAGAAAATACTTACCTCAAATAACCAATTTGAAACATATCATGTATATGCATATATTGAATTCAAATCATCAAAGTACAAATCGTAGTTTTCTTTACTTGTTTATGATTCTCACTTTTCTTTTCTCTCAAGACGGTTCGGTATGGTCTTTAGCTACGTTAGATATTCTATTATAAAAACAATATTAGTTCACACTCAAATTACATTAAAACACAATATCAACATATTTTTCATTTTATTCCCTATATCTGGGATACTCATATTTTTCAATATCTAACATCAAATCAAAATATGATTTCACATCCTTCCATTAGGGACCTTATACTTTCTATTTATAGTGTAACACCTTAACCCGTATCCGTCGCCGGAACAGGGTTATAGAGCATTACCGGAGTTTACATAGTAATTTCATATAATTCATGTCATTTATTTTTCATATTCGAAATTAATCATATTGTCCCATGAATGGATCCTTGAGGCCCAAATTAAACATTAGAATCAAGTTGGGACTAAATCAGGATCTCAGAGAATTTTTCGCGAAATTTAAATTTTTTTCTTTAATATAGGGGTCACACGCCCGTGTGAGTAGGCCGTGTGAGCCACACGGCCAAGTGACATGCCCATGTCTCAGGCCGTATGGGCATTCATTGTAAAGCACACGGCCGTGTCCTAGTCCATGTCCTTACTCGTGTAACTCCCTGACTTGTGTCACACGATCTGCCACACGCCCGTGTGCTAGGCCGTGTGGTCAATTTAATTTTCACAAATTAGGTGCAGGTTTCACACGACCAAGATACATGCCCGTGTTTTAGGCTGTGTAGTACACACGGTTGAGACACACGCCGTGTCTCTGCCCGTGTGCCCAATTCTGAGCATTTTGTCTCTCAATTTTAAGATGCAGGGGACACACGACCAAACCACATGCCCATGTGTCAAGTCGTGTGTCATACATGGTCAAGACACACGTCCGTGTATCTACCCGTGTAGACAAAATAAGGCCATTTCCTAGCCTTATTTCTCACCCAAATTTAACCTACAACAACAATTTGCATATATTTTCCAACCAATTCAAGTCATATAAATCAAGCAAACATCATTAATATGTATGAAATATTATCACAAATTCATATGATCAAACTTATCTTCTTGTGATGATTTATATTTTACTCTAATTTAATTTAAACAAACCACATACATATAAGCTAAACATGATATATATGTATATCTTATATTAATATACCAAATTAAACTATTACTAGCCATTCCAATGGCTAGATTACAAACATCCATTTACAAGCCATCCATTGGCTAAGTTAACCTATACATGCCATTGTACAAAAATATGATTACTTATTATACCAAAACAAACTGGTGGATAGTGTAATGATACTCCGACCGATCTCCAACTTTTACGAGTTTCTGAGCACTATAAAATAGAAAAAAAAAACCTAGTAAGCATTTAATGCTTAGTAAGTTCGTATAACAGGAATTTAACTTACCATATATTTACATTTAAGATAAGTTTACAAAAATGCATCCAAACAATTTGTCTTATAGCCTAAAACACAATTTCACCAATCATGTTAGTCAAGTAATTAATATAATACCAAGAACATGGATGAGCTCATCATTTAATGACTTTCATATACATATGTTTTCCATATCAATTTTCCATATTACATGTACATTTTGATGACAAATCATTTCAAGTTCAATTTAATCATGTTAGAACTTTACCCATTGAATTTATTTGAAATATCGATGGATACGCTCATGAAGTACACTTTAGTGTACACTACTATAATTCGTCAATTCATATCCAGAGGTGCCCAATTAGGCACATAATCGGGAAGCACACTCTTGAGCCTTGTAATGGGAAACTCACACAGAGTCATTTTAGGAAAACTCATAAAGAGTGTATCGGGAAGCTTATCCGGGCTATATAACGGGAAGCTCATAAGAGCCATAATCGGGAAGTTCACAAATAACCTTATCGGGAAGTTCACAAAAAACCTTGTCGGGAAGTTCAAAAAGAATCATATCGGGAACCTCCGGATAGCTAATATCAGGAAGTTCTAGCGAGAACTATCGGGAAGCTCACAAAGAGACAATTTAACAGGAAGCTCACGAAGAGCCTTTAATGGGGATGATCATAAGAGCTAAGGTGTGTCCACAACAAATGTAGGATCACAACCTATCGGGACGCTCCGAAAAGCTATCACGAAAGCTTGCTAAACCATATAACGGGAAGCTCGAGAGAGCTAATAACGGGATACTCTTTCGAGCTATGGTATGTCCACAACATATGCTGGACTACAACCAATACGGGAAATTCAGTATCCATCGACTTTTATACATTCAAACGGGGTTTGACATTTATCAGGCATTATCGGCTATTCAATCAATTTCACATACATGACGTTTATACAATTCATACATATACAACATTTAATTCAAACATATAAATGTATACAATTTAGTTACACAAACTTACCTCGATACTTGTTCGTATACAAAATCTACTAATCCAAAACTTTTTGTTTTCCTCGATCCAACTCAATATTAGGTCTTTTAGGATCTATATAAATAAATTTAACATCAATTTAATCCATTTCATACTCAATTTAATTCAATTTAACACCTCGCACCCAAGAGCGATACTGGGTCTAGATACGAGACATTACTATGCTTGAACTCACTTAAACATGTACTTACGTGCTATAAAATTTCGTTCCAACTTAAAAATTTTCACTTTCTTAGTCAACACATACATTACAAGGGCATATGAGGCCTTAAACTCATGTCTGAAAACTTTCGAAACTAAATCAAATAATTTATTTTTGAAGCAGGGTTCACACGCCCGTGTGACTTGGAACATGCCCGTGTACCTTAAGCACGCCCATACCCTCAAACCGTGGAAAGCTATCGACTATTTTCATGCGGCTTAGACACACCGTGTCTTCCAATCGTAGGAGGCTCTTGACTAATTTCACATGGCCATGACACGCCTGGGCTTAGGCAGTGTGCTAATCCTTGATATCTTGGCTAAATCAACACGTGCAGGCACACGCCCATGTCCAACCCGTGTGTATAACACGGCCTATACACATGACCGTGGAATTTACCCGTGGCCCATTCTGATTAATAATACTAAGGTGCAGGGTTAACACGGCCTTGACACACGCCCGTGTGTCCAACCGTGTAGGCACTTATAGGCTATTTACCAAGCCATTAGCCACCCTGAAATGAAGATCATATCCATACACAATTCAACGATGCAATAACAACCCAATTTTATGAATAATACTACATGCTTTATTGATCTCAATAAATAGAAATACTTAGTCAAATTTGGCCAATCACTAGCCATATACAAAAGAATAATAAACTTGATAGCCTTTACAAAGGCCCTTCTAAAAACATGTCTACAAAATGAATGTTTCCTATACATGTCATACTTAGCAAAGTAACTTGGCTATACCAAAATAAGAGTTGATTGTGTGCTACGAGCTCCGACTCCGAAGATCCACAAAATAGCTTGGCGGGACTACATAGAAAGAACAATCAAATACGTAAGCATTTAGCTTAGTAAGTTTGTATGTAAAACACATGACAATAAGCTTGCTTAATAAAAACCATTTAGCATAACAATAGTATCGTAATTTCAGCTCTAAAGCTTACTTACTCATACTTGGTTCTTAGATGTCTCATGATGTTCACTGTACACATTTTTGTATAGTAAACATGATACCTGTGTCACTTGATCACATTGAACAGCGTACTTAAATAATAATCATTATGATCTCTAATTCTTCATTCATAACATGAGTAATATTTAATTCATTTTGATGCTAGCTTTGCTTTCTTAGTCCTCTTGTTACCTCATTATTAATCTTACTTGTTTGCCTGATGAACTTCTATAAATACCCAAGGATACTGGATCTCTTCCCACTTAATATGCCACCAAAGCTATATCTTAGGCATGGTCTTACATGAAATTTCTCATCTTGGTTTCAAGGTTATGTCTTGACATGGACTTACATGAAGTCTTACCCTTGATAACTTACTCAATGCCAAGCTTGCCTTGGACTTGCATGATATCTTGATCAATGCCAAGCTTGCCTTGGACTTACATGAAATCTTGATCAATGCCAAGCTTGCCTTGGACTTACATGATATCTTGATCAATGCCAAGCTTGCCTTGGACTTACATGATATCTTGTGTGGTATATCGGTATCCCGGGAATTCATATTCAATCGGGCCTTGCTCACGTTTAATCTCTTTGTTCACAAAAAATGATAGGCATTAAAAATAGCAATGTATATTATACTAAGAAATTCAATGATAGTAATCATAAAACTTAGAAATCATACAAACTTACCTCAATATACAAAATGTAGGGAGATGTGCAATTTAGTCCTCGACCTTGTTCTTGCCTCAGTTTCGATCGAGGCTTCATTTTTCTTGATCTATAATCATGAAATTCATTCATTTAGATTCCCTATGATCATAATACATCAATTTCTACACTTGGGCAAAAATAACCATTTTGCCCTTGTACATTAGCAAAATTACGATTTTACCCCTAGGCTCGTAATTTATTTTTCAACATATTTTCTCATTAAACAAGCCTAGATAAACATTTATTTCTCTTAAAACTACTCAAAATTCCAACTATTTCATGCATTTATGACACAATCTCACTCTTTGCATTTAAGTCCTACTTAGGTGTTTTCATGCAAACATCTTTCACAAAAGTTGTTTCTCATCTCCCTAACTTTCATTTTCTCCCATAAAAATGCAGCAAATAACAATGATTGCTCTCATGGGAAAACTCTAAGCTTTACACAATATTGCACAATAGTCCCCTCATTTGAAAGCTTAAGCTTTAGGGGTTTCAAAAGTACAACTATTACTAAGAAAATCATCAAAATCACTTACTAAAATTGGAGGAGAGCTTGCTGAAAATTTTTGAGCTTTCAACCCTCTATTTGATTGCAAAAATTGGTGGAGAAAGATGAAGAGAAAGATGATATTTTTCTCTTTCTTTATTCTAATATTAAACTAGTCAAATTAACCACCAACTCCTACTAACTTTGACTTAATTTTGTTCATCTTTGTCTCCCACATAGCCCATGACCGGCCAAGCAATTAAAAGGGATAAATTGCCCTTTAAAATACCTCAGTTTAACAATCTATGGCTATTTGGTACCCCTACCTTAGAAATAGAACTTTTGCATCCCATGCGGTTTATTCCTTTTTCTCAATTGGTCATGCTATTAGTAAAATTAAGGCACCAAAATTTTTATACAATCATATAGTGACACCACAACACATAAAATAGTACTAAAATGATTCTCCTCAACCTCGGATTAGTGGTCCCGAGACCACTGTTCTGATTAGCCCCAAATTCGGGCTGTTACAACTCTCCCCCTTAGGGATTTTTTGTCCTCGAAAATCTTACCAGTAACAAGGTTTGGATATTGGTTTCTCATACTCTCTTCTCGTTCCCATGTAGCTTCTTCTATTCCGTGCCTTTGCCGCAGAACTTTCACTAAGGTAATACTTTTATTTCTCAGTTGCTTGACTTCCCGAGCCAAGATCTTGACTAGTTCTTCACCATAGGTCATGTCAGGGCGGATCTCTATTTCTGATGGTGTAATTATATGTGAAGGGTTTGATCTGTAGCGTCGCAGCATTGATACGTGAAAAACATCATGTATCCTTTCTAATTCTGATGGCAACGCCAAACGGTAAGCTACCGGCCCAACTCTCTCAGTAATCTAATAAGGTCCAATAAAACGTGGACTTAATTTGCCTTTACGGCCAAATCTGAGAACTTTTCTTCATGGTGATACTTTCAAAAAGACTTTATCCCCAACTTGGTACTCGATCTCTTTTCTCTTTAAATTTGAAAAAGATTTCTGTCTTTCTGAGGCAGCTTTTAAACATTCTCGAATTACTTTCACTTTTTCCTCAGCTTCTTTAACCAAATCAACCCCGTGGATTTGGTTCTCCTTGAGTTCAGTCCAAAATAAGGGAGTTCGACACTTATACCTATATAGGGCCTCATAAGGCACCATCTTTAAACTCGACTGAAAGCTATTATTATAGACGAATTCTACCAATGGGAGAAACTTTTCCCAACTGCCTTGGAATTCCAAAACATAACATCTAAGCATGTCCTCGAGTACATGAATTAACCTTTCTGACTGACCGTTAATGTAAGGGTGAAAAGCTGTGCTAAAACTCAATTTTGTACCCAAAGCTTCTTGCAGCTTCTTCTAAAATCTGAACGTGAATCTCGGATCTCTATCCGATATGATCGATAAGGAAACTCCATAAAGTCTTACTATTTCTGAAATATACAAGTTTGCCAAGTTGTCTAGGGAGTAATCCACTCGTACAAGTATAAAATGGGCTGACTTCGTGAGTCTATCAACCCCTACCCAAACAGCATCTTTTTTCTCGGAGACAACGGTAAACCCATTACAAAATCCATGGTGATACGGTCCCATTTTCATTTGGGGACTAAGATAGGCTGAAGTAAACCCGAAGGCACTTGGTGTTCAGCCTTTACTTGCTGACAAATAAGACATCTTGAAACAAACTCTGAAATATCTTTCTTCATTTTCGGCCACCAATACTGTTGCTTCAAGTCACTATACATCTTTGTACTTCCCGGATGTACAGACAAACATCTCTAATGTTCTTCGTACAAAATTCTCTGAATAAGCCCCTCTTTTCTCGGTACACAAACTCTATCTCTAAACATCAAGTATCCATCAGAATTGATCCGAAAGTCGGATTCAGCATGTGACTCGCATTGAGCTCTCTTGACTTGCAACTCATTATCTTCTTTCTGAGCCTCAAAGATCTCTTGAAGAAACATTGGTCTAGCTCTCGACTCAACTAAAAGGGATCCATTTTTGGATAAGGATATCCTTGAATTCAATGCTCTTAAAGTAAATAGAGACTTCCTACTCAAAGCATCGGCGACTACATTTGCCTTTCCTGGATGGTAGTCGATGACCAACTCACGATCTTTTATCAACTCTAACCATCTTCTTTGTCTTAAGTTCAACTCTTTCTGCGTCATCAAGTACTTCAGACTTTTGTGATCGGCAAAAATCGACATTTTCACCATATAAATGGTGTCTCCAAATCTTCAAAGCGAAGACTATAGCGGCCAATTCTAGATCATGCGTTGGATAATTCTTCTCATGAGGCTTCAAGCATGTCTGGAGGCATAAGCAATCACTTTGCCTTCTTGCATGAGTACACGACCAAATCCATTTAAGGATGCATCATTGTAGACTATAAATTCTTTCCCCGATTCGGGTTGTACTAAGACTAGAGCTTATCAACACCGCTTTCAACTTCTCAAAACTTTGTTGGCATCGCTCATCCACTCAAACTTTACATTTTTCATGAGTTTAGTCATCGTGGTTGTGATCATGGAAAACCCTTGACAAATTATGCTGTAGTAGCCGGTTAGGCCCGAAAACTTCTAATCTCGGTAATGTTCTTAGGTGGCTTCCATCCATTATGACCTAGAGATTTTACTAGGATCAACTCGGACTCCATCCTCAAGACAATATGTCCTGAATCCTACTTCCTTGAGCTAAAATTCACTTATACTGAATTTGGCATACAACTGATTCTCTCGTAGGATCTGTAAAACTGTCCGTAGGTGTTCAGCATACTCTTTCTCATCTTGGGAATAAATCAGTATGTCGTCAATAAAAACGACTACAAACTTGTCGAGGTATGGTCTAAAGATGCGGTTCACTAAATCCATGAATACCGCAGGAGCATTGGTCAACCCAAAGGGCATGACTAAAAATTCATAATGCCCATACCTCGTTCAAAAGGCCGTCTTGGATACATCTGAGTCTTTCACTCTCAACTGGTAGTACCCTGATCTTAAGTCTATTTTGGAGAACACAGTTGCTCCTTTCAATTGATCAAACAGATCATCGATCCTAGGTAATGGGTACTTATTCTTTACTGTTACTTTATTAAGCTGACGGTAATCTATGCACAATCTCATGGCACCATCTTTCTTTTTCACAAATAAAACCGGGGCACCCCATGGTGAACAATTTGATCTTGCAAAGCCCTTATCATCAACTCTTGCAAGCATGGCTGTTGGAACAATTTTTGTTTGGAAAATGGGCCGACTTTAAAAAAAAATAGAGTCGCCACCAATCATTTTTGAAGTGTGATTGGGTCACTTTAGAAAACATTTTGGTCTGCGAATTTTAAAAAATGGGCTCGGGGAGTCGATTCACGCGCGAGGAAAGATTAGCACCCTCGCGCCCAAAATTGGTCTTGTGTTGATTGATTAATGTCCTTAATATCGAAAATTAGAAAATATTTTAAAATAAGAATCTTTAAAATGTTTGGATAACTCACATTGGATATCGAAACTCTCTTGTTACGGAAAGTTGAAATACCACATCCAGCACGATAGGACATGACGTTTCAAACTATCGGTACCAAGATCATTTCATGATTTCTAACATTGTTTTCTTGCAATTTTAAAAGGATGTTTCATTATTTGGCCAAACCAAAAACCGAAACCCAGCACGATTGGGCACGATTCCTTAAATTTTCAATCATGAAATATTGCCTTTATTTAAGAAATACGATAAAAGAATCTTTAAAGGATATTTAGTTATGCAGACGAGCAGAAATCGAAACCCAAAGACGATTGGGCACGAATCCCTCGAACTTCCAAACACGAAGTACTACCCTTGTGAAAATCTTTATGTGTTTTGAAAAACATTGAAATGTAAGCGATAATAATAAGGAATAATAACAATGGGAATAATGAACATGATAATAATAATAATACCCAAGAATATCATAATAATAAGGAAAATAGTTAAAATGAAAAAACTATAGTAGTAATGACACTAAAGAAACATAGTAACTATAAATAGGTAAAAATAATAGATATAATAATATACAATAATAATCGTAAATATAATAATAAATATAATACTAGTAACAAATATAACATATAAGCATAATAATATAGTGGTTAATATAATAATAATAAATATAGTATAGTGATTATAATATATACATAAAACAAAAATAACAGAGAATAGATAGAATGATAATAAAACATACAATAGTAAAAATAAAGTAAAAGCAGACTAAAAGATTACTAATATCCCAACCATAGCAACACTAGCAATAAATGTGATGATATCAATAAAATAATGAAAGTGATAGGAACAATACAAAAATATATATAAATGATGGCATGAAAAACTAGCCATAATGACAATGTGCACGTGGAGAGAAAAAGTAAAATAAAGCATTAATGATAAGAAGACAATGGTTGGGTGAGTTAAAAAACCAATTAAAATGTAAAAGACATGAGAACAGAACATCGTTTCCCCTCCCTTCCTATTCTTTCGTTTTGCAGTTAAAGGGTAGAAACCTTCTCTTTCCATAATATTTTAACCAAAAAAACAAGTCAAGCATACGCCATGCTCTCTACTCAGCAAACCTCTCATCGCAGCAAGTCCGCTCAGGCAAGCCACCGGTAATGGCGATCGGAGAGTCCACATAAGACCCTCTCGTCCCCTTTTTCTGTTTTAAAACCTTTGTTTGTCTTTCGAAGGTTAGCGGAGCTAACCAGTGAAAATCGAAAAGGGTTTTTAACACCCTCTCCTTCCATTTCGCATGCAACAAAAAGGAAAAGAAAAATAATTCAAAAATAGATCTGAGATTTGAAAAGAATATAAATTGGAGGTCACCTTCTAAAATTGCTTTTTGATCTTTCTTTTTGTTTTTTTACTTGTGTTTGGGTATATCGAAATTGAATATACTGCCTTTTTTCTCCAAAAAAACCCCCTTTTTACATTGAAATATTTGGCTTTTATAGCCTAAGAAATCCCCCCAAAAATCAAATCCCAAATATCCCATTACTGTTGTTGTATTTCCCTCTTCGTAGGCACAACATAGAGGCGTGGGGCACGCGTTACTGGTAGCGGAGGCTTGGAGGCAACGTGGCGAGCACAAGCGTGGGGCATTTAGAGGTGCGGTCATAAAAGCTATTAGGGTTTCCTGATTATTTTTTTCTGGGCTTTAGCGGGCCTGTTGTGTTTGGATTTTAGGCCTGTATTTTTTTTGACTATTTCTTATTGGGCCCGGGCATAAATTTGGTCTTTACAGCTGCCCCTCTTTGCTCGTTATCGTGTAACGAGAACGAAGCAAAGACTTTAAGAGGACCAATTTTGCCCGGTCCTACTAAGTCTCGGTGCTTTTTGATGCCTTCTTTCTTTGGGTAACCTCGTTTTAACCCATTGCACTCTCATGGGTATAGGAATTTTGTTTCGATCTACTCCACTCCTGCCCAGTGGAGACAAGATCTACTACTTTTGATCTGCTCTACTCCTGCTCAGTAGAGATAAGATCTGTTTTTTCGATCCGCCTACTCTTGCTCGAGAGAGATAAGATCATTGTCTTCTATCTGCTCCCACCTTTCCATGGAGATAAGATCGCCATCTTTAGCCTTGCTCCACTCCTCTTCGGTGGAGATAAGGCTTCATTCTTCCGATCTGCTCTACTCGCCTTTCGGTGAGATAAGATCTCGCCATTTTATCTGCTCTACCCCGCTTTCGGGAGATAAGATCTGTTGTCTTTAGCTTTGCTCCACTCATGCTCAAGAGAGATAAGGCTTGATCTTCCGATCCGCTCTACTCCCTTTCGATGAGAGATAAGATCTACTGTCTTCGATCTGCTCTACTCACCGCCAAGAGAGATAAGATTTATTGTCTTTAGCTTTGCTCCACTCCCTTTCGGTGAAGATAAGGCTATAATCTTGATCTGCTCCACTCCTTCTCAGTGGAGATAAGATCTGCTGCTTTCGATCTGCTCTACTCCTGCTCATTAGAGATAAGATCTGCCTTTTTCGATCTGCTCTACTCCCGCCAGAGATAAGATCTGTTGTCTTTAGCCTATTTCCTCCTCGCCGGTGGAGATAAGGCTTGATATTACGATCTGCTTACTACTCGCCATTAGATATAAGATCTGCCGTCTTCGATCCGCTCTACTCTCGCCAGAGAGATAAGATCTGTTGTCTTCTTTATTCCCTCCACCTTTCGGTGAAGATAAGGCTATAATCTTGATCTGCTCCCTCACCTTTCGATGGAGATAGGATCTCTTGCTTTCGATCTGCTCTACTCCGCTTTCGGAGATAAGATCTACTATTTTTAGCCCGCTCCACTCCTTCCAAGAGAGATAAGGCTATGATATTCGATATGCTCCACTCTTACTCAGTGGAGATAAGATCCGCTGCTTTCGATCTGCTCTGCTCTTACTCGATGAGATAAGATCTATTTTTGACCTACTTCACTCTGCTTTCGGTGAAGATAAGGCTAGAATCTTCGATCTGCTTACCTCGCCGGTAGAGATAAGATCTGCCGTCTTGATCTGCTCTACTCCTGCTTAGTAGAGATAAGATCAGTTGTCTTTAGCCTGCTCCACTCCTACTCAGTGAAGATAAGGCTATAATCTTTTATATGCTCCACTCATGCTTAGTGGAGATAAGATCTGCCATTTTCGATCTACGCTCTACTCTCCTTTCGAGAGATAAGATCTGTTGTCTTCTTTGCTCCTCCACTCCCGGTGAAGATAAAGTGGGATCTTCGATCCGCTCTACTCTTACTCAATAGAGATAAGATATGTTATCTTCAATCCGCTCCACTCCTCGCCGCGGTAGAGATAAGGCTTGATCTTTCGATCTGCTCTACTCTCTTTCGAGAGATAAGATCATTATCTTCAATCCGCTCCCTCCACCTTTCGGTGGAGATAGGATCTCTTGTCTTTAGCCCCCCCTCACCTTTCGATGAGATAAGGCTTGATCTTCGATCTGCTCTACTCTCTTTCGAGTAGAGATAAGATCTGTTATCTTCAATCCGCTCCACTCCTGCTCAGTGGAGATAGGATCTACTATCTTTAGCCTGCTCCACTCCTGCTCAGTAGAGATAAGGCTTCCGTCTTTCGATCTGCTCTACTCCTGCTCAGTAGAGATAAGATCTGTACTCTTCTGTAACTCTCATCAACTTTGCTACATTGTCCTTTGGGGACCTACCTGTAGAAGTGATTTCATGGAGTCTATGCTTATGTCAAATGATTAGGATGTCATGAAAGATGCTCCTAACCATATGTATCATGAATGTTATGAATAGATGCAAAATGTCATGAGAATGATCCATTTTTAACACTTGAATGTTATTGCTTCTTTGCTTATTAAGGTGACCTCGACGTATGTCTTCCTTGTTCACTAATACTTCTAACAACTAATCCAAAGATGTCATTCTTGCTAAACCCTTATCTTAAGTCTCCAAGCCCTTTAAGCCTGGTTGGTTCTAAGTAATTGTCTGTTTGATTCTTGTATTATTTAGAGACTTTCGAGTAATACTTAAAACTTCCTTTGTGAAAGTATTATTAGTTCAGTAATCATTACTTCAATGTGAAATGCTTGGAACAAGACTATAGAAATGAATAAAACTGAAATTCATTCGGGATAAAAACCCGTGAAGAATGGGTTGAACAAGGAAAACAAATTCCATTAAGGTGCAATATGAGTAAGAATGGTATTGATGCCCCGGATATCACAGTCTGAGCTTTTACAGATGTACTTCTTGAAGACCACTCGAAGTTCAACATGTGTCTAGAAGATCCATGGTACTTTGTAGATGCCCCAAGATGTATCATATGTCCTCATTGTTAATTCAAGTATAGTGAAACTACTGTATGCCCCCTCACGAGTTGATCATAATTTGAGCCGCCCTTTTTGGGTTTTCAACTCAAAGCCCCTTTGGTCTCAAAGTGCCCTTTGCGGGTTTTCACTTTGGCCTCTCGGGGTTTTTTTTGAGCATAAGATGCCCTTTGTGGGTTTTCATCTTGGTCCACTTTCAATGAAGTACTTCTTGGTGAGTCTGCGTTAATTGGATTTGGCGGACTTTTACCGTCCATCTCGGCTAGTATCAAAGCTCCTCCGGAAAAGGCCTTCTTTACAACATGGGTCCTTCCCAATTAGGCATCCACTTTCCCCAAGTCCTTTTGCATAGGAGGATCTGCTTAACACCAAGTCTCCTTCATGAAATACTGGGTGGACTTTCTTATTGTAAGCTCGCATCATCCGCTTCGTACAATTGACCATGGTGAATAGCTTTTAGCCTCTTTTCCTCAATTAGATTCAGTTGATCATATCGAGATTGAACCCATTCTTCGTCCAACTTCATTCGACAAAACCCGGAGTGAAGGGATCTCAACTTCAATAGGCAAAACTGCCTCCATCCCATAAACCAACGAGAAAGGAGTTGCCCCGGTAGAGGTTTTAATTGATGCTCGAGAAGCAAAGAGGGAAAATGGTAACTTCTCATGCCAGTCCTTGTAGGTCTCAACCATTTTCCCCACAATTCTCTTGATATTTTTATTAGCCGCCTCGACTGCTTCATTCATTTTCGGGCGATATGGCGACGAGTTATGGTGCTTAATGTTGAACTGACTGCAGACTTTCGCTATCGCTTTATTGTTCAAGTTTAGTGCATTGTCAGACACGATCCTTTCTGGCATACCGTAGCGACATATGATCTCCTTCTTCAAAAACTTGCTAACTGCCGTCTTCGTGATATTGGCATATGAAGCTGCCTCTACCCATTTGGTGAAGTAATCAATGACCACGAAGATGAAACGATGTCCATTAGAAGCTTTCGGTGAGATCGACCCAATGACATCCATGCCCCACATTGAGAAAGGCCATGGAGAAGTCATAACATGAAGAGGTGAATGAGGCACATGGATGTTATCTCCATAAACCTGGCACTTATGGCACTTCTTAGCATAACGGATGCAGTCTCCTTCCATCGTGGACCAGTAATACCCGAATCTCATGATTTGCCTGGCCATCGTAAACCCATTGGCATGTGTTCTATAGACACCCTCATGGACTTCTTCCAGGATTTTCCTAGCTTCAACAGCATCCACACATCTGAGCAACACTTGATCCCTCCTCTTTTTATACAGGATCTCTCCATCTAAGACATAGTCGCTGGCAAGTCTTCTCAATGTTTTCTTATCATTTTCAGTCACTTGATCGGGATATTCTGACTTTTCACATATTACGAATATCATAGTACCAAGGATGATCATCTCTCTCCTCCTCTTCGTCAATATTGAAATAATGAGTGAGCCTCGTAAATACTCATTTGGATAGGCTTCATACCCTCCCCTCATTCACTTTGATCATAGAAGCTAGAGTAGCCAAAGCATCGACCATCCGGTTTTCATCACGGAGGTAAAGAATGTGATATCATCAAACTCCTCAATTAGTTCCAAAACTAACTTCGATGGTGATCGGTTTGGGATCTCTTGTTTCCCATTCTCCTTTGGTGATTTATTACAAGGCGAGTCTCCGTATACCTCTAGCACCTTAAATTTGTGGTCTATGGTTGCTTTCGGATCCCTATGATACACGCTTGAGATTACGCCATGTTATTTGTGCAATCAAGTCTAACTTGCAAGTGAATGGATAATGCTCTCCCTTTGGGGATACCAGGACTGCACCAATTCCATTAGCAACGGCATTTGACACTCCATCGAAGTTCATCTTCCAAGGATGATTTTCTAGGATGCCTTCTTCAGTCGCTGCTACAAACATCAACTCTTCATTAGGAAAATCGAAATTAAGAGGCTCATAATCATCTAGCGCCCTGCTGGCTAAGAAATCTGCTATTGCACTCCCCTTCACCGCCTTCTGGTTCACATAGATAATGTCAAACTCAGAAAGTAAAATTTGCCATCGAGCCATTCTTTCATTCAGGGCGATTGACTTCATCATGTATTTCAGAGGGTCTAATTTTAAGATTAACCCAGTCGTGTGGTACAACATGTACTACCTCAACTTTCGAGTTGTCCA
The DNA here is from genome assembly GCA_025506655.1 of Gossypium rotundifolium. Taxonomy (NCBI): domain Eukaryota; kingdom Viridiplantae; phylum Streptophyta; class Magnoliopsida; order Malvales; family Malvaceae; genus Gossypium; species Gossypium rotundifolium. The sequence goes on along the minus strand of CP106725.1, from coordinate 2,587,382 downwards.
GACCAATGCACAACACAATTTCTTAATTGGCGAGTATTTCATTTCACACTCGGTGGATTTCTTATTGAGGTAGTATATCGCTCTTTCTTTCTTCCCTATCTCATCGTGTTAGCCTAGCACGCATCCCATTGAATTATCAAATACTGTCAGATACAAAATCAAGGGTCTATCAGGACTGGGAGGCATTAACACTGGGGTGTTGGACAAATATTGTTTAATCTTGTCAAACGCCTCCGTATTCATCATCCCAAATACCGGATTGTGCTTAAGAAGATGAATATTGGATCACATTTCTCGATCAATTTTGAAATAAACCGAAGCGATGTAATTCAATCTCCCTAGAAAACCTCGGACTTCCTTTTGAGTGCGCGGTGGAGGTAATTTTTGTACGGCCTTGACTTTATCCGGATCTACTTCGATTCCTTTTGCACTGACCACGAAACCCAATAGCTTCCCTGATCGAGCCCCGAAAGTACATTTGGCTGGATTGAGCTTCAGCTGAAATTTCTTCAATCTCAGGAACAGCTTTCTCAAAACTTGCACATGCTCCCCTTCCGTTCGAGACTTTGTGATCAAGTCGTCGACGTAGACCTCAATCTCCCTATGCATTATGTCATGAAACAAGGTTACCATAGCCCTTTGGTATGTTGCTCCCGCATTCTTTAACCCAAATGGCATCACTTGGTAACAAAAAGTCCCCCATAAGGTTATGAAGGTGGTCTTTACCATGTCTTCAGGATGCATCTTTATTTGATTGTATCCCGAGAAACCGTCCATGAAGGAGAAAAATGAAAACCCCGCTGTGTTATCCACTAAAGTGTTAATGTGAGGTAGTGGGAAGTTGTCTTTCGGGCTGGCCTTATTTAGGCCCCTGTAATCGACACACATCCAGACTTTTCCATCCTTCTTAGGGACAGGAACCACGTTGGCTACCCATTCTGAGTAATTTACTACTCGAAAGAACCCGACATCAAATTGCTTCTTGACTTCTTCCCTTATCTTTCTTTGTAACATCGGGTCTCATCCTTGAAGCTTCTGGGACCGCTTACATTCTCCTTTTATGGGAATACGGTTGTACCGCAATATCGACTCAACCCCGGCATATCTTGATATGACCACGCCAAGACATCTTTGAACTCTAGCAGAAGTCTAATGAGGTCCTGCCTTGTTTCATGGGTTATGCAGGTACCGATTTTCACTTCTTTCCCATCCTCTAGAAGCATATTTTCAATTGTCTCTTCGTAAGGTAGAATCGGCTTCTCCTCTCACTCTACCATCCTTAACAAATCCGGGGATAAATTATAATCTTCGTCATCTGTAAAGTCCTGAGATCCCTCTGGGCACGTGTCTTGCTCATAAGGGAATTCTGAGTTCATAGCAGTGTCACTCATGACGTCGATATCTGGGGACCTATGGTAGGTATAAAATAATATTCAATGAAAATGAATTTAAAGACGACTTATTTATGCGTTATGATTATGAATGGAGTGGAGCAGTAGAAGAATAATTGCCGCGGAATGGAAAGAAAATGCACTTCTTATTGAAAATAATGATCGTGAACATGCCTATTTCACAAAAGATTCTTATTGTTCCTAGGCTTGAAACAACAAGTGTGTTTTGAACATTACTGCTTTTAGTCCTAAAACTACGGAATTTCTTCCGATCCAATTTGTTCAGAACACTTCCGTGCTCGTAAGGCGAATACCCGCCAAGTTTCCTCTCCTCAAATACGGCGTTGATGCTCAAGGTTTTCATTATACCCTTAGCCGTTTCTACACTCGTGTGTAGTAATGATATTCCAGGGTCACTATAATACAACCTCTAATTAAAAGGGTTATCTTATGATATTTAATGCAAATGATGTGATGCAATGCAAATGCATGAAATGCAATGCAAATGAATGAATGCAAAAGATAAGAGGCATTGACTCTGAATTCAGTTACATTAGAAAAACTTTACTAGAAAATAAATTTCTTTACACAAAACGGATCGCATACGCGGCCTTGTCCTCATAATCCAAGTGAAAACATGAATCCTTTCTTCGCAAAAGTCAAGTCTTGTAAAATTTTAATAGATACTTCCTCTAACTCCTTTTGCTTGATCTGGACCGCTACTCCTGTTCACTTGTTAGCTTCTTCAAGAATGCCGAGACGTAGTAATCTTCGAATATTCTTGTCAACTTGAATCCACAGGTGATAAGGTCTTGTATTCCTTCACGGACTATCAGTCTTCTCTCGTTGTATTCACTTGGACTATATTCGGATGACCGTATTATAATCCACTTTATCAAAAATCTATTTTCTTATGACCAACTTTTCTATTTAGTAATCGAATTTGAAATCAACACCTCTTTTCTATGATGTGAATGCAATGCAATCAAAATGTAATAAAACCCGTTAGTACAAGAAAATAAATAACATAGAACCTATCGGGGTGACCACTAGGGTTTGACATGGTTCTACCTAGGGTAGGCCCTTAGGTTTTCTACATGTGGTTTAGTTCTAAAGAAAGGGTACACGAACCAAAGATTCCTCAATCCTCACCCATTATAGGCTCATACCGATTGAGTTCGATTCGGGAATACATTTCCTTATGGCCATGCGGAGGTGAAAACCTCACGGAACCATAGATACGGATGTATTCCTAAGCGATCCCCTAGCCCATGCGAGGTGAAAACCTCACGAAGGCATAGATTTTTGCTCCCACTTAAGGGTGTGACCACAACGGTCATGCAATATGAATGCAAAAATATTCTATGTGTCTCAAACCAAAGCGAGATATATGACGACACGGACTCATGCAAATGAAAATGAAAAAATTTTATTTTGATAAAAGGACATCAATCAACCAATTTTACTATTGACTCTCTTATAATCCCGATGGAGTCGCCAAGTCGTCGGAACCATTTTGTTTGGAAAGCAGTGACTTTAAAAAGAAAAATGGAGTCACCACCAATCATTTTGAAGTGTGATTGGGTCACTTTAGAAAACATTTTGGTCTCTAATTTTTAAGAAAACGGGCTCGAGTCGATTACGCATACGAAGAAGGATTAGCACCTCATAACGCCCAAAATTGGTACCGTGTTGATTGATTAATGTCCTTAATATCAAAAATTTGAAAATATTTTAAAATAGGAATCTTTAAAAATGTTTGGATAACTCACATTGGATATCGAAACTCTCTTGTTTCGGAAAGTTGAAATACCACATCCAAAGACGATACGACCACGATCGTTTCAAACTATCGGTACCAAGATCATTTCATGATTTCCAACATTCTTGTCTTGCAATTTTAAAAGGATGTTTCATTATTTGGCCAAACCAAAAATCGAAACCCAGCACGATTGGGCACGATTCCTTAAATTTCCAATCATGAAATATTGCCTTTATTTAAGAAATACGATAAAAGAATCTTTAAAGGATATTTAGTTGTTTGGACGAACAGGAAATCGAAACCCAGCACGATTGGGCACGAATCCCTCGAACTTCCAAACACGAAGTACTACCCTTGTGAAAATCTTTATGAGTTTTGAAAAAACATTGAAATGTAAACGCGATAATAATAAGGAATAATAACAATGGGAATAATGAACATGATAATAATAATACCCAAGAATATCATAATAATAAGGAAAATAGTTAAAATGAAAAAACTATAGTAGTAATGACACTAAAGAAACATAGTAACTATAAATAGGGTAAAAATAATAGATATAATAATATATAATAATAATCGTAAATATAATAATAAATATAATACTAGTAACAAATATAACATATAGGCCTTAATAATATAGTGGTTAATATAATAATAATAAATACAATAAAGTAATTATAATATATACATAAAACAAAAATAATAATCATAGATAGAATGATAATAAAACATACAATAGTAAAAATAAAGTAAAAAGCAGACTAAAAGATTACTAATATCCCAACCATAGCAACACTAGCAATAAATGTGATGATATCAATAAAATAATGAAAGTGATAGGAACAATACAAAAATATATATATATAAATGATGGCATGAAAAACTATCCATAATGACAATGTGCACGTGGAGAAAAAAAAAAGTAAAATAAAGCATTAATGATAAGAAGACAATAGTTGGGTGAGTTAAAAAACCAATTAAAATGTAAAAGACATGAGAACAGAACATCATTTCCCCTCCCTATTCTTTCGTTTTGCAGATTAAAGGGTAGAAACCTTCTCTTACCATAATATTTTAACCAAAAAAAAAAAAAGCCAAACGCCATCCCAACCATAGCAACACTAGCAATAAATGTGATGATATCAATAAAATAATGAAAGTGATAGGAACAATACAAAAATATATATATATATATATATAAATGATGGCATGAAAAACTATCCATAATGACAATGTGCACGTGGAGGAAAAAAAAAGTAAAATAAAGCATTAATGATAAGAAGACAATAGTTGGGTGAGTTAAAAAACCAATTAAAATGTAAAAGACATAAGAACAGAACATCGTTTCCCCTCTCTTCCTATTCTTTCGTTTTGCAGATTAAAGGGTAGAAACCTTCTCTTTCCATAATATTTTAACCAAAAAAAATAAGTCAAACGCCACGCCATGCTCTCTACTCAGGCAAACCTCTCATCGCAGCAAGGCCGTCGCGAAGGCACTGGTAATGGCGGTCGGAGAGTCCACAGTAAGACCCTCTCATCCCCTTTTTCTATTTTAAAACCTTTGTTTGTCTTTCGAAGGTTAGCGGAGCTAACCAGTGAAAATCGAAAAGGGTTTTAACACCCTCTCCTTCCATTTCACATGCAACAAAAAGGAAAAGAAAAACAATTCAAAAATAGATTTGAGATTTGAAAAGAATATAAATTGGAGGTCACCTTCTAAAATTGCTTTCTGATCTCTCTTTTTGTTTTTTTACTTGTGTTTGGGTATATCGAAAATGAATATACTGCCTTTTTTCTCCAAAAAAAAAAACCACCTTTTTACATTGAAATATTTGGCTTTTATAGCCTAAGAAATCCCCCCAAAAATTAAATCCCAAATATCCGTTCTTTGTTGTTGTATTTCCTCTTACAGTAGCACAACATAGAGGCGTGGAGGCACACGTTCTTGGTAGCGGAGGCTTCGGAGGCAACGTGGCCGAGCACAAGCGTGGGGCATTTAGAGGCTGCGGTGCGCAAAAGCTATTAGGGTTTCCTGATTGTTTTTCTTCTGGGCTTTAGCGGGCCTGTTGTGTTTGGGTTTTAGGCCTGTATCTATTTCTTATTGGGCCCGGGCATAAATTTGGTCCTTACAGTAACTTCAACTCTTTCAGTTCTGTTGGAGCCATTCTGTAAGGAGTAATGGATCTCGGTACAGTACCGGGAGCTAGTTCAATGTTGAACTCAATCTCTCTGTAACAGTCCAAATTTGACCTTAATCGGAATGGTGGTTTTGGGACCATGAATCCGAGTCTGATAAATAATTAAATATCATATTTCGTGTTTATTATATGTCAATTAATGTGTGTGAAAGTTTCGTAGAAGGATTTAATCGTTTGTGTGCTTAATTCGATAAAAAGGACTTAATCGCGTAAATTGTGAAAATAGCAAACCATAGTGAAAAGTTATGGGGCATTAAAAGGGCAATTAGCCCATTTTAAATGGTAGTGGGCGGCAATGGTCAAGAATGACCTTATTATATATGTTTTATATATTTTGTTATAATGGATAAAAGGTAAATTGTATATTATGTTAATATATCATAAAACATAATGAAAATAAAGCCATCATCTTTTATTTCTTCCTTGGTGAATATGGAGAAAAGAGTAAGGGTTAGGGAGCTTTGAGTTTGACAATTAATTTGCTTGATTAAGGTATGTGTGATTTTCGATTTTGATAATTTTTACGTTTTGAGATCGTTGCTTCAGTATATTACCCACCCATGCTTGAATTTTTGAGATTAGAGTGTATGTGAGGTTCGCCATTGCTAAGTTCTTGTGGTTTTTAATGTTTTATGATTTTATATTAAAGATATGTTAAAGATTAGTATATTTTTGTATTGGAAGTTTTGGTGAAATTGAGTATTTAGGGCCAAATTGTAAAAATGAAATTTTAGAGGGCTTACTTGCAAAATAAATGAAATGTATGCCTTGGTAGGGATGTATAGAAGATTCGCCCTAAAGAGTTAAATGCAAATTATGTGTATTTTGTATTTTGTACAATTAGGACTAATTGGTAAAAATGTGAAACCTTAGGGGTAAATGGTAATTTGTATATTTATGTGTTTTGGGACTAAATTGGAGTGAAATGTACTTGAATGAGCTGAATTTAATGTGTTTAGATCAATAGCAAAGAAGAACGGATTTGGATCAGGGAAAGACAAAGGTTATCGAATAACCGGATTACGCGGTTCGTCGACAGTCGAGGTAAGTCCTTAAGCAAGTATGTGTTAAATATTTAATTATGAACTTATTAAATGATGAAAATTGTAAACTTAAAGCATAAATTTAAGAGATGGCCGAATGTGATGGTATGTTATTGAAGTGAATTGTATTTTTTTTTGTTTAGTGTAATGTGAATAAATAGGTTCGGTTTAATATATGAAAGCATTATGAAATATATAAGAAATGTTTGTGATTTCAGTGTTAAGTGATGTGTATGGAAATGTTAAATATATGAAATATTCGGGCTTATTGCCTAGCGAGCCTCGTCTTGAGTGATTAATATCGGGCTTATTGCCTAGCGGCCTCGTCTTGATGATTAATATCGACTTATTGCCTAGCAAGCCTCGTCGTGCTTGATTTAGTTTGGGTGTAATGCCTAGCGGGCATATTGTTTGGGTGATTTGAGTTAATTTGTAATGCCTAGCGGTGGTACGTCATAAATAAAGGATTTGAGAGTTAAACAAGTTGAGATGTATATACAAAATAGTATGAGCTATAAGCTCAGGAAAAAGGTCAGCTTATTGTATTGGAAAGGAATCAGGTAAGATAGTTTATTTTTAGTTGAGTTATTCGTGATGTGATGAAGCTATGATTCAAACTGTGTTCTATCTCATGATATTGAGATTATCATTGATTGATATGATCTATATATATGTGAAATTGAGGTATATACATATATTTATGCTACATGAAGATTCGGCTATAGATATGAAAGGCTGTGAAATTGAAATTATGACATGTCTTCATAACTTGAAATGTTCGAATGCATATGTTATCCTTATGAAATGGTATTGTATAAATTGATGTGATAAAGTACTATTGATTAGGTTAAATATATGAATAATATTCGACTAAGTGAACTTCATATTGAATTAATTATGCTAAATGCCAAAAGCATGAAAACTAAATGTTAAGTATATGTTTATGTCATTAATATTGCTTGGGACTTACTAAGCTAGTGAGCTTAATTGTGTGATATGTTCTTCTCTATTTTATAGATTTGGGTAAAGCTATGAGCTCAAGAGGGATCGTCAAGAAAGTCATCCACACTATCGCCCCTTTTGGTATTTAATCTTAGTTTTGAATCAAAGGCATGTATAGGTTAGACTAAGGTTTTGATTAAGAATATTCGGTTTTATATATATATGCATAGCCTTGCGAAAATGGCTATTCCTTTTGGTCAAGTTTAAATTTTATGTTCTTGTTATAATGGCTTGATTAAGTTAATAAATGAGGTGAGATTCGGTCATGGTTAAATCATGCATGGAAAGTAGTCATATAATATATATATTGTGGTGTGTGGTTATGTGTTTTAGCAATAAAGGAAATAATGGATATTTGATGAAGTATAACGTGTAGTATAAATAAGAAATAATATGCCTATAATAGGTGGATGTGTTGCTTTTGGGATAAGCATGACATATTGATATGTTTAGTATTTGTTGTATATTGATATGTACTATTATATGTTAAATGAGGTTGATATGTATATATTTGAAGTATGATCTTGGCTAGGTGATTTATGTGTTGCTTGTTAATTTGTTTTATTATCGATAGATATGTTAAATCATGTGTTTCATTATTAATGTAAATTTTGTTTATAGGGAAAGGTACGCTTGTTATATGTATAATTTATATGCTTCAATAGTGCTTTCGGTCATACAGTATTGTTGCTATGTTTGTATGTATATCTGATCTTTAAACAGTATAGATAGTTCGGTTGTTTTAATAGGTATTCATTCGGTAGAAAAATGTATGCAAATTGTTGTATTAAACGATATTTGATTTATGTCCGATACAAGTATTTAAATGATGAGTCATTTTATATTTTGATTGTATATGTATATATATTTATATACCATGAATGTATAAATTTTATGGATTGGATATTCCCATATTTTGAGTACCTATAATAAATCTCGTTGTGCATTTTCTAATTCAATAAGTTGAAATGTTATATGAAAAAGGAAAAGAGTGCATTGTTATGCTTAAAGTCTAATGAAGGTCTATTTGGAATTGAGTTTAGTTTGGTAATAGTCGTAACCCTAATTCGGAGACGGATACGGGTTAGGGTGTTACATTTTATTGGTATCAGAGCTTACGGTTTAGTCGATTCTAGGGCTACCGTAGCGCGTGAGAGTCTAGCTATACATGCCTTTATTATATATATATTTGATAGTGTGGTGACTTCTGACATTTCGAACTGTGTTTTATATAGTAAATGCATCATGATCCCGATAGAGCCGTAGCGGATGATGTAGAGAGTATAGCACCTGACCGTGCACGCGGATCACGCTAGTAGACTCTCGACCGGTTCGGGTAGCCACGAGGGAGGCTAAACAAGCCTTCTACCGGATGATGAGCGAGTGGTTTACCCAGTTTATTGAGAATAACTTTTTGTACAACAACCTCCACCCCGAATAATCCAACTCGATACCTTGACAGACTTCGACGATAGATCAAATGAGATCTAGTAGACCTCGCATTGATAAAATTAGGAAATATGGGGTGAAGAATTCAAAACTAATGACGATGATGATGTGAAACGAAATGAGATGTTGCTTGATAATACTATTGGTGCTTGATGAGTTATCCTATAATTACGAGTGTGCTTAAAGTGTGCTATATCCCTACTTGGGACTCGCCTATCACCGGTGGAAAACGCTAGAATCGATGAGTTCCGAGAAAAAAAGGTGACTTGGGACTTCTTTCAAATTGAGTTCAGAAGAAATATATCGACCAACGATTCATCGATCAAAACGTAAAGAATTTCTTGAACTGAAACAAGAGCGAATGACTGTGACAGAGTATGAGCGGAAGTTTGTCAGACTCAGCAGATATGCTAGAGAGTGTGTTTCTTCTAAAGCTATTATGTGCAGAAGATTTGAAGACGGTCTGAATGAAGACATAAAGTTACTTGTAGGCATTCTTGAGATTAAAGAGTTTGTGGTACTAGTCGAGCGAGCTTGCAAAGCTAAAGAACTCAGAAAAGAGAAAAGAAAGGCAGAATTAGAAGCTAGAGACACTCGTAAAAGATCATTGAGTAAGACATTCCAGTCAGCACCTAAGAAGTTCAGAGATTATTTTATCCGACATAAAGCTACCTCCGACTTATCTAGACGAGATCGACCTTTTGTGAGCTCTCGAGCCACCTCGATGGCTAGTGTTGGCAACGTTCAGCAGAACCAGACTGAGTGCAAACATTGTGGAAAATGGCATTCTGGGAGCTGTAGATTCCGTGATCGGTCTTGCTGTAAATGTGGATCGTCAGATCATTTTATTAGGGAGTGTCCAATGTTAGCCGAACAAAATACGGCTCAGAATTCAAGACCGAGCAACATGTCAGCACGAGGCAGACCACCCAGACATTCTAGAATTGTAGGTGGCAGTCAGAGAGGAACAAAAGATACTGCAGTTCGATCAGAGGCTCGAGCACCAGCTAGAGCTTATGCTATAAGGACCAGAGAGGATGCTTCTTCCCAGACGTTATTACCGGTACTTTCATACTTTATGATACTAATATGATTGCATTGATTGACCCCGGTTCGACTCATTCATATGTGCGTGAAATTCTAGTATCCAGTAAGACTCTACCTATTGAGTCTACTGAGTTTGTGATCCGTGTGTCTAACCCATTAGGTCGATGTGTACTTGTCGATAAAGTGTGTAAAGGTTGCCCGTTAATGATTCGGGATTCCTACTTTCCAGTAGACTTAATGTTGTTGCCTTTCAACGAGTTCGATATAATTTTGGGAATAGACTGGTTAACTTTGCATGATACAGTGGTGAATTGCAAAAGAAAGATTATTGATTTAAAATGTTAGAATGGTGAGAGCATTCGAGTTGAATCTAATGATTTAAATGGGTTACCTACAGTAATATCATCGATACTAGCCCGAAAGTATGTGAGAAAAGGATGCGAAGCTTATTTGGCCTATGTACTGGATAATAAAGTGTTTGAAAAATAGATTGAATCTATACGGTTGTGGGTGAATACCAAGATGTGTTTCCTGAAGAATTACAGGGTTTACCACCAGTACGAGAGATTGAGTTTCGCATTGAATTAATACCGGGGACGACTCCGATCTCGATAGCTCCATATCGGATGGCACCTATTGAGTTGAAAGAGTTGAAAGCACAGTTGTAAGAGTTGACAGATAGGGGCTTTGCACGACCGAGTTTTGCTCCTTGGGGTGCACCAGTTCTGTTTGTGAAAAAGAAAGATGGAACTATGCGAATGTGTATCGATTATCGGCAGCTGAACAAAGTGACAATAAAGAATAAATACCCGTTACCTCGGATTGACGATTTATTTGATCGGTTAAAAGGAGATTCAGTGTTTTCGAAGATAGATTTGAGATCGTGTTATTATCAATTCATGAGTCGAGATACGAGATGTGCCAAAGGCGCATTAGGACGAGGTACAGGCATTTTGAGTTTCTGGTTATGCCTTTTGAACTTACTAATGCACCTGCAGTTTTTATGGATCTGATGAATCAAATTTTCAGACAGTTTTTGGATCAGTTTGTAGTAGTGTTTATTGATGATATACTGATCTATTTCAAAGATGAAATTGAGCATGCCGAGCATTTGAGATTGGTGCTACAAACTTTGTAAGATAAACAGTTGTACGCAAAGTTTAGTAAGTGTGAATTCTAGATGAAGGAAGTTAGCTTTTTTGGGTCACGTCGTTTCAGCATCAGGTATTCGTGTTGACCCGAATAAAATATCGGCTATTCTTGTTGGAAACCACCAAAGAATGTTTCTAAAATTCGAAGCTTTCTGCGACTTGCGGGTTATTACCGACGATTTGTGAAAGGTTTTTCTATAATAGCTACCCCGTTGACAAAGCTATTGTAGAAAGATGACAAGTTTGAGTGGTCGAAAAAGTGTCAGAAAAGCTTCGATCAGTTGAAAGCCCTTTTGACCAAAGCTCTAGTGTTAATTCAGCCTGAATCGGGTAAAGAATTTGTTGTTTATTCTGATGCTTCTTTGAATGGCTTGGGCTGCGTTTTGATGTAGAAAGGCAAAGTCGTAGCCTAAGCTTCAAGACAATTGAAGCCGCATGAAAGAAATTACCCGACACATGACTTAGAACTTCATGACTATTGTGTTCGCATTGAAAATTTAGGCGTCATTACTTATACGGTGAAAAATGTCATGTTTACTCGGATCACAAAAGTCCAAGTACTTGATGACTCAAAAAGATTTGAACTTGAGACAACGCAGATGGTTAGAACTGTTGAAAGACTATGAATTAATAATTGATTACCATCAGGGAAAAACCAATGTTGTTGCGGATGCCTTAAGTCAGAAATCATTGTTTGCTCTTCGTGCGTTGAACGCACATATGGTTGTGACTGGTGATGGTTCGATCATAGCCAAGTTAAAAGCAAGACCGATGTTCATTCAACAAATTTGTGATGCGTAAAGAATTGACAAAGACTTGATTGCTCGACGAGTTCAATGTGAAAATGATGCAGAGTCAGAGTTTCGAATTGATGCAAATGATTGTTTGAATTTTAAAGGCCGAATATGTGTTCCGAAGAATGTGGACTTAATTCAGATGATTTTGAGCGAGGCTCATGATAGTCGATTATCGATACATCTGGGTAGCACGAAAATGTATAATGATTTGAAACAGTTCTATTGGTGGCCTGGCATGAAACAGGATATATCTGAATTTGTCTCGAAGTGCTTAGTTTGTCAGTAAGTAAAAGTAAAACATCAAGTGCCATCAGGGTTACTTCAACCGATCATGATACCTGAATGGAAATGGGATAGAGTCACTATGGATTTTGTATTCGGATTGCCTACGACACCGAGTAAGAAAGATGCGTTTGGGTTATAGTGGATAGGTGACCAAATCATTTCATTTTGTGCCGATTCGATGCAGACTATTCACTTGATAAACTTCTTGAGTTGTATGTATCACAGATTGTGAGATTGCATGGTGTGCCAAGTTCCATTGTTTGAGATAGAGATCCGAGTTTCACATCACGATTTTAGAAGAAGTCGCAAGATGCTTTAGGTACTAAACCTCATTTTAGCATGACCTTTCATCTGCAGATGCATTTGGCCATTCGATCTGGCGAACTATTCGAGATACTTGAGGACATGTTGAGATGTTGCGTCCTCGAGTTTGGAGGTGCGTGGAAAGATACTTACCTTTGATTGAATTTTCTTATAATAAGTTTTCAATCGAGTATCAAATGGCACCTTATGAAGCTCTTTATGGTCGCAAGTGCCATACACCGTTGTATTGGAATGAGCTTAATGAAAGCAAGATACACGAGGTTGATTTGATTAAAGAGACCGAACAAAAAGTGGTTGTGATCGAGATACTTTGAAAGTCGCCTCGGATCGGCAAAAGTCTTATCTTGATTTGAAGCGTAAAGACATTGAGTTTCAAGTTGGAGATCAAGTGTTTTGAAAGTTTCCCGTGGAAGAAAGTATTTGGTTTGGTCGAAAAGGTAAACTAAGTCAAGATTCATCGGACCGTATGAAATCATCGAGCGTATAGGGCCTGTTACTTATAGATAAAAGTTGCCCTCTGAATTAGAAAAGATACATGACGTATTTCATGTTTCGATGCTTTGTAAGTACAGATCAGATCCGTCACATGTGATCACTCTGTCAGAGTTGAAATTCGATCCGATATGACGTACGAGGAAGAACCAATTCGTATTCTAGCTCGAGAAATGAAAGAATTAAGGAACAAGAGAATTCCATTAGTGAAAGTTTTATGGAATTGGCACGGAGTTGAAGAAGCTACGTGGGAGCCTGAGGATTCAATGAGGCAACAATACCCAACTTTGTTTAACGGTAAGATTTTCGGGGACGAAAATCCCTAAGGGGGGAGAGTTGTAATAGTCCGAATTTGACCCTAATCGAATGGTGGTTTGGGACCACAAATCCGAGTCCGATAAATAATTAAATATCATATTTCGTGTTTATTATATGCGAATTAATGTGTGTGAAAGTTTCGTAGAAAGATTTAATCGTTTGTGTGCTTAATTCGATAAAAAGGACTTAATCGCGTAAATTGCGAAAATAGCAAACTATAGTGAAAAGTACCTATTTGATAATGATTATTTAATATAGGGCATTAAAAGGGCAATTAGCCCATTTTAAATGGTAGTGGTGACAATGGTCAAGAATGACCTTATTATATATGTTTTATATATTTTGTTATAATGGATAAAAAGGTAAATTGTATATTATGTTAATATATCATAAAACATAATGAAAATAAAGCCATCATCTTTTATTTCTTCCTTGGCGAATATGGAGAAAAGAGTAAGGGTTAGGGAGCTTTGAGTTTGACAATTAATTTGCTTGATTAAGGTATGTGTGATTTTGGTTTTTGATAATTTTTACGCTTTTAAGATCGTTGCTTCAGATATTACCCGATCCATGCTAGAATTTTTGAGATTAGAGTGTATGTGAGGTTCGCCATTGCTAAGTTCTTGTGGTTTTAATGTTTTATGATTTTATATTAAAGATATGTTAAAGATTAGTATATTTTGTATTGGAAGTTTTGGTAAAATTAAGTATTCAGGGCCAAATTGTAAAAATAAAATTTTAGAGGGCTTATTTGCAAAATAAATGAAATGTATGCCTTGGTAGGGATGTATAGAAGATTCGCCCTAAAGAATTAAATGCAAATTATGTGTATTTTGTATTTTGTACAATTAGGACTAATTGGTAAAAATGTGAAACCTTAGGGTAAAATGGTAATTTGCATATTTATGTGTTTTGGGACTAAATTGAAGTGAAATGCACTTGAATGAGCTGAATTTAATATGTTTAGATCAAGAGCAAAGAAGAACATTTGGATCGGGGAAAGACAAAGGTTATCGAATAGCAGGATTCGCGGTTTAATCGACAATCGAGGCAAGTCCTTAAGCAAGTATGTGTTAAATATTTAATTATGAACTTATTAAATGATGAAAATTGTAAACTTAAAGCATAAATTTAAGAGATGGCGAATGTGATGGTATGTTATTGAAGTGAATTGTATTTTTTTTTTTTTAGTGTAATGTGAATAAATAGGTTCGGTTTAATATATGAAAGCATTATGAAATATATAAGAAATGTTTGTGATTTCGGTGTTAAGTGATGTGTATGGAAATGTTAAATATATGAAATATTCGGGCTTATTGCCTACAGGGCCTCGTCTTGATTGATTAATATCGGGCTTATTGCCTAGCGGAGCCTCGTCTTGGTGATTAATATCGGGCTTATTGCCTAGCGGTGCCTTATACTGCATTGATTTAGTTAAATATCAGTAATGCCTAGCGTGCCTTGTCTGCTTATAACCGGTGGTACGTCATAAACAGAGGATTTGAGAGTTAAACAAGTTGAGATGTATATACATAATAGTATGAGCTATAAGCTCGGGAAAAATCACTTATTGTATTGGTAAGGAATAAGGTAAGATGTTTATTTTAGTTGAGTTATTAAGTGATGTGATGAAGCTAATGATTCAAAGCGTGTTCTATCTCATGATATTGAGAATATCATTGATTGATATGATCTATATATATGTGAAATTGAGGTATATACATATATTTATGCTACATGAAGATTCGGCTATAGATATGAAAGGCAATGAAATTGAAATTATGACATGTCTTCGTAACTTGAAATGTTCGAATGCACATGTTATCCTTATGAAATGGTATTGTATAAATTGACGTGATAAAGTACTATTGATTAGGTTAAATATATTAATAATATTCTACTAAGTGAACTTCATATTGAATTAATTATGCTAAATGCCACAAGCATGAAAACTAAATGTTAAGTATATGTTTATGTCATTAATATTGCTTGGGACTTACTAAGCTAGTGAGCTTAATTGTGTGATATGTTCTTCTGCTTTTATAGATTTGGGTAAAGCTACGAGCTCAAGAGGGATCGTCAAGAAAGTCATCCACACTATCTCCCTTTTGGTATTTAATCTTAGTTTTGAATCGAAGGCATGTATAGGTTAGACTAAGGTTTTGATTAAGAATATTCGGTTTTGTATATATATGCATAGCCTTGCGAAAATGGCTATTCCTTTTGGTCAAGTTTAAATTCCTATGTTCTTGTTATAATGGCTTGATTAAGTTATTAAATGAGGTGAGATTCGGTCATTAAATCATGCATGGAAAGTAGTCATATAATATATATATATATATATTGTGGTGTGCGGTTATGTGTTTTAGCAATAAAGGAAATGATGGATATTTGATGATGTATAACGTGTAGTATAAATAAGAAATAATAGCCTATAATAGGTGGATGTGTTGCGTTTGGGATAAGCATGACATATTGATATGTTTAGTATTTGTTGTATTTTGATATGTACTATTATATGTTAAATGAGGTTGATATGTATATATTTGAAGTATGATCTTGGCTAGGTGATTTATGTGTTGCTTGTTAATGTGTTTCATTATCGATAGATATGTTAAATCATGTGTTTCATTATTAATGTAAATTTTGTTTATAGGGAAAGGTACGCTTGCTATATGTATAATTTATATGCTTCAATAGTGCTTTCGGTCATACAGTAATGTTGCTATGTTTGTATGTACATCTGATTTTTAAACAGTATAGATAGTTCGGTTGTTTTAATAGGTATTCCTTCGGTAGAAAAATGTATGCAAATTGTTGTATTAAACGGTATTTGATTTATGTCCGATACAAGTATTTAAATGATGAGTCATTTTATATTTTGATTGTATATGTATATATATTTATATACCATGAATGTATAAATTTTATGGATTGGATATTCCCATATTTTGAGTACCTATAATAAATCTCGTTGTGCATTTTCTAATTCAATAAGTTGAAATGTTATATGAAAAAGGAAAAGAGTGCATTGTTGTGCTTAAAGTCTAATGAAGGTATATTTGGAATTGAGTTTAGTTTGGTAATAGTCGTAACCCTAATTCGACGACGGATATGGGTTAGGGTGTTACACTCTCTAACTGGCGGTAGTCCGGGTAATTCTTCGAGAAATACATCCACGTATTCACATACTACCGGTACTAACTCAATTTTTAGCTCTGTCTCCTTATCATTCAACACGAAGGCCAAATATGATTCATACCCTTTTCTTAAACATCTCCATGACTTCATATGGGAAATTATCACTGGTGATTTATCTTGTTTATCTGATTCAACATGAAGAGTATCCCCATTATCACATCTTATCTCAATGCATTTCTTCCCACAATTAACAATTACATTATGAGTAGTCAACCAGTCCATTCCAAGAATGAGGTCGAATTCATCAAATGGTAATAACATAAGATTTGCTTTAAAGCAATGACCTCTAATCATCAATGGACAATCTTTACAAACTTTATTAACTAACACACTCTTGCCTAATGGATTAGAAACCTTAATTACAAATTCGGTGGTATCTATAGGCACACTCAAACTGGATGCTAATTTTATGCAAATGTAAGAGTGCGTGGATCCAGGATATATTAAAGCAATAACTTTAGTATTGTAAAGAGAAAAGGTACCATAATAACATCAGGAGAAGATGCCTCTTTGCGAGCGCGAATGGCATATGTCCTTGCAGGCGCTCTACCCTCGGGTCTCACGGCCAGGTCTCTCGGGTTACCTCTTCCACTTGCCCCACTTCCCAGGTTTCTCTGCGGTCTCTCTCTGACCATACTCCCGAATTTTGGGTCCTGAGCTCTTCCTTCTTTTGTCATCTCGGGACAATCTTTTATATAGTGGCCTTGCGAACCACATCTAAAACATGCATTTTCATTTGCGGCATTCTCCCGGATGGCGTCGCCACACTGTGGGCATTCATTTGTCGGTCTAAAATTTCGACACTTGCAACCTGAAGTAAATCGTGCTTTGTTCCTTGAATACTATTTACTTTTGTTCTTCTTGGAAAACCCAGTGGAAGTAGCCGATCGGGTAGGGAAATCTTTTGACTTCTTGGGTGAAGATTGGAATGACTTATTCCACGGTCTCTTTCTAGAGTCACGAGACTCCATTTCAGACTTCTTCTTCTCTTTTATTAGCTCTTCGGTTTTACAAGCTCTTTCCACTAACACGACAAATTCTTTTAATTCTAGAACAGCAACAACCAGTTTGATGTCCTCATTCAACCCGTCTTCAAACCTTTTACTCATAATAGCCTCTATGGATATACATTCGCGAGCGTACTTGCTGAGTAGTACAAACTCACACTCATAATCTGTCACCGACATCTTGCCTTGCTTCAGCTCTAGGAATTCCTTTCTCTTCTCGTCTACAAACCTCTGGCTGATATACTTTTTCTTAAACTCTTCTTGGAAGAATTCCTATGTAACCCTTTCCCTCGGTACAACCGACACAAGGGTGTTCTACCATTGGTAAGCAAAATCTCTTAAGAGAGAGATTACACACTTCATGCATTCTTCAGAGGTACATGACAACTCATTAAATACCCTGATGGTATTTTTTAACCAGAATTCAGCTCTTTCTGGATCATCTTCTTTTCGCCCGAATTCTTCTACCCCATGCTTCTTGATCCTATCAATTGGGGTTTACCTCCTCTTACCACCTCTACTACTTGAGGGCCACCGAGTAGCTTGTGGAATAGGTGGGGTGGAGGGGTTGTGCGTTCGGGTTTGCCCGAATGAACTCAGATACCATGTGTTCATCATGTGGAGGAAGGCTTCTCTAGCCTTTTCTCCTCCCCTTTAACTCACTATAGTGGGTCTATTCTCATTTTCGCTAGGCACTGTCCCTTCAACGGAGCCACAAGCATTACTTTCTCGTCATTCGCCACATTCCCTTGAATCCATTTCTATATGTATAAACATAATTTAAAATCATCAGGAGTCGTCACACTATCAATATAGAAACATTCTTACGTATGGTATGTATAGCTAGACTCATGCTCATGCTACGTTAGTCCTAGAACCGACTAAACCGTAGCTCTGATACCACTAAATGTAACACTCTGCACCCAAGACTGATACTGGGTCTAGATACAAGACATTACTATGCTTGAACTCACTTAAACATGTACTTATGAGCTATAAAATTTCGCTCCAACTTAAAAAATTTCACTTTCTTAGTCAACACATACATTACAAGGGCCTATGAGGCCTTAAACTCGTGTCTGAAAACTTTCAGAACTAAATCAAATAATTCATTTTTGAAGCAAGGTTCACACACCCGTGTGACTTAGAACACGCCCGTGTACCCTTAAGCACGCCCATACCCTCAAACCGTGGGAAGCTACTGACTATTTCCGCACGGCTTAGACAACCCCCGTGTCTTCCAACTGTGGGAGGCTACTGACTAATTTCACACGGCCATGACACACCCGTGGACTTAGGCCATGTGCTAATCCTTGATATAATGGCTAAATCAGCACGGTCTGGGCACACGCCCATGTCCAACCCGTGTGTATAACACGGCCTATACATACGGCCGTGGAATTTACCCGTGGCCCATTCTGATTAATAATACTAAGGTACAGGGTTAACACGGCCTTGACACACGCCCGTGTGTCCAATCGTGTGGGCACTTATAGGCTATTTACCAAGCCGTTAGCCACCTTGAAATGAAGATCATATCCATACACAATTCAACGATGCAATAACAACCCAATTTTATGAATAATGCTACATGCTTCATTGATCCCAATAAACAGAAATACTTGTCAAATTTGGCCAATCACTAGCCATATACAAAAGAATAATAAACTTGATAGCCTTTACAAAGGCCCTTCTAAAAACATGTCTACAAAATGAATGTTTCCTATACATGCCATACTTAGTAAAGTAGCTTGGCTATACCAAAATAAGAGTTGATAGTGTGCTACGAGCTCCGACTCCGATGATCCACAAATTAGCTTGGCGGGACTACATAGAAAGAAACAATCAAATACGTAAGCATTTAGCTTAGTAAGTTTGCATGTAAAACACATGACAATAAGCTTGCTTAATAAAAACCATTTAGCATAACAATAATATCGTAATTTCAGCTCCAAAGCTTACTTACTCATACTTGGTTCTTACATGTCTCATGATGCTCATTGTACTCATTTTTGTATAGTAAACATGATACATGTGTCACTTGATCACATTGATCAGTGTACTTAAACAATAATCATTATGATCTCTAATTCTTCATTCATAACATGAGTAATATTTAATTCATTTTGATGCTAGCTTTGCTTTCTTAGTCCTCTTGTTTCCTCATTATTAATCTTACTTGTTTGCCTGATGAACTTCTATGAATACCCGAGGATACTAGATCTCTTCCCACTTAACATGCCACCAAAGCCATATCATAGGCATGGTCTTACATGGAATTTCTCATCTTGGTTTCAAGGCGATGTCTTAACATGGACTTACATGAAGTCTTGCCCTTGATAACTTACTCAATGCCAAGCTTGCCTTGGACTTATATGATATCTTGATCAATGCCAAGCTTGCCTTGGACTTACATGATATCTTGATCAATGCCAAGCTTGCCTTGGACTTACATGATATCTTGATCAATGCCAAGCTTGCCTTGGACTTACATGATATCTTGATCAATGCCAAGCTTGCCTTGGACTTACATGATATCTTGATCAATGCCAAGCTTGCCTTGGACTTACATGATATCTTGTGTGGTATATCGGGTATCCTGGGGAATTCATATTCAATCGGGGCTTGCTCACGTTTAATCTCTTTGTTCACAAAAACGATAAGCATTACAAAATAGCAATGTATATTATACTAAGCAATTCAATGATAGTAATCATAAAGCTTAGAAATCATACAAACTTACCTCAATATACAAAATGTAGGGAGATGTGCAATTTAGTCCTCGACCTTGTTCTTGCCTCGGTTTCGATCGGGGCTTCATTTTTCTTGATCTATAATCATGAAATTCATTCATTTAGATTTCCTATGATCATAATACATCAATTTCTACACTTGGACAAAAATGACCATTTTGCCCTTGTACATTGGCAAAATTACGATTTTGCCCCTAGGCTCGTAGTTTATTTTTCAACATATTTTCTCATTAAACAAGCCTAGCTAAACATTTATTTCTCTTACAACTACTCAAAATTCCAACTATTTCATGCATTTATGACACAATCTCACTCTTTGCATTTAAGTCCTACTTAGGTGTTTTCATGCAAACATCTTTCACAAAAGTTGTTTCTCATCTCCCTAACTTTCATTTTATCCCATAAAAATGCAGCAAATAACAATGATTGCTCTTATGGGAAAACTCTAAGCCTTACACAATATTGCACAATAGTCCCCTCATTTGAAAGCTTAAGCTTTAAGGGTTTCAAAAGTACAACTATTACTAAGAAAATCATCAAAATCACTTACTAAAATTGGAGGAGAGCTTGCTGAAAATTTTTGAGCTTTCAACCCTCTATTTGCTTGCAAAAATCAGTGGATAAAGATGAAGAGAAAGATGATATTTTTCTCTTTCTTTATTCTAATATTAAACTAGTCAAATTAACCACCAACTCCTACTAACTTTGACTTAATTTTGTCCATCTTTGTCTCCCACATAGCCCATGACCGGCCAAGCAATTAAAAGGGATAAATTTCCCTTTAAAATGCCTCAATTTAACAATCTATGGCTATTTACCTTAGAAATAGAACTTTTGCATCTTATGCGATTTAGTCCTTTTTCTCAATTGGTCATGCTATTAGTAAAATTAAGGCACCAAAATTTCTATATAATCATATAGTGACACCACAACACATAAAATAGTACTAAAATGATTCTCCTCAATCTCGGATTAGTGGTCCCGAGACCACTGTTCCGAATAGCCCCAAATTCGGGCTATTACATCCTAGGCAAAATTTCTATTTTGCCCTATACTTTTCACAAATGACGATTTCGTCTCTAGGCTCGACAATTGAAATTCATACAATTTAATCCTTATTCCAAGCCTAATCAAAATTTTAATATAACTTTTACAGCACATGTACTTCACAAAATTTAGATTTTTTCCATAACTTTGACATCTTTACAATTTAATCCCTAAATCATAATTTCATCAAATTTCACTTTGTAAAAGTTTTTATCTATCAAATTTCAAATTAATCCCCAAAATAGATAGTTTAGACTATCTCGATTTCAAAAAATATAAAAATTACTAAAAACGGGACAAGAAAACATACCTAATTAAGCTTGATTAGTTTCTTTTCTCTCTCCTAGGGTTTCCATGGAATTTTTGGGGATGAAGATGATATAAAATGATATTATTTCTATTTAATTATTTATCATCCATCAATTTTTCCACTTTCCAATTTAGTCCTTACCTTTTTCCAATTTTCCATGGATGATTCATCAAAAATATCTACTAACTTTTCTTTATTTGTCTAATTACCATATAAGGACCTCAAGTTTTGAATTCCATAGCTATTTGATACTTATAGCTACTAGAATTCATCTTTTGCATTTTATGCAATTTGGTCCTTTCCATAATTAAACACATAATCGATAAAATTTTCTTATCAGAATTTTCATATGACATTCCTATCATAATACAGACCATGTAATAATATTTAAATAAATTTTCTTTCGACTCGAATTTGTGGTCCCGAAACCACTATTCTGATTTCACTGAAAATGGGTTGTTACATATAGCATAATTCATGATGGTTTTAAATTTATTCAATTAAATCCCTAATGTCACAAAGTTATCTAACAAGTTTAACTTAATTTCCAATTTATTCCTTATCATAAACTAAGCTTACTAACTAACAATTTCTTCAAATCAAGCTCAAGATCATCAATTTCACTTTAATGACAACTTACTAAATATCTAACAGTTGAAAAATTGATACATGGGCTAGATAAATCAAGCTTCCATGATCATGAATCTATAAAAACTTTAAGAAAATAGCTTGGTTACCTTGAACAATTCAATGGCCAAATGTTTGGTTAATGGCTTGAAGTTTCTTTATTTCTTTCTAATTTTTGGAAACTTAAGGAAGATGATTATATGTTGTCATCTCCACTTACATTAGTATATGTATATATATAAACTTATAATTTAACTTAATTAATTCTTAATCTTAACAATTTAAATATACTTAATCCATTAATTAACTTACTAATTAAAAATGAGTGGATTTCCATGTAATTCCACTAACTCAATTCAATTTAATGGTTAAATAATCATTTTGGTCCTTTGGATAATTGCTAACTAGGTCCTCAAGCATTTTTTAAATTAAAACTCGATAGCGATTGGAGTTTTACAATTTAGCCCCTAAGCTTTAATTAATGATTTTCTCAGTTAAATTACTTAACCGATCTCTAATATATTTTTACGCTAACTCTATTCATCTTCCTATTTTATTCTTATGAGAGTCCCTGAGCTTTAATTAACAATTTTCCTGGTTAAATTACTTAATCATTCTTTAATATATTTTTACACTATCTCTATTAATCTTCCTATTTTATTCTTAAGAGCTCGATTTATAAAAATGGGGTTCCGAAATCACATTTTTTGATGCCACCAAAAGTTGGGTCGTTACATAGTGGATCAAACTAATAAAAAATTATGCAAATATTAAAGTGGTAATTTAGCTACATTACATGAGCCAAAAGAAATATTAAGCTACTTTGGGTAAAAATACAAATAGAGGAATTTGTACTAGTTGTTAGATTGTATTTTTCTCCCTTTACTAAAAAATGAGCAAATTAGTACATGTATATTAGATCAAAAGCCAAATAGGACATTTCGCTAAAAATTCATTCATTTCTACAGTTAAAAATTAGCATGGTTGACAGAATAACTAAATAACGACACATGTTGTGTCACGTGTACCTCATGCTGATGCACATTGACCATTTTTTAATAGTAGAAATGGATACAATTTTTAACAGAAGAACCTATTTACTCTTTGATTTAGCGTATAAAAACTAATTAACCCATTTTAAAGTAAAAGGAAAAAAATACAATCTAAACCTAATAAAAAGGCCTTTATAATACTTTTGGCACCTTACTTTGAATTATTATAAAATAAAAATCTTCAATAGAAATATTTTCTGATTTCCTTCCTTAATAATAGCTTTTATGAATACGTAATTAAATAAAATGGTACAATAATTAACAATATTTCTAAATTAAAATCAATCAAAGACTAATGCTCTCATTTACATAAAATTATTTTCTCATTTATTGCTAAAATAACCTAATTTTCCGTGGAGGATCAATACAATAATTTGACGTACCCAATTGTAAACCTTGTTTTTCTCTTTAACTACCAAACCGCTAAAAAATATAAAGTTGGAGGACCGATTTACATAATAAACCCTAAGTTACATACCATATCCTTAAACTCTTTCATCCAACCCTAACAAAAAATATGCTAAGTTCAGGGCCGGAATTACCATCGGGATTCATCATGTAATAAGTTTCCGAATCTCTAGAATTAACGACTCGTTCGAAATGTGCGCGCATGTACGTCAGCTCGCCGTCAGGATTCTCCGTCGCTTCGGCCGGTATAACCCCGGCGCCCATTGAAATGGGATGCAACGTTTGCATCACCATCAAATCTTCATCTGTCGGATCTCTCTTTACACCATAGCCTGATTTTTTACCATTGCAATATAATGTCCATATTGGCTCTTCAAGGATCTTGATCTTCTCCGATGGACGCTTTTCGCATTCGAGAGCGATCCTTACGAGTCCTAATCCCATATCTTGGAGGAGTTTCCCTGTATTTATTGCGAGCTCAAGGATTAAGATAGGGAGGCATTTCGAGTTTTCTTGGATGGCGAGGTTAACCCTTGCTTTACGGTACCCAAATAGGGTTCCGGTCATCCGTGTACCTCCGTGGATATGGCTGTCGTGTCCGGGGAGATTGATTGGTATTTTGCACACAGGCGTTATGATCGGAAATGACCTGAAAACGGAACGAAAACGTCTAAACACCTTGGAGGATTTCGAAGATCCTTTCTTGTTTGATGGTTGTTGAAGAGAGACTGGTGGTCGAGATTCCGGTCGAGGACTCGCCGGAGAAGTTGTAGTAGATGTATCATTGCAAGGTGATATTTCGGAAGGACTGTTTTGAGCTGCCATGGATGGTGGTAGGAGGGCGCTGTGTGATGATTGGAGTTACGAGTGGAGCATATATATAGTTGCAAGTGTATGGCATGCACGTTCTTCAACTTCACTTAAATGGGAACTTATTTTAATTATTGTTGTTATTATTTTAAGTAAATTAATACTGACTTATGGTTAGGGTTTTAGTTTAGTTAACTAAAAATAGTTCTTTTTTAATTATTTTTGAACCACTTAAAAAGTGTTAAAGCTTGACTATATCCATCATAGTTGTAAATCATTTAGCTTCAACAATATTTTCTTAAAATTAATTTAATTATTAAATGTTATCGATAATAAATTAATAATAAAATGATGCATTTAGTTCATTTCAACTTTTCATATAATTATTCTATACACTGTTAGTGAATCATAAAAGGTTTAACCTATACATTATATATTTTATTAGAGGTGGGAGTTGTTTGAACCCAAGTCTTGATATTCATGTTAGATCTCAAATTTGATGTCAACGAAAAATTTAAGCAGTTTAAGGCTTAATTTGGATGGGCGGCATGTTTATCTCTAGTGAAGATAAAAATAATGGTAGCGGTAAGATTTGTTACTGTAGCGATGAGATTAGAAACAACGGTGAGATGTGTGCTTGGATTCAAACGCAGCTGTAGCGATGAGATGAGAAAGTAAAATGACTATTAAAGGCATTTCATTAAAACTCATATAAATAGAAGTTTTAAAATTTTTATTTTATAAAATTATTAAAAATATGTGAAATTGTAATTTTATTTAATAAAACAAGTATATATGACAATATTTTTATAAATATTTTAATTAAATGTTTTATCATCATTTAAATTTATTTATTGTATTGTTAAATAATAAATCAATATGATTTGATGATAAATTATTTTTACAGGAATTATTTTTAATGATTTGATATTAAATAATAATTAATATAAAAAATAATTTAATTAAAATAAAAACTACAATTAGAGGAAAAAGAAGTTGAAAAGGTAAAATAGAAATTACCCCATTCCACTGGAGATTTGTATTTCCATGGATGGCCTTATCCCCCAAACAAAAATTGAGAACTGGTGAGGTGTGTTCTTTCAACTGGTGGTCTTTCAAACAGCCTCATCAGTGAGGTGTGGTGAGATTGAAGGTAAATCCTTCTACAAAAGGCAACTCACTCAATATAAACACTAATCCAAAGACACCCATACTCAGAAAATTCCGGAAAGCATTGGTAATTAGTTGACCGAAATATACATTCTATCCAAACAAAAACTTAACAAAGCACAATCTCGATAAAATTTAAATTTTCATTTAATTCAAAAAAAATTAACCACACTTAATTTAAATCTTAAATAAAATAACGCATTCAAGTATACTTAAATTTTCTCTTAATTATCTATACTATATATAAAGTAACTGATTAAGTTCATATCACGAGTCAACTCGATATCAATTCAATTGTGAAATTACTAAAATATTTTTACTTTAAAGTGTAATTAATATTATTATAAAAGTATTTTCATCTTTTCACACTTTTATATAAGCTTATAAAATAATTAAAAAATATTATTTGGGAATCAAATACAAAAGTAATAAATTAGTATAAAAATCTAGTTATATTACTTATAAAATATTTTTATTTTTAATTTGTAAAAATTAAACACATTTATTCACCGCAATATAAAAAGGTATTTAAGAAATTTCATAATTGAATTAGTAGCTGGTTGACCCAAACACTAACTCCATAAAACATTTGTTAGATATATTAATAATGGTTTTAACTCGACAATTATATTTCTATTATTTTTCTCCACAAAGTATAACATTTTAATTTTAATTTTTAAATATAAATTAAAAGCATGTGATAGTTTTTTTCCATTCCCATAATTAAAAAATTCAATGCTTATATATGAAATAATTATAAATTAAAAATATATTTTCCATTTTCTTTTAAAAATAATACTACTCTCCATTTCTCCAACGTGCTTAGAAGTATATCTTTTAAAAAAATAGATTCTGAGTAATTTGCTTGATCTTTGATTGGAAGGATTCCAGCCGTCCATTTCTCAGATCTTTTTTTGTGTTTAATATAGAATGATGGTCAACGTTATCAACGACTTTGAACAAGTCTTACATATTTCACACTTTATTATAATATATCAAAGTAGACTTTTACTAAAGTATATGTTTTTTTTTAAAAAAAAAAAAAACCTTAACTTTGTATCATATATCTATACTCTATATATATTATACATATAAGTACGGGTTTGGAAGAATTTTTATTCGATAAAATACTCTTTACTTTTTATTATATTATTAAATTCATATTTAAAAATAATTATAATTTAATTTATAATTATTAATTAAAAAATTTTGCTAATTATAAAATAGAAAAAGTTTTGATAAATTACAATTACAACTTTTAGGTTAAAAATTTTGACCTAAAATAGAAGTTGTGCTAATTTTATTTAGGAATAAATCCTAAAACTATACATAAACGATAGTTTAATGTGCAATTATAAATATGAAATTTTGATTTGATCCAATTCTTATAAATTATTAACACAAGTATTGATATAATATCATTTTGTGTTTATTTATTGCATACATAAATAATTATATTTAACCAATATAAAAATAAAGTAATGTATTTATTTCTTTAAATGTGTATGATTAAATTAAAATTAAAGTTTCAAGTATACATTTGAACCACAATTAGAGTTTCACTTGTATAATTGCACCAAATTAAAGTTCATATATACAACTGCAATTTAAATCAAAGTTCATATATAATTTTTGGGATTTATACCTTTTATTTTTTATTTTCGGTGAAAAAAACAAATAGCAACTTAAGGACTCCTAAGAGACATTAAAGGCTTTGTCATGTTGAAAAACCGTAGCCACCGTATCAGGCGGAGCTTCAAATATCCGGAGCAAAGTCTGCCAAGAAAGCCCAATCTTCGCCATTTGATCCGCGATTAAATTGTACTTCCTGGGAATATACTTAATTTTTCATTGATCTACAGAGAGCAGAAGTCTTTTAACTCTTCTGATTAGTGTAATTCTAGAATCCGCCATAATCTCCATGGATAAAACCCTTACCACTTCAAGATTATCAGATCAATTTTGATCCTCTTGTAACCTTTATTTATTAAAATGAACACACCATCCAGGATACAATTTTAAACAATTTGTTAATGTGGAAATAGAGTTATTACTTAAATACAATTTTAAGCCTCTTAATTATCACTTAATGAATGTTAGATTTAATTATGATAATTATTTATTATTTTGATTAATTACATAAAGTAAAATTATATTGTATGTTGAACAAGTTAAAATGTTTTAATTATAATTTGAAAATTTTATATTATAACAATTGAATTTATGAGTTAAAATATTTTAATTATGTTCCATAACTCATATAAGAAATATTATTTTATGTTAATTATTGTAGTTAAAATTACAATAATTTGAAAATTAATTAAATACTAAAAGCGTAAAAGTACATGCAACACATGTGACATAAGATTCTAGCCTATAATATATATATATATATATAAGCACAAGTTTAGAAAATTTTTTGAACGGACAAGAATATTATTTATTTTCCATCATATTACTAAATTAACTTTAAAAATAATTATAATTTAATTTAGAATTATTAGTTAAAAAATTGTGCTAATTTTAAGATAAAATTATTACTTGGATAAAACCTAATAATAAAATATAAAAAAAATGTGTGATACTTATACTTATAATTATAATTATTAGTTAAAAATTTGCATACAAAAGTTGTCTTAATTTTATTTTATTTTTAAAATCATGTTTATTAATGTAAAATGTAATTATTACTTAATTAGAACTCTAAGTATTTTAATTAATATTAGAATCATATACCAATTAAAATTTAAGTTTAGCTTTATATATAGCATTCGATAATTAAGCATATTTAATCAAGTACCATCTAAGAAAATTATTGGTAAAAATGAAAATTTTAGCATTAATAAGTTAGAATTATAAAAAATAGTGAAGAATTAAAGCCATGATTTTTCGAATGGGCAATATCGAATCATACCCGAACAACAATCGCATCAGAGAGGGTTGAAGATTATATTAATTGATAATGAGGCAATATGGTATTATGATATATTTTTAATTTTTTATTATGTGAAACAAGCGCTCTTAAAGCATTTATTTTTTTTTTTATCTATTTGTTATTTGTTTGGTGCAAGGAAATTTTTTTAAAGAAAGTTAAATTTCAACCATTGTTTTTAATCACTATTATTAAATATGTTTATTAATTTAGTTCAATTATCTTTCCTGTTTATCATGAATCCAAATTTTTATTATTTAAAATTAAGAGAAATTATCATTATAAATTATAGGTAACAATAATTAAAATAAGTTATTTAAAACTAATTAAAAGTTAAACGGCTTAAATTTATATGCAATGCATGTAATATTACAAACTAGTATATATAAAAGTACGAGTTTGAAAAACTTTTAATTGACAATAATATCCTTTATTGTTAATTATATTACTAAATTGACATTAGAATAATAATTTATTGGTATTATTATGTGATAATAATAAAATAATATTAATTAATAGTATATTAATGTAAAATTAATTAATTTGGTCATTTCTTTTAAAAGTTATACTTAAAACATAACATAAGATATTATTAATTAGTAAAATTATAAATCTATAAAATAATTTAATATATGCAATGTAAGGCCCAATTTTTCTTTCGAGGCCCAAAGAAAATGAAGCCCAAAATTACAATCCAAAAACATTAAATCCAAAAGCGAGCGAAATAAAAAGAAGAAACCTAGCGTTGGACCAGTAGCATGCCTCTTGGCCTCCCACGTCCGTCACACAGCTGCGTCGTTCACCAAAGACTTCTTACGCAAGATCGTGCTCCACCGGACACCTCGCCATCGAGCCACGTCCGCCACGTTCAGTGAGAGAGTCCTCTTGACGCCTCTACAAAAGAGGAAGCAGTTGTAGAAAAAAGGGCTATAAAGCCATAACAAATCAGTAAATGGGGAGGTTTTTTTGGAGAGAGAAAAAGGAGAAAAGAAAACACCGTAAATCGATAGTTCAGAGAATACGAGAAAAAAAGAACAAAGGTTTCATTTTTTCCCTTTTCGGTTTTATTTTTTATTTTTTATTTTTTCTTTTCAGAATCCGTTTTTGGGTTTTTTTTAAATAAATATAAAGGTTTTATTAAAAAAAAAAACTTACCTTTCCAGATTCCGTCCACCGTGAACGGTGGCCGGCGGCAAGAAGGCGGTGGTGGAGACCCACGGTGGACTCATGGAAATCTCTGGGGCCTTCTCTTTTATTTTTTAGGAGAGGAGGAATGAGGATTTTCGGAAAAATTCGCTTTTATAGTGTTACTAAGCAGCACTGTTTTGGGCCTCGGGTCGGGGCCAAAACGACGTCGTTTGGGCCTCGACCATGACAGACCCGCACTGTGGATAGGATCCACGTGTTTTTGCCTCGGAGGGCTAATTGCGCGCTTAGCCCTCCGCTCTTTACTTGTTTTAAAATCGAGTTTTATCCTTCGATTTGACCCCAATAATTTTTTAGTTTCAATTTAGTCCTTTTCTTATTTTCTTTGTTTATTATTTTATTCTTGTTTTTTTATCATTTTTAGTGTTACTATTTATATATATATATATTATTATGTTTGATATTTTTATTATTACTGTTTTGTTAATACTATTATTTTCTTTTTCTTATTATTTATTGTTTATTATTATTATTATTATTGTATACATATTATTATGTTTATGATTATATTTATTATTAAGTATTATATTTGTTATTATCAATACCCTATTCTCGCATATATTACCATTATTATTATTAAAATCGTTTTCTATCTTATTATATATGTAGTACATCTATTATTATTCTCCCATATAATTATTATTTTATTTCCTTTACTATTACTATTGCTGTTTTTTACATTAATGCTATTATTATTCTATTGGTACTTTTATTACTTTATTAGTATTAATATATTGTTATTTTTATTACTATTATTTTATTATTATTATTATTTTAATATTATTACTACTATAGTTTTTTAATTATTCTCCTATTATTATTATATTCCTAGGTATTATTATTTTTTTCCTTGTTATTACCGTGGTCACATTTCAAGATTGTTATTTTGTTTTTAAAGAAAATGCATAAAATGGGCTTTTATGAAGGTAATATTTAGTATTTAAGTCAGAAATCGTACCCAATCGTCTTTGAGTTTCGATTTTTCGTTCGTCTAGATCACTAAATATCCTTTAAAGCTTAAAAAATGTTTCACGAAGGCAATTTTGTGTGTTTGGAAGTTCGAAATCATGCCCAATCGTCTTTGGTTTCGATTTTCGTTCATCTAGATCACTAAATATCCTTTAAAGATCTTGATCATATTTTTGAAAATAAGGCAATGTTTCGTGTTTGGAAGTTCAAGAAATTACGTGCCCAATCGTCTTTGGGTTTCGATTTTACATTCATCTAAACAACGAGATATCCTTCATGATTTTTTTCTTCTCGTATTTCTTAAATAAGGGCAATATTTCATTATTGGAAATCCAAGGAATCGTACCCAATCGTCTTTGGGTTTCGGTTTTAGTTTAGCCAAATAGTGAAATACCCTTTTCAAATTGCACTACATGAATTTTAGAAATCGTAAAATGATCTTGGTATCGAGAGTTTGAAGCATCGTGCCCTATCGTCTTGGACATGATACTTTAGCTTTTCGAACGAGAGTGTTTCGATTTCAATACGAGTCATCCAAACATCTTTTTCCATACTTTGAAATATTCTCTAATTTTCGATATTAAGGACATTAATCAATCAATACGGTACCAATTTTGGGCGTTGCGAGGTCTTAACCCTTCCTCGTACATGTCAACTCCGAGCCCATTTTCTTAAAATTAAGTAGATCGAAATGTTTTATAAGTGGCCCAATCACACTTCAAAAATGATTGGTGGCGACTCGTTTTCTTTTCAAAGTCGGCCCGTTTTCCAAAAAAAATGGTTTCGACAGCTTGGCGACTCATTGGGGACAATAAGAGAGTCTAGTAGTAAAATTGGTTGATTAATGTCCTTTTATTGAAAATAAATTTTTCCATTTTCCATTTGCATGAGTTTGTGTCGCGTCAAATATTTGTTTTGGGTTTGAAACATATAAGATACCTCTGCATTCATGTTACATGACCGTTGTGGTCACGCCCTTTAAGTGGGAGCGAAACTATGCCTTCGTGAGGTTTTCACCTCGCATGGGCTAGGGGACCGCTTTGGGATACATCCGTACTTATGGTTCCGTGAGGTTTTCACCTCACATGGCCATAGGAAATGTATTCCCGAACCGAACTCGATCTATATGAGCCTATAATGGGTGAGGATTGAGGAATCTGCTGGTTCAGGTACCCTTTTCTTTCTTTAGTACCGAACCACATATAGTGAACCTTAAGAGCCCACCCTAGGTAGAGCCATGCTAAACCTTAGTAGCTACCGATGTAGTGGTTAGACATTTTTGTTTACTTGCTTTGGTTACTTTTATGTGATACTAACTCGCTTTATTTTGGTCATGTTTGCATGTCATTTCATACTTAAAAGGTGTCGATTCCTGTTTTAATTACTAAGTTAGAATACTTGTTATGGGGGACGGATTCCTTGATAAAGTAGAGGATAATGCTGTTAGTGCGTATATGGTCAGAGAAGACACAGCTTGAGAAGGGGGATAGCCTAACTGAAGGCTACACATCAGAATTATTGGATTTCACTCGTATCAGTGTGACACAAAATGAGCTACAAGAACTAAGAGATATATGGGCTGGTTGGGACGAAGTAACTAGGCAACTGTTCTACACTAATTATGGTGATCTACCTTACTTACTCGACATCAAAGTTGACAAACACTTGTTTCGGACTATGACTCAATATTGGAATCCCGCTTATAGCTGTTTTACATTTGGGGAAATAGACTTGGTGCCTACCGTGGAGGAATATACAGCTTTGCTTCACAGTCAAAGGGCTCAGGTCGACAAAATTTACTTCAGGGCCGCTAATGCACCTTCTTTTGTAAAGAAGCTGATGAGCATCACTGGGATGAGCGAACAGTGGGTCATGGCACGAATTCAAGAGAAGGGTGAAGGAAATGCATCCCTTAGGTAAGCTTGAGGACTGATGACGCACACCCGGATATGAAGAGGAAAGTCGACATTTTGCCTTAAGTATCTATGGTTTGGTGATTTTTCCCAAGGCTTTGAGGCATGTAGACGAGGCGATTATTGATTTGTTCGACCGCCTTGACAAAGGGGTTACGCCGGTACAAAGAATTCTCGCCAAACATTTAGATCTTTGAGCTCGTCTTAGAAGAAGCGGTGAGGAAAGATTCATGGGATACGCATAACCGCTTTGGGATGGTTCCATAGCCATTTCTAAAAAGTAGATAGAAATTCTTGTCGGGTCTTTTTACTTAATTATTCCCATTAAAAGAGTTGGTATGCGCCTAGGAGGATGACATATCGAAGAGAAGCGGATCGCGCTTCTTCGAATCTTCGGAAAAAGTGTGGAATGGAAAGCTCCTTGGTTTGTTCGATGAAATCCTCTACCGGTGTGGGAGTTATGATTGGGTTCTCTGTTAGGGATCTAGGGAGTCATGTTGGGTATGCTTTTTACTCGTGCTAAGACAATACCAATCGAGATAGTTTATACCAAGAACGCATGGGCTAGCTCGGTTTGAATTCTCGTATAGTGGGAATAATTATAAGAAAAGAGTTAGAAGTTTCGATGCGTGAAGCAGATTCACCAAATGAAAAGAGTTGCGATAAATCCAATAGTAACCCTTGAATATAACACATGGCGAAGCGAAGAGTGAACGACAATATCTCCATGCCGAAACACGAGGATGCCGCTGTTCGATAGAAGAATACCTACAAGTAGTCCCTTCGAGTTGGAGATCATAAAGCAAGACTTTGAAAGTAAAAATTGAGTTAGGGAAAAGATAGAACAACCGGAAGGGAAAAATGGATCGATGTTAGATATTGATATCCGTAAATCGGTGAGGTCGGTCGAGGAAAGGAAAAAGAAAGGTCAAGAAGATTTGGATAGCTCAAGACCGATTACAAGAAGTTGCATCTATCGTGAGGATCATTGGCTGGGTAAAACCTCGAACAATGGCGCCAAGAACTTGGAAGAGAAGACCAAAGTCGACCCGATGGAAGAAGAGATTTCATGGGGTTCAAGCACAAAGGATGCCCTAAAAGAGGCATGGGAGAGCCAAAGCGAAAATAAGATGCTAAGGGCTCGAGTGGCGAGAATTAGAGAAGGCATTGAGTCAAAGTCACAACTTTACTGGCGAAGTTGGAATCAAGCTCGAGCAGATTGAAGAATTAAAGGAAAGGTTGTGGAACTCAAACAATGCCGCAAAACAAGTGAGCTCGGATCCAACTATTAGAGGCGTAAAACCAAATGAGGAAAGAATAACTTCAACAATCTCGAACCAGTCGAGAAAGAGACTACCTTATGGGCGGTATGGTTCGATATTTAGAAGTGGCCGATCATCTACGAACCCTAGCGATTCGGTGATGTGTTAAGCATATTTTATGAGTCAAGGTCAGATCAGGGTCGAGAGCTAGCCTCACTTCTTGAGAAAGTTAAAACTTTGGGCATAAGGGCTAGGTCGTATATGTGACTCTATTTTATGTAAAGGATTTTGTCTTTTTCAATGAGTATTCTAAGAGAAATTGAATCAGAATCGACTCTTTTATTTTGCATTCATTCATTTGCATTACATTTTATGCATTGGCACTGCATCACTACATTTGCATTAAATATTATAAGACAACCCTATTAACTAGAGGTCATACTATAGTTATCCTGGAACACCGCTATTACACTCGAAAAAGACGAGAGCAATGGATCAAAGGATAGAAAAGTTGGAGCAGATGCAAAAGGAGATGCAAGACCAACTGCAGGCTCAGATGCAAGAACAGTTAGCCAAGATCCAGCAGGATATGAGGGATCAAATGCTGGAATCCCAAAGAAGCATGATGAGCCAGCTAACACAGTTGTTGACTGGAGGGCCTGGAAATGGAAAAAGGCCTATGGTCGATACTGGAGAAGATAATGAAGATTTTGCTTGCCCTCCGGGCCTGGCCCCGACAAGTTCCCAAGTGCAACCACCGAGAGTGTCGGTCAATATCGAACCTCAAGACCAACCCGGTGTTCAAGATCGTAAATTTCCCCAGAGCTCGAGCTCCCACCACGAGGTCAATCTGGTAAAACCGATGGTCCTGCATCATGAGGCGGCGTAAGGGAGAAAATAAAAGCGTAACTTCCAAAAGAGTTCGAGGATCGATGCAAGTGGCTGGAAGAGAAGTTTCGAGCATTGGAAAGCGCTGATCACCAATGCGAAGTGGATGCTAAGAAGCTGAGTCTAGTCCCAGATTTAGTACTTCCTCCAAAGTTCAAGATGCCAGAGTTCGAAAAGTACAACGGACCAAATGCCCGAGGCCCATATTACGATGTTCATCGTCGAGAATGACGGGATATGTCAACAATGACCAGTTGTTGATTCATTGCTTTCAGGATAGTCTGATTGGAGCTGTAGCAAAATGGTACAACCAGTTGAGTTATGCCCAAATCAAATCGTGGAGAGATTTAACGCAGGCTTTCATCAAGCATTACGGCCATGTAACCGACATAGCACCTGACAGGATCACATTGCAAAACATGGAGAAAAAGCCAAGTGAAAGCTTCAGGAAGTACGTCCAAAGATGGAGGGAGGTCGCTACGCAGGTCCAGCCACCATTGCTAGAAAAGGAAATGACCATGCTCTTCATCAATACCCTGAAGGCACCGTTCATTAACCACATGTTGGGAAGCACGACTAAGAGTTTCACGGACATGGTGATGTCAGGCGAGATGATAGAGAACGCAATCAGGTGTAGGAAGATAGAGGCCGGAGAGAGCACAAGAAGAGCCGCGCCGAAGAAAAGGGAAGCTGAAGTGGGGAATATAAGCTCGGGTTATCCTAAACCCGTTACAATCACCCAACCAAAAACTATAGCTGTGGGCCAGCAGGCCCGACCAAGACAAGAGCCCAATACGAGACAGAGGACTGAGAGATTCCAGTTTACTCCTATACCGGTGACGTATAAGGAGTTGTATAAGACTTTATTCGATGCGTATGTCGTGTCTCCATTTTACTTGAAGCCGCTGCAACCTCCATATCCTAAGTGGTATGACACAAACGCTCGGTGTGAGTACCATGCGGATGTAGTAGGTCACTTGATGAGAATCGCACTTCATTCAAGAGACTAGTCGAAGACTTATCAAGGCGGGGTCGAGACTTCAAAGACCCACTGGTGGAGGAATCCGTTACCCACCATGCCGATAATGGGTAAACGCGATAGTTGAAAACAGGGGGAGGAGGTTCAAACAGGAGATTGCTGAGGTCAGAACCCCGTTGAGAATGGTTTGGAAAGAAATGCAGAAGGTTGGACTAGTTCTGCAAGAGAATGCGAGCAGGTCTTCAGATACAAGGAACTACTGTGAGTTCCATGACAAGGAAGGTCATGAAATCTAACAATGTAGCGAATTTAGAGCCCTAGTACAAGGGCTAATGGATAATAAAGAGCTGGAGTTCTTTGACTTGGTGGAAAGAGAGGATGTGTGTTCCACAGAGGGAGGGTTAGCAGAAAGGATCCTTAAAGTCAATCACCCACGTGTGATTATCACGTGGCCAGAGGTCGACGAGGCCGGGGTGAAGGTGGCACAAAGGGTCATAATCAGAAAACCTGTAATTTCTGCTCCTAAGAATGCACCGAAGATCGTAATTCAGAAACCCGTGACTTTTCCTTATAAAGATGACAAGAGGTACCTTGGAATTACGATTGTACTATGACGATTTTGGGAAAAGAATTGGTAAGCATACCCGACCCGTAAGTCGAGTCCTCTATAACGAGAAAGGAGACGAGAAGATGGACCACCGGTTAATAAACCAAGAATGAGAGGATGAGGTGGGGAGTTCTTGAAGTTCCTAAAGTATGTTGAATACGGTGTGGTGGAACAGCTTACACAAGCGACGACACGCACATCCAGATTAACCTTATCGCTAAACTCGAAAGGACACCGAAGTGCGTTAATGAAAGCATTGAACCGATTTATGTCGCCGGCGACATTTCAAGAATAAGTTAGACCGTCTTGTAAATAACATGAGCGCAGATAATTTCATCTCGTTCAGTGATGATGAAATACCGCCGGGGGGGATCTACCAAGGCATTGCACATCACTATCCGATGCAAAGGGTATACACTGCCAGGGGTATTAATTGACAATGGCTCGGCCTGAATGTTTTGCCCCTATCTACACTGGACAGGTTACCTGTAGACAGCTCTCACATGAAAACGTGCCAAAATATAGTGAGAGCATTCGATGGCACCGAGAGAGAGGTAATGGGGAGGATTGAGATACCCCTCCTAATTGGGCCAAATACGTACGAGGAGATTTCCTAGTGATGAGCATCAAGCCCTCTTATAATTGCTTATTGGGGAGGCCGTGGATCCACTCAATGGGAGTCGTACCATCGCTATTGCACCAAAAGTTGAAGTTAGTAATGTAAGGCGGTTGATAACTATAAATACGGAGGAGGATATCATCGCGTCTGTTACTAGTGATGCACCGCATAGAGAATGATCGCGTAGGCCATAGAGTGCTCCTTCGTGTCGTTAGAATTTGTAAATGCGACTTTTATAAGTGAAGGAAGCAGATCCGGTGCCCAAACTCTCGAAGCAACGAGGATGGGCCTACAGTTGACAATGGGAAAGGAGCAATGCACGGAGGGACTTGGAAAATATCTCAGGGTCCAACAGAGTGCTGGGTTGGTTGAAAGCGGGATCGCTTTGGTCTAGGGTATAGACCAGATACCAGACAGAGAAAAGAGGAGCTAGAGAGGAAGCGTGAAAGACGAAGGGCACGATTGAATGGTGCTGAGATTGAGTGGGGTTCAATGACCTTTCCCCATATATCTAATTCATTCGTGTCAGGAGGGATTATTCATTCAGGACAGGAGGTCATGAATGAGGAAACAGCTGAAGACATGATGCGAAGTTTGAACATCAACGCTGTGTCTGAAGAAAGTTCGAGGAGAGGAAACTTAGCGGGTATTCGCCCTTACAAGCTTGGAAGTGTTACGGACAAATCTGAATGGGAAGAAATTCTGTAGTTTTTAGGAATAAAAGCAGTAATGTTCAAAACACACTTATTGTTTCAAGCATAGGAACAATAAGAATTTTTTGTGAAATAGGCATGTTCATGCATCATTATTTTCAATAAGAAGTGTATTTTCTTTCCATTTCGCAATAATTCTTCTACTTGCTTTCTACTCCATTCATAATCATAACACATAAATAAGTCGTCCTTAAATTCATTTTCATTGAATATTCTTTATACCTATCATAGGTCCCAGGATATCGACATCATGAGTGACGCTATGAACTCGTAATTCCCTTATGAGCGAGACACGTGCCTGAGGGATCTCGTGACCTTACGGATGTCGAAGATTATGATTTATCCCGGATTTGTTAAGGATGGTAGAGCGGGAGGAGAAGCCGATTCTACCTCATGAAGAGATAATTGAAAATGTGCTTCAGAGGATGGGAAAGAAGTGAAAATCGGACCGTGATAACCCGTGAAACAAGGCAGGACCTCATTAGACTTCGCTAGAGTTCAAAGATGTCTTCGCGTGGTCGATCAAGACATGCCGGGTTGAGTGTCGATATTGCGGTACAATCGTATCCCCATAAAAAGAGTATGTAAGTCGGTCCAATAGAAGCTTCGAAGGATGAGACCCGATGTCACGTGAAGATAAGGGAAGAAGTCAAGAAGCAATTTGATGCTGGGTTCTTACGAGTAGTAAATTACTCAGAATGGGTAGCCAATGTGGTTCCTGTCCCCAAAAAGGATGGAAAAGTCCGGATGTGTGTCGATTACAGGGACCTAAATAAGGCCAGCCCGAAAGATAACTTCTCACTACCTCACATTGACACTTTAGTGGATAACACGGTGGGGTTTTCATTTTTTTCCTTCATGGACGGTTTCTCGGGATACAATCAAATAAAGATGCATCCTGAGGACATGGTAAAAACCACCTTCATAACCTTATGTGGGACTTTTTGTTACCAAGTGATGCCATTTGGGTTAAAGAATGCGGAGCAACATACCAAAGGGCTATGGTAACCTTGTTCCATGACATGATGCATAAGGAGATTGAGGTCTACGTCGATTTACATGATCGCAAAGTCTCGAACGGAAGGGAGCATGTGCAAGTA
The DNA here is from genome assembly GCA_025506655.1 of Gossypium rotundifolium. Taxonomy (NCBI): domain Eukaryota; kingdom Viridiplantae; phylum Streptophyta; class Magnoliopsida; order Malvales; family Malvaceae; genus Gossypium; species Gossypium rotundifolium. Next base: position 2,548,547 of record CP106725.1, on the reverse strand, counting down.
TTGAGGAAGTCGTTCTTGAGATTGAGGAAATTTCAATGAAGCTCAATCCACCAAATGTACATTCGGGCTCGATCGGGGAAGCTATTGGGTTTTGTAGTCGGTCTGAAAGGAATCAAGTAGATCCGGATAAAGTCAAGGTCAGACAAAAATTACCTCCGTCAGCAAGACTCGGAAGGAAGTCCGAGGTTTTCTAGGAGATTGAATTACATCGCTTCGGTTTATTTCACAATTGACGAGAAATGTGATCCAATATTTCGTCTTCTTAAGAAGCACAATCCGCATTTGGGATGATGAATGCGGAGGCGCTTGACAAGATTAAACGATATTTGTCCAACACCCCAGATTAATGCCTCCTAATCTCGATAGACCATTGATTTTGTATCCGGCGTTGTTCGATAACTCAATGGGATGTGTGCTAGGCCAACACGATGAGACAGGGAGGAAAGAAAGGGCGATATATTACCTCAGTAAGAAATTCACCGAGTGTGAGATGAGATACTCGCCAATTGAGAAATTGTGTTGTGCATTGGTCTGAACAACTCGGAGGTTGAGGCAGTACATGTTGTACCACACGACTTGGTTAATCTCGAAATTGGACCCTCTAAAATACATGATGGAGTCGATGGCCCTGAATGGAAGAATGGCCCGATGGCAAATTTTGCTCTCTGAGTTCGACATTGTCTACGTGAACCAGAAGGCGGTAAAGGGGAGTGCAATAGCAGATTTCTTAGCCAGCAGGGCGCTAGATGATTATGAGCCCCTTAATTTCGATTTTTCTAATGAAGATCTGATGTTTGTAGCTACAATTGAAGAGGATATCTTAGAAGATCGTCCCTGGAAGATGAATTTTGACGGAGCATCAAATGCCGTTGGTAATGGAATTGGGGCAGTCTTGGTATCCCCAAATGGAGAACACTATCCATTCACTTGCAAGTTGGACTTCGATTGCACAAACAACATGGCAGAATACGAAGCGTGTATCATGGGGATCCGAGCAGCCATAGACCATAAAGTTAAGGTGCTAGAGGTATACGGAGACTTTGCCCTTGCAATATATCAGCTCAAAGGAGAATGGGAAACAAGAGATCCCAAACTGATCAGTTATCGAAAGTTAGTTTTGGAACTAATTGAGAAGTTTGATGATATCACATTCTTCTACCTCCCGCATGATGAGAACCAGATGGCTGATGCTTTGGCCACCCTAGCTTCAATGATCAAAGTGAATGAGCGGAGAGGGCATGAAGCCTATCCAAATGAGTATTTAATGGGTTCACTCATTGTTTCAATATTGACGAAGAGGAAGAGAGAGATGATCGTCCTTGGTACTATGATATTTTGTAATATGTGAAAAGCCGCGAATATCCCGATCAAGCGACTGAAAATGATAAGAAGACATTGAGAAGACTTGCCAGCGACTATGTCCTAGATGGAGAGATCCTGTATAAAAAGAGGAGGGATCAAGTGTTGCTCAGATGTGTGGATGCTGTCGAAGCTAGGAAAATCCTGGAAGAAGTCCATGAGGGTGTCTGTGGAACACATGCCAATGGGTTTACGATGGCTAGACAAATCATGAGATTTGGGTATTACTGGTCCACGATGGAAGGAGACTGCATCCGTTATGCCAAGAAGTGCCATAAGTGTCAGGTTTATGGAGACAAGATCCATGTGCCTCCTTCACCTCTTCATGTTATGACTTCTCCATGGCCTTTCTCAATGTAGGGCATGGATGTCATTGGGCCAATCTCACCAAAGCTTCTAATGGACATCGTTTCATCTTCGTGGTCATTGATTACTTCACCAAATGGGTAGAGGCGACTTCATATGCTAATATCACGAAGACGGCGATTAGCAAGTTTTGAAGAAGGAGATCATTTGTCGCTACGGTATGCCGAAAGGATCGTGGTCGACAATGCACTAAACTTGAACAATAAAGTGATAGCGAAAGTCCGCAGTCGGTTCAACATTAAGCACCATAACTCGTCGCCATATCGCCCAAGATGAATGGAGCGATTGAGGCGCTAATTAAAATATCAATAAAATTGTGGGAAAATGGTTGAGACCTACAAGGATGGCATGAAAAGTTACCGCTTGCCTCTACGCCTATCGAACATCGGTTAGAACCTCTCTTGGGCAACTCCTTTCTCGTTGGGTTACGGGATGGAAGCGGTTTTGCCTATTGAAGTTGAGATCCCTTCACTCCGGTTTTGTCGAGCTAAAGTTGGATGAAGCGAATGGGTTCAATCTCGATATGATCACCGAATCTAATTGAGGAAAAGAGGCTAAGAGCTATTCGCCATGGTCAATTGTACGAAGCGGATGATGCGAGCTTACAATAAGAAAGTCCGCCCAGTATTCCATGAGGAGACTTGGTGTTGAAACAGATCCTCCTATGCAAAAGGACTTGAGGAAAGTGGATGCCTAATTGGGAAGGACCCTACGTTGTAAAGAAGGCCTTTTCGGGAGGAGCTTTGATACTAGCCGAGATGGACAAAAGTCCGCCAAATCCAATCAATGCAGACTCGGTCAAGAAGTACTTCGCTTGAAAGTGGACCAAGACGAAAACCCCGAAGGGCATCTTGAGTTCAAAAAACTAGAGAGGCCAAAGCAAAACCCGCAAAGGCGCTTTGAGACCAAAGGGCTTTGAGTTGAAAATCCAAAAAGGCTACTCAAAGTATGATCAACTCGTGAGGGGCATACAGAGTTTCGCTTATACTTGAATCAACAATGAGGAGATGTTACGCCTGGGGCATCTACAAAGTACTAGGGATCTTCTAGACACATGTTGAACTCAGAGTGGTCTTCAAGAAGTACATACAGAAAAGCTCAGACTGTGATATCTGGGGCATCAATACCATTCTTAATGGAATTTGTTTTCCTTGTTCAACCCATTTTTCACGGGTTTTTATCCCGAATAAATTTCAGTTTTATTCATTTCTACAGTCTTGTTTCAAGCATTTTTCTTTGAAATAATGATTATTGAACCAATAATACTTTCACAAAAGAAGTTTTATGCACTACTCTGAAAGTTTCTAAAAAATACAAGAATCCGAAACAGGACAATTGTTTAGAACTAACCAGGTTTAAAAGGGCTCAGAGACTTGAGATAAGGTTTTAAGCGGGATTTACATCTTGGATTAATTGTTAGGAGTATCACCGAAAGCGAGAGAGACATACGCCGTGGGTCACCTTAATAAGTAGCAAGCAATAACTTTCCAAATGTTAAAATGGATCATTCTCATGACATTTTGCATCCATTCATAACATTCATGATACATATGGTTAGGAACATCTTTCATGACATCCTAATCATTTGACATATGCATAGACCCCATGAAATCACTTCTACATGTAGGTTCCTCGAGGAGGACAATGTAGCAAGGTTAATGGGAGTTACAGAAGAGTGAGATCTTATCTCTAATGGCGTGAGTAGAGCGGATCGAAGAGACAAGTCTTATCTCCACCGAAAGGTGAGTGGAGCGGACTAAAGATAGTAGATCCTATCTCCACCGAAAGCGAGTGGAGCGGATTGAAGATAATGATCTTATCTCTAATGGCGGGGTAGAGCGGATCGAAGAAGCCTTATCTCCACCGGCGGTGAGTGGAGCGGATTGAAGACAACAGATCTTATCTCTACTGAGTAGGAGTAGAGTAGATCAACAGACAAATCCTATCTCCACTGAGCAGGAGTGGAGCGGATTGAAGATAACAGATCTTATCTCTACTGAGCAGGAGTAGAGCAGATCAACAGACAAATCCTATCTCCACTGAGCAGGAGTGGAGCGGATTGAAGATAACAGATCTTATCTCTCTGGCGCAGAATAGAGCAGATCGAAGAAGCCTTATCTCCACCGATCGAGTGAGCGGAGCAAAGCAAAGATAGTAGCTCCTATCTCCACCGAGCGAGAGGAGCGGATTGAAGACAACAGATCTTATCTCTCTGGGCGAGAGTAGAGCAGATCAACAGACAAATCCTATCTCCACCGAAAGGAGGGGCGGATTGAAGATAACGATCTTATCTCTACTGAAAGGTGAGTAGAGCGAGATCAATGACAAATCCTATCTCCACCGAAGGGGTGGGCGGATTGAAGATAACAGATCTTATCTCTCCGGCGGGAGTAGAGCGGATCGAAGAAGCCTTATCTCCACCGATCGAGTGGGAGCAAAGCTAAGATAGTAGATCCTATCTCCACCGAAAGCGAGTGGAGCGGATTGAAGACAACAGATCTTATCTCTCTCGAAAGCGAGTAGAGCAGATCAAAAGACAAATCCTATCTCCACTTGGCGAGTGGAGCGGATTGAAGCAAGCAGATCTTATCTCTACTGGCGGGAGTAGAGCGATCGAAGAAGCCTTATCTCCATTGATCGAGTGGAGCGGGCTAAAGATAGTAGATCCTATCTCCACCGAAAGGTGTGGGAGCGGATTGAAGATAGCAGATCTTATCTCTACCGGCGCAGAGTAGAGCAGATCAAAAGACAAATCCTATCTCCACCGAGCGAGTGGGCGGATTGAAGATAATGATCTTATCTCTCTGGCGAGAGTAGAGCAGATCGAAGATTGAAGCCTTATCTCCACCGAAAGGTGAGGGAGCAGCTAAAGATAGCAGATCGAAACAAAACTTCCACACCTCCGAATACAAGGGTGGAATAAAGCTACCGAAAAAGGAAGCATCGAAGTCAAGATCAAACAAGCTAGGGCAAAATTGGTCCTTTAAAGTCTTTGCTCTATTCTCGTTGCGATAATGAGCAAGAGAGGGCATTATAAGGCCCAATTTTTCTTCGAGGCCCAAAGAAAATGAAGCCCAAAATTACAATCCAAAACACATTAAATCCAAAAATGAATGAAATAAAAAGAAGAAACCCTAGCGTTGGACCAACATGCGATGCCTCTTGGCCTCCCGCATCCGTCACACACGCGCGTCGTTCACCAAGACTTCTTGCCAGATCGTGCTCCACCAGGACACCTCGCCATCGAGCCACGTCCATACGTTCAGGAGAGGAGTCCCTCAAAGACGTCTCTGCAAAAGAGGGAAACAGTTGTAGAAAAAAAGGGCTATAAAGCCATAACAAATCTATAAATGGGGGGAGGTTTTTTTTTGGAGAGAGAAAAAAGGAGAAAAGAAAACACTGTAACACCGATAGTTCAGAGAATACAGAAAAAAAGAACAAAGGTTTCATTTTTTTTCCCTTTTCGGTTTTTATTTTTTAATTTTTTTATTTTTCTTTTCAGAATCCATTTTGGGTTTTTAAAATAAATATAAAGGTTTTATTAAAAAAACTTACCTTTCAGATTCCTACCACCGTGAATCTGCGGTGGTGGCAACAACAGCGGTGGTGGGCTTACCCACGGTGGACTCACGGAAATCGCTGAGGGCCTTCTGCTTTTATTTTTTTTAGGAGATGAGGGGAATGAGGATTTTTCAGAAAAATTCTGCTTTTATAGTGTTACTAAGCAGTAGTTTTGGGCCTCGGTCGAGGCCAAAACGACGTCGTTTTGGGCTCTCGACCATGACCCGACCCGCACTGTGGATAGGATCCGCGTGTTTTTGCCTCGGAGGGGCTAATTGCGCGTTTAGCCCTCCGCTTTTTACTTGTTTTAAAATCGGGTTTTATCCTTCCGATTTGACCCAATAATTTTTTCGTTTCAATTTAGTCCTTTTCTTATTTTCTTTGTTTATTATTTTATTACTTTTTTTTATCATTTTTAGTGTTACTATTTATATATATTATTATGTTTGATATTTTATTATTACTGTTTTGTTAATACTATTATTTTCTTTTTCTTATTATTTATTGTTTATTATTATTATTATTGTATACATATTATTATGTTTATGATTATATTTATTATTCGCATTACATTTGTTATTATCGATACCTATTCGCATATATTACCATTATTATTATTAAAATCGTTTTTCTATCTTATTATATATGTAGTACATCTATTATTATTCTCCCATATAATTATTATTTTATTTCCTTTACTATTACTATTGCTGTTTTTTTACATTAATGCTATTATTATTCTATTGGTACTTTTATTACTTTATTAGTATTAATATATTGTTATTTTTATTACTATTATTTTATTATTATTATTATTATTTTAATATTATTACTACTATAGTTTTTTAATTATTCTCCTATTATTATTATATTCCTAGGTATTATTTTTTTTTCCTTGTTATTACTGGTGGTCACATTTCAAGATTGTTATTTTGTTTTTTAAAGAAAATGCATAAAATGGGCTTTTATGAAGGTAATATTTCAGTATTTAAGTCCGAAAATCGTACCCAATCGTCTTTGGGTTTCGATTTTTCGCTCGCTCTAGATCACTAAATATCCTTTAAAGCTTAAAAAATGTTTCACGAAGGCAATTTTGTGTGTTTGGAAGTTCGGAAATCGTGCCCAATCGTGCTGGGTTTCGATTTTTCGTTCATCTAGATCACTAAATATCCTTTAAAGATCTTGATCATATTTTTGAAAATAAGGCAATGTTTCGTGTTTGGAAGTTCAAGAAATTCGTGCCCAATCGTGCTGGGTTTCGATTTTCTGTTCATCTAAACAACGAGATATCCTTCACAGATTTTTTTCTTCTCGTATTTCTTAAATAAGGGCAATATTTCATTATTGGAAATCCAAGGAATCGTACCCAATCGTGCTGGGTTTCGGTTTTAGTTTAGCCAAATAGTGAAATACCCTTTTCAAATTGCACTACATGAATTTTGGAAATCGTAAAATGATCTTGGTATCGAGAGTTTGAAGCATCGTGCCTATCGTCTTTGGACATGATACTTTAGCTTTTCTAACGAGAGTGTTTCGATTTCAATACGAGTCATCCAAACATCTTTTTTCCATACTTTGAAATATTCTCTAATTTTCGATATTAAGGACATTAATCAATCAATACGGTACCAATTTTGGGCGTTGTAGGTGTTAACCTTCCTCGCAATGTGTCTGAATTTCAGAGCCTGCTTTCTTAAAATTCAGAGACCGAAATGTTTTATAAGTGGCCCAATCACACTTCAAAAAATGATTGGTGGCGACTCCGTTTTTCTTTTCAAAGTCGGCCCGTTTTCCCAAAAAAATGGTTTCGACATGCAACATTTAAAAATTTCCAAATAGACGCGTGGCACTATTCCGGTAATGGATATGGTGAATGTTCGAGAAAATTTGAAATTTCTCTAGATAAAAGGATTCTTGTTATAATAAAGTGATTTTGGATATGATAATTAATGGAAATAATTTTAAAAGTGAAATTGTGATAAGAGGACTAAATTATAAATTTTGAAAAGTTTAAGGACTAAAATATAAATTTGGCTAGAAAGGGAAAATAAGAGTTTTATTGTCTTTTGTCATGAGAATAAATTGGAAAATGAATTGGTATGGTGAAAATCACTTTTAGGACTAAATTGGAAGGATTGAGAAGTACGAGGATTAAATTGTAAATTTCTTAATTTTGCTGAAAGAAAGGAAAAGATATAATTTTACCATATATTGATTTATATTAAATATTATCCGTGAATTATAAGATATGAGAATGATAATTGCCTATTATTAAGAAGAAATTATACAATGAGTTAAAATGGGCAAAAAGGTAATTTTGTCATAAAAAGGTAATTAAGAAATCTCATGTATGTCCTGTTATGTTATAATATGCACACATCCAGTTATTTGTTATGCAGGTGGACTTTTTAGTTGATATTAGGTGAATCCTGGTCTAAGACATTGGCAAGCAATTGAGCATATACCCAAATATTTCCCATTTTATAATTTTTAGATGTACGGTATATGTTTCAACTGCTCCACCATAACGCATAGGTCATAATAAGAGATTGGGAATGTATATTTATATGAGTCTCCTTATAATATTTTTGAGCAATTAATTTGAGATTTAATTGTGACATGAGTTGTCAGTTTTCCCAACATTAGGGGGAGAGAAACAATAACTTGTAATGAGTTAGGGGAAGAGTAATTGAACTAGAAGTTCAATAAGGATAACTCATTACAAGTTATCTATTAGATGTATTTACAAACTTAATGAGATTAACCAAGTGTTATATAGATTGATCGGTTCCAAAGATGAAAAATTATTCTAGATGGTCATATAGTGGAGGCGGGTGCTCCAGAAGAGACCTAAGACATAACTAATAAGTAAAACTTTAGAAGAGATTCAAGTACCTAAAACTGAATTTTAAAATAATGAAAATAAGAGATCTCGATAAGTTATATCAATTCGAGAAAATGTGGAACCAAATAATAAAAGTGGTCGACAATGACTTTGCATGTGATATTATTATTGAAATAATGAAAAAAAGGAGGATCTTGAATAAATCTATTGAGAAATATAGATATGGAATAAATTGATCAAAATAGAAAGATACAACTCAAGTACAATTAAATTCAATGAGTTTTTGGACCAGTAGTCAAAATATCTAAATGTATAAAGCCAATGAGAGTGCAAATGAAGTAGTTTTGCAACAGCGGAATAAAAATATAAAGTTTTTCGCTAGGTACTGGTATTGATTATGAAAAGATATAATATTTTTTTGTAGTGGATGCAATAACCTTTAGATATATTATTAAATTGACAATTCATAAAAGATTTAACTTGCGTCTAATGGTTGTTGTTACAACCTTTATAAATCACTATATAGTAAAGTTTATATTAAAATCCTTGAAGGATTTAGAATGCTAAAAGTATATTGAAATTATCGGAAATTATTCATTTATATGAATTGAAATAATTTGAACATTTGTGGTAAATTTAAGTAGTTGAAGGAGGATTATAAAATGATCAAAATACCTATTTGTGTTTTTATAAAAGAATCATGATTAAAGTTTGTTATGATTATTATTGAATCTCTGAAGAGATCAAAATATATTTCCTCAAATTTCTCTCACTCATTACTTTTAAAAGAATGGTGATATAAATGGTTAGCAAATACATTCAAATAGTCATTTGAAAAACTAGTATTCAAGATTGAATACGTATTATATGGGAAAATATGTGATGTTTTCATGAGGGAGAGTAAATACGTGTTGCATTCTTTTTCCCTTAATCGAGGTTTTGTCCAATTGAGTTTTCCTGGTAAGGTTTTTAATGTGGCAGCATATTATACGTATTATAGATTGTGTACTTTTTTTCCTTCATTAGGTTTTTTTATCTCAAAGGGTTTTTCCTAATAAGGTTTTAACAAGGGACATTATCTACCAATAGACATCTAAGGAGAAGTGTTATAAATATTTTATTAAGTGGATGCTCATCATGATCAAGATAAAGTTTTAATATACTTTAAATTCTAATAGTTATTAGAATTAAATCTCTACTTCTTTTATTGTACTTCTTATGCCTATAAATAGAGACCCTGATGAAGCATTGTAATTACCCCTTTTGATCAATGAAGTACATTCTTTGTTGCTTTCATATTTTCTTTGTTCTTTATTCTCTCCATCTCTATTTATTTTATAACAATTTTAACAATTTTAGCAATATTTATTATTAATAAAAGCTATTTACGGTTAACAATTATGTAATTTAATTTATTTATTTTAAATAAAAATAAAATAATATATTCATCTCAAAATTAGTAAATGTATAAATTTAAAATAAAATTTAAATATTTAATATGTATTTAAATTAAAATATAATTTTATAGCATTTAAAATAATTTTAAAATGAAATATTTTATATGATTTTACGGTGAAAAGTATTAAATAATAAATAAATAAATTAGAAAAAGAGGTAATTTTGACTGAGATAAATTTTAATTTTCTAATTACATGGGAAAGTTACTTACTTATAATTATTTAAAGGAATCACGTTGACATTCCAATTATTAAGGAAAATAACATTCTAAATAGGGGTGAAATAAAAAAAAAACTTTGGGCTGAAATTAAATTATATATTCTTTATGATAGTAAAATATAATTTCATCATTTTAATAGTTTATATCTTTATAAAATATAATTTCATCATTTTAATAGTTTATATCTTTATAATTTTTGAATGATTGAATAAAAATTTTATCATTTTTAGGACCAAAATGAAAATTATTATTACTAATTTAAAATATTATCAATTATAAAAGGCCTAAATGGTTCCATTTTAAGGGACTAGAACCTTTGCCAACTCCCTAACTTTACCCCTAATTTTAAAGAAAGATAATACTTTTAACATATTAAACCGAAAATTATTGTCCTACTAAATAAATTCCTAAGAAAATGATAACTTTTCATCATCTAAAATGCTCAATTTCTTTTATTTCCTCTTAAACAAACAAACAAAAAATCTATTTGATTCCTATCTCTTTATTTCTCTTTCCTACCACAATCTAATCATACAAAGAAAATATAATTTTAATGTTTTTAATTTTTGATACATTATTTTTGGGTATTTTACCAAAAATACCAATTTTAAAAAATTTACTGAAAAGATGAAAAATAATTATTTATCGGAAAGGGCCATTTCTAAAAAGCGCGTCAGCGTCGGTCGTTTTAAGGATACTGACAAGAAAATGCATCCATGATGGAGCATTTTTTGCCACGTCAGCAAAAAATGCTTCCTTGAGGGCTCACTTTGCTGATGTGACAAAAACACTCCCCCAAGAACTCGTTTTAGCCCGTGTTTTTTTTTTAAAAAAACTATTCTCGAATTTTTTAAAATTTAGGAGAATAAAACTTTATAAAGGCTCAAAGTAACAACACCATCTTTTTTAAGGTGTCATCAATTAATAGGGAAATATAACTTACAAAGAAAATTTTAATATAGACCCAAAGTCTCATTTCCCTTATTTTATTGAGCAATGTGAGATTTCTTCCTCTTTTAACTAACATCATGAGATTAAGGGCTAGACTATATTTGATTTTTTTTACAAAACAATTTTTTTTGTTATATATTTTGTTAACATTTTCTTATATTATAAAATTATATTTTGAGATCTTTAATCTTGTTGCATTTTAGATTTGTTAACATATGCAAAAGAACTATTAAAAAAAAAAGAGAACAAATTGTACATATGAAACTTGTACATGCAATAGTGTTCTATTCAATTTTAAATGTTTGAAGTTAATATCAATGCAATTCTAATTTTAAAATAATTTTCCATTATTTAAATTTAGAAGTTATACTTTTAATTTTTTTATTTTATTTTATATTATGAATGTTTGATTAATAAATAAATGGTGAGTATTTGGTACTCAAATAGTATTTTTTGTAATTTTAAAAATTGATATATCTTTTAAATATTTATTTATTTTAATATTTTACTATACTAATTAATTTTTTAAGTTCTAATTTAATTTAATTTTCATCACCTAATGAATGCCGATAAATTTATTTCAAATATATTTTGACTAGATATATAATCTATTTAAACATAGTATATAATTATGTTAAATTAGTTTTTTATAGAAATATATAATATACATAAAATATAATAATTATTTTCATATTTTATATCTAGATTAAATTACATTAGTAGTCACTTAATTATATTTTTAGCTATCGAATTATAGAAACATACAAAATGATCACTCAACTATTAATAATTTTTAAATATTTATTTTTAATATTTTACCATACTCATTTTATATTTTATATTTTTTACTTATAGAGTTTAAAAGTTTTATTTATAATGTAACAAATGTTAACTTTTGTAAAAAATTTAAACTCTAAGTAAAAAAATAAAATATAGTGTAGCATTTCATCTCATATTGTTAGTTAAAATAGGAAGGAATCCCATATTGTTTAGGAACAAGCTGCAAAACTGTTCATGAGTCTATTTATACATATATCTCATATCTCACATTGCTCAAGAAAATAAGGGAAATGAGACTTTGGGTTTATATAAAGATTTCATTTGTAAGTTATATTTCCATATTACTTGATGACACCTTAAAAAAATAGTGTTGTTACTTCGAGCCTTTATAAAGATTTATTCTCGTAAATTTTTAAAAAATTTGAGAATAGTTTTTTTTTTTAAAAATACGGGCTAAAACACGTCCTTGGGGGAGCGTTTTTGCCACATCAGCAAAGCGCGCCCTCAAGAAAGCGTTTTTTGTTGATGTGGCAAAAAACGCTTCCTCGTGGATACGTTTTCCTGCTGATTCCTCTGAAAATATGCTGACATGGACGCGTTTTCGGGAGAAATAGCTCTTTCCGATAAATAATTATTTTTTTGGTCATTTTCCATAATTTTTTTAAAAATTAATATTTTTTGATAAATTGCCCTTATTTTTTTACTTCATTTAGTTTTGCTATAAAAATAAGGCAACCAAAAATAAGTAACTTGTATACAAAATTTAGTTTTGATTGTTATATTAAAATTTATATAAATATAAATCTCATCACATTAATGGTTAAAGGTGTTTATCGTTATTGGTGTAACTTGAGTTTGAGTTGTGCTAGTCACATTTGTTTTTTGATTTTGTGAGTAGAACAAAAAATTATTGCTTGAGAACGACTAATTATAATAGTCACTTAAATATCACAAATAATTATATTTAAATTTAATTATTAGGTGATTTTTAAGTCTAAGGTAAATTTTAGACATAAAATAATTTTAATGCAGGAAGAGAAAAATGATTTTATTTAAAATATAAATTTAAAAATATAAATGCTAATATAAAAATATTTATTTAATTTATTAATTTAAAATAACAAAATGGAATTACGAGAATAACCTAAATTCAGATTAAACGATTTCTTTAACCAAAAAGGGAGAGAAGAGAAAAGGATTTCAATTTTCCATAGTCCCTTTACTCGTAAACCTTAACAACATAACAACGTTTTCTGTGTTAACAATCTCATTTACTCCAAGCCTAGTGGCCACCATAAAACTAAAATCCCCAGCACTCGACCGCCGCCGCCGTCTCCGCCACCCTTAATTCGGAGCTTAAATTTTCACAGTCCACAACAGACGTAGTCTTATACGCTGTTTCCATTATAATATCTAATATATTCAAACATTTGATGTTCAGTTTTCCAGATTACTCTTGCTAGGCCTGAGTCTTCTTCATGATGGTAAGTGTAACCCTACTTTCTTTATTTTTTTTAAAATAATGTTTATATTTTAGTGGTTTTTCTAATTTTGCAACTGAGATTTATGATTATTAATTAATTTTCCAGGAAGCATTCAGGAAAGCCATATTGCAGGCTGGCCCGCCGGAAACTTTTGCACTTAAGACGGTTCAAGAGGTTATAAAGCCTCAGGTATTTTTGAATTTTTGCACTGTTTATAATTCCTTTATTTAATGAACTTCTTTTACTTTTGTTTTTGCTGTTGCCTTTGTATGAATCTTCCTTGCAATTCTTTGGTTTATGTATTGCTATTATTGGGCCTTTAGAGTAATCAATATCGATTTATGCCATATTTCTCATTCATATGTAATAATTTATGAAGTGCGGTGGCAGTGGAGGTAGAGATGGTAAAAGGCTTTGAAATTGGGTGTTAGAATCGTCTATTGAGAAACAGATTTTAAGCTATCAGTTAGGGGAAATAAAATTGGACATATGCATTGTGAGATTCTCGTGAGATACATCCCCACGGTTATATGCTTCACAGATTTTAACATCTATAAATTGTTATCATATCTTCTCCGAAAAACAAGTTCAGTGTTAAGCTAATATTCTGTGAACTTTACAAGGTTGGTGCCGATTTCCTTGTTATAAATGGTGCCTGTAATTGAACCTCAGACTGAGTTCTGATGGCATGAGTTTAATGAATGTTGTGACTTAGGTACAGATAAATTACATATATTCCGATGTTGTCATTCTTTTGTCTTCTTTTTCTTTTTTGGTTGGCATTGCTTAGTTTCAGTATCTTGGTGGTTGGACATTTCTCGGTAATTTGCTTCTTTCTTATTATTTTTCAATAGAAACAAACAAAGTTAGCTCAAGATGAAAACCAATTATTGGAGAACATGCTTCGGACCTTGCTTCAGGAATTGGTGGTAAGTAATCATATCTATTACTGCATTGATACAATTCTTTAGTCATTCTTTCTATATATACATATTCTTGGTCTTTAGCAAGTGTGCATTATGTAATCTTGTTTTACAGGCTATTCATTTTGGATATTTATCAGTCATTCTCTTTAACTTCTTCTAGGTTGAGTATTCTCTTTGTTGACTTCTTTTTCTTTCTTCTTTTTAATTTTTCTTATATGAGATATGAAAGAAAAATAAGCCGATGCGGTATAGCTTATTAAACAATTAAAACTCTAAAGGATGGATGGGGCTTTAGTTTCTTAATTATCTGTTACAATTCTAGATTATACTATCCTGGTCCTGGATATTGGGCAACTCTTAGCAAGCTGTTCCTTAATCTTGTCTTTTGTCTTTCTTCCATGCTCAATCTTCCATTCAGTTTCTCTCTTATACCAATAATGTGAAAATGCCTTTAGAAGTATAATCTTTGCTAGAAACTTAAACTTAAAATTGCAACTATTGCATGGCATTGGAACTGTCATTCTTGGTTGTGTGCTATTGCTACCTGAGCATGAATTGTGTTACTTTTGAATATCTTGATTGGCAGTGGATATGCTGTCTTTTCAAGTGATGCCAATATTTACTTACAATTAGAAAGCATGCATGTCTGTTTCTTTTCCGTTTAAATCCTAAGACATAAAATGATGGGTCACCATCCACCCTATCTCCATCTTTAAAGTTCAAAAAGTACATCAGGCTAGTCAAAACTGGCATATTTCCTCTTAATAAATATTAAAAAGAGAGAGCTTTTCTTATAGATGATTTCATTTTAGTTAGGAAGGTGGGGAAAGAGTAATTTAAAATATTGAGAATCAACTGTAGTGGAAGTGGATAAGAGTTTGGAAATAATATTTACTGAATTGAAGTAGGAGTTGACTTTGATGATAAGTTCCACTTTCAATATAGCAATTTATGTCCCTGTAAATTAGCTTAAGTTTGTCTGTTCACTAACATGAACGTTCTTACTTTTTCTCATGTGCAGTCATCTGCAGTACAGTCTGGGGAGGAGATAATGCTGTATGGGAAGTCAATTGATGATGTGGATGAAATGCAGGGTGTAATTCCACGACTTCTTGGTTTGTGACTATGCTTTCCAGATAAAGTTTTCATATCCGTTTTTTGTAGTCACTATAAAATTCAGTATTGCAGTTTTCATTAAATTATTTTACCTTCACAAATCTCCATTAGTCTATGATTTAACGTTAGAAACTTAAGTGAACCTTAGGGAAGTTGTGATTTCTACTAAACTGTTTAACAGAGTAAAATTTATATTTACTTTCAAGTTACTGACAAGTTCAAGCATAAGGCCATAGGCAGGAAGATAGCTTGTTAATGCTTCGACGGTGGAATTTAACTCGTGTAGAAGAATTATGACAAACCTATGCAGACAGATAAATACATTCGAATATATAATGAAGGTTTAGACTCAAGGAAATTAGGTTTGAGGTCTATATATTAATTAGATTGTGGACCAGGGTTTTAGGTTCTGAGATTTGACATTGAATCATTGGCTGGAGTTGGGAAGTTTGGTTAATTGACTTTTTTATATCACCTTTGCTGCATTATGGTGCTTCTAAGTTGGTAGGAGTTGGTCTTGTCAAATTTGAAGAGTTTAGAGTATAAAAGATGCAAAACAGAGGTTTCAGTGATAGAAGAGGAATATATTAAGTTTTGTGTGCTTGTTTCTATGTTGTGGTTTGTGAACACTAACTCAGACGTCAGACCTCAACTTAATTGAGTAATAGAAAATTATAGAAGAGCTAGAAGGAATAAAATAATGGATCAGACATCCTAAAGTTCTCTGAGATTCTAAATTGACTCAAATCCCGTTACAGGTCATCTTTAATATATTAGAAATAGAAATAGAAAATAAGACCTAGCCCAAGCGAAAGAAAGACCGTATAAAGGTCTCGTTAGCTTAATTTGACTAAAGTAGGGAAGAATATGGGTCATAAATCAGAATAATAGGCCTGCTTCATGGCAGAAAGTAACCAAAATCTCTTGCACTCGGAATTCAGATAAACCACAAAAATGGCAGGCTAACTGCTCAGTGACCTACAACTCGATACCTTCTCCTGAACCAAAGGATATTTTTATTGTTTGACCCATGGACTTAGCTCTTGGTTTTGTGGAGGTGAAGGATAATGAGTCTATAACCTAGTTGCATATGCTCGACTATCAGCTATTTAAATTCCTATCATTGCATTCTCTAACCAGTGGTAAGTCAAGCACCACATCAAACTAGCTTGTTAGTTTATGGTGGTGGAAACTGTGGCTGCATATCTACTTAAAGTCAGTTTACTTGATACCATCTCTTGAACCAGTGAGCTTTGCTTGGTTACTCCCTAATCGAATATGCATGTTTAAACATATACAGATATACCCACTTTCAACATTCACACCTGAGTCCGAGTGACATCTGTTCTGTCATTTTGGTTGTTGACTTGGTTGTTCATTTCCATGTTCTAGATTTTATTGAATAGTTTAGTATTGGGGAAAAAAGATACGTTCATAGTTATACTTGTAACTCTAGTCCCTCTCCATCCCCCCATTTTTTTCTAACATAGTCAATTGTTTCAGTATGAACATTTCATCTACATGGGTAGTCAGACAGAAGCTTGGCTTTGAATTGATATGCTGACAATAATGTGATTGTTTGATTACGACTTTAATCAGATTCTCAGTTTACCTATTTCATTTGGTTAGATGTTGTGCTCTATCTTTGTGAGAAAGAACATGTTGAAGGTGGTATGATATTCCAACTTCTAGAGGACTTGACAGAAATGTCTACAATGAGAAATTGCAAAGACATTTTCCGTTATATAGAAAGTAAGCAGGACATCCTGGGAAGGTGCGTTCTTAAAATCAATTCAGGTTTTTGGTGCTGTCTATAGATGTAAATTAAAAATCGGAAGTTCTCATTCCTTATTGGTTCACTACACTCCCTATTAAGTGGTGTCCATGTCATGCCACAATCAATATTTATTCAAGAAAAATGATGCCTGCACTTTTTTACAGCAAGAGCTTTTTGCTCGTGGAAAACTTGTCATGTTGAGAACATGCAATCAACTTCTTCGTCGACTGTCCAAGGTATGTCTTAAGAATTTCTTTCTTCCTACATGCTCTCTTTTGACAAAGCAGTGTTTAGTAGTGAGAAGAACTTCTCACTGGTGTTCTTATACATGTATGTCATGCTCCTGACTTACTAGTGGTACACTTTCTACATTAGAATTTGGAGAACTTGTTCCTTATCCGTTTCTTTGAAAGAAAACAACAACCATTTTCAGATCCCGTTTTGAATTCCATTTAGCTACTATTTAGATTTTGTGGTATCAGGTAATATTTGCTTGCTGATTCCTTATGGCCAGATTTATTTAGTTTCCATTACCTAACAAGCTAAAAAAGTCATCATGCATGAAGTCCCCATCTATTATGGCATATGCATGACCTTTATGATCATCCAACTCAGCCAGAGGCAGAATTTGTATTGGTTCCAGTAATCTTGTTGGTCTCTCTCTGGCATTATATTGTCTTGAAAGTGACTTTTCTCCCTCTCTAGCCTTTTGTTTTTCTGTTCAAGTGTATAAGTACACGGTTTAAAAAAGAACCTGCTTGATACCTTCTGTTTATCTTGTTGTACGGTTTGTCTATCTCTGATATCAAGAAAATATCGATCTCTTTGTTTCAATATATCTGAGAATTCTAGAATCATGCAGAAACAATCCATCTACGCAGTCAGGATATGATGATGAATTTCATTTTATATAGATTTATAAGTTTAATTTGAAAATTTATTGTGATTGGCTGTTACATTAATTATGTCACATATTATTTTTTTCTCTAATCATGAAAATAAGTTTGTAATAGTAATTATCGTTGTAAAATGGCAGTTCTTAAGCAGCATTTACTTTGATCTGGGTACATCAATCCTGAAATATGCTGTTTATCTGTTTCTCTAATTCACTGTAACTTGACTTTATAGGCAAATGATGTGGTATTTTGTGGGCGAATCCTAATGTTTCTGGCTCATTTCTTTCCATTATCTGAACGTTCAGGTAGTTGTTTTATTCAGCTTCATTCTACTCTTCAATTGTTATTTCTGCTGCTTACTTTGTGCTTTCAAATAATGCTTGCAGCTGTGAATATAAAGGGAGTTTTTAACACATCAAATGAGACCAAATATGAGAAAGACCCACCTGAAGGTGCTGTTAACTCTGGGTTTGCATTTTGCTTGCAAAATTTTTGCCTGTTTTGCCCGTCAATGTCAGCTTAAACTTTAATTTATATGTTTTCATTCAGGAATTTCTGTTGATTTCAACTTCTATAGAACCTTCTGGAGTTTACAGGTTAGTTGTGCCACTTTGAACTTTTGGATGTGGATCTTAGCTTTTCTGAGTCTCTTAGAGTCTTTATTGTTCAAAATAGGCCTAAGATTAGCTTTTTGCTGATATAAATAAACTTCAGAGCTGCTGGTCTAGTTTATGTAGTCATTAGGTAGTATAAACTGTCTGGTATAGGTCAAACTCCATTATTTTTAACACAGGGAGGAGATATAGTTCACTTTCTGTGCATTGTAACGGGGACAGATCTACGTAGGGTCTTGTGGGGTCAAATGTCCCACTGAACTTTTAAATATTGAAAATTCAAAATTTTAGTAAAATACTAAATTTGTCCCACAGTTAAGGTTTCTGATGGAAATAACTTTTTGATCCCACAACAGTGAGTTTAATGAAAAGGACCGTTTTACCTGTACAAAATTGAGAATTTTAATGGAAATGACAGTATTTCCCTTACAAAATTTTAAAAATAGTTTTCCCAATTAAAAATTTGAGCATATAAATTTTTCTCGAG
The DNA here is from genome assembly GCA_025506655.1 of Gossypium rotundifolium. Lineage (NCBI taxonomy): Eukaryota > Viridiplantae > Streptophyta > Magnoliopsida > Malvales > Malvaceae > Gossypium > Gossypium rotundifolium. The sequence continues at coordinate 2,529,707 of CP106725.1, read as the reverse complement.
TGAAGCATAACTTATTTTAGCCTTCCATTATTGTCTAAGAAATGTGAAAAAAATTATTATAAAAAGTAACTAAACATTTAGATAACTTTTCCCCATTGACCTGAAATCCTGCATGGTAAACTGATAACTTGTGTGGGAACTTCAATTGCTTTATGCCAAATACATGGGTTTAGATTCCCTTGAGTTTCTGTTTTAGGAATTAATACTAGTTCTAAAATGGTATTCCACGAAGGTTCTGTTTTTTAGCTGTTTTAGAGGATCCAGCCCTTGTTCTTCCCAGCAAGGTTTCTACTGTTGCACCAAAGAACAAAGTTGCATCCTGGATAAATAAACATTTATAAAGATTTCATCATTCTTAATCAGATTATCTTATTGAACTTAGCTTTCTGATTTTTCAGGAATATTTTTGCAACCCTGCTTCCCTTTCAAATGCTCCTATTAAGTGGCAGAAATTTACAGCTAGTTTAATGGTATGCCTTTTGTAAGCTCTGAATGAGGGTTATTTTTTATTTTAATCTTCGTGGATATCAATTTCACTTTGTTGCTCAGTTATAAATTTTGTTCAGCCACTGGGTATTGATTCGTGCAGGTTGTGTTGAATACATTTGATGCACAGCCTTTGAGCGAGGAAGAGGGAGCTGAGAACAGTTTGGAGGAAGAGGCAACCACTTTCAGCATCAAATATCTTACAAGCAGTAAATTGATGGGCTTAGAGGTGAGAAGCATTCAGAAGATAAGATAATTTATTTATGGCAAACATACTTATTTAATCTGTTGCCCTTTTGAAACCAGTTAAAAGATCCAAGTTTCAGGCGCCACATTCTTTTGCAGTGCCTCATACTATTTGATTATCTTAAGGTAATAATTTATATGTTTGAAATAATTCATGTATTGAATAAGTTTTTTTTTCTTCCATCCATTATAGTAGTTGATAAATTATTTGTCTTTTCTGCTAGGCCCCAGGAAAGAATGATAAAGATTCATCTGAAAGCATGGTTAGTAATTTCTTTATTTTTTATGTTGTGTTCTAGGCAATCTGTTAATGCCCCTCTACTTTTTCTTAAATTTAATTCCAGAAAGAAGAAATTAATTCTTGTGAAGATCGAGTGAAGAAACTACTCGAAGTGACTCCTCCAAGGGGAAAGATTTTCTTCATAGTATTGAGCATATATTGGATCGTGAAAAGAATTGGGTAAGCTTGAGTTCTTTTATGTTTCTAGATCATATCTTTGGCATTGTTAGGGCAGTCACTTATTCTTCCCGAGTCTTTTTGCTCTTAGGTCTGGTGGAAACGCGATGGCTGTCAACCATTTGAAAAGCAACCAATAGAGAAAAAAACAGTTCATGATGGAGCTAAGAAACGGTATGCTGAATGCAAGTTAATCTTCATGTTTATCATAAATTTCCTCAAACTTTGAGGTGTATGTAGATGAGTATTCATGCCAGGAGGGTGCAAAGAAAAACATATTTCTTGCTCAAAACGTTTTTGTGTTTCTATTATCCAATTAGCCCCCTACGTTTGGTGATATTCTTGTTCTGGCTAATTAATTTTGTTTACACAGTTTAAATATTTGTCATGCTTGTGGCCTCTGTCCATGTATTCTTATAAAAGATATATCTTCTCCAATCTTGTTACAGTCGGACAAGGTGGAGATTGGGGAATAAAGAACTCTCTCAGTTGTGGAAGTGGGCAGATCAGAATCCGGTGTGTACTTACCAACTCAATGTTTTATAATTTTTCTACAAAATAAGAGTCAAACAAACTGTTAAACCCCCCCCCTTTTTAGTGAAACAATATTAACCATATACTAGACAATCTTATTAGTAATGTTGTGTGCTGAACTTAGATCCATCGCTGACTTCTATGTTGCTACAAATCTTATTTTCCTTCAAATACCCATGTTTGACATATATCCCATGGACAAGGGAATAGAGATTTGGTCTTTCAAATATATGTAAAATCATGATAAAAATTTAATGCATCCATGTTGGGTACATACCCATATATGTAACACTTACCCATAGGTCAGAGTAACATATGCGTGGAATTTTATGTTTTGGGTGCTTCTTTGCTTATCCCCCAAATAGTCAAGTCATAAATTTCATGGCTTTAATTCTTTCGTTTTCTTTTATTACAAGTATTTGTATTAGCTACTGCTACTATACTACAATCGTGAGGGGGCTTTTGTTAAGAAACTGAAAAGCTTTTCAGTTAGTTCTTGAAAAGTTTAAAAGCTATAAGATTATTTTTTTATCAATTTGTGATTTTGATTAATAAAAATAGTTGAAATGCATGGGAATGATGTCATGGAGATTTATGGTAGTGATCCTATAGTTGTAGTTTAGAAGTATGGGACATGAAAGAGTTGTTCTGTTAACATCTAGAGTCATCTTTATAATTTATATTTTCTTTATTTCAATTTGAACGGAACAAAACATGTTCCTCATGATATAATTACCTATTGGCAAGGATCATTCATGACATATTGGACTCTTTAAGCTGCCATGTCAATTCTATAAACTTTCTGACATGCGGTCAGTAGCATAAAAAATTTAGAGGTTTGGTCACCAGTAGCCACAAGGGTAGAAGAGGTCCAGTCATGGATTTACTCTTAATAACATCTGTCATAGGTTCTTTGGAGATTTATATTTTCAATTGGAGGCCAAATTATCCATTAGACCTTGTCCTGTGATTTTTGTTTTCTCTCCGGTTGGTTTTTGTTCCTGTAGCTACATAACAGTTCTCACATACAATTACTGCAACTTTCGAGTTTTAAATGGCATTGGCATTGACTATTTCATTGCACTAGCCCCAATTCCAAGTATTTAATAAGACTTTGTATCATATATTCTTCAAATAGTTTAAAGTCCAGGGCTAGATCTGTATGATTGGAGTCAAAAGAGCATTGATGTCATTTTTCCCTTGTGTTTCTGTGATGTTTAGTTGTTAACTACTAATTATTTCTTGCCGGGGTGCATTAGTTTTATGTACTTCTAAATCTGCAAAATCTATTTTGGCATATCCAGAATGCTTTGACAGACTCTCAACGTGTTCGAACTCCTACAATCTCAGATTACTGGAAACCCTTGGCTGAAGATGTAAGTACCCTTATCTGGTTCCTTAAAGGTGATACTGATAGTTTGTCTCAACTTTCTTTTAGTTCTTTCATGTTAGGAGATTTTACACGTCTTTCAACTTTTCTGTGATGCTGTTGTTTTATTTTCTTTTAGAAAAGTAATAATAATCTCTTACTTGAAATTACAGATGGATGATTCTGCAGGAATAGAAGCTGAATATCACCACAAAAATAACAGGGTGAGTTTTGCTTCTCCGGACTTTTTAATTCTCATTCAGACCCATACCTATACCCTTACCTATATATAGACTTGTAATATAGATGCATGGTGTGCGTTTGGATTGATTATTATTAAGGACATTGAAGTTCACATGATATGCTTAAGAAACTTAACCTTTGACATTTTTAGGTAAACTGTCCAGTCTGTCATAGTAATTGGATTGAATCAATATATTAAGTTATTCACTAGATGCATAAATGCACTCATCCTTCATGCATATGGTTTTACCATTGGTATCAACAAACCTGCCAAGATTTTCTTTTTTCTTTAAATAAAACCTCCTAAGATTTCCAAATGTTTATGCAGTTAGACATCAAAATGAGATCAAACTATCATAACCAATGTGACCATAAGATGTTATATTGATCACTTTTCCATATATATTTATTCATGGAAGTTTACAATTTTTTTGATGCAGGTTTATTGCTGGAAGGGCCTTCGTTTTTCTGCTAGGCAAGACTTAGAAGGGTTCTCAAAAGTAAGTTATGTTGCATATGAAGAGTTCTTACATATAATTAGGTTAAATCACTGATCCTATTAAAATTTTGTGGTGGTTATTACAGTTTACCGAACACGGTATTGAAGGAGTTGTTCCATTGGAACTTCTTCCCCCTGAAGTGCGATCAAAGTTCCAAGGTAAACCTAGTGACAGGTCGAAACGTGCCAAAAAGGAGGAGATGAGGAGTACTTCACATCAGGTTGAGGAAAGTCAGGTATCTCTTTGGGAACTTTATCTTTCCATGCATTCATCATCTCTGAAAACAGGAGTGTTTGACCACTCACGACTTCTGAACTGCTTAATCCAGATGGTTGGAACATAAAAGATGCCTTTCAATCTTATTTTCTTTCTTTTCCTCATGTTCATTGTGATGAATTGTGCGGAATTTTTCTATTATATATCTGCTTGGGGCTGGTATTTCATAAATACGTGATTCATAGAGGGTTAACTATAGGCTTATCATACAGTGTAACAGAAGTGAGCCAAAAGGATGAATATTTTCATACGCTGTGCAAGTCTTTTTTTTTGTTTTAAATCTTTTCCCTTATTTTGCTGTCATCTATCTAGATTGCAACACCGGCAAGTGAGATTGAGGGAGAAGGAATCAGAGCTGATGCAGAGGCCTCTGTAGCAGTGATGGATACGGATGTCTCAGCTGCAACAGGAAATAATTCCCAGGGGGGCACCCCAACCCCAGAACCAGATGAACATCAAAAGCAAAGCCCTGATACAGATGTTGGACAAGAAGCTGGGCAATTAGAAGCAGATGCTGAAGCGGAGACTGGGATGATAGACGGTGAGACAGATCCAGAAGCCGAATCTGATCATGTAGGATGAGATTCAACCTTCAAGGTATGAAGAAATAGTTTCTGCTTTCTAGTTGTTCATTAAGGGTTCTTAACACTAAATATTGAGGAAAAGAAAGGAGAGTTGAGTGTTTGACTGAACTTGATCCAATTTTGAACTATAAGTTCTGTAGTTATTGTTCTCAACCTCAATTGAATAACTTCCTTATATATTACTGGTGCAGAGAAGATTATGAAGTTTCCGAGTTGCTACATTCTACGTAGCAATTTGGGGTAAAGATTATTATTCTGTACACCGCCAGACGAGTAAAAAACTTCACAAACAAATTTAAGTTAATATCAGATGTCTTTTTTAATTATTTTATTATTAATATTTTACTACACATCATGTACAAATGGTATATCTTATACCTGCATGTGGAGTTTTTTATTCTATTGACGGTGTATCAAATAATAATCCAATATATATATATATACTCTATTCATTTCATTACAAGTGTTTCTCAAAAAAAATCATTTAGACTCGCGTACGTAGTACAATTAACATAGAATCGCAACGGAAGTTCTTATGTCTTTTATTTGCAGGAGTTGATGTGTTGATTGTTGAACTAAGCAAAAATTGAAAAAAAAAAAAACCTGAATTGATTTAAATTGTTGTGTTTAATTCAGTTGGTTTTTATTAAATTCGATTTTATTCTAAGTAATGTTTTCTGTTCCGGTTTTGTAAGTCAAGAGTCACAATTTTTCTAATTGAGTAGAATTTTTATTTTATTTAATTTTTAAATATTTTTAAATATTTTATTTTTAAGCTAGTGAAAATTTTAATGTAATATACAATTTCTTTTTATATATTTTTTAAAAAATTGATGAACCAATTGAATCATTCGAACTCAATTTGGTTTCTTTCTTTTATTGAAAAAAATACTGCACAAATGGTTTATGCAGTTATTATGTTAAAAATCATACTATGTTAATATACTAAAAGAGCCCTTAAACCATTACATTTTATTTAAACAAACCCTTGTATTATTTTTGTAGTTAAATAAGCCCTTATGATTTTATTCATGAAAGCCTTTAATTTTAATATATAGACTTATCTCATGGGTAAAAATCAAGGGACTTTTATGGGCAAAAATAATAGATTAGGGACTTATTTAATTACAAAAACAGTATAAGTGTCTAGCTTAAGGGTTTTTTAATATATTAGCCTATATATTATCATATATAATTTTCTTTTCAATTTTCAATTATGATACACTTTATGAGTGAAAATAGTAATGCAATAATTTTATGAAAAGTAACATAAAATATAAAATTATAACTATTAAAATATAATTTAATGATTTTTAAATTGATTTGTAAGACCATGAAAACACAACTTCATTTAAAATTTATTTCTAATCAATTCCAATAAAATGAAATTCATATATTCACAAAGAAAAATTCAAATAAGACTCGAATAGATTATTAAAGCTTCAATTTAAACTACTAGTTTACATACTCATGCATTGCATTGGTTAATAGTGTGTATTATTTTAAAGTTAAATTAATTAAAAATTTTAGTTTATAATATTATTGTTTTAGAATTGTAGAAAATTTTATAAGTAATTTATTGCATGATATTAGAGTATGAATATACACATGTTAGACTGTAATTTTGGTGGCAGAATTTAAATTATTTTTAATACCCTTAATGGATAATGAATAAAAGTTGTGAAATATATTTGTGATTTGAATGTGATATCTCTTTCTCAACTTTATTATTGGATTAAGGGTATTATAAATTTTAGTTAATTTGAAGCAATAAAAATGATAAATTCAATTATAAATTTTGATACTATAAAATGTTTGTATACTAATAAATGAATGCTTGTTTAATTACAAGTTAATTTGAGTTGCTTTGGCAATGAATATGGTATCTCACATTTGAACCCGATAATCAAATCGGTGTGGGATGTCACATATTATTATGATGATTAACTATATAAAAATTAGAAAAACATCGAATGGATTATTATTGGCAATAATGAAATTAACAAGGGATAATCTTTTAAGTTGTGTTAAATAGAATATTAAAGGTAAATTTCATAGAAATAGAAATGATTTGAAATTTTTTATGCTATAATTATGTTTTAAAATTGATTTGAAATAATTTTTTAAAATTTATAAAAGGGTTAATATCTCTAAATTTATTTAAAAGTATTTAGTTGTACTTAATTTTTTTATTTAGTTGGTACCACTATATTTTGTCATACATATTGTTTTAATTTGTTCAAAAGTACTTAATTGGTACCTAAAATTGTTCAAAAATTAGACTTTTAAAATTAATTTATATTATTTAAAATATTTTTAAAATTTCAATTTATATCCCAACTTATCATACTGAGAGACTACCAAGTGTTACTATAAGATTGGCCATCCATGCCATGTTAACATAAATAACGATGTTAGTACAAATGTATTAATTTGGGTGATGGAATACAAATTCGGGTATCAACTAATTATTTTTTTTTTACAAATTTAACCTTATATATAATAAGTAATACAATATAAAAAACTAACAAATAGAAAAATTTGACCCAAATGCACGTATGAGTCGAGCCCCCTATTTCTAGATTCAGCCCAGTAACTCTACCCATTAGAAACCCGGTACCTGGTACCCGATATCCACCCACTACAAACAAGTACCCGATATCCACCCACCATCATCCAAACGGTCAGCCAAACAAAGTAAAACTCAAATCCACTGCCGCAGCAGAGACACCATTTTGGTTTCTTCTCGAACTTTTACGTTCCTTCAAATTTGTCTAATTTGCTTCCTTCCCACTGCATCCTTGAGCTAGCTTAATCTTGTATGTGAGGATTATGAGTAAAACTGTTGGAGAGATTTGAATCCTCAACTTTTCTGAAACTTTGAGATCCACTGCTAGGGTTATTAATAAATATGGAAGACATGAAGTCTTCAGTTACAACTTCTGGTGGCACAGATGGCGATGCCGTTGAAGCTAGATTCAATGCTTTGTGCAAGGTAGTGTTATGTTCGTTTCACTAATATTATTTCAAGCATTTCTTTTCTTTCTTTTTGTGTGTTTATGTTTTTTATGATTTCCAGAATGGGTTATCTCTGGATGAGAAAGCTTGCTCAAATGCTTCGAAGCTATTCAAAGAAACAAAGCATCTTTTAACGTCAAATGTTTCAGCAATTGGGAGCGGAACGGTAGATTATTTTTATTATTTTAACTTCCTTTTATATGGAAATTACTAAAGGGAGTTGCTTTCTGATTAACTAACTTTGTTGCATTTATTCTGGATTAGCTGGAAGAAGCAGAGCGATTTTGGTTTTCATTTGTCTTATATTCGCTCAAGCGGCTGAGTGAAAAGGTTGGAGAAAATACGCAACATGAGTCTGATGAAAGTGGGTTTTCGTTATGCCAGATATTGAGAGCTACAAAGCTGAAGTATGATACTGTTAATTTTGTGTATATAAGGGTAATTTTTGTGATCAATTACCGTTTCAATGATGGTGAGTTTATCTTTTTTTTTGCAGTATCGTGGATTTTTTTAAGGAGTTGCCTCAGTTTTTGGTAAAAGCTGGTCCCGTTTTACGTAACATGTATGGTGAAGAATGGGAGACTCGACTTGAGGTATTAAAGAATATAGATTTATGTTTTCGCTTGTTTTCTATTTTGTCTATATTTTTTAAAAATTGTACGACCATGTCACTTCAATCTGACTATCTGCTTATGGTACTTATATCAATTAGGCTAAGGAGATGCAGGCCAATTTTGTGCACTTGAGCCTTCTAAGCAAGTAGGTACCCTTCTTTTATAACCTAGGTTATAAGATGATATGTGCAAATAGCTTCGTAATTGCATTAGCATTTCTCCCCTTATCATTAATAGGACTACAATTTGCTAAATTTGATGGGTTTGTTTTAAATGCACGAAATCACACTACTGAAAAAGGTATATTGCTTTTGGTTCGTCAACTTATGTTCTACAGTTTACTTTCATATTTCGTCTTGAACTTTGTCTGACATTTGCAAGGGAAGCCTAATTATGGTGGTTTTATCAAGTATTTATCCTCCACAAAGAAAAAAATTGTGTGTGTTGTGGGGGGGATATGCTGTGCAGGATGTGCATACCAAAGATGTTGGAAAATAAAATAGGATAATGATGTCATACATCCATACACGTGTCTTAATTATAAAAGTAACTGGTCATGTGCCCTTGTTTATGGCATGTTTTGACTGTTGTCTTCTCCAAATGGATAATAAAATTAAATTAAGATAGTGATATAAATGTGAAATTCTCATTTGCGCAGATTGCAGAATTATATTTTAAATAATACATTACACAGAATTTGTACTACGCATGTGATAAATTTTTATTTTTTTCTTCGAGCAGCTGTATCCTCAAAACCTCATTTTTCTGGTTACTTTGTATAATTTTCCATTTTGTAAAGTAAATAACATTTGCATCTTGCTGTTTAATGGTATAAAAAGGTCATACAAGCGTGCATTTTGGGAACTCTTCTTGACAAGTGATGCAAATATTGAGAAGCAGCAAAATGCTACCAGTTCGCCAGATTATGTATCAGAGTGCCATCGATTTGGATGGTTACTGTTTTTGGCACTCCGCGTGCATGCATTCAGTCGTTTTAAAGACCTAGTGACCTGTGCAAATGGTTTTGTTTCTATACTGGTCAGTTACGCATTTCTTTTGCTTTATTACTAGTTGATTTAGGAAGACAGATGTCGTTTCACTAAGGAATAAACATGTCATCTCTTTCTTCTGGTGAAATATGTTCTGATATTATTCGTACATATAATGGATTAATTTAATAATTATCAAATGGAATGCAAAGGTAGAGAGTTACAATTACATGTGCTTCAAAAGATTCAACTCAACTATGCTGTTGTCTTTGATGCACTCTATTCTTGTACATTCCTAGCACATTGAGCAATAATGGTGACGTTAATGTTTTCTTACCTTTTAATGTGATCATCGACAGGCTATTTTGATTATACATGTTCCTGTTAGCTTCAGAAACTTCAAGATCAATGACTCTCCTCATTTTGGTAATTATCTGCTATTTCATGGCAGTCAAATTTTCAGATCTGTCCTTTCTGATAAAGAGATTGCATTTGTGATTCTTCACTTGTCTTTATCTTTTATTCTGTCCAGTATTCTTTACTGGTGTTTAGTCGTTGCTCTTTTACATTCGTTTTATTTGCCTTTACTGGCGGGGATAAAATTAAGGCATTCCTCACTGTTGACTTCTTTAACATGTAATCATTCAGTTAAGAAAGGTGACAAAGGTGTTGTTGACTTGCTTGCATCACTTTGCAACATGTATGATGCTTCAGAAGATGATTTGAGGAAAACAATGGAGATGGCCAATAAGTTAATAGAAAACATATTGAAAAAAAAGCCATGTCCAGCAGCTGAGTGCAAAACTGAAACACTGGAAAATATTAATACTGGTTCGTCAAATAAGTCATGAATGAAATTTTCGCAGCATGCTTTCGTCGGTTGGTTTTGCTTCTAATTTATCTGATCTTCTTTGATGCAGATGGCTTGATCTATTTTGAAGGTTTAATGGAGGAACAATCTCTTTCATCCAGTTTGAAAATTTTAGAAGAGGATTATGATGATGCAATTTGTAATAAAGGTGATCTGGATGAGAGGGTGTTTGTAAACGATGAAGATAGTTTACTTGGTTTAGGGAGCTTGTCTGGAGGGGCTATGAATGTTACTGGTATCAAGGTCTGTTTCAAATTTGAGAAAATGTATTCTACTTTTTAGTTTTTATGCTTTACTTAGCGGTCAGTTTATTTAAGAAAGCATTTATTCTGTTTTGAGTAGAGGAAACTTGATTCAGTAGCTTCACAATCAAAGTTGATCTCAAGCCCACTGCCTCCTCAACGCCCTTCTGCATCTCATGCAAATGGTGTCCTTGGGCCGCCAAATGCACAGATGGCAGCTACACCGGTCAGCACTGCAATGACAACCGCGAAATGGCTTCGTTCTGTTATTTGTCCACTTCCTTCAAAACCTTCAGCTGAGTTGCAGCGTTTTTTATCATCTTGTGATAAAGATGTTACCAATGAAGTGATATGTAGGGTGCATATAATATTGGAAGCAATATTTCCTAGAAATCAAGAGTGTAGTGTAACTGGAAGCCTTCAGAGTGTAAACCTGATGGATAATATATGGATGGAACAACGAAGACTGGAGGCACTTAAGTTGTACTATAGGGTTTTGGAAGCTATGTGTACTGCAGAGGCCCAAATATTACATGCACCTAATTTGACGTCTTTATTAACTAATGAGAGGTTTCATAGATGTATGCTTGCTTGTTCTGCTGAACTAGTGCTGGCGACACATAAGACTGCCACAATGTTGTTTCCTACAGTTCTGGACAGAACTGGTATTACAGCCTTTGATTTGAGCAAGGTGATAGAGAGTTTTATTAGACATGAGGAGTCTCTACCAAGGGAACTGAGGCGGCATCTAAATTCTCTGGAAGAGAGGCTTTTGGAGAGCATGGTGTGGGATAAAGGTTCCTCAATGTACAATTCTTTGATAGTTGCAAAACCTGCCCTATCTGCTGAAATAAATCGTCTTGGCTTATTGGCAGAACCAATGCCACCTTTAGATGCAATTGCGACACATATAAACTTTTCTGGAGGTACACCTCCGGTGCCTTCTTTGCAGAAGCATGAAACATCAACGGGGAATGCTGGTAGCTTAATCTTAGGTATGCAACATTGTTAGCTTAATTTTAGCAGTTATATTTTCAGATATGGAGAAACTGTGACCAGTATGCCAATTTTCTTGTTTAATGCAGTAACTTGTGTTACCGGATTTTATTATGGTTCTTTCTCACAATGTATTCTATCCTGAACTTAATTTACATTGTCATGTTACTTTTGTCAGGACAAAATGGGGATGTCAGGTCTCCCATGAGACCTTGCACGGAGTTGAGGAGTGTGTTGGTTGAACGGAATGCTTTTACATCACCAGTGAAGGATCGTCTATTAGCATTAAGCAACCTTAAGAAGGCTCCTTTGCAATCTGCATTTGCCAGGTATTGTAGGGTGCAAGTTCAAAGGAAGTAGAGACCTGTACTAATTGCTCTGGCTTACTGCATTTTCTTTTTGGGTACTTTTTTTGTAGTCCAACACGCCCTAACCCTGGTGGTGGAGGAGAAACATGTGCGGAAACTGGAATAAATATATTTTTTAGCAAGGTATCAAAACATGAGATGAATTAGACTTTTTTTATGAAACTATGGTGTACCTTAATACACTTTTAACTGGTTCAAAAATTTAACCCCCTATTACTTGATTGTAAAATGTATGTTAGAATCCCTAGAATTAGGGATTGATTATTGAGAAAATCTTATGTAAATAGAAGTTAATCATAGTTCTTGATTCTTAGGATAATTACAGTTTTTAGGGATTATTTCCTTCCTTAGAATAGTTTATCTCTTTATATACCAGTAACCTAATTAGCTAAAATAATTAATGAATCTACAGATTTTACATGGTATCGGAGCCTTAGGAATTATTCGATTCTCTTGTCTATCTTCCTAAAAATTCCTCCGATTTCTCACCATCTTCCTAAAATTTCCTCTCTTTTTTTCATGGGTGATCTTCACAATGACACCATGTCCAAAGCGAGATCTCACAAATATCTCAAACTGTCAATCGAGGGATCAATCAAAGTGACCTCAATTCTTCACTAATAATCACTAGTCATCGACTAGATGGAAAAACTTCCTACAATGGTCTCAATCATCTAATGGTGATTCGTGGTCGTGGCAAGATGGGATATATCAATGGAGACCTCCACGTCCCGATGTAGCAGACCCTACCTATGCCGCTTGGGAACTCAATAACTCAATTGTTATGGCATGGTGATCAATTCTATGGAAGGCCATATAAGTTTAACTTACCTTCTCTTCAAGACTCAGAAAGACATGTGGGATGCAACAAAGAGAACTATTCTGATCTTGAAAATGCTTCTCAAGTTTTTGAGATCAAACTCAAGTTGAAAGACATTCGACAAGGGACACTTGAGGTAACTCACTACTACAACAATCTGAAAATATTGTGGCAGGAGTTAGACATGTACTATGAAGCTAATTGGGGGGAAGGCCTAGAACACACTAGGTTTATGACTCACCTCAACAATGAGCGTCTCTATGAGTTTCTAGCTGGGCTGAGGCATGAGTTAGACGAGGTTCGTGGCAGAATTTTGGGCAGATCACCTCTCCCAACCATTAGTGAAGCCTTTGCAGAAGTGAGGAGAGAAGAGAAACGCCGTCTTATCATGATGGGGGAACCCAAAATCTCGACCCGACCAACTTTGAATCTGCTTGCTTGTGTCCAAAGGTCCTCAAACACAAAAACTCGTCTTTGGGAATGAGTCCGGATCTAACAGCACCATGGTGTAGTCACTTTAAATCGTGTTGGTCACACAAAGGAAAAATGTTTTAAACTCCATGGCTATCCAGGATAAAAAAGAAAGACAAGAAAATTTTGCTTTGTTATCTTCCAATCTCTGCGATGAAGTCTTTGGATGTGGGCCTAACCAAGACGAACTCGAAAATCTTGAAATTTCGAGTACCTCTACCATCATGGGAATTTAGCCACTCAAGGTCTCGCTCTCAATATTGCTCTTGAATCTAATAACCAATCTCCATGGATACTAGATTCGGTGCTTGGACCATATGATGTAACCTCACTCTATTCCAAACTTACACCACTGTCATAACAATTCCGAATCAGATTGCGGATGGTTCATACTCACCGTGGTTGGAGTAGGGAAAGTAAAAGTAGCTGAGAATTTTTCCTTGATAATGTTCTACATGTTCCAAAATTATCCTATAATTTACTTTCAATAAGTAAACTTACTAAAGATGGGAAAATACTTGCTGAATTTTCTCGCATTTGGTTGTGTAATACAGAATGTAAATCGGAGAAGATGATTGGCACTTGCTAAGGTTGATGATGGACCGTATGTGTGGAATAAAGACAAACACACAAGGGGATTAGCTCTATCTCGCAAAAAGGATATTATTATGTTATGGCACAGTAGGTTAGGACATCCAAATCTTTTGTACCTAAAAAGCATCTTCCGCTGTTATTTCGAAATAAAAAGATAAATTCCTTGCAATGTGATATTTGTGAATTGTCCAAACATACCCGTGTTCCATATCCTTTCAAACCATATACACAATCCAAACCTTTTTCAATGATACACAGTGATTTATGGGGAGCTAGCCGAGTGAAAATATTCTTGGTGAGAAGTGGTTTATTACCTTTATTGATGATCACACTAGGGTATGTTGGGTCTATCTTTTAAAAGACAAATCTAAAACTCCCAAAGTTTTTCAAAAATTCCACTCAATGGTTCGAACCCAATTCAACTCTACCATCCAAACTCTCCACATCGATAATGGGAGAGAATACTTTAATTACGTCCTAAAGTCATACCTTTCGGACCAAGGAATTATACACCTAAGTTCATGCCCAAACACTCCTCAATGTAATGGGATATTCGAGAGAAAAACCGACACCTTCTTGATGTTGCTCAAGCCTTAATGTTCACAATGAACGTCCCCTAAATATTTATGGGCGAAGTCGTTCTACTTGCTTGCTACCTAATAAATAGGATGCCATCAAAAGTCCTTAATTTCCAAACTCCTCTAAACACTCTTCACAAATCATTTCCTCTATTTCATATTCCCACTATTCCAACTAAAATATTCGGTGCAAAGCCTTTGTCCATAATCATCAACCCAACCAATCCAAACTTGATCCTCGAGCTCACCCTCAGATATTTGTTGGGTATTCTCCTACTCGAAAGGCTACAAATGCTACTCACCAACCTTACACCGCTATTTGTCTCAGGGATGTCACCTTCTTTGAAACCGAACCTTTCTTTAAACCTTCTCATCTTGAGGGAGAGTTTTAATGAAGATGAAAACCTTAATACCCTTCTTATTATACCTCCCGACCCTACCACCCTTGATATTGTTGTTTCTTCTCCTATACCGCAAGAAATTAACACCGAAGTCCCCGAACAAGGAAAACAGCAACAACAGTGCAACAGCAAGCAGTGCGACAACGAAAAGCGAATCTGCAGTTTATTCGAGACGGAATCGACGGCTGAAATCGATCTGAAGAAGATTGCCACTCACATCTTCAACCGAGGACTGCTTACGAAAATGAAGTCTCACCACCATCACCATCCATCTATCTTCCAATTGCAATGAGAAAAGGGACAAGGAGTCGACTCAACATCCTATCTCTCGGCTTGTATCTTATGGTAACTTATCTAAGTCTTATCAAACCTTTGTGACTAATGTTGATTCTATAAAACTCCAAAACTATAGAAGAAGCATTTGAGTCAATGAATGGAGACAAGCCGTGATGGAGGAAATGGAGGCTCTCAAAATAATGGAACACAGGAAGTTTTGGATCCGCCTAAAGGAAAGAAGACAATAGGTGCAAATGGGTTTTACTACCAAATTCAAGCACGATGGCGGATTGATCGATACAAGGCTCGTCTAGTGGCTAAGGGCTTCACTCAAACTTATAAATTTGGATTATGAGGAGACATTTGCACGGTTGCCAAACTAAACACAATTAGAGTTCTTTTGTCCATTCTTGTTAATCTTAATTGGCAATTGACCCACTGGATGTTAAAACGCTTTTCTCAATGGGAGTTAAATGAAGAAGTTTACATGGACTTCCCACAGGTTTGAAGAAAGAAAGGCCAAGTGTGTAAGTTGAAAAATCTTTGTATGGGTGAAACAATCTCCAAGAGCGTGGTTTAATCGGTTTTCAAAAGCTATGACTAGCGAAGTATACTCAAGACAAAGTGACCACACCATGTTCTACAAGCATTCGCACAAGGAAAATGTTGTATTCTAATTGTCTATGTGGATGACATAATAGTAACAGGCGATGATACAAGTGAAATTGGACGGTTAAAAGAATTTCTTGGAACAGTTTTTGAACTTAAAGATTTGGGAAATCTTAAGTATTTTCTTGGCATGGAGATAGCAAGGTCTCAAAAAGGTATTTCTATCTCCCAAAGGAAATATGTCCTCGATCTGCTATCAGAAGTTGGAATGATGGGTTGTAAACCAGCTGAAACTCCTATGGAGTTTAATCTCAAGCTGGGTACTAATGAAGATGGAGAAGAAGTCGACAGGGGGAGATATCAACGCCTAGTAGGGAGACTTATCTACTTGGCTCACACTCGTCCTGACATTGCTTTTAGTGTCAGCATCATAAGTCAATATATGCATGCCCCAAGGGAAAAACACCTAGAAGCTGCATATCGGATACTAAGTTACCTAAAGGGAAATCCTGGTAAAGGTCTATACATCAAGAAAAATGACAGCAGAAATGTAGAAGTGTATACCGATGCTGACTGGGCAGGCTCTATTAATGACAGACGATCAACCAGTGGTTATTGCAGCTATGTTTGGGGTAATCTAGTGACATGGAGGAGTAAGAAACAGCCTGTGGTAGCACGCAGCAGTGCAGAAGCTGAGTATCGAGCACTTGCACAAGGTATTTGTGAAGGAATTTGGATACAAAGGCTGATGAGGGAACTAAAGGTTTCTTATAATAAGCCTATACAGTTGTATTGTGACAACCAAGCTGCTGTCAGTATAGCTCACAACCCTGTGCATCATGATCGTACCAAACATGTCGAGATAGACCGACACTTCATAAAAGAGAAAATACACTCAGGGGAAGTGAGTGTTACCTATCTACCTACCAGACAACAGATTGCAGATATGTTGACAAAAAGTTTAAACAAAAACATGTTTGAACAACATGTTGGCAAGCTGGGTTTGATAAATATCTACACTCCAGCTTGAGGGGGAGTGTTAGAATCCCTAGAATTAGGGATTGATTATTGAGAAAATCTTATGTAAATAGAAGTTAATCATAGTTACTGATTCTTAGGATAATTACAGTTTTTTAGGGATTATTTCCTTCCTTAGAATAGTTTATCTCTTTATATACCTGTAACCTAATTAGCTAAAATAATTAATCTGAATCTACAGATTTTACAATGTAAATCTACTGCGATATAATTTTCTTGTGGCAAATTGCCCACAAGTACTTACTATTGAATTTGATTTAAATTCAGTGGTTATCATCTACTACATGTCTTACATTTTGCCTTTTTTTTTTTTTTGCACCGCCCAGATTAATAAGTTGGCTGCTGTCCGGATTAATGGTATGGTTGAGAGGCTACAACTGTCTCAACAGATAAGGGAGAGTGTGTATTCTCTTTTCCAAAAAATACTTAACCAGAGGACTTCTTTGTTCTTTAACCGTCATATTGACCAGATCATCCTTTGTTGTTTCTATGTAGTCGCGAAGGTCTGCGCTTCTTATGAGATCATTTTAGCTGCAGTTAAATTTATCTGCACTATTTCCTCTTACTTCCTGAAGGAATGACTTGCAGATATCTCAGTTGCGCCTGACTTTCAAAGAAATTATTTGCAACTATAGGAAGCAACCACAATGTAAGCCACAAGTTTTCCAAAGTGTATTTGTTGACAGGTCATCTGCACGAAGAAATGGGGTACGATATCTCATCTCCAGTTTCTTTTCACCCTCCTTTTCGAGGAAATTTTAACCATTTTAATGATATGTAAACAGAGAACTGGGCAGGACAATGTTGATATCATTGCATTCTACAACGAAATATTCGTTCCTTCCATAAAGGCTTTGCTGGGAGAACTTGGTTCTGCTGGAACAACCACAAGAACGAGTAGAGTTGCTGAAGCCAACAATAGTAATGATGGTAAATGTTTCATTTAGACCATTATTGTACCCAGGTTTCAGTTTTATATTCTGTTCTTGCTGCATCTACAGGCTGTCTTATTTTACTTGTTCTATCCTCATTTTCCCTAATTAGGTACATGCCCCGGATCTCCTAAAGTTTCTCGTTTTCCAAGTCTCCCTGATATGTCCCCAAAGAAAGTATCTGCAACACATAACGTATATGTGTCTCCATTGCGGACATCCAAGGTACTTAAATTATTTTTTCTTTTTTTGGTCTCTCCATTGAAGTTGACTTTGAGTCGCCAATTTTCCATTTAGTAGAAAATCAGACTTGTACATTTAAGATTTGACCAGCCTTCTAGAGCAAACAGGAAAAAGTTTAGTTGATTGCTTAGAACTATTTCCACTCAAGAGACGCTGCATTTTGTCCAAGATGCAGCACTTGTAAAAGACCAATAAAAGAAAAAGATCCTTTAAAATTTCCAAATATTAAGTTCTATGAATCTTGTAGAAAAAGTTGAATCTCGGGTTATGACTCTTGATTGACTGAACAAGGTACGATAAAAAATTATTCTATTTTTAGCTTTTGGTATTTGAATCCTATGTTACTCGGGCTCTCAGGTTTGAGTGTCTGATATGGGAATGTTTTTGGGATGGGTATGTTCGGAATTTTCTAGTTTTTTCATGTATCTGGAAGGCTTTTTTAGGCTATATCTTTGTACATGGTTTGATATACATGTGTATAGATACATGAGATTGGTGTCTGACCATGGTACATACAAAAAAAAAAACCTGAAGAGTCTGAGTAATATAGTTGGAATTTGTGGTTCCAGAGGAAAGAAGTATGTGCGGTTGTTTATTAATTAGATCTTGTTTTCATTTACAGATGGATTCTCTAATCTCGCATAGCTCAAGAAGCTACTATGCTTGTGTTGGAGAGAGTACTCGTGCCTATCAGAGCCCTTCGAAAGACCTAACTGCTATCAACAATCACTTGAACGGGTATTCTTCTCCTCTCCCTGGGTAACAATATTTTTTTTTTAAGTATAGAAGTTCTTGGGTGAAAGTACCTACAAAAGCCTTCTATTATCAAGATTGAATCAAATTAGCCTCTCTACTATGAATATGAATTCCTATATTAATAAGGCTAAAATGCAACGGAGTTAACATTTATTGATTAAAAATTATATGAAAATTAATTTTTTCATTTACGGTTCTACTCTAAAAAGAATATTTCATTGGCCATTAAAAGCTTTCAAAATATAACTTAGTTGAGTAGAAAATGACATATTTTAAATAGTAAATATGAACTCTGTTGAAATTTGGCCTTAATTGATTCTTTTTAATAATACAAAGACTAAATTGATCTTTGATAGGCTAATTTAATCTGGTCCATATAATAAAAAGGACCTACCAAGTACATTCACCAAAGTTACCTTGATGTACTTAACTAATGAAGCTGCCATTTGCTTTGTTGCTTCCAGTGGCAGGAAGGTCAGAGGGGCACTCAACTTTGACGATGTTGATGTCGGCTTGGTTAGTGATTCTATGGTTGCAAATAGCCTTTACCTGCAAAATGGGAGCTGTGCATCCTCATCCGGTGCACCTTTAAAATCCGAGCAACCAGAATCTTAGCCCAGCGTGCTCTTATTCCTTGTATATTCTGCCCCTCTCCTGTATTCTTGTTAGATCGTATGTATGAATGTAAGTTCATCACACGAGGTACGTATGAGCGTTGTGTTACTGTAGAATAGCCGCCACCTTCCCAATGTGTTCACTGATGTTAGCTAACAGTACTTTGAAGCTTGGCCTAACAAATTGAATAAAGTTTTGCCTTTCTTTACCTGATTGTAGCCAAATAGTACCGCTGTTTGATCATCATCTATACCGAAATCACAGTGCTCCTTCAAGGAGGTAATTTTCTTTGGGGATGTTGTAGGAGATTTTTAGATGTCAATTTCTTTTTTAACAGTGTCTTCTAAGGCAAAGCTGATAATGGAGGGATATAAATATATGACTTGTATCACTTAAATGAATGAAAATGTTAATGTCTATAACCATTCACGTGATAGTTATCTTGTAAGTCACACAACAACTAAAGAACTTTTAAAATTTAAAAATATATGGAAATATTTTATACTTTTTAAAATAATTTTATTTTTAAAACGATTTTACATTTAATTTTTTGAATTTTTAATTTTAAAAATTAGTTAACTGCTAATATGACATACATATGGATGCTATGTCATAAAGTCAACAATTTCTTTTATCGATTTAGGGTGATTTTGTAAATAATGCTAGTTAAAAAAATTAAATGAAGGGCTAAAATATTTTAATTTTTTTGTAAAGTTGAAGAATCAAATAAATTATAATGCTTAGTTTGTTTAACGACACATAATTCAAATTGTCATCTAATTTTAAGATTTTAAAGAAGTTATCTAATTATCTAAAATGTATAATATATATTAAATTTTAAATATATATATTTAAATTTCTTATATGCTTCGGTTTATATACATTTTAATTTACCTAATTTAATTTTTATAAAATTTCTAATTATCTATGTAACATTATTTAAGTTAAAATAAAATTTTAACAATTATTATTATTATTATCATTATAAGCAGTTATTAACTTTGTAGATGGCCAAAATTGCCGGGCCCAATTACAAAATAAATACAAGCCAAAAAAAACCAACCCAATCAAAAAAAACAAAACAAACAAACAAAAACAAGCCCAAATGGCCCAAAACCATTTTCACCAAAAAGCAAGAGACGAAAACCCTAGCCGAGCCTACCCACGACCTCGACTTACCCCACCGAACCCTCTGCGCCGCTCAGTCTGGTCGACGCTCCCATGGCACCAAAACACGCGAAAAGGATAGGGACAACAATATCGCAGAGAGAGGACTTTGTTTTTTTTTTTTTTCTTCTTCCTTCAGTTATAAAAATCAAGAAAATAATGTAAAAAGGGGTTCCTTTCGAAAAAAAAACAGAGAGTATTAAAGAAAAAAGGGGGGCTTTTCCAAAAAAAAACAGAGAGAAAGATAGCAGAAGGCCCTTTTCTTTTTGAACATCAATAGAAAGCAAATTTTTAGCGAAAACATCAAATCCAAACACGAAAGAAAAGAAAAGGCAAAAGATTCAAAAATCGAAAAAACGAGGCAAAAGGTTTATTTTTTTTTCCTTTTATTTTAGAAAGTCGTTTTTTTTTGAAAGAAACTCGCATAATATAAAAAAATATATAGTTTTAAAAAAATAAAAAATAAAAATTTTACCTTCCTACCATCAGTAGGCGGTGGGAGTCTCAGCGGCCGCGACGATCGTGACGATGCCCTCACGAAATCGCGCCACCCTCCCCCGCAGAGAAAACAAAAGGAGTAAAAGTTTTTTTTTTTACAAGCTGATGAAAATGAATTTTTGCTTAAAGTTTTCCATTTATATACCCATACCCATATGGCGTCGTTTTGGCCATTGCCCTTAAACACCAAAACGACGTCGTTTTGCCAAAGGATCCGCGCGTCGACCCGACCCGGCTGAAGGATCCGCGTGTTTTCATTAAGTGGGATAATTGCCCACTTGGTTCTTCCGCTTTCTTTATTATTTTCAATTAAATTTTTATTGTCTTAAAATATGGCCCGGACATTTGATTTGGTTTCCAATTGGGTCCCCCCTGCTGCTGTAAGTCTCGGCCTGAAGGGATATTTGCGCACATGGTCCCTCTGCTTCCTCGGCGCGTTTAAATTGGTCCTTGTTTGTGATTTTTATTTCAGATTAGCCCCTAAAATTTCTTTTTATTCTCAATCCAATCCTTTTTAGTTTGAATCGCATTTTTTTTATATTATTGCTATTATCACTATATTATTATTATTAATATTATTATTATTATTATTATTATTATTATTATTATTATTATTACTATTATTATCATTTCATTTTTACTCTTGTTTAGTTATTTACCGTTATATTTGTTATTGTTATTTTTTATTATTACCATTGTTGTTCCATTCCTTATTATTAATACTATTATTATTATTATTTTCATTTAACTCTTATTTGTTTATTTATTGCTTTATTCACTCTTTTTTATTATTCGTTCATCAATGTATCATTCTCTTTAATAAATCATTATTTTTTAATTATTACAATTATTTAATTTGAATTTGATTTCCATTCTTTTACTTTTCACCATTTATAAATTTTTTATTTATGTTATTCATTTTATTATTTTATTTATTATCATTTCATTTACTTATTGTTTTTCGTTCATTGCTCTTTTACCTTTTAGTACCTTAAAGCAATTTATTTATTTATGTATCATATTCTTTACTTTCTTATTATTATTATTACCATTCTATTTGTTTCTAAAGTTCTATTATCGTCAATCTTGTGTCATTATTTATTTGCTCATTCATTTATTTATAAAAATTAGATTTATTAGTATATTAAGCTTAATTTGTTAGTATCATCACTTTGTCTCATATTAATCAATCAAATTTCCAAAATGAAGACAATGTTCGGTATTTGAAAATTCGGAAGATCGAGCCCTAACTTCTGGGTTAGGTTTTTCTCGTTTATGTTAAACAAAGGGATATCTCTTTTGAAGTTGCAATTTTAAAACAAAATCCTTAATCTCGGAAATTGAAATGTCGTGCCCTAACTTCTTGGACTCGACACTTAGATACTTCGGGATAAGTTTCTTTTCAAAAATAGAGGCAATCTTAGTATTTGAAATCTCGGAAATCGAGCCCTAACTTCTGGGTTCCGATTTCTCATTTGATGAATAAATGGAAGATCCTCTTCAAATAAAAAGCAAGTTTCAAAAGCGAGCTTAGTTTGGGAGTTTAAAGTATTGTGCCCTAACTTCTTTGGACGTGATGCTTTACCTCTTGAAAATAAGAAAGCCTTAACGTCCTCCCAATTTTAAAATGAAAAGCATTGTATTTTGAATCCTTTTAAGTTTTCAACAAATAGGACATCAATCAATCGGTTTGGTACCAATTTGGGCGTGTCGAGGTGCTAATCCTTCCTCGCACGTAATCGACCTCCGAACCCGTTTTCTCAAAGTTCGTGGACCAAAAAGTACTTGTTTTAGTAAATTAAATGTTTTATTAAAACGAAGGTGATCCGATCACACCAAATAAAGATCGGTGGCGACTCCTTTCCTTTTCTTTTAAAAAAATCGAATCGACCGCGCGTGTTTACGTTTCACCCAAAAAATGGTTATGCACGACTTAGGCGACTCCACTGGGGACGCGAGGTCAAGCCATAGATTGATTGATTTTGTCCTTTTAATTAAAATGGTTTTGAAAAATCATGCTTCTTTTAACGATCTTCAATATTGGCCTTGTAAATATTTTGGCATTGCATTGCATGACCGTTGTGGTCACACCTTTAAGTGGGAGCGAGAAGCTATGCCTTCGTGAGGTTTTCACCTCCGCATGGGCTAGTGGACTGCTTTCGGAATACATCCGTACCTATGTCTCCGTGAAGTTTTCACTTCCGCATGGCCATAGGGAAATGTATTCCCCTGAACCGAACTCGGTCCGCATGAGCCTATAATGGGTGAGGATCGAGAAATCTGCTGGTTCGGGAACCTCGAACTTTAGAACTAAGCCGCATATAGCAAACCCTAAGAGCCCACCTTAGGTAGAGCCATGGCAAACCTTAGTGGTCACCCAAATAGGCATTAGTTTATTTTACTTACTTTACATTCCATGGTGCTAACTTTTTGTGTTTCTTTCTTTTTGTGCATATCATTTCATATTTTAAAGAGACATCGATTCACGGTCCGTTTCTGAGTTGGGAAGCTGGTTATGGAAAGCGAATTCCTTGATAAAGTAGAAGACAATTGGGCCGTTCGCATATGGTCAGAGCAATGCCAAATAGAAAAAGGAGATAGCTTAGTCGAAAGGTATGTGTCGGAGCTACGGAACTTCACCAATATTAGTGTCACGCGAATCGAGCTCCGAGTTGAGAGAAATTTGGACTCAGTGGGATGATGAAGCGAAGCAAGCTGTTCTATGGTACTTACGGTGACCTGTCTTACCTGCTCGAGGTCAAAATAGACAAGCACCTGTTCCAAGCAATGACCAGTTCTAGAATGCAGCTTATATTGTTTCTCCTTGGAAAAGTGGATCTGGTTCCCACAGAGAAGAGTATACGACCTTTACGTTGCCCAAGAATTCAAGGCGACAAAGCTTATTCCAAAGCGGTTAATGGCCCAACCTTCGAAGAAGTTGATGAATATCACCGGAATGAGTGAGCAGTGGGTCTCGGTTAGAATCTGAGAAGAAGGCGAGGTAAATGCATACCACGGATATGTTTGAGAGACTGATTACGGCGTATCCCGATCTGAAAAAAAGATAGACATCTTGGCCTTGTGTATTTACTGGCTGGTAATCTTCCCCAAAGCTTTAAGGCACATTGATGAAGCGATTATCGATCTATTCAGTAGGTTGGACAAAGGGTCACACCGTTCTCGCCATCTTATTTGAAACATTCAGATCCTTGACCGTATGTCGGAGAAGAGGTGAAGGCAGGTTTATTGGATGTGCACAGCTGTTATTGGCTTGGTTTCATAGTCACTTTTGGAAAATAGAGAAAGTGTCTTGCCGTTTCATGTCAGAAAAGTACTCCCCGCTAGAAGAGATAGCAACCACGCCTAGAAGAGAGGATGTGTCCGAAGAAAATTGGATCGCGCTCTTTCAAAACCTTCAAGAGGACGACGTCGAGTGGAGGGCTCCCTGGATGATTCCCGACAGAATCCTTTATTGTTGCGGAAGCTTTGACTGGGTTCCCCTATTGGGAATTTGGGGTGCCACCGCCTACGCCCCTTTGCTGGTCCTAAGACAGTATGGTTCAAGGCAGTTTGTACCAATGACATACGGGCTGGCTCAATGCGAGTTTTTATATGAAGGGGGAAGCTATAAGAAAAGGGTTAAAGAGATTTCTAGTGCTTGGAATCAGATTCACAGAATGAGAAGATTGTCTACAGTCAGGGGCGACCACGAATACATTGAATGGAGGGCTAAGAGGGTCAATGATAACATTCTGAGCCAAACCCGAAGCGCCCGATCAAGAGAAGAATGCATCGAGTGGTCCCATCGAGTTAGAGATTGTGAAGCAAGATTTTGAGCGGATGAGCTCGGAACTCGAGAAAAGGATAGAAAGGTTGGAGGAAGAAAAGATGCTCCTCCAGGTTAAAGTGGACGGTCAAAATCGGTGAGAAACTTCGAGAAGGAAAAGCGAAAAGTAGAGGAAGACCGAGACAATTTGAAGGCGAATTACAAGAAGATCGTTTAACAATAAAAAGCGCGGATTAGGGAAAAATTCGGAGCGGTGGCAACAAGAGATCCGAGAGGAAAGAGCCAAAGTTAGCAGTTGGAAGAAAAAGTTTCATGAAATCTGACCTTGAAGGAAGATTTAGAGAAGGCGGGATAGAAGACCAAAAGAAAAAGGGATTAGAAGCTAGAATAGGCGAGCTTGGGCGATCTCTACACCATTATCGGAGTCGAGACTCGGAAAGCCAACTAAAGACAAGCCTGAACAAAATAGAGGAAATGAAAGATAGGGTTGAAGAGTTGGAATCAGCATTACATAGTAGTGAGCTCTGGATTGAGCTTTTGGAAACAAGAGAAAGACGTTGGGAGGAAGAGCTTCACCATTCTTGCGAGCAAGTTGAGCCGGGACTACCTCATGGGAGAAGCAATAATCCAGATTCGAGTAGTAGTGATCACCTCAGGACTTTGGTGAGGAGGCGACATAGTGGGCATGAGATATGGGCTACCACCGGTCGTGATGAAGAGCTAATCTCTGCTTGGAAAAATCAAAACCTTAGGTCTTAGGGCTAGAACGTATTTGTAATCTACTTTATGTAAAGGGTTTTGCCTTCTAATAAAGTTTTCTAAAATGAAGTTGATCGAATCGATGTCTTCTTCCCGCATTCATGCATTTGCATTACATCATATTACATGCATTAAAGTTTATAAAAAGAAGCCTAATTGGTTAAGATTAACAGAGAAACAAAAGAGAAACAAGAGAGAGAAAAGAAATCAGAAGCTGGACATCACTACGGGACTCGTGCTAAGACAAAGAAAATGGATCAAAGATTTGAACAATTTGGAAGGAGATGCAAGAACGATGCAGGAGCAAATAACGAAACTCCAGAAGATATGATAGAACGGATGCAAGAGTCCCAAAACAACATGATGAGCAATTTGGCGCAACTATTAGCTAATGAGCGAGGAAAAGGCACCGCCGCTAGTTCGAGGAATAATGACGACCACTTACCCTCTCGGGATTTACCCTTAAATACCCAAGCACCACTGAAATAGGTCCCCAAAGGACACCTTTTGTTATCGAGCCACGATGCGAGTTGAGACCGCAATGCCAACGCACTTTCCGATTGGTTCGAGCACAATCCGGGAGAAGGTCCGGCTAACCTATAGTCCCCGACTTTGATGAAATGGTGAAATGGATAAGGCAAAACGAACCTTCCTGGACAACTCGAGGATCATTGCAAATGGTTAGAAGAAAGTTTAAGGAAATAGAGGCTAGCGACCATCGCTACGGAGTGGGCGCTAAAGACTTGAGCCTAGTCCCGGACCTCATACTTCCGCCAAAGTTCAAGACCGGTTTGAAAAATACAATGGGACCGGTTGCCTGAAGCGCACATCACGATGTTACAGCCGGTGGATGGCGGGATATGTTAACAACGATCAACTGCTTATTCATTGTTTCCAGGATAGTTTGGTGGGTTGCAGACCAAGTGGTACAATCATTTCGGTCGTACCGGATCAAGTCATGGAAGGATCTAGCACAGGCCTTCTGAAACAATCTGAGCACATAGCCGATATAGCTCCCGTCGAATCACGCTCCAAAATATGGAGAAAAAGCCAAGCGAAAGTTTGAGGCGGTATGCCCGGTGGTGGAGGAAGTAGCCACGCAAGTTCAACCACCGCTTAGAAAAAGAGACAACCATCTTTGTTTGTCAATACGCTAAAAGCTCCTTCATTAATCACATGCTTGGAAGTGCCACAAAAGTTTTTCGATATTGTCTTTGTCGGAAATGATCGAGAATGCAATCGAAGCGGTAAAATAGAGGCCGGAGAAAGTACTAGAAAGACGGTCTGAAGAAGAGGGAGAGTGATATAAACAACATAGGTAAAAATTATTCAAAACCTATTCTTGTGAGCCAACCAAGGACCGTGACCCCGATCATGAGCCCTTTAGGCAGGAGTCCAACGCAAGGCAAAATACGGAGAAAATCTAATTCACGCCTATCCGGTCCCATACAAGGAAATGTACGAAATTATTTGACGCGTTGCCTCCCCATTACTTAAAACCCCGCAACCCCTGCCTAAGTGGTATGATGTGAGCATACAGTCACGAATACCATGCGAGAATCGTGGGGCATTCTATAAACAACATCTCTCGCTTTTAAGAAACTAGTGGAAAAATCGATCCGGATGGGAGTTATAGAAGTCGATGACACCTCTTGCAAGGGCACCCGCTACCTAATCACGGGTCAACATGATGGCGAAGATGCGAGAAGAAGAGTTAAAGGGATATTTTCGATGTGAAAACCCCAATGAAACAGGTCTGAAAGGAAATGCTAAAAAGAGGATTGGTTGTGGCACGTCAAAGGGGAGAACATAAAGAAACACGAAAGGTCTGTGAATTTCATAACTTTCGGAAGAACACGAAATTCAAAGTTACAGAGAGTTCGAATCTTTGTACAAAGACGATGGACAATAAAGAGCTAGAATTCTTTGAAAGCAATAAAGGCCGGAAAGAGGGAAACATCTATACGTTGGGGGATGAGTCAGAAGCCTCGGAGGTGAGCTATCCTTTAGTCACTATCTCCCAATCACAAGGCGACGGAGTAAAAATCATGATTCGAAAGCCTACTACTTTTTCATCTGAAGACAACCAAAAGACTCTCAGGGGTTATAATTGCAACGTGACGACTCCTGAAAAGGGGGTCCGTCCGCAAAAGAGAGCCAGGAATATCCTAAGATCGTGATCAGAAAACCTGCAGCCTTTCCATATAAGGATGACAAGAAGGTCCCCAAACTATAAGCTGCAATGTGGCGATTCACGAGAATGGAGATTCGCCCAACACTACAAAAGGAAACCAAGAGGAAGGCTCACTACATGCAGCGATGAAAGTGCTACGACTTGTCAAACACAAAGACGGAGCACTCAAAAGGAAAACTTGATGGGCGAGCATGAAGAAGGAAAAAGGGACCAAGCAAGAGACACATATAAGCGAGCGGTGAAGGAGGAAGAAGCTAGGGAATTCTTAAAGTTTTTGAAGCATAGTGAATACAGTGTTATAGAGCAGCTACATAAACAGCCGGTTTGTATATCGGTGCTAGATTTACTATTAAGTTCTGAAGCACACCGTAACGCGCTGATGAAGGTATTAAATGAAACTTATGTTGCGAATGATATAACAGTTAACAAAATTGGATCGCTGGTTAGCAACATAAGTCTTGATAACTTCATTTTCTTTAACGATGATGAGATTCTTCCGGAGGTACGGGTTCCATCAAGGCTCTCCACATTACCACGCGATGCAAGAGGTACACATTACCGGGGTACTAGTCGACAATGGATCGGTAGCTCAATGTTCTACCACTATCGACCTTGAATCGATTACCGTTGATAGTTCTCATGAAGGCTGCGCCACAACATAGTAAGGGCATTCGATGGAACAAGAGGAAAGTCATGGGAAGGATCAGTACCTCTTTTAATCGGACCGAGCACATATGAGGTGGATTTTGTTGTGATGGATATCCGTAGTCTTATAAGCGCTGCTTTGGGAGACCTTGGATACACTTCGGCAGAGCGATGCCCTCATCGTTGCACCAAAAGTTGAAATTAATCTCGGAGGGCCGTCTAGTAACCATAAATCTTTGAAGAGGACATCATCATGGCTGTAACAAACAATGCACCCTATTTAGAAGCCAACGATGAAGCGGTGAGTGTTCATTCCTTCTTTGAATTTGTCAATGCAACATTAAATCGTAGGGAATAAGGTCCCGATCATGCAATTATCCAAAACCACGAAAATGGGTCTACAACCGATGGTCGGAAATGGAGCTATGCGGGAAAGGACTTGAAAGGTACCTCAAGGAGAAATCGAGGTCCCAAGACTAAAAGAAAACGAGACTTCTTGGTCTAGGATTCAAGCCAAGCGCAAGCAAAAAAGAAAGAGTCGAAAAAGAAACAAGAAAGAAAAAAGGCACGTCGAGGGGAGATGAGATGAAATGGCAACCGATGATAATTCCTCATATTCGTGAGACCTTTGTATCGGAGGGTTATCCATCCGGACGAGAAATACAAAATGAAGAGATCGTGCATGTCAACGCTATATCGAGGGAAAATTGAGGAAGAAAATCAGAATGGGATCCGCCCTATGGTAGGGTAGCGTTCTAAACAATTGAATCATGAGGAGATTCCTATAGCCTTTAGAACTTATTCGGAGTAATACTGGAAGACACTTATTGCTTTAAGTCTAGAAGCAATAAGAACCCCTTTTGTGAAACATGAATTTGTATAAGCCATCGTTATTTTCAATGAAATACATCTCCGCTATCTTTTGAGCAAATTTTCTTTTATGTTCATTTCATTCATTCATTATTCTCTCTTTAAATATTCTTCTAAACATTTCTATTCTTCATTTATCATACCAATAAACATGCCAAGATTCTATGATTCTATGAGCCTTTATTCATTTCCATAACAGTCTCCAGGATATCAATGATTTGAGTAACGCTACCAATGACTCGAAATGTCCTTTTGAGCAAGATATGGGTGCGGAAGATTTTCGAGGATTTTGGAGATGACCAAGGCGTGATTTAGCTCTGAATCTTAGGATGGTAGAACAAGAGGAGAAATAAATCGTACCTCACAAAGAATCGATGGAAATAGTGAATCTAGGAGATGAACAGGAAAAGAAAGAAGTAAAGATTGGAGCCAGTATCACCGTAGAGACAAAGCAAGACCTCATTGAGTTACTCCAGAATTCAAGGATGTCTTCGCATGGTCATATCAAGACATGCCCGGCTAAGCGCGATATCGTGGTACACCATTTGCCCATAAAAGAAGAATACAAGTCGGTCCAATGAAACTTGGAGGATGAGGCGGATGTTTTACTAAAAATAAAGAGGAGGTAAAGAAGCGGTTTGACGCAGGTTCTTGCAAGTGGTTAAGTACTTTCGAATGGGTAGCCAATATCGTCCCGTCCCCAAGAAAGATGGGAAAATACGAATGTGTGTGGACTACAGAGATCTAAACAAGGCTAGCCAAGGACAACTTTTCGTTACCCATATCGACACCTTGGTGGACAATACGGCGGGTTATTCATTATTCTCGTTCATGGATGGCTTCTCAGGATACAACCAGATAAAGATGCTTTCTGAAGATATGAATAAAACCACATTCATAACCATGTAGGGAACCTTTTGTTATAAGGTAATACCATTTAGGTTGAAGAATGCGGGAGCAACATATCAAAGAGCCATGGTGACCCTATTCCATGACATGATGCACAAGGAAATTGAGGTTTACGTTGACGATATGATTGCTAAATCTCGGACGGAAAAGGAGCATATCAAGTCTTAAGGAAATTATTTTTGAGGTTGAGGAAAGTCAAATGAAGCTTAACTTGACGAAGTGTACCTTTGGAGCAGTCGAGAAACTGCTAGGATTTATAGTCGGTGAAAAGGGATTGAGGTTGACCGGACAAAGTCAAGGCTATACAAGAATTGCCTCTTGCCTCGTGCATAAAAGAAGTTTGAGGTTTCTTAGGAAGATTAAATTACATTGCTCGGTTCATTTCTGGCCGACCGAGAAATGTGATCCCATATTTTGTCTTCTTAAAAACACAACCTGGTGTGTGGGACGAGGAGTGTCGAAAGACCTTCGACAAAGTAAAGCGATACTGTCAATCCTCCAAGATTGACACCGCCTAATCCGGAGAAGCCCTTAATCCTCTATTTGGCGGTGCTTGATAATTCAATGGGATGTGTGCTCGGCCAAGATGATGAGTCGGAAAGAAAGAAAAGAAATATACTACCTTAGCAAAAGTTCACGAGTGTGAAACAAGGTACTCACCGATTGAGAAAATATGTTGCGCCTTGTGCGAACAACTCGGAGACCGAGGCGTACATGTTGTATCATACGACTGGCTCATCTCGAAGCTAGACCACTGAAATATCTAATGGAGTCAACTACTACGAATGGACGGATGGCAGATGGCAAATTTTACTTTCGAGTTTGACATAGTTTATGTAAACCGAAGCGATAAAAGGAGTGCAATAGCGGATTTTACGGCTAGTAGAGCTCTGCGGACTATGAGCCTCGGACTTTGATTTCCCTAATGAAGACCTAATGTACGTAGCAACCATCAAGAAGATACCACGGAAAGTCATCCTTGAAACCGAACTTGACAGACATCGAGCGCTATGGGCAATGGAATTGGGGCAGTTCTAGTGTCCCCAAATGGAGATCATTACCTATTTACTTGTAAGCTGGATTTCAATTGTACAAACAATATGGCAGAGTATGAAGCTTGTATCATGGGCATCCGTGCTACTATTGAACGCAAAATTAAGGTGCTGGAAGTATACGGAGACTCCGCGTTGGTAATTTATCAACTTAAAGGAGAATGGGAGACGAGAGGTCCCAAATTGGTAGAATACAAAAGATTGGTCCAAGAACTAATCAAAGAGTTCGATGACATCACTTTCAGTTATTTACCAAGGGACGAAAATCAGATGGCTGATGCTTTAGCCACATTGGCTTCTATGGTACGAGCAAACAATAAAGAGGATATGAGACCTATACAAATGAGCATTTATGAGGCCCCAGCCCATTGCTACAATGTCGAGAAAGAAGGGAAAATTGGCCCATCATGGTACCACGATATATTACGGTATGTGAAGAATCGTGAGTACCCTGATCAAGCCACGGAGAATGGAAAAAAGGTGCTGAGGAGATTAGTATGTGATTACGTCTTGGATGGAGAAGTCTTATACAAGAAAAAGAAAGATCAAGTCTTTGCTAAGGTGTGTGGGCGCTTGCAGAAGCTAAGTTAATCTAGAAGAAGTCCACGAAGGTGTCTGTGGAACTCACGCTAATGGTTTCACAATGGCGGACAAATAATGAGGTTCGGATATTATTGGTCCACCATGGAGGAGATCAGATCAACTATGCCAAAAATGTCATAAATGCAGTTATGGAGACAAGATTCATGTACCCCATTACCTTTGCATGTTATGACTTCTCCATGGCCATTTTCCATGTGGGGCATGGGCGTCATTGGGCCAATATCTCAAAGGCATCAAACGGGCATCGATTCATCTTTGTGGTCATCGACTACTTCACGAAATGGGTAGAGGCTGCCTCATATGCCAACGTCACTAAATCAGCGGTTAGCGGTTTTTGAAGAAGGAAATCATTTGTCGATATGGAATGCCCGAGAGGATCATATCAGACAATGCACTGAATTTAAACAATAGCACGATAGCAGGGGTTTGTAGCCAATTCAACATCAAACACCACAATTCATCACCGTATCGCCCAAAAATGAATGGGGCGTGGAGCGACCAACAAAAACATCAAAAGATAGTGGGAAGATGGTGAGACTTACAAGGATTGGCATAAAAATTACCGTTCGCACTCTATGCTTATCGAACGTCCGTCCGAACCTCTACTGGGGCAACACCTTTCTCATTGGTCTATGGGATGGAGGCAGTTCTACCTATCGAAGTGGAAATACCTTCTCTTCGAGTATTGTCAAAAGTGAAGCTGGATGAAGCTGAATGGATCCAGGCTCGATATGATCAGTTGAACTTAATTGAAGAAAAGAGATTGAGGGCTATCCGTCATGGTCAAATGTACCAAAAGCGAATGATGCGAGCTTACAACAAAAAAGTTCGCCCAAGGGAATTCCACGAAGGGGATCTCGTGCTGAAAAAGATCCTTCCCACACAAAAGGATTTCAGAGGAAATGGATGCGAATTGGGAAGGACCATATGTGGTGAAAAAGGCTTTCTCGGAGGGCATTAATTTTGGCCGAGATGGATGGGAAAAATCTACCCAATCCCATAAATTGATTCAGTTAAGAATATTATGCTTGAAGAGGAGAAAGGCTAAAGTGAAAACCGAAAAAGGCACTTTACAAAAAAAAAAAAGAGGCAAGTGAAAACCCGTAAAGGCGCTTTGAGACCAAAGGGCTTTAGTCGAAAACCCGATAAGGGCGGCCCAAATTAGCACGAAAAAGGAGGTATCGACAATCTTTTCCCAAATTGGCAAAGGAGGAATGTTACACCTCGGAACATCTACAAAGCACTGCAGATCTCCCAACGCCTATTCAGCTCAAATGATCTTCGGAAGGATCCGACGGTGAAGCCCAGGCTGCGATATCTGGGGCACCTACTTTTTTCTTTTTACCCATTTTTTGTACTCCAATAATGTTTACTTTTGTTGAATTAATCCAATAAATTCCATTGTTATTTTAAATCTTTGAGTTGTCTGCAATTGAAATAACAACCCATTGACCCATAATGCTCCCATGAAACGAGTCCCGCCTATTACTCTGGAAGCTTCTAAACAGCGTAGGAACCCAAAACAAGACTGTTGTTTAGGAACCACCACACTTAGGGGTCGGAAACATTCGAAGAAGAGGAGCCTAAAATCATGACTGTCTCCTCAGATTCTATGACATAGGTATCAGACGAAAAATTACGTCTGTACCGTGACCTCGACGAGCGAACGAGCAATTATAGCCCTAATCTTTTAAAACAAAAAATAATAATAATAAATTGTTCTCATGACATCCTGCATTCATACAAATGTCCTCCGTAATATCATTGAGTTAAGAGCATTCGATTCATTGCAATCATTGCATCTTAACGAAAAATCATCATTCTCATGACATTCTGCATCCATGTAAGTGTCATCCATATCACACGAAGTTAGGAGCATTTGAGTCATTCCGACCATAGCATCCTCACCATTTGGCATAAACACAAACATATAAGATCGAGTCTACAGGATATGTCCCTAAAGGACGGTGTAGCAACACTATTGAAGATTGTCCTATTACCATCAACCAGTGATGGAATAGGTTGAAGATTGTCCTATTACCATCAACCAGTGATCGAATAGGTTGAAGATTGTCCTATTACCATCAACCAGTGATGGAATAGGTTGAAGATTGTCCTATTACCATCAACCAGTGATGGAATGATGGAATAGGTTGAAGATTGTCCTATTGCCATCAACCAGTGATGGAATAGGTTGAAGATTGTCCTATTGCCACTGACCAGCAGTGGAATAGGCCAAAATTGTAGATCTTGTCACCATAACCAGTAGTGGGGCAAGATCGAAGGCAAATCATGGCTCCCTAACCAGTAGGGAACACGATTTAGGCCACCCTCCTATTGCCACTGACCAGCAGTGGAATAGGCCAAAATTGTAGATCTTGTCGCCCTAACCAGTAGTGGGGCAAGATCGGCGAATCTTGGCTCCTTAAACCAAGTGGGGAACATGATTTAGGCCACTGTCCTATGTCCCTGACCAGCAGTGGAATAGGTCGAAAATTTTAATTCCTGTCCCTAACCAGTAGGGAGCATGGTTAAGCTTTAGTCCTAATTGCCTTAACTAGAGGTGGGATAGGATGAAGACCAAAGACCTCATCTCTCTGGAGATGCAGCGGAGCAATCTAAAATAAAACAAGTCACACCCCATTGGAGTCGCAGCAAGAGCAAATTGAAGCCACATAGCAGTGGAGTGGATTGAAGTAACAAGATGCGATAGACTGGGATGAGGCTACATGAAGAAGAAAAGCATCAAAGAAGTCAGGACTCAGCAAAACCGGGCAAATTTGGTCCCTCTTTATGTCTTTGCTCTATTCCCGTTACACGACAATGAGCAAAGAGGGGCAGCTGTAGATGGCCCAAAATTGCCCGGGCCCAATTACAAAATAAATACAAGCCCAAAAAAAACCAACCCAATCAAAAAACAAAAAAAAAACAAAACAAACAAACAAAAACAAGCCCAAATGGCCCAAAACCATTTTCACCAAAAAGCAGAAGAGACGAGAAAACCCTAGCGAGCCTACCCCGACCTCGACTTCCGACCCCCACCTACCCTCTGCGCCATTCATTCAAATCGGCGCTCCCATGGCCGCAAAACACGCGAAAAGGATAGGGACAACAATATCGCAGAGAAAGACTGCTTCTTTTGTTTTTTTCTTCCTTCTTCTTATAAAAACCAAGAAAATAATGTAAAAAGGGGTTCCTTTCGAAAAAACAGAGAGTATTAAAGAAAAAAGGGGGGCTTTTTCAAAAAAAACAGAGAGAAAGATAGCAGAAAGGCCCCTTTTCTTTTTTGAACATCAATAGAAAGCAAATTTTTTAGCGCAAAACATCAAATCCAAACACGAAAGAAAAGAAAAGGCAAAAGATTCAAAAAATCGAAAGAACAGAGGCAAAAAGGTTTATTTATTTTTTTCCTTTTATTTTCCGAAAGTCGTTTCTTTTTTTCCAAGAAACTCGCATAATATAAAAAAATATATAGTTTTAAAAATAATAAAAAATAAAAAATTTTACCTTTTAAATACCATGTAGGCGGTGGCGAACTCAATGCGGCGACAATCGTGACGGCTGCCTACGTAAATCGCGCCACCCTCCCCTGCGGAGAAAACAAAAGGAGTAAAAGTTTTTTTTTTTAAAAGCTGATGAAAATGAATTTTTGCTTAAGGTTTTCCATTTATATACCCATACCCATACGACGTCGTTTTGGCCATTGCCCTTAAACACCAAAACGACGTCGTTTTGCCAAAGGATTCGTGCGTCGACCGACCCTTGAAGGATCCGCGTGTTTTCATTAAGTGGGATAATTGCCCACTTGGTCCTTCCGCTTTCTTTATTATTTTCAATTAAATTTTATTGTCTTAAAATATGGCCCGGACATTTGATTTGGTTTCCAATTGGGTCCCCCTAACTTCTTTGTAAGTCTCGACTGAAGGGATATTTGCGCATGGTCCCTCTGCTTCCTCGGCGTTTAAATTGGTCCTTGTTTGTGATTTTATTTCAGATTAGCCCTAAAATTTTATTTTATTCTCAATCCAATCCTTTTTAGTTTGAATCGCATTTTTTATATTATTGCTATTATCACTATATTATTATTAATATTATTGTTATTATTATTATTATTATTATTATTATTATTATTATTATTATTATTATTATTATTACTATTATTATCATTTCATTTTACTCTTGTTTAGTTATTTACTTGTTATATTTGTTATTGTTATTTTTTATTATTACCATTGTTGTTCCATTCCTTATTATTAATACTATTATTATTATTATTTTCATTTAACTCTTATTTGTTTATTTATTGCTTTATTCACTCTTTTTATTATTCGTTCATCAATGTATCATTCTCTTTAATATATCATTATTTTTTAATTATTACAATTATTTAATTTGAATTTGATTTCCATTCTTTTACTTTTCACCATTTATAAATTTTTATTTATGTTATTCATTTTATTATTTTATTTATTATCATTTCATTTACTTATTATTTTTCGTTCATTGCTCTTTACCTTTTTAGTACCTTAAAGCAATTTATTTATTTATGTATCATATTCTTTACTTTCTTATTATTGTTATTATTACCATTCTATTTGTTTCTAAAGTTCTATTGTCGTCAATCTTGTGTCATTATTTATTTGCTCATTCATTTATTTATAAGAATTAGATTTATTCGTATATTCGCTTAATTTGTTAGTATCATCACTTTGTCTCATATTAATCAATCAAATTTCCAAAATGAAGACAATGTTCGGTATTGGAAAATTCGGGAAGATCGAGCCCTAACTTACTGGGTTCCGGTTTTTTCTCGTTTATGTTAAACAAAGGGATATCTCTTTTGAAGTTGCAATTTTAAAACAAAATACTTAATCTCGGAAATTCGAAATGTCGTGCCCTAACTTACTGGACTCGACACTTAGATACTTCGGGATAAGTTTCTTTTCCAAAAATAGAGGCAATCTTCCGTATTTGAAATCTCGGGAAATCGAGCCCTAACTTCTCGGGTTCCGATTTCTCATTTGACGAATAAATGGAAGATCCTCTTCAAATAAAACCAAGTTTCAAAAGCGAGCTTAGTTTCGGAGTTTAAAGTATTGTGCCCTAACTTCTTGGACGTGATGCTTTACCTCTTCGAAAATAAGAAAGCCTTAACGTCCCTCCCAATTTTAAAAATGAAAAGCATTGTATTTTCGAATCCCTTTTAAGTTTTCAACAAATAGGACATCAATCAATCAGTTTGGTACCAATTTCGGGCGTGTCGAGGGTGCTAATCCTTCCTCGCACGTAATCGACCTCCGAACCCGTTTTCTCAAAGTTCGTGGACCAAAAAGTACTGTTTTAGTAAATTAAATGTTTTATTAAAACGAAGGTGATCCGATCACACCAAATAAAGATCGGTGGCGACTCCTTTCCTTTTCTTTTAAAAAAAATCGAATCGACCGCGTCGTTTACCGTTTCACCCAAAAAAAATGGTTACGACAAACTTAATTTAAAATTTTCATCGTAAACATTAATTGAGCTAATTTTATAATTTTGTAACAAATTAATTATTATCAAAGTGTTACATTACATATTTAAAATTATAAAATGGATTAAAGTTTCACTTTACAATTTTATTAATTGTTATAAACAAACGATTAATGATAAATTATTTTTATATGCAATTTTTTTAATGAAATGTGTGTGGTGGTTAATTTTTAGTTATTAAAAATTAGTTTGATGATATCTTTAAAAATATGGGAAGTTTAGGTTTAAGAAAACATAATGTTTTATTTAAAATGGGGATAAATTTAAATGAATAAAATTTTCATGTGCATTGCAAATGTTACAAAATTAGTTATATTTATCTTATAATGAAAATATATACTGTCATAATTTTATGATGTCACATAAGAGTGTTTTTACCTTATTTTATAATATATGTTAGTTTTTTAACCGTGCCATGAATTGATTCAATTTAGTCCCTCCTTTTTTGGACAAATCCTAGCTTGATATTGTTTCAAAAATATTCTTATATGATTCATGTTTTATCTAATTTAATATTTGAATTTTGTAATGTTTTGTTGGGGTTCGACCCGTATAAACAACGAGAAAAAAGAAATAGAGAAAATTTTGGCATAAATATTTACGTGAAAATACTCCTTGAATGCACGAGAAAAGGAAACTTCACTAATGAGCAAAATTGAAAGAGTACATGATGGAAAATCAAAACAAACCTGAAACCAAAATGCAAAGTTCTTACAAAATTCCCACAAAACTCTTACTTTTCCTTTCAATTTTGTATTTTCTATATATAAATTCTAGTGTTACTATGGCCTTTAAATAGGCTAAAATTTGTGACTTAATATGACTACAATTATGCTGATGTAATTAGAGTTTAACTGGAAAAAGTATCCCTACTTTGCTATAAAACACGGATGAGTTACTTGGGGAAAAAGTCGTGTTGTCCCGACTTCATATTCGCCCTCGTCGTGATGTCAGAAACCTTCTCATCGTAACGTTAGAAGCCTTCTCGTCGTGATGTCGTCGCCTGTTGGAGGTGCTAGCAATTCTAACATCCTTTGTAACACCCCTCACCCGTATTCAATGCGGAATAGGGTTATAGAGTATTACTAGACTTATAACACATATAACCGTACTTTTCTCATGCATTCAATCAATTCATACAATCATCATTCAATCTCAATCAATTTGTCCATTATAATAGTCTATGAGGCTTAAACATGCTTTAGGAGCGGTTCAGGACTAAACCGATAACTTATAAAACTTTCATGAAACTTTGAAAATTTTTCTTAAAATAGAGAACATACGCCCGTGTCACCAACCGTGTGAAAACAAGGGTACATACTGACTTGGGTCACATGGCCAACCACACGCCTGTGTCTAGCCTGCGTGCCCTTCGAAGTGGCCACACACGCCTGTGTGCCAGGGCGTGTGCTAGGCCATGCCAATCTTGTAGAGTATACTGACTTATGCAACACGGCCAAGTCACACGCCCGTGTGCTAGACCGTGTGCCAATTAGGGGGTATACTGACTTGTACCACACGGCCGGTTGTGTGAGACTGTGTGGAGCATACTGACTTCATTTTAATTTCAATACCAGGGGAAACATGACCGTGTGTCACACATGGCCGAGACCACGCCCGTGTCTCTACCCGTGTGGACAAAAATAGGTTATTTGCAAAGCTATTTTGCTACCTTATTTTTACATACCTGCACAAGCATAAATTGCAACATTTTATAACTCATTAGGCAGCTAATCCACAACATTTCATATACATTTTATACCAATTCGACATAGTATTTAAATACTTAATTAATATCATGCATTTTTCATTCATATGCCTACTACATATTAAGACGACATTTGCATATTTCCATTCCATCTACTACTTGCCAAAACATACCATATTTGAATACTTATACACAACCAAAACATTATACCAAGTTAAGCCAAATCACATGGCTTTATCTTATACCACAAAATGTACCAAAATCACTATCTCAAATAACCACAACTATCATCTTATAACTAGCCTATACATGCCATATTTACGTATATCCATAAGTTCAAAGGTACCAATCAGCAACTGGATAGTGTGATGCGTAGCTTCGACTTATCTGAATTAATCGAGCTACCGAACCTCTATAAAACATGGTAAATTAACAGAGTAAGCTTTATAGCTGAGTAAGCCCGTATAATTTAGAATTTAATTTACCATTTATACATAATCAAACCATTAAACAAAGTATATCAAATTCACTTGCCAAATGACTATACACAAGCATTTATCAACAAGTTAGTCACATAAGTGCATGTAATCATCCATTATCTCAAATTAATACTCAATACATTGTATCATATCAAATTCACATATATCATGTCAATTACTTGTAACATTTCAGTCTCAATCATATAAACAGTAATTCATTCTATAACAGTAACTCATCCTTATAAACAACACTTCATCCATATAACAGTAATTCATCCGTGTAACACATAGTTTTTTTTTCACATAAGCAATAACAGAATTTATGCTCGTTGAACCTATTAGAATATCAATAGATACCCGAGTGATACACACGAAGTGTATTAATCGGTAATCCGTCAATTCATCATCGTATTCACTCTTTCGAGCTATGATTAATATTTTATTTATTCATACTTTTACCCACATAATTTTACATTTTCACAATTTAACCCATTTTTTGACATTTTTGTCAAAAATCACTTTACAAAAACTATTAATCTAACATTAAACCTTCCAAATCTATCATAATTCATCAAATTACTCAAGCATTCAACAATGGCAACATGATAAATCTTTAACAATTTCGAAATCTAAGGTGCGGGCTAGCTAGAATACTAAGTAACGATCACAAAAACATAAAAATCATTAAAAACCGAGCAAAAATAAACTTACAATTAAGCTAGGAGTTGGCCGAATGCTTTAAAACCTAAGAATGGTTTTCTTTCTCTTCAATAATCGGCTATCTAAGAAGATGATAGCATCAAATTGTTTTATTTCTTTTGTTTAATAACATTAATACATAATTTACTATTTTAACCTTACTAATATAACTTAAAAATCATTTAATGGTTGTCCAAAAATTGTCCACTCATCTTTCAAATGGCTTAATTACCATTTAAGGCCACCATAATTAAAAGCCAAAGCTATTTGACACCTTTAACTAATAGAACATGCATTTCACATTTTACATGATTTAGTCCTTTTTATCGAATTAAGCATTCAAACAGTAAAATTTCTTTACGAAACTTTCACACAATAATTATATCATGCTGTAAAATTTAATAAAATAATAAAATAAATATTTTGACTTCAAATTTGTGGTTCCGAAACCACTGTTCCGATTTGACTAAAAACGGGCTGTTACATCCTCGTGTTGTGATACGGGCGACAAAAAGTGCTTGAAAGGATCTGAAAAATGCAAGGTACACTACACAGTTTTTAATTAAATCCGTGATTTAATATTGATAATGTTGGAATAAATCCCTAGATTTCTTTTTTTATTTTATTCAATTTAATCACTATTGTTATTTTAATTTTTTTTATATAAATCGTGTTGAGGTAGTTATGAGTGCTTAGAGTAGTGCTCACTGCCATTTAGAACTGCTTACCCTCATAACTTGTCATATTTAGAGTTGACAATTTTTGTAAATAAAAACTTATTAAGCTATGATCTTTACTAATACTTCGGATATGTGTAAGCCCATCTATAATATCCAAATCGATTATAATAATATATCTTGAAGATTGGTATGGATTGGATCAAGCAAATTGTCTTCCCTAGTTTAAGGAGATTGGATCAGATCAGGTAACTTGGTAACATATAGTGAAAATTAAAAGACATATCTTGGACTCATTGAAGATATTCTCCATGCTGATTATCTTGCTTTATTGATGGGAAGATTGATTCTAATTGATTCTAATCGAAAGTTGTTTAAATACTTGAGATGTGTATAGGTTATTCATAGAGAGATTGAGCACTTATTTGTTCAGTAAGGAACTTGTAATTCTAAGTGCATTGAGTGTGATAACTAGTGAATTACTTGGTTTTCACCCTATGTTTCAGGAAGAAAACTTAGAGGAGAGAAATCTAGATCTTAGTTGCAAAAGTGAGGTTTCTAATTTGGTGAGTATTAGTACTTATAATCACTTGTTGTACGAGTTGTTAAGGTAGTGAATTATCTCTTTGGGCAATACCTCACAGACATATGGAAATCTAACTACATAAACATATCATTGAGTTCATCTTTGTTCTTCATCGGTGCTTGAAGTAGTTGGCATTACTCTTAACACTATTCTTTTTTTTTTTTGCAAATATCGTTGTAAGGCTTAACAATTGGTATAAAAAACTCCCACTTAACACATCTAGTCAAATTCTTGGTGTTGATATTTGCTTGAAATGGAAGGATCATCAGCGTCCCATCCCTCCATGTTAGATGGTGTGAACTATGCTATTGGAAAACTAGAATGATGGCTTTTGTCAAGTCTATGGATGATAAAGCCTCTAGTATCAATACACCTAAGTTTGAGTTGATCTGAACCACTAAAGAGGAGAAACTTGCTAATGCGAATTCAAAGGCTCTTTATGCAATTTTTTTGTGGTGAGGATGCCCAATAATTCAAGAGGATTTTGTAAGTGTACTATGCCAATGAGGTTTGGATATCCTTGAAACAACACATAAGGTTAAAAATACAATTATGCAATCAAAATTGCAAATGCTGACTATTAAGTTTGAAACCCTAAGGATGCATGAAAATGAGACAATTGGTGAATTTTATTTTAAACTATGTGATTAATCTTAGGAATAAAAGATTCAAAGAAGTGGTCGATATGGGGTAGGTAAGGGCTCCGATCCCCTAAAATTTTAAAAGTGTATATTTATATATATTAAGTCCTTCAATTTTGATACTTTTGGCCCCCTCTAGGTGGTTGTTTGGGCTTCCGTTTCAAGTCTAGTGCAAGTATATGTTTTTTTCTGCTTTCATGTTTAATGAAGTAACAAATAACATATATATATAATATAAATAATATAATAAGGTACACAAGCCCATATAGCACCAAGTTGCATTTCTCTCTTTTATTTAATTTTTACAATTTAAAAAATAATAATTTAAATAAAACTATCTTAACTATTAAATTATCTCTTTTACGTCTATTTATATATATAAATATATATATTAGATTAGATTTTATATTACATTAACATTTATTATCTTTGATTTCAATAACCATAAATCAATTAAATTTAAATTTTAATTAATAATAATCTTTTAATTTAAATACTATTTTTCGTGAATTTTTGTTTCATTTTGGGGTGTGCACTTTTGTTTTCTTCTTATAGCTTTTTTTAAGATAAAAATGTTTACCTACACCACGTAAAAAAAACATCATCAATATCAGAAGGCTTAGAAATTGATTCTCAACTTTTATGCAGAGGTACACAAATCATGTTATTAGCACTGTTCCTTCATTCTTATTGACATAACACATGAATGAGAAGTTTAAAGCTATAGTGTTCCCTAGGATAACTTGGCCATCGGTAATTTATCATGAAGAAAGCAACAATCAAGTTGGTGGAATCCAGAAACTAAGCAAAAACTGGAAAGTCAGATTCCCACTAAAATCCAGTATTTTTGGTAAGGAGAAAACAAGCAAACCATAGAAGGATTGGCATTGTAAAGTACTATACTGTAGAGTGTAGAGGAACCAAAAACAAAATTTAATCCAACATGCATGATGATTTTGCAGGTTTTGGTTTTTTCCAAATCCATGTTGGAATACATTTTTCATAAAAATATTCAGCATCAAAAACTCTGGCTCCCAACAGTAAGTCACAGAAATGTAGGAGAAGATGCGCCATCTTAGCTCAACTCTTTAAGCAGCACGACTGTCAACGCTTGTTGGACTTGGAAGACTGCCTAGTATGAGCTTAGAACATCTAGGGACACTCTCTAGAGGAGGAAAGAACTCAATCCACCTTTTGCAAGCAACAATGCCAGAGGTGGTAGGATGGTC
Organism: Gossypium rotundifolium; assembly: GCA_025506655.1. Lineage (NCBI taxonomy): Eukaryota > Viridiplantae > Streptophyta > Magnoliopsida > Malvales > Malvaceae > Gossypium > Gossypium rotundifolium. The sequence continues at coordinate 2,486,549 of CP106725.1, read as the reverse complement.
CTCCCGTTGGCAATACCTATCTAGTTCATGTTGTTCCTGAAATTAGTTGTACTGAACTAAATAATAGAAGATAATGCGCTTTAATGCGTTCAAACCCACATTTCTTACATTGACAATAATATTCATACTAATCGAGTTAAGGTGTAGGTACTCTCTTAAGAGATAAATGATTGGTTATGAAATGTGTTTTATTCTTTTGAATAGAGATCAAATTTTAATATCATGATTAAAGGATAAGATAAATAACTACCATACTATATTTTATAATTTACGCGAGTGATTGGTTTAAACTATTATGAAAATCATATTTTACATATTTTCTTTTCAATTACTCCAAATGTTAATAGTGAGATAATAATTTTGTAACATAAAATGGTGTACGCTTACACGTAAGGTGTAAGGCCTTACGTGCCTAAGCATCAGTAACGTGGTCCAACAGAAAAGTCTTTGTGGATGCACTCATCGTAACATTTCACTCACATAAAACGACACAACTTCTTACCGCTAAACGACACTATAAAAAAAAAACCCCTTTCAGTGGGCCCCATACTCACACGAGTCTACCTGACACTATCTCTTCCCAATTTTCAAGACGCCGACAACTGCTCGGCCCAACTCACCAACTCTCCGTTAAATTCACCGTGACGGAGAAAACGCGAATCCTTTGCCGATCTTTTCCAAAGCGGTAATCTCCGTTACGGCTAGATGTTGAAGGATTTTGGCGGTAAAATCCAAGGGCTGCAACAGTACGCGTCAAAAAATAATTGGCTAGCTATGAATGTTATGTGCATGGTGCATGTCCATCATGATGTTATGTTGGTTAATTTTCCCGCGCTAAAGAGGGAAAGATCCTTCATTGATAGGGTTTTCCACAAAAAGAAGCCCAAGTTTAAAAAGAGAGAAAATATATAAGAAAAAAAGGGGGAAATTTTAGGATTCTTGTTCTTAATCCAAATTATTAAAGAACGATTTTTTCCCTTTTTCTTTCTTCTCTATCCCTTAAAATGCTATGTTATGGGCGGGGAATTTGAAGCTAGGGTTTCTGGTTTGCTGGATCGTTAGATCCGAGATCTCAACCTAATTTCAAGCCTAAATTTTGTAAGGTTTCTTTGAATAATGTTTTGTTTTTTTTCAACTTTTTGCTTGTCACTCTTGAAAAGTAGTTCGCCATTTCCTGAAGTATAAATGATTTTTTTTTACTGATTATTACTTTTTCATTGTATAGTAATAGCTAGAAATTTTGAAATGTTGGCATAAACTTTTATTTTGAGGCGGAGGTTTAAGTTGCTGTTATGTATTTATAGATTTAGCTAGTTTAATCTTGTATATGCTGATTAAGAGTAAAATTGTTGGAGAGATTTGAATCCTGAACTTTTCTGAAATTGATAACTTTGAGATCCACTACTAGGGTTATTAATAAATATGGAAGACATGAAGCCTTCAGTTGCAACTTCTGGTGGCACAGATGGCGATGCCGTTGAAGCTAGATTCAATGCTTTGTGCAAGGTAGTGATTTGTTCTTTCCTGTAATATTATTTCAAGTATTTCTATTTTCTTTTTGTGTTTTTTAGTGTTATGTTTTCCTGATTTCCAGAATGGGTTATCTCTGGATGAGAAAGCTTGTTCAAATGCTATGAAGCTATTCAAAGAAACAAAACACCTTTTAACGTCAAATGTTTCATCAATTGGGAGCGGAACGGTAGATTATTGTTATTATTATAATTATTTTAACTTCCTTTTATATGAAAATTACGAAAGGGAGTTGCTTTCTAATTAAATAACTTTGTTGCATTTATTCTGATTAGCTGGAAGAAGCAGAGCGATTTTGGTTTTCATTTGTCTTATATTCGCTCAAGCGGCTGAGTGAAAAGATTGGAGAAAATACGCAACAAGAGTCTGATGAAAGCGGGTTTTTGTTTTGCCAGATATTGAGAGCTACCAAGCTGAAGTATGATACTGTTAATTTTGTGCATGTAAGGGTAACTTTTGCGATGAATAACCATTTCAATGATAGTGAGTTTATTTTATTTTTGCAGTATCGTGGATTTTTTTAAGGAGTTGCCTCAGTTTGTGGTAAAAGCTGGTCCCGTTTTACGTAACATGTATGGTGAAGATTGGGAGACTCGACTTGAGGTATTGAAAGAATATAGATTTATATTTTCGCTTGTTTTCTATTTTGTCTATATTTTTTAAAAATTGTACAGCCATGTCACTTCGATCTGACTATCTGCTTATGGTACTCATATCAATTAGGGTAAGGAGATGCAGGCCAATTTTGTGCACTTGAGCCTTTTAAGCAAGTAGGTACCCTTCTTTTATAACCTAGGTTATAAAGATGATATGTGCAAATAGCTTTGTAATTGTATTAGCATTTCTCCCCTAATCTTTAATAGGCCTACAATGTGCTAAATTTGATGGGTTAGTTTTAAATGCACGAAATCACACTAGTGAAAAAGGTATATTGCTTCTGGTTCGTCAACTTATGTTCTATAAGGGTTAGAATTGCAGTTTACTTTCATATTTCGTCTTGAACCTTGCCTGAAATTCGCAGGAGTCCTAATTGTGGTGGTTTTATCAAGTATTTATCCTCCACAAAGCAAAAATACAATAATGATGTAATACATCCATACACGTGCCATAATTATAAAAGTAACTGGTCATGTGCCCTTGTTTATGGCATGTTTTGACTGTTGTCTTCTCCAGGTGGATGATAAAATTAAAGTTAAGATAGTGATATAAATATGAAATTTTCACTTACGCAGATTGCAGAATTATATTTGAAATAATATATTGCATTATTTGTATCGCGCATGCTATCAATTTTTTTTCTTCGAGCAGCTGTATCCTCAAAACCTCAATTTTGTGGTTACTGTGTATAATTTTCCATTTTGTGTAGTAAATAACATCTGCATCTTGCTCTTTTGATGGTATAAAAAGGTCATACAAGCGTGCATTTTGGGAACTCTTCTTGACAAGTGATGCAAATATTGACAAGCAGCAAAATGCTACCAGTCCGCCAGATTATGTATCGGAGTGTCATCGATTTGGATGGTTACTGTTTTTGGCACTCCGCGTGCACGCATTCAGTCGTTTTAAAGACCTAGTGACTTGTGCAAACGGTTTTGTTTCTATACTGGTCAGTTACGCATTTCTGTTGCTTTATTACTAGTTGATTTAGGTAGACACTTGGTTTTACTAAGGAATAACATGTCATCTCTTTCTTCTGGTGAAACATGTTCTGATGTTATTTTTATGTAGAATAGATTAATTTAATAATCATCAAATGGAATGCAAAGGTAGAGAGTTACAATTAAATTTGCTTCAAAAGATTCAACTCAACTATGCTGTTGTCTTTGATGCACTCTATCCTTGTACATTCGTAGCACATTGAGCAGTAATGGAGAGTTTAATGTTTTCTTACTATTTAATGCGATTGCCAACAGGCTATCTTGATTATACATGTTCCTGTTCGCTTCAGAAACTTCAAGATCAATGACTCTCCACATTTTGGTAATTATATGCTCTTCATGGCTGTCAAATTTTTAGATCTGTCCTTTTCAATAAAGAGATTACATTTGTGATTCTTCTTTGGTCTTTATCTTTTATTCTGTCCAGTATTCTTCACTGTTGTTTAGTCCTTGTTCATTTACATTCTTTTTATTTTCCTTTCCTGGTGGGGTAAAATTTTGGCGTTCCTCATTGTTGACTTCTTTGACATGCAATCATTCAGTTAAGAAAGGTGACAAAGGTGTCGACTTGCTTGCGTCACTTTGCAACATGTATGATGCTTCAGAAGATGATTTGAGGAAAACAATGGAGACGGCCAATAAGTTAATAGAGGACATATTGAAAAAAAAGCCATGTCCAGCAGCTGAGTGCAAAACTGAAACACTGGAAAATATTGATGCCGGTTCGTCACATAAGCCATGAATGCAATTTTGGCAGCATGTTTGCGTCTGTTTTGCTTCTAATTTATCTGATCTTCTTTGATGCAGATAGCTTGATCTATTTTGAAGGTTTAATGGAGGAAAAATCTCTTTCATCCAGTTTAAATATGTTAGAGAAGGATTACGATGATGCTATTTGTAATAAAGGTGATTTGGATGAGAGGGTGTTTGTAAACGATGAAGATAGTTTACTTGGTTTAGGGAGCTTTTCTGGAGGGGCCATGAATGTTACTGGTATCAAGGTCTGTTTCAAATTTGAGAAAATGCATTTCACTTTTTATTTTTTATGCTTTACCTAGTGGTCAGTTTATTTAAGAAAGCATTTATTCTGTTTTGAGTAGAGGAAATTTGATTCAGTAGCTTCACCATCAAAGTCGATCTCAAGCCCGCTGTCTCCTCAACGCCTCCTGCATCTCATGCAAATGGTGTCCTTGGGCCACCAAGTGCGAAGATGGCAGCTACACCTGTCAGTGCTGCAATGACAACTGCAAAATGGCTTCGTTCTGTTATTTGTCCTCTTCCTTCAAAACCTTCAGCTGAGTTGCAGCGTTTTTTATCATCTTGTGATAAAGATGTTACCAATGATGTGATCTGTAGGGCGCATATAATATTGGAGGCAATATTTCCTAGAAATCAAGAGTGTAGTGTAACTGGAAGCCTTCAGAGTGTAAACCTGATGGATAACATATGGATGGAACAACGAGGACTGGAGGCACTTAAGTTGTACTATAGGGTTTTGGAAGCTATGTGTACTGCTGAGGCCCAAATATTACATGCACCTAATTTGACCTCTTTATTAACTAATGAGAGGTTTCACAGATGTATGCTTGCTTGTTCTGCTGAACTAGTGCTGGCGACACATAAGACTGCCACAATGTTGTTTCCTACAGTACTTGAGAGAACTGGTATTACAGCCTTTGATTTGAGCAAGGTGATAGAGAGTTTTATTAGACATGAGGAGTCTCTACCAAGAGAACTGAGGCGGCATCTAAATTCTCTGGAAGAGAGGCTTTTGGAGAGCATGGTGTGGGATAAAGGTTCCTCAATGTACAATTCTTTGATAGTTGCAAAACCTGCCCTATCTGCTGAAATAAATCGTCTTGGCTTATTGGCTGAACCAATGCCCCCTTTGGATGCAATTGCAACACATGTGAACTTTTCTGGAAGTACACCTCCAGTGCCTCCTTTGCAGAAACATGAAACATCAATGGGTAATGCTGGTAGCTCAATCTTAGGTATGCAACATTGGTAGCTTAATTTTAGCTGGTATAGTTTCAGATAGGGAAAACTTTGTGACCAGTATGTCAATCTTCTTGTTTAATGCAGTAATTTGTGTTAATGGATTTTATTGTAGTTCTTTCTCACAATGTATTCTATCCTGAACTTAATTTACATTGTCATGTTACTTTTGTCAGGACAAAATGGGGATGTCAGGTCTCCCATGAGACCTTGCACGGAGTTGAGGAGTGTGTTGGTTGAACGGAATGCTTTTACATCACCAGTGAAGGATCGTCTATTAGCATTAAACAACCTTAAGAAGGCTCCTTTGCAATCTGCATTTGCCAGGTATTGTAGGGTGCAAGTTCTAGGGAAGTAGAGACGTGTACTAATTGCACTGGCTAACTGCATTTTCTTTTTGGGTACTCCTTTTGTAGTCCGACACGTCCTAACCCTGGTGGTGGAGGAGAAACATGTGCGGAAACAGGAATAAGTATATTTTTTGGCAAGGTATCAAACCATGAGATGAATTAGACTTTTTTTATGAAACTATGGTGTACCTTTGTACGCTTTTACTGGTTCAAAAATTTAACCTCCTAGTACTTGATAGTAAAATGTAAATCTACTGCGATAAAATTTTCTTGAGGCAAATTGCCCACAAGTACTTACTATTGAATTTGATTTAAATTCAATTGTTATCATCTACTACATGTCTTACATTTTGCTTCTTCTTCTTCTTATTTTTTTGCACCACCCAGATTAATAAGTTGGCTGCTGTCCGGATTAATGGTATGGTTGAGAGGCTACAACTGTCTCAACAGATAAGGGAGAGTGTGTATTCTCTTTTCCAAAAAATACTTAACCAGAGGACTTCTTTGTTCTTTAACCGTCATATTGACCAGATCATCCTTTGTTGTTTCTATGTAGTTGCGAAGGTCTGCGCTTCTTATGAGATCATTTTAGCCGCAGTTAAATTTATCTGCACTATTTCCTCTTACTTGCTGAACAAATGACTTGCAGATTTCTCAGTTGCGCCTAACTTTCAAAGAAATTATTTGCAACTATAGGAAGCAACCACAATGTAAGCCACAAGTTTTCCAAAGTGTATTTGTTGACAGGTCATCTGCACGAAGAAATGGGGTACGATATTTCATCTCCAATTTCTTATCTCCCTGCTTTTCGAGGAAATTTTAACCATTTTAGTAATATGTAAACAGAGAACCGGTCAGGATAATGTTGATATCATTGCATTCTACAACGAAATATTCGTTCCTTCCATAAAGCCTTTGCTGGGAGAACTTGGTTCTGCTGGAACAACCACAAGAACGAGTAGAGTTGCTGAAGCCAACAATAGTAATGATGGTACATGTTTCATTTATACAATTATCGTACCCAGGTTTCAGTTTTATATTCTGTTCTTGCTGCATGTGCAGGCTATCTAATTTTGTTTGTTCTATCTTCATTTTGCCTAATTAGGTACATGCCCCGGATCTCCTAAAGTTTCTCCTTTTCCAAGTCTCCCTGATATGTCCCCAAAGAAAGTATCTGCAACACATAACGTATATGTGTCTCCATTGCGGACATCCAAGGTACTTAAATCTTTTTTTCTTTTTTTTCTCGCCTTTTAGTTGACTGAGTCATCAAATTTTCATTTAGTGGAAAATCAGACTCGTAGATTTAAGATTTGACCAGCCTTCTAGAGCAAACAGGAAAAAGTTTAGTTGATTGCTTAGAACCATTGCCACTCAAGAGATTCTGCACTTTTTCCAAGATGCAGCACTTATAAAAGACCAATAAAAGAAAAAGATCCTTTAGAATTTCCGATATCAAGTTCTATGAATCTTGTAGAAAAAGTTGAATCTCGGGTTATGTCTCTTGATTGACTGAACAAGGTATGATGAAAATTATTCTATTTTTAGCTTTTTTTATTTGAATCCTATGTTGCTCAGGCTCTCAGGTTTGAGTGTTTGGTATGGGAATGTTTCTGGGATGGGTATGTTCAGAAATTTCTAGTTTTTTCATGTATTTGGATGACTTCTGAAGACTATACCCTTGTACATGGTTTGATATACATGTGTATAGATAGATATACATGAGTCTGGTGCCTGAACATGGTACATGCAAAAAAAATAACCGAAGAGTCTGAGTAATACAGTTGGAATTTGTGGTTCCACAGGAAAGAAGTATGTGCCGTTGTTTATTAATTTGATCTTGTTTTCATTTACAGATGGATGCTCTCATCTCGCATAGCTCAAGAAGCTACTATGCTTGTGTTGGAGAGAGTACTCGTGCCTATCAGAGCCCTTCGAAAGACCTAACTGCTATCAACAATCACTTGAATGGGTATTCTTCTCCTCTCCCTGGGTAACAATTTTTTTTTTAAGTATAGAAGTTCTTGGGTGAGAGTACCTACAAAATCCCTCTCATATCGGGATTGAATCAAATTAGCCTCTCTACTATTAATATGAATTAATTTAATTTCTATATTATTAAAAAGAATCAAGTAAGGCTAAAATGGAATGGAGTTAACATTTATTGATTAAAAAGTGATGAAATTTATTTTTTTCATTTACAGTTCTACACCAAAAAAGAGAGTAGAAAATAATATTTTATAAATAGTAAATGTGAACTCTGTTGAAATTTGGCCTTAATTGATTCTTTTTAGTAATACAAAGATTAAATTGATCTTGATGGGTTAATTTGATCTGGTCCATATAATAAAGGGACCTACCAATTACATTCACCAAAGTTCTTGCGATGCACTTGACTAATGACGCTGCCATTTGCTTTGATGTTTCCAGTGGCAGGAAGATCAGAGGGGCACTCAACTTCGACGATGTTGATGTCGGTTTGGTTAGTGATTCTATGGTTGCAAATAGCCTTTACCTGCAAAATGGGAGCTGTGCATCCTCATCCGGTGCACCTTTAAAATCCGAGCAACCAGATTCTTAGCCCAGCACGCTTGTATTCCTTGTATATTCTGCCCCACTCCCGTATTCTTGTTAGATCGTACGTATGAATGTAAGTTCATCACTCGGGGTACATATGAGCGGTGAGTTACTGTAGAATAGCCGCCACCTCCCCAATGTGTTTACTGATGTTAGCTAACAGTGCTTTGAAGCTTGGCCTAACAAATTGAATAAATTTTTGCCTTTGCCGGATTGTAGCCAAATAATACCACTGATCATCATTTATATTGGAATCACAGTGCTCCGTAAAGGTGATATTGGATGGATGCACATATTATTTCGATTGTTTGTCAAATCATTTTAAATGATTGAAAATGTTTACGTTTGTAAGTGTTGATGTCACATTAATAAATTAATTTTAAAAATATATATATATATATAAATAAAATTTATACCTTTAAAATATTTTTACTGTTTTAATGATTTTATAATATTTTTAAATTTTAAATTTTAAAAATTAATTAATTATTGATGTAATATATATTTAGACTATTATGTGGATGTTATGTCATTAAAATTAAAAATGTTAATTTTTTATATCATTTTGAGGTGTTATTTCAAACAATGTTAGTTCAAGGATTAAGAGGGTTAAATAAATAAATACAATATTAAAATAATTTTTTTTGTGAAATTGAAGTGTCAAAAAATTATTGTACCTAGTTTATTTAACGACACATAAGACAATAAATATTAATTTAAAATGAACTTTTAATTCAAATTATCTAATTTTAAGATTTTTAAACAAGTTATCTAATTATCTAAAATGTATAATACATATTAAATTTTAAATATATATATTTAAATTTCTTATTTGTCTTGGTTTATGTACATTTTAAATTATCTAAATTATTTATTTATTTTATAAATTTTCTAATTATCTATGTAACATTATTTAAGTTAATTAAATTTTTCTTATATATTAGCGCATCGTAAACATTATTTGAGCTAATTTTAAATTTTTAAAAAATTAATTATTATCAAAGTGTTATATTGCATATTTAAAATTTATAAAGATGGGTTAAAGTTTCACTTTATAAATTATCTTGCTTTATTGATGGGAAGATTGATTCTAATTGATTTAGTATATTAACAAATTGAAAGTAGTTTAAATACTTGATATTTGTATAGGTTTTTCTTAGAGAGATTGAGCACTTATACGTTCAGTAAGGAACTTGTGATTGTGAGTATATGGAGTGTGATAACTAGTTACTTGATTTTCACCCTATGTATTAGGGGGAAAAACTTAGAGGAGGAGACCTAAATCTTAGGTGCAGGTTGCTAATTTGGTGAGTATAAGTTCTTATAATCACTTGTTATATGAGTTTAATAAGGTAGTAGATTATTTCTCTAGGCAAGGCATCGTAGGCATAGGAAAACTGAACTATATAAATATATTGTTGAGATCATTTTTGTTCTTTATCAGTGCTTGAAGTAGTTGGCACTACTCGTAGCACTGTTTATTTATTTATTTTTTTGTTGCAAATATCATTCTAAGTCTTAACAATTGGTATTAGAGCCTCCCACTTGGCACATTTTGTCGAAATGTTGGTGTTGATATTTGCTTGAAATGGAAGAATCTTTAGTGTTCCATCCCTCCATGTTAGATTATATAAAGTGTGAACTATGCCTACTAGAAGGCTAGAATGATGGCTTTCGTCAAGTCTATGGATGAAAAATCTTGGAGATTTGTTCTTACTAGTTGGGAACGCCCCATTCACTAAAGCCTCTAGTGTCAAGACACCTAAGTTTGAGTTGACCTGGACCATTGAAGAGGAGAAACTTGCTAATGCGAATTTAGAGGCTCTTTATGCAATTTTTATGGTGAGGATGCTCAATAATTGAAGAGGATTTCTAAATGTACCATTGCTAATGAGGCTAGAATATCCTTGAACAACACATAAGGGTACAAATACAATTAAGCAATCAAAGTTGCAAGTGCTAACTTCTAAGCTTAAAACATCGAGGATGAAAGAAAATAAGACAATTGATGAGTTTTATGGCAAACAAGCTTTTGCTCTCGGGAATGATTACTCAAACTAAAAGTAGTTAGAAAGGTTCTTAGATATTTGCCAGAAAGGCTTAGCATCAAAGTGATAGTCATTGAGGAAGCAAAAGACTTTGATATAATGTGTATTGGTGAGTTGATTGAGTCTCTACAAACTTTTTGTAAGACCTTATACCCGACCCGATTGTCGGGTCTAAGCGACAGGATGCCACATTCGTCGCTAGAGCGACTACGATCTTTTCCATTTGAATTATACCACTAGTTAATCAAATTCAATCAAAACATGCATTTTAAATCTATTCAACCTATATTCAAGCCATTACCACATTTTGACCAAATATATAATACCTAAAGAACCATATTTGTTATAGTTCATACGTCATTATTTTGCTAGAAATTAGTAGAATTTATTTTAAGAATAAATAGAGAGAATATATTTTCGATTGAAAGTAAATAAAAGTTTTCATTATGTGATTTGGTTCGTGTTGCTCGAGCCCACACTTGAGGCAATTCATTGTTCAAGGACAGGGGAGAAGGCTATTTGGTTGAAAGCCAGGATCAACTTTAGTCCATCTCACACAAAGCATATGTATAATTTTGATTAAGTTTATTATTATAAATAACAAAACAGGCTCGATTTAAGAAAATTTTTAAACTCTTATTGTATCTAAAATGATTGTTTTCTAAATCGATTTTTCCAACAATAATGCCTTCAGGGTATCATGAAAGAGTGATCAAATGATATATATTATAGATGTTATGAAACAATTGATATCATGTACATTTTTTGTATGCTAATGTTATGTTTTATTAGTTTACAAATTATTTAATGTTATGTTTTGAATCCAAATTATATTAGCACCATTATTGTAACACCCCTAACCCTTATCCGTTACTAGAATAGGGTTAAGAGGCATTACCGATCAAATCATAACATTTAACCTTCATTATTCATACATAATTAAATCATAATCAAACAATGTCACTAAGTCCCTTAATAACGTCTACAAGAACTTAAACATGCATTGGAAAGGGGTCGGGACTAAACCGAGCTCATATGAAAATTTTCCAAAATTTAACATTTTTTTAAAGTTACAGAGGTCACACGCCCGTGTGGGCAGGCCGTGTGCCTCACACGGCCTCAGACACACCCGTGTGTCCAAGCCGTGGAAAAATAGGGCATACATACTGATTTATCCACACACCGAAGACACGCTTGTGTGCCTATCCCGTGGTCGACACTGACTTATTTCACAAGGTCAGTCACACGCCCGTGTGTCTAGCCCATGTACTAGTCTGACTTGTTTCAATATGAAAACTTAAGAGACATAGACGAGCCACAAGCCCGTGTGCTCAACCATGTGGGCAATTATAGGTCATTTGTAAGGCCAATTTGCCACTCACACTTTGGTTCATACCTACAAACATCAAAACATCCCAAAATCATACCCCAAATGCATCCAAAACATACATCTTAGCTATCATTTCCACCAACCAATTCAAACATAAAGCATACCATTTCCATTATCACCAATTCATACCATAATCATCAATCACATAAACCACATATACACATTATGACCATCACTTTCACACATCCAAAGCATATACTAAGGACATTCAAACATCAAGCCATATCACATGGGAAGATTTATACATCTTAAAATATTCCATAATCACTAGCCTATACATGCCATATACCAAATATAAACAACTTCCAAAAGTACCAAAATGGATAGCCGATAGTGTGATTGAGTCGTTGACGATCCGCGAATTTGAGCTAGCTTTAATGACACTGTAAAACAGAGAAACACTTCACACAGTAAGCTTAAAAGCTTAATAAGTTCGTCATATAATACATTTAATTTATCAACTTGAATTCAATAACTAAATATACTATCGCATGGATCAATTTACAATAATACACAATCTCTTCCATAGTCATCACTCACATAATTATCCATTTATCCAGATACGATATCTTCAACCACATAGGTTCCATACATACTTGTACCATCACATATTTAACTACCACATTTGCCATTCAATGCTCCAAACCTTTACTCGTTCGATTCTCTTTAAACATTAGATTTACTCGCACATTTAGTGCCAATTCCTTAGCCGAAGCTATAATATCATATACTCGTCAGTCTTCATTGTCTCCAATGTAAATCAAAGTCGGTGATCAACTTGTAACGTTTTGAAATTGGTTGACTAAAGTGTTAAGTGACCAAAATCATATACTTGTCGTTTAATCTTTGCACCATTATTCCCCAACCTGATAATTCAAATAGTATTAACAACAACTCACAACCACAATCAAAGCAAACAAAAATTAAAAATAAAAAATAAAAAAAGAAGAAAAGCTACTTTATTAGTGAGCCCAAATAGGACTTACAAATGCAAAGAACCAAAATAAAATCATAGAGAAGAGAACCAAAACATCACAAAAATAAAAGACTCAAATTTACTAGATTTAGTTAAAAGTTAGTCGAAGAGTTTCTGATGAGGAGGCTTAGTCCAAAAGATCAAGGAGAAAGTCTTGTTGAGAAAAGGAACATATCAAAGTCATTTGCCCATCCGATGAAGATGGATAGAGATTGAAGAGCTTTTTTATGGCTTCAAGTTTAAATCAATGGAGTTTTATGCCACTTCAAGGAAAATTAAACCATAAAATTGAAAAAAAGGAAAAAGCTCTAGTTTAGTGTGTTTATTTGCTATAGGAAGAGCTGGACGGTGGCACGATTACTAGAATACAACTATGAAAGAGTAACATTGGGTGTGTTTCCATAACTAACTTGTCACTTTTAAAATTAAATGACCAAAGTTTAGATTTACTAATATTTGAGCGACCTTACCTAAGTTTACTTTTTGATAAATAGTTGGTTAACAACCATCAAACATATGTTAGCAATTTAACAACTCAATGACTTTAAAGGATAATTTTGTTAAATAGTTCAGTGACAAAATTATAATTTTTTAAATTAAGTGATCAAAGTGTAAACTTACTAGTAATTGGTTGAAACCTATATTACTTTCCTTCATTACGGATTGATCGGTTGGATTAATTGGATTGAAAATCAATCGGGTTATTGATCTAAAGAGTAGCTTTGAATTGATTAGGTCAAAAATAATATAAACCAATTGAATCGACTATAAATCGATTGAACCGGCTAAAAATAATTAAATCAAAAAATTTAAATTCTTGATAATTTTCCAATCGTACCAATGGCGAAACCGTTACTTTTAATCTCAATTAATTAAATTTGAGTTCAAGTGAAAAGGCATTCAAATCTCGATCAAAGCCTACAAGCCCAGAATCTTTTACTAGAGCCAAAGTTCTTAAACAGTGAGAGCAAAAAGAAAAAAGAGAGGCGCGTGCGGCGGCGATGATGTCCGGAGGCGGTGCTGGCGGAGTGGAGTGGCACGTTAGGCCACCGAATCCAAAAAACCCAATCGTATTTTTCGATATAACCATAGGTTCTATCCCCGCCGGTCGTATCAAAATGGAACTCTTCGCTGATATTGCCCCTAAAACCGCCGAAAATTTCCGGTCCTTTCACTTCCCTTCTTTTGCTCTTTTTCCATAACTATTTTTCACTTTCCCAAATTTCTATTCTGATTTTCAATTTTTCTGCTCGTCGTGCAGGCAGCTATGCACTGGCGAATACAGGTTCCCTTTTTTTTTCGCTTAAAATTTTTTGTTATCTTCATCAAAATAAATTCTTGCTACTTACTTATTTTATTAATTGGATTGAATATCAGGAAAGCTGGGTTGCCTGTTGGTTATAAAGGTTGCCAATTTCATAGGGTTATTAAAGATTTCATGATTCAAGCTGGAGATTTCCTCAAGGTTGTTACTTTACTGTATTAGCTTTCTTTTTGCACTTATTATCTTAGCCACTTTGCTCCTCCATGTTAGTTCTAAATACCCAGAATTAGCTTCAGATTTTTGCAGATTATGAACTCTTTACTCTTTATGTATCTGGGAATAATGATTTTGTGGGACTCCTTTTAAAGCTAGAATATTTCAGAAGTTAAAGTTTTGGCTTGCTGACTTGAGAGGATGATATGATCGAATTGTTGTTGTTGTTTTTTTTTTTTTTCCTGTTTTTACGTTCTTTGTTGAATGTCCATTGTAGCCTGGATGAGGGCGCAAATATCCATATTAAGGATTGTTTTCACCCGAAAATTGGAGTGTAGTGTTTGCCAAAGTAACGGAAGGTCTAGCTTAGATCATTAAAATTTGATTTGTTAAACATAAAAGATGCAGAAGAGCTAAGTTACTGTTTATTTTTTCTGTCTTCCCATATTTTTGAGGGTCCTTGGAGGATCATATTCCTGACCCAAGTCTAAATATATGTCAGAATTGGGTATCTCAAGCAAAAATAAAGAGTTGGAGTAAAATATTGCAGGAGTATTACTTTTTGTTGACAATGATGATGCTATTTAGACCATTTTCTCCATGTTATGTATTAGTTACAGTGAAATCTTACATTGCAGGGTGATGGTAGTGGATGTACTTCCATTTATGGGCTCAAATTTGACGATGAAAATTTCATTGCCAAACACACTGGTCCTGGTTTGCTATCAATGGTATGCTGTTTTCTATATGGTATTCCTTTAGCTATATTTTCTTTTTTCAGTTTTCTCTGAACTTTTCAAACGAGGATTTTTCATTTTTTGTAAATACCTTTTTGATAAAGGAAGGTATAGAAAGCATTGACTTCTTTGATTTTGGAAGTGATTGAGAAAACTTAGATGTGGGAGGTTCCTGGGAAAGGATTTTGTTGCCACATCTTGATAATCTTTGCGAAGTGCCTTAATTTTTATAGTCCTCTTCCAGTCCCCAATATTCTATATCGCACCTCTGTTTTGTTGATAAACTGGTGTTTTTTTTTTTTTTTTGTACAACTGTGATTTGAACCCAGGCTATCTTTGGGGAAGGTGAACACCCAACCAATAGCCCAGAACTTGGGGTTCACAACTGGTGTTAGATTCACATTCTCTTAACACTGGAGGGAGAAACAGAAAGATACTAGAATATTATGGATAAGTTCAATGAAAATTTATTAATTGCATATCTTTTGCCATTTCCATTGCAGGCAAACAGTGGACCAAACACCAATGGTTGTCAGGTAACTTACTCTATCTCTCTTGCTTACATTAATGTTACTCGGATTTGAGTGTAATGACCAGATATGGATTCCTGTCTAAGATTGGCATGTTCAGTTTTTTCTAAGTTTTTCCATGTATTTAGAGGGTCATATCTCAATTACCATGTCCAGAAATGCATCTTACACTGGTGTTTGACTTGGGTACTTCAAGAAAAATGAATAATTGGAGTAACATATGCTTACATGCACATGCGCACACATGCAATTTGATGATGTAAAAGAATGTCAATGACCTTTCATACCCACAGCATTGGTATTGATCAAGCATCTGTATATATTAAAGGGGCACGAGAATTATTTCTCTGGCTTATCCAATCCCATTTTTGTGAATTGAGATTGGGTGGAAGCATGGTTATTGCAAATACATCAAGCCTTTGAGTGCTTTTAGTTAAGATTTCTAAAGGTTTTTGGTAGAACTTTTATCATCTGCCGTTATAAACTTCTCAGTTATATTGATTTCAGTATTTATTGACTGCAGTTTTTTATCACATGTGCAAAATGCGAGTGGCTTGATAATAAGCATGTTGTTTTTGGGGTACGTTCTCAAACCTATTAGTGCCGAATATATCAATATTTCCTACCTTCTATAAAGTTGAAGAATATTGTTGCTTCTTCGAAATACCAAATAATTTGTCTGTGGTCATGTAGAGGGTGCTCGGAGATAGTCTTTTTGTTGTTCGGAAGATTGAGAATGTGGCTACAGGACCGAACAATAGGCCAAAACTACCATGCATTATAGCTGAGTGCGGGGAAATGTAAACGTGATATCATTAACTCATCCTCTGAAGACTAACCACAAATGTTTTAAAAACCATTTTAGAGTTAATTTCCTCTAGATATGTTGACTTTTTATGCTGGGGTTCTTTTCCCCCTTTGGCTCGAAATATTTGATGACCAATATATTGCTGGCATTGGAGGTTTGATGAATGTTCGTATAATAATGTTAAATGCTTGATTTGAATGAGATTTTAAGTAGGCAGTGGACATGATTTGTATTAGATTGCAGACTGATTTCATGTCACTGTTTTTTTCAATACCATGATTTGTATTCTGGTTTTCGAAATGCCAAACAGAGGAGCCTCAGGGGTTGTGGCAATTATCAAGTTTTTATATATATATACACACGGGATTTGTGATAATCCCTCCCAATAATGTTATCTTCAAGATTCGAACCTGAGTTCTTTCTTTAAGAAAATAATGTGTTTTATCATTGTACTTAACTTGTTAATAACAATAATCAAGTTTTGATAGCCGAGATTTTGTTTGGACTTGATAATTCTTCTATCCGATAATTTTTATGTCATAATTAAATTTAAATAAAAAATATTAAGCATAAGCTGAATGATTAACTCCACTATCAAGCGAGTTAAAATTTTTCTAAAACTTAGTCTTATTTTATATAGGTCCTATTATAATCACAAAAATAAAAACTAAAATTTGTAATTTGTAATTTTACTATGCTATAATCTTGCTATATTTTTGATAAATTTTATAAAAACGAATTTAATTCATCAAATAAAGCTCTCTTTATGTAACTTGATTTTACATGTTATACTTTAGATAAATATTCTGTCTTAGTTAAGGCATGTTATCGCGTTTATAGTCGTGCCAGTTTATCACGTTCATAGTTTTTGCCAAGACGTTTATATATAGTTGAAAGAAAATCACTTTTAACCTTTTAACTACAAATATTTTTTTTATTCTTAGACACATATCAGCATACAAATGACGTGATAGTAAAATAATAAGATAACTTTCACATATAAAGATGTAAATTATTTGGACTAACTAATATTATTATAAAAGTAAATGATCATATTATGTCAAATTAAAATATAAATACTAAATATCTATTGTGAATATGTAGAGAAATCGAAATTACAATTTTACTAGTATCTTACAAGGGCAAATATCCCAAAAATACCAAAAAAATACAAAAATTACCGGAAAGGACAGGTTTCAAAAATATTGACCGGAAAGGGCAATTTTCCCAAAAAGCGCGTCCACGTAAGCGCGTTTTTTGGGGAAAAGGCCTAAAGCGTCGTCGCGTAGGAGCGCTTTAGGCCACGTCGACAAAAGCGCCTACCGTGGGCGCTTTGGTGGACGTGGGCCTAAAGCGCCCTACGTGACGCGCTTTAGCCGTAAAAAAAAAAAAAAAAGTGACCGTTGGACCCCAACGGTCAAAAAACCAACGGGTAAAAAAAAAAAACTATAAATACCCCCCCAACCCTTCATTTTTTTCACACTTCAATCCTTTCTCATTTTTCTCTCAATTTTCTCTCAATTTGCTCTCAATTTTCTCTCAAGTTTCTCTCAAAGCCCTTGAAATTTACTCTTAAATTTGAAATAGTCTTCTACCATTTACTAAAAAGCCCTTTATAATTTTTTAATATATTTATTTTTGGGAAAATTAAAAAATCTTTATCGAGTACAATGGTCGGAGATTTACATCGCCTAGACAAAGACTCACATTGGCGTCCAACGAATTGAGAATGGTAAGTTTGAATTTTAATTTTTCAATATTATTAAATTTTTTAATTATGCAATTTTTCATTAATTTTGAATTTTATTATTTTTAAGCGATCAGAGATCGGGTGTTGCAATGTTATATTCGCAACATGCCTGGTCCCCCATCACCATTGATCGAGAATTACTTGCGGGAAGCGGGTTTTTGGCACGTGGCCACGATAGGACGGGGGTTCAAGTTGGACCCGGTTTTGATAAGCGCGTTGATAGAGAGGTGGAGACCGAGACGCACACTTTCCATCCGCCATGCGGAGAGTGTAGCATCACCTTAGAAGATGTGCGATTCTGATTGGGATTACTGGTGGGCGAATTCGGTAGTCACCGGACCGTAACATCTCACGATTGGATGGCCGGTATGCTACGAGCTCCAGGTGCCATTCGGATAAATTGCAAGGAGGTCGGATCGATATGGTTTGGTTACGAGACACATTCCAGCGGCCGAATGAAGATTCGATGAAGATGAAAGAATACGGTATGCACGGGCATACATACTTGAGATAATTGGAGGCTATCGATGCGGACGTCTCTAGAAACCTCGTCCACGAGATGGCTCTGAAACTTGTTGATTTGAGCGGCCGGTGAATTCGATTGAAGTGCTGCCGTGCTATCGAGGTTGTATCGGGAGATGTCTTGAAGCGACAGTCTTGGATAAAGCAAAAATCGGAGGTTGTCTATCACTCTGCGATCATGGGCATGGTTTCGATTTCCATTTTTACGTCCTCGACTCGACCGACCATATTCATTCCCATTGATAACGAGGTAAATTTAATATTATATTTTTCAATTATGTCGTAGATTTATAGTATAATTGCATGCTAAGAGTTTATTTAATTAGGTGGAACCATCCAGAAGTCATGTTGGAATACCGACTCGCTTGAGGATATCTGACTCCTATTGGAACAACGGTCCTAATCACAAGTAAGTGTCGAATTTCGTTATTATAATTTAGTATTTATGTATATAACTAATATTTTGGTAATGTTAATATAGTTTCAATGGACACCGTATGAGGATCCGAAATTGGGCAATAATTCGGAGGAGTTCCTCCAAAATCCGAGCAGTTAGCACGTTAAGGTCCGCTAATCACCTACGCGACCGTGGAGATGCACCAGTCGGATCGGGTTCTGCGGCAATTTGGATTTCGACAACCGATTCCGTGGCTCTGAGGTGCTCGATGATGAGCACGAGTGTGGACTTCTGGCGGCGACACGGATTGGCCAATATTTTGGTCGAAACATATCGAGAAGTGGGAGAACCGATGACTTTTACCTAACCGGAACCGATCGTAGTTCTGAGTTAGCGTGCGTCTTGGAGTACATGCCATGGTTTAGAATCCATGGCAAGCCGTATCTGTTGTCGGTGAAGAGAGGCGACGCAAATTCATGAGCGAAGGAACGTCGAGCCCTTTACATCCAAGGAGAAGGGTGATGAGACGGGCCCAACAACAATACCTACGATCACCGGGCCCATCATCAGGCCTATCTGATCCACCGGCCCATCAACAGCGCCTATACAATCCGGGCCCATCAACGGCGCCTATACAATCACGGGCCCATCGGTTCGGTGACAACACCGATAACACAGCGTCCATATTCATGCCAGTGCGTACCACCCTTACATGTATCCTCCTAACCCATATATGTTTCCTTTTCTAGTCCCCAGTGTTGGAATCCATGGCGGGTTCGAGTCCGTTCGACAACTCCTTTTAGCCACCGATCGTGAGGCCGACATCGGGTGTGGGATTAGAGGAGGTGCCGTCGGGGCGATTCTTTCTACCGAGACTCCTTCACCGTGACGGATGCGTCACCCGCCGTGGTTTATGCAAACACCTCCGGGTCATTATTTTATCAACGTGGGTCATCATCGCAACACCTGAACTGGACCCACCGGGAGGGACGGATTCCCGATCGAGGTTCCACAACCCCGCCGGAAGCTAGAAGAAGGAGGAATCCAGCCGCGTAACCGTCGACCGCCCTCGTGTGGCACTGGTTCCCACCGACATCCGCACTAAACCCTAAACCCCATAATTTGAGTAATTGTAAATTAATTTATAATTTGAGTTTAATTTTTTGTATTGATCTCGTTTAATTTTTTGTAATTAAGTTGTAATATATATTATAAAAATTGAGTTTGTTTTTTTTTGTAATTTAATTTTTTTAATTTATTTAATTTTAATAACTTTGACAAATTAGGTTTGATTTTTTTTTGTAATTAAGTTGTAATATATTTAATACAATTTGAGTTTTATTTTTGTAATATAATTTTTTATTTATTTAATTTTAATAACTTTTACAAAATATGTTTGGTTTATTTTTTTTTTGTAATTAAGTTGTAATATATTTAATACAATTTGAGTTTGTTTTTTTGTAATTTAATTTTTTAATTTATTTAATTTTAATAACTTTGACAAAATATGTTTGATTTATTTTTTTGTAGTAATTAAGTTGTAATATATTTAATACAATTTGAGTTTGTTTTTTTTTGTAATATAATTTTTTAATTTATTTAATTTTAATAACTTTGACAAAATATGTTTGATTTATTTTTTTGTAGTAATTAAGTTGTAATATATTTAATACAATTTGAGTTTGTTTTTTTTTGTAATTTAATTTTTTCATTTATTTAATTTTAATAACTTTGACAAAATAGGTTTGATTTTTTTTTGTAATTAAGTTGTAATATATTTAATACCATTTGAGTTTGTTTTTTTTGTAATTTAATTTTTTAATTTATTTAATTTTAATAACTTTGACAAATTAGGTTTGATTTTTTTTGTACTTAAGTTGTAATATATTTAATACAATTTGAGTTTGTTTTTTTTTTTGTAATTTAATTTTTTAATTTATTTAATTTTAATAACTTTGACAAATTAGGTTTGATTTTTTTTTGTACTTAAGTTGTAATATATTTAATACAATTTGAGTTTGTTTTTTTTTTTTGTAATTTAATTTTTTAATTTATTTAATTTTAATAACTTTGACAAAATAGGTTTGGTTTATTTTTTTTTGTAATTAAGTTGTAATATATTTAATACAATTTGAGTTTTTTTGTAATTTAATTTTTTAATTTATTTAATTTTAATAACTTTGACAAAATATGTTTGGTTTATTTTTTTTGTAATTAAGTTGTAATATATTTAATACAATTTGAGTTTGTTTTTTTAATTTAATTTTTTAATTTTTTAATTTTTTTTGTAATTTAATTTTTTTAATTTTTTTGTAATTTAATTCGAGTTATTGTACAAAAGTTCACCGTTTTCCTCCAAAAAAAGACATTACATAGCCAAAGAAGAGACAAACAAGCTAAGAACACGGTCAACTAGTCCGATTTGGACACGAGCGAGATGTATGGCCGGGTTCCTACACCACCCGCATCGTCGACTTTGGTTGGTCGGTTCTCGGATATCCATATTGTTGCGTATTCTAGTCGAGGAAGGTCGACCTTTTGGTTTCGTCTCAATTCTCTATCCCAAGCAATACTTATACGGTGCAAGCGATACCGATGGCCACTTACGTTCATCCGGGATGGTGGGAATACGTGTCTCCACACGTTGTACATGTTTTCTAATTTGTAGACTTCGTCGACATAGCTCATGGGGTCAAGACGAAGATTATGACAAGCCGCAAGTACATGAGCACATGGGTAACGGTGCATCAAATATCCACATCGCATGTCCTATTTGTCAAGTGTACACGATAATGCCCGCCAACAATACCTTGGCTCGATCATCAAACTCCGTGACCCGAAACCATAAATTTGTCGCGATCGTGACAAACTGTGTGCATAGTGTTCGCCGTGCCTTCCCACGGTTAATTTCTTGCAAGACCTTCGGCTCCATACATGGCCTCCTTGCATCGCCTCGATAACTCATTGCTCTCTTCGGAAATAGTCGCTTAAACGAAAATATGTCTCCATGAAACCGTCAGTCGGCGGATGACGGGTTCCTTTTAGCACGTAATTTATGCATTCGGCCGGTTTGTGGTCATATGACCATATCGTAGGTCAGCCATCATATGCTTGTGTCCACTGTTCAAAAGGAATATTGCACAGTAGTCTGCGCCTTGGCGTTATCTTATATAAACGGCCAACATCTCGTGAAAACGGTCTTTATTGATCTCGTACCGCCAATATCGTTGATATCGAATATTACATACCACTATTCAAATTGCGAATAAATCGAAAATTTCAAAAGAAATTATATTAATAGAAATTTCATACCCATATCGGTCACTTGCCGTTTCAGTCTTTTAGATCGGTGTTGCCCATAGTAGTTGGATGCCACATGCCTCAGGCAATATCGATGGTGTGTGCGATGCCACATGCTTCCCTGTCGTTCTATTGCCGCAAGTATTCCGGGCCCCGATCCGATATAACGATATGTCGGTTGAGGCGGACATGCCTCCTTAACCTAGATAGGAAGAAGTCCGGTCATCACCGACTCCGGTGTTATTGCGAACATAATCGGAAGGATTCTCCACAGCCGTCTTGTGCCATAGCTAGCAATAGCCGATGCGTATATCTACCATACATGAAGGTACCGTCAATTTGTACCAATGGCTTGCAGTATGTAAAAGCATCTCGGCATTGCTTAAATGTCCAGAACAGGCGCTTGAACACTGCGCATCCACGAGCGCGACGATCATTGTAGTACGCCGGTTCCGTTTCAATATCTCATTGTCTTTCGAGACATATCTCTCCAAGACCTTACACCACCGCCACACTTCATTATATGAAGCGTCCCACCGACCGTGCAACTTTTCCAGCATATACGCTTGGCTATCCAAGCCTTTACGTAAGAGGCGTGTACCCCATTTGCTACTGAATATTGCCAATTAAGGCCGACCTTGTAGTTTTGGGATCGGCCTTCACCGTCGGGATTATTAAATCACCAACATGTGCGAATCCATCCTCGGATGATCTTGTGTTACACCATCAGCGAATTACGTTAAATAATGCAACATTACATAATATTAGTGTTATTCAAATCATTGAACACATAGTGGTACTGCACAGGTAAGACATGTATGCGGACCTTTGTACTTCTTCACCTCCCACATCCCGTCCTTTTCCTCAACGACGCCATGATTTTCCATGCACATGTGCCGTCTTGCACAAGACACTTCGCCGTACCTATCGAGCTTTGATTTAACCATGGTGTAGTTAACCCGTTCGATCTTTGTATTGTTTCAATGCACCAAGAAAAGTGTTCTTGTTGGAAAGCGGTTACCAACTTCTAATTGGTCCGAATCCAACGAAGAATTTGTACGGTCCACGCGTCCGATGTGGTAGTTCAGAAACTCCAATGCATCATCTTGAGATAGATCGACATTATGCATGTCTTGTTGGAGGCGAGTATGCCTGAATAAGCGGATCTTCTTCTTCTTCGTCGAACCGCCTCAACATCTTCGGTACAATTGGAGCGGGCTCCGGTTGAAAAATAGTCCAACCACGCACCGTCAGGCCACGGCTCCCGAGGTGGATCCACATCGGATTCATCGTCCGATCCTCCATAACACTGCAACAAACGAGGGCCCTCGCTGGTGGATGCCGTCGGTAATACATCATCCTCCTTAAACATCTTTCGTAAAGATTCCAATCGTATGTGGATTGCCATCCACTAGAAGTTGATGACATCCCACAATGCGTATTTACGTCATCCGACGTCGATTGGCGAATATGCATGTCCCATCCACCAACCGAGTGTCGTGCGGGGTTATGTTTTCCATACTACCACCGCATTACGGGCACTTCGTGTTTTGCCTCCCACTTACGAGTGTCGACACGGGGTCGTGTATTCCCTCGACGATACTAGATGTTGAGGTCGCCACGGATCACTTGGAGATGAAAATTCTACATATAACTTCGAGATAGGGCGATCCATCGACAAAATGATTCTCCACCATTGCCTCAAGGCTCGAGGACCTTTGATGTCGAATCGTCATATCTCACCGGATCGACCGAAGCGCAAAATCTATACTTAATAGACTGAACTTTCATTGGCGTTGTTCCGAATATTTTACGCCTAATTCTTTTGCGAAGTTCCACCAAATCGACATTTCGATTAAAACTCAATCGCGCTGTGTTCTCTGATAAGAAAACAACACCATTTTCGGTGTCACGCACTTCACCATCGTAGTAAATAACACTATTAATACGTTCACTCATTTTCGGTTTTTTTCTTTTTGCTTGAATGCTTTACATGGCCGAGAATGCAATTTGGTGATTTATAGCCTAATTTTGCAGCGAACGCTGTAGCAAAAGTGCGTCCACGTGGGGCGCTTTTCACCGCTTCTCGGGTAATAGTGCACCTATTTGAGGCGTTTTTGGCCACGGTTTGTTGAAACGTCTCCTCAAAATAATTTTGCGGAGACCATCAGCAAAAGCGCGTCCACGTGAGGCGTTTTCGCCACGGTTTGTTACAAACGTCTCCTCAAAATTATTTTGTCGGAGACTCATCGTCCAAAAATTAATTAACGGAAAGATTAGCCTAAAAGCGCGTCCACGGAGGCGCTTTAGGCCACGTCGACAAAAGCGGCGTCCACGGTAGCGCTTTGGTGACGTGGCCTAAAGCGCTCCACCGTGACGCGCTTTAAACAATTTCAAAAACGCGCCGACGATGGGCGCGCTTTTTGGGGAAATTGCCCTTCCGATCAATATTTTTGAAACCCGTCCTTCCGGTAATTTTGTATTTTTGGTATTTTTGGGATATTTGCCCATCTTACAATGACTAAAAAGAAGAAAAAGAGAGCATGTTATCAGTAAGTCCAAAAAGTAACATTTGTTAATAATTTGGTAGTTAAGGTGGATTTAAAATAAACATAACTTATCGTGCCAAAATAATTTTTTTTGATAAAATCGTTTTTTAAATTTATGTAAAAATTTTAATCAGTACTACTATTTTTTTTATCTCGTGCGATACATGGGTTAAGTTATATTTATCAACCTTAATATTTTATATTTATCTTTTAAAAGTTGTTACAAAATTTATAATTTTTCACTAATACTTGAGAAAGTAAAAATAAAAATATTTGATTTGTAAATTATGATAATTTATATTATAATCAATATAAATTAAGAATAAAAAATTTAATTTTTTCATCAAAATCATGGAAAACTTGAATTAATTACCCACTTTTAAAGTGATAGAGAACTTGTTTTGGAGATTTCTTAGGGAATATGATATCATTAAGTTATGAAATTTAACTATTTTACATTTGATATTTAACCTTCTTTGAAACTATACTAATGTGTTTATGATTTGACAATAGAAATGTCTAAACAGATATTAATAATTTAATAAATTTAATTTTATTGTGTTTGATATTATACAAATATAAAATTTTCATTGACAACCCAAATTCCGATCATAAATATTAAATATAATACTTAATTTGTATAAAGGAAAAAGATATAACATTTAGGGTGGGTCTGGATAGAGGGTGCGTTTATCTACGGTTAGTATAAAAATAATAGTGGTAGTGTAATTAGATATTGTAGCGTGAAACAAAAAGTAAATTAAACGTACTGCACAGCAACCCACCCATAAAATGATATTGTAGGTATAGTAGATGGACCA
Source organism: Gossypium rotundifolium (assembly GCA_025506655.1). NCBI lineage: Eukaryota > Viridiplantae > Streptophyta > Magnoliopsida > Malvales > Malvaceae > Gossypium > Gossypium rotundifolium. The sequence continues at coordinate 2,461,131 of CP106725.1, read as the reverse complement.
AAAATGATATTTAACCATTCTTTAAGGGAAAAAAAAAGAGAGAGTCTCGTACACTTGTGAAGGTAGGAAAGTTTTTTTTTTTTTTTTTTATTTATTTACATAAAGCATGAACTACCCATAACTTCTCTCAACCTATAATAGGAAGATAATGCATATCAGCGCACTCGAATTCACCTCTTCCTGCATTGACAACAATGTCCATGTTAATCGAGTTAAGACTCAATCAACAAGTCCCTTTTATATATAGGTTATAGATATTGTAAAACCGTTCAAATTTTTTTATTGAAACACGATATTTAGGCGCTAATATTTTAATTTGATTTCATAACATACGACACAAAACAACACTAATATAGTGAAGGCAAATTTAAGAATTTTTTTAGAGTGGTCGAAATTAAGTTATATTCTTTTAAGATAGTAAAATTGAAAATTTCTCATTTTAATAGTTTATATTTTTATAATTTTAAAGAATTAAATAAAATTTTTCTCGTTTTAAAGAATTAAAATATAATTTTATTATATATTAATTTAAAATTTTATAAATTATAAAAAAAAAACTGAAACTTTTCATTTTAATAGACATAAAACACTGAATATAATATAAAGATAAGAATCTATCAAATTTATATATTACATTAAAATTTATGAAATGTATAATATATTATACTCATTTTTAGAAATCGTTTTATAATTTAAAAATTAATTTTAATTGAATTTAGAATAAAATAATATATTTTATTATTAATTAATAATGGAAATTGGATTGGTCCAACACGAATTTGAAGAAAAAACCAAAAGTTCAGACATCAGAACTAAAGGGCATATCTTAATCCTTTAAACAAAAAAAAAAAAGTACTTTTACTAACACTTATTTTTAATTAATTTAGATAAATAATAATTTTATTAGTTAATAATAAAAATTGTATCAATAACTCAAATTTAATAAAAAAATGTTAAAACCTGTCATAATTTATTGATTTTTTGAAAATTTAAAAATTAGTTTATGTATTTTTATTTTTAAGAATTTAGTTTCTCTATTTTTATATTTCAAAATTTAAATCTAACTATTAGTATTTATTAATTTTTTATTAAAATTTTAAAATTCAAAAATATAAAGACTAAATTCTTGAAATAAAATATAAAAATAAATTTTAAATTTTCAAAAATACTAAAATTTATTGTAAAAAATAATCTAAGTATTAAAAATTGAAAGAAAATAATAAAGGAATGTAAAGTAATATTCACATAATAGTTTTTTTTTTTGAATATTAATTGGCTAACCTTTTATTAACAAAAGAGAAGGAAAAAACAGAATTGGGCTTTTGTTTTTTGTGTAAAAAAGAAAACTAAGGCCTACTAAAAACTCTTGTTAGACTACTAAAGCAAGCTAACAAATCATGTATCAGATACCTAGGGAAAGCAAAGTAATTAAGACTAAAGCAGAAAAAAGGAAACCTAGAAAAATTAAAATAAGAAGTAGCCGAATCTCAAAAGCTGGGCACCGCTTCGTGATGTCTTTTCAACTTCGTCCAGTCCCATCCTTCAACAGACGTTAGCTGATTCATATCTTCCATTTCGCTACCAGTTGATCATTTTCTCCCTTTGCAGCAGTTCAATCCGGAGATCTTCTCCATCGACCTTCTGGAACGTCTTGTGGGTTGTGCGAAATCTCTCCTCCCAGGTACACTGTTTCTCCTCTTCGTAAAGCTTCCTCTGCAATTCTATTCGCCATCTTGTTTTCATTTCTGTCGATGAACTGAAACTCGATTTTTAGAAACTGTTTTGATAACTCCTGAATGTCCCTGATTATTGCGCTGATTACTGACTTGTCGGTCTTGTTTGTTTGGCATTTCTTAATGACTGTTCACGAATCCCCCTTTATTCTGACTGTTTGAAAACCCATTGATCTTTCGAGTTTAACTGCATGGTACCCCGCGTATGCTTCTGCTGTGAAAGGAGTTGGAAAGTTTGAGTTTGAGACAATCATTGTTTTGACGATACCTCCTGCTCGATCTGAAACCACCAGACCCGCCATCGACTTGTTGCTTCTTGCGTTGAAGGCAGCATCAAAGTATATCGTTATCTCTGAAGGTAAATCTTCCTGGTTCCTGTTTTTAATTCCACTTAAGGAAAGTTTCCCTTCCTGTATGCCATCAATCTCTGCCATATATCGCTTTACACCTGCTGAGAGTTCCTCTGCTGATTCGATTTTCTTTTCATGAACGAGCCTATTCCTTGCCCCCCACAATGGCCAGATGGTACTACAAAAAAGACGACTTTGCTTGTGATCGCTTCGACACCGGGTAATCCATTCCCAGAAACTATGAATATTGGGATTATTAATCCATCCCAGTTGTAACAGTTGCCATATTTCCTTTGTTGCAGGGCAGAATCTGAAAACATGTTCAATGTCCTCTTCCCCAAATCCGCACTGAGGACAGACCATACTAGTAGCAATCTTCTTTGATCTGAGATTAACAAGTGTAGGAAGATAGTTCCACGAAGCTCTCCATACTGTAATCAAAAGCTTAGATGGTAGCTATAAATTCCATAGCTTCTTATAAAAGTTTTTTGTATCCGTCTGTAATAATAGATCATTAGGGTCCATTCTAGCATTCTGTAAAATTTTGTTAGCACTTTTGACTGAGAAATCACCAGACAGTTCCCTTCTCCATATCTGAATATCTGCTCCTAGATTCTTTGCCAAAGGAATTTGCAGCACTTTTTCAGCAATGTCTGCTGTGAAGGTACGTTCTACTAGCTCTGTTTTCCACTCACTGTTTTCAGCATCAATTAAATCTACAACTAATTTCACTTCATTTTCGGTTTGGTGATGTAATAGCCTAAATTTTTAGTGGTGTCGGAACGGTGATTCGAGGTCACTAAATCTGACAAGTGAGTAGAAAATATTATTAATTTAGTGAGTATAAGTTAAAGGTGAAGTTAGGAAAAAAAATTTGAAATAGTAAATAGTGTATTAGAAAAAAAAATATAATTAAAATCGAAAACGAGGTATCGAGGACCTCGGAGATTTTTAATCTAGCCATAAATATTTTATAAATATTTATGGAGTTTTAATAAGTTAGTTTTAAAGTTTCACAAGAAATTTTAAAGTTCGATAGTTAATTGAACAAAAGGACTAAGTTGTAACAAATGCAAAGTTATGAGAAATGATTAAATAGCTTAAATGATAAAAGAAAGAGGGCTTAAAAGGCAAATAGACCCAAGGTCTATTTGGGCTGGACGGCAAGGGCATGAAATCAGAAAGAAAATAAGGAGAATTAAGGGCAAAATTAGAATATTGCAAAATTTACTTAATAAAGCTAGGACTAAAGTGGAATTATTTTCTCTTTATTTTTCTGCATTCTCATCATCAAAAACACCATAGAAGGGTTTCCCTAAGCTGGTTTTTCATATTTTTACTGCAAGTAAGTTCAATTCTTGATTATTTCTTGAAATTTTGTGTTTTTGTGACTTTTACAACTAGGTCCACTTGTTGAATTCATTAGTTTTAGATTTTATGAATGAAGTTGGAAGTTGATATGAATATGTTCTGGAAGTATATGATGATTTAGCATGGAATTATAACTTTAAATTGTTTATATGCTGATTTTATTGAAAGAATTGAATAGAAAGTGAATGTTTAGGACCTAATTTTAAAGAATTTGAAGTTAGGATTTTTATGTGGAAATTCTGAATTCCAATAGATTTGAAACTGTGAAATTTGGGGCAAAATGGAAATCAACACTTTGCACTAAAATAGTTTTGGATAGCAGTAGTAGTCTAATTTTGAAAAATCACCAAAAATTGTATAAATCTAATTAGAGGATGAATAAAATATAAAATTAAATCTTATTAAGTCTAGTTTCTTATAGAAGAAACTATGTCAGCAATGGAATTGTAAATCATGAGATATAATAGGTTTTATGAGACAAGGTCAGAATGATTTTGGGTTCCCCTGTTATGACTTTTAAAAATCATAAAAAATTTTATAAAAATATTTAGGGTCTTAAATTTATATTCTTAAAACCCTGAATGAGTCTATTTTCAATAGAAATAAATGGTAACATCATCCGAATCCTGTACAAGGAGATAATTAATTTTTAGTATAGAAGGGTAGGAACTGTCAGATAGCAGGACAGGGGTGACTTTAAAGAATAAACTGTACTTATTGGCTGAACCAAAAATTCTGAAATTTTTATGGTAAGAAGATATATGAGTCTAGTTTCAGGAAAAATTAGCGGATCTTAAATTTAATTACTTTAGCTCAAGATAAAAATAATTTAGTGACTATAACACAGATGGACAGCTTGAATATCCATATAAATAAATAGTGAAATTATAGACAATGTTACTTATATGTAGGTTGTAATCATTAAGGATGTGAAATAGAGTAAAGGTGAAATCAATACTGATAAGTGAATGATTTTACAATGATAGATCGAGAACCCGAAGCAAGTCGAGGAAAATAAAAAGTAGCTGATTAGTCTCGGATTTTCTCAAATTCTGCAAATCAACTCAGGTAAGTTCATATGGTTGAAATTTAATGATTAAATGTTAATTTTATGAATTATATCATGTATGATGAGATATAATTTTTGATGAATTGAGAATAAAATGACAATGCGAAAAATGATTAAATGATCAAATTGAGCGAAAAGTCGGATTTGAGTACTTCTGATCAGTGACAAGTGATAAATAGTAGCTTCAGCTACACTTATCTGATCAGTGACAAATGACAAGTGATAAGTGGTAACTTTAGTTACACTTATCTGATCAGTGACAAGTGACAAGTGATAAGTGGTAGCTTTAGCTACACTTATCGATCGATGATAAGTGACAAGTGATAAATGTGATTCGTAAGACCGTAAGGTGGCTATGGCTTGGAAAGTGATAAGTGATCATACGTAAGACCATAGTTATACTATGGCAAAGTGAAAGTGAAGTACTCAATTTTCCGTAACCGTTCCCTAATTTGATTAAGGATGGTAAGTGACAAAAAGGGCCCAAAAGAGTTAAAGTAAATGGATAAATGGTAGTGAGATTATACAAGAACACTCACCAAATTGTTGTTGACAAGTGAACTTAGTAATTGTACATAATGTATAAGTGTATGGATGTTTGGTAAGATTTATATTTTATGCCTATGAACTTACTAAGTTTCTATAAACTTACTTGAGTGTATTCAATGTCTCATGTAGATTGACATATAAATATACGGAGGATCGATCAACACTGAGGATCACACTATCAAGATTATCTCCGGTAGCTTTTGTAAATTTCCCTTTTTGATTTATATGGCATGTACATGTTTGATGATTATATAAATACTAAAACTTGTTTAATGAAAATGTATTAAAGTAAAGAGTGATGAATATGCAAAATAATATAATTATAATAGAAATATGATTTGGTATCAAATTGGATTGAATTGGATTGGATTGGTTGGTTTTAAAATTGCTAGGAAGATTGGATATTTATAAAGGGACTATAATGAATTCATAATAAAAATAATATTAACTCGTTAAACTTAGGTAATGCCTCATACCCTATTCCGGCGACGAATACGGGTAGGGGGTGTTACAGGTGACCCCATCCATCAATCTCCTTCCCTGGTATCCAATGGTCGTCCCAAACAGAGATTTCAGTTCCCCGTCCTACTCTCCAACCCATTCCACTCCTCAGTAACCCCTTAGCAGCCCATATGCTCCTCCAAGTAATAGAAGGAAAGTTGCCTAATTGTGCATTCAAAAAATATGAATTTGGGAAGTATTTTGCTTTAAGCACTCTCGCTAATAATGAATCCGGATAAGTAATTAATCTCCACCCTTGTTTAGCAAGCAAAGCAATATTAAACTGACACATTTTACGAAAACCGAGACCACCATTCTCTTTCAAAGCGCATAATTTCCTCCATTCACACTAGTGAATACCCTTTCTCCCATATCCTTTTTGCCACCAGAATTTGGCCATGATGCTCTCAATCTCAACGCATAACGTTTTAGGTAAAAGGAAACATGCCATCGTATAGGTCGGGATGGCTTGCAAGATTGACTTAATAAAGATTTCCTTCCCCCCTTGCGATAAGTGTCTCGTACTCCAATGATCAATGCGTTGTTTCATTTTATCCTTCAGTATTTGAAAAGACTCCTCCTCTTTCTTCCCACCATGTTAGGCAACCCTAAATATCGCTCAGGATTATTCGAACTTTTTACTCCTAAAATGTTAAGCACCAAGTTTCTTTCCATCTCTGGAGTATTTTTACTGAAAAAATAGTTGACTTGTCAAAATTAACACATTGTCCGAAACTGCTTTTATACTTCCTGAGAATTTCCTTTAGCACAATAGCCCCTCTACTTGATGCTTCACTGAATAGAATGCAATCATCTGCAAAGAGTAAGTGTGAAATCTTCGATCCACTTCTGCTAGCCTTTACCCCTTTCAAAATGCCTTCACTCATTGCCAATCACATTAAGCTCGATAACCCTTCTCCGCACATAAGAAACATGAATAGACCGAGTGGATCACCTTGGCGCAAACCCCTAGATGGCCAAAAATTCTCCCCTTTATAACCATCACATAATAAAATTTTTAAATATATACTTTTTTTAATAAAATAAATTATATAAAGGAATTATTACTTTTAATTTTAGAATTAAATAATGGTAGAGAAAGTAAAAAAAATTCAACCTACTCCTTAAACAAACATAAGTACAACGTTATTTGAAAGTGTAAGACAAGACACCGTAGAGAAAAGACCGTCCCCGCAATTGCCGCTTTCTCTCTCGAAGGTGAAGGACATTTCAGTCAACACGAAAATGCCTAAATACGTCCTTGCGTACGTCATCATATGTGATCTAACCGACTGTTCTTATCATCCAAATCACCCACGTAATTGATATGATTTTTTAGTGTTTTATTTAATAATTTCTTTTGACTTTTAAGGACAATATGGAGAATTATTATTATATTATACATATCTGCTCATAACCTAATTTAGTTTCTCCTATTGAAAAAGTCTAAATTTGAATTTCAGTACAAATATTTATGTTTGATGCAAAAGTAAACTATTATCCCATTTTCATAAAATTTTTATTGTCGGCATCGAAAATAAAAAATAACATTTAGTTGTTAACAATTATTTTATTTTGGTCACTTAACATTAATTTGGGGTTACATAATATTATTTTACATTTATTTTAGTCACACAACTTTAGTAAACTTTCATTTTATCACTCCTTTTTTTTTAGAATTAATATTTTTTAGAAGAAAACTGAGTTTTTACTGAGATTTGAGTTATTCAATTGCAAAAATAAAATCCAATTTTTCATGTAACTCAATTCCTAAAAGAAAAAAAAAAACTCAAGATTTTTCATGCAAAACCTAGCTTTTCCTTTTTAGTATTAAAAAAACTAAGACTAATTCTAAAAAATAAAAGAAATTAAAGAGATGAAATTGTTTTGCCTTGTAAAAACCCATGTTTTTCTTATAAAAACCCGAGTTGTAGAGGTAATTTATGAGGAGTGCTTGAGAGCAGTGTCCACTGGTGTTTGACATTGCTCAAACCTCATAACTTACCATATATGGTGCTAGTAAATTTTGGTAACAAAATCCATTGGATGTGATCTTTGTTGATACTTTGGATGTATGCAGAATCATCTATGACATCTAAAACTATTATAAGAATATATCTTGGAGATCGCTTTGGAATGCATCAAGCAAATTGACTTCCCTATTTTGAGGATATTGGATCAAATCGGATAAACTTAGAAACATATCTTGAAGACTTATCTTGGACATATTGAAAATATTCACTGAGCTTATTATCTTGCTATTTTGTTGAGAAGATTGATTCTAATTGATTTAGCATGTTAACAAATTGAAAGTAGTTTAAACACTTGAGATTTGTATAGGTTTTTTGCGAAGAATTTTAAGAACTTATCTGTTTGGTGAGAAACTTGTTATTGTAAGTGCAAAGAGTGAAAATAAGTAAAATACTTGGTTTTTAGCCTAAGTTTTCAAGAGGATAACATATAAGAGAGTAATCTAGATCTTAGGGGCAAAAGTGAGGTTGCTAATCTAGTGAATTTTAAAGCTTGTGATCACTTGTTGTACGAAGTGTTAAGATAGTGGATTATCTCTTTGGGCAATGCCCAACAGATGTAAGGAAATTGAATTGTATAAACATATCATTATGTTCTTCTTTGTTCTTTATCAATGCCTAAAGCAACTAGCACTACTTAGTTTTGTTTGAAAATATTGCTCTAAGTTCTTTCATTTGGTATTAGAGCCTACCACTTAACATATCTAGTGAATTTCCTCGTGTTGATATTGGCTTGCAGTGGCAGGTTCATTAGTCTCTCATCTCTCCATGCTCAATGGTGCAAACTATGCCTACTGAAATGCTCAAATGATGACTCTCATCAAGTTTATAGATGGAAAGGCCTAAATATCTGTTCTTACTAGTTAGGAGTGCCTATTCACCATAGCCTTTGATGTCAAGAGACTTAAATCTAAGTTCACCTAGACTGTTGAAGAGGAGAAACTTGTCAATGCTAATTTCAAATCTCTCCATGCATTTTTTATAGAGTAGAAGCCTAAGAATTCAAGAGGATTTTTAAGTGTACTATTGCCAAGAGACCTAGGATATCATTGAAATAGCACATGAAGGTACCAATATGGTGAAGCAATCAAAGGTTCAAATGTTCACTACAAAATTTGAAACCTTGAGGATGTAGGAGAATAAGACGATTGGCGAGATCTATGCCAACCTTTGTTATTTGTCCAATTAGGCTTTTTGCCTTTATAAATGAGTATTTGAATTCTAAACTAGTAAGAAAACTTCTTAGATCTTTTCCAGAAAGGTTCAGTATCAAAGTGATAACGATCTAGGTAGCAAAGAACATTAATACAATGTGTATTGATGAGCTGATTGGATCTGTGCAAACTTCTGAGATCAATTTAGATGTGATAAAGAATAGCAAGATAAAGAAAGAAAATGACATTTACAAGTAACTAGAGAGTGCCCAATGATCAAAGCATTTCTATAGAAGAGTTGCAGGAGTAGATAGCTTTATTAACCCAAAACGAGTGGAATTTGAGTCGACGGTTTATTTTTCATGCGACCGATATGGACATTATTAGAAACAATGAACTCGACAACCAGACTTATTAATTCACAAATACAGGTTAACGCTTATAAAGGTGAAAAGATCATTAATGGTGAACATAATGCTGTAGGAGCTTTGTCTGACCACTAAAGGTTAGTTCTTTTCTACCTTATCTATTTATTATTATGAATTTTTCTATTTCTGCATGGAATTGTCAATGGTGTGCAGGTCGCAAATTTTCGCGCATTTTTCAGGAGTTTAAGCCAAATATTGTCGGGCTCTACAAAATGAGAGTCAATGGGGGTAAAGCTGACTTAATCATTGAGAAACTTGGCTTTGATTGTTTACATCGGGTTGTATTTATTGGTTTTTCAAGAGGAATTTGGATTGGATGGAAGGAGCCTATTTGCGTTGAGGTTATTAGAAGTCATCCAAAGTTTATCTTAACGAAGGTATCAGATAAATCTCTCAGACATCTAGTTTCAATCGCATTTGTTTATGGTAGCCCTGAGATCGACTTTTTATAGTGAGAGGATCCCTTAGTTAGCAATTTGATATTTTAATGTTATCCTCTCGGATGATGAAAAGAAGGGTGGACGGGTCGTTGGAAGGAGATGTTCTTTATTTTGTGATTTTATGAATTCAACCAATCTCCATGACTTAAAGTTTTCGAGGCCTAAAATTTACGTGGATAAGAGGAGGAATTGTGGAAAAATTGGATAGGGAAATATGTAACGAAACTTGGTTTTCTACTTTTCCTAACAGTTTGGTGACTCATTTTCCAAGACTTAAATCTGATCATAGGCCTCTTATTCTTGCTACCAAACTAGAAGTTTGTTATTATAAAGGGCGTCCTTTCCAATTTTTGGCAGGATGGGTTGAGCATCCGAAGTTCATTGATTTTGTTAAGGAAAATTGGAACTACAATGGGCATATGGCGAAATCTCTCAATTGTTTTACTTCTAGTATCAAGATTTAGAATAAAGAGGTTTTTGGACACATTGGCACTAGGAAAAAATCTTTACACATAGACTTGCGAGAATCCAGAAGGAATTGGATAGAGTGCATTCTAATCATCTTTTGCATTTAGAGATAGAGGTGCGTGAGGAGCTGGAAAGTGTCTTACATCATAAAGAGTTTCTTTGGAAACAGAAGGTGAGGTGCGATATGTTGACTTTGGGAGATCGAAATACTAAATTTTTCCATAGACGCACCTTACAAAAGATGAAGGGTAATAAGATCAATGCCTTAAAAAGTGGTAATGAAGAGTGGATTTATAAGGAATAGGAGCTCAAACATACGGTTACTTTTTTTCCAAAAACATTATGGTGAGCAACCAAGCCCGTCAAGAGACCTTCCTTAAAGTGCCTTTTTTAAGCTTGATGATTTTGAGATCCACTTTTTGAGTCGGTCAGTTATGGATGAGGAAATTAATAGGGCAATGTTCAATATGGCCCCTCTGAAAACGCCCGAAAATGATGGTTTTCATGCCTTTTTTCTAGAATCAATCGAAGCAAATATGAGGCTCTATATGTGATTCGGTTAAAGGGATTTTTGCAGGAAACCCTATTGATTCGATTTTAAATAATTCTTTAGTTGTCCTAATTCCCATGAAAAAGAGTCCTGAAATTTTTGCTCAATTTCGACCAATCAGTTTGTGTTCAGTTCTTTATACTGGTTATGAAAATCATTGCTGACCGTTTCAAAGTGGTCTTCCCGAATATAATAGCCAAGGAACAAGCAGGCTTTATAGATGGCAAAAATATCACTGACAACACCATAATCGCACAGGAGGTTGTTCATTTTATGAAAAGTTGGCAAAAAAACAAAAGGTGGATGGCCGTCAAAACAGACTTGGAGAATGCTTATGATCGAGTTCGGTGGTAGTTTATTGAGGTTTCATTACAGGCTGCAGGTATCCCAGCAGATTCTATGGAATGGTGTCCCTACACAAAAATTTAAGCCGGCTAGAGGTGTCCGTTAAGGTTGTCCTTTATCTCCACACCTTTTTGTCTTGTGTATGGAGTGACTTGGCCATAGCATTCTTGCACATATTGATTCTAAGCATTGGGATTCGATTAGATTGTCTTGTTTAGGTCCACCTCTTTCTGACCTATTTTTTGCAGATGATTTTATTATTTTTGATCGAGCTAATGTTCAACAAGCTCATATTCTTAAAGGTATATTGGAAAGATTTTGTGAAATTTTCAGACATCGAATAAATGCGCAAAAGACGAACATTTTTTTTCTCCAAGGGGGTTGATGAGGAGCCAGCTTTAAGGATTAGCAATCTTTTGGGATTTCAAAAAGTGAATAATCTAGTATCGTACTTGGGCGTGCCACTTTTTCATGAGCGAGCTACCAATAGCACCCTAAGGTTTGTGGTGGACAAGATTTGAATCAAGTTGAATACTTGGGATGCGCAAAAGCTCTCTCTAGCTGGAAGGGCCACTCTTACTCAATCTGTTCTTTTATCAATCCCAAGTTTTTTTGTGTAGTCTATGATTATCTCTAAGAGTATTTGTGACAAATAGAGTGCTTGATAAGGCAGTTTATTTTGGGGTCTTCTACTAGTGGGAAAAAATGAGGCTGGTTTGCTGGGAGTATGTTTGTAAGCCACAACCTAATGGTGGTTTGGAATTAAGACAAGTTCAGGATCATAACACTGTCTTCATGATGAAAATCAAGTTTCAGATTGTTTCAGAGTCAGAAGCTCTTTGGGTTCGTGTCCTCAAGTCAAAATATAGGATCCATAACGGTATACCGGAAACCTTGAATCAAAGTAGCAGTTCCTTCCTTTAGAAAAGCCTGTCAAAGGTATGGCCTCTAATTCGAGAAAATTTAATTTGGTCGGTGGGAGATGGAAATAGTATTAACGGCTAGAAGGACCATTGGATTCCTACTGTTGGTCTTTTTTGTAATTGTATTCCATCTCATTCTAACTTGGTGATGGATTGCCCACTTAGCGACATGGTTACGGATGAAAGACACTGGAATCTTGATCTTTTCAGGCTTTGGCTCCCAGACGAGATCATCCGGAGGATTGTAAGGTTCCCCCGCCGTATTCAACAGCTAGTTCGGATAAATTCATTTGAGGAGGGTCTACAACAGGTTTCTTCACACTCAAAAATGCTTATGGGAGAATAAGAGGTGGGTTGTGGAACACAAAAGAGATAATTTGATAGATTCCGTGAAAATTTCAAGGTCCTCAGAGGGTTAAATATTTCATTTGGCTTGCACTCTAGCAACGTCTGCTTACTAATGTAAAAATAATGGGGAGGTGTATTTGTACCAATAATTCTTGTGGTTTCTGTCATTATGAGTTGAAAGATGTGATGCACGCTTTAAGAGATTGTCTAGCAGCTAGAAATATCTAGAAGCTTGTTGTCTTTGATGATAAGATGTCTCTATTTTTCTGAGGAGATCTCCATGAGTGGTTTGTGAAAAACCTTCAAAATCTCCATCAGATACGATTAAGAGATATTGATTGGCAGTGTTTCTTTGGTTTTACTGTGTGGCGTATTTGGAAAAATCGCAATCTTCTTTTATTCTAGGGTATTCCGTGGAGTGCCAATGAAATTATTAAAGTCTCTTATAGTTGAGCTAAACAATATGCTCTTTCTAATAATAAGGCAACAAAGGAGGCCTCATGAATATCACCACCACTAACGTCCCTAGGCAATAATGGGGTTTGCTTAAGTTCAAATGGTGTAGTCAAAGAGGATATAGGTTTCGTTGTAGCTAAGGGAGTGCTGCGGGATCAAAAGGAAAGATGGATCCTAGGGTACAATAGGTATTTGGGATTATTTTTTTCTGTTATGGAGGCCAAGTTATAGGGCATCTTAGATGGATTAACGCTTCTTTTGAAGAGGAGCTATGATTTTGTGATAATTCAAACTGATAGCATGGAGACCGTTCAAGTTATTCAAGATCAACTTTGATAAGAAGAATTCACCAACTTTTGTCTAGAATTAGACATTAGGACATTCGACACATTCTGAAGGAAAATTATGGAGAAATCGATGGAATTGCTAAACTAGTTCAGGCCGAGGGAAAATAATGTTACTTGAGAGATATTAGTGAGGTTGATTCATTCCTTTTTGGTATAACAAAAATGGACTAAAATCATTACAAATGGAGTAAAATTATCATAGATCATATATTATTAAGGTAATATAAAATTACCTAAAAAAAATAGGTGGTTTGAGTATATTATCAAATTTTGACATAAGAAAGTGATTTCGAAATATAGTATTACCACCAATTATCTTTTTGATTTCGTGAATCAAATGTGCTTTAACCTTCCTTAAACCAGAAGGAAAATGGAATCATATTAGAGCTACTTCTAGGTTGGAAGAATAAATATTGGCTTTTAATAGTTATTGACTCAATTTATAAACCCACAAAACATGTTCCATTGTTTGAGATATAGTAAATCCAAATACGCTGATTGAATATCACATTTATTTTTTTAAAAAAATTGACATTATTGCTTCATTGTGAATGGCACAAAAATGGATATAATTAGGCTTTTACCTCAAGACAAACGTCGGTTGTTTTTTCCTTTGAAAATCAATGGCCACCAAAATCTAGAAGCTTGTCTGCGTAATTTCCTTAACTCACTCCCTTTCCTATAACTTTATTTTATCTTTAATTAGCAAATAATAATCATGAATCACCAAAAGTCATATTCATAATTTTTTATTATTATTTTGACACAATATTTAACATTATCTATAATCTCTTTTAATTCTTAAATAAAAATAATTTTTTTAAATTACAATACCAAGATAAAATCCGAACAACAAACACAAATCACGTGACTTGAACTCAAACCACACCTAAGACAATAAATAATTATATCAGACCATCACATAGAGTTCAATATAAATGTTTTTTAATACTTACATTAATAACAACATTAATTATTATTACAGCTTTAAATTAATGTAGTTACATCATTGATGATACTAAAATCAACTCAAAAGAATAATATATATATATATATATATATATATATATTTCTAACGTAAGACTATACGATATTAGAAAAATAAAATAATTTGTTTGTCATTGAAGTTTGATTCAATGGTATAAATTAAGACAGATAATGTATACCGTTCCCATTACATATGGATTAAAGAAATTGCTAAATGGTCTATAACTTCACTTATAGAAGTTTCTTTTAGAAATATTCAACTTTATTTTAAAATTCACTTCGTTTAATCAATTTATTTATTCACTTTCCTTTTGATTCTTTATATTCATTTTATCGCTTAAGGTGTTGTGATATCTTTTTCTGAGTATCGCAACGTTGATATTGCGAGGGGGACAAAATTGAACAAAATGGACAAAATGGTAGTCTTTACTCACTCGATCTACCAATCACCCAAGGCTTGTATAGGGACAATTTTGTTAATGAAAATCATCAGATTGTAGCCTAAAATAACTAAATTTGGCTGAAGAGGAGAGACACACATTAACTTAGTTTTCTCTAAATTTTCTCTTAATTTTTCTGCACTTTTTCTAGTGTTTATATTTTCTCTTCTTCTTTCTTAGTTTTAGAGTTTATTTTTCTGCATTTTCTTGTTCTTGATGTTCATAGTGTTAGTTATCACTGTAGGTTAGGTTTATTTACACTTTCAGTCCTTGTACCTTAGTTGTAAGATATTTCTAGCTTTAGTTTAATGCATTTCAGTTTCTTTTACTTTTAATTAGTTAAAGTTTGTTATATATTTTATGTTTATTGTTTTCGATTTTCTTGTTGAATTCTTTTAGTTTCATGTTCTTTAAATTTTCTTGCATAAAAATCAAACTTTTATATTTTTTAAGCTTTATTTTAATGGCTTCTTTGCTTTTCATTTTCATGTTCATTCTCTTTATATATGTCCAATCGGTCCCTCCGATAGCTCATAGAAACCAAAAAATAAATTTCATGTAGAACCAAATGGATAGAAATTATTGGAAATGATGAAGAAAAAGAAATGAGTCCCATTTACAAATAAATGTGTTCTCTCATTGAATACAAAAATGTCTTGAGAATTGATTTAAAGTTTTAAATTATTATTTAATTAATTATAATTAAATAATTGAAGTTAAAAAATAGAATTAAATTAATTAGTCATTATGAATCCGTTGAATAAGGAAATTAAAATTCAATTGAGAAAATATTTAATAGAGAAATTAATTTAGTTAATTTAATTATTTAATTAATTTAATAAATAATATTTATTTTGAAAATAGAAACAAGTATTGGGATGGATTATATTATAAAGTGTTGGGATCAAAAGATCCAAGAAACACTTATAATTAGACTCAATATATAAGAGACTCAATACCCCTTATGTACCTGAAAGGGTGACAATTCTAGTATTTGTTAACTAGGGTATGCCACCCACCCCTCTCTTAGTTGGATTAGAAGAGTGTTTTCTATTTAAATAATATTATTTTAAAATAACTTATTCAGTCAAGTATCATGGGTTCTTCACAAAACTCAATCATATCTTCCTTTTCGACCTCAACCATGAATTTAACAACCATCCCTAAAAAATATCATTCACGATTGAATACTTATGATTACACTTTCACAATTTAATGAGTTAAACTCTCGTAAAAGTCTCTTTATTGTATTATAATTATATTTTAAATTTTTTATTAAAGAATTAATAAAATAATTTTTATGCATTATAGAAAAGAGTAAAAAGTTCAAAATTTTAATTTGTTTGTTCCGTTAACTATTAATGAGTAAATTATTATTAGGGAAATTTAAGATAAACAAAGCTGACACAGCAGCCACACTAGAAAGAACCACAAAACCTTTGCCGTACCAATGCTAGTTAACCACGTTAAGATATTTTTCGTTAATTTCCAACCAAACCAATTTTTCCAAGTCACAAGAGTCTGCGCACGTGTTTTTTGTTTTTTTCCTTCTCTTAATTTTAAAATTTATAGTTAATATTTATTTTTTAATAGACCTACAGATAAAATTATTTTTAATAGAAATAAAAATATTCCTCTAAATCGCTAAAAAAACTTATTTAGAAGATGGAAAAAAGCTAAACCATTGTCCCTTTCAAAGCTTAGCTAACCCTTGTGTTTTAATGTTAATTTAATACTAAATTTCCAATCCTTTCTTTCTTGTAACCTTCCTTTGTCAAAATTTCCTTTTTATCTTTATCTCCTTCCTGGAAACCACCTTTCACACCAACACAAGAAATCCCAATTTTTGAATGGTTATATAAACCCTAAAAAGTGCTTATATTGTTTCGCAGTTCAACCATCATATCTTGTTCATTTTCTCTCTAGAAACTACACTTTTTTCCCCGGATGGATGTACTAGGCGTTCACCAAATGAAAAACAAGAAGAAGCAGTTTAAGAGAAGAGATTGTAAGAAGGATATTAAAGTGGTTTATATTTCAAGTCCCATGAAGGTCAAAACATGTGCCTCACAATTCCGAGCTTTAGTGCAAGAACTCACCGGGAAAGACTCTAATGCCGCCGTCCGCTTCATGGACAATGACGACAACGTTTCTGATCATTCTCCTGCCTATTCCGATTCAACGGGGGTTGATCGTGTTCTTGAATTGCCTTTCGAAAATTCCAATCACCAATCTATGTTTGAATCATACGATGAGGGGAGTTTCTGGGGGATGTTCACATCTAATTTGTTTCGTGATCCTTCTCAGCTCGACACTTTCAGAAGCTTTGGATCAACTTAATTTTTTTTTTTTAAATATCTATATGTATATATGTAGTTAATTCTACTATAATATAGGCTCTTAGTCTATAATTTATGGAATACATATATATTGGCATGCACTTATTCATTCATATCAATTTATTTGAGAGTTTCTTTTATGATCAACTTTTCACATTTATTGTTAATTAATTGAATGGTGGCGTTCGATAATTAATTATATGCATGCTACAATGTAAAATTTAATTAGTACAATGCACAACGGATTAAGAAATAGACAAAATCTACACAAAGTGTATAAATATATGTCCGATGAAATTCAGCTAGTACAATGTACAATGGGTTAAGAACTAAACAAAACCAGCACAAAGCATATGCGTAAAGTGGAAACCTAACACATTATAATTGCAATGATGGAACTTGAATCTAGGCCTCTATCTTTACCAAGTATGCTGAGGATTTAGTGGCAAACCATGATTATTTTTTAAATTGATATTTTTAATTTTTAAAAAATTAATTAATTGCTTACTAGATGACACATCAATATAGTCAACAAATGTTAATTTTTCTCTCCGTTTACAGGGTGATTTGACAAATAATACAACTTTAATGGGTAAAGAGAGAAAAAAAATAAATGGAGGCTAAAATGAATTTTTTGTAAAGTTGGTGGGCCAAATAAGTCAGTATGAAAAATAAAAAATGGGAGGGTTCCACTTGCACTGATGTAAAACTAAAGTGGTTTTACACTCTTCGTAACTTTTTATATGATTAATATTTTAATAATCCAATCGTCGTATTTATTGTCATGCTCCATTCATGTAGATCATGCATGTCAGGTTTGACATAAATTAAAATTTTTAACTATTTGTTTTATGTAAAAAAAACTTTCAACCTTTAAATATATATTAATATAGAGAATATTTTAGATCGATATGATAGAAATATCTAATTGATTCAAAAATTTACATACATGATAGTACAAATATCTTAATAAATCCAATAGTTGGATTGTTAAAATTTTAATTGTATAAAAAAATTACGAAGAGTGTTAAATCACTTTAATTTTATATCTCTTTAATTAAAAATATAAATTTATAAGGCTATAGTAACAGTTTAATGGGATTATATTTGATTCACGATAGTGCATAAGTTTTATACACCATCACTTAACTACAAATTATCATTTGAAAAATTAAGTAAATATAATTAAAAGTTAATCTAATTATTTTTTTTATAATTTTCTTCTCCCTCCCATGTATAGACACAAAATAATAAAGTTGTACCATTCACATATGATTTTACCTTTTATCTCTTAGTCTCATTTTAGATTATTATAGAGTTTACTTTTAGTATTCTGAATCTTCATCACTTCTTATGATAAGCAAAAATTATCCCATTCTAAAAATAGAATGGTGTGAATGTCAAAGTTAAAGCAAACACCTTCAACTCATCATTACTTTGAGATTGTGGGTGAGATCTTCCATCCCTTTCACTTTAGTCTTGCAGTAATAATGAGATTTGGGAATTTAGTGAATTGTAAAAATTTATCAATACAAAAAAAGTTATAAAAAAGAAAATTAAGATTAATTTTTCTCATTAATGAAATAACAATTCATCATTAAGTGATGATATATAAAACTTATATACTATCTGTTGAATAGTATGAAAATAGTTTGGGGGAGATAATTTGTTGAGAAAGTAGTTAAGTTACATCAGTTACTTAAGCTCTTTGCTTAGTTTATAAAATCGAGTTTATGCACATTGTAATGGATGATCTGGTTCAATACACAAATGAGCTTCTTTTCTCAATTTTCTAGTTATTGGTTCGTTTCTCTATTTCATTTCTATTTTGCATGTTATCTCTGGTTACCTTCTTCGCAGCTATCGCGGATTATTGACATTTCTACATGGTATCAAAGTTATTGTTATTAGGCCGGTAGATCTATGATTACTCATTTTAAGGATCCACTATCAATTCCCGTTGTTACTTAGGTCCGTCCGTCTTTTACAAACAATAAAATTAGTGTTTGTCTTAATGATCATAATTTTCTTCTCTGAAACCAACAAGTGTTGTTTACGATTCACTGGTAAAAGTCTGGAAGGTTTTCTTGATGTGATCTAGGTTGCACCACCGTAAGCCATCATGTTCGCCACAATAGAGGCAAATTTCAATCCTAATTTTCATAGGCACAAGAAGTAGGATTGCGCTCTTGCTTCTTGGTTGTTGTCTACTATCAGCCCTCATATCTTGCCCAGATTGGTTGGTGTTGAGACTTCTCATTTCATATGGAGTACATTATTGAGGTTGTTTTCCACCAGTACAACCACCAAAGTCATGCATCTCCATTGTCAGTTGCGTGTCATGAAGAGAGTTGATCTCTCGATATGTGATTATATCACAAAAATCAAAGAAGTATATGACACACTAGCTGCTTGTGGAAATGCCACAACTGAAGTTGAGCAAATTGTCACAATCTTGAACGGTCTACCATCTAAGTATAATTCATTTATGGCTATTATATCTTAATGTAAGGAACCCTATGATATTGAAAGTGTGATTTTTGATCTTATGGATGTTGAATCAAGGCTAGGAGATTCTTTGCGTGTTCCTCTGAGCATCAACAATGCTCAGTTTTTTGTGAACAATTTTGATCGTTCATCAGGTAATACTCCTTACTTGTTTGGTTGTAGTTATGTACAACAACGCGTGCCTCATGCTTCGAGTAGTTATGCAGGTAGAGGATGGGTTCAATACAACAATCGATTGAAATTCCAGCTATGTGGAAAAATTGGACATCTTGTATATCCATGCTTCCATCATTTGATCAAAATGGTCTTAGGCTTGTTTCAGTTGCCGAAGTTAACTCATGTGCCTTTTCGGAGCCTACAAAACAATCAAACTTTTCTTTTAAGGTTTATTGTCCGTATGTACCTGCTAACCCTAAAACTTATTGTTCTTATGTATCTGCTATGGTCTCTTCTGTAACACCCCTAACCCGAGACCATCGCCGAAATATGGTTAAGTAGCATTACTAAACAACCGCAACATTTCACATTCACATCACGATACAAAGTTAATCATCCAATAAACATATTCAATTATGTTCATATGGTCCATTTTGAGTCTACTAGACCTTAATCACATGCTAGAAAGGGGTCAAGACTACACCGAATGTTTACGAAAGTTTTCAGAATTTCAAACATTCTTCAACATTGTTGAGGTCACACGCCCGTGCAATCAAGCCGTGTGCCTCACACAGCTACCAGACACACCTATGTGTCAAGGCCGTGTCAAAATAGAGCATACATACTGACTTATCACCACGGCCACTAGACACGCTCGTGTGTCATGGCCATGTAAAATTAGGTTAGTTACTGACTTGATCACACGGCCACCATGCACGCCCATGGGCCTCAACCGTGTACCCTGTCCAAACACACCTAGAAGTGATCCTTAAACCACACGGAAGAGACACACGCCCATGTCTCTTGGCCATATATGCAAAATAGGCCATTTACAAGGCCAATTTGCCACCCATACAAGGGTCAACCCTACAAGCACAATTAAGCATATTTTCTCACACAATTTGGCAACCAAATACATGTCAAATAATCACATACCATCCTATCCAATCTCATTTCTAATCATGCCAACTTATAAACCAAATTTCACCACTAAAACACATGCATTTTCAAGCATGATTCATCCATAATATCACTAAATCATATTAGCATCAATCCACCACTAAGCTTATCATTCATAAGACATTTTCATTACCAACAAGCCAAACCATAATATGCATCATATACCAAATCCACTCATGCTTATAGCCAACATATATTTAGCCATATCACGTGGCTATTTACACATCTCAAATATGTTTCAAAACAACTAGCCTATACATGCGATATTTCAACTATATACATCTTTCCAAAAGTACCAAGACAGATTGTCGATAGTGTGATAGAGATGCTAAAGATCCCCGGATCCGAGCTAACTCTACTGACACTGTAAAACATAGAAACAATTCACATAGTAAGCTTTCAAAGCTTAATAAGTTCGTAACATAATACATTATACCAAAACAAAACATCACATAGATTAATTCACAATCACATATATTATACCATCCAAAACTAATATGTTCAATCAACCTTCCATAACTTATTCGTAGTTTCATCAACCACATAGGTTCTGAACGTACCTTAGCCAGCACTTAGTTGTCGATTACATTTGCTATTCAATTCTCACTATTTCATTTCGATCAACTTTCAATTTCATTAACCACATAGGTATCATACATACCTTTGCCAACACTTAATTACTCACTAACCATGCTATCCAACCATCACATAAATAAAGACAACTAAGCACATTATCAATTTCAACTACATACTCAAATGTCTATTCATTCAACTCTTAAATCTATCATCAACCACATAGGTTCAAACGTACCTTGATCAACACATAGTTACTTATCATTCATGCTACTCAATTTCTCGATATTACCTTTCGTTCAACCTTTGCTATTCCTTTGATAAATTCGCACACTTAGTGCCAATTTCATAACAGAAACATAATTGTCATCGCACATTTAGTGCCAATATGTTAAACTAGACTTATATCGGTATCGCACACACGGTGCCAATTCGATAAGCCGAAGCTTTTATCTTTTCGCACACAGTGCTAATCATTAAAGCCGTAGCTTATATTGTTTCGCACATACAGTGCTAATTCAACTCTATATCAACTCAATTTCGCACACTTTGTGCCTCAATACTCGAACTCGTACATAATACATTTTATTCCATTAATATACATTCATTCATTATTCATCACATAGATACTATTTTAATAGCAAGACGTCGATATACCAAAACGATCGATTAATCAAGCACTTTGTCTTTGCCTCGATCTCGATCCGAACCTCTCCTTTCTTGGTATATACACATTCAAATTCAACCCATTCAATCACAATTAATTCAATTTAGTCCACACACACTTATTTAGGGCATTTTGCAAAATAACTTTCACATTTTCACATTTCAACACTTTAGTCCTTATTTCACAAAATCATCAAATTCACTTAATTTCACATAGGTTTAGCCGAATTTCCCTTGTGTTCATACAAGCCCACATATTTTCATTTATTTCACATTTTAGTCCTTCATTTTACACTCTTCTCAATTTAACCCAAATTACTCAATTTTACCAAAAATCCAAATACAAACTATATTAACCCAACACCAAGTTTTCATATTTCACTATCAACTAACACATAGCTTAAGCATTCATCAATGGCTCATCACAAAAACATCATTAATTCACAAAATTGAAATATGGGTTTTGTAGAGTACAAAGCAACAATTTCAGAAACGTAAAAATTATCAAAAATAAACATAAAACACTTACTAATTGAAGCTTGAGTTTGCCGAATTCAAATAAGTTCCAAACCCTTATTTCTTTCTCAATTTTGATGGAAGAAAAGATGAATATGGCTTCATCTTTCTCTTGTTGTTTTATTATAACATATATGTTATTATTATGCCATTTACTAAAATAACCTTTTAATTAATAAATAAAACATATAAACATTAAGGTCACATTTGTCCATTGCCATCCACTATCATATTTATGACATAATTGCCTCATAAGGCCTCAACATTAAAAGAAAACAACACTTAGGTACTTATAAATCAGCACATAGCTTTTACACTTTACGCGATTAAGTCATTTCTCTTAATTTGGCACACAGTCTATAAAATTACCACACAGAATTTTCACACAGGCTATATCACATATAATCAACACCAAAAATAACTTTAAAATATTATTCTGGCATCAGGTTTGTGGTCTCAAAACTACTATTACGACTAGGGTCTAAATCGGGTTGTTACATCTTCCACTAGCAGCTAAGTACAAGGGTCTTATTTGTCCATTGATGTAATTAAGACCATCGGACCTACTAATGAGCTTGGTCAAGAAGATTTAGTGACTACCATTAATTTTTTTCCTCTTGTTTTCTTGACTCCAGTGCTACACATTATTTGACCAATGACCTTGCTTACCTTCATGTTCGCTAACCTTACTCCGGTCAAGTATGTTAACCATAGGTGATGATGCTTCTTTAAATATTTCACATATTGGTTAGTCTTTCTTTAAATCTACTTCTCAATAGCTTATTTTGGATCAATTATTACATGTTCCTAATATCACCAAGAATTTATTATATGTCAATAAATTTGCTAAATATAATTTAGTGTTTTTCGAGTTCAATCACTCATTACTTTGTTAAGGATGAGACTACTGGTGAGGTTCTTCTTTAAAGTCTTAAAAAAGATAGATGATTGTACACATTTCTTGCTGAAGAATGCTCTTATGAAGTTATTTCTACTTGTAAGCCTCATTTACCTTTGGCATCCACTCAAAAAGTCTATAATACTTACGCCAGTGATCTTGAAGATCAATCTTATGTTTCCGAATACTGGTTGTGGCATTGATGTCTCAGTCATCCAATTGAAGGTGTCCAAAGTGTGGTCATGTCCTCTTGTAATAAATGTATTTATAAGAATAAATAATATTCTTCTTTTTGTGTTGCTTGCCATGTTGGCAAAATTCACAAATTACACTTTTCTTCATCAAACATTGTGTATCACAAATCGTTTGAGTTAGTGGAAATTGATCTTTGGGGTCCAGCACATGAATTTTTCAATGGTTTTCTTTATTATATCTTATTTGTTGATCTATACAGTAGGAATTAGTGGTTGTATCTACTCCGAGCAAAGTCCGAGGCCTTCCAAGCATTTCAATTATTTTAAAAGCCTGTATACAATCAATTTAATAGTTCTATTATTACGGTTCAAACAGATTCAGAAGGTGAGTTTCGAGGTCTTTATTCTTACTTGGATGATTGTGGCATTCAATATCGTCTAAATTTTCATCACTCATTGTATCCAAATGGAAAAGTGGAAAGGAAGCACAAACATATAGTAGAACTTGGCCTCACTTTACTCACACAAGCTTCTTTACCTTTTAGATTTTGGTTTGATGCATTTCTAATTACTATGTATCTCATTAACAGGTTTCCTACAAAGGTTCTTGGCAACATTTCCCCTCATGAGAAGCTATACAACCATGCTCCAAATTATGAGTTTCTATGGGTATTTGGCAGCCTCTATTTTCTTGATATCTGTACTTTGAACAGATACAAACTAAAGTATCGAAGTATAAATTACACCTTTTTGGGATATAGCCCCATGTATCATGGGTACAAGTGCATGGACTCTCATGGACGGTCTTTATTTCACAACATGTAAAGTTTCAAGAACATGTCTTTCCTTTTGCCAAAAGAAGTGATTCTTTATCTCATTAGTCATCAGGGGCATCTAATTTTGTTTCATCTACTCTTTTAGTAGTTGAGCCACCAGTCACACATACTCGTGTGTCTATTGCCAATCTCAAATTGTCTTCTTCTATTGGTGTAAGTTCATCCTCTTCTTGCCTTTCATATGTTGACTATGGCTCATCTACCCGTACTTCACTGGTCCCTTTTGACACTAATTTGTAGCAAGATGAACTATCTCAAGATGTCTGTTTAATGCTAGAAAAGATTCGGTAGTGGAGTCTACACAAGTCGAGACTTCTTCCCTTCTATCAGCTCTCATAGTATCCATCAACACTCATCCCATGGTGACTAATAATAAAGCAAGCCTCTTCAAGCTTAAAGCACATCTTGCAATTGTTGACGAGAACATCCCACCAGATGTTCATACTACCTTGTAATAACCTGAGTGGATAGTTACTATCATGGCTAAGTACCAAGCACTTGTAGATAATGGTACTTAGTCATTTGTGCTTTTGCCATCAAATCGAACTTCAATTAGGTACAAGTGGATTTTTAAGATCATTAAACATACTGATGGAATGATTGAAAGGCACAAGACAAGGCTGGTTGGGAAAGGCTTCTCGCAAGTTGCAGGCCACGATTACAGAAAAACCTATAGCCCAATTGTTAAAACTTTCACAGTCTATGTTTTGCTATCAGTGGCGATGGTGATTGAGTGGCAGATTCATCAAGTTGACATCAACAACACCGTAACATCCTAGATTAGGGTTGTGCGTTTGGAGCATAACTCAAGTGTTAATAGGCTTTAAGTGTGGTTGGTGATGTTTTAAAGGTTTTTAAAACTCTAGGATTAAAAGGGGGATGCATTGGAAATTTTTGAAATTTTAAGTTAAAGGGAAATTAAGGCAAGGTGGCCTTAAGAGAAAAAGTATGTGAAATTTGACACACAAACAGCTTGGAAAAGTGACTGAAGATGCCACTTAGGCCTCCGAAATGGCGCCACATGCAAGGGTGTTGGGCACGAGTTCGAGTCACATGGGAAGCAAATAAAAGAAGTTTTATTTTGCTTCCGAGAACCTGAGGTGGACGGCAACAAGACTCTTAAAAGGAGTTTTATTCTCTTTAAAATTGGCTAAATAGGGATAAATGATGATTTATCTTAAGTATTTTAAAGAGATAAATAAGGATTTATTTATCATTATTCCCATGAGATAAAGGTTGGATTAAACTCTTTTATTTTATGATAATTAAAGGATAAAGCTATCTAATAGAAGAGTGGTGGCCAAGTAAGGGATTCCTTAGATGATAATTTCATCTATAAAAGGAAGGAAGGAGGGCTACTCATTAATTTTCTTCCTTCTCTCTCTCTCTCTCGCCAAAATTCTTAGGGTTCTCTTCTTTCTTCTCTTTTCTTTTGTCTAGCAATTCCTAGCCTCCTCTCTCTTTTATTCAAAACCAAAACACAACCCAACCTAGTGAATTCTTCATAGCACTAAAAGTCAAATTCGCCAAAGCCTAATCTTTGTTGTGATAGAAGGGTGTTGCGATTTCATCCAAAAGGTAAGATCAACTATTATTTAATTTTTAATCTCTCTTTAGCGAAATATAGAATCTAACTCCTTTAGAATTCCATGGCGAAATTTGGAAGGTTTTCTTGGGATCTAGTAGTTGTCGACTACAAGGAGCGGTTTTGGATTTAGATCCGTAAGGTAAGCAAGAGTGATTTTCGCCATAGGCCATTTTGGTATATAATGTTAGCCGATTCGACTTAGGTGGTGTAGGAAGGAGTTCTACAATCGCAAAGGTGCAAATCGTTAGACGTGAGTTTGAGATTTAGTCAATTGTGCTAATCAAAGTAGTTATCGCACTATGCTCCCGTTATTGTATGTTGTTAAGTATGTTTGATTATGATGTGTATGTTAGCCGTAAATAATGGCTAAGATGGTGGATACCGTAGTGGGTAATCGATTAATCAGGTCAGTGCTCTATTTTACCTATGATATATATGTGATATTTGTGGTGAGCATGTGATAAATATTTACTCTGATTGTTAATCTGACATGATACACATATATGCATGGGACTTGGAATGTGAAAATTGAAGGAAAGGGTGTACATCATTATGTACGTGGTCTAATGCTAGCCTCGTGCTACATTAGCGCTTGATGTTAGCTATATGATTCATCAAGGGAGGTGGTGGCTAAGTGCCCATCTCGGCGGTTGATAGCTGTGTGCATCACTGTGGACTGATTGATATGTGGGATCCCTATGGGATCGGTGGCTCAGCCATGGCTTTGAACAGCAATTCTGCCAAGGTAAGATATGTGGATCATCATGTGATCGGTGGTGGATTAGCCACAGCCTTGAGTGGGGGTCTGCCAAGGTAGGTGTAATGGATGGACCCTAGGTTGGGATGGGCTTCATAATTGCATATTTATGTGTATGGACTGTGTGGATATTGGCCAAGCCCATATGTGGAGATATGTAAAATGACTATGCACTGAATCGGTTTGACTCACCCAATATTTTAAACCTTTCAGGTGATGCGTAAAGCTTGGACCGGGTTGGAGTGGATACAAAGGTGGCCATGCGAAGTAGATTTTCATGCGAGAAAGATATTTTTAATTAATTAAGCATTTATATCTTCAATATTTTGATTATTCAATTATTGTAATAAGGCCCCAAAAGTATTTAAAGTCTGCTTTTAAGTGTTTCTCATTAAGTTTATTATTGTGTTTTATTATGGATTGACAATTGAGGAATTATTTGCAAACGATTTTTATTTAAATCTATATATACTAAAGTTTTAATCCGGATATTTTATAAACACCACACCTTACTTAAGAATTTTAATGAACACTGCTTTCTAAACTTAACAAAATTTTCGTGTTTTATCCTTAAGTTTAAATTTGTTTCAAACGCTTTCCGCAGATGGCATTTCAAATTCGGTCGTAGTGAATGGGTTGAATTTGGGGTGTTACAAATTGGTATCAGAGCCAGGTTCAAAACTTGGCTTGAGGGTTGTGGGGCCCAAAATGTTTTCAAAATGGGCTTTTCAAAAAATGGGCTTTTTAGAAATTTTCAGTTATTCTAGCATGGCACCTAAGTCTCCAACCCATGATCCACCAAGTAAGTACCTTAACTATCTGTGTGATTATGTAAATTATAGAAGGGTAGAAAAGGAATGGAACGTAGAATAGCATGATAGGAACTTGAACCCTAAGATTAGTCTACTCAAACACAAATACATAAGACTTGATGCACTAAACAAACCTATGGCTAAGTCAATCGAGTTAGGGTATGGTAACCATGGTACGCATGTCTAGGATTGGATCCGAAAGAGCCTGGTATTTAAGCAGTCCTAGTGACTCACCTCCTCTTCGCAGGAATCCTACCTGGTGCGTAGCTTCGGTTCACCCTAACCCAGAAGACTTAGTGGGTGTGGCAACCTCTGTGCGCATGTCTAGAACTGGTTTCAGTGGGAGCTTGGTATTTAAGTAGTCCGTGTGACTCACCTCCTCTCCACTCAAATCCTGCCTAGTACGTAGCTTTGGTTCACCCTGACCAAGAAGACTCGGTCATAGGCTAAACTCAATAACTAAAACCCGAAAGGGAACTAGCCATGTTTTTTTATAAGAACCCTAATTTTAAACTCTTAAAATCATTTTTCTTTAATTCGTGGAAACTATCTTTTCTCGCACAATTTTTCAAAAACTTGATTTATAAAATTACTAAAATACCCCTAGTGGTAAAATTACAAAATACCCTTGGTTTATAAAATGTCTAAAATACCTACGTTTTAATCAACATTATTTTATAACAAGTTCAAAAAAACCTAATTTGCAAATTAGCAAAATACCTTGATTTTGGAAGAACTACAAAATTGCCCCTAACTTACAAAATTACCAAAATGACCTTGATTTCCAAAATTTTTGCAACTTCATCTTTTGGAAAATAAATTTCTCAAAAGAACCCTCAAAGTTTTACAAATTTTGAAATATCCTCAATTATTAAACTTTACAAATTTACCCGGTTTATTACCAAATTAACCTCGAAATTAAAAATTATCAAATACCCGAATTTCCAAATTTACCAAAGAACCCTGGACTATAAAATTTTGAAATACTTTTGACAAAATTATCAAGGAACCTTATTTGAAAAATTACGAAAATATCTCAGAGGACAAATTATGCAAATACCCTAGGTAGTGGAAAAACAACAACAATGAAAACTACAACATATCTCCGAATGAACGAAAGTTCATAATTGGTTCATGGATGTATGAATGAATGAAAAGACGTGTGCA
This sequence comes from Gossypium rotundifolium, assembly GCA_025506655.1. Lineage (NCBI taxonomy): Eukaryota > Viridiplantae > Streptophyta > Magnoliopsida > Malvales > Malvaceae > Gossypium > Gossypium rotundifolium. The sequence goes on along the minus strand of CP106725.1, from coordinate 2,432,672 downwards.
TGTGTGAATACGAAAGAACCACTCCTAAATTCCTTTTCATAAAATTTCTTCATGGGTAATCAAGTGAAACAAAAGTACTAATTCATAAAACTTTCTCAAATCGATTAAAGCGCACGTTAGATATGAATTCAGAGGGCGCATTGCCGTGGACGCAGCAGAGAAGAATGACTAGGTCGAACCCGCTGGATCGGGTCAAGGGTCGATAATGAAGTACCACCGCCCCACCACTCTCACCGTTGATGTGGAGCAGCAAGCTCGACGGGGAAGATCTTTGTGTCGCAGTCAGGCCGCGAGTTCTTGAGTTGGTGGTGGTGTAGGAGGAAGTTCGGAGCTCGAAATCAGACCGGCGACTCGAGCCAATGGAGTGAGGTGTTTCGGGCGATCGTGTGGCACCCAAAGACAAATTAATATTAGTTGGAAGCAACCGAAGCGAATTATGGATGAGCTCGATCCGATCACCGAGGAGAAAGTGAAAGAAATGGTGGCGCTGCTCATGACGAGGCATATCAATGGTGGCTAACGATGCGGATAGTGCCACGATAGAGGATCTCACCCGGAGTATGCGTTAAGGCGGCGTACGTAAGAAGTATGTCGGTACTTATTATATTGATGCGCAGAGAAGGCGTTTAAAATGGGTTCAAGGAACAAGTCCATAGCGAATACGAGGTGAATTCTTAAGGTTAAGTCGATATGCTTGAGGGTAGTTACTACGAGCATGAGCGATATGTCCGGTTCGAGGACGGATTAAGGGACGACCGAGGTTATTGATAGCTCCTCATCGTGAAAGTGAGTTCATTGTGTTAGTTGAAAAGGCTAAGGTAAATGAAGGGATTAAGGATTCGGTGAGATGAGCGTAGATAAAGATAGGAACCGGATAGGAGGAATTTTGGATCGTCTGAATCATTCTAAGGGTCTTCAAAAAGACCGAGGGTTGAAAATTACATCAGGTTTGCTAAGCCGACTATGGAAAATCTGGACCGTCCGTGTGTTCGGGTGTGGAAGGTATCATGTCGTGAGTGTTGGAACCGAGAACGAGAATATTTTATGTAAGTCTAAGTCTCACCGATTAAGGATGTGTCTTGAGAATCTGAATAGGGCTCGGACAATGTGCCAAGGTTATGTGCAATGGGTAGAGATGGTCGAATAGCGACAAGGGTTGTGGTCCGAACCATGGAGGAAATGGTTCAAAGCCAAGGTCATAGAAAGCACCAAACAGAGAGGTGAAGGTGCGTATGCAAGGCGACCAAGGTTGGTTTATGCGATTACCGTCATGAGGGAAGATGTGCCCGAGGTAACAACAGATAAGTTTCTTATTTCGGATTATCCTTCATTACTTTGTTCGTTATAAGGTCGGTTTGTTCCTATGATTTCTAATGAAGTGTATGGAACCTTGATTGCGAACTTAGAGAATGTGCCTAGGTAATATAATAGTTCTTTAAGATCGAGTCTTGTGATGGAGTAAGTGGGGTAAGTTAGGATGTACGGATGCTCGTTAGTAAGTAATTTCGAGGACTAAATTATTTTAAGGAGGTAGAACCTAACATCCTAGATTAGAGGTTGTGCGCTTGGAGCATAACTCAAGTGTTAATAGGCTTTAAGTGTGGTTGGTGATGTTTTAAAGGTTTTAAAACTCTAGGATTAAAAGGGGATGCATTGGAAATTTTTGAAATTTTAAGTTAAAGGGAAATTAAGGCAATGTGGCCTTAAGAGAAAAAGTATGTGAAATTTGACACACAAAGGCTTGGAAAAGTGGCTCAAGATGCCACTTGGGCCTCTGAAATGGCGCCACATGCAAGGGTGTTGGGCCGAGTTCGAGTCACATGGGAAGCAAATAAAAGAAGTTTTATTTTGCTTCCGTAAGCGAGGTGGACAAACAAGACTCTTAAAAGGGAGTTTTATTCTCTTTAAAATTGCTAAATAGGGATAAATGATGATTTATCTTAAGTATTTTAAAGAGATAAATAAGGGATTTATTTATCATTATTCCCATGAGATAAAGGTTGGATTAGACTATTTTATTTTATGATAATTAAAGGATAAAGCTATCTAATAGAAGAATGGTGGCCAAGTAAGGATTCCTTAGATGATAATTTAGTCATAAAAGGAAGGAAGGAGGGCTACTCATTAATTTTCTTCCTTCTATTCTCTCTCCTCAAATTCTTAGGTTCTCTTCTCTTTCTTCTCTTTTCTTTTGTCTAGCCAAATTCCTAGCCTCCTCTCTCTTTATTCAAAACCAAAACACAATCCAACCTAGCGAAATTCTTCATAGCACCAAAAGTCAAATTCGCCAAAGTCAAATCTTTGTTGTGACAGTATGGTGTTGCCGATTTCATCCAAAAGGTAAGATCAACTATTATTTGATTTTCAATCTCTTTTGGTCAAATATAGGAATCTAACTCCTTTAGAATTCCATGGTCGAAATTTGAAGGTTTTCTTCTGGATCTAGTAGTTGTCGACTACAAGGAGCGGTTTTGGGATTTAGATCCGTAAGGTAAGGCAAGAGTGATTTTCGCCATAGGCCATTTTGGTATATAATGTTAGCGATTCTAACTTAGGTGGTGTAGGAAGGAGTTCTACAATCGCAAAGGTGCAAATCGTTAGACGTGGGTTTGATTTAGTCAATTGTGCTAATCAAAAGCGTAGTTATCGCACTATTCTCCTGTTATTGTATGTTGTTAAGTATGTTTGATTATGATGTGTATGTTAGCCAAAATAATGGCTAAGATAGTGGATACTGTAGTGGTAATCGATTAATCGTGTCGTTGTTCTATTTTGCCTATGATATATGTGTGATATTTGTGGTGAGCATGTGATAAATATTTACTCTGATTGTTAATCTGACATGATACACATATATGCATGGGACTTGGGATGTGAAAATTGAAGGAAAGGGTGTACATCATTATGTACGTGGTCTAATGCTAGCCTCGTGCTACATTAGCGCTTGATGTTAGCTATGTGCTTCATCAAGGAGGCGGTGGCTAAGTGCCCATCTCGGCGGTTGATAGTGTGTGCATCACCGTGGATCGATTGATATGTGAGATCCCTATGGGATCGGTGGCTCACCACGCCTTGAGCAAGAAGTCCGCCAAGGTAAGATATGTGGATCATTATGTGATCGGTGGTGGATTAGCCACGGCCTTGAGCAGGGGGCCTGCCAAGGTAGGTGTCATGGATGGACCTTAGGTTGGGATGGGCTTCATAATTGTATATTTATGTGTATGGATCAGTGTGGATATGGGCCAAGCCCATATGTGGAGATATGTGAAATGACTATGCCGAGTCGGTTTGACTCACCCAATATTTTAAACCTTTCGGTGATGCGTAAAGCTTGGACCGGTTGGAGTGGATACAAAGGTGGCCATGCGTATGCATTTTCATGCGAAAGATATTTTAATTAATTAAGCATTTATATCTTCAAGATTTTGATTATTCAATTATTGTAATGAGGCCCCTAAAAGTATTTAAAGTCTGTTTAAGTGTTTCTCATTAAGTTTATTATTGTGTTTTATTATGGATTGACAATTGAGGAATTATTTGCAAACGATTTTATTTAAATCTATATATACTAAAGTTTTAATCCGGATATTTTTATAAACACCACACCTTACTTAAGAATTTTAATGAATACTGCTTTTCTAAACTTAACAAAATTTTCGTGTTTTATCCTTAAGTTCAAATTTGTTTCAAACGTTTTCCGCAGTGGCATTTCAAATTCGGTCGTAGTGAATGGGTCGGATTTGGGATGTTACAAATACCTTTCTTAAAGGTGATTTATTTGAAGAAGTGTACATGGTACAACCTCTAGGATTTAAGAAAACAACTTTGAAAGGAATTCCTTTAGTATGTAAGTTGCACAAGGCATTGTATGGGCTATGTCAAGCACCTAGGAGCAGGTTTTCCAAGTTTAAAGACCACATTGGTGAATTGGGCTTCACAAAATTAAAAGCTAACTCTTATTTGTTTGTTCTCCAAGAAAAAGGTACCATGTTGTATCTTATTGTGTATGTCGACATTTTGATCACGGGCAATTCTCCAACAAAAGTGGATCAACTTGTGCAAAAACTCAATGCTAAGTTCTTCTTAAAAGATCTTGGCTACTTTTCATACTTTCTTAGCATTGAAGTAAAAAAGTTTGGTAAAGGGCTTGTGTTGAGCCAAAAATAGTATGTTTTAGAACTATTACAAAAGGCAAACATAGTGAAATACAATTCAACTCCCACACCTATGGTTGCATCACGAAAGCTTTGTAAAGACATGGAGGAGTAATTTGATGATCCTCAACTTGATTGAAGCATTTTAAAGCATTACTTTATGTTTGTCATAGAAGACTTGATATTTCCTTCAGTGTTACAAAAGTTGCTCAGTTTATGCAATCACCTTATGTTGAACATTGGGTTGCAGTTAAGTGTATACTTCGCTATTTACATGGAACCATAGATTATGGGTTGATCATGTCATCCTCAACTTGTGGTGCTCTAAGTGCCTTTTTTTATGCTTGCTGAGAGAGTGATATAGATGATAGAAGTTCCATTTCAGGTTATTGTACATTCATTGGGGCTAACCTCGTGCCATGGAGTTCAAAGAAACAGTGTTCAGTTTCAAGATCTTGATTGGTTGTAAGTGGGTTTACAAAGTTAAGTATAATTTGGATGGGTAGGCGGAACCTTTCAAGGTAAGGCTAGTTGGTCAGAGGTTTACTCAGTAGCCGAGAATTGATTATCATGAAACTTTTTCTCCGATTGTTAAACAAGTTACTGCTCGAGTTGTTATTGCTCTTACAACTTGGTTTGATTAGCCCATGTTCCAAATGGATGTGTATAATGCTTTTTTACAAGGGGATCTTCATGAGGAGTTGTATATGACTCTTCCATTGGGATTTCACACTCATTGGGAGACTTATGTTTGTCGATTACAAAAGTCCTTTTATGGTTTAAAGCAAGCTTATCGGTAATGGAATATCAAGCTCAATAGCTTTTCTCAGTAATGGATTTAGTCAGAGCAAATATGACTTTTCATTGTTTACAAAGCAGAAAGGAGATAAGTTGGTGATCATGCTGATTTATGTTGATGATTTACTGATAGCAATCAATGATAATGTATTAGTGAAGGAGCTTAAAATAATCTGACTTCAGAACTTCAAGATGGAGGACTTGGAAAATCTAAAGTATTTTCTTCGTATAAAGGGGATGAGATTATAAGGCAGGAATTGTTTTGAATTAGCGAAAATGTGTGCTAAAACTTATTTTCGATGTTGGTTTAGGTGAGGCAAATAATGTGGCCACTCATTTGGAGCAAAACCGAAAGATTACAAAGGTTTCGGTTGTTAGTAATGACAAAATCCTTGAAGATGTCACTATGTATCAAAGGATGATAGGACAATTACTCTATTTAACGCACACTAGGCTGGATATCACATTTGCGGTATAGCACCTCATCCAATTTATGCAACATCCCAAGTACTAGCATTATGAAGCAGCCATCGAGTTATAAGATACATCAAAATGAGCCAGGGTGTGGATGGATTGTTTTCCCTGCTGAAGGTGATTTGCTGAGTGCTTATTGTGACTCAGATTGGGCATCATGTCCATTGACAAGGAGATCGATATCTAGTTTTTGTATCAAATTGAATGATTTGTTAATCTCATGAAAAAAAACATGGTTTCACACTCATCTGCCTAAGCCGACCATAGGAGAATTGCAACAACAGTGGTTGAGTTAGTTTGGTTAAATGGGTTGCATAAAGAGTTAGGGGTCAAATGTCAAGAATCAACAATATTATATTGTGATAGTAAAGCAGCATTGCAAATAGCCACAAATCCAATGTTCCATGAAAGAACCAAACATACAAAAATTGATTGTCACTTCATAAGAGAGAAAATTCAAAGTGGGTTGCTCTACACTAAGCATGTTACGAAAAAAGAGAAATTAGCTAATATCATGACCAAAAGTTTAAGTGTAAAACAACATGAATATCTTGTACCCAAGTTGGGAGTTCAAAACATTTATAACTCACCAACTTGAGGGGGAATGTAAAGAATTAGTTAGATAATTTGTTACTGAAATCAATTTGGAGGTTAAGTTTTTTTTTTTCTCTTGTATATATAAACATAGCAATGTATGTTAATGTGATATAAAAGTGAGACCTGTTATTAATTAAAATATTTATATATTAGGTATATAATATTATTAAATAAATTAAATAAATATTCTATCTTTAATATTTTTATTAATAATTTAGACAACTAAACTTTAAAATAGCATATTATGTTTATAAATAATTAATGGTTGTCTTTTGCGCATTGTACTTTATGTTATAATTAAATTGTTTGTTACTAAAATAGCTAGTAGGAAATATCTATGTTATTAATAGGTATTTCATTTTATAATTTTTTTTTTTACAATTTCTTTTGCACTAGATTTATTTAGAAAATTGTTTTAAGATAATATTTTCTTTTGAAGAGAAATTCATAAGATAATACAATTCGGGGGAAAAATAACAAACATTCGTTGTACTGCGTTAAAGGACAAGCTCCATCAACACAATAAAAACTTCAATTTCAGCATCAATAGAACATTATGACACTTTGACAATCGGTTCTGTCACAACTCAAGTACAACATATCAGGAGTGATTGCAAGCACTTAATACAATAAGAAAATCAACCGTGGATGGTCTAAAGCGGCGGGCATAAACCTGTAAAAGAACCGAACATCCACCAAACTAGAGGAGACAACGATAAAACCAACCCTAAAATTACTCGCAAAAGTAAGACTAAATGCATAAGCAAGACTAAAAGACGTACTACACGAGTAGACAAAAACTTCTAAAAGTAAAAACTTATTAAATAATAAAAATATATAAAACTTTAAGACAACACAAGTCTAAATTTTCGAATAAAAGTTCTAAAAATTTAAGATAATATCGAAAAATCTATTTAGTTTAAAAATAAATTTAGTAAAAATATCTATTTTAAAAATATATTTTAAGAATATAAGTTAAAACATATTAATTTTATACACATATTTTAAAATATATAATTTAAGGAATGTAAGTTTGAAAACAACATGTCTAAATTTTTGAATTATGTATATTCTTATTATTTTAATGGATAGTTTTTATCAATTACAACTTATTTTAAAATTTAAATTTTATCTTAATTTATATTTATCATAATATAAACATTCATGTAACCTATCAAATATTCAAGCAAATGATTGAATATGAAATATTGACAATATTTATCACTTTTTTGAATTATAAATTTCTTATCGAGTTTTGTATATTGTCTAAAAATAATGCATCTTAAAAGTTGAAAAATAAAATACCAACTTTAATTAATTTCATTTTATTTTACATGAATAATACATCTTATGATATATTGATGAAAAGGGTGAATGGTTAAGACTAAAAAATAGTTTGTCTATTGAGTTTTAGCTCGATTGGTATAAGTATTGTTGTTAATGTAAAAGGATGCGGGTTTTAGTATGCTGAAGCGCATTATTCTCTTATTTATGGGTTGAGAAGAGTTATGGATAGTTTTAGGTATTATATCAAAAAAAAGTAAATATAATCAGAAACCTGTAATGAGATTATTAAAAAAACAACAACAATCTTTTATTTTTAGCCAAAAAATTTGTCTTACATTTTTTTTCCCTTTACCTCAACATGGGAAAGTAACTTTCCCACCACTTATCAAGGAATAAATTTCCATTATTTGTAAGAAAATAATTTTCAAGTAAATAATTTTTTTGTATACTAAATATTGGAATTACATTCCAACAAATTAGATTCCTCAAAAAGTCACCACTTCACAGCTTTTTATATAATTTTTTGTTAAAATATGTCATAAGTCCTTATATTCTTCATAAATTTAGAATTTAGTCTCGATATGTTTATTTCTAAGAATTTAGCCTTTCTATTTTTAGATACCAAAATTCAAGTCTAATCATAACATTCTTAAATTTATTCTATTAAATTTAAGTTCATTTAAAGTCATTTTTAGTTACATGATTATCAAGTAAGTATTTTTAAAAAATTCAAAACATCACGGCAACAAATTTAACAAAAGAAATTTAAGGTTGATGTGAATTTTGAAATATGAAAATTAGAGAGACTAAATTTAAAAATAAGGACTAATGACATATTTTAAATTTTTTTTACAGAAATTCTCATTTCTGCAAAAATATTAGGTGGAGGAAATTTGTTGCTTTAGAGAAAACTCCTATGCCATTTTGGGTTTTGATTAAAGGATTGGGAACATCTTCTTTTTTTATGTTAAAATTTTATTTGATACCATTCTAGATTTGTGAAGAAAAATTTAAAATTTCAAAATTTAATTTAATTATCAAAAAATTCGAATTTATCATAATTTTTAAACTATAAAAAACTATAGTTGCAGAGGTAAAATATATTATATTATTAAAAATAAAATTTTGAGAAAAACAAAAGAGTTTATTCTTATTCACAATAAAACGAATATAAAAATACATTAATCATAGAAAAATCCAAAACTTTTGTGAAAAATTAGAAGAAAGTTGGGCCAATATAAGAAGATGGTAGAAGCAAGCAAAATCAGGTGGGCTTGGGAAATTGATGACATTGACTGCCCATCGCAAGCTGAAAAGAAGATAAGAGCCCAAAACTTGGCTGAGAGGACAATCTTTTTGAGGTTCAAATTTAATAACTAAGCCCAAGATCATGAAATTATAATCTTATTTTCATTCAAAAGAATTAGGAAAAGAAACCAATTTTCTTATAAAGTCAATAAATAAAATATTTAAATAAATTCTATTTGTATGAAATTATTGATTTTAAATTACAAAATTATTATAAATCATTTTTTAAATTATAAAAACTATAAATAAAGAAAATAATTTTTAAGGTAAGTACGAAAATGAAAGTTTCTATGAATACGAGTATTTTCAATACATCAAAATTTATTATCCATGGATAAAGAAAATTTGTTTCAACAACAAAAACTAGAGAAAAAAAATTAAAAGGGATTCGAAATTATAAGGGGTGGAAAAAAAAGAGAAGGAAAAAGGGATAGAAGGGAAGGAAAGCCTAAGTCGACCTTAGTTTAGCTGATTTGGCATAAATCGACATTGGGTTAACCAAGTTGCGAAAAAGCTGACTTCACTTCTCTTTTTCTTTTTTTCTCTTAATTACTCTTTTCTCTCTTGATTCCATGGTTTTATCTCTTTCCTAGTTGTGCCTCCCTTTGAGTCTAATCGTCGTGGATAAGCTAGATAAAAAAATTCACAAAGTAATTTGTTATATTAAAAAAAATTCAAAGACCTTATAAGCTAGATCAATTTTTGGATAAGGAAAATCTGGTCTTATCTAAACTTTTCTTAATCTAGCCATAAATAATTTGAGTATAAGGATTAAATTTATATATTATATATAAAATATTATAAACAACGTATAATTTTTTTATATAAAAAGTATTTTTTTTCCTTTAAAAGTTATGGAAGTAATGAGTATGGTTATAGTGATGAGATTTTTTTTTTCCTAAGAAACAATTGTTAATTTCTTGGTAGTTTTTCAGTTTCTAGTAGCTTTTTGTAATTTTTTGAAAAGTTTTTTTTGAGTGATTTTCTATCATCCATGGCTATTTCTATGGTGGTTCCATGGTAGATGATTTGGTTCATGGTTGGAATAATTTCATTTAATAGAGAATTAAAGAGTAGATTTAGTTGTAGAGGATATTGAGGATCCAAATGATTCTCCAAATGCTAAAAGATGGGTACTTTATAAGCTTTTGCATTTTAGGCTAGAAAACTGAGATGCTCTTATTAGTATGCTACAATCAAATAAGAAATGTAACACTCTATTACTCAACCCGATCGCCAGGCCCGAGCAATGGAATGTTACATTAATTATCAGAGCAGCCACAAACAAATCATGCTTAATTTATGAAATTTATTGATAATAAATCAAGCAATTACATAATCAACATGAAATGCAATCATTTTTTGGGTTTAATACGAGCTTACGGAAGCTCTAAAGTAATTTAAATTCAAAGGACTAAAATGAAAAGTTTCAAAATGTAGGACCGACGTTGTGACGTGAGGGAGTTCTTTGTCACAACGTGACCTAGAGTTCAAATTCGTCCTAACAACCCAAAATTTGGTGTGGCAGCGTAGATCCCTCATCGCAACGATATGTGAATAACGTCACGAGGTCATGGGCCGTTACTGCAAACAAAACTTACTCATAAACCTACAATTTCCAACTCCCTCCAATTCAAGCTAGTTACAACTCCAAAATGACCAAATGATAAGTACCTAAACATTTTGACATTTCCAACTACATTCAAAACATATGCAAATCACCAAATCCCATTCAACCAAAGTCAAATCATGTCTAACATGGTACACTACATACCTATTCAAAATTCAAGTTACATATTTATGTACACATTATGCTTACCACACCAATCAATTAGGGTCATAATAATAAACACAACCATTTTCCACATTTTTCATGCCATTTCACTTACCTATCATCCTATTACACCATAACAAGTTAACTATATCAAAACTTACCAATTGTAATTAAGCCTCAACCTTTCATACCATATTTACTTATCCAATTCACCCTTAAGCATATCCCAACATCCTATTGTTCACAAGATTCAAACAATTACCATTTATCATATATATATATGTACACACACAAACATATAAAATATAAAATTATCTTTCAACTTAACATAAAATACTTATAAGACCCAACAAGTACATGCAAACAAAATAACAAACCATCACCAGCATGATGAGTTTGGGATTTCTATTGGATGTTGATATCAACGAGTGTTCACAAGCGAAACCGAACCTGCGCATGGAAAACAAAACCGCACACTAAGTATGAACTCAGTGGTATTTCTATAATCCAATCATTATAACATAACATAAGTCATTCAAATGCATGAACTAAAGATCAAATATTGGTATGCAAGCTATCATGTCAATTATACCATTTCTCAAACTCATTATCCCAATCCAACACAATTCACTAATATATAAACATAAACCATTTCATTTCATATCACGTTTGAAATCTCAACCATTAGGTACCACATTTCATTTCAATTTTCAACCTCATGAATTCGAAGAACTTAACCAATCATCTTTTCAACTCATTTCACATGTAGTTATTCTATTTTACATTTTATCTCCCTATTAACCTTACTTGGACTCGAACGAATACACGAATCTAACCAATCACACCAGTTTGACACCCAGTGCCTCATCGTATAAATCTGAAGTAGTAGCTTACGCCCAACGCTCATCGGTATAACCAAATTATAAGTGTGCCCAACACTCACCGACTTGTCATTGAAGTAACCCTGAACTCTTCCTACCTTATGGCATGTCAACTATATTCGACTCTGGCCGAACAGTTAATAGAGTAACCATTTCTCGATTCCATTTATAAGCCAATTTTTCAATTTCATATCACAATTTCATCAACAAATCATCCATTCATATATATGACAACATTATCCATCTCAATATAGATTCAATTTCACAAATATAACAATATACAATATTTTTAAATCTATTCAATTTAGTCCTTTATCACAACTAACAAATCAATCGAATCCATTCAAATCAATCTATCAATTCTAACTTGATCTCACCATGCAAAATCAGTTCATAAATGCAATAATTAAAGTGATTTGAATTATAAAAATACAAACTGTAAATTCTGAGCTATTCGTCAACAGCTTTGTCTTTTCCTTTCTTTTTTGAGGAATTTGGGTTGATGTTAGCTACGAATTAACATAAACATACCCAATCATCAATATACAAACAAATTCACACTCAATTTAAAATTTAAGCAACTTTTATAATTTATTCAATTTAGTCCCTAAAACCGAAACTAACATAACTTTCAATTAAAAACCCCAAATTTCTAGTTGATTTCTTTATAGTCCATTTAGGACCTCCTATTTCTCACTTCTGCCTCATTTTTTGAAATTTGTGCATTTTAGTCCCTATTAAACAAAACTATACATTTTCTTCACAATTTAATCCTTTTTCAACTCTAAGCTTAAAAACTATCAATTTAACAATTAAAACTTCAAAGATTCATCTATGGAACTTCTTAAAATTTTAAAAATTCTGAAAAATAACACACTAGTCAGCTAGATTAAGCTCTTGGGATTTCAAAAACATAAAAACTACCAAAAAAAAAGAATTAACAAATTTTGGAATTGAAATTGGAACCCTAAGGCCAAACGTTTCTCTTCTCCTTTTTCTTCTTTCAATTGCATGAACAAATGGGAAAGTATGCTTGTTTTATTTTTTTCACTAACCCCCCACTAACTTATTATATTACTTATGTTTTATTTTGTTCATTTTGTTAGTTTAATTATAATTTTATAATAAATACACATATATTATGCTATTTTATAGTCCAATATTAATTTAATAGTGGTACTACTTAAGATCCCCATTTAAGTTTTAATTGAAGTTTCTTTAGTAATTGCATATTTACTACTTTTACAATCTAGTCCTTATACCTTGATTAATTACTAATTCGATAAAATTACCTATCCAAAATTTAATTCAACCATAATATACCTCCAAAAATATTTATGATATCGATTGACAAAAAGGGGATCCCAAAACCGCACTTTCCAACACCATTTACTTACATGTCTTTATAAGAGGCTTTCAAAATCTAATGAATTTCAATCATTGGATGATAGTCTTACTATTATTAAGTTTGGTCTAATATGGGATAGAATCAAGGTATTAGAAAGTTCTCATTGATCTTTTGACAAGTATATTTTATTATTTCAGAATTATAATTGTGAACTCGGGCTATTTGATTATACCAAAGGAAAAACATATTTTGGAGTAAGGGTGTATGGTTTACCTCAGAAGTTTATGAAAAAAAACATGGCTAAGTTTATTGATAATCATATAGGTAGATTTGTTGCTTTTGGTCTAAATTAGAGCACATTGGTTGGGAATGTTTATCCCCATCTGAGTTGAAATTAATGTACAAAATCTATTGTTGGGATTTATTTATTTGAAATGGGCTTGTGGAAAATCCATTTAGGACATAATCAAGTATGAAATATTCCCAATATTTTGTTATATTTATGGAGTACTTGGTCACAATGATGTTGAATGTGAGAATTCAAGGGACCAGGGCATAATTTCTAATGATTATCAACAATATGGTAACTGGTTGAGAGCCTCTCCAATCAAGAAAGAGATCCATTATGCATTAGAGAATGCATCAGCAAGAAGGCCAAATGTGGATGTTGTGCATAAATTATTTCCTAAACTTGAGCCCATTTTGGATGGGATTACTCAGGATACAAATTTTAGCATTCATATCCAGGCTTTGATTCTATTTGAAGTACTGAAAGATTCTACATTACATTATATTATATTTAAGTTGAGTTTTTAGAATTAACTCTAAGAGATTTACCTACTAAAGATGTGGATACTAGTTCAAAGCTAATTCAAGATGTTACTATGTCAATTGATGGTTACATGGATTTGGATTCTAATTTAGTTCATGATTAAGTGGATTTAGGCTTTAAGATGGTTTATATAAAGTAACATAGGATTTGGGTTTGCATCCTCTTTAGGTAGAATTTTTTATCAATATTTTAATTAAGGATTTGCCCAATGTTAATGGGGGTCGTAGTCTTCTGATACAATTGTTACTCCATATTCAATATGTAATCTTAGTTTAAAAGGTTTTAAGAAGGAGAAATCTATTGATATAAGGGCAATTTGGAAATAGGTAGGAACATGGACAATGTATGGTAAAAGTATTACTACAACTTCTGTTATGAATGGTTTAGTTACAGGCTCTAAACCTTTTACTCATATTCTAATCTGCCACAGTCTAGGCTATTATTTACATTCCTTTTCACTAACTTTAGCATGTTTAATAAGCTAAATCAAGACATTTTAGTATATATTTATGTTTTTATCATTTGATTTAGTAAATTATGTTTTTCTATAGTTTTTACAATGTTTTGATATCTAAATAAGGTTATGTGGCTATATAAGATGGATCGGGAGCTAAAAAGTGATTATTTGGACTGAAATTGATGCCAATATCGCAATACCATAACACTAATGTCGCGATATTGAAGACAAGCAAAAACAAAGCCCTGGGGCGAAATTGTCACATATGTCACAACACCGAAAATCGGATGTCGCGACGCAGATTGGATGTTGCAACACTGGAGTCTGATGTAGCAACATTGCTTCTACGATGCCAAAAATTCTTGTGCACTTCGATTGAGATTTTTAAGGGCAATTAGGGGTATTTTTACAACTTAAAACCCTAATTGCCATTATAAATGAATGACCACTTTAGTCTTTGATTTTTGTCTATATAAATTATAACCAGATTAAGGGGGTATGGAACAAATTACACAGATTAGATTTCAGACTTTATTTTGCTTTTCATTTTTTCTTTAGTTTGTTTTATGTTCGCTTAATCAAAAGATCCTATTCCGAAGTGAGACTGTAGCGGGCGAAGATTGTTCTAGAACTACTCTTTTGCATCGATTAATCTATGATCATTCTTCATCTCTTCTTTTATTCTATTATTTATATCTCTTTCCTTAACTCTGTTAATTGAATGTTTGTGCAAATATTAGAATAAGTTTATGCTTTATACATATCTCTCATATTTCAACTGTTTTAGCCTAATTAATTAAATGAATAATATGGTTTAATCTAGATTGGTTAGATTAAATTAAGAGCACGTAAACCTTAAAAAGTAAAACAGGTAAGATGAGGTTGGGAGATAAGTCTGCCAAAATCCCTTAATCTATCCCGATATAATATGTGAGGTCGGAGATAAGTAGATTATGCTAACTCGTTAATTTAGTTAGAGTCTGAGAGGTAATAACTAGGTTAATTACTAGCTAATTATTTAAAACCCTAAACTGGAATCTAATTAATAATTAGATGATGCAATTGGATCTAGGCTAAAATAACTCGCATTGTCAAAACTAGGAATAGGAGAAGCCGATAATATTAACTTAAGGGTTAGCTTTAATCTTAGTTAATTTAATTTGTTTATCAATATTACCTTGCTTTGGAAATTACATTACTAATTGTGACTATAGTAGATTAATAATTATTTTTGATAATTAACTTAAATAATAATTTTCTCCAAATAGCAATACATTGGATACGATCCTCAGAATACTTAGTAAGTGTTTCATTGTAAACAAACTATATTACAACCTGACCTGTTCGCTTGCAAAAACTGCATTTAATTATTATCTTTCTATTTTTGCAATATTTACACTCTCGACGTTTGCACGTCGGGAGGCGGACATCTTCTATGATAATATTTAACAACACAAACTTTACAAAATAAATATGTTAATACTATACAAAAACTAAAAATAAATATTTTAGATATATTATCCCTATATATTGTTATACTAATGCATAAATATGTCATATGCAAATTTTTGAACATAAATAAATGTAGTAAAAATGTTAAGTGCCTAGTTATTTGCTTCAAACAAATAGGTAATATGCTCTAACAACTATGTGCTTTGATTAATAAAATGAAATAGAACAAGTTAATATTGAAAAGAGGACACTCTTCCTAGCATGCAAACCCTTTTCAAGAAAAGCAATCTTAACTTTGAAACTCTAGCAAATTATCTCTATTTTATTGGCACTTTCTACCATCAAATACGAAACATAATTTTTAAAATGTTTGAAAAGATTGAACAACACTACACAAATTTATAAAATGCTTCTAATAAGAAGGGTTTTATTGAAAATTTCTACAGGATAAAACTCTCAAGAATCCAGATATAAAATAAAAAAACATTTATAGCCAAAGTAGTTTCTCTGAAAATCATCGGAGATTTCTCATATTTTTTTTTTGACAATTATAACATTTATCTAACAATCCAATTTTTATTTCTTTAAAATCAACAGTTAAGATTTTTAAAAAATCAAAACGAGAATGTTGAGTCAGCGTGTCGTGTGGCAAAAGTGTTGACTCACTTCAAATGTACTTTTCAAAAATATATTTAAATTAATTAAAAACATAAGTGATCCGTAAGTATACGGGTCAAGTTATAGTATAGTTTTGTTTACAACTAAATACACAAGTATTTTAAGAATCGTATCCACATGGATGGTAACAATTGCCAGATTTATCTGAAAATATTAAATTGCTAATCAAATGAGTACCAATCTAATTGAACTTCAAATTATCAACGCAAGAAAATTCTATTCAAGTATATTTAGGCAAATCAAAATTCTACTTGAAACCAAATCGACTCTTTCTCTTTGAATTACCAAACGCAAGAAAACTACGGTTTGTTATTTCGTTGAACATTAATTGAACAACACATACAAGTGAATTATTGTTATTCCTAAGATGACTTGGTAAGATGGAACTAATTTCTACACAACAAATCACCTATCAGTCTCATTTGTCTAAATCTTTAGTTAGAGTCATCAATTCTAACTTAATTAGTTCATCGATTCAATCAAACAATACATTCAATCATTACTTACATATATAAATCATCTCAATAAACATTCAACCTCATAACAAGCTATTACATAATTCAACTCAACATAGGATTAACAAATACAACATTCACAATTCCAATCATCATCTCAACTAAGTGTAGAGATTAAAAAGGAAAGAGTTTAGAAATTCTTATTCATGGGCAATGAAATCCACAAGTTGAAAATGTTGATGCTGATCCTTTACTCTTTCATCCAAGCTCTAAATATAAGAGTCTTCTTAGCAAAAACAACAAAAAAAAACTAACAAAAACCAATAAAGAAAACTAAGTCTCTAATTTCTAAGTATTTTCTGTTTAATATCTATATTTTCTCTTCCCCTCTTTTTCCTTAAAATTTTAAATAACTATGAGTATTTATAGTAGAAATGTCTAAATTTATTAAATGACAAGTTTAACCCTAGCTTTTATACAATGTTGAGGCATTATGCTTGACATTGCCTTCAAACTCCATTAAATACCCATTTGTAAGCATTAGTTATTCTTATTAGTTGGATCAATGTCGCGATGTTGTACCTCACAACATCACGAATTGACAAACAAATTCTCATCTCCTTGTAGCATCATGTTAATGTCATGAATTTAGTTAACAATGTAGCAACTTTTTCTGGTAGAATGCTGCGATGTAAGTATTTGTTTAAGAGTCCTTTAACACCTTAATGAATAATGTCATATCATCGAGTTCTCTAATGTCACAACATTGGCTTATTGCTTCAAGTTATGGTACAAGTCAGTGAGTTAAGTTGTGAAATCATATACTATAATGTCACGACATTGTCTTGTTTTCCTCAACAATGCCTTCAAGTTTATACTTGTCATCAATCACTTCAAATTTAGCTCTCTAACATGACCACTAAAGTACCACATTAGTTTATTTCATTCAAAATATAAAAACAAAGCTAAAATCAACGAAAATAACATTAAAACACTAATTACTACTAAAATATAAGAATCTAACTAGTGACGTTAAATTGACTCAATTTGACTAAAAAACAAGCATAAGAATGTGTTAAAATAAACTATTATACTTATGAAATTGCAACACATCATAATTCTTACATAATTAACTTTTTGCTTGCCCTTGAGCAAAATTACCATTGCAACAAAACATGCATAAAAAATTGTCCTTTAGCACATATTTGTTTCCAAAAGAATACATAAATTGTATGCAAGCCATTCAACCACAAGAATTCTTATATGAAAAAGATGGATACAATGCTACGAGTTATTCAAAATGAAATACATTTTAAGTAGTCAAATATGATCGGCTTGCCAAAGATGGTATTATAAGCAATCGAATGATCGACAATGAGGAACTCAACCATTTCAATGGTGGTATGCTTGTCATTACCCAGCGTCATTAACAAGGTAATGAAGCCTTTTATTGATATCGATGGACTGGCAAAGCCATACAACGATTTCACCTTTTCCAGTGCTGGAGCTGTAAGGCCCATTTGATAGAAAGCTTTGGTTGAGAATTTTGACAGAGCTTATTGTGTCTACAAGAATTCTCATTACCTAAAATGAGGATATAATAGTTGAGACCACGAAGGGTCATTACCCTTAACATCCAAAACTTCTCTCTCATCTACTTCTGATAATTGGAATTGTCAATGAGAGAAAATATTTGGTTTTTTCTTAGGTCATAACGAACATTATGTTCCAGAGATGAACCTTCCGCTTAGACTTGGAGGTGGCCTATTTTATATTACCTCTAATTAGGATGTCAATATCCCATTGCATAAGCTACTTGATTTTATCATCCCTTCAGGTATTAGATGGTCCTATTTCCTTATTATAGGATCGATTCGTTTGGTGTGGTTCATGGGCCAGAAATTGTTTCAAATGTCCTTACCAGATGGATGACTCAATTGTATCCTTAGGGTAGATGCAATTCTCTGTACGGTGGCCTGAAGCATTGTGAAATTAGTAATGTTGGTTGGAGTTATTGTGGTACTGGTTTGGAAGCATTAGTGGAGGGGCCTCTAATGTCCTTTGATGTGCCACTTGGCTCAATATATATGACGGAGAGGAGATGAGTTTGTAGTTAGTCTAGAAGTGGTTGTAGAGGCCCTCTTTCTTTGGCTTTGTCCACTCCTACCCTTTCGTATGGGTCTTGAACAATTAAGGGAATCAACAGTGGAGGCCATTCGCTGTCCTCCCTAGGACTAAGTAGCATAATGTCTATTCCCCCGTTCGCTTATTTGTGGGCAAGCCATTTTTGTCCCCATAATTATATAGAAAGGATAAACGTTGCAGGGATTAAGGGTTTTGACTATGAGGAGCGGAGAGTCTAGTGGTGCCTTGCTATATCTCATCACTCTTTATAAATTAGTGGGCAATCTCTTAGTGGATGAAGAGTTTGTCTGGTGGATTATTGACAATCTTATGCTTAAGGAACTAGTAGGTGGTACTAGAAATAAAGGCCTAAATGGCTAGATCATTGGAATCTCCCTAGGTGATTATTGTGGTGGCATTAAATCTTTTCACAAAATCACAGAGGGATTCCTTTTTTGGTGGATGGACATTAAATAAGCCAAGGACTATTGTAGGTTCTTGTTGGCTAAAAATTGACTCATAAACATGCTGCCCAGTTGGTCGAATGTGCAGATGGATCTTCTCGATAGAGACACATATCACGCCTGGGCTGCATGGGTAAATGTCATAAGAAAACTAGACACTTGGTCTCATCAGAGGCTCCCAAGATGTTCATGTGATTACTGTAGTGGGTTAAATGGTCCTCTGGATCCCCCAGACCACCATAAGAAATCTTGGGAAATTTGAAAGATGACGAAATGAAAAAAATATTCTCCAAAAAATCTTATATTATCTAAAGAAGAGATGGTAATAAAATTATCCTATACTCCAAATTCTTGTCACCATTGAAACTTAAGATAAACCGTTCAAAGTAGTATTTAGAATTCAAACAAAAAAATGATTCCAAAATATCTTATAAATATAAATTTTTTTTAGCTAAATGCCTCTTTAAGATAAAATAATGATTTACATGTGTTCGGGTTTAAATCCAAACAACTATAAAATGTTCTTTTTACTAACTTTTAACATAACTTTTTTTTTTTTTGATGTGAAGAAATTATTATTAATTATATAAAAGATGAGTGTATATTTTTATTTAATAAAAATCGAAATTATTTTCTCTAATTATAAAAAACCTAAAATAAAAGGGAAAAAACAGAAGTAAACAAAGCGCAAGAAACGGGTTGGTGAGAGAGAAAGTCATAACATCTGAAACTCAATTAAAAGTCACCAAAGTGAAAAAAGCTTCAACACACTCTCTCTTTCTCAGCAGCCAAACTCTACCCAATTTTTATTTTAATATGTATATTAAAAAGAAAATAAATATCCTTACTTCATAAAACCCTCATTTCCTTTCTGTTAAAAAGCCCTTTCTTCCTCTGTCTCTCTTTCAATTTCTCCCCTTTTTTTCTTTTAATTTTATTAAAAATATTTTTTGATCTCTGTCATAAACCCTGATTTTCCTTTTATTGGATCTGTCATTTCCTCTCCTCTCTTGATTATTCCTGTACAAAAAGATTTTTTTATTATAAATTGATGTTGTTAAATCCCCTGTTTGGTTTGTGAGTTTATTTTTTTTCCTTTCTGTTTTTACTTTCTGGGAAAGTAAAGAAGGGGGAAAAAATGAAAGTCCCTTGTTGTTCAGTTTGCCAAACGCGTTATAACGAGGAAGAGAGAGTTCCTTTATTGCTTCAATGCGGCCATGGGTTTTGCAAAGAGTGTCTTTCCAGAATGTTTTCTGCTTCATCCGATACTTCCTTGCCCTGCCCCCGGTGCCGCCACGTGTCCCTTGTCGGTAACTCTGTTCTGGCTCTGAAGAAGAACTATGGGATTTTAGCTCTCCTTAACTCGAACCCGAACTCGGCTGGGTCCAACTCCAGGAACGATTTCGATTGCGATTACACGGATGATGAAGGAGATGATGATAATGAAGGGAGGGAGGATGATGATGAAAATGGGGATTTCTTCCATGAATTGACAGGTGGTCGGATTAACCGCGGGTCTCATGCTTCGAGTTCCGGAGGTGCTGCCGCTGGATGCGGACCTGTGATTGAACTGACAGCTCATCCGGAAGTGAAGTTGGTTAGGAAGATGGAAGGGAAAGGGGAAGGGAAAGGAGGGAGAGCAGGAGTGGAAACCTGGGCGGCGGTAATTAGTGGGGCCTATGGAGGAGGAGGAGGAAGGCGGTGTAAGCATAAGGTGGCGGTGAAGAAAGTAGGGGCAATGGAAGGTATGGA
This sequence comes from Gossypium rotundifolium, assembly GCA_025506655.1. NCBI lineage: Eukaryota > Viridiplantae > Streptophyta > Magnoliopsida > Malvales > Malvaceae > Gossypium > Gossypium rotundifolium. The sequence continues at coordinate 2,411,837 of CP106725.1, read as the reverse complement.
TGGAGAGTGGGTTCAAGGTCAACTTGATAGTTTGAGGCGTGCATCAATGTGGTGTAGGAATGTTTGTACTTTCCATGGAGTTATTAAGTTGGAAGAGAGTAGTTTGGGGATTGTTATGGATAGGTGTCATGGATCGATTCAATCTGCAATGTTCAACAATGAAGGGAGACTTACTTTGGAGCAAGTTCTAAGGTTTTATTTTTATTTTAATTTCCTTTCCTTTTGTTGTTTATTGATTTCATGATATTTTGATTGATGTTCATTGTGTGAAATATTGTTGATTTTGTTGACTTCGCTAGATGTTGTAATGTAAATCTTAGTTCTTTTTGCTAACAAAACATAAGATTGCTAGGCTGTTTGTAAGCCAGGGAAAAATTGTGTTATTTGCCAAGATTTTTTTTCTTTTCAAGGCTGAATGAACCTTAAGCTTTGATCTTTCACATGGCGATATTCTTTAGTGTGTTCAGGATGTAGGTTTTCGTTTAATCAGGCAAATGCAAGCAGATCTTTATGTTTTATGTGTATTTTTTCTGTTTGTGTTATTCAGATAAAAATGCTAACTTGTACTGAATTCATGTCACCTTTAATGAAGTAGATTAAGATATTGTGATTTCAAGGGAAGTGCTTTAAGTTTTTGTTCTTGCATTGTAGATTTCATTTATGTACGCTGAATGAAACTTTACACTTTTGGGGAATGATTGTATGATGATCAATCTATTACCATGGAGGCTAATATAGATTTCTGATATCTCAAATATTCAACTATTCTCTTTACCTTCAGTTCTAATGTATGTGTGCAAATTCTTTGCAGACGTTGAAGGAATAAAACATTTTAACTTTAACCTCTTAACTTTGAATTATTTGTCAAAGTGCTTGTTGACTTGACATATTTTGGTACTAATACTGCCTGTGACCTTTTTAACCACTATGTGAGTTTCGATGGATTACTGTTACTTGGAGTTTGTTACAAGTTGGTTCCTATCTGATTATGAATGTCAGATGTGGCAAATGAAAAGTCAGCAATAACCAAGTCTTGCTGCTTAACCCCCCAAAAAAAAAATGTTGTTGCCTTTGCCAAGGATGCAGACGATGTGCTTGAAGAATGTTGTATATTGGGGAAAAAGTGAGGGCTATTTTGATTTTGATTGGTGATGTTGGCCACGGTTGTGGGGAAGATGATTCCATGCTTTAATTTTAATTAGAATTTGGATAATTCTTCTGTTAGACACACTTAAGAAAATATTTTGTAGCAGCTGGTGACTTGCAAATCATACTTGCATTAATAACAATGTTAATTTATCTTAGTTTTGAGATTCCTTCAAGTTTTAATGTCTTGCCAAATGATTTTTGGTCGTTTTAATTGAATAACAGCTTTTATCTGAATATTGCCTAGTTGTTTCTCCTGTTGCTTAAAATATTTTTGATAATTTATGAAATAGACCACTTGGCTTTTCTAATCCTACTCTCTTTCTCTTTCCCTCTACCTTCCCTTTTCCTTCAGCTGCAGTTACATTGTGAATACCATTGCTATTACAGTATGGGCTGGACCGAACTTTGTCCTTTTCCAATTACTTTTAAAATTTTAACTTGTTCTGCCTTGTAGTAACTGGTTAGATTGGTGTCTCTTTAGTCCAACAGGATCTGCAAATAACTCGATGAATTTTCAAAGGTGACATTTTTTAGGAGTGAATAGTTGTCTTTGGGAGAGATGGTGGAACTAATATTGTTTCTTGGAGAGAGAAAGTAATTGGTAACATTTTTTTTATTATAGTAAGAATGCAATTGCAAAAATGCTCAAGAATATAGGCAAAGGTCTCATCAATATGAAATGTCAAAAACAGTGGATCGATTTATGCATGAATTATACGTTTTTATTGACTATAGAAAATTTTAATTATAATATTATGCACGGGAAAGATATGTGTTGCCTTATCTTTTTCCTTTCTCATCCTTTTTAATGCTTTTATGCTTAGAATTCTTAAATTTTGGTATCAGAGTTGGTGTTTTTATGTGCAAAATATGATTTTCCAATTTTTATCTAAAATTTCTTTTTTGATGTTAAAGGCTGTTTGCTATTTAATTCTATTTGTTGGCTAACTATAATCACATATGGTGTTATTATGTGACTTTAACTTTTTTCATCCTATCTTTTGCTATGCCTGTCTTTAGCTTATATGATATCTAGATAATTGGCTGTTATCATGTGGCTGTAATCTTTTCCTTGATTTAATGAGAGTTTGCTAATTGCAGATATGGAGCAGATATTGCACGAGGGGTGGCAGAACTTCATGCTGCAGGTGTCGTTTGTATGAATATAAAACCATCCAATCTTCTTCTGGATGCAAATGGTCATGCTGTTGTTTCTGATTATGGACTTGCTTCAATTCTGAAGAATCCTGCTTGCCGAAAAGCACGAGCAGAATGTGATTCCTCCAAGATACATTCCTGCATGGATTGCACTATGCTCAGCCCACATTACACTGCTCCAGAGGCTTGGGAGCCAGTAAAAAAGTCTCTGAATCTGTTCTGGGATGATGCAATAGGCATATCAGTAGAATCAGATGCCTGGAGTTTTGGTTGTACATTGGTGGAAATGTGCACTGGTTTCATCCCGTATGTGGAGCAACCCAATTTTTTTATTTTACTTTTTTTGTTTCTTTCTCTTTGTGTATACGTTTCTATGTTTTGATAAATGTTCCAGTTTTGTTGTAACACAAGCTGAAATTCTTTATGCAGTTGGGCTGGTTTAAGTGCAGATGAAATCTATCGAGCTGTTGTTAAGTCTCGGAAATTGCCTCCACAATATGCTAGTGTAGTGGGTGTCGGGTTACCTAGGGAATTGTGGAAGATGATTGGTGATTGCCTGCAGTTCAAGCCATCAAAAAGACCCACATTTAATGCAATGTTAGCAATATTCCTCCGTCATTTGCAAGAGATACCACGCAGCCCTCCTGCAAGCCCTGATAAGTAAGAAAATTTTAATTGTTACCCATGTCTGACTTCCTTTTATCATTGTTTGTGATGGCTAGGTAATAGCTAATTCTGGTCTTAAAAGCAGTTTAGCGTTGGTTATTCATTTGTGTATTTGGCCATGTTAGGACAGAGTTACGGTAAAATTATTAATAGCATTTAATAAATTTTATTGGTGCATGTGCAGTGGCTTTGCCAAATTTCCTGGATCAAATGTAGTGGAGCCACCAGCTGTGGCTGACTTAGAGGTTGTACCTGATAATCCTAACCTTCTACATCGACTTATTTCCGAGGGAGATGTGAGCGGTGTGAGGTTAGTGCATTTTATTCTCTCATTTTGAAGAATGATGTCTCTTATCATATATTTCATATGCCCTTTTCTTTGTTTCTACAGAGATTTTCTTGCAAATGCTTCATCAGAAAATAGTGGCACCTCAATTTCGTCACTTTTAGAAGCAGAGAATGCTGATGGACAAACTGCTCTCCACTTGGCCTGCAGGCGAGGTAGTGCTGAACTTGTTGAGGCAATATTGAAGTATGCAGAGGCAAATGTGGATGTTTTGGATAAGGACGGGGATCCTCCTCTTGTCTTTGCTTTAGCTGCTGGATCCCCTGAATGTGTCCTTGCTCTTATTAGGAGAGGCTCTGATGTTCAATCCAGGTTAAGGGAAGGCTTTGGTCCTTCTGTTGCCCATGTTTGTGCATACCATGGTCAACCTGACTGCATGCGTGTAGGTTTATGTCAATCATATATATTTGCTGCTCATTCTTGCTTGTTTCCAGTGGTTGAGTTATCTGGTTTGTGTCTCTAAATGTCTAACAGGAGTTGCTATTGGCTGGAGCTGACCCTAATGCTGTAGATGATGAAGGCGAATCTGTTCTACATAGAGCTGTTGCCAAGAAATATACAGACTGCGCCCTTGTCATATTGGAAAATGGAGGCTGTGCATCAATGGCTGTCTTGAATTCCAAAAACCTGACGTATGTAGTGTGCTGCACTAAACCTGTATGCTTAGTTTTTTGTTTTTCTAATTCTCTTGCTTTATCCATATCAACACTAAACTGCAAGGTTTTTTTTCCCCTTCAAAAATTGCAAGTGGTCAATGAAGCACTTCTAGGTTGTAGCTTTTCTGTTTATGTAGTCCAGGATCTTGTAAATTGAATTAGTGATTTGACTTAGGGAAGATAACCTGCTTGATTGACTTTAGGTTAAAAGTAACCAGATTTCATTTCATTTCATTTTCTTATTTTTTTCAATGTATACTTTTTTGCTGATTTTATTTATTATTTTGTAGCTTTTGTTTCATTTTTTATAAATACATCACATTTTTTATATGTTGCCTGTAGAGTTATTCGTCAATTGTATGTTGAATTTGTGAACACCACATGGTAAGATAATCTTGAAATTACAAGTAATCAATGATACTTTTGACAGTCTAATGCCAAGGACAGATAACTGGTCAACGATCTCATTTCTCTATCAAGTTGGTGGCAGATGCCAATGTAATATTCATTCAAAGTGATTCCTTGAGAAAGAAAAAAGAGTCTTAGACATTGTTTGATCCTTTCATCTACTGGATTTGTGGTTAAATCTTAGCTTACTTGTCTTTTTCTCAAGCTTTTCCTTTTTCCTTTTTTTTTTGGGAGGGGGGTGCAAACATAAATTTGCCTCGAGTAAAAAGCGGAAAAAAATATGAAATAGAGCAACTTATTCCAACCTTTTTAACCCCTTTGCTATCTGTGTGCATATAAATTACCACATTTTGTTGGAATATATGACTGCCAAAAGTTCTTGGCATTTAATTTTTCACATCCTTTCCTGCTGCTCAATGCTTCTTTTTGACGTTGTCATCAGACCATTGCATTTGTGTGTGGCAACATGGAATGTGGCTGTTGTCAAAAGGTGGGTGGAAGTTGCATCACCAGAAGAAATTGCTGAGGCGATTGATATTCCCAGTCCTGTTGGCACTGCTTTGTGCATGGCTGCTGCTCTTAAGAAAGACCACGAAATAGGTAGTTCAGACCTCTTGGATTGTCTTCTTTTAAGTTAATGGTCAGAATTTTCACTCTTGGAAGTTGTCTCTAGTCACTTGTTCACTTTAAGCCCTGTTCTTTGTAATATCTTTAATTTAAGCTATGATATTAACATCATCTACGAACTGCTAAACAAGTTTAGGTATATCATTTGCTTCCTTAAAAGGCTATAAATGTTGCATTTTCTTTAAGTCACTAAAGAAGCATATTTATTAATTTATTGTTTGTTATGAATCATGGGATTTTGTTGTTCGACTATCGAAATTTCTTCATGAACTTACTATGTTGGCTATACATTGAACCAGGATTTTTCATGTGGTTTTCTTTTTTCACCAAAAATTTCTAAGATTTTATGTAAACATGCTTTGGCTGCTTGTCACTTATTTACCTTTTTTGAAATCCTATTCCTAGTTGGTTACTGAATAGTTTTGAAATCTTCATAACTGTATGATTCTTTTTTTTCTCAAGGATTTTAATTATTTAATATTTTGTTCAATTCAAGCTTCGATGCCAAGGTTTAGGCAGTGAGATAACCTTTCTTTTCTTGTTATATTTTTCTCTCTATTGCTACAGTGTTCTGGGGTACCTGTTACAACATTGTTATCATATCCTTAGTCACTTATGTGGTCTTAGATGATTCTCTGTATTTCTTTAAGCCTTTAAAGTATGATCCTTGTTTCAGGCAAACCACAGCCTACTAAATCCTTCAATCACTTAGTTCCTATCCTTGAATGCCTATTTCCATACCTTGGTTTACTTCATTTTTGCTTGACTATATTATGTACATTTTCTTAATCTTATGAATTTTTATTATTCAGTAGTCATAAAACTATATTGGTTTATAAAACTGCTTGTAGAGGGTAGGGAACTGGTGCGCTTATTGCTTGCAGCTGGGGCAGATCCCACTGCCCAAGATGGTCAACATGGGAGAACAGCATTGCATACTGCTGCTATGGCTAATGATGTTGAATTGGTAAAAGTAAGCTACGTAACTTACTTATTACGAGGAGCACTTATTTGTTATTCTTTTGTCAGCAATTTGATTCCTATTCATGCATTGATGCAATGTCAACAAAATTCAGCCAGACTTTGGGTTTATGCAAGTTCTCTAATTGCAAACTGATGAACAGATAATTCTTGATGCTGGAGTGGATGTGAACATCAGAAATGTGCACAATACGACACCTCTACATGTAGCTTTGGCCAGAGGGGCAACATCATGTGTTGGTCATCTTTTATCTGCTGGAGCAGATTGTAATTTGCAGGTTTCTACCTTCATTACTTAAAAAATCTTTGCCGTGGAATGCTTCTGCATGTTTTCTCCCAAATGAAGTAAATGGATTATTGACATTTTGCTATGACACAGATAGTATTTAATTATATTTATTCTTCATATGCATGATCTAGGCTTCAGTTGTGTTGGGGGTTTATGCTTTATTTTTAGATGGTAGTTTGGGGTTCACATATTGAGTCATTTTTCTGATTATCTTGGTCTGAAAGCAGTTTGATCTAAATTATAATGAATAACTCTTCTAATTGAAGAATAATGTAAAGCCTCTATGAATCAAAGAATTCAGTGCTTAGATTTAAATAAACATAGTTCTTTGGTTCATAACCAATAATGTACAGACACATTAAACCATATACAAGTAAATTGAAGTATTGGACATGGAATGGCTAAATTAATTGCGTAAATCTCTCAGTTAGACTTGCTAATTAAAGTTTATGCTGGAGGAACGCTTGTTAGATGAAGCTTAAATTAGATGCAGAATAGGCTGTGCTTGCTTTTTCCAGTTTGTTGTGAGGTATGCTTTTCTTGCACAGTGTCTTACCTGCAATGTGTTTGGGGATGGTGTGTTATCATATGAGATATTTTGGGAAGTACGTCTTCTTGGAGTTTGTGGTGGAATTGGAGGTTTTTGGTTTTATGGTTATTGAGGGTGGTATAAGTTTAGTCTTGAGTTAGGGTTTCGGATCGATTTGAGGGAGAATTTTTGATAAATGTGAAAACTAGCGTGTTAAGTTGTAAAGCTATGATTGGCATTAATTGATTGGAATATTTGTACAATGTTTTTGGTCTTGGATATGAATATGTAAGGAGGATTAAATTTGGATTTGTAAAAAGAAGTTAAGAAAATGTTTCCTGTTCTCTTAACATGTACCCCTTCTGAAATTGCTTAAGGATAAACGCTTTTCAAGTTCGGGGAATTTGGGAAAGGAAAAATTGTTGGATGGGTATCTTGCTTTGAATTGACACTTCCTTTTGATCGATTAGTGCTATGTGATAAGATTTTTATCTTTTGAGACTCATAACTAGAAAGAGAAGTTTTTGCTCAGACAAAGCAAATGATTTTTGTTAATTGAAGAACTGTTAATTCAGTCATTAGCTCTTCTTTGATATGGTGCGAAGGAAAAAATTGTATATGTTACAAGTTTCAAGTAGTTTTCTACTTTATAGTTCTTCAGTTAGTGATGAATTTCAAACACAGCAAGCAAGAAATTTGGCGGTTTTAGTTTTTTGATTAGGTGGAAAGTCCTTATTCCAAACTGTTCTATTACTTCATACCTGACACTAGTCAGCAAAGATCCATATTTACTTTGTATTTTTTCCTAGTTTCGGTCAAATGTAGTTGCATGTTTGACATTGATACGTTACTTGTTTTTGAAGTTTTCTCTAATATTTTGAAGGTCATGGCACATAGTGGTTCATTTTCAATTGTTTGATTTGTTAACAACATGGTTACATTAAGAAAATTAAGGTTCTGTTTGCTTGGTGCTTTTGCTATTTGGTATTTCTTTTTCCAATAGAAAGTGAAAGTTAAAATAAAAAATGAACTGAAAACAAGGGAGAAATGGCAAGAGTAAAAAGCAAAAGAACTCACCAAGGAGCCCAAGTGTTGGAGCAATAAAATGAAAATTAAGAAGCAATCATGCATCTAAACTTTATGTACTTGTGCAGTAATTTGGAAAAAAAAAAAAACGATGCATACAATTGATTTAATTGATCTATCAAGTGATCGTTGTATCCTAATTGCCTTTTCTATATGATGGTTTATGCTAAAATAAAATAGGATTAAAGAAATTATAGTTAGGCTTGAGATAAATGATAAATGTTAATTTCTGATATTGTTTAACAAAGGTTGTTAGGAAAGGCATTCTTTCCTTCTTGCAGTCCACTTATTCGTAGTGCCTTTGCTCATCACCAGGGTGATGAAGGCGATAATGCTTTCCATATAGCAGCAGATACTGCAAAAATGATTCGTGAAAATCTTGAATGGCTCATTGTGATGCTGAGAAATCCTGATGCTGCTGTTGAAGTTAGAAATCACAGGTCAGTCATGGTGAATCACCATTGATACTCTTCTTTTGTTCTTGAATGTATGCATGTCTTTTTCTTTGGTTTAATTTGGTTTTTTGGCTGCACATTTTACACTGTAGGAATCTATATGTTTGGATCCTTATTGTTACTAACTTGGTGTTGATGCATATGATCACAGTGGCAAGACGTTACGTGACTTTTTGGAGACACTTCCCCGTGAATGGATTTCTGAAGATCTAATGGAGGCACTAATGAATAGGGGAGTTCATCTGTCTCCTACATTGTAAGGAGAAGGCTTACATAAATTTGCATTCATTTTCATACATAAATACATACATCCGTACATATATATATAGTTCCTTTTCCTTTTATTATGATTCTTGTTTTTGTGATCTTACTCAGATTTGAAGTGGGTGATTGGGTGAAGTTCCGAAGAAGAATCACTACACCTACATATGGGTGGCAAGGTGCAAGGCATAAAAGTGTTGGGTTTGTGCAAAATGTGGTGGACAGAGACAATCTTATTGTATCCTTTTGTTCTGGAGATGGAAATGCTCGTGTATTGGTAAATGAAGTTGTAAAAGTGATTCCTCTGGATAGAGGGCAGCATGTTAAGCTTAGAGCAGATGTCAAAGAGCCAAGGTTTGGATCAGTTTAGTTTCTAATTCGTAGTTCGCTGTTTCTTTGGTCTTTAAATATCCTTGGACTGGGATATGGAGGCGCTTAAGTCCTAAGCTTTCCCATTTATTACCTTTGGGAACTTTTCCAAACCCTCAATAAATATTGTGTTTTTTTGGAAGGTGTATGCTATTGCGTTGGTGTTTGAAAACTTTTTAGTCAAAATTGGAAATTGCACGATTAATCTTAGGATTGTTGAAGTATTTAGTTCAAGTAGGATGATATTATTTGTGATCTTTTTAATCATAATATATCTAAAAGTTAGTATAGACATATGAAGATATTTCCCTGTTATCTTCCCGGAGTAAAGGTAATTAATATCAGCGTAATGTCTCAATTATTTATCTTGTCTCTCTTTTCATAGGCATGATTCTAGTTTCTATGAAGTCTCTTATGTTGCCATATGTTATTATTATTGTTATTTTATTTTAGAATGATAAACGGTATGAAGTTCTTTTTGCATATTAGCTGCTAAATTTGTACAAATAGCCCAAAATTGGAGTAGTTGATCCGCCTCTCTATTTTTTGGTTCTTTTGGTTTTTTTTTTTTTGGGGGAGTACAGATGTTTTGAGGTAAATGAATTACCTTACTCCTAGTACAAACTTTTTCTTGCTTGGTTTCATACATTGTATTTTTGGTTCTATTGGTTGAACTTCATTGCTGTAGCAGATACTAATGATCTACTTTTGTTTAGAAGATAGCCTTGTACCCGGATGGGTACTTCCTTGCCTTGATGTTACTCTTTGTTTGTTACCTGTCAAAAAGAAAATGAAAGGGTTTAGGCTTGCTCACTCATTTCAATGTTTATGCAAGAGACTAGAAACCATTACAGCTTTTCCAGAGATTCATGTTCTTGATTGTACAATTCATACAGATTAGATGCCAGTGAAATACACTGTTAATCCACTCATGAAGTTGCACTTTGTCCTTTTGCATGTGTGCAATCCTGTAACTGAACTGACAGCTTGATCATTGATAACTAGTCTGTCTATTTTCAGATTTAAGTTTGAGTTAATAAATAGAATTGTTCTATCATCAGGTTTGGTTGGCGTGGTCAATCACGTGATAGTATTGGAACTGTCTTATGTGTTGATGATGATGGAATTTTACGTGTTGGCTTTCCTGGAGCTTCTAGAGGATGGAAAGCTGATCCTGCAGAAATGGAAAGAGTTGAAGAATTCAAGGTTGGGGATTGGGTTCGTATTCGTCCAACTCTTACGACGGCAAAGCATGGATTGGGATCTGTCACACCTGGGAGCATTGGTATAGTATACTGTATTAGACCGGACAGTAGTTTATTGTTGGACTTGAGCTATCTTCCAAATCCTTGGCATTGTGAACCAGAGGAAGTTGAGCTTGTTTCTCCGTTCAGGGTATATAAGAGACTTCAATTTTTTTTGTTATCAATGGTGTTGATAGAGCTTTTCTATCTATTTTTATTCTTATTTTATCTTGAATTGAAACTTGTTTTGGACATAAAGAAGTAATCTAATGTTTGATTTTATAGATTGGTGACCGGGTGTGTGTGAAGCGGTCTGTTGCAGAACCAAGGTATGCTTGGGGTGGTGAGACCCATCATAGTGTAGGAAGAATTAGCGAAATAGAGACTGATGGGCTTCTTATAATCGAGATTCCTAATCGACCCATCCCATGGCAGGCTGATCCCTCTGACATGGAAAAACTTGAGGATTTCAAGGTATCTGCTGTTTTTCTTAATGTAGTCATTGAACTATCCATTAGGGGTTTTTTCATTGGGCCAGATGCTTGTGAAATTTAATGAATTTTAATTCTGTATATTTACTGTTGTGTGCAGGTTGGGGATTGGGTTAGAGTAAAAGCCTCAGTACCATCCCCAAAATATGGATGGGAGGACATTACGCGTAACAGCATCGGTATAATTCATAGTTTAGAGGATGATGGTGATATCGGTATTGCATTCTGCTTCAGAAGCAAGCCTTTTTGTTGTTCTGTCACTGATGTGGAGAAAGTCCCTCCTTTTGAAGTGGGACAAGAGGTTCATGTGATGCCATCAGTCAGTCAGCCTCGACTTGGATGGTCAAATGAAACTCCAGCAACTGTTGGAAAAATTGTTAGAATTGACATGGATGGAGCATTGAATGTAAGCATGCTGCTCATATTTGCACAAATTAATCCATTCTGATTTGTTCTCTCTATTTGGAAGCAAGTAACCTCGTCTTCTGTTGTTACTTGTTCTTCATACTTGTTCTTCATACTTCGCAATTTTGTTTTCATTTTCTTTCCATTGCCTTCATTGGATGGCTCGGAAAATGTTGGAGCATTACATCTTTCATTGCAACGTTATCGTTGTATCATTGTTTAGGGAATGCATATGTAACAGAGTGTTTTTCTTTGTGCTCTGCAGGTGAGGGTGTCTGGCAGGCATAGTTTGTGGAAACTTTCCCCGGGGGATGCAGAAAGGCTTTCGGGATTTGAAGTGGGTGATTGGGTCCGTTCGAAGCCAAGCCTTGGCACTAGACCAAGTTATGATTGGAATACCATTGGGAAGGAGAATTTAGCTGTAGTGCATAGTATTCAGGATACTGGATATTTGGAATTGGCATGCTGCTTCCGGAAAGGGAAGTGGAGTACCCATTTCTCAGATGTAGAAAAGGTTCCAAGCTATAAAGTTGGGCAACATGTTTGGTTTCGAGCTGGGTTAGTTGAGCCAAGGTGGGGCTGGAGAGGGACTCAATCTGATTCACGGGGCATTATTACTAGTGTTCATGCGGATGGGGAAGTGAGAGTTGCTTTCTTTGGTTTGCCAGGCATGTGGAGAGGAGATCCCGCAGATCTTGAAATTGAGCCGATGTTTGGAGTGGGAGAGTGGGTGCAATTGAGAGAAAATGCTAGCTGTTGGAAATCTATTGGACCTGGTAGTGTTGGTGTTGTACAAGGAATAGGGTATGAAGGAGATGAATGGGATGGAAGCACCCTTGTTGCATTTTGTGGCGAGCAGGAGAGATGGGTGGGACCCACTTCCCATCTTGAGAAAGTGGACAGACTTGTCATAGGGCAGAAGGTGAGAGTAAAGGTCTCGGTGAAGCAGCCAAGATTTGGCTGGTCAGGTCATAGCCATACAAGTGTTGGAACAATAGCAGCAATTGATGCCGATGGCAAGTTGAGAATATACACTCCTGTTGGCTCCAAAACTTGGATGCTTGACCCATCAGAAGTGGAGCTGATTGAGGAACAGGAACTTTGCATCGGGGACTGGGTTAGGGTTAGGCCATCAATTTCAGTCCCGACTCACCACTGGGGAGAGGTAACTCACTCGAGCATCGGGGTAGTGCATCGAATGGAAAATGGGGACTTATGGGTGGCATTCTGCTTTATGGAAAGGCTATGGCTTTGTAAGGCTTGCGAGATGGAAAGGGTCAGACCATTTAAAGTTGGCGACAAGGTGCGGATTCGAGAGGGGCTTGTAACGCCAAGGTGGGGATGGGGAATGGAGACTCATGCCAGCAAAGGTCAGGTAGTTGGGGTTGATGCAAATGGAAAACTAAGGATTAAGTTTCAATGGAGGGAAGGGAGGCCATGGGTTGGAGATCCAGCAGACATTGTACTTGATGACAGCTTTGGCTTAACCAGCACCTCATGAAACATTGCGTAGGCTTGTGTTTTAGGTTCATTTCTGAAGCTTGGAGACTCCAGGTTTTGGCCTTCCAGCTCGATTAGAGAAGCCAGGGAGGTGTGGACATTTCCACTGCATTGTGTAAACATTCTTGCTGGACGCACTATGTGGATTGTGGTGGGAGATTGAATTACAGGATTGTTTATTGTTAATAATTAGAGAGAGAGAGAGAGAGAGAGAGAATGAGAAGGATCTGGCTTGCCTCACTGTTAATTATAGGGAAAAAGGATACGAAAGCAGCCAATGAAAAACAAACTAGCTTTAGGTCTTGTATCTCATAGATTTGACATTGGTAGTTTATATAAGCTGCTGAGGTATATATATACAGAAAGAGATGAATATGGTCATTTATTAAATGTTATTTTGTACAAATTGAACCTTACAATGTTTCAGAGTTGTTTTTATGATATCTGGAGTGGGGTATGAGTGTGATACGAGTACCATTAAAGTTTTTCCTGAGTTTGGTGGGTGGGTTCTTGTAAGACATATTTGCTCTCGCATATTTTAATGTGTCATACGAATATCTATGTGATTCGATCCATGAATGAATTGGGCTTTTAAGGGAGAACTTTTATCAAATGTCAATTCATAATTCACACTATTTCATTATGATCAGTTCAAATCTTCTTTTTTATATGGGTAAGAAAGAAAATCCTTTTTATTGTGCATTTCAGAAATTCTCAAATCCATCAATATCATTAAAATTATGTTTACTTCATTATTTTAAATAAATGCTTTGACCATTTTATTCTCAAGAACTTCGGAATTTTGATCTTTGAGCTTTAATGGTTTTTTTTTTTTTTTTTTATAAACAACAATTTGTGTTTTATCTAATGAAATCTAACAAGTTCTAATGAATTGTAAAAAATATAATTTTTAATATATATAAAATATTAAAATATATCTTATAAAAAGTCATTTATTGGTTCCTTATTTTGAAACTTAATCCCCAACACTATTGGGGTAAACTTGAATTAAGCAACGAACAAGAACGAATAGAGAAAAACTAGACACAAATATTTACGGGAAAAAATTCCTATGAAGAGTATAAAAAATCACAGGTCAGAAAAAATTTCACTAAAACGAAAAATAATCAAAGAGGAGTACAAGATGCAGAAATAAAACAAACCCAAACCCAAAATATAGAGTTTTCCTGAAATTCCCACAAAACTCTCTTAATTGTTGTTGAATCAAACTTTCCACAGTTGATAAAAGCCCTATTTATAGGCTAAAATTCGTGTGAATATATGACTAAAATATCCCTAGAATAATTAAAGTTAGATTGGGAAAAGATAGCGGAATTTAATTAGGAGAAGAAACCCGGTTTAGTAGGGAACACGTCACCATATCGTGATGTCATTTATTGACTCGTTGGGACGTCACACGTCGTGTCGTTGGTTTCTTCTCATCAGGCCGTCGTGTGTCATATCGTTAGGACGTCAAACGTTGATTTCTTCTTGTCGGGACGTCGTGTGTTGCATTGTCGGCAGGGGCGAAGCCAGGAAAATTTTTTAGGGGGGCCGGATGAAATTTTAATTTTTTATAGTTTATATCTTTATAATTTGTAAAAGATTAAATCAAATTTTTATAATTTTAGGGGGGCCAAAGTACAATTTTACCTTTACTAATTTAAAATTTTTAAAAAATTATAAGGGGCCAAATAATAATTTTACATTTTAGGGGGGGCCCATGCCAGCCCCCCCTAAATTCGCCCCTGATTGTCGGGACGTCAAATCTTCCTCGTCACGACGTTGATTCTGTTTCATCCAAAATGCGAGGCACACTCCACAAATCTCCATCTTGACTCGCATTTTCGCAATGCCTTTTTTGCCGAGCCTTGTTATAGGCCTAATCTTGATCTTTGTCAGATGCTTACCAAGTTTAAACAGTTCTTGAACTTGGAAATTGGAAGACTTTTTGTCATCATATCGGTTGGGTTGTTCTCTGTGCCAATCTTGTGAATATGAATATCTCCTTGAACAATCACCTCTCGAACAAAGTGATACCGAATATCTATGTGCTTTATTCTTTTTTGATGCATTTAATCTTTAGTGAGATGTATAACACTTTAATTATTGCAATATACAATACTCTTGTCGTTTTTATCAACCAAACCCTAATAGACCTCTCAACCAAATGGCCTCTTTTACAGCCTCTGTGATAGCCATATATTCTGCCTTTGTAGTTGATAATGCCACAGTGGCATGTAGGGTGGCTTTCTAGCTAATAGTGCAATTGCTGAAAGTGAACAGATAACTTATGAGAGATCTTTTTTTGTCTAAGTCTTTTGCATAATACGAGTCTACGTTGCTGACTAGACCTTTTGAACATCTTTCGAATTGCAAAAAAGCATTGGATGTCTCCCTCAAATATCTAAGAATCCACTTATGCCAGTGTAATTTTCCCGGTTTGGCTATGTATCTACTTACTACACTAACAACATGTAAAATATTGGGATGAGTACAAACCATTGCATACATTAAATTTTTGACTGCACTGGAATAAGGAATTGAGGACATATACCTTTCTTTGTCTTCAGTTTATGGTGATTTTGAAGCCAAAAGTTTGAAGTGTCCAACTAAGGGAGTACTAATTAGTTTAGAGTCTTGCATTCCAAACCGCTCGAGAATTATTTCGATGTATCTCTGTTGTGATAGAAATAGCTTCTTGGAGTGTTATCTCTTGAAATTTCTATCCCTAAAATTTTCTTGATTGAACTAAGATCATTCATCTCGAACTTAGAGTTAAGCATGGTTTTAAGTCAATATATTTCTGATGGATCATTGGCCGCAATTAACATATCATCAACATAAAACAACAAATAAATAAATGATCCATCATCTAAATGTTGTAAATACACAAAGCTGTCATACTTGCTCTGAATGAAATCAACACTTAACATGAAGGAATTGAACTTCTTATACCACTGTCGAGGAGACTGCTTCAAGCTATATAATGATTTTTGAAGAAGATAAAGATGATCTTCCTTGCCTTCACCTTGAAGCCATCATGTTATTGCATACAAATGTCTTCATCCAAATCCTCGTAAAAGAATGCAGTCTTTACATCTAGTTGTTCCAATTCGAGGTTATATAATGCAACAAGGGCTAATAATGCCCGAATGAACGTATGCTTAACCACTAGAGAGAAAACATCATGGAAATCAACTCCTTCCACTTGGTTGTAGCCCTTTTCGACCAACCTTGACTTATACCTAGTGTCGTTTTGATTCGATCCTATCTTTTTTTTTGAACACCCATTTGCAACCAACTATCTTATTTTCGATTGGTGGTTTCACAAGTTTCAAAGTCTTATTCTTTTGAAGGGACTCCATCTCTTATTCCATAGCAACAGACTACTTGCTAGAATCAGAAGCACGAACCACCTTAGAGTAATTCGAAGGATTGGACAAATCAATGCTCTCAGCAACACTAAGAGCATATGCTACTAAATTTTCGTGACAAAATCTGTGATGTGGTTTAATTGCACGTCTTACTTTGTCATGTGCTAATTCATAATCTTGAAGTTGAGATGTAGGGGTCTTTAATTAGGATGAAGTGGCTTTGAAAACCTTTTGTTGCATTGAAGAGACGCCATTTTCATGATTTCTTTGTGACCTCGAGATGCGATGATTCTTCTCGTTGTGACGTCGAGCTTTGTGACATCATCGTATGTTTTTGTTTTCGGCTCCACCTTCTTGAAGCACTCAATTTTTCTGTGTTGTTTTGGCCCAATGACCCATTTTTTGAAAGAATCATTGATGTTTCATCAAATGTAACATCTCTATTGACGATGATCTTACTAGTTTCTAGGCACCATAACTTATAGCCTTTTACCCCAGTAGTAAAACCTAGAAAGATACATCTTATAGCCCTTGGTTCAAGTTTTCCCTGATTGACTCGTGCAAAAGCAAGACAACCAAGTACTATAAGGTTAGAGTAATTAGGAGGATTACCCAACCATATCTCTTTAGGAACCTTTCCGTCCAATGCTCGATGTGAAGACCGATTCACCAAATAACTTGTTAGGTTTATGGCTTCTTCCCAAAACTCTTTTTTTAAGCCTGTGTTGGAAAGCATACATCAGGCTTTTCTCAAGTAACGTTCTGTTCATTCTTTCAGCGACACCATTCTACTAAGGGGTACCAACAACTTTACGATGTCTTTCGATTCCTTCCCATTTGCAATAATCATTAAACTCAGCTGAACAAAACTCAAAACCATTATTCGTTCTTAACTGCTTTACGGATTTCCCAACTTGCTTTTCTAGTAAAGTCTTCCACTACTTAAAGATCCCGAAGGCTTCATTCTTGTGCTTTAGGAAATAAATCCAAACTTTCCTGGAGTGGTCATCAATAAAAGTTAGAAGATATTTGCTACCTCCTTTGGTGACGATTGGAGCTGAACCCCATAAATCAGAATGAATGAGTCAAAGGTCCCTTTTGTCGCGTGCATTGTCGAATCAAAGCTGACTCGAGTTTGCTTCCCATAAACGCAATGTTCGCAGAAATCTAACTTTCCAACTCTAGTGCTTGTGAGAAGACCTCTTTTACTCAAAACGGTTATATCTTTTTCGCTCATATGATCTAGTCGCATGTGCCATAATTGAGTTGATTAAGAATTCATAAAGAGGGAATTTTGTCGCGTCGTCGTGACGTCATGGGAGTCCTCGTGACATGGCGACAATTTCATCTCTGCTTCTGTAATTTTTGTCACGTCGGTCACCATTGAACCTTACGGAATGTATAGACTACCTCTTTTCTGTTCTCTCATCTAAACAAGAGCTCCACGAGATACTTTGATGTGTTTGACTCTATGACTATCCTACAACCATTCGATTCTAGGATACTTAAGGAGATGAGATTCTTCTTCAAATCAGGCACATGCTTGACATATGACAGTGTCCTTATAATTTCATCGTGCATCCTAATCTGAATTGTGTCAATACCAACTATCTTACGGGGGGAATTGCTCCCCATAAGCTCTACTTCACCTTTAACTGAACTATACGTGGAGAACTATCCATGTTAGGACATATATGGTATGAACACCTTGAATATAAGATCCACTCAGACGTAAGCTTAGTTAGACCTTTCAGTCGTAGACACCAATAACAAATCATCTCCTCTGTCCTCGACAGCACTAACATTCCCTTTCTCGTCGCTTTTAGCGGCCCTCTTATTTTTATTCTGAAGTTATAACTTCCTCAACAGACCACCTTTGTTGCTCCCTTAAAATAAGAAAAATCAATACGGGAACTAGCGAATAAATATGTTAGTGGAAAAGGCAACGCTAGAAATAATCAACCAAAGCTTAGAGGGCACACCATCACAATTGATATCACGTTCGGACTTCATAAAAATTAGGGGACATCTTGCTCGGCCTCTTGACACTTTTTTCTTTTTTTAGCTTTTTCAAATTTTATTTATTTTGAACAACCCTCAATTTCCAAACCAATTAAACCCACCCATACCCGGAACGTATCACCATTGCAGCATATTTGACCTACCTTTTCAAGCACCCATGACATTTAAATGTCAACAATCAACCATCGATATACTGCATCATTCTCCTTCGACTTCACAACTAGCACCAATTTCATCAATGCTTTGCCTTCTACTACATCGAACCCACCAATTGATGTACCAACCACACCCACTCATTCCATGCTCACTCGTTCAAAGACAAACCTCAAACCTAAACAAGTTCATGTGGCCATACATCCTTCACCTACTTATATTCCTTGCACATTCAAACAAGCCCATCAACAATCTCATTGTTAAACCACAATACAAATTGAATATGATGCTTTAGTTAAAAATCGAACGTGGGACTTGGTACCTTTTGATCCTTCAAAGAATGTTGTAGACTATAATTGGTTTTTTGTATTAAACATCATTCTGATGGTTCCATTGATAGATACAAAGTTTGTCTAGCTGTTAAAGGCTTCACCCAATGACTCGAGTCAGATTATCAATCTACATTTCGCCAAAAATGCCTTCTTACAGGGTCGGCTTTAAGAAGAAATCTACATATGATAACCTCCTGACTTTAAGGCATTTGTATCCAACACATGGTTATAAGTTTATATTTATGGCCTTAAATAGGCACTTGTGCTTAGCATACTGAATTAATGAATTATCTTCTCACTCATGGGTTTATAGCAATACTGTTAGAGTTGTGTGACCCAAATTCTAAGGGTTTGCTTGCAAGTCAAGTTAAACAAAATATATTTTCTTTCTAGAAGATTTAGTATTTATTAGTATGATGTATTTAGCATTTATTAGCATAATTTGTTTGACTTGACTATTTAGCCTATAAATAGGCTCTTTCACAACCTTAGAAAAACACACCCATTAGAGATTAGAACTCATAACACATTTAGAGAATTTTGTGTTTACGTTTGAGGGTTCTTTATTTTTGGGTTTTCGGGGTTTAGTTTTTTATCTCCATCATTTTTGTACTCTTCATTCTATTACCATTATAGTAAAATTATCTTTGCCCGTGGTTTTTTATCCTCTTTGGAGGAGTTTTTCCACGTTAAATTTGTGTGTTCAATTTCTCAATTTTTCCATAATTTGTTTTACTTGTTGCTTAATCGGTCAATTCTAACAAGTGGTATCGAGCTAGTTCAATTATAGATCAGCCTGATCAGAGATGGCGACAACAAGGTTTGAAATTGAGAAGTTCGATGGTGAGACAAATTTCAATCTGTGGCAAGTTCGGATGATGGCAATTCTAGTTCAATCAGGTTTGAAAAAGGTTGTTACCGGGAAAAAGCCTGAAAATATAAATAAAACAGAATGGGAAGAGCTTGATGAAAAGGCCTTGTCTGCAATCCAGTTGTGCCTCGCGAATACGGTATTGCAGGAGGTATTGATGGAGAAGACCTCATCTGCCTTGTGGAAAAGGTTAGAAACTCTTTATGCGACTAAGTCTCTGGCTAACCGTTTAGTGTTGAAACAACGTCTATTTACGTTTCGCATGAACGAAGGTGAGCTTCTTAGAGATCACATCAGTCAATTCATTACTCTTTTAAATGATTTAAATAATGTTGAGGTTCATATTAACGATGAAGATCAGGCTATGCTATTATTGTGCTCTTTACCCCCTTCATACAAGTCTTTCAGGGAGACCCTGATTTATGGCAGAGACAAACTCTCGTTCGAAGATGTGAAGGGTAATTTGTTGAGTAGAGACAAACTCGACAATGAGCTTTATTTGGATAGCAAGGCGATAGGCAAGCTTAGTTTGATAGCATCAAAGAAACGAGACAAAAGGTGTCGCTATTGTAAAAAGTTAGGTCACGTCAAAGCAGATTGTTATAAACTGCGAAATAAAAGAGCTGCTGAGAGTAACGAGGAAGATGTAGCTGGTGCTAATTTGGTCGATGAAAGCGGTGATGATTTCTTGTTAGTGTCAACGAGCGATAACTCCAAGCTCACGTCCGAGTGGATCCTAGATTCGGATGTTCTTTCCACATGTGTCCCATTAGAGAATGGTTCTCCACATATTCAGTTGAAGGTGGAGTTATGCGCATGGGAAACGATTCATCTAGTAAGGTAATTGGTATTGGTACTGTTAAAATTAGGATACGATGGGACGATTAGGACACTCTCAGATGTTAGGTATGTACCGATTTACGAAAGAATCTCATCTCATTGAGTAGTTTAGACTTGAAAGGATGCAGAATCAACATCGAGTCGGCGGCATTAAAGTATCTCGTGGAGCTCTCGCTCATTAAAAGGTAAACGAACCGATCTTTATATTACGGAAGGTTCTACGTTGGCCGGTGAAATCGGATGTCCTCGTCCAATTCTGAGTCGAAGTCAACTCGTTTGGAGCGGAGGCAACTTGGTCATAGGAGGAAAACGATGACCGCTTTTGTTGAAGAGAAGTTCTCTTTTGGATGCGAGTTTTGAAAAGTTAGCGCCTTGTGTTCATGAAAATCGACCGGGTTAATTTTGATTTGGCGATGCACAAGTCGAAGGCTAGAAGTCTTCCACTTCTAAGCAGATTCGACTCGATTAAGTCTGATTCCTTTCTTTTCATATCACATAACTCCGGAGTTAGTACATATGGCGTTGTTTATGTGGATGATATTATAGTCACCGGTAATCAAGCACAAGAAGTTCATTCTATCATTTGCACTCTCTTCTCAAATCTCCTTTATAGATCTTGGCCCGTTACACTATTTTCTTGGAGTGGAGGTTGTTTTAGGTGTTGATGGTATTTTCTCTCTCAGCATAAATGTATCATGGATTTGTTGCAGGGAAGTTGATATAATATATTGTAAAGGTGTGCCTACCCCTGCTACTTCTACAGTGGACTTCTCATCCTCTTTTGAAGATAACTTTGTTGATGCTTCTCTTTATAAACGTATAATTGGAAGCCTTCATTACTTGACTTTCACTCAGCCGGACATCTCATTCGCAGTCAACAAGTTATCTCAATTCATGCATTTGCCAACCAATCACTGGTGTGCAACCAAACGTCTTTTGCGTTATCTTCAACACACGTCTAACTTTGGAATTAAGATTATTGAGAATATAACCACAAACTCATTGCATATTCTGATTCTGATTGGATTGGCGAACCCATTGATCGAACCTCTACGACTAGCTTCATAATCTAACTTGGTAATCCAAGAAGTAAAGGTCTGTGTCTCGGTCATCAATTGAATCTGTTCTATTTTTTCTTTTACTTTTCTTCATTTTGATTTTCTATTTCCAATATAGGAAATGATTAAACTTACAAAGGTTAAAAAGAAATCTGATAACTTGCAATCATTCAAAAATCCACCTCTACAAAGAGTTAACAAAACCCAGCAAATTGGACCTACCTTCTGAACTAAAAATGCATCAGAGGTCAGCAATATAATACCTATAAAATCAATGAAGAAGAAAGAGAGGAAAACACTATTTTCATCACAAACAGCAATATTTTCTATTTTCAAAAAAAGAACAGAAAAAAATACAAAGCACAGGTATGGGGTTTGCCGGAGACTGTTGCCGATTAGGAAGTCGTCTTCCTCTTTTGTGCAAGCCACTTACAAAAACCATACTCCAAAGCCTCTTTCATCCATGCATGCCTACAATTCTGAATTGCTTGTGATATGGTCAGCCAACTTCTTATACGAGTGCTTTGCTCCGGCCATGAATTTAATTCCTCCTTTACCAACAAAGCAAACATTGCCGCTTTACATAATCCTTCAGGACTGAATTCATCTTCATGAGTTTTGCTCTTAAAATTATAATCTCCTACGAAATCCTGAATAAAATAAGTAAATAAATAAATTAATCAAAAGCCAAGGCAAAAATCTTAAATTCTAATCCTATGAAGTATTGACCCCCCAAAACATACAACATTCAAGTACCAAAGACGAAAATATAAGTATAAATAAAAACATTCAACTAGCCTTACTTTCATAACCTACTTGAGTTGGACTAGAAAAGACTCCAAACTCAGCTGAGTAGAGTTCGAGCAGCTTGAGCTATCAAATGAGTCAAATTCAACTATTCTAGTGCTTGATGGAGTAGTTTATGAGACTAGTCAAGTTTTTTGTTGATTTTAATATATATTCTATTTTTAGTTAGTATTAAAAAGTTTTCAACTTGAATTCGGGCTCTTGTACAAATAATCAAGCTTGGATTTAAGCATGGGAAATCAAGCTTATCTTTTATTGTGCATGTAACCAAGCAGGCTCGATAAGTAGAATCTTTATTTTGAATCAAGAACGAGCTCTAAAAATGAAACTCGAGCATAACTTTGAGCCTCAAATTTTGAATCAAGTTTGAGCTCGAACTTCTTACAACTTGAACTCAATTCAGCTTTGATTACACTCTCGTATCACAACCTTAGATTAAACAGTAAGTAAACACTTACTGAAGTACAAGAAGTCAAACAAGAAACAGCATGTCGTATTGGAAAACTTAATATTGACAGACACTGCACCTAGCGCACATAATAAATTAGGTATGGACGAAACTTTAATTCAATGCTAATTTCATCTTCATTCCTTTTTCCTGAAGTCTTTGGGTTTGAGTATGCTAAATGTATTCTATTATGTTACTCAAATTCGGCTGAGTGTTAGATACGAATATATGCCTAACATAAGTGTTTTAATTTTCTTTTTCAAGTTTTTCATCAACCCATACATCACACAAAAACTTCAAGAGAATGAAAAGCTGGAATAACATAGCCATGCACATCTGAGACTTGGTTCTTGTTAAAAAAAATGTTTTGGAAACATTTGAATGTTGCTGTCATATTTGTGTTACTTTTTTGAGTGCCTTAGTAATCTTTTTTGTGTCATGTTAGTACCATGTTGTATATGATATTGCTAGGTCTATAGTTTTCTCTTCCCATCCCCACTCTTACCTCCTCCCTTTCCCTAGTTAGCACTTCATGTAGTAAAAATAATAAATCACTAAAGGATTAATTTGAGGTAAATATTTCCACCATTGTCATTTACACATTGATAATATTAGACACAACACGAAAATAATAAACTAAAACACTACATGACATGGATACACGGATATCTCAAATCTATATGATATCAATAATGAATTATCAAAGAATCATAATTTATACAAAAGTAAAATACTTTAAATAATAAATCACTGAAGGAACACAACACAGATTGTCATCGACATATTTAACCTTTCTAAATTGCACATTTAGCTAGTATGCCATTCTACCAATCAGGGAATTGGGATTCCCAGTAATCTTACTCAATAAGGTTGATGAGATAACTAATTCAATGATATGCAGAGATTTATGCTAAAAACTTCAAAGCATATAGAAATGAATTAAAATTAGAAAAATGTTATAGTTTTCACAATCTTAAAAAGATGTGAAGGAAATGCATAAATAGAACCAAGAAAATAAATATCTACCAATAAATCTCCTCGGACTCCAGCTTCTTCAATTGCTTCCCTCACTGCAGCCTCTTCGACAGTTTCATCATTCTCCCAACCTCCCTAAAATCAGAGAGCAAAAATTCCATAAGAAAATATTTTGTAAGTCCTCTTTCTTTGAAGATGTAGAGAACAAGAAATCACAGAAACCAAACACTTAATTTAACTCCATTTAGGTTAATTATCTCCTTTATACATCTATCATGTTTTTCAATGGCAAGGAGACCTATGTTGCTCATACTCTTCACTTTTCTTTTAAGTACTTTTGCCCAACTGTTGGGCATGGTGCATATCTCAACATAGGTATGAGGATATGATTTACCAAATACATGGAATTTTTTTTTAAGAAAAAAAGGTTGAACATAACTGTCTTCAGATCTCAAACCCGATCGGTCAGGAAGTAAAGCCACAAAAATTACTACAGTATATGCTGAACAAAACACAACTTTGTACCTTAGGAAACAAAAGACCTGGTCCGCTAGTTGAGTTGATCATCAATACTTCAACCACATTTTCAGAATTTTCATGGTTTGACTCATCTAAACATATATACCTAAATGGAATACACCTGCCAGAAGAGAAGAACAAATTCTTAGTACACGGAGCTGAGCCTAGTCAAGAACAAGATTTTTGCAAACGTCAAAAAGGACACCAATTGTTCCCATCACATTAAGAATGAAACAATTTAATCTCTATCCAAAAGAGCAAGCAAAGAAGGGGACAAAAAAACACAGATTGAAGACTTAAAACAGCCAAGTCACAACATCATCACCAAAATCTGAGAAAAATAAGACAAACAGTGAGGAGTACCGTTAAGTAGCATCTTCAATAGGTTGTCTTATTAAGACTCAAGGCTGTCCTATCCCTAGGTCAATTTATTTTTCAGGTAATTCCACCAAAACCTACCCATGGGCCCGGGCGGGTTGGACCACAGCTTGGAACTTTTTTTTCTCGCTTGTCCAAGTCCGGTCTCGTCTAGTCGAAAAGCTCGAATTATCATTCATTATAATATTAAAAAATATAAAATATAAATAAAAGAATTATTATTAAATAATAATTCGGGATGGGCTGAGCTGAACTGAACCAGCCCAAATTACAAATACCTTATCCAAGGGCATAGGCAGATATAGTTCCACCATAAAACTCTGGACAACTTTCACTGTCATAGTCGCATAGATTAAGCTGTTTGATCAACCAATAGCAAAGATGAGCTACGAAAATTTCTCTCTAAGACCATTCATAACTGTTCATAGTTCCCCTCTTTCAATTTTCTTCCCTTTTTTTTTTCCTTCATATTGTTGGAGAAACCAATAAAAACTCTTTAAACGATAATATAAATGCTTGCCTACAGACAAAATAACAGTTCCCTTCTTCCTCATGTAGTTTTTGAGAAATCAATGAGACTCTTTAAAACACCATTTCAAAGTTAAAAAAGATTGGCACTCATAAACAGATAGAAAATGGAACATAAAAAAACATAAACACCAAAAAAGTAAAATATATCCAGTTTCCATGTTCGTGCTGAGAATGTACCATTCATATAAACAGAAGGCAATGAGTACCTGTTTTCCACCTTAATCCAGAAAATGTGAAAAAGCAATTCAAAGCTTGAAAATTACATACATGTAAACAGAAACGGATGGGCATCACACACACACAAACACTCGTATATATGTATTTATATATAAATCATTTGCTATTTTCATGTAAGTAATTTACTTGACAAGGCATTTCAACTGTAAAATACACTATTCATAATTTCATATACCAACATAATCAATGTATAGATACTATATACAGCCAAAAAGAAAACATACCCATTTGCCAACTCCATCCTAGGATGGCTATATAACCCATTCAGAACTTGAAATAAAACATAATATTTTCCATAAAAAAGAATCAAAAGAAGCAAAAAAACATTTTAAGCTTAAAATGCATCATTCATAAGCACCAGATACAAAGTAAGAACCAAATTATTTTTCTATCTTGATCCTAATAATGTAATAAACCACTCCAACTATAAATACTACATCATTCAAGCAGATAAAAACAACCGTAATTTGATTAATGAAAATTCCGAAAAACCTACATGAACTTATGTTTTCCAGACTTACATTAAAAATGTATAGAAATAATTAGAATAAAAACATACCCAGCGACAAGCCGATAGCCGTTCTCGTACCTTTGCTGAAGCCGACCTGTACGGGCCACTAAATCCGACATAATATTATGAAAAATCTCAAAAAAAAAAAAAAGAGGAAAATCCTCAAAAATATCAAATTCTCCAAACTTCAACAAAGGCAATCTTTCTTAATCAGACGCCTCATTGGATTGATGTTTTTTGGATTTACAAAAATGCTCATGCTTGTACCAGGTTCATCCATTCCTGTTTGCACTGGATTTAACAGTGACGATCAATGCCACGAAACATCACCCAGTGGCTGCGATTTTCTCGTATTTTTTAATTTTAATTTCGATTTTTTTTTCCTTTTTTGAGGTGTAATTGTGATAATCATGAAAAAGAAACTCTTAGCCTTGGGAAAAAGGAAAGAGAAGAAGGCCCGAGGCGAAGCGCTAAGAACGGATCAGACGATTGGCGATCAAACTCACGTGAGTGAGATAGTCACAGGTGCACCTCCGGGCTACCCGCCCTGTCCGCAATTCGGAGGATCTAAAAATATTTTTTAAAATTTAAATTTAATTATAAAAAAATATAAAATACAAATTAAAAATATATTTTTAATAATAAAATGAGTTTTTTAGACGGCTCAGATCAACATAAAAACAAGTTTAAATTTAAATTTTTTTAAAATTAAACTTCGACTCAGCTCATGAAATAGTCTAACAAAATAAAAAAAATCATTTTACAATTCATAATTACATTTCAATTGAAAAATAAATAAATTTATATAAGACCGGCTTGAATAAATTGTGAGTGTAATTAGGTTAATAAAAATCTTAAAAGAAAAGTGAGGTTGAGAAAACACCATACTCTAACTACGTGATCTAGTAAAAAATTATTTAAAGAATAATTTTTTAAAAAATATTTAAACACCATACACTTACTACGAGGTTGGTTAACCATTAAACCACTTAGGGCATTAAAGAAAGTGCGAAAGTAACACTTGTGGAGCTTCTCTTTTTCATTTTAAATGTAATTAGTTTATGTTTAAATTTCATTTTCTTTTAATTTTTAATTTTTTAATCGAATAACTTCAAAATGAATGAAAAATTAATGTCCATGGAAAAGTTAAATAAGCCGTTATGTCCCCAAAATATAGTCATTTACTACTAAGAAAGTAGATAAAGATTATCCATGAGGTGTGTTGTAATTGCTCACTTCATCCCTTAATTATGAGGTTGTGGGTTCAATCTCTGCTTATGAAAATGGAGTATATCATATGATTAGCGTTTACTTTTTAAAGAACACCGATTTTACATTAAGTATTAAAAATCATTAATTATGAGTAAAATATGAGTTAGCAGAGGAATCTTCTCCATAGTTCTTTTCGCCATCGATTCTTATGAAAAAAAGAAAAGACTCTCCTTACCGTGGGTTGTAATCCAATTGAGGCATTTAAAAAAATAGTAGCTAATTTCAACCCCGAGTTATTGTTTTTATTCTATTCTGGTTATTAAATTATTGTGTTTATTTTATTTTGGTCACAAATTATTAATATTTCAATTTAATCATTAAATTTATCAAAATCGAATATTTTGGTTACTTTTTTTGTTAGTTCCCGATAGATGAGGGATAATAATTGGTTTGAGTTTTTTTATTGGTAAAATATTATATCTAGTACTTCAATGTGTACGATCGTCGGTATGCCTTTGGCACAGTGGAAAAATATTCTGACGCCCACAAACTAGGTCTCTATATACGAGGAATGAACTAAGACTGAGAAATGACAAAAAAATATACCTTTGATTATCTGAAAACAGCACTGGTTTGACGTTGATTACTCCACCGTGCTGCAAACCACAACTACAACGCAAAAATTCAGCCTCTATGTGACCCACTCGAATGACAACGATAAAAAAAATCTCTCGAAAATGAAATTGAAATATTTTTCCCTTTTTAAATTCAAGATGGTTTTGAATAGCTATTAATCACTAAAAAGAATATTAGGATATTTCTTTAACAAATGATTTTCTCATTTACTTACGGAGATATCAATTCAATTTAAATTCTAACATAATTCCCTAAATCAATTTTTATTAAATACAATATTTAATAAACTCGAAAAGATATATTTACAAATTAAAATATTGAAATATATTTTTCACGTTATTTTAATTTAATCCTCTCTCTCTATATATACATATGCACATAAAATATGTACATATATTATAATTAATTTTAACATTGTCGATTAAATTAATATATGAACATTTTATAATCAATTTAACTTTTATGACATGTTAAACATAATCCCAACGTTCGTTACATTCGATTGTCCCAACTAAAAGTTGTGACCCTATAGGATATTGTAATGTTGACAATAATATTAAACAATTCCAATGTTACAAACAATGAGTGATATCTAGCAATGCATCACTACTACCCAAGCTACAAGAAGTTGTGGTTCGACATGGATTTTGTGATAATATGATTATGTAGTTTATTCCTTTGTCCTTAATATCTAGATTGAACACATATTATGGAATAGTCACACTTGTATGGTCTAATCTTTTATTTCTTGATTCTCAAGGAGACTAAAATAAACAAATAAATGTGACATCTCATATCAACTCATTTAAGCATGGGCAAAATCGCTAAAGTATCGACTCACGATGTTGAGACAAGTGATATCAAGTCTAAGGATCATACATACAATTATCGCTTTGAGAAATATTGTAACTATCACATAATAATTTAAGAAACATTCTCATGGTGGGTCATCCAAAGATATTGTTCACTAACATATACTTATGTGTTGATTTAATATCACATATTTATAACAACACTTGTTATCAATCAAGCATATATTAGTCTCAATGTATTATTGTTGTCCAAATCCACAATAATACTTGACTAATGACATTTAAGAATGATCATATCATTCTTTGGACATTATAATTATACGATTATTGAAACACATAAATAAATACCGAAAACAATAATGTGAATATTTTTATTAATAAACTAGGTAAAAGTATGACATTACAATAATCATATGATTGGTCTTTGGGCATATTCCCAATACAATGTTTACACATTCTATCAATTTGATCATAAATATAAAATATTCAACATGTAACACCGCTTAGCCCTATTCCGTCGCCAAAACAGATTACGAGCATTACCGAACAATTGAACAAATATGAATAAATACCAAAACAATAATGTGAATGTTTTTATTAATAAACTAGGTAAAAGTATGATATTACAATAATCATATGATTGGTCTTTGGGCATATTCCCAATACAATGTTTACACATTCTATCAATTTGATCATAAATATAAAATATTCAACATGTAACACGTCCTAACCCTATTCTGTCGCCGAAATAAGATTATGGAGCATTACCGAAAATTTCGTAACAAATATGAACGATCATTGTAACACCCCTAACCCGTATTCGTAATCGAAATAGGGTTACAGAGTATTACAGAAATTTATAGATTAATTACAGATAAATTGAATTAAAATACTATTCATAACTAACTTCAACCATATTGACTCTTAAATAGGCCCTCGAGGCCCAATTTGAACATTAGAATTGAATCGGAACTAAATCGGAATCTCCAAGAAATTTTCAAAATTTTTCTCATATACAGGGCTCACACGCCTGTGTGGTCTAAGGACACGCCTGGTGTGGTCGTGCCATGTGGTCACACATACCCGTGTCCCTAGGTTGAGAAAACACCATACTCTAACTACGTGATCTAGTAAAAATTATTTAAAGAATAATTTTTAAAAATATTTAAACACCATACACTTACTACGAGGTTGGTTAACCATTAAACCACTTAGGGCATTAAAGAAAGTGCGAAAGTAACACTTGTGGAGCTTCTCTTTTCATTTTAAATGTAATTAGTTTATGTTTAAATTTCATTTTCTTTTAATTTTAATTTTTTAATCGAATAACTTCAAAATGAATGAAAAATTAATGTCCATGGAAAAGTTAAATAAGCCGTTATGTCCCCAAAATATAGTCATTTACTACTAAGAAAGTAGATAAAGATTATCCATGAGGTGTGTTGTAATTGCTCACTTCATCCCTTAATTATGAGGTTGTGGGTTCAATCTCTGCTTATGAAAATGGAGTATATCATATGATTAGCCGTTTACTTCTTTAAAGAACACTGATTTTACATTAAGTATTAAAAAATCATTAATTATGAGTAAAATATGAGTTAGCGGAGGAATCTTCTCCATAGTTCTCTTCGCCATCGATTCTTATGAAAAAAAGAAAAGACTCTCCTTACCGTGGGTTGTAATCCAATTGAGGCATTTAAAAAAATAGTAGCTAATTTCAACCCCGAGTTATTGTTTTTATTCTATTCTGGTTATTAAATTATTGTGTTTATTTTATTTTGGTCACAAATTATTAATATTTCAATTTAATCATTAAATTTATCAAAATCGAATATTTTGGTTACTTTTTTTGTTAGCTCCCGATAGATGAGGGATAATAATTGGTTTGAGTTTTTTTATTGGTAAAATATTATATCTAGTACTTCAATGTGTACGATCGTCGGTATGCCTTTGGCACAGTGGAAAAATATTCTGACGCCCACAAACTAGGTCTCTATATACGAGGAATGAACTAAGACTGAGAAATGACAAAAAATATACCTTTGATTATCTGAAAACAGCACTGGTTTGACGTTGATTACTCCACCGTGCTGCAAACCACAACTACAACGCAAAAATTCAGCCTCTATGTGACCCACTCGAATGACAACGATAAAAAAATCTCTCGAAATGAAATTGAAATATTTTTCCTTTTTAAATTCAAGATGGTTTTGAATAGCTATTAATCACTAAAAAGAATATTAGGATATTTCTTTAACAAATGATTTTCTCATTTACTTACGGAGATATCAATTCAATTTAAATTCTAACATAATTCCTAAATCGAATTTTTATTAAATACAATATTTAATAAACTTGAAAAGATATATTTACAAATTAAAATATTGAAATATATTTTTCACGTTATTTTAATTTAATCCCTCTCTCTCTATATATACATATGCACATAAAATATGTACATATATTATAATTAATTTTAACATTGTCAAAATAAATTAATATATGAACATTTTTATAATCAATTTAACTTTTATGACATGTTAAACATAATCCCAACGTTCGTTACATTCTGATTGTCCCAACTAAAAGTTGTGACCCTATAGGATATTGTAATGTTGACAATAATATTAAACAATTCCAATGTTACAAACAATGAGTGATATCTAGCAATGCATCACTACTACCCAAGCTACAAGAAGTTGTGGTTCGACATGGATTTTTGTGATAATATGATTATGTAGTTTATTCCTTTGTCCTTAATATCTAGATTGAACACATATTATGGAATAGTCACACTTGTATGGTCTAATCTTTTATTTCTTGATTCTCAAGGAGACTAAAATAAATAAATAAATGTGATATCTCATATCAACTCATTTAAGCATGGGCAAAATCTGCTAAAGTATACGACTCACGATGTTGAGACAGTGATATCAAGTCTAAGGATCATACATACAATTATCGCTTTGAGAAATATTGTAACTATCACATAATAATTTAAGAAACATTCTCATGGTGGGTCAGTCCAGTATATTGTTCACTAACATATACTTATGTGTTGATTTAATATCACATATTTATAACAACACTTGTTATCAATCAAGCATATATTAGTCTCAATGTATTATTGTTGTCCAAATCCACAATAATACTTGACCAATGACATTTAAGAATGATCATATCATTCTTTGGACATTATAATTATACGATTATTGAAACACATAAATAAATACTGAAAACAATAATGTGAATATTTTTATTAATAAACTAGGTAAAAGTATGACATTACAATAATCATATGATTGGTCTTTGGGCATATTCCCAATACAATGTTTACACATTCTATCAATTTGATCATAAATATAAAATATTCAACATGTAACACCGCTTAGCCCTATTCCGTAGCAAAACAGGATTACAGAGCATTACCGAACAATTCAGAACAAATATGAATAAATACTGAAAACAATAATGTGAATGTTTTTATTAATAAACTAGGTAAAAGTATGATATTACAATAATCATATGATTGGTCTTTGGGCATATTCCCAATACAATGTTTACACATTCTATCAATTTGATCATAAATATAAAATATTCAACATGTAACACGTCCTAACCCTATTCCGTCGTCGAAACAGGATTACGGAGCATTACCAAAAATTTCAAAACAAATATGAACGATCATTGTAACACCCCTAACCCGTATTCGTAACCGAAATAAGGTTACAAAGTATTACAAAAATTTACAGATTAATTACAGATAAATTGAATCAAAATACTATTCATAACTAACTTCAACCATATTGACTCTTAAATAGGCCCTCGAGGCCCAATTTGAACATTAGAATTGAATCGGAACTAAATCGGAATCTCCAAGAAATTTTCAAAATTTTTCTCATATACAGGGCTCACACGCCTGTGTGGTCTAAGGACACGCCCGTGTGGTCAGGCCATGTGGTCACACATACCCTTGTCCCTAACCCGTGTAACTCTCTGACTTATAAGGCATGAAGAAATTGAAGTCACATGGCCAAGTCACACGCTCGTGTGCTAGGCCGTGTGGTTAATTTAATTTTTACATTTTAGGTGCAGTTTTCATACGGCCATGTAACACGCCCATGTTCAAGGCTTACAAGGCTGTGTCACCCACAAGGCTAAGACACACGCCCGTGTGCTCAATTTTAAGCATTTTGCTTCTCATTTTTAAGGTGTAGGGGACACACGACCAAAACACATGCCCATATGCCACACATGGTCAAGATACACGTCCATGTGTTTACCCATGTGGACAAAAATAGGCCATTTTAAGGCCACTTTTCTCACCCTTTTCTCATTCAACCTGCATACAATACTTACATATACCAGTACACTCCAAATATACAACCAATTCAAGTTATTAATTCATATTTTAAGCCAAATTTTATAACGACACTACTCAAATTGCATAAATATACCATATTAATTCTATTCATTGATTACTAAAACTACTACTAATTATATATTCACATACACATTCATATATACATAAGATTTTCACGACCATATTTCAAGTATAACTATCTTCAATCTTATACATGCCATATAAATCATAAGTCATAATATGAAAATCTACTGATGATGATCTGGATAGTGTGATTTGAATGTATTGATCCGATCCTTCGATATCACGATAATCTACAAAGAACATTAAACATACACGGGTAAGCTCATAGAAGCTTAGTAAGTTCGTTGGCTTTAAACAATAATCTTACCAACATATTTTAACAATTTATATATTTACGCAAATTATTCATTTCACACTCCTTGCCAATCAAAATTTAAATTGATAAATTCACTTATTTGAGCTCAATAATAATAACTTAATTCTTCCACAATACTTTCATTTAGCACTTACTAATTCTTGCTAAGCAAAGAACGTCTTACGGATTTGAGTACATCGTAAACAAAAGCCTGATGGCTACACTGAAGCACATAAGTGCTAAATTGAAACCCATAAGGGTTGATTGAAAGCTCATAAGAGCTGAACAAAAACCCATAAGGGTTAAACTGAAGCTCAAAATAGCTGAATTGAAACCCAATTAGGGTTAAACTGAAACTCATAAGAGTTAACTGAAGCTCAGGAGAGCTGAACTGAAAGCAAACACGGAAGTTCGCAACATATGCTGAACCCCGATTTACTTGGGTAAATTGCTGTCAATTCTTCCATTGCACTGAATGAATGTACTCAATTCTCGCGTTCCGATCACATCGAACATTCACTTTAATTTCCATAACTTTGGCATTTATTTTATTTTCAACAATGAACATAAATAAATTCACAATACCAACTATCAATTTAATATAAAAACATTAAAATTTAACCACACGAACTTAACTGGACTAGTTTGTAAAATTTGATGTAGTTCACGAACAACTATGATAATTCCTCTTTTCCTTAATTTTCTTTAGATTCTTGATCTATAATATAAAATTATTCATTCATTAGCGCACATATTTCAGTCTCATTTCACTTCACAATTTATGCCCTTTAATTTTTAAAATTACACTTTTACCTTAAATTTTTAGTTTTTACAATTTAGTCCTTGTTCAATTCACCCATAAATTGAGATAATTTTTATAAATTAACACTTTATTCCATCATTCTAAACTACTAAAAACCTTTTCTATTCATAATTTTAACACAAAACCCTAATTCTTAACTTTTCATAATTAGGTCCTAAAATCAATTTCTATTGAAATCACCTAATAAAATCATAAAATAGCAAAATTAAAGCTTCAAATACATGTTTATTCATCATAAACTTCCAGAACTTATCCATGGTAACTTTCAGAATTATTCATAGAATTAAAAACTAATGAATTCAATAGTTGGACTTAATTGTAAAAGTCACAAAAACATAAAAATTGTAAGGAAAAAGCAAGAATTGAACTCACATGGTGCAAGAATATGAAAAACCAGATTGTTTCAGACCTCTTATGGCGTTTTTACTGATGAATTATGAAGATATCTCTAGATTTTTCAATTTAGTCTTTATTTTATTTAGTTGATTTACAAAATTTCCAATTTTGCCCTTGTTTCATCTTATTTTCTTGCTAATTTCCTTGCCCAAACCGTCAGCCCATATAACTTGGGTCTAATTCCCTTTTAAATCCCTCCTTATTAGTCACTTAAGCTATTTAATCACTATTTAACAAATTTTGCACCTTTTACAATTTAGTTCTTTTTAATTAATTGACTATCAAAACATTAAAATTTTCGAATGAAACTTTAATTCAAATTTTCTAATGAAACTTTAATTCTAACTCAATAAAACTCCATAAATATTTATAAAAATATTTATGGCTCGGTTTATAGATTTGAGGTCTCGATACCTTGTGTTTGACCCATTTAACCTAACAAATTCTTTTAATTCACATAATTCTCTATAAAAAAATATTTCTAAATTCACACTTGACTCATTATTATTAATTTACTAAATTTTCAAACTCACTCATTGGATTTAGTGATCTCGAATCACTTTTCGACACCACTAAAATTTAGGCTATTACAACTCTCCCTTTCTTTAGGAAATTTCGTCCTCAAAATTTATTACCTAAAAATAGATTCGGATATTGTGATCTCATTGATTCCTCAGTTTCCTAGGTTGACTCCTCCACACCATGTTGATGCCACAACACTTTAACTAATGGCACTCGTTTGTTCCATAATTCTTTAACTTCTTGAGCTAAAATCTTTATCGGCTCCTCTGTATACGTCATATCCGGTTGAAGTTCAATTTCTGTATGAGAAATCACGTGTAAAGGATCTGATCTATACTGTCTCAACATGGACACATGAAACACATTATGAATCTTTTCAAGTTTTGGAGGCAAAGCTAGTCGATAAGCCATAGGACCAATTCTTTCTACAATTTCATATGGTCCAATAAATCTGGGACTGAGTTTCCCTTTTCTGCCAAACCGTAGCACTTTCTTCCATGGAGTAACTTTTAAAAACACTCGATCACCCACATAAAATTCTATTTCTCTTCTTTTCAAATCTGCATAAGACTTCTAACGGTCTGAAGCAGCTTTCAAATTGTCCCGGATGATTCGAACTTTTTTTTCGGTTTCTCTAATTAAGTTAACTCCAACCAACTTGGATTCACTCAATTCAAAACAATATAATGAAGTCTTACATTTTCTACCATAAAGAGCTTCAAATGGTGCCATTTTTGATACTAGACTGATAGATATTATTATAAGCAAATCCCTTTCCCAACCATCTCCAAACTCGAGTATATAACACCTCAACATGTCTTCTAGAATCTGAATCACTCGTTCCGATTGTCCATCAGTCTGAGGATGAAAAGCTGTGCTGAATTTCAACTTAGTACCTAAGGCTTCTTGCAATTTACTCCAAAACCTCAATGTAAACCTCGGATCTCGATCTGAAATAATGGATGTTGGGACCCCATATAGTCGTACAATTTCAGATACATACAACTCTGCTAATTTCTTAAGTGAAAAGTCTATTTTGACTGGAATAAAATGTGCTGACTTTGTTAATCTATCAATAATCACCCAAATCGAATATTTCTTTCTCGGAGTCACAGGCAATCCGGATACAACATCCATAGTAATATGCTCCCATTTCCATTTAGGAATCATGACAGCTTGCAATAAACCTATTGGTACCTAGTGTTCTACTTTAACCTGCTGACAAACCAGACACTTTGTAATAAATTCACAAATTTCTCGTTTCATACCAGGCCACCAATACATTTTTTCAAATCATAATACATTTTCGTACTACCTGGATGAATGGAATACATACTATTATGAGCTTCAGCAAGAACATCATTCTTCAAATTAGAATTTTTTGGAATACAAATTCTATTATGATAACGTAATGTACCATCTTCATCAATACTAATTTCTAAACTTAGTTTGTCTCGAACCATCTATTTCTTCACCACTAATCTTGGATTATTATCTTGTAGCTCCCAAATCCATTGAAGAAATACAGGTCTTGCTTTCAACTCTGCTAATACTAAATCATCTTCATTAACAGACAAATAAGCATTCATTGCCTGAAGTGCAAACAAAGATGACTTTCGACTAAGTGCGTCAGCTACCACATTGGCCTTTCCGGGGTGATAATCAATGACTAAATCATAGTCTTTCAGCAACTCTAACCATTGTCTCTGTCTCAAGTTCAATTCTTTCCAAGTCAACAAATATTTCAAACTCTTGTGATCTGTATAAATAACACCTTTCACCGTATAAGTAGTGTTCCAAATTTTCAAAGCAAACATAATTGCAGCCATCTCGAGATCATGTGTAGGATAATTTTTCTTGTGTGGTTTTAACTGTCGAAAGCATAATCCACTACCTTTCTTGACTGCATCAATACACAACCCAAGCTATTCAGAGACACATCACTATATACAACGTACGGCACACCTGATTCTGGTTGAGTCAAGACTGGAGCTTCAGTTAACATTTTCTTTAACTGATCAAAGCTCTGTTGACATTCATCAGACCACACAAATTCAACATTCTTTTGTAATAATCGGGTCATTGGTAAGCAATCATCGACAAATTCTTGACAAAACGACGATAATATCCAACTAAACCCAAGAAACTTTACACCTCTGATACATTCTTAGGAACTTTCCAATTCACCACCGCTGATACTTTACTTGAATCCACACGAATCCCTTTAGCTGACACTATATGACCTAGAAATCCAACCTCATGTAACCAAAATTCACATTTGTTGAATTTTGCATACAATTGCTTTTCTCTTAAAATCTGTAACACAATTCTCATATGCTGTGCATGTTCAAATTCTGTTTTGGAATAGACCAGTATATCATCAATAAACACAACCACAAATCTATCCAAATAAGGTTGAAAAATTTGACTCATCAGACCTATAAAAGTAGTAGGACCATTAGTTAATCCAAAAGGCACCACCAGAAATTCATAGTGACCATACCGAGTTCTGAAAGTAGTCTTTAGCACATCACACTCTTTAACTTTCAGTTGATAATACCAAGATCTAAGATCTATCTTTGAGAATACCACTGCACCCTTCAATTGATCAAACAAATCATCCATACGAGGCAAAGGATAATTATTCTTGATTGTTACCTTGTTTAACTGTCTGTAATCGATACATAGTCTCAAAGAGCTGTCTTTTTTTTCATAAACAAGACAT
The DNA here is from genome assembly GCA_025506655.1 of Gossypium rotundifolium. Taxonomy (NCBI): domain Eukaryota; kingdom Viridiplantae; phylum Streptophyta; class Magnoliopsida; order Malvales; family Malvaceae; genus Gossypium; species Gossypium rotundifolium. Next base: position 2,374,290 of record CP106725.1, on the reverse strand, counting down.
GTGCACCCCAATGTGATGTACTCGGTCTGTTGAACCCTATATCCAATAACTCTTGCAACTGTGTCTTTAATTATTTTAATTCAGCCGGTGCCATTCTGTACGGTGTTATTGATATCAGAGTTGTTTTCAAAATGCATCAATCACAAACTCAACTTCATGATCTGGTGGTAAACCTAACAATTCCTCAAGAAATGCATCAATGAACTCATTGACAATCGTAACTGTTCTATCTTCGATTTAGAACCCTAAGTATCAAGAATATAAGCTAAAAATGCTTCATTACCTTTTCGAATCAATTTCTGAGCTGTAACGCTGAAATAATTCTGACAATATATTTTGTATTCCCAAACTCAGCTGAAATTACTTCCCTTGTTTGACTTTTCAAATCAATTCGTTTTCTCGGCAATTCACCACAGCATTATGCTTTGATAACCAATCCATTCCCAAAATAATATCAAATTCCCGAAAGGGTAACAACATCAAATTAGCAAAGAATTCATAGCCTTGTGTTTTCAGTGGATAATTTCGACATATTAGATTAACTAACACACTTTGTCCTAATGGATTAGTGACTTGCACATCATAATCGGTAAATTCCACAGACAATTTTTTTCTGACACTAATGCAGTGTAAATATATAAATGAGTAGACCTAGGGTCAATTAATGCATGCACAGAATCATTAGAAAGATAGAAAGTCCCGCTATAACATCTAAGCAAAGCTTTCTTCTCTTGCTCGGATAGAATAAGTATGTGGATGTCTCTAGCTTCTGACCGGGCAGTAGAATCTCTCATTCCCAAACGAACAGTCCCGGTAGTACTACTTTGACCTGAGAGTTAACCCCTTTGAAGGGTAACTATTTACTTTTCTTTTTGTTCAATTTCCTCTTTTTGCAGTTAAGGGCAATCTTTAATGAAATGATCTGTAGCTCTATATTTAAAACAAGCTCCCACTTGGCTTCTACATTCATCCGAATGATACCTCCCACAATATTTACATTTAAGCCTCAAACATTTTGTACACTACCCACACTAGCTGCAGGTTTAATAGTTGCCCCAAATTCTTGCTGAGTCACTTTGTTTCTATTCGATCGTTTTGGCATTGAGGTAGTTCGACCCAAATCATCTCTAAACTTTTTGTCGAAAATGTTGAAAATGACTTGGAGGAGCTTCTCTTGTAAGATTTTTTTACTTCTTCTTTCCCTTTGCATCTTCCTATTATATACTTCTTCCATTTTCTGAGCTTGATCTGAAAAGCAACAAATTCTTGTATCTCTATGCCTCCAATCATCATTTTAATTTCATCATTTAGTCCTTCCTTAAATCTAATACACATTTCCTCTTCAGTGGGTACAATATCTCGAGCATACTTACTGAGGTATACAAACTCCCTTTCATACTCAGCTACAAACCAGTTCCCCTTACGTAAATCAAGAAATTCCCTCTTCTTCTTAACCAAATACATTTTTCCCACATACTTCTTTTTAAATTCGCTTTGGAAAAATTCCCAGGAAAGTTTCTCTTCAGGCACTATTGCTTCTATGGTCTCCCACCAGTTGTATGCTTCTTCTTTTAGTAGAGAAACGACACATCTTAAATAATCTTTTGGAGAGTATCCCATTTGTTTAAAAACTCTTACTAAATTTTGAAGGCAATACTCAGCTTCAACTGAATCATCGTTTGATCTCCCTCGAAATTCTTCGGCCCTATACTTTTTGAGCTTTTCTATTGGAGTACGCCTGCTAGATTCATCTGTCGGGGGAAGTAGAAGAGCAACTGAAGGTATTACTGGAGGTACAGTAGTAGGAGGAGGAGGTTGTTGAGCCTGACTTCTTCCTTGTATCATTTCACTATACCACTGATTCATAACTCCATAAATCATATCTTTAAGTTCTTGTTCTCGAATAAAATAAATTGGAACATTACTGCTTGTCCCTTGTTCTGAAGTCTGCACTCTACTACTAACTTCTTCATGTTCAGCATGTTCAGGCATATCTGACATCTTTACAATCTATAAGAAAAACAAGGATTAGATTGGATCATACACATCACACTATCATAGATTTATATGGCATGTATTTCTAAACACTTTACACATCACATTCGTTTCGAGAATCGGTTAAACCGAAGCTCTGATACCAATAAATGTAACACTTCTAACCCTGTTCCGATTACGGATATGGGTTAAGGGTGTTACAATCATATAATAACATAACATACATATCATAAATTAATCATAATGTCCCTTTATTGAGCCCTCGAGGCCCAAAACATGTGTTTAAATCAAATCGAGACTCAATCAAAAAATCATAGAATTTTTCGTGAAATTTCAAAAATTTTCCTAGGTGTAGGACTCACACGCCCGTGCAGTTTAGGAACACACCCATGTACTAGGCCGTGTGGACTCAAAATGAGCCTTTAGTATCAAGTATACCAACCTTGCAAACCTTGAACCTCAAGCAACACAAAAACTAATAATTCAACCAATCAAAAACACATTCAAATACATTTAAAAACATGTCAAAATAAACAATCTAATGAATTAATCAATATACTTTATAAACATTTCGATTATATTACAAAACAATCCATCATTTATCAGTAAGAGACTAATTATAAATTCATACCAAATTTAACCAAAATTTACTTATGTTATATTCATTCATTCATTAACACAAACATACTATTATATACCTTAATATAACACATATGATATAATGATATTTAACTCATTTCATATTATAGAATTATTACGATCATTTTCTAAAATGACAAGTATAACATCCTATGTACATGATGCGGTCGTTGAAAGCACCAAAAATATCCTATCCCTTTAAAATAATGAAAATAAAAAAATAATAGTATAAGGGAAGTAAGGTCAAATCTTTAAGGATCGGATTTGCACAATTGCTTGTTCCTCAAAATACTGGAAAGAGTCGTGCCCAAGAAATCCTAAAAGAATCGCGCCCAAGAAATCCTGCGTACTTGGAAAAAAATAGAATTAAAAGTTTGGATCGAATTGAAATTACGAAAATTAAAATTAAAATAGTAGAAATAAATAGAGTTGAGGAAAAAGTTTTTTATAGAGAGATTCCAGCCTCCGATTGTCTCGATCCGCCTTTGATTCTATCATCGGCTTTTAAGTGATCCTTCTCAAACAGAATAAGCTAGTTATAGTGGAAGAGGACGCCTACGATCACCAGCTTCAAGAATTTAGACTTATGATTTAGAGGAACCTGACTCTAGCCAACAATCGCTTTTATGGGGCCATCTTATGCTAGATCATCATCTCTCAATGGCGAATGCCACGCCATTTTGTCACTTGGGCTCACCAACCTCTGACGCAGTAAGCTAATGAACTGACTGTGCAACCTTTTCAAAATATACAAGGCGGTCGTTCATTGCACACATTGAAAAGATCACCTTTTAAGGAACATGGACGAAAGCGTCAGTCTCGAAATGCGGAGAAACGATGAATACTCATCGAGAAGGCTAAGAGCGGATGCTAAGCCTCAAGAACCCTTTTTGGGGAACTTTGACAACCTTCGGCTAGATAAATTTAGTGGTTCAAGGTTTTTGTGCAAAAAGGAATAAATATAATGGAAATGGAATTTTTATTGAAAAAAATATGAAAAGAACAAAAGGCTAAACTTTTTGGGGAGAGAGTGTTTATAGAAAAGATGAGTGAAATTTGTGTCTCCATCCCCTATTTATAGTACTAGAAAACTTGGTTTATTCCTAATTAAATTCCAAAAGATAAATACAAATATAAAGATAATTAAAGATAAATCCTACAATTAAATCTAAATAATAATCCTTAATAATTATCCTAATATAGTTGGAATTAAAATAGAGTCTTATGATATAAAATCTCTTCTTTTGCATTTTTGCTCCCAAAATCTTCCACACTTTGCATTTTCGGCACCACTTCTCTCCTACTTCGCATGCTGGCCCAATTTAACTTTAAATTCATGCTTTTTACCCCTAAATTTCATTTTACCTCTAATTTAGTCCCTGTAAGATAAAAAACCATAAATAGCTCAAATTAGTAGGATCATACCCAAAATAAACATATAATTAATACATAAAAATATGTCATCCTAGAGTATTATCAGTACATGTCATTTACCAAAAGAAATGTACTTCAACACAATAAGTTCGGGATCGGTCTTGGATGCTAATTCGGTAATTCGACTTTAACCTAACCTGTGCACGGAAACAAACCATATGCTGAGTATAAAACTCAGTGGTATTTCTATAATCTAAATACTTAATAAACAAGAATTTATAATATTGACATATATTTAAGCACACATAACCAAAGATCATTAAATCAAATAATCAATTTCATAAACCATTATCTCATAATACTTTCAATTCTCATCAATTGCTATTCAAATAGCTTTCTCAAATATATTTTCTTACTTTGATTCTCATAACATTTAGCAATAGCAATTCTCTTTTCATGAACATTTGGTTCATGCATTTCATTTGCACAATTCAAATCAATATCAAATTTCAAATTCACATCCAATATCGATCTTATTGCCAATTCATTTATTACCCCTATTAACATGAATGGACTTTGGCGGATACACGGATCCAACCAATACACACCAGTATGGCACCCAGTGCCTCATCGGATAATTCGAAGTAATAAGTTGTAACCTCTTAAATTTTGGGCCTAGAAGTTTTGGGTTCTGTGGTTAGGGTTAGAGAGATGGAGGTGCAATTAAGTTTGGTAGCGCTGTTAAGTGACAGAATAGGCCTGCTGGTCTGGTGGTTGAGTGAGTGTTAATGAACCTTAAAGTTGTGGGTTCAAGTCTTATGAGTGAATTTTAGAAACATTTTATTTTGCATGGCTTAAAGAAAGTATTCTAGCTATTTATTTATTTCATATATACGCCTTTTATTTTATTTTATTTATTTTGAATTGTTATTTTGCTTTGCACGTTCTTTTCCTCTGCCTTTTCTGGGTTTTCCTTCTTTTGTTCATTTTTGTTTTGGAATACGATTTTAACTGCGGATTCTAAAACTTCGCTCCTCAGTCATCTTCTTCACTGTCAAAATAGGTGTGAGATTCGAACCATGTCCACAGTTCTTATCTATTTATTTCGTTTTGTGAATCTTTGCTTTTGACTTTAATTGACCGTATGCTAACCCGTTCGTTTTGGAATTTTAGTTTATCAAAGTGATAGGAAATGGTCATTTTCTGATATATGTTGATAAGGCCAAGGTTGGAGACAATTTTAGTAGCTGAAACGACAATTTGTGGGCTATTTTAGGGTGGTTTCATGATCACTCAGACGGCCACACGGGCGTGTGCCGAGGCACACGATCGTGTGGAATTGGGTATTAGGGTTTGTGGGCCAAATTTGGTACCATACGGTCGTGTAGCCAGTTTGGGGATTTTTTCGATTTTTAAATGGTCGTATCCTTTGGGTACACGGACGTGTGAGATTGGGAATTAGGGTTTCAGAGATTTGGTGTCACACGGCCTGGCCACATGGCCGTGTGACTGATTTGGAGATTTAGGGATCCTACATGGGCATGTGAGATCCTCACATGGCCGTGTCTGCCCAGCACTTGATTTTAGTGAAATTGGACAGTGAGTTACATGGCCTGTTCACACGGTTGTATCCCGGCTTCACACGGGCGTGTGCCTCTGTCACACGGCTGTGTGCTACCCTTCATATGGGCGTTTGGACCCCCACACGACCTAGATTGCTCCACACGGCCGGAGCACACGGGCGTGTGGCCTTATCTCGCCAAATAATGGTTTTAGGTCAAATGTAAGTGTAATCGTAACTCTGTGTGTTTCAACCCTCGATTGAACTTTGCTGAGGGTAATTATGACTCTGATATGGGCTTGATGTGTGTGTTATTTATGATTGGTTGTGCGATAAGCTTGATATTGAACTCGAGTTATGAGTGTGCACATGTTTGATTCTGTAACTGACTGATTGGATGTGAGTGTCTGCTTTTGATTAACTATCTGAAAATGGTATTTTGATTGTGTACATCTGACTGCATACATACATATGCATATACCGTTTTTGGGTGGGATTTTGAAAAGAAGGAATATTGACTGAACTGGCAGCTGATCTGCTGGATACTGATAGCCCCTATTACCCAGAGGGACGTGGGCAGTCCCAATACCCTGAGGGTCGTGGACTTTACTGATAGCGGCAAAGTGGATTACCACATTGCACCGTACTAACATGTACGCTAGCTACGCTATGTACCATTGACTGAACTGGCAGTTTAACTGCACTTTATCAGTATAACAGATTATCGCATTGCACTGTACCATATGTATGTTATCTACGCTACGTACCACTATTTGATCTGGCAATTCATACTGCATGTTTGTACCACGGGTTACCGCATGACACTGTACAGCTTACTGATAGCTCCTAATACCCAGAGGGACGTGGGCAGTCCCAACACCCAGAGGGTCGTGGTAGTCCCAATACCCAGAGGGTCGTGGACATTATTGGAGTGCAGGGTTGAATGGGTTTTACGAGGTTCTATGTGGATTGATTGGTTGGATAAGCTCAAACAACTTTTATAAGGAGTGATGGGGGGATTGTGATTATCTGATGAGACTTCATCTCGAGGTTGCCGTTTGATTCTGTAAGTATGTTCTTTTGTTGAACTGCTTCTGGTCCTCTGTATTTGATTCTGTAGTTAGATGGTTTTGATCTCACACTGAGCTCGAGTAGCTTACCCCTTCTTCTATTTGCCCTTATAGGTACATTTCAGAATTTTGGACGCTGGACTCAGTACGTGGAGGTCTCGGACAGTCTTGGTGGAAATAAACTATCAGTTTGTATTTTCGGTTTTTAAACTATAAGGTTTTATAATACTTTGGTACAGTTTTTGATATATGTTTTTAATCGTACAATTTATACGGGTTTTATATTAAGTCTTATTGTGAATTATACTGACTGGATATTAAACAATTCTAAATACTTTTGGTTCACTGAGATAAGTGGTTTCTAAAATTTTTCCCACAATTACTTCGGTGATCAATGTAGCATCCTGGATTCGGTCTAAACTCCTAGGTCAAGTTTGGGGTGTTACATAAGTTGACACCCAGTGTCTCATCGAACATGTCGAAGTAAGTTGGTACCAAGTACCTCATCGAATTTATCCGAAGTAATAATGTGACACCCAGTATCTCATCGACTTGAAGCCAAAGTATCCCTGAACTCTTCCAATCCTATGGCATACCAACTATATCCGACTCAGCTCGATACAGTTAATAGGGTTTCCAAATTACTTTTCAATTTCCAATCAATACACATTTCAATTCAAATAATCACATATACTCATAATTCAACTCAATTCAATTTTCATATTTCAATACAATCAATATCTAATATCCAAATTCACATTAATCACATATTCACTCACATTCAATTCAATATCAACAATACCAATACTCACCTTAGTTTCACTTACCATACATATTAAATAATAAATACAACAAATAATTATTAAATTCAGATTATAGAAATACAAATCGTAGTTTCCGAGCTAATCCTCGTTAACTTTTATCTTTTCCTTTCTTAGACGAGGTCTCTTGCTCCACATTAGCTACGGAAATCGAAACAATTAAAATTTATCAATATAACACAATTTAACATTGTATATTTCAATTTATACTCTGTAACCCCTATCTCGTATCCGTCACCGGAACAAGGTTATGGAGCATTATCGAGACTTTTAGAACATTTTTCAGATAATTCACTCCAATTACTATTCATTAGCCGAGATCATTTGTATTGTCCCTTAAATGGACTCTCGAGGCCCAATATGAACATTAGAAACAAGTCGGGACTTAATCAGAACTTCTAAGAATTTTTCACGAAATTACGAAAGTTTTCTAAGTTGCAGGGCTCACACGACCGTGTGGTCTAGGCACACTCCCATGTGGTCGGGCCATGTGACTACCACGCCTGTGTCCCTAACCCATATAACTCTCTGACTTCTAAGGCATGAAGAAATTGATGTCACACGCCCGTGTGCCAGGCCGTGTGGCGAATTTTAATTTTCAAATTTTAGGTGTAGTTTTCACACGGCCATGTAACACGCCTGTGTCAACCCGACGGCTGAGACACACGCCCGTGTCTCTGCCCGTGTGGACAAAATAAAGTCATTTACTAGCCTTATTTGTTAGCCAAAACTCACCACTTTCATGCACCAAATCATGCAAACATATATCACCCAATCCAAAATTATAATCATACAAATTAAGTCATCTATTATGTTATAGCATCACATGTACTCTTAGCTTTAAGTATACTCTAATCACAAATACATAAGCTTGATATAATTTCATCAACCAACCCATAACAAACTTAAGTAAATACCATAAAATAACTTCATACATAACCAAACTTGAACCATCACTAGCCATTCCAATGGCTAGATTACAAAACATCACTTACTAGCCACCATTTGGTCAAATAAGCTTATACATGCCATTATACCAAAATGAGATTTGTATTTATACCAAAATGAGATAGTGGATAGTGTGATGATTGCTCCGACTGACTTCCAACCTTCGCGAGCTTTGAGTACTACAAGACAGGGAAAATTAAACGGAGTAAGCATTTTATGCTTAGTAAGTTCGTATAACGGGAAATAAACTTACTTGTTATATTTATTAATACAAGCATACACAAAGTACAATCCATCAATTTTGGGTAAGTTACCTAAGCACATACACTTATTCCAACAAGTTAGTCACATAATCTCATAAGAATATCAAGTAGACATAGATGAGCTCATCATAATACAAACTTTTATTTACCTTTACCTTTCCACATTTCAAGAGCACTATCCGTTGAACTATTGAAATTTCGATGGATGTTCGGGTAGTATATTCATGTGCAAAAGAACCCATTAGGGTACATAATAAAAAGGCACACTCTAAAGCCACATATTTACAACAGGATTACTAGTCCAGGCTAAATCCTATCCGTAGCATATGCTCTAAAGAGCTTAATTTGGATTACCCGTTTGGGCTAAATCCATTCTATAACATAGGCTCAAGAGGGCTTACATTAGGATTACCCATCCGGGCTAAATCGTTTATACAACATGTGTAGTATTATTCTCATTCGAGAATATCACCTTATTCCATCGAATTTCAAAGTTCAATTGGAACATGACAATTTATTCACATTTCACAATTTATGATTATTTCATTATGTATATCATCTCATACATATCAACACAATCATACAATTCAAGTCAAACATTTAACATACATATTTAAGTTATAGGAACTTACCTTGAAAATAGTTCGTATTTGAATGTCAACTAGTCCGAAACCTTTTGCTTTCTTCGATTTAGTTTCGTAGTTGGTCTTTTCGGATCTTTTTAAGCTTATAAAGTTGTATTCATCTCTCCTAGGGTTTCCATAGAAATTTTGGGGAAGATGATATGAAAATAGATGATTTTTTCCTTTTTAATTAATTGTCATCTATTAATTTTATTAATTTCCAATTTAGTCCCTTGCCAATTCTAATTTTTCTATGGATGAGTCATTAAAATATTTACTAAATACTCTTCAATGGTCTAATTACCATATAAGGACTTTAAGTTTTGAATTCCATAGCTATTTGATACCTATAGCTACTAGAATCCAACTTTTGTATTTTATGCAATTTAGTCATTTACCTAATTAACCACACACTCGATAAAATTTTCATATCAAAATTTTCATGTGACATTCCTATCATGATGCCAACCATAAAATATAAATAAAATAAATTTTTATTTTTGGCTCGGATTTGTGGTCCCAAACCACTGTTCCGATCTAACCAAAAATGGGCTATTACATACTCAACTATTGCCTAAATTCCAACTTAGTCATTAACCAATACTAACTTTATTTCTATAAACTAATTCCATATCGTCATTCAATTACCATTTAAAACTAATTTCAACTCTCTAAGTTCACCTTAAAACTTTAATTTTGAAATTATTTTAATTTAGTCCCTATTACTCAAAAACTTATAATTTAACTTACAATTCAAGCCATATTTCTATTCTAACTTGAAATTTTATCAATTTAATCTCTAATTCTTCAATTCATTCAACATGAACAACATCTAAAAATTCACTAACTTTCAAAATTTTGACATAAATCAAGTAATATTTTGTTCTAGGATTCTAAAAACTCAAAAATTACAAGAAAAGGGACTAATTTGACTTATCACTTAAGCTTGAAACCTTTAAAACCCTAATTTCTCTTTTCTTTTCTTTCCCTTTTCTTTCTCCTTTTGGTTCAACTCTCTATTCTTCTTTCTATTCTATTTCTTTTATTTCTTTGTTTATTTACTTTTATTTATTTTATGTTTATTATATTAATATAATATTATATTAACATAATAATTATTATTTCTTAAATAATAAGTAAATTCATATATATATATATATATATATATTACAAACGTATAAATGTATTTATTACACATATACATTATTTTTACCATACAATTGTCTCAATTTGATTGATTTATTTTTTAGTTATTATTATATTATATACTTAAACATTAAGTATTTAGATTTATAATTATTTTATATTTATGTATATTATTTTATAAATGTATTTCATTGTTACCATACACTTATATTTACTTTTTACTATACAAGTAACTTATGGTTTATTTTCTCATTTAATCCCTCAACTTTTCTTTAATCTATAATTAATTTTTTACACTTTGTTCAATTTAATCCTTATACCTAATTAACCTTAATTCAAGCTAATTCTCCTAACTAAAACCTAATTAACCATACAACTAATTTTGTAAATATTTACGAATCTATTTCACGAAAACGATGACCTAAAATATACTTTCCGATTACACAACTATCAGGTCATTACACAACAAATTAGACTTAAGAGCCTAGAATAATTCTTCTTATTTAAGCAATTCATTATACTCTCATACTAGAGAATTTATGAAGAGCTAACAAGAACTCACATGGGAATTCTGCCAGAGCTTTTTTAGTATCACATAGATGCTCTATAGTAACCGCAAAAGATAGCCATAACAGCCAGATAGCACCTCGGCGATGAATAGTAGTAGTATCTAACCAAGCATCAAAGGGGAGTTTATCAACAATCCTAGGAACTTCACTTGCCCTAACTTTAGTTTCCGTTATCGCCATGGTATGGGATTATAATGGCGCACCGACTCGCGAACAGTGGCAATAAAATCGTGATGCTTCTCCCCCTCAATAGTTCCATATAAGAAATATCATTCTATTCCAGAGTCTTAAAAAAAGAGATATAAGCATAAAAGTATTATTCATGTCCGTTTTACGGTCTATGTTTAGAGTTTATGACTGTTCCTCTCAACAATGTCATTAGAAAATCAAATAAAAATATTATTTATTAACTTTTAATATATATCATACCTAATCCTATAAATTATCTAATTATATTTTGTTATATTTTCAAATTCAGCCATCAAAAATCACATGTAACAACATGCATACACATGAATCTTGCCCCAACCAATTAAAGCTAAACAAATATATTTCCCCAATGTCCAAATTTTTATAAAATAAAAAGTTGATGTTCCAATGTTAAAATTAAATCACATGGGAAATTGACCCACGCAAGCAAATTTATTATTATGAGCATTTTCATAGGAGGAACAAGGCAACCTAACACCATCATTGCTGGATGAACAAAACCTAACAGGGTTTATGGTTGACATCGACCAGCCCAGCAACATGACCAACGACAAAACATGAGCCACCTCACTGTCACTGGTGAGTTGAGACCAAAGCCATGCTCTCCTTGAAGAACAACCAACCCCATCCAACTCAACCAAACCAAGCACTGCAAGTCGGCACAGCCATTCGGAGGTCCAAGAAAGCTAGCTACTCTACCAAAGACCAACTTGTAAAAATATGCATAAATAATAATAATAATAAAACATGGAAATGATGTTGAAATGTATCTCACCCGTCACTATCAGTACGTGCATGGGACGCAGCTCTTTCATTGTACTCCATTCATTGAACTAAGTCCATCTTGTTCACTTTGCTTCCTCTCCTCTCTAATCACAAGCCTTTGCCCCCTTCCCCAATTCCCCCAATCTTTTATTTATTCATATGAGAATAATTATTAATTAGGTCCATTTTTATTAAAGATAAATTTCAAAATTATATATGAATTTTGGTTTAATTTACAATTATATATATGAACTTTGATTTTGTGCAAATTTATACATGAAATTTTTATTTGATCCAATTTTCACAAATTGCTAACACAATTATTGATCCAAGATCATTTTATGTTTATATATTGCATACAGAAATTATTTATATTTATCCAATGTAAAAATAAATTGAAATATTTATTTCTTTAAATGTGTATGATTGAATCAAAATTAAAATTTCATGTATACATTTGAACCATAATTAATGTTTCATGTGTATAATTGCACCAAATTAAAATTTATGTATCAAATTTCATATAAATTAAAACTCATGTATAATTTTAAGATTTATCTCTTTCTATTAATAAAATATTTTAAGTGTAGCTTGTGGAAATTAATTAAATGCTTCAAAAAGAATTTATAATTTTATAAAATTATATTAATTCAATTTAATTAATAAAGCAAATAAATCTAATCAACTCAAAAGTTATTAACTCCAAATAATTCAAATTTAATTGGTTTAATTTTAAATTTTTAATCATTTAAACTCAAAATTATGATTATATAATCCAAACTTAAGTCATTTTGAGTTCACAAAACTCAACAATTTAGGTTTGGAAAGATCCAAATCTAATAATTTTGTCAGCTGATTAGAATTTTTTTTTATCTAAGAAATAATTTGGAAATATATAAAAAAAAACTACACAATTAGCGACTAAAATGTGAGTAATTTTTTGTTACTTAATTAAAAAAGAGTTGTAATTTGATCATTGAACTATTCGAAAGTTTACAATTAAGTCAATGGGCTCTTAAAATCAATGGTATATGGCTTTCTTAGTTCGCACTGTCGCACCGGTCGAAAACTCTCTTTCCCATTCTCTTCTATAGTTCAAATTTTTTTCATAAAACAGTTTTAGATGTCACAAATCTACGAATCAAAATTCAAACAATTTTTTTCTCTGATCTCTAACATTAACCGTCAAATAGACTTGGACATAAAGTATGTTCTTCTACTCGTCGATGGGTAATGACCCACTGTATTGATCGTCGAATCATCACTTGGATCTCATTGGCGGAACTTTCTTGTTTTTTTTTTTTTTAAGAAAACTTAACAGTGCAATGACTTAAATGAAAACTTTCAAATAGTTCAGTGACGAAATTGTAACTTTTTAGTTAAGTGACCAAAACAAAATTTACTTATAATTTAGTGACTAATGGTATAGTTTACCCAAAAAGAAATAGCATGATCCAATTAACGTGGATAGCCTAATTTTTTGACACATGGCATAGTCATTTTGTTGATATGTGACAATTGTTTATACTATAGATAAGTGTAAATTTTATAAATAAGTGTAAATTTCACTATTTTCATAAGCTCTCTAGAGTTTTTTTCTTTAAAAAATTTATGAGAAGGAGCTTATAGTTTAAAATTATTTATATATAATAATATATTTATATGAAAGATTTCTATTGGTTTGGAAATAACCTAGAACTACCATTTATTTTATTTTTCAGATAAATTAATAAGATAAAAAGATATATACTTTTAGATATAATTTAAGAAATTAAAAGGTTAAAAGTTAATTTTAATCCAACATTGACAGGAGAATACTCTCATATCTCACATTTATGTTATAAATAAGTGACAATTTCTTCACTATTTTCATTAAAAGTTAATTTTATCTCATATTGACTAGATAATACTTTTATAGCTCGCTTTCATAAAAAGTTAATTTTAATTCTATATTGACAGGAGAATACACCCATATCTCATATTTAACTTATAAATAAGTGACAATTTTTTACTATTTTACTCTCACATTAACTAGATAATACTTTCATAGCTCACTTTCACTATTTTCATTAGAAAGTTAATTTTGATCCCATATTGACTAGAGAGTACTCTCATAGTTCACTTCTTCACTATTTCCTTAAAAAATTAATTTTAACCCCTTAAAAAAGTTCCCTCATTGGCTAAAGAACTCTCGTGCTCTCACTTACTCTATAAATAATTAAATATCAATTTCTTCACTACTTTCATTAAAAAGTTAATTTGAATCCCACATTAACCAGAGAACATTTCTATATCTCACATTTACCTTATAAATAAATACTTTGACTAGAGACTACTCTTATAGCTCACTTCTTCACTATTTTCATTAAAAAGTTAATTTAATTTAATCCCACATTGATTAGAAAATACTCTCATAACTCATTTCTTTACTATTTTAATTAAAATTAATTTTAATTCTACATTGACTAGAGAACGCTCCCATGCTCTCACTTAATCTATAAATAAGTGTCACTTTTTTCACTATTTTCATTAAAAATTTAATTTTAATCCCGTTAACCAAAGAACATTCTCATATCTCATATTGACCTTGTAAAAAAGTGATAATTTCTTCACTATTTTCATTAAAAAATTAATTTTAATCCCACATTGACTAGAGAATACTCTCATAGCTCATTTTCACTATTTTCATTAAAAAGTTAATTTTTATACTACATTGACTAGATAATACTCCCTAACTCACTTATTTACTATTTTCATTAAAATTAATTTTGATCTCTTAAAAAGTTAATTTTAACTGCACATTTGCTAGGGAACACTCCATGCTCACACTTACCTTATAAATAAGTGTTTATTTCTTCACTATTTTCGTCAAAAGTTAATTTTAATCTCACATTAACTAGAAAACACTCTTATATTTCACATTTTCCTTATAAATAAGTGACAATTTATTTACTATTTCCATTAAAAGTTAACTTTTTAATCCATAATAACTAGAGAATACTCTCATTGCTCACTTCTTCACTATTTTCATTAAAAAAGTTAATTTTAATCCCACAATTCTTCACTATTTTCATTAAAAAGTTAATTTTAATCCCATATTGACTAGAGAAGACTTCCATAGCTCACTTCTTCATTATTTTTATTAAAAAATAATTTTAATCCCTTGAAACGTTAATTTTAATCTCACATTAGTTAGAGAACACTCTCATACTTACACTTACCCTATAAATAAGTGTAAATTTCTTCATTATTTTTATTAAAAGTTAAATTTAAATTTAAATTTAAATAAATATTAGTATATGCACTTAAATTGTAGTATGCGCAAATATTTTATATATAAAATGTGAATTAATTAAATCTTTATACATGCACTAAATTATAGTATGTGTAAATATTATGTATATAAAAATATTAATTAAATATATTTTTAATTAAATATAATAAACTCGTGCATTTATATATATATTAATTTAATTGAAGGTGAATTGATTCTTTATATTTATAATCAATATTACCATGTGCATATATATAAATTATTTAAATTTATTTATTAAATAATTTATTATTAGATTCAAATTTTGACATATTTTTGTAGCTCTTAGGATTATAACTAACTACTAATACCACCGTGAATTGTATAATTTGGTTTTATTATTTTAATATAATAATATTAATCTTATAATTATTAATTTTTTTATTAAATTTATAAAAGATTTATGGTTCATTCTTCAATATTAATTTTATGTCTTTGTAAAGTTAAATTTCAATGAAAACTTAAAATGAAAAATATAATAAGAATAAAATATTATTTCACATCAATTATTGATTAAAAATAATAAATACAAAAAAATTATAAATATTGAAAAGATAAAATACTTTATTAAATAAATATTAGAACGAAGTGGAAAATGTATTGAAAAATAAATATAAATTATTGTATGCAATTTTGTTGATTAAATCTTAACTCGGTTGGTATATTAATATTATTATCAATGCAATTCAAGTACACTGAAACGTATTTATGATTGAGGATAGGTTATAAGTAATTCTAGACATTCTATCAAAAAAGCAGATATGTTCAGAACCTATAATAATATTATTTAAAGAAAAAGATTACTTAAAATTACTATAATACCTCTATTAATTTTAATGGCGCCCAACAAAGCTGGTTTTATATTATATATAAATTTATGCACTAAATCCGTGCATTGTACAAGTAAGAAAACTAGTATATATAAATACAGTTTTTTTTTACTAGGGTCGTTGCCTATCTTTTAGGTGGCGTTTGGTACTTTCCCATGGGACGATTCCAATAAAATGTAATTTTTGAAAATATGATTACCAAGAATATAACATTAAAACATTTATTATACATAAAAAGTACTAATTAAAATCTCAATAAAGTTAGAATGATATGTTTAGTTCAATATTAAGCACTTTATTAAGAGTGTAATGGTAAAATTTGAAATAATCACATAAAATAAAATAAAATTTTATTAATTTTAACATTTTATAATGATATTTATTTAGGTTTAATTATTTTAGAGGCCTCAACACTCTTTTGAAATTTAAAATTTAGTCTCTATACTTTAATTTTGAGACATTGAATCTCTATACTTTTTATTTAAAAATCTTAGTCCCTTTATTTAATTTTGTTGTTAAAGTTACTTATATGTCATTTATAAAAAAGGTAAAATCCATTTTGTTTAGTTTTCAACTTTTATAGTTTTTATCAAATTGATAATTAATTCAAAATTACATTAAAATTATATTTTAGAAAAATTAAAGTTTTTGTATTTTCAATAAAAGTATAAAAAGAAGTTAAGGTTTTATAAAATAGTTCAAAAAGTATGAAAAATATAGAAAATTTCCAAATTTTCAAAAAAAAAAATATTTACTCCTTCAATGATAATAAGGTCTCTTTAGAATTGTAAATGGCTTTGAGCCGAAGCCCAATTCCCAAAAAAAAAATTCATGCCTAGGCCAATTTTTGGGCCAGCCTGACCCACTCAAAAGTCAATTTTACTATTTAAAAAATAATAAAATATTGAAAAATATTTTTAATAGATGTTTTATATATTTTATAATTAAATTTAAATTTAAAACATTTTTTTATTTAAACTGAATTAAATTTGAAAGGGTGGCTCGAGGTACAAAGATCCTTGTCCAAGTCTGGCCCAAATCGGGTCAGGCTTATTGGGTTGAGCGGGCTACCCAACCCTTGGACAAATCTAGTCTAATGGCTTGATTTTTCAATGGTATCGGAAAAGCGGTTTAGAACCCCATTTTCGTAAACTGAGCCAATAATTATTAAATATTAACATTTACGGGATAATATAAAAATGTATTAAAGTTTGGTCAATAAATTTTGTTGCATTAATAGTTAATTAAGGTCTAGGAACTAAATTATAAAAGTCCAATCTATAATTTTAATTGTCAAAAGACTTGAGGACTTAAATGACAATTAGATGAAGGTTTAAAATAGCAATTAATCTATTTTGAAATAGGAACTATATGATGGAAGATTCCACTAATTCTTGATTAAAAATTAATTAAACTAATTAAAACATGATTAACTTAACTAAACCAAATTAATTAACATTTAAGCATAGAACAAAAGGGTAACATGGTGGAGATTTGTCATCTTTTTCTTCTTCTCTACCGTCCATACATAAGAAACCAAAGGAGAAAGGGTTTGTTACTCCAAAAACATTCGACCATCAATATTAAGTTGATACTAAGTCAATTTCTTGTAATTTTTATGAATTTGGAGTCATGGGAGTTTGATTTAGTTAGCCTATAAACCAATTTGTAAAACTGTTAAAGTTTATGAAAGTTTCCCTTATTTATTTCTTGAAAAGTTAGGCTTGAAATAGATAGATTTTGAGCTTAGAATATAAAAGGGACTAGATTGTAAAGTTAATTTAGTTTGTTTGTTGACTTTGTTACATTAGGGATAAAATTGAATAAATGTAAAACTTGTTATGAAATTATGTTAGAAGTATAAATTATAAGGTCCCTACTAACAATATATGAAAACAAATTTTAATCCGAAGCTAGGAATTAAAAGTTATGACTATCTCGAGTTCAGGAATTAAATTTAATAAAATGCAAAATTTTAGGGGTATCGAAAAATCGAGTTGATATAGGCTCATACATATCATAGCATAGAATGAAAATACTTGGTATTGATTGATGATATAAAATGGTTATTTAGATCAAGAATCGGATCAAAGTGGAGCTGATCAGGGAAAAGTTAAAATTGTGGATTACCCCTAAAGTATCCATTTTACGTATTTTGAACAGGTAAGTTCATATGGGACTTACCACTCTATTTTATGTTTGAATTTATCTATATGTTAGATTTAAATAGAATTCAGTCAATTTGACACATATGGTTTAAATTGGACTGAATTGAAAAATTACATGAATATTGAATATTTTGAGGTAGTACATAGTACAAATGTAAAATTTGGTTGATTATTGGACTAGTAAAAGGAATACGTAAATGTTTTTAAATATTGATAATGATATATGTATATGAAAATGATACTCGTGTGAACTTAATAAAATGTTAGAATATGTATGACATGCCATTAACGTGATACGAATTTTAGATTTGATAGTGATTTGTACTTATTAAATTGAAATCCAAACCATGTGGATTGGTTGAAATTGAAGCTAGTTATTATCCAACTAGATGAAAAGAAAATGTTATAAAGTCGTGTTAGACTGTTTAATTGATTAGGGAAAATCATGGCAGCTATTGCATGCATTTTCCAAACCACCCAAATTGTTGGAATAAATTCTTTGAATCTCGATTTTCTACCTGCTTAAGGTGAATGAATCAAGTTTGACCCTATCCAATTTCTCAATAAATATATTTCAAAAGTGATATTCAGATAAATTTTTTTAATAATGATAACTTTAAAATTCGAACACAAATTAAATATTTATTAATGTTTTGAACTACTTTAGTCGCCGCATCAATAGGACATATCCACCTTAGATTGGTTAAATTTTCTTTTAAATATTTAAAATTTTTAAATTTTTTTATGTTTTGGCAATTTAAAATTTATAATTCAATCCGGTCTATTTGATATAAATTTTCTAAGTTTATTATCATTTAAACTAGACTCGAAATTATATATAAATTTTAGTTTAATGAGTAATTTTATACCGAATATTTAATTTGACCCAATTCGACAAATTATTAACATGGTTATTAATATAGCATTATTTTATGTTTATATATTGTATATACAAATAATTATATTTATCTAATATAAAATATATATTTTAATTATAATCAAAATTTTATATCTATAATTATATCATATTAAAATTTATATATTAAATTATACATTAAATCAAAATTCTCCATATACGTGAATGAATCAAATTTGGCCAAAATCAAATGGTGAGTATCTCCAGTCTTTTGTACAGGAAAGTTAAGAGAAAATGGAATTATCGGGAATTACCAAATCTAAATTGCGTCATTGCCCATTGGATTAATTACTTTGAATATTGAATGTTTACTTTTTAATATTATAAATTTTTTAATTTAAATATAATTATAAAATTATCAATGATAGCTTAGTATGGTTAGTAAAGGTTGAAATTTTAGATTTTAATTATTTAGATTTAAGTATTAGTTTATGTAAGTTATATGTGAATTTTGTCTAAATTTATTTTTTTGTTCATCTGAAAAATATATTTATAAAAATTATTATTATTTTTGTTGATATAAAGTACAATAAGGGAAGAAAGTAAGAAGAGGTAAGGAGGAATAAGTGGTGTTTCTGTGGAGGTCGGTTCACCTAAAGATGTGGAGAGATAGAAAGGAACAAGAGGACAGTTGATTGTCGGAAGAGAGAATAATTGTTTAAGGTAACTTTAAGGGCTAAAAAGTTGATCCATTCTTTATCACTGGGAAGGTATTTATAAGAGAGGTCCTCTTATCCACTAACGTGACATAACAAGATAAATGCTTAGCCCCACAAAGTGTGTGAAGGATATTCATGGTGGGCCTCATTATGTTATTTATTTGATCAGTATAATATTGTTATGCCTCAGTGAATCCGAATAGTTACAATGATATGTTCATACTTAAAAGCGAGTGCTCAACCTTTCTAGAGAGAATGTACGCAGGTACTCTATTGATCATAAGGATGGTCCGACAGAAATATTGTCTTAAGTTTAAATCTTGTTATAGTAATATTTTATACAAAAAAATTATATAAAAAAATAAAAGAACAAAAATATCTATTAATATTTATTACTTTATAAAAATAATATGATGGATTAATTGAATGATAAATTTAAGTAAGATGATATATTGGTTGAATAAGAAAAAGAAATCCCACATTGTGTTAATTCCTTGTTGGCAATTGCCATGAACTTTCGTCCTTGGGTTAGCAAAGTAAATAATGGACGGCAATCAAATGTCACTTTTTTCTTTTTTTCTTGATATAATAAACGTGACAAATTAAAACTGTGTTGATTTGTGGAATCAACTTTATTTCTTAGGCCTGTAAATTTTCCCATTTCAAGTAAATTTTACTCCAAGCAGTCTATGCTTTTCTATGTACCAAAAAAAGCTTATGTTTAAATACGCTTTACAATTTTGAATTGCAATTGAGATTGGGAATTTTATCATTTTAAGAGATATAGGAAGTAGGCTTGGTGTTCTTAAATAGATTAGAACCATAAAAGTTTGTAATATTCAATTCAATTTTAATTTCAATTCTTTGATTTTGATAGATTTGGATTATTTCTAATGGGATATTGATTTCATATAAGTGATTTTAATCTAGAATTTTATTCCAACTTATACCCGATAATTATAAGAATGTTTGTGCAATGCTACAAGTAGTATCAACTGCTTCAAGGATTGTTGAAGAACAAAGATGAACACAACAATATGGTTATGCGGTTTGGTTTTTCTATGTTTGCGGTGCCTAATTAAGTGAGAAAATCAAATAACAAGTGATTCAAATCCTATCACGCTTTGGTATAGCAACCTTACTTTTGCACCTAAAGATTTAGACCACTCATTTCTAGGTTCTCAACCCCTTGAAAACTTAGGTTGTAAACCAATCAATAAACTTGTTTACACTTTCAATGCACTCACAATAACAAGCTCATCAACGAACATATAAAGTGTTGTCAACTCTCAATACAAAGTCTTTAAAAGTCTCTTCCAATATATATAAGAGTTTGAGACTTGTAACATATTAAATCAATTACACTAAATCCCCATATTAAAGTGTATCCAAAATTAACATATACAATAAAAGAATAAAGTCCGGGATAAGTCATGAATCTTCAAGATATGTTTCCAAGTTATCCTGACTTGATCTCCTTAAATTGAGGAATCCAATTGATTGATCTGATTCAATTCAATCTTCATAGTTTTGTTACTCCACAAGATGGATCTTCAAATATGAGCTAGAACACATCCACAAAATCATTGAAGTCATTGCCCAACTAATTTAGTTGAAAAGATAAACAACTCCAAATAAGGCAAGTTATGTGACTTGTGTAATGCCAAATGCAGTGGTGTAACACCCCCCATCCGGTCCAGTTGCCGGATCCGAGCTATAGGATGCTACAATTATTAATGAAACAATAATAAGCAAATCTGAAACCAATAGTTCAATTAAGCATTGAATAACTACATACACTCACACAAATTGTGCTTTGCAAAACAAAATTTGGTTTAAATTGAGCTTACAAAAGCTCTAAGATTGACCTGGAATCAAACAAGGACCATTTTGAAATTTTTACAAAAATAAGGACAATTGAGCAAAACAAGGGTCACATGGCCGTGTACCTAGGCTATGTAACAAGCTGTAGCCGTGTAGAACTGGAGTCACACGACCATGTATCCAAACCATGTAACTCACTGTGGCCATGTAGGCTAAATTGCAAATATTCAACAAAAGTTAGGCTGTACGGCTGGGCCATATGAAAACTAAATGACCAAATCTATAGTACTCACACGGGCATGTGGCAATTCGAAACCGTGTGATTCTAGTGTACCCTATTTTTTTGTGATACACGGTCATGTCATAAGCCCATGTGTTACACAAGGCCATATGGCTAGACCATGTGGCACAAAATAGGTCACTTTGGTGGTTGTTTCAAAACCAACCAACAATACATTTTGGAAACTTGTAAACCTGTTCAAAATATCCCAAAACCAAGGCAAATCATGTTACGTAACATCCTTCTAATGCTTAACCAATATGCCATATTGGCACCATTTCACAAACAAGGTTACATGGATCAAGTCATGCCATTCAATCCAATCAATAGGGTTTAATTCCATATCATACAAGTTATACACCAAAACCTACCATTTTACACCATTTTAAGATGTCATAAACCTATGTTACCATTTCACATACTAAATCAAACAATCTATCATTTCAAACACACTATCTCATCCATAGAAACATTCAACATTTGGCCATTCATTTACCACAAACATAGCTACCATAATGACATTATACACACATTAAACACCATAATAAAACATCCAAAGCCAACACCATTTTTTGGTTCAAACTCATGAACCTACAAAGTAAACATATTTATATTGCAAGTTATATATGCATATCATCAAAACATTCAGAGCAAGCATTACATATATAAACCATTTTTCTTAACATCCAAAAATAGACACTTTTACAAATTAAAACCTAGATACATGCCACATAACCAAGTTTAGAATGATTAAAAATTTACCGAGACTGAAGCTGGATAGTGTGAGCTCTGTGGAGATATGATAGACATGTTTTGTAAAATGTCAACTACAAAAAATAGAAAATGAAACAGAGTAAGTATTAAGTATGCTTATTAAGTTTGTAAGTTTTGAAACATTAAAACTCACCTTCCAACACAGTAATATATAAAGTATCTACTAAACAAAAATCTTTCCAACACATTTCACATACACAAGGTGAGTGTATAACATTCAATCATATAACATTTCATTTCATTTCATACCATCAAATTCCAAGTCATTCCATTATACAACCGTACTTTATCACATTATATATATTACCATCCAATCAACATCTCATTTACAATAACTATTTTGCCCGATGAACTGTAATAAACAAATATGGATATGCGAGTAACCACCCAAAACACACTTGATTGCTCAAACTAGCTCTACCACCAATACACACTTGGGCACTGAGTGCTAAGCCCGTAGGATAAGCCCTCCAAAACACACCTGATCTCCATAGAGATAATCAGTAACAATGGTCTCCATAGAGACAAAATCGGTAATCCGTAACAAATGTTGGATTCCAGTACAATCAATATATTCACGTACATCAATCTTATCTCATCTATAATCCCGTACAGTGCAAATAACCCTATTGGCATGATAATTGTATCCTATCCTATAAAATGTTCATACAAACACTTTTAACATATTTAATCATTTTCTTACAATTCTGTAACACCCTAAATCTGACCTAGACGTTATGGCTGAATCTGGAGTGTCACATTGAAGTGTTTTTCGGAAACCATGTATTCATTGAAAACCCTTCTTGAAATTTAAAACTTCTTGCCATTTAAAACTTGTACAAAACCTCAGTTGCATTTGTTTATTTTCAATCGTAGTTTATTAAATATTTATTCCCTTTTGAAACATTAATTGTTGCGTAAGCTTAATTTAAAATAAATGATTTATGAAAATGTGATATTTAAAAATTGAATTGCGAAAACGTAGTGTTTGAAAATGTTATTGTTTTGGAAAACCGTGTTCTACTTCTAGTAGACATAAATCACAATTAATAAAATCCCAAATTTAAAATCCAGAAATTATAGAGGCCTTAAGCAAACATCTAAGGCACTCAACCACCAAATCAAACCAAATCCTTTAGCCATTAAAGCAAACAAGTAGCTTGTCTCATTTTCTTGCACACATAAACTTGTATGTGTTCCCACATTCAAGACCTATTTCCTTCTAGGCCTAATTTTCGGGGCGTTACAATTCACCCCTCCTTAAAGAAATTTCATCCCCGAAATTTCCAACTTATCAAAATAGTCACACCACACAGACTTCACCACGATGCTCCCGCTGCGTACTCTGATTTCAAAACATTATTATAGCCTCTTGAACCACGTCCGCGTGTATCTCTTGTTGTCTATTCGCGTTTTATCAGAACTAAAGTTTTATGCATATCGATTTATAGTTTCAGTGTTTATTAGCAGATATCTTATGGAAAGCAGTATCAATATTTAAGAGTTTGTTGTCGTAGATTGTAGTCTCACTTCAGTTTTCATTTTTCTATAGTTTTAGTTTGCTCTATCTAGAGTGGTATGGTCTAATTTCTAAAGTAGCCACAGTACCTCTTAACTTACTGCATTTCAGTTTCTAGACAGACGAAAGTATTTAGAAAACTTATGGATTCGGCGCCAGAGACTTCGGTATGCCATACTTTATAGAAGAAATATCTCAAACCCTTCACATATTGAAAAATAATTTATTGAAATCCAAAAATTTGAAAACCCATTCTACAGTTGAGTTTTGCAACCTGGCTCTGATACCACTAAATGTAACACCCAAACCCGGCCTAGACGTTATGGTCGAATCTAACGTGTCACATTAAAGTGTTTTTCGAAACTATGTTTTCATTGAAAACCCTTCTTGAAATTTAAAACTTCTTGCCATTTAAAACTTGTACAAAACATCAGTTTGCGTTTGTTTATTTTCAATCGTGATTTATTAAAAAGTTATTCCCTTTTAAAACGTTAATTGTTGTGGAAGCTTAATTTAAAATAAATGATTTACAAAACGTGATATTTAAAAATTGAGTTGCGAAAACGTAGTGTTTGAAAATGTTATTGTTTTGGAAAATTGTGATATACTTCTAGCAGATATAAACCACAATCAATAAAATCCCAAATTTAAAATCCAGGAATTATAGAGGCCTTAAGCAGACATCGAAGTCACTCAACCACCAAATTAAACCAAATCACTTAGCCATTAAAGCAAACAAGCAACTTGTGTCATTTTCTTGCACACATAAACTTTTATGTGTTCCCATGCTCAAGACCTATTTCCTTTTAGGCCATTCGGGGCGTTACAAATTCAATCCATTTCTCACCTTTTTGTACCATTTTGAATACAATTCAAAACATAGTCACATAATATAAATGTACAATTCAAACACATACATTACACATATATACATAACTACACAATATGAACTTACTTGGTGAAATCAATGATAGTTGAAGTATCAGTGACTATTATGCAATTGGTGAGCCATTGAACTTTTCTATTCTCTCTTTCCATCCCTCTACTTTTCCACCCAACCAAGTACGTTATTAAATATACCAATGTTGTTATGAAGGTATTTATGTTTTTTTAATAATTTATATGAAATCTTAAGGAAAAAGTGTATGCTACATCTGGAAACATGAATTGAAAGGTTGGATTTGAATTTCATTTATATATAAATGATAAGAAAAATGTATTCTAATGACAAACATATTAAGAATGAAATGCATATATTATCAATGATCTCCTTATACCGTAAAATTAATATGGTTTTACACAATTTTATAATTGCTTACAATTAACATTTTGACATCAAATCATCATGTTTCATGTTCCACTCATCAAGTTTGGAGTAAATTAAAATTTTGAACCATTTATTTTATGTAAACAACGTTCTAAATATTAAATTTATATTGATAAAACAATGTTTTAGATAGATATGAAGAGATAAAATTTACATGAATGATAAGCACAAGTATATTGATAAATTCAATTATTGAATTATTAAAATATTAATCGTAAAAAATTATGAAAATGTGTAAAACTATGTTATGTTAGTTTTACATTGGTATAAGTGAATCTCTCTCATCCATATTTGAAAAAGTATAAAAAGTCGTTAGAAATAAATAGTTAATATCGATCAAAAGGATGTTATGATCATTTTTAGAAATAGTGCAAAAATTTAGAAAAAATTAATTAATTTAAAGACATATAACAAAATCTCAAATCGTAACTTTAATTTAAAAAAAATCCATATGAAACATCTTTACAATTGGACAAAAATCATAAATTAATGTAAACCAACATTTATTATTATTTCCTATTTTTTTCATCATAAATAAGTCATAACTAAAAGGACAAAACAAAAAACACAACATAAGAACAACTTGATAAATTTTTATTTCAATAAAACCACCAAAAATGTTGAGACATATATTATTAGTAATTTAATATTTTTATTATCTTTGAATTAATTTATAAAAAAGACATGTTAATCAGTGTAAATTAATTAACACACAGTGACACTAACTGGACAATGATTCCAAAATCCGTTAAAAGATTATAAAAGTATGAGCACAATTATAATATAATTAATATACATTTAAATAATTACAATCAAAATCCACATTATATAAATATAATTAAAATTAATTCCAAATTAAATATTTTTAATTATGGTAACCTACTACAGTGATAATTTCTCTTAATTTTTAAATTATTTAAAAAGTTATTGATTTGATAAATGTTAAAATATTAGCAAAAGAGCAGCAGTAAATATATTGGGATCTGTCTCCTTGATTCTGTCTGATTTGGAACAAGACTCGAACCGGATTTTTTATGGTCAAAAAGGACACCATCAAACTACTTAAATCAACGGCTGAGATTAAGTGAAGCCATCATACAAGTATATAAGTAAGATTATATATATGTCTCAAAATGTTTTCTCCTAAAGCTAACACCCCAACCCTTTTCACTATATTATAATTCCTTCCGGTCGAATTAATATTTGATTTACCGCCGATTCCGGCGAGAAATGATAAAGAGTGTTGAGGGTAATGAGATTAGAGGAAAGCAATCGTACGATGTCAAAGAATTTTGGGCCATTTGGATTTGGCGTAGGGGGATTTCTACTGCTGCTGGCGTTGGCAGCGTCTATGGTGGTTCTTCCGTTGATGTTGCCGCCGTTACCTCCTCCGCCATTGATGCTTCTCTTCTTTCCCGTAGGAATCATGGCGGCTCTCATGTTCTTGGCCTTTTCTCCGGCGGAGGCCGTCGGTGATGTCCTTCATACCGTATAAAAACACTACATATTTTATTTTTATGATTATGTATTTCGTTTTACATTATATTTTTTTCTGTAAACAAAGTTATAGTCGGAAATAGAGAAGAAAAGGAAATGTTGAAATTGGAAATTAGATTTTTAAAATTTGTTGAATCATTACAACTACTTCATTAATTGCTTCCATACTCAAATGGATCCAAAGACCTCCACCTAAATTCTTCAATAAGCTCATAATTCAAATTAAAAATATTTAATCTCAAATTCAATCCCAAACCTACACCAAAGCAGCCATATTGAATTGTTTTTGAAAAAATTGCCCAAAAAAGACAAGTTTTTGGAATATGAACAAAGAAAACAGCTTTTTGGAACAAGAGTCAAAAAGGGTATTTATGATTCCACACCCTATTTTAAAAGACTTAATGCTTTGAATTTTGAAAACGAAAGAAGAAATGTTCATTGATTATAATATAAAAGTGACAAATTATGTTATTAGTCCTCTATGTGAATTTATTCCTAATATTTTAATATTTTTTTTTCAAATTAATCGATTTTAACCTTGCAATTTTTGCATTTTAAAATTTCGGTCTAGATCCAATTAAGTCCGTTAAGTCAAATTTTGCTATTAGTTTCGTAAGTTGGTGATTTAGTTTTAATCCTTATGCTTTCCGAATTTTCTAATTTTAATTGTGACTCGAACGATAGTGGTTACATTCATTAATTAAAACACTCTTTGACTTTTTAATGAGTACTGTGTAGAATTATCAAATTGACATGACATTGCATATGTAATAATATGTTTATCGCATAAGATTTTAGAAATAGAAAATTTTAACTTGATGAATTTAACACGACTTTTTGATTAAGACCAAAATTTTGAAAAAGGAAATATTATAACTAACTCTATAATTTATGCTGAATATAGAAAGTAAGATATAAATGATGAGATGAAGAGTGTATAAAATCATAAAGAAAAAGATAAAATTAGATGGAAATGGGACCCTTTGATTTTAAACATCTTAAATTCATTGAATTTGTATGGATGGATTTAAGATATTGGAATTGGATTCTACCTCTCCAAGTGAAAATAAAGAGGCAAATTAAACTGTCACAACTGATAGTGATCGATGCTTTGATTTCATCAATTATAGAGGATTGACATCCAAAATTCAATTAAGAATCCTATAAAAAAATAAAAATAAAAAAAATTAAATAAGGAAACAAAAACTTAGAGAAGAATATGACTTTGTTGGATCGTGAATAGTTATTTTGGAGATGGAAGTTAAGGGCCAACTGGCTAGCACAAGGGGATAGAAATACAATGTATTTTCATAAGCGTACAATATTGGGCCGATGAAAACTAAACTTATACGAGCTTTGAAGATTGATGGTTCTGAATGGTGTTATGATGGAAGAGACATTGAAAGGAGTTGCTGTGGATTTCTATCCACATTACCAAAGTGGTAGCGAATACAATGAAAAAGTTAATGCCAAAGCTTATTGCACTAACACAAAGTTAGCTTCATCGAGGGAAGATGTATTACAAATAATATTCTAGTAGCACAGGAGGTCAACCATTCCATGAGAGTTGGTAAAGGGAAGCAAGCTTGGATGGCCATCAAAGTGGAATTGGAGAAAGAATACGATCAAATTCGATGGGATTTCATTGTAGATTCTCTTAGTGATGTAAGTTTTCCAAGGCATCTTGTACAAGTAATTATGAATTGAATCACGATGAGTACTATGTGAGTTGTGTGGAACAAATCTTTAATTGAGGAGTTCTTTCTAATTAGAGGAATTGGGCAAGGGGATCCCTTATCTCTATACATGTTTGTTTTAGGTATGGAGCTCCTATATATATAGTATACACAAGGTGGTAAATGAGGGACGATGGGCTACTATTTCGATGTCAAGAAAATGGGCATTTATCTCTCTCTCTTTTTTTCTTTCTAACAATCTGGTTTTATTTTTCAAAGTTGATATGACATCAATTGATCTCATTATGGGCATTCTTGAGCAGTTTGCTTACTTTTTTAGGTATAAAGTTAATGCAAATAAAACTCAATTTTTTTTTTGCCTAATACTGATCATAATTTGGTGTCACATATTAAGGATTATCTTGGTTTCAGACAAGATGACTACTTAGGTTCGTACTTGGGAGTTCCAATATTCCATAAAAGAGTTACCAATAGTACATTTTGATTTGTGGTGGATAAAATTAGGAAGTAGATTGAATGGATGGGATGTGAAACTCCTATCCATGATTGGAAGGATGACTTATGTGAAGTTAGTTTTAGTAGCTTCGCAAAATTACTTTATGCAATCATCGATGCTTTTGGTAGGAATTTGTAATGAAATTGAAAATTTAGCAAGAAGTTTTATTTGGGGAAGCACATCTTTATCGTGTAAGCCTTAGTGAATCAAGAGGAGTGTTCCAAAATTTAGGAAGATATGTTTCAGAATGTATGTTGATCTATTGGGAATGGTTGTACCGCTAAGTTTTGGACTAAAGTTTGGATTATGTTTCGCACCAAGGTAATGTTGACTTAAATTATAGAGTTGGGGATAAGGTCTTGTTGAATGGAAGTTGGAATTGGGGAGTGTTTTCTAATAATTTAGGATTGGAGTTGCCTTACCTCACATAGTAGAAATAAGGCCTTGAATATTATAGGAGGCAACGATTGATATATTTGAAGAAATAAAAAGTCTAGGAGATTTACAGTAGCTGAAGCTTACATGATGTTTATGGAAGCTTGTTTGGTAGAGTAAGATGATGCATAGAGTCCAACGGTTTTTATGGTTGTTGCTTAAAGGTAATGCAACAACTTGATTTTTGTCAATGTCGAAAAATTCCAGTTTAGGCCGGATTTGTGAACCTAGTTATTTTGGAAAGTCAAATTAAGAGATTTGACTGAATTTAGTGTCGAGTTAACTGAGAGTTATTATTTGATAGTTAATTAATGTGATTATTAAGCTTTAATTAGAGTTAATTAAGTAGGATGAGAGATTAGGACTAAATTGTAAAATTTGTAATATTTTTGGGAAATTTTACAATTTTACAAAAGTTAATTTTTTAAAGTTTGAGGGTTTTAGAAGGAAACTTCCCCAAGGGCCCAATAGAAATTGGACCCTTGGTAACTTTGAAAGGGGTGGGCAATTAGGAGAAATTATTTTTGCAAGAGCACATTTTCTTTCAAAATTCTCTCAAATCTCTCTCTATAGTTTTCTCCTCTCAAAGCTTTGATGTCTAATCTTTCAAGATAAGCTTATTTTTCTAGCAAGATTCTTAATTTCAAGATCAAAATATGTTTTCCACTTTTCTTTTCTGTTTTCTCCATTTTTGCAAGAATATGGAAGTTGAGAGAGAAAGAGTTCTTACTTGATTTTTTTTTTATTTGATTTTTCATTTTCTCAATTATGTTCTTGACTTTTGGGTTAGTGAGAGAAAGTTGATATTCTTTATTTTGTTGATACTTTCAAGTTAGATTTGTGTCATTAATGAGTACAGTTAACGATTTGGATGTTATAAATTGGATTGAAATGGAGTTTGGACTTATTTCCTAGAATTTACCATTGATGAGTGCTTAAGAGAAAGAGAAGGGGAAGTGACTTTTCAGCAACGATTTTTGTGTTTTTAAGTTAGATTAGTGTCTTTTAAAAAAAGTTAGATTTAAGTTCTAAAGAGTGAATCTAGGGTTAGATTTTAGGTGTGGTAAGTTTTGATTACAGTTGTCAAGAGTGGGCATTGAAGTGAGAAAATGAATCGCTTGATCACATTGCATGTTCTTGCTAAATTTAAGTGGTTTTGATTGTTTTGATTTGTTGTACTAACTTGATTTATTATGTCGATATTGAATTTGAAGAAAGCAACTTGGAGAGAGCTCCAAAGGTAAAGGAAAGGAGAAGATTATTGAGGCATGATAGTTTTCGGTTTGTGCTAACTTAATTCAATTTGTGTTATATAATATTGATTAAGTAATGTAAATTAGGATTTGATGTAAGTAATCTTTATGTTATAATATGTTATATATATGCATTTGTATATGTAAGTAAAAGCCTGATATAGCGTTGTGAAGATTTCATGGGTAATGCTTTTGACTTGATTTGTGAATGGGTTGATATAATGAATATGTGACTGATTTTTGATGATGCATGACGATAATTGATATTACTTTATGATATTAAAACATGTTTATTAATAAATTTCTTATTAAAAAATGTTGAAAATCGTTCAAATATAGTTGACATGCTATAGGATTTGTTTTGTGAAGAAGAAAGATATGACACTTGTGTGCATTTTATTGGCGCTTGTGCGCATTTATATTTAGCATTTGTGTGCATTCTTGAAGTGTCAGGGGAAGTCATGTTTTTACTCACACTGGTGTATTATGCCCAATTGGAACTTGTGTGCATTGTTGAAGTGCTAGGGGGTTAATTCGTGTACCCATTCTTGATCCATAATTGATTAATAGAAGCTAACATTTTTATATGAACCGGTAACACAATGATGAGATTGAATATGAAATGATGATGAATATGGTATATGGAAAGCACGTTGATACCAAGTTAATACTTACTTGCCTTTTGTAACACTTGACTCAGAAAGCGAGATCAAATGTTGAATGCTGCATTCATTGTCGAAGCAACTCAATCTAGTAATTGATCCGCCGTAACTTGATACGTCAAATTAGGCTTTCCAAAACACTCGAGGAGCTTATTCTCAAACAATTTAGGTGTCTTTTCTATATTTTTGTTAATATTTAGTTTTCACTATTACTAAACATTTTTGCTTAGGTTTGTTCCTTTTGAGACCCAAATTGGCAAAATGATGCCATGGAGGACCTAACAAGGTGTTTGAGTTGGTGTAAGGAAAAGAAAATGGCCCGACCTTGAGGAAAACAACATTCAACATGGGAGTTGCGACATTGATGCTATAAAGTTGTGACACCGATTCCCTTGTCCTTGAGGATACAAAACTTCGACGAGAAATCAACCTGGAGCCTATTGTCGAGAGAGTCGTGACACCAAGCCTCCAAAGTCGTGATATCCCTGAAGATGTTGAAGTGAAGAAATTGTGGCCACCACTAGTGATGTTGTAACACCGACTAGTGGATGTTGTGTCACTGAGAATCGTCACAGCCACTAGTGCATCACTGTCAAAGGTATCGTGACATTAATGCCCGATAAAGTAAAAAATGCTGCAGGAGTAGTCTTTTGTCCAAAATCAACCCAAGCCAAAACACAACTTTTAAGGGCATTTTTATCCTAAATATGAAATTGCATCTCAACTGATAAAAGCACTTTTGCTGAAACTTTAAAAGAATTAACTTTTCTTTCATCTTTTAAGCTTAGTAGCAATTTTCTTTATCTTTTAGGGTTTAGTTCATTAACTTTTCTAAGTTTTGTTGGTTTAGTTGGTAGTTTAGTTAGTTTTATAATAGCTTTTCTATTATTTGCTTTGGTACTTAAACTTTACTTTGAATTTTGATTTTCATTCAAATCCCTTAATATATTTCAGTTTCATTTGCTTTCCAAAATATAAAAATCGAAAATTTACTTGTATTTTCACTTCCATTGTTGCTGTCATCATTTTCTCCAAGCAATCACCAAAGAAAATCCTAAGGTTTCTCTCACCTAACTCTTGTGCTTATTTTAATGAATGATTTGAGTATGTGTTGGGCTATTATTTGCATGAAAATGATGTTGGATAACTATCTATGGTGGTTGGTTGATGGAAATGTTGTTTGGTTAGTTTTGGTACAGGGGCTAAATTGTAAAAATTGGATTAAATCAAATAGACTTCAAAATTTAGAATTGATACCTCTAGGTGAACATTTAGATAAGTGAAACCAAGAGGAGATCCTATCAAGCATCAATTTGGTTGTCTCGAGTTAGTTTAGTGAGGTCGAGAGATAAATCGATATAAATTGTTTAATTTGGTTAAATGGTGATCGAGAGGTAAAGGTGAGCCAATTAAAAGTTTAAGCCTTTTAAACCCCTAATCAAAAACTAATCAACAACATGAAAGTCAAGCAACCGCATGTGTTTCTTGAATTATTGATTGCTTCATTTTGATTATTTTACATTTTGGTCCTTAGTGTTAGATAGTTAATTTAGTGTAATTACCCCCTCGATTGTGATTTGTCGTAATATGATGCTTAGCAAGTAGTTAGTTAGACTTTCTCTTTGCATGCTTTGACTATTAATCACCTTGTCCCCAAACTCTCTTGGGTTTGATCCTTGGAATACTCCAAAGTGTTTCATTGTAACATTAGAAATATTATAACTCGATCTGTCACACTTGCAGCATACCACTAGATTTCTAATTGTAATTATGTTGATTCATAGCCCCAATGCACGTATACCAGGGCACATTCAATAATACATAACAATTGTGAAGTGAAATCTCAAAGATAACAAAGTAATTTCTAGCAATTGGAGGTGAATATGATCAATGAGGCCCACTTACAGATGTCCGAGGTCAAAGGTACTCGAAAATGGGGTCAAGGTACAAGTGTTGAGCCAAACCATCAAGCTGTGCAACCATGTCTTGAGACAATGGAGTCATATTTCGATACATGCCACCTAAAAAATGTAATTTAGCTTCGATGTTTGGGTGTGCCAAGACAATTAGTTGATTGTCTGGAGACTATGGTCCTTATGTCTCAAGACAAGGTCACTTGTCTCAAGACCCTAGACCTATTTTTCTTAATTTATATTTGATGTTTGTATGTCTCAAGACAATGCTTGATGTCACGAGACATGTAAGCCATGTCTTGAGACCATTGCCCAAAAGTGCACCAAATGTTTGAAAGTGTTCTTGGTGTCTCGAGACACAAGTGCAAACATGCATAATTTAACAGTTTAAGCACATGCAAAGGGTCTCCAAAAAATCCCTAAAAGAGTCTAACATGCAAGCAAGCCTCTATACGCAAGTTTCATGTGCTAGAACCATCCCAAAACATGAATTTCCATACCAATTAACTCAAGATATCAAAATATCATATTGCATGTAAATTATTTGCTAAAACCAAATATGCCATCAAGCAATTTATAAACCAGAACTCATCAACAAATAAACATATGACCAATTGAATTCCAAACAAAGCTGAAATGCCCTTAAAAACACATAAATGACCAAAGCATTAGGTTTATGAATGAAGAGCATGCTAGACACCTAGGTACATGTTGTTTATTACATTAACTTAAAGAAATATAATAAAAATCAACAAGCTAAGTTCCGAGATCTTCTTGGATGCCATGAACATTCGAATCAACTACAAATCTACTGAAAGCCTACACACGGTAACAAATAAACTGCACATTGAGTAATGAAACGCAGTGGTACAAACCAAGTTGCATAAAAATATAAATATAACATACACAAATAATGTACCATCAATAATTCAGCTTTATTACATAATAAAATTCAATTAGAGATTAACCCTTATTAATCATGTATGGATACAAGGACGGATACACAAGCGCCATGAGCTTGGAAGCTTGATGCATGTAATCACACGAGTCCCCTAACACTCCAGTATAACACACACAAGTGTCGAATTTAATATGTGCACAAGTGCCTAGTAGATGCACACAAGTGCCAAGCTTCCATGAAATCACACAACACATCTAATGACAAGTCAATTATACCCGAACCTTAATCAAATCAATTTAATAGGGCATTTAAAGGTTGTACATACATCATAAATCAAGATTAACATTTATTATCCAACTTAAACCATTCAATACGTCATGATCTTATTTAATCAAAAGTCTCACCCAATGGGGACTTACCTCAAAACATTAGCTCACACGAAGTATTCGAAAGCTTTGCAACATAACGATTCCATGGTTATTAATAATAGAAATAAAACATAATCCAGCCAAAGAATTAAACAACACAAACGAGAGAAGTGAATTTGATTTGCAAAATCCGAAAATCGTCAATCACTTAACGATCTTCTCCATCCCTTTCTCCTTCGACGGTTCAACGACTTCTTTGGCTACATTGAATATCCAAACAACGAATAATTAAATCAAACCACGCATTTGCACAGCAAAAACACCAAGTTTAAATATGATATGTGCCTATAAGAACCGAAATTTGCATAACTAGAATTCTACTTGATCAAAATCAAATTTCATATTAGAAATACGTTCTTCAGACTCTAAATTATTTAACATTCACTTAAAACATGAAGCCTAAAGTCATCTTCCTCCTCAAGTTCCCAAACGCCCAACAATGGCAATATTCCTGATCAAGCCGAATCTCTACCCTAACCCGTTCTTTGATTAACCTGGACTATACCAACCTCAATTCCATTAATATTTAAGTCAAGAAATGATTAAAAACGTACAAATCAGAGCCCTAAACCCCTAGAACGAAAATCATGCAAAAATTCAAAGAAATGGAAAATAGTTTCGAAAATTATATTTTAATGATTGGAAATCAAGGTTTGATGTTAGAAACCACTTACCGTCGTTGAAATATGATATAGTAAATCAAGAGTTTCTTGAAAAATACTTGGGAGAGATCTACAGAAACTTCTGGGGGTTTCCTTGATGTTTTCATGAAAATAGTCGTTCCCTCCCTTTAGTTTTGTAAAAAGGATTATTTGCTAAGCCGTCCTTGATGGAATTACCACATAAGGTCCTTCTTGATTAAAAATAATAATTATTTTTAGAAATCCCACATTAACCACACAACTTTTTCAAGTTTTACAATTTAGTCATAAGGTCCCAATAATTCTATGAAATTAAACCTTAATTAAAGGAGATGATAAATCGTTAATCTAAAGTGCTTTATGAAATTAAACCTTAATGCCTAATAATATGACAGGGAAGATGCACACTAAATTTTCAACTTTTTCGAGATATCTTTTCCTACATATTATTCATTCTGTTTTTCAGTGAGACAAAGGCAAAGCCACTGTTCGTTGATCACTACAGTCGTGCTCATCTTGTTGTTGTATCCTGGAGAGATAACCGATCGACGTTTCTCCAGCACCAAAGGAGTGGCCAAATCTGTCTTAAAGAAACTGTCTAAACTGGCCTCAACTACAAGTATAATATTTTAGTTTAATTTTGTTTTCTGTTTTCCATTTATATGTGTATTAATATTATTCTTGTTCAATCTTCAAATTAATATAAAAGTTTTATATTATTGTTATTTTACTAACGCTTATGCAACATATTTCATATGGTATGTTCATGTGTTATTGTTGGGATCGACCCGATTAAACAACAAGTAAAAAAAATAGTGAAATAAATTGAGAAATTAAAGACACAAATTTAACGTGGAAAAATCCCCTCCAAAGAGGATAAAAAACTACTCACAAATATAATTTTACTATAATGGCAAAAGAACGAAAAGTATAAAAGACGGAGATAAAAACTAAACCCCAAAAATAAAGAACCTTCAAAATGTAAACACAAAATTCTCTAAATGTGTTATGAGTTCTAATCTCTAATGGGTGTGTTTTCTAAGGTTGTAAAAGAGCCTATTTATAGGCTAAATTCATAGGTCAAATAATAAAAAAATAATCTAGACTAATCAGAGTTTGATTGAAATAAATAAACAGAGTTTATCTCCATCTTTTGTACTCTTTATTCTTTTGCCATTATAGTAAATTATCTTTGCTCGTGGTTCTTTATCCTATTTGAAGGGGTTTTTCCACGTTAAATTTGTGTGTTTAATTTCTCAATATATTCATTTTTTTTTTACTTGTTGTTTAATCAGGTCTATCCCAACAAGTGGTATCAAAGCTAGTTCAATTTTTATAGATCAGCCCATTCAGATATGGCAGCAACAAGGTTTGAAATTGAGAAGTTCGATGGTGAGACAAATTTCAATCTGTGGCAAGTCCGGATGATGGCAATTCTAGTTCAAACCAGCTTGAAAAAGGTTATTACCGGGAAAAAGCCTGAGAATCTAAATCAAACAGAATGGAAAGAGCTTGATGAAAAGGCCTTGTCTGTAATCCAGTTGTGCCTCGCGAATACGGTATTGCAAGAGGTATTGGTGGAGAAAATCTCATCCGCATTGTAGAAAAGGTTAGAAACTCTTTATACACTAAGTCTCTGGCTAACCGTTTAGTGTTGAACCAACGTCTATTTACGTTTCGCATAAACGAGCTTCTTAGAGATCACATCAGTCTATTTATTACTCTTTTAAATGATTTAAAGAACGTTGAGGTTCATATGATGATGAAGATCAAGCTATGCTATTATTATGCTCTTTACCCCCTTCATACAAGTCTTTCAAGGAGACCCTGATTTATGGCAGAGACAAACTCTCGTTTGAAAATGTGAAGGGTCATTTGTTGAATAGAGACAAACTCAACAATGAGTTTGGTTTGGATAGCAAGGAAAATAAGCAAGCTTTCGTTTTGGTAGTATTAAAGAAACGAGACAAAATGTGTCGCTATTGTAAAAAGTTAGGTCACGTCAAAGTAGATTCTTATAAACTACGGATTAAAGAGTTGCTAAGAGTAACAAGGAAGATGTAGCTGGTACTAATTTGGCTGATAAAAGCAATAATGATTTCTTGTTACTGTCAACAGCGATAACTCCAAGCTCACGTCTGAGTGGATCCTAGATTCGGATGTTTTTCCACACGTGTCCCAATAAATAATGGATCTCCTTATACAGTTCGATTGAAGGTGGAGTTGTGCGCATGGGAAACGATTCATCTCGTGAGGTAATTGGTATTGGTACTATTAACATTAGGATACACGATGGGACGATTAGGACACTCTCAGATGTTAGGTATGTACCTAATTTACGAAAGAATCTCATCTCCTTGAGTATTTTAGACTTGAAAGGATGCAAAATCAACATCGAGTCGAGCGACATTAAAGTATCTCGTGGAGATCTCGTTTTGTTAAAAGGTAAAAGAATCAGCAGTCTTTATATTCTGGAAGGTTCTACAGTGACCGGTGAAATTAGACGTCCCTCGTCCATTACGAAGTCGAAGTCAACTCGTTTGGAGCGGAGGCAACTTGTTCATGAGAGGGAAAAAGGTATGACCGTTTTGTTGAAGAGAGGTTCTCTTTTGGATGCAGGTTTTGAAAAGTTAGGGCACTGTGTTTGTGAAAATCTGTAACACCACAATTAGGGGTTATTTGTAAATTAAATAAATTTCATGTGGACTTCAAGAAATAAATAAATATGATTTTATTTGGCATGATTTAGGGTCTAGAAATAACCCCGATTTAGGTCAATTTGGGTTTAAAAAAAGAGAAGAAAAAAAATTTAATTAAAGTACTTAAAAGAAGGGAAGCTAGGAATAGGGATTAAATAAAATTTAGGAGGAACATGACACAAGAATGTATTTGGCGAAGTGGCTTGGTGCGCCTAAGGAGGGCTACAAGGGAGGAGGTTCGATCCGTGGAAGCAAAGAAGGGAATTGTTTTTTGGCGTTAAAGGAAGGGCCTGTAAGGAAGGCCTTAAAGAAATTTTGGGTAAGGTTTATGTCATGAAAGTCAATTGGGGAAACATGGCATGGGGTGTTGGAAGAGAGAGTCAGGCGCTTGGACTCGTGTTCGAGTCCCAGGGGTAGTACATGTGTGCGTTTATTTTGTTTTAGCGCTAAAGCATAAGGAGCCAAGAAGGATGGTTTATAAGAATGTCACGACGAGTTATGACATGAAGAACGGGCTGGTGGAGTGGCTTGGGCGCCACTTAAGGGCCCAGGTTTAAGGACGCGGTTCGAGTCTAGAGGGACGCAAAGAAGGAATTTAATTTTGGGCTTTGGCGTGAAAGGAAAAAGGGCCGGGGAGGAAGGCTTTAAAATTTAAAAGATAAGGTTCTATAGCAAGAAAGTCGGATGGGAGAGTTGGCCTGGGACGTTGGAAGAGGGGTCTGTTTAAACGTCCCGGTTCAATCTAAGAGGTAGCCAAATGAGTTTTTCCTTTTATTTTTTTGCTAACGTGGGTGAAGGACTTTGGTTGCATTTGGACTCCCAAAGTCACCGGAAGAGTTTGATATGCACATGGGTTCTTTTATTTTTAGTGTTTTATTTGTTGAGGGATTAAGGAATTAAAAGGATGATAAAATTAGATTTATCTTGGATAAATCAAGGTCGGAATTATCATAAATTAAGAGAGTGTTTGCTGAAAATTGGAGACCTTGGGGTCATGTCCATATCTGCTTTGTACAGAAAGATGTACCAAAAGTTGAACCAAAATTCTTCTTTCTCTCCAAATTTATCTGCTGAAATCTCCATTGTTTCATAGCCAAAACCATTCAAAAATTCCAGCTTCTCTTCTCTTTTACAAGCCAAATATACTCCTCTTTAAGAGAAAATTTCCAGCAAACTCCTTCGCTTCTTCCTCTCTTCTTGTCTTGCCTAAATCTCCTTAAACCATAGCCAAAATTGTTCAAAAATTTCCAGCATTGTTGTTTACTCTTAGCAATTCTCCTTAAGGAAAAAGGGTGCTGCTTTTCAGTTCTTTCCTCTTCTAAAGGGTAGGCGAACCCTCTCACAACATTAAGAGGTGCTGCCAATTTTCTATAAGTGAGGGAAGCTTTCGGGATTTATTTTCCAAGGTGAGTTGGTAAGCACATTCGACCAAGGGCTTTTCAATTAAAAAGTTTTTATTAAATACCGAAACTAACGTATGCCATGGATTTAGGGACTAATTTAGGCTTCGGGATTTGATTGGAAATCAAATCCATTCAAGGGGCAAAAATCTAGTGTTGTAGATCGGATCCTGGATCTAGGAATTCCAGAGAAACAGTGTGTAAACTCTTTACACACTTTATTATTAAACTTGCAATATTATTGTCTTGTGTATGAATTTTGGTAGTGACCTATGATATGCTTGTGGGCTTAAACATGGATTCCGGTAAGTCCCTAATTTGCGATTTTGATATACGATTTGCATGCCATCACATGATATTAAATGCTATGACATGAAATTTGATAATTGATGTATAAACATGTGGTGGTGGGATTGATGAGAGGAGGGGGACGATTTATGGATCTCGCCAAATGGTTTTGACCACACGATGGGTTGGCCCTATCGATTATTTTGTGACTTTAAGTCATCGTGGTTTTGACCACAAGATGGGTTGGCCCCATCGATTATTTGTGATCGATGGTCATCATGGTTTTGACCACAACGATTGAATATTTGCGACTAAGTCCCGGTGGTTTGGTACCACCAAGGGTTTTGACCACACTTGATTATTTGTGACCTATGGTCATCGTGGTTTTGACCACACGATGGGTTGGCCCCATCATTTAAATTGTGACTCTAAGTCATCGTGGTTTTGACCACACGGGTAGATAAGGAGTATGGATGGTTAGGTTGGGTGCATATTTGCATGTTAATTAATATTTCGTGTATGAGTTGTATTTTCCGGAAGGGGGATTTACACACTGAGTCTTGGTGACTCACCCCTTTCCCTTAACATTTTGCAGATGAGTAGATCATGGAGATGGAGCCGAGAGGACTCGAGGCCCATGCCATCATTGGATTTGAAATTTCCTTTTAGTTAATCATATTTATTTTCCTAAGTCTTTTATTTTGGGATTGTAATAAGGCCGCTATTTATTTTGTGGATGTTATTTTATTTATTTTTCTTATGTTATGTTACAAATGAAATTTTCAATTGATAAGTAACCGGTTAAAAATAATTTTTCAAACTTAATAAATTTCTACGGGTTTTTAAAGATGTTACCATCGGGTAACAAAATAAACTAAGTCAACTATCACTTTGATGATTTTAAATGATACATGATCAATATTTTCAAAAGGGTTTATAAAGCCCAATCAGATTTATAAAAGGCCCAACTGAAGTTTTCAAACCCGCTTTAAATACCTTAGCCAAATTTAATCGAATTTTCACCCAACTTTCAAATTGGCCCAAAATATTTTACCCAAGACATACCAGATCCGGTCAGACTCATGGGTCAGTTTGGGGTGTTACAAAATTGGTATCGAGCCAGTTCAAAACTCTACGTGGGGGCCCAAGGCCCAAAATGTTTGGTTTTTGGATAGTAGGCCTTATTATAATGTTTGAGAAATTGTTTTGGCTTGATCAACATGGCACCGAGTCTCCGGCACCTATCCGCCTGTAAGTACCTCTATCAATTTCGTGAATTTTTTGGATGAGGGTAGAAGATAAAATGGGAACGTAGACTACTAGAGTAGAAACTATTGAACCCTTGTGGCTAGCATACCCAACAAAAATTTCATAAAATTTAATAATTACCTAAACAAACCTCGTGAGTTGTCACCGAGCAAAGGATGTGGCAATCGTTATACGCATGTCTAGGATTGGATTCGGTGAGGGCCTCGGTATTTAAGCGATCCTCGTGACTCACCTCCTACTCACTTGAATCCTACCCAGTGCGTAATAATCTGCTCATCCTAAATTGAGACGACACACTCACAAAGCTAAATTGATAACTAAAACCCGAAAGGACTAGCTGCTTCGTTTTGGGAAATAATTAAAATTTTAGTTTTTTTAAAAAAAGAGACCAAAATACCCTCAAGATGAAAAATGACCAAAATACCCACGGTTTGTAAAATACCCTCCATATGGAAAAATTTTCAAATAGAAATTTTCAAAAACATCCTTTTTTTTGTGAATTCACTTAGAACCTAAATTTTGGAAATTATTTTGTGAAGATACCCCGACTATGTAAAATTACTAAAATACCCTTAGGGGTGAAATTACGAAAATACCCTTGAGTTATGAAATTTCCAAAATACCCACGATTTTAATCCAAAAATTTCATCACATGAAAAGTGCCCAAAATCGTAAAATTCAAAAATGTTATGATTTTGTAAAATTACAAAATTGCCCCTAACCTACCAAATTACCAGAATACCCCCTAACTTTCAAAATTTTGCAACATCCCTATTTTGGAAAGTGCAATTAGCAAAAGAGCCCTCAAAGTTTTACAATCTTTGAAATATCCTGATTCATCAAATTTTACAAATTCACCCCGATTGTGAAAATTACCAAAATGCCCCGAGCTTCAAAATCGACAAAACACCTCAATTTCAAAATTTTCAAAATACCGGAAATTAAGAGTTTTAAAATAATTTTGACAAAATCATCCGAGAACCCGTATTTTGAAAAATTACGAAAATACCTTATAGGATAAATTACTTAAAATACCCCGGGTAGTGGAAGAACAATCACCATGAAATCAACAACTCTTTGAATGAATGAAAGAAAGACTGTGTGTTTGGTTGATTACGAAAGAACCACTTCTAAAACTCCTATCATAAAATTTCTTCGCGGATAACCAAGTGAAACTAAGGTACTGATACAAAAAAAAAAATTCTTAAACAGATAAACACGATCGTTAGAATGAGTTCAAGAGGTCGTGGACGTCCGCCTCATGGCCGTGGTAGAGGTAGGATGACCTGCTTGAGCCCGCGAGGTCCGGTCATGGGTCCGAAATGAGATGCTTGGGATCTCCGACACCTAAATCGAGTTTCAAGCACCATACGGTGGTAATGATGTAGTATCTCGGCGGTGCTACGGTGTTGGAACGAGTAGTCGAGGTCAAGCGCAAAAGTGAACCCGTAAATCTGTGGCTGAACGACTCCGGGCTAACGGAGCAGAAGTATTTAGAGGAGTTTCCGGAGTGGCACCTAGTACAGCGGAATATTGGTTAGAGTCCACGGAAAGGAT
Source organism: Gossypium rotundifolium (assembly GCA_025506655.1). NCBI lineage: Eukaryota > Viridiplantae > Streptophyta > Magnoliopsida > Malvales > Malvaceae > Gossypium > Gossypium rotundifolium. The sequence goes on along the minus strand of CP106725.1, from coordinate 2,331,560 downwards.
TATGGGTGACTTGGATTTCACCCCTGAGGAGAAGTTAAAAGGTATCATCTCTCTACTTCGGGATGAGTCTTATCAGTGGTGGCTCACCGTAAGGGATGGAACGGTGGCAGAAAACCTTACTTGGGAATTTTTCAGGGGAGCCTACCAAAAGAAGTATATTGGAACCAGCTATGTAGACGCTCAGAGGAAAGCTTTCCTGAACTCGGTTCAAGGAAACAAGTCAAGGCGTAATATGAGGCCGAGTTCCTCCGATTAAGTAGATATGCTCGTGGTATTGTGGGTACCGAGCATGAGCGCCGTGTCGTTTGAGGATGGCCCGAGAGATGAGTGAGAATGATGATAGCTCCACAACAGAACGAGAGTTCACGTCCTTGTGGAGAAGTCTAAAGTTGCCGAGGGAGTAAGACAGTCAGCTTAGACGGAACCAGGATAGAAATTGAATAAGAGGAGCTCGGAACCATCGAGTTCCCCGTAATCGACAAAAGAGGTCAAAGTTTGGTGGGTCGGATCAAATCGCTAGGCTCGCCGCCGCTAATCCTCAATGGCCGCCACGGTGTGATAAGTGTGGCAAGTTTCACAAGGGGAGTGTTGGAATGGTAATCGTGGATGCTTTGAATGTGGGTCTATGGAGCATCGAAGTTAGATATCGTCCTAAGAAGGCGGTAGGCCGAGAACGGAAGGTCGGGATCATGCACCAAATGTAAGAGATAACCAACAACCACGAGGGGTCGAGGTGCAAATAGGGGTAATGGAAATGGTAACGGCATGGCCGAGGTGTCAAGGTGTAGAGGCGAGGCAACCAAGGTTGGTTTATGCAATTGGCCGTCATGAGGAGGAAGATGTGCGATGTGACAACTGCACGCTCCTTAATTTTGGAATACCCTAATTGCTTTAATTATTGTAGAGTTTTCTTGTTTTACTAGGGAAGTGCCCAAATCTTGGTTGTGAACTTAGAGATTGTGTCTAGGAAGCATGATAATTCTTTAAGATCGAGTGCAAAGCAAGCATAGTATAGTGCGGTGAGTAAAGATGTACTTATTCGTTAGTAAGTAATTTCGAGGACTAAATTATTTTAAGGGTAGAACTGTAACACCCTGAATTAGGGGTTATTTGTAAATTAAATAAATTTCATGTGGACTTCAAGAAATAAATAAATATGATTTTATTTGGCATGATTTAGGGTCTAGAAATAACCCTGATTTAGGTCGAATTTGGGTTTAAAAAAAAAGAGAAGAAAAAAATTTAATTAAAGTACTTAAAAGAAGGGAAGCTAGGAATAGGGATTAAATAAAATTTAGGAGGAACATGACACAAGAATGTATTTGGCGAAGTGGCTTGGTGCGCCAAGGAGGGCTACAAGGAGGAGGTTCGATCCGTGGAAGCAAAGAAGGGAATTGTTTTTTTGGCGTTAAAGGATCGGCCTGTAAGGAAGGCCTTAAAGAAATTTTGGGTAAGGTTTATGTCATGAAAGTCAATTGGGAAACATGGCATGGGGCGTTGAAGAGAGGGTCATGACGCTTGGACTCGTGTTCGAGTCCCTGGGGTAGCACATGTGTGCTTATTTTGTTTTAGCGCTAAAGCATAAGGAGCCAAAGAAGGATGGTTTATAAGAATGTCACGACGAGTTATGACATGAAGAACGGGCTGGTGGAGTGGCTTGGGCGCCACTTAAGGGCCCGGGTTTAAGGACGCGGTTCGAGTCTAGAGGGACGCAAAGAAGGAATTTAATTTTGGGCTTTGGCGTGAAAGGAAAAAGGGCCAGGAGGAAGGCTTTAAAATTTAAAAATAAGGTTCTATAGCAAGAAAGTCGGATGGGAGAGTTGGCTCGGACGTTGGAAGAGGGGTCATCATCGTTAAATGTCCCCGGTTCAATCTAAGAGGTAGCCAAATGAGTTTTTCCTTTTATTTTGTCGCTAACGTGGGTGAAGGACTTTGGTTGCATTTTGGACTCCCAAAGTCACCGAAGAGTTTGATATGCACATGGGTTCTTTTATTTTTAGTGTTTTATTTGTTGAGGGATTAAGGAATTAAAAGGATGATAAAATTAGATTTATCTTGGATAAATCAAGGCTGGGAATTATCATAAATTAAGAGAGTGTTTGCTGAAAATTGGAGACCTTGGGGCTGTCCATATCTGCTTTGTACAAAGAAAGATGTACCAAAAGTTGAACCAAAATTCTTCTTTTCTCTCCAAATTTATCGCTGCTGAAATCTCCATTGTTTCATAGCCAAAACCATTCAAAATTCCAGCTTTCTTCTCTTTTACAAGCCAAATATACTCCTCTTTAAGAGAAAATTTCTAGCAAACTCCTTCGCTTCTTCCTCTCTTCTTGTCTGCTTAAATCTCCTTAAACCATAGCCAAAATTGTTCAAAAATTTCCAGCATTGTTGTTTACTCTTAGTCAATTCTCCTTAAGGAAAAGGGTGTTGCTTTTGGTTCTTTCCTCTTCTAAAAGGGTAGCCGAACCCCTCTCACAACATTAAGAGGTGCTGCCAATTTTCTATAAGTGAGGGAAGCTTTCGGGATTTATTTTCCAAGGTGAGTTGGTAAGCACATTCACCAAGGGCTTTTCAATTAAAAAGTTTTTATTAAATACCGAAACTAACGATGCCATGGATTTAGGGACTAATTTAGCTTTGATTTGATTGGAAATCAAATCCATTCAAGGCAAAAATCTAGTGTTGTAGATCGGATCCTGGATCTAGGAATTCCTAGAAAAAGTGTGTAAACTCTTTACACACTTTATTATTAAACTTGCAATATTATTGTCTTGTGTATGAATTTTGGTAGTGACCTATGATATGCTTGTGGGCTTAAACATGGATTCCGGGTAAGTCCCCTAATTTGCGATTTTGATATACGATTTGCATGCCATCACATGATATTAAATGCTATGACATGAAATTTGATAATTGATGTATAAGCATGTGGTGGTGGGATTGATGAGAGGAGGGGACGATTTATGGATCTGTCGCCATGGTTTTGACCACACGATGGGTTGGCCCCATCGATTATTTTGTGACTTTAAGTCATCGGTGGTTTTGACCACAAGATGGGTTGGCCCCATCAGATTATTTGTGACCGATGGTCATCGTGGTTTTGACCACAACGATTGAATATTTGCGACTAAGTCCTAGTGGTTTGGTACCACCAAAGGTTTTGACCACACTTGATTATTTGTGACCTATGGTCATCAAGTGGTTTTGACCACACGATGGGTTGGCCCCATCATTTAAATTGTGACTCTAAGTCATCGCTGGTTTTGACCACACGGGTAGATAAGGAGTATGGATGGTTAGGTTGGGTGCATATTTGCATGTTAATTAATATTTCGTATGAGTTGTATTTTCCGGAGGGGATTTACACACCGAGTCTTGGTGACTCACCCTTTCCTTAACATTTTGCGATGAGTAGATCGGAGATGGAGCCGGAGAGGACTCGAGGCGGCCATGCCATCATTGGATTTGAAATCTCCTGTTTTAGTTAATCATATTTATTTTCCTAAGTCTTTTATTTTGGGATTGTAATAAGGCCGCTATTTATTTTGTGGATGTTATTTTATTTATTTTTCTTATGTTATGTTACAAATGAAATTTTCAATTGATAAGTAACCTGTTAAAATAATTTTTCAAACTTAATAAATTTCTACGGGTTTTAAAAGATGTTACCATCGGGTAACAAAAATAAACTAAGTCAACTATCACTTTGATGATTTTAAAATGATACATGATCAATATTTTCAAAAGGGTTTATAAAGCCCAATCAGATTTATAAAAGGCCCAACTGAGTTTTCAAACCCGCTTTTAAATACCTTAGCCAAATTTAATCGAATTTTCACCCAATTTTCAAATTGGCCCAAAATATTTTACCCAGTGACATACCAGATCCGGTCAGGACTCATGGGTCGGGTTTGGGGTGTTACAAAATCAGACTCGGTTAATTTTGATTTGGCAGTGTACAAATCGAAGGCTAGAAGTCTTCCAGTTTCTAAGCATAGATTCGACTCAGTTAATTCCCTACATAGTTTAAGATAGGCTCGTGACGAGCTTTGGCAAAGATGGCGTTGTAGAAATATGAGTCAAGGTGGAGATTTCTTGAGTATGACTCTTATTTCAGTCAAATTTGAGAAACAATCTTTCAGTTAAACTCTATTTATTTGTTTCAATCAAACTCTGATCAGTCTAGATTATTTTATTATTATTTGACCTATGAATTTAGCCTATAAATAGGCTCTTTTATAGGTCAAATAATAATAAAATAATCTAGACTGATCAGAGTTTAATTGAAACAAATAAACAGAGTTTAATTGAAAAATTATTTCTCAAATTTGACTGAAATAGGAGTTGTAATAAGGCCATTTTGCCCGGCCCATAAAATGTAATAATAAAACCAAAAATATACCAAGTGTCCTTTACGCCTCCTTTACAAAACTAGACCCAATACCGAGCCCAATACCACAAACATACTACCTAAGCCCAAATCCTACCTGCACCCAACAGACCTTCAATAAAACCCAATTGCTCGACCCAAATTACACTACCCATGGCCCAAAGGACTAAACAAAACCTAGGGTTTCACGAAACTCTCGCCCATGAAAGCAGAGGATCCCAACAAGCGCCAAGCAAGCCTCAAGCCTTAGCCTCGGTCACGCCGCAATCTGCGCGAATCGCCCTATCGACGCCAAGATCTCCGTTTCTCCTGCACAAAAAAGGAAGCAACAGCAGCAAGAATGGAAAGAATATGATTTTCCTTTTTTTTATTTTCATTTTTCAAGGCTATAAAAGCCGATTATTCTGTAAATCGAGGGGGGATAAGCACAGAGATATACAAACAAAATGCAAAAAAATATTTTGAAAGAAAATACAAATAAGGTGATTTTCCACCTTTATTTGCGTTTTTTTCATTTCGATTCGTGCGTATTCATTATAAAAGAGTACTAATAATAAAAAGAATATGAGAATACCTTTCGAAAAGGGGCGCTTCTCACCGAAAAACCATCGCGAACGACAGCGCGTGTGGCGGCGCATGGCCGAAATACAGACCGGACTCTGGTCGGAGACAGAAAAGAATAGAGAGCTTTTCAAAGCTCTGTTTTGTTTTTTTTTAATGTCTGATAAAATGAATTTTTTTTCTTTATTTCTGACATATATAAACAAATTGAACGGCGTCATTTTGAGGTCAGCTTTTCGTGCCAAAACAACGCGTTTTTAAAACCTTTGACCAACCCGATCTTGTAGACTAGAAGATCCGAATGTTTTTTTTGTCAATGGTCTATTTGTGGATCAGGTCCTTCCATATTTTTTCAAAATTTATAATTACGTCCAATAGCATCTTTCTGTATTTACGATTTGGCCTTAAAACTTATTTTCTGCTTCATTTTAATCCTCAGACTTTTAAATGTAAAAATTAGAACGACGCTATTTTGGAAAGAAGGCATAATTGCCTAATGGGTCCCTACAAAGTGACGCGATTTTAAATTGGTCCTTTTATATTTGTTTTATTGTTATTTAATCCTTATTCATTTTAAAACCTTTTATTTTAGTTTTTAAAAATTATTCTAATACTACACTTGATTATTTTACTATATTAAAACTGCTTTTATTATTTTATTTTATTAATTTCGTTAATAGTGTAAAAGTATATATATATATTATGTACTATCTTTATTCATATTTAATTATTATTATTTATTATCTATTATTTTATTCGGTTTATATATTATATTATGATTTATATATTAATTATTATATTATGCTTTTTTTAAT